>SWDC01000151.1:18596505-19888182 GCA_004919715.1 Linderniella brevidens
ACCACAGCGGGAAATAATCGCAGGATCAAATATAACGAATTACAAAGATTTAAATATTCAGGGATCATACCAGCATTCTTATGAACGTTGTCTTCCCTGTACCGTTTTCACCGAGCATCACAACTATTTGGGAATCAGTGAATTCGCCCTCCATGACCTTAAGAGTGAAATTTCCCTGGGTTTTTGTCATGGTTGGATACTTATATCGAGCATAAGTCTCCACCTCCTCACCGTTCTCCTGTGGAACCTCAGCCACCTGAAAGAAAAAAATGATAAATCAATGAGTATTTCTCTCAATCACAAAAATAAAAAAGAAAAAAGTTGATAGTAATGTAAAGGGCTTACCTTAAACGTTAGAGATTCGTCGCGAAACCTCAAATTCTCAGTTGGGACAAACCCAGCCAAAAATATATTAATTCCTTCTCTAACAGAGAACGGAAGGGTCACCACTCCATAGACACCGGGTCTTCCGTACAGACAGCAGATGAAGTCGGACAAATAATCTAGTACGCTGAGGTCGTGCTCCACAACAATCACGTAGCTTCCCAATTAAAAAAAAACGAAAAAATATGAAAAGGAGGTCCTGTAAAAAAGTTATGATGTGTAATCAGAGGAAATGAAATAAGTATCACAAACCTATTTGGTCGAAGCAAGGATCTGATGACTTGTGCTGCTTTAAGCCTCTGCTTCACATCGAGATAGCTCGATGGCTCGTCAAACATGTAAATCTCAGCACGTTGTATGGCTACAACCGCAATAGCAAATCTTTGGAGCTCTCCACCAGATAAATCTCCGACGTTACGGTCCATGACTTGAGTTAGCTCGAGATCGGTTCCGAGTTCTTCTTTCACGCCTCTCTCATCCTTCTGCGAAAGAACCTCTCCCACGTTTCCTTTAACAGCTTTAGGAATATGGTCAACGTACTGGGGCTTGATTATCGCCTGGAAGTAAGGACTAAATTAAAATGTGAGAGAGAAAAAAAAAACAAAAAACTGCTGCAAAACAAAATAAAAAAGTTCACTAATGCACAGTACGTGTCATTTTCTTTCTAATGATGATGATAATTTTAGAATTAACAAATCATGGAGAGCATTGCAAAATGGAAAAACATTACCTTCAAATTATCTTCCAGAATGCGTGTAAAATAATTCTGTAGCTCAGATCCTCGGAAGTAGGTCAAAATTTCTTGCCAATCCGGAGGATTCTGCACAATTTCAACAATTAAATTGTCAACCATACTCATAACTCAACAGTCCAAAAAAAATGAAGTAGATAAACGAGATGTTACATCAAAGCGACCCAGATTAGGCTTCAATTTCCCAGCCAAAACTTTAAGTGCTGTGGATTTTCCAATGCCATTAGTTCCAACCAAGCCAAGAACTTGACCGGGTCTTGGAACCGGTAACCTGCGAGGAAATTATGAAGATAACTATGATGTTGTAATAAAAGGATAAACAAAGAGCAAGTTAAAGCATACCTGTGTAATTTGAAAGTGTTGGGACCATAACGATGGGTCGTATCCTTATCAAGGTCTTTTGGCAGGTTGATAATCTGAATTGCTTCAAATGGGCATTTCTGAAATGAATAGATAGAAGCGTGACGATCGAAAAAATACCATTATTATATGCTCAAATAAAACCTTGTTTATTGCATGGTTACCTTCACGCAGATACCGCAACCAATGCACAGTTCCTCTGAGATGAAAGCAATCTTAGATGCAGCAGTCACCTCAATGCAAAGTTTGCCTGAACAAGAACGTAGAAATATACAAGGAAGAAGGAACTTAACGAAACGACCAGAAAGAACAATTAAGATCCGATGAGCAGGTAACGTACCAAAATCATGGTTCTAAGACATTCACAGGAAAAGAAAAAGCCTTATATTGCACATTTTCATGAGAAGAAAAGACAGAATGACACAAGAAAATACCGAACGACCCATCAAACAAAATATCGATTTCCCAATCAGAGAAGAAAATATCGAACGACCCTACCAACAGAAGAAAACCAAACATAAAAAGCGCATTACAACTGTCGATTTCGAGCAGCAGCCAGAGCAAGCTTGAGTATTTATAAAGGATGTGAGGGCAAAAAAAAAAACGGGATAGAAATGTTTACCAACTCCGCGGATCGAAAGAAAACGCAATTGACAACATAACAAAGCAAAATTGAGCTTAATCAACCCACAAAATAGAAACAAAAGAATCACCTGTTTTGACAACAGGGCAGCTCTTTTTGCACTCCTGACGACATTTTTTTGGCTTGCACTTGTCGGAGCTAACGATGGCGATACGTGTCAGCTTCTGATCCGACATATCTCTCTCTTGATACGAATCAACTGAAAATTTATCAAGACGTCAATTTGAATACCACGCTCACCTAATCGAATCTACGTGTACGGGCCTAGGTAAAGTAAATCGATAAGAAACGATACCTTCGGAGGAGAAGAGATTGAGAGAGATAAGCTAAACGAGTCTGGAGATGAGAAGCCAAGGACACGCAGCCTAAAATCGGCTAGGTTTTCTTTCAAATAAGTATTTCAATATTCTCTTCTTTTCCATATAAGGTTATGATTGTTCCAAGTAAATATTATTATAAAATTCACAAAAATAAGCTTTATTTTTTTAATTATGATTGGCCATAACAAATGGAATATTTGATGCTAATTAGTCAATTTATTATTCAAATACTGTAACTAACTTTCAATAATTTACATATGCAAGAAAAGATGGTTACGAAATCACACTGCTTGTATTATTTGTAATAACTAAATACAAAATAAATAAAAAAAGAAAACCTAAAATCAATCTTACTGATAAAGAGCATCTCCTCTCCTCACACGAGAGAGCTCACATAATCGTCATATAACAGATCAAAACTCCACAAAGAAACAAGAAAACAAGTAGCCACATCATTATTATATTTAAGTCAAGAACAAGAAAAAACATACTAAGCCGTTGCTTTATAGTCACACGCACACATTTTATATCATTTATAAAGTGCGCAAATCACTTCCATTTCTTGAATTTTCCTCCAAACATTCCACCCTTATGCTTCCCGAACATGCCATGCTTGCCGCGCTTGAACTTGCCACCGTGCTTGAACTTTCCATGGCCGTAATGGCCCATCCCCATGCCCCCATGGCCATGGCCATACTGGCCCATGGCACCGTGCCCCATGTGTGAGGCTCCATAGGCTGCAGCTGCAGCCGCAGCACCACCTGCGATCAACCCTCCTATCCCACCAGATCCTCCTATGAAGTCAAAGGAAACTTTTTTAAGAACTTTTCAAAAAAAAAAAAAAGAATCAGCTTGACCTAACACATTGGAGCAAGAATTCACGATTTGATGCGTCTGCGTGTGTGTATAAGTGTATAAGGATGCTTAATGAGAGAAAAAAGGCAGGATAATATTATCAAGTCTACAGTAATCTAAATCTCAAGCACCCTTATTCAACAAACTAATTGGATGCTTAAAAAATCAGAGAAATAAATATATACCTGCATGGTGACCACCGGGATATCCTGATGGAGGAGGATGGCCTTGGTGTGGTGGATAACCAGATGGTGGGTAACCAGCGGGTGGATAGCCTTGAGGAGGATATCCCCCCGGTGGTGGATAGCCTTGTGGTGGATAACCAACACCGTGGGGTGGTGCTGGATACTGCCCCGGTGGTGGGTACTGCCCCGGTGGATATCCGCCCTGGGGATAGTGGCCGCCACCAACGAGATTCGAGAAGAGGCCCTTGTCCGATTCGTCGCGCTTGTCTTTTCCACCTCCCATTTTTTCAGATATTGTTGTTTGTGAATATCCTTTTGTTACCTGAAACAAGACAGGTCTCATAAATATAACTCTGAAGTGCAATACTATTAAGCATGTGAATGAATAGAGTGCAAACGATATTTAGAAGCAAGCGTGTAAATAATGAAGTTTCCTTCAAATTATACCAAGAAACAAGGGATTTCAATCAATTTCTTATCACACCGTCGGCAAAAAGAAAAATACACAATTTTTTCCTTTTTCTCTTTTTCTGAAATGTTGGCATGCGCACAAATAAATCTGCAGATCCACTATCGATCGATGTAAATATGCCCTAGGAGGTGAAATTCTACGAGCAAACAAATCATCCCTCAAAACAAATTAAAATCAACAGCAAACCTACCTATCAGATCCTGATCGCGATGGATCGTAGACATGCAAATACTTGCACCAAAAAATTCGATGAGAACAAACCTACCTCACAGATTACTGTAAACGCAGCAGATAGATCAAAAAAGACGCATCACACTGTAGAACATAATCACCGAAAGAATACGAAAATAGAGGATCGATGTTATCACCTTGAAAGTCTCGCCGATATGTGGGGTAAGAAATGATGCGTGGTGGTTGATATAATGAGCGTAAAGGATCCAATACGTAAGCGATTAATGTTGCATTTATAGCGGATATCAATCAAATCGTTTATCCACCTTTAGTTTAATGATTCGCACGCGTTTACTTAGACGCGTATGCCACGCGTTACCCGACACGTGTACGTCAAGAGATGCTTTAGTTGACCTGTTTGCTGACTCAATGGACCGAAAACAAACATATCATTATTTTATATTCATTTTATAAATTCGGCCCAAAATATAGGCCCAACATTTATACGGCCTATGCCCCAACGAATATTGGGCTAATGGGCCAACAACAAGATCCGCACCCCTTTGTCTACTCAAGAGTAGTCGGTACTTCGAAGTTCGAACATTAGCGATTGGGCATTTCCTACATCCCAATTTTTTCCATCTCTGTTAGCTGCTCCAGGTGAAGACAGAGAGAGGATGGGGACATCGACGGCATTGGCGCCGGGGCTTTCTCGGAAGCTGAAGAAGGTTCTGGAAACTCGAACTGATGCGCCCGATCTACTGTCTTCGCTGAACACGCTGTCAAGCTTTTACTCCGAGAATACTCCTCATTCGAGGCGTAATCTCCGATCGACCATGGAGAGGCGTGGGTTATCGATTAATGAGGAGTTTTTAGCTGCGTCAACATCCGTACAGCAGGTGCACTGATCGATCCGCAGATTTTGTGTAGCTAGATTTTGACTTGCGCATTAATGAATACATGTGATCTGTTTATAGGCGTTAGATCGGGTGGAGAAGGAGGTTAATTCTTTGGCGGACTGCTGCAACAAGTATGCCTATAAATTGGATTGACGTTAACGGGTAATAGTTTAGAATGGTTGAATGAGTAATGACTTATCTTGTTTTGCTGTAGGATTGCGAAATCTATTAGCAATTGTAATGCGACAACAGGGGACATCATCAGCACAACGGAGAGGCTGAAGCAGGAGCTTGAAACCACCACTCAGAGGCAAGAAATCGCGTCGTGTTTTCTCCGTGATTATCAGCTGTCTAATGATGAGGTATTTTGCTTATCGTCAGGCTCTGAATATTTTTTTGATATGTCAGTTTAAATACTTATGATCTATTATGGCACTGTCTAGATAAATGCACTACGGGAGGAAGACCTTAGTGAAAATTTCTTCAAAGCACTTGCTCATGTTCAGGAAATCCATTCAAACTGCAAAGTACTACTGAGGACGCATCACCAGGTTCATCACTGTCACTTTTTCTTTTTTCTGCCTTTCTTTCCTCTTGAACATCTGGAAGGTATGTCTTCTTGTCTCTTGTCCATGAGCTCCTGTTTTCTTAATATGCTTGAGATGTTTACATAGTGTAAATATATGATTGCAATTTGATAGAAACTTATTAGATGATGGCCTTTACGTGATGTAATTTTACCAAAGCGATCTTTTACTATCCTTTCAGCGAGCTGGTTTGGAACTTATGGACATGATGGCAGTCTACCAAGAAGGAGCTTATGAACGACTATGCAGGTAAATTCATTGACATCAATCGCGGATAACTGGACAGAAATTCTTACATATATTTAAATAGAAATGTGGCATCTATGTACCTTGCAGTTTTCTGCTTATTAATCTTGTACCATCGTAGTTATATAAGGCATTCACTTCTCTTCTGTCAGGTGGGTCCAGGCTGAATGTAGGCGACTGGGCGACACAGACAATCCTGAAGTCAGTGATCTCCTAAAAACTGCTGTACGATGCCTCAGAGCCAGACCAGTACTTTTCAAATATTGTGCCGAAGAGGTATTTGTTCATAAAATGTACCGAGAAACATAAAGTTTCTTAGTTGCTACATTATCTTGAAACAGAGTATTCGTTACACAGGTGGCAAACATGAGGCACAATGCATTGTTCAGAAGATTTATCACTGCTCTCACACGTGGAGGACCCGGAGGATTACCCAGGCCAATTGAAGTTCATGCTCATGATCCTTTGAGATATGTAGGGGACATGCTGGGATGGCTTCATCAGGTGGGTCTTCATCTCTTGTCTTGTTATCACTGCGTTTGAGCCATTTTGTCTGTTGAGAGTATTTATGCCCTTTGTTCCCCTCAATAATGAATGTTTTCGGATGGAACACTGAAATTTAATACGATATGATAGAGTTGAGAGTTTTTGTCCCACATAGGCTGCGGAGATATAACTAGCGCAATATATAAACCAAAGATTCTACTCAACCCAACACCTATTGGTTTCATGACAAAACCCTCACATTCAACTGTTTGTTTATAATTTATTTATTCTGGATTTCCATGTTAGAAAATTTATATTGGCTGCTGATCCAGTTTGTTGGCTTATATGCAGGGTTTAGCATCTGAAAGAGAACTTGTTCTAGCATTGCTTGATCCAGATTCCATGGCAGATACAGGAGCAGATGCTCAGGCATCCTCCAAAATCTCAGACAGCGATGTGATGAAAACCGAGTCAGATTTAAAGTTCGTCCTGGACAGGATATTTGAAGGAGTTTGTCGCCCGTTCAAATTGAGAGTGGAACAAGTTCTCCAGTCGCAACCTAACCTTATCGTTACATATAAACTTAGTAATACCTTGGAGTTTTACAGCCATACTGTGAGTTAACTCTACTCCAACATAGTTTAAATTTTATTATTTGTCATTTGTTGGTCATTCTTTATCGCTATTCATCATATACAGATATCAGATCTTCTGGGTAGGGAGACAGCTCTCTGCAATACACTTTGGGATCTTAAGGATGCTGCTCAAAAGACATTCTTCGACATGCTAAAAACCCGAGGAGAGAAACTTCTACGATATCCTCCACTAGTTGCAGTTGACCTTTCCCCACCACAAACACTGAGGGAAGGAGTATCCCTACTGCTTGAAATAATCCAAACATATGACAGCATGATGGTTACACTCTCGGGCAAAAGACCCGCCTTTGAACCCGTCCTTTCTGCATTGCTCGATCCCATTATTCAGGTAAAATTACTGGTCGTGGTAAAGAACAAAGATTCTACCATATTTTATCTTCCTACCCCACAAATCTTGCTTTCCTTTTGTCAGCTGATTTTAAAAGGTTTTTTTTTTCCCTTCATTTCCAGATGTGTGAACAAGCAGCGGAGGCACACAAATCCAAGGGTGTGTACCAATCTTCGAGACGAAGTAGGGTAAGTTCAGACCCGGCTCAGCTCCGCCGATCATCTGTAGATGCTATTTTGGACAGCCCCAATGCTCTTATGTCATCTCAGGTGCACACCTTACTTCATTAATTCAGATATTTCTTAAGGCTGTGTTTGGTTTGTGGAACTTAGTAGGAAAAGGAAAATCATAGGGAAAAAGAAAACTAGTTTTTATGTTTGGTTGGTTGAAGAATAGACAAGGAAAAGAAATGATAAACTTACGAAAATTATTCTCTCCGGTTTTATTTTCCACACTACCTTCTTCATTCCAAACACAGCCTGAAAGTTTTTAACCGATCTCTCTTCCCTTTTCCAAAACGTTAAATCGGTTGAAATCCCTCTCTCTCCCTCTGTGTAGATTCGTGAAACGCCTTCGAAGATATTTCTCATCAACTGTTTATGCGCCATACGACAACCGTTATTGGCCCACGAGATCGCATCCGAGTACGCGAAGAAGCTCGGAGCGATGATCGAGAGCAACATCACCGCCCTCGTCGAAAAGGAAGTCGATGCGATCTTAAGGAAATGCGGCCTTTCCACGAAGATGCCCCATTTCGTCGAATCGCTGAAAAGCGAACCCGCGTCCAAACAACCGCTGTCCGAACGAGAAGATATGTCTCCTTCCTCCCTTCTAGAATGCCTCAACGCGTTCTTCGGTCTCATTCTCGGGAGAGAGAATTCTCTTCCCGAGTTCGAATCCATGCAGGTCCCGAGCTTACGATCGGAAGCTTGTGCCCGATTGGCCCGTTCGATCGCGGACTCGTACGAGGTTATTTACAAGGGAATTATGGACCCGAGGAATGAGTATCAAGACCCGAGGTCACTGGCGAGGCATCCTCCTGATCAGATAAGAACCATTTTAGGCATTTGATATACTTTTCTTGCACGTTTTTTAAACCTTAAACAGATTTTTATTAAAGAAACAAAGAAAGCTCTGGCTCTGGGGACCAGTCCCTTCCTATGAGCTGTTCTGTTTTGTAAAGATCATAATATATGTTGTTAAACATGTTTTCTTTCTTGAACAGCCGATTCGTATCAGGCTTAATTATTTTTTTTAGTCCTAAATTTTTAGAAGATTGGAATACTTAAATTAAATGTTTCAATTTGAGGGCAGTAAGTCTAAAATTGAAGTAATTTGATGACACTAAGTTTCAAAAAATTAATTCTGACGTTTTAGAAACTTATTATTGTTACCCTTTTATTTCTGTATCGTTATAGCGCCACCACTCTCAGTATACATGATAAAAAAAATAATTAAGCAAATTAGGATTCCACCACCACTATAAATATTCAACGTGGCTACTCCTAAGATATTTTCATGCAATCAGTCCAAACAACAATGACTGCATTACTACCTTGTTCCTCAATCACTCGGAGATATGATCATCATACAAGGAGAAGCAAAAATATCCAAACACACGCAGCTGCAACAAACATCCATCAAAGAACATCAGCAATCCCCACTGCACCAAATCCCCTCCCAACGTTCGAGAAGATCCTAAAGCCACTAGACGACCTCATATCCCGATTCCTCGACTTACCTCTCCGCCCTTCGTTAGACCCCAAACACGTCCTCTCCGGAAACTTCGCCCCCGTCCCCGAGCTCCCTCCCACCGAGTGCGAAACCCTTGAGGGCTCCCTCCCGAGCTCCTTGAACGGTGGTGCGTACATCCGAAACGGGCCCAACCCTCAGTTCACACCGAACGGCCCCTACCACCTCTTCGACGGGGACGGCATGCTCCACGTGGTAAAAATCTCCGGGGGCAAAACCGTCTTTTGCTCCCGCTACGTCGAGACATACAAGTACCTCGTCGAGAGGCACTTAGGGTATCCTATATTTATCAGTCCCTTCTCCTCCTTCAACGGTGTAATGGCTTCTCTAACCCGTTGTGTAATAACATGGGCACGGATACTCACAAAGTGCTTCAACCCGGGAAGAAACGGCTTGGGGACCGCGAACACGAGCGTGGCTCTTCTCGGGGGGAAACTGTTCGCCCTGTGCGAGAGCGATCTCCCTTACGAGGTGAAGCTGACGTGGAACGGGGACGTGAGGACGGTTTCCCGTCGGGATTTCGGGATGAGGAGCAATCCCTTCTCGAGGATGACCGCGCACCCGAAGACCGACGTCGGTAAAGGCGAAGCCTTTGCCTTTCGGTGCGGGCTAAAACCTCCGTTCTTGGTGTTCTTTAGGATCGATTCGAACGGGGAGATCAAGGGCCCGGATCTCCCGATCCTCTCCATGAGGGGGCCTTCGTTCGTGCACGATTTCGCCCTAACGGAGAAGAATATCGTGTTCGAGGAGACCCAGTTCGTGGTCGATGTAATGGAGATGATTGTAAGAGGGAAGTCGTTGCCTTTGAGGGTCGATGAAGGAAGAACTCCCCGTGTGGGAATTTTACCGAGAGATGCTGTGGACGAGAGCGAGCTTACGTGGATCGATGCTCATGGGCTTAACATGATGCACTTGGTGAATGCTTGGGAAGAAGATGAAGGTGACAAGATTGTGATCATTGCCCCTAACGCGCAGTTAAACGGTAAAGGACTCGAGTCCCTCGATTCGTTACATTCGGTGCTAGAAAAGATCACGATCGATGTTAAGGAGAGGACTGTAAGAAGAAGGGATCTACTGTCCACGAAGACTGTAGACTTTGCAGCCATTAACCCTCGTTGTTACGGAAGAAATACGAGGTGGGCTTATTGTTTTTTTATGCTTTAGAGCTTAAACTCTGAGGTTTCACTGTTTAGTTATCTACGCAGATACGTATACGGAGCAATTAGTTCACCAACTCCTAAGGTGTCGGGAATATTGAAGATCGATACGTCTTCGAACTGGACCGTGGCTAGCCGATCGTACGGGCCCGGGTGCTACGGAGGCGAACCGTTTTTCGTGGCGAATGATGACGGTGACGGAGAAGAAGACGATGGATATTTGGTGACGTATCTTCATGATGAGAATAAACAGGAATCGTATTTCTTGGTTATGGACGCCAAATCTCCGGCTTTGGATGTCGTTGCTAGGGTTAGGTTACCTCAAAGGGTTCCCTACGGGTTTCATGGGCTCTTTGTTAGGGAATGTGATCTTAGCGTAATATAAACTATAATATATATTCTTCGATATGTAATTGATGTATTAAAATTGTGTCTTTTTTCTCTCTTTTCTTTTTTTTTTTTTCTTCGCTTTCTTGGACAAGGTTAGCATGAACTGGTGCCGTGATTAATGGGAAAAAGAAAGGACACGTTTAAAACACGACAAAATGGATTAAAATGCATGTGGAGATCAGTTTCAAGTTTTGGGCCCCCAATTTTTTCAACTCTTTATACCGTCAATGGGTCTATCCTAATCAGCTAATTGGGCTCGGATAGTGACATGTGTCGCGATCTAAAAATGAATGGTGATTAACACCTTGGATGAAAGACCGTTGGACGCATGTCGCAATCTGAATAGAGTTGAGTATAACTCACATTGATAGGTAAGAGAAAAGCATTGTTAAAACAGTAAACGAGTTTGGAATGTGTGTCACAATTAACCCTCCGTCAAATCTATGCCGCAAAAAAAAACTCACACTGATATTTAGGGGTTAGGCCATAGTCAGGTTGAGTAAGGATACCTCGAGACAGTTAAAAAAAAAAAAAAAAAGGAAACGAGTCCTATCGATAGGGCGGGCCTCGGGCTAATCCCATCAAACTCCGTCCCGTGAAAAATGAACAATTTCAAATTTAAAAGGATAAATCATGTTATACCTCACCCGGTGAAAAATGAACAATTTTAAATTTCAAATGTACGTGACTACCTATGTTTTTTTTTATTGCGCGAAATCCCTGCATACTGTTTAAACCTTAGCACAATACCCCCCATCAGGGGTTAAAAATGACAAGGAACGGACGATCAAATAAACCAGATGGATTTTGGTGCTTAAATTTCAAACCACACGGGAATTATATTATTATGCAATTTAGCCAATTTTTGAAAAGATTAAATGCCCACGTCTTGCATCCCCTTTCCCTACTAGAATTCGAAACTATGACCTACAAACCACTTTTCAACATATATAGCGGGACCACGACGAGGCACATGAATGCATAGCCAACGCGATCGAAATTTCGAAAGCAACGAATTTGAACGTGTCGAGAGGTTTCCAAAGTCACGGGGACACGATTTCGTGTCCTAACCGAACCCGGTTGGGCAAAGGCCTCGCTATGAGCCCGTCTAAGATCCACCCGCTGAGCTCGCTATCGTTCTTCACGTGGTTGAACTCTCTCTGAGCATACTCTAAAGAAATCTGAAGCCTCCCACCGAATCTGCAGTCGTCTACGATCGAGCTCGATTTGATTCCCGCGTTTTTCTCCAGCCAATATAAGTAGCATACCTGAAATAGGGACCTGAGCATGTCTTGTGGCGATGAGCTTTCTTTAAGCACCACCTGCAATAAAACTACACAGCTGAGAAAATTTGCTACTTACATCCAATAAATAAAAAAGACGAGAGTTATTACGCAGTATCTTCCGTTGAGCTCGGTGAGAAGATAGTTCTCTGCCTTGTAAAGATCGAACAGAGCAACCGCATCCTCCCTTTTCCTTACTAAATCGGAGAGCTTCGAGCCAAGATGTAGCCTTCGATCGATGTGGGAAGCTGCGGTTTTCGCGTCTTCGGTGAGTACTTCCTCTTCTTCCTGAAGAATCCCGCAAGAACAGCAACCATTAGTTAGAGCAAAACAGTCTCCTGTGTAAGAAAAGCAAGCTCCTCTTACCGAAGAGGGGGGCCTCAAAACAAGATTGGGAAAAGCTGGGAACAGAGGCTCCTCGTTGTTCGCCTCTTTCACGGAGGGCACGAGGCCGCTGAGTAGATACTGACTAAAAACCAGGCCTGATTAAATATTGAAAAGGGTGTTATCAGAGAGATTATTTCACTAATGAGTCACCATATTTAGCAGAGAGAGAGAGAGGTATACTTGCTCTGTAAGGATTCAAAGTCCTTATTTGAATGGATTGATAAGATTTCAAATTGCAGAACATGTGAATCCATGTCACGAAACCGAAAGAAGCCAATGCAAGAGGTGTTGAAGATTGTACGCAGTTAGCTAATGCTATGCCTAGCAGGATCCCTACTGATTTGCTCACCATTCCTTGAGCTTCACCTTTTGCAATCACCTGCAGCCATTAAAAACATGTTGATAATGAGTTCGAAAATCAATAACACTCAAAAATGAATTTGATGTAGTTGATGTATTCATTACCTCGGCGAAATTTCTCCGGGCAGCGAATCCTGCATAGAAGCAACTTCTAGTAGCAGCCTGTACAACACAAAGATTCATCGTATGAAGAAAAATGCATAGATATCAAAGAATCCGTTCGAAGAATTTCACCAGTTTAAAACCTCAGCAACTTCAGACAAAAAAACACAATCTTCTAGGAAAAAAAAATTCTTACATACCTGTATTAATGCAGCGGCGGATCTTCCCGCTCCAGCAACAGCACCGATGGGAACAAAGAGATGTGGAAAAGCAGGTGTTAATATTTCCATTCCAAAAGCAGCGTTCTCCAAGAGATCAGCAAATAATCTCCACCCCTTTGGATTTACATCGAAATGCCTCCCATATTTCGACAGCATAATCTTACTCAGATACCCGATTCCATCTTTTAAGACCCAATTCACAGCAGCAGCCGTTGGAATCGCCCCTTTACCCAATCCAACGGCGTAGAGCAAAGACTGCAATGGTGGTGATGATTATTGGGCGAAGATGACGATAAACCTTTTTCCAACAGCAGAAGAAGCTAAATAGCTACTGTATTAGAAAAGAAAAGATAACTGTAACTACCTGAGTTGCAAGCACACCATTAATCTGCGCTGCGATGCCTTGAACCCCTCTCCACAGCGAGTACTCGAGATAATCGCTGGTCACACTATCGGGGAACCCCTCGGGGAGCAACAAGGTAGTCGCCAATTCACCACATTTGGCCCAGACCTCTCTCAACATAGACGCCGGATTTGTCCCCTTTGACCACCGCGACCATATTTTTTCAGGCACGACAAACTCGTCTTTACCGTAATCGGGCAGCAGCTCAAACTTTTTACCGCCCCTAATCTCAAACACCTTGTCGTCTCCATTTTCTGAAAGGTCTCTGGCCTTCGCATAGGCTTCCGATTTTGAGGATACGAAATGGGATAAGGATGCGGAAGCTGAGAGGAGGAGGAGATGGTTTAGGTTGAAATTGGAGGGATCTTCGAACCACTCGCCATCTCCGGATCCTCCGTTTCCTCCGTTGTTATTATTGTTGTTGTTGTTCCCGTTGTTATTGTCATCGTTGTTCTGAAGAAGAGGTGTTGAGAAAATTCTCCCCCGGGTTTTGAATGGGAGGCGTATGGGTTTATGGCATCCGAAGGTGGTGTCGTTGAAGGTTGTGGGAGGGAAGACGACGTGGTGGTAGCTGACGGCGAAGCAGCCCATGCGCGGCGGCGCGTGAAGCTAAACCAGTCTACGGGAAGTCGAAGATCATAAAAGTGCGCGTCGTTTTACTGATTTGCTGGCTTCGGCAACTTCGGCGAGACTAGAAGTGGCGACCGATGGCATGTAAGCATTGGGCCCAACATCTGTTGTTTATTGGGCTTTATATGTTATATTGGGCCTCTTTCATATATGGCCCATTATAAATGTTTGACTTTCTTGATTTAAGTTATTTTAGCCGATATTCATACAAACATACATACCCTTCTTTTACACGATTATTTAAAGCCGAAAATGTCAATTACATGTAACAATGCGCTGGCAATATTAGCAGCCTTTGAATTTTTTTTTCTTTTTTTTCCGTAATCCATCGGGAAAGCCTTTGTATTTTTTTAATAATGAATGAATGCTTGGAAGTATATTGCAAGAGATGGATAACGTGGTACGAAAAGTATTGTGGGGGCAAGAAAGAACATTCGTACACATCACAACGCGTTACTCATTGATGAAAATAAGAAATGTTCTTGAAAGTACCCATAAAAGATATCTTTTTTCTGTACAACATTATCCACTTAAAGCCAAATGTACACATGGATTCAATTCACGGATAATTTTCACGTCGCTGTCAATTGACCTTTTTGCCCCAACGATTTCCACGACAGCTCAAGCCTCATGAGATGCAGCTTCTCGACGAAATGTTCCAACACTCGAGCCTCTTCTTCAGGCGCAAAAGCCATGCATATGCTCAGCTCTTGAACCGCTGCTTCGTATTCTCTGCACATATGTAAAAAATATTAGAAAAATAATAATAATAACAGCAGAAATATTAGAATTGAAGAGAAAAATATTAATCTTAATTACTTGCTGTAATACAGCATCATGCCATAATCTCTTCTCAAAGACCAGTTATGAGGCTGTAATGTTAATAATCTCTCCGACGCCATCATCGCAAGCCTGGAAATTAAAAAAAAAAAAAAGATGAGTTTTTTATTCGTAAAAATGGTCAAAAGAATCATAAAATTCTTGATTACCTCAGCTCCTTAGGACGCAGCAAAGGAGCATTCGAGCCACCGTCTCTGTTGAACTTCTCATCGGATTCGTGAACGAACCTCAACGGAGAAGTCAGCATCAGCCCGTGGCTCGATCTCGAGGACCGTTTCCAGTAGAGCCTCTGCAATTAATAACATTTGCAGGGGTCAAAACGGAATATATTTACATGCATTCAAGAGTAAATAATGTAAGTATGCTACGATGATCTCACAATCAAATTAGCCAGAGAAATCCCGATGATGTCCCTGTTCGTGGCGATATCGAGCCCTAGCAACGAGTTGCTAGTTACGTCCGACGCCTTCGATCGAGGATCGTTCACGCACTTCCCGTTGACAACCTCGAACAAGCTGTCCCCTGAGGTCACCTTGAACAACTCCTGCAAGAAAATGGCAATAGATTGTGTGAATTCTTGAAAAATTACATAAAAAAATAAATAAATAAAAAATAAAAAATTGGCCTTTCGGGCACAAAGTCGACAGACCTCGGGATTCCTCGTCGAGGGCCATATCAGAAATTCTTCCCCAACTCGAGATCCAACTACGTTAAGGTTGAGCCTTTGACAAACCTCGATATATATCACACCAAGCAAAACCGCTGCCAATATAATGATATAAAATTTAATCAATGGATTCAAATATATATATATATATATATATAAACCCGAGAAACCCTGGTCTGTGGACCACTGGTGGCCGATGCAGTAGCTTGCAAATTAAGCCAACCAGGTAAACCACACTAGTACAGGTCTATGTGTGGCAGGCTCACTCAAGGCTTCATTAGTACCGATTTGTATATCATTAATCACGTGCTTAAATCAAGAATTTTGACGAATATATATTATATGTTATTATACCGGTGGCGCTCCCGCAGCTTAATGCAGAGTGCAAGTAAGAGCACTTCGAATCCACGATGACCGGCGACCTTTTGAAGCCTCGGGACTCGAATAGAACTTTGTTCACAGCTTCAACAACTTCAGACAGATAGCATCCAATGTCTCTGGTAATAAGCTTCGCTTCGACTTCCTTGGCTATGGAGTCTAACTCTAACAACCACTGGCTTATGTTCTTACCAGATATTAACATAGTTTCGAGGCTTTCCTCGTTTGTTACCGCTTCTTCGGGTGGAGTTTTCATTTCGTTTCTCTCGTTGTGGTAAGAGAAATTGTCGATCTCGCGATTGTAGGCCAAGAAAGCTTCGTCTTCGACTCCGATGCATAGTAAAGCCTGCGAGAATTTCGGTGGCATGTGATAAATGTTGGCATGAAAAGAAAGTGACAGAAGATTCTTGGATTTATCAGACATTATATTACCTTAGCAAGTGAGATATCTTTGTCCTTGGAGTGGAAAGAGATTTCTCTGGTAAATTTGTCTCTAGCAGCTTCGAGGATCTGTGTAGGGATCATCATAATCAGTTTATATAGAGATCAAGATTCCAACTTTAACTGGAAAAGAGATAAAAAAAAAGAACGAAAATTCGACCTTCTTAAATAATTCGGCTCTTGAAGACTTTCGGGGCTCGGGTGAAGCAGATGAAGCCGTGATCGAATTGCTGCTTAGCTTCAATTTCTTGGATGCTGCAGCATTTTCATCTCTCGAAACGGGCAAATAGTTCCTGCTTCGTTATTACACCACAGCGAATGATTCAACAAACAAAATTCATAGTTAATAAATAAGAACCAAAGAAACACGAAAAGCTGAAAAAAGATCAAAAGTACCTGCCGCAAGGGGTGGGCATAGTTGCAGAAGATGCCCCAAGAAGGCCAGACGTCATCATTAATTTGTGATGATCAACACGCAACATTTTCTTGAATTTATACGAAATGTAAGAAGAATACTGAAAGCAATCTCTTGAATTCTAAGCTCCCCAGCTTTTCAAGAAACCCACAAAAGGGGTTGCTGATATTGGGCTCAAGCGGAAACAACACTCTTTAGCTACACGCCCCTCTAAAAAAACTAACAAGGAAAAGGGAAATACACCATAAAAAAGGGGGGGTGAAAAAATCCAAGAAAGATACCGCAAAGGGCTTGAGAAATCTGCGATCAAAAGAAGAATATTCAAGAATCAAGCTCTCTCTTCACCGGAAACAGGGGAAGAGAAAACAATCTCGGGAATCGAAGGAAACAGGGGTGGGGTGTTGGAGGATTTAAAACTGGTTCTCTCGGGCATTGAACGGTAACTTCCAAAAGTGAAGGAAGACAAAGACAGGGTTGCTGATGACGATAAATTGTTCTTACTGCTAAAACAAGAAGAATAATGGCCACCGCTGAGCCTTTCAGCATCCATAGTTTCTTGCATCAGCATATGTAATAATTATTCATAAATTATGAAGTTTTTCCCTCTTTATGCTGATGTGCGTTTGTTCGCTTCTAAGCTCAACTCTTGATTTGATACAGTGAAGAGAAGAGGAGAATGGTATTTATTTATCGTTGGCTCCTTCTTCGTTATCCTTTTAACATATAAAAGAGCCAAATGACGAAGGATATGATGCATCTAGGGGCAATAATTTTGAAAATGGGGTCATAAATAATACAATTGCCTTTTTCTTTCTCGTAATTCTTTTTGGTTAACATTATCTTCTCTGCATTAATATTTGAAAATTGAATCCAAGATAATAAATAACGGGATTTTATGTACTTATTGGACCTTAACCTTAACGCGTGGCTATAAAAAGGATAATAATGTAATTAAAATAAATAGCGGGTGCAATATAAGAAATGTAATATTATTATATTAGCAAGACTATAGGTAAGAAATGAAATTGGTGCGAAGGGACAGGAGATAAGGTTTGTTAGGTTGTATCACGAACACGGATAAGTTGGAGCACAGAAATACAACTTTAATAATGATCGTTATATTTCAACATTAAAATAAAAATTTTGTTATAAGTACTACTTGCGTGTGAAATGAATAGTTCGTATTTAATTATTATTGACAGAATATTTCCATGCATGGGAAATGGGATCTCAAGCTGTGTGACTACTCATTGAGGCGTCAGCTCCGATAACGACGTCTGTTTTGCCTAATCTTTCGTAACTAATCATTTGATTATCGAGGAATGATAAGGTCACACTGTCCAATAATGTAGGATAAATCGCATTTGCGGTCCTTCAAAATTCGATGTTATTCCAATCAACCTCCTTTAGGTTCTGCATATAATATTAGGGAAAACCTCCAAAATGGTCCGTAATCTTTACTCTGTGGATCAATTTAGTCCATAACTTTCTGTGTGAACAAATTTAATCCCCGAATCCACGCGTCAGCTCTATCCACCATAACTACTTCCCGGAGCGTCGAGCAATATCATTACTGGGCTGGGGCCGTCGTCTAAGATATAATTACCCATTCTTTACTGGTCTAGGCCTTGTAGTATTGGGCCTGCTTCAATCTATTAAAGCCCAACTACGATTTATCTTAAAATGAGACTTTCACTTTATGATATATATTCCAAAAGTAATATATATGTTTGTATGTGTGTTTTCTCAAGAAATGCGACATATATAGCACGAGCGTACCCAAAATTCAACCATTTTGAAAAATTGGAAGTTATAATCGATGTTTCACATGATGCGTAGTTCTTTTTCCTTTTTTCCCCTCACTTTTGCTTTATATAATTTTTTTTCCTTTCATGGATCGATTATCATTAGAATCAAATATTCAAGACACGCGTGCCAAGCGTTGCTTTAATATGCATGATAAATATTTATTTCTTTGCCACTCATTATTTCTTCTTCTAATAATTGCCCGTCAACTATTTCAAAGTTCTCTTTTCTGGTCGGCCAAGTCGCAGCCATAGTATAGTGGTAATTGTAGTCAAAATATTAATGCAAACAGTGAAAGTATGCAATTTTCATTTTTAATTGAATTTTGAAAATATGCGAATAATTAAATTTGTCCTAATATTTATTCATCATCTCCAATCTTTTTTTTTCTTCAAATTCATCATCTCCAATCGATACATGCAATAAATATGATGGACATATCTCACGTGCTATCAAATATTGTAAACCCACCATGATAAAAAGTAAAAAATAAAATAATATTAGTCAATAGTCAAGTTCAAACCCCTCTCTCTTATTTTATTCCCCCTAAAGTTGTAATAGGCATCTTGCATATAAAAAAATATTAAAAATATATGACAGCTTGGCCTCTCTCTATATATAGGATATATATATTTACAAAGTAGGACGTGTAAGTCGTTGATAAGAAACACAATGAATAAACGCTAAATCTCTCTCTCTCTCTCTCTCTCTCTCTCTCTTAATTTCAGCGTCTTTTCTCTCTCTTACTCTCAAACTACAACGAACACTTCCGAACATGACGAAACCAGAAATACAGCTCTCCTCCGCCGAGACAGCACCTCCGCCGCCGCCGCCGCCAGGCAACAAGGTGGTCGATATTACCTTACAGTCGGTCACTGCAGAGGTTCCCAACACCCAAAGCGCAGAGGCTAAACAAGATGAGGTACTTAACTCTCTCTCTATCTCTCTGCGTTTGTATGCAAATAATATACGGTTGCTGTTATTCATGGCCGGTGATATTTTTTGTTTAATTAATTAATAAAAGCCCACCACTATAGTTTACGTTTGTGTGTGTCTCTGTGCGAGAAGATATTCGCAAAGAGAAGTCAAATATGACAGCAATGGGTAGCTTAGTGAACAAAGAAACCATACTTGCATTGAACTTCGTCCTTATTTAAGTAATCCATGATATTGAATGATATGAATTATTCCATATTATTGTTGGATGTATCTATATAAATTATCAATATTGTCGTTTTCTAACAAGTTTCTCGAGAGTGTCGGCAATTTTTAAATTTTAAAAAAGCTATTTAATTATATCTATATATATCATGAAATATATGAATTTTGGCAGCATGGGCTTGATTGATTAGCACGCGCATTTTGAGTTATTGTTATGATTATTAGAAGGTCAATAATTGTTAGAAGCTCTTATGTGTTGGGATTTCAACATTCACAAACTTTTTGGTGAATAGAAATCTCACAATGATGTTTCCAACATGCACTCAATACCATGATTTAGCTGACTCTTTATTAACATCAGCTTCTTTAATAATTATACGATGTCGTGTTAGAAACTCATATAATTTATTCAGTAAATCTGTTTACTTATATTCTTAATACAAATGTCACTGTAACTCATCTTTATTAGTTTTTGTTACATATCATATCATAAAACGACGCAGCATACCAACGTACATGATTAATTAGAAAAGTGTCGCTGTTTCGTATGTCCTTTAAATTTATGGGTTTATTTGACATTACATACCTATTTTTTGTCCCGATTTGTAATTTCGTCTGAAGTATAAATTTTGGCAATCAACTGCATTGATGAAAATTGATAATAGGCCATATTGATGTATATACATGTGCATTTCAGTTAACCCTAAATTTTAATTTAAAAGACACATGTAGGACCCACAAGTACGTCGGGGATTGCGATGTCAATATCACGTGGATAACTGAAATCATTTGATGTTCTTGCATGCTTGGAAAAACCATAGAAAAAAGTTTTAATTTATTATATTTGTTTTATTATATATAATAGAACTTGTGAGCGTGCCTTATCATTCAGCTTTCAAATCATTATTACGTACGTCATATGATTTTCTACTAGATGGGGACACGAGGTCATCTTGCATAAAAAGTCATGTTTCATAACAATAATAGCAAATAAATATAATTTGTAAAAAAATATCTGTTCTTTATATGAATAAAATTACCTACATCCGAGAACAAATTTACAATTATTTAATTTCCAAACAACATATTAAACATATGCATGATTATTGATATTACATTAAAATGTTGATCGATTTCTTTATTGACGGCGAAATTAGGCCCATAATAGAAAGTCAGTCCACAGTTTTTTATTTTCGATTTTTCGGATTCTAATATGATCCGCTACGTCGATATCTACGATGCGACGATCGGAGATTCTCTTGCGTGGGGAGCACACACATCAAACATAATCAAATAAGGAAAACGATTCATCAATTTAGTCATCCATTTGAATAGTTTCATGGCTAATTCGATGTAAACCAAATACGCTCCTCTGTGTGTAGTTTCTCATCGTCGTGCCCATCGCTCTATTCACGAAGCGATCCGAAATCTGATTGATGCACGAAGGATTATACTTTCTCGAGTTAAAATTTGAGATACCCATCTCAATTTTGAGCTTGCACGCGCATTATCGTTGCAAGTAGGGCTACTGGCAATCAAAATTGCACTTTTACAGCCTCCGTCAGTTTCAATTAGGTCAAAAAAGGTGAGACATCGACAGAAGATTAGGGTTTTTTACTCATAAGATCGTGCAGCAGCTAATTAGAGACAAACAACCGCTATTGGGGAAATTGCCTGTTTTCACTGTCCTATGTGTTTGTGTTTCTAGATTTCGAACTTGTTTTCTGGTTTCCACTGCAATATTTGTATCTGCTTGTAATCACATTCACCATTCATGTTGGGCTCATGTTTTTCATTGCAGAAACCTCGGGAAACAGGGAGCAGACAAACATCAATACCAATGGGGGAGGAGACAAACTACATAGGAATCAACGAACCCCAATCTCCCGGCAACAACCGCGGCAAGAAATTATCCCTCCTCCCCCTCATCTTCCTCATCTTCTACGAGGTCTCCGGCGGTCCCTTCGGCGTCGAGGACAGCGTCAGAGCCGCCGGCCCCCTCCTCGCCCTCGCCGGATTCCTCCTATTCCCCATCATATGGAGCGTCCCCGAGGCCCTAATAACCGCCGAAATGGGCACAATGTTCCCCGAGAACGGAGGCTACGTAGTGTGGGTCTCCTCGGCTTTGGGCCCCTTCTGGGGCTTCCAGCAAGGTTGGATGAAGTGGCTCAGCGGGGTCATAGACAACGCCCTTTACCCCGTCCTATTCTTGGACTACCTTAAATCTGCTGTCCCCGCGTTAGAAGGCGGTTGGCCTCGGGTCGCCGCAGTCATCGCGTTGACCGTCGCGTTGACCTACCTCAACTACAGAGGCTTAACCGTAGTTGGGTGGACGGCGATCCTCCTCGGGATCTTCTCGATCCTTCCCTTCGTGGTGATGGGCTTGATTTCGATCCCGAAACTGAGGCCCAAAAGGTGGCTCGTTGCGGACACGCGCCACGTAGATTGGAACTTGTACTTGAACACCCTGTTTTGGAACCTCAACTACTGGGACTCGATAAGCACCCTCGCGGGGGAAGTCGAAAACCCGAAGAAGACCCTGCCAAAAGCCCTCTTCTACGCGTTGATCCTCGTGGTCCTCGGGTACTTCTTCCCGTTACTGACCGGCACGGGAGCCATCCCACTGAGCCAGGGCTCGTGGACCGACGGCTACTTCTCCGACGTGGCCAAGATCATTGGCGGCGTGTGGCTGAGGACGTGGGTCCAAGGGGCGGCGGCGGTCTCCAACATGGGCATGTTCGTGGCGGAGATGAGCAGCGACTCGTTCCAGCTGCTGGGCATGGCCGAGCGGGGGATGCTCCCTGAGTTCTTCGCGAGGAGGTCCCGCCACGGGACTCCCCTTGTGGGGATTCTTTTCTCCGCTTCCGGGGTTTTGCTACTCTCGTGGCTGAGTTTTCAGGAGATCGTTGCTGCCGAGAATTTCCTCTACTGCTTCGGTATGGTGTTGGAGTTCGTGGCCTTCGTGAGGCTTAGGGTTATTGCACCGAGTGCTCCTCGTCCTTATAAGATTCCCGTGGGGACAGTGGGTGCTGTCTTGATGTGCGTGCCTCCCACGGTGCTCATCGGTGTGGTGCTTGCTTTCTCGTCCCTTAAGGTTATGATCGTGAGCCTCGTGGCGGTGATGCTCGGGCTGATTTTGCAGCCTTGTATTAAGCACAGCGAGAGGAAGCGGTGGCTCAGATTCTCTGTCAGTGAAGATCTGCCCGATAATAATCTTGCAGCCAACCGTCGGGAGAACGAAGCTTTGGTGTGCTGATGCGGTTTTAATGGTGCGATCAGTGTCTTCGGTGTGATTGTAGCTTTCGATAGGGCGATTTGCGTTTATCTTAGTTATTGAGGCGAATTTCTGTAGTTGGTGGTAAATGTAACTTCTAAGAGTGTTTGTGCTATGCAAAAGTTTCTTTCTATGCACGACTAATAGGACTATTTATGATAAAATTTTGTATATGTACTAATCTAATTCCAGACATGGACTAGTAGGGACAAAAAAAGGAATTTCGCAGAAGTTTAAAGACTATTTTTGGCCATATTTTTGTATATGGGACAAGTTAGAGGATGAAAAAACGAGTTTCCTGAAAGTTAATAGGACTGAAATTAAACTCACCCTGATGATATTCAAGCATCACGCACACATGTTTCTTGTAAATAATCAGCACAGCATCAAGTGAAAATGTGTCTGAAAGACAACACAAATGTTCCAAAGCTAACGAGAAACCCAAAATACAGAACTATTCTTGTTCAAGAAACGATTAACCAAGATAAAGTGTCAATTATTCATCCCAATTCAAATCGGACAACAAGCCTCAATCCCCAAGGAGACACTAACCTCAAGCAAGCAAGCACCGATCAGATTCTGCGTTTCTTCCGGCGTCGACACCCATTGTGTGGCTTCCTAGTAGTATCCTCCACGTAGACAACGGGATTCACATCGAGCCTCGAATTCGAATAACCCTCCCTAAAGCTCAGGATTGAATCCTTCTTCCTCTTGAACATGCAGAACCCGTTCACCTTAACCACCACCGATTTGGTCTTCATCTGCCTCACCTTGTGGCCAACGTTCTCCGCAGCAGCCTCGCCGGAGAACCTTGTGAGCTTGGCCCCTCTGCCCGCCACCTGCCCGGCAGAAACTCCTACCTTTCGGTTGCCCTTGTAATCGGTCAGGGTAACGAACGCGTTGTTACGCATCAGCTTTATGTGGACGACGTCGGCGTTTGCCTCGAACTGACGGGGGTAGAAAGATGACTGGTTGGAGGGGCTGTTGTTGTTTCCTCTGTTTCTGAGTAGGGACTGAACGAAGTTCATGGTTCCCGAGGGCATCACCCCTCCTTTTTCTTGATCGAATCCTCGAACGAAGTACGAGGGCTGAGGTGGCGTTTGGGCCTTAGATTCGAGGGTTTTCCCAGAGTGTATGGTGTTCTTGAAATTCAGAGAATATGGTGATGATGTGTTCTCTTGCGGTCTCACCAGCCCAAGCTTCGTGCCGAGGTTAGTCCATGAGTTGCAGGGGATATTAGCTGCAGTAAAGTTCCCAGCAAAACCTGTATAACAAGTTAAGGAATCAAAACCCTAAATCAGCATAAACTTCTTCATATATAAGTCATATACAGCTACCAATTAATTCATGTGAAACGGAAGCAGAACGGGAGAAATCGAGGACACTAAAATTCTCTCTGGAGCAACCTACTCAAGAAACTAAGGACATCATGTTTTATTACAATACAACTGCTTTACTCAAATCCATTATCCACCTGAACACAATGCCAGAGAAGGTTATCAGAAGTCTTATTGTAGAGATCGAATTCGAACTACATAATCATCTCATCATACACCGTATACTGATTCCATAACATTACGTGAGTGGCCGATAATCACATGTTAATAGCAGCTATGATTCCTCGATGAAAGAGCTACATTTCCAAACGCTAGCTAATAACATCGTGTTCTACAAATGTATCCCCAACTGAAATAGTTCATTCCGCTAAATTGATAGAGCATGACGATTAAAACAAATTGGGATAAACGATCGAATCGTAACCCATGTGGCGCTCAGGGTCGATTACTAAGAATAGCGAAAATTAACAAAAGGAAAAATGAATTACCCGACGAGGCGCTAGATCCGGAACAGTTGAACCGATGAACTAGAGAAGGAGCTGACCCTAACCGCGCAGACGACGCCAAACGAGCTCTCAGAAACATGGTCGATCGAAATCCAGGGGAGCTACGAAGAGAGAAGGAAGAATACTAAGGTTTCTAGGGTTTTCTTTATTACAGTGCAGTGTAACGAACAATTTCTTTTTTTTCTTCCTTTTGTTGCATTTTCCTCTCCATCTTGTTTCGTAGAGAAAATAGAGCAGACGGGCATCGTAAGTAACATAGATGAGAGAAGCCAACGGTGGGCTTTCTTCCTTAATGGGCCTCAGAACCAAAATAAATGGGCCTGGGCCGAAATAAAGAATATGTATGGATGAAAAGCTAGCACGCACGGTCCACGTGAGGTGAGGACCACCGCCAAACTTGTGTTGTAATCTTTTCTTTTTTCGTTTCGCGCTCATCAGACGATTTTTCTCTTACTTTAGGGTTTTCTGTATTTCATATTAAGAGAAACCTCTCCACTTCCCTCTCGCTCACCGCTTCACTTTCCCCAAACCTAAAAGGTCAAATCGAGAAGAGAAACCCCAACCGCGGAGATGCATCCACCGCTCAATCTCACCGAGGGCGCAATCGCGATGCTTTCGAGCGGCGAATCGCATGATATACTGCCCGTACAGCCCGTGCTCCAAATTGCTGATATACGCCTCGTCAACACTCAGGGCCAGAACGCGAGCACCGAGAGGTACCGGCTGTTGTTGTCCGATGGTACTTTTACGCAGCAAGGAATGCTCGCGACGCAGAGGAACGAATTGGTGCGGTCGGGGAAGCTTCAGAAGGGATCGATTATGCGCCTGATGCAGTGCGTCTGTAATGTGATTCAGGGTCGAATGTGAGTTTAATTGACGAATTGATTTCTTAATTTGTGGTTGTTTCTTTGGAATCTAACGCAGTTGCTGTTTGATGCTAGCCTTTACCTCTGATTTATCGGTAGTTGCCCCGGATTGTTTTCATTAATAAATAGCTGTATTGGGCGGATGTTTTCTGATCAATAATACACTGATATTGTAAGCTTTAATGTTCTTGCGATCGATTGGTCTTTAAAGGAGAACTGTCGGGTAGCAGCGGCAATTGGATGTTGAAAATTGAATCTTTTGTTAATTACGAAATATTTTTTTTTGAAGTTATCATTGACCAGCTTTCCTACATCTTTGAGCAGGATTATCATCATCATTGATTTAGAGGTGTTAGTTGAAAAGTGTGATCCAATTGGTGAACCCAGTCCCTATTCATCCAAAACCAATGGAAATGCCCCTTCAGTGACTAGGCCACCTGCACCGGTTCAGTACAGTGGAAGTCATCAATCTGGTGTTGCCTCATCCACAAATGCCTCTGTACCCAGGCCTAATGTGGGTGGTGGTATTCAGTCTCCGTCTCCAGGGGATTATCGGAATCCAACGCTTCAATCTTATGGAACTTCTGCTGCTAGCAGCGTGGACTCTGGAAGACTCAACTCTTCCATACCGGCTTATCCAAAACCGGAATATGGCTCTGGTGTCTCACGGGCTCCTGCTAATAACTATGTTCGGCCGCCTCAGTCCACTTACAATCAACCGCCGCCAATGTATGCCAACAGAGGACCAATTGCGAAAAACGATGCAGCCCCGAAAATCGTTCCAATTGCTTCACTGGGCCCATATGGAGGGAGATGGACAATCAAGGCAAGAGTCACAGCTAAAGGAGAACTCAGGCATTACAACAATCCCCGCGGAGACGGTAAAGTTTTCTCCTTTGACCTCCTCGATTCTGATGGTGGAGAAATAAGGGTGACATGCTTCAACGCCGTGGCCGATCAATTCTACCAACAAATCGAGCCCGGTAGAGTTTACATCATCTCAAGGGGGACCCTGAAACCCGCCCAGAAAGCCTTCAACCACCTGCAACACGACTACGAAATCTTCCTTGACAGTGTTTCCACCGTGCAGCCTTGCTCCGAGGACGACGCATCCATACCGAAGCAGCAATTTCACTTTCGCCCCATCAGCGACTTCGAAAGCTTGAGTAATAACAGCGTCGTGGATGTTATAGGCATCGTTTCTTCAATCAACCCTGCAGGCTCGTTAATGACCAAAAGTGGACGCGAAACCCAAAAGAGAACCCTCCAACTCAAGGACATGTCTGGTAGAAGCGTTGAACTGACTCTGTGGGGAAACTTCTGCAACACCGAAGGGCAAACTCTGCAGAACATGTTTGAATCCGGTGTCTCCCCGGTTTTGGCAGTAAAATCAGGTAGGGTCAGTGATTTCAATGGCAAATCCGTGGGGACCTTATCAACTACCCAGCTGTTTATAGAGCCCGATTTTCCCGAGGCCCAGAAGCTAAAAGCATGGTTCGAGAACGAAGGAAAGAGCACCCCTGCTGTGTCTCTATCCCGTGAGGTCGGTTCCCGAACAGACGTGTGGAAAGTTATCTCCCAAATCAAAGATGAAAAGCTGGGAACTTCAGAAAAACCCGATTGGATCACGGTGTCTGCTACCGTGGCCTTCATAAAGATAGACAACTTCTGCTACTATGCGTGCCCTAATGTGAACGGGGACCGCCAGTGCAGCAAGAAGGTATTAAACGACGGGGACGGGAAATGGAGGTGCGATAGGTGCGAGAAGGTGTTCGACGAGTGCGATTATAGGTACATCCTCCAGATGCAAATACAGGACCACACGGGCCTCACTTGGGTAACCGCGTTTCAGGAGGGCGGCGAGGAGATTATGGGCATGTCAGCCAAGGATTTGTACTATCTGAAGCACGAAGAACAAGACGAGGACAAGGTTGCTGAGGTGATAAGAAATGTTCTGTTCAATAAATTCGTATTCAAGTTGAAGGTGAAGGAAGAGACCTTCAGCGACGAGCAGCGGGTGAAATCGACGGTTGTTAAAACAGAGAAGGTGAATCCTGTCTCTGAGACGAAATTTCGGCTGGAGCAAATAGCTAAATTCAAGGAAGACGTTTCGGGGCCTAAAATCGAGAATTACCCGCCTTTTGGTAATGGAATCAACAAGGGATCTGCAACGCCCGCGGGCACGAATTACGGTGGAAACAGCAGCAATGTGACTGCTGCTGCTGCAACTCAGATGTCTTTTGGTAGTGGAATCAACAGGGGATCTGCAACGCCTGCGGCCACGAATTACGGTGGAAACAGCAGCAGCAATGTGGCTGCTGCTGCTGCTGCTGCTGCTGCTGCAAGTCAGATGGATTCATACAGCAACAACCAGTACGGTGGTGGTGGTGTTGGTGCGAGGACTCCTTTGACCGGGCGGGCGGGCAGCTACGGGAGCTGTACAAGCTGTTTTAAATCCGGGCATACCTCGGAGAACTGCCCGAGCATCATGAGCATGCCCGGGCAATCTTATGGGAGCAACGGCTATGGTAGTAATAAGGCGGCGGCTTCATCATCGGGGCCAAGTGGTGGTATAAGTGGTGAGTGCTTTAAGTGCCATCAACATGGTCACTGGGCTAGGGATTGCCCCGGTGGTGGAAACAGAGGGTACCCTCCTCCTGCTGCCTATGGTGGTAATAATACGCCGGCTGGTGGTTATGCGATGGGCCCCAGGCAACATGTCGGTGGGCTTTGAACTTTTTTCATCCGCTGCTCTAACCGCCTCCGTGTACAACTAGTTTTTGTGTTCTTGTAATTATTTCGCTTTGTTTAATGCTTTTTCCTTCCCTTGTAATAACGTCGTTTTGGGTGTGAACAATTTTCTGTTTCTTTCTCCGTTTTCTTGACTTGAGTTGCTGCACATGTCTGTTACTGCCTTTTCATTTTTTTTTTAATGCCATTTTTATCTACACATTACGATTAATTCAGTCACACAAACGACAGTCGTGGGGTTTGAATATGTGACTAGGATGATTTAAATACCATGATACCAATTTAGGGAACAATATATTTTTTTTCTATGTTAGAAAGGTATTTTCACACAAATTTTACAAACAAAGTAGTATTTTAATCCGTGAAAATCCATCCTTCCAAATCTCAACCACTGTGGGGGTAATATCGGCCGGAACAATGCTACTGAAGAAATATATTGTAAACTTAGAAACAACTCATTGAGTTCGCAGCTGATAATTGAAGATGGTCAAGGGAAAAACTGTGATTTGATGTTGATCATCCCATTTAGAGCTTCCTCGATGTTGATTCTGTCTTCAGGAGATTCCGATGTGCACATCAACGCTAAAGCCATGACCGATGATGCGCATTTCACAGTCTTGCTGTTGCTGCTACCATCTGCTGCTGCTTCGTGAAGATTCAATAAATTGGCATCGATAACCCCTCGACTTGTCGACTCGAAGAAGGAACCCTCCACCCATTTTTTCAAGCTAAAATCTCCGCCGAACATATCGTCGCTCGGCTTCGTTCTCGTAAACGTCTCCATCAACACGATGCCGTAGCTGTAGACGTCGCACTTGGTGGAAACCAGCCCTTGCGAACCATACTCTGCAACGAAGGATTTTTCCGAATTAGGGTTGAGGAAAAAAAAAAGAAAGGATTTCGTTCGTTCGTTGGATTCACCTGGAGCTGCGTAGCCAATTGTTGCTGCTAAGGTGTTGGTAAAAGCGACTCTCTCATCTTCGCCCAACAATTTCGCGATCCCGAAATCGCTGACGTGTCCGGTCATGTCTTCGCCTAACAACACGTTGCTGGGCTTCAAGTCGCAGTGAACGATGGGAGTTGCGTGGTGACCATAGTGGAGGTATTCAAGAGCCATTGCCACGTCAATCATTATGTTCAACCGCTGCAGAAGGGTTAAGAAGTAATTGTGAGAATACAGCCAATTCTCGAGGCTTCCCTTGGGCATGTAATCGAGCACTAATGCCTTGAAATAGTCCCCAATCGAGCAGCTGCTTATGACTTTTGTAAGATTCCTGTGGCGGAGATTCTTCAGTGCTTTGCATTCGACTTCGAAGCTCTTGAATGCTCTGTCTGATTTTAGATCGAACACCTTAATGGCTGCTGTTAGTTGCCCGTCTCTGAGAACTCCTCTGTAAACGGATCCAAAGCTTCCCTTCCCGAGTAAATCGCTTTCGTCGAAGCTATCGGTGGCTCGCAGCAGCTCGTGGTATGAAAATCTTTCTAATTTCGACTGTAACGGTAGTTCTTCATCTCTATCCTCCTCATTCTTCTCTTTTCTTCTGTATCTTATGAAGAGGAAGGCGAAAAGAACGACAACGAGGGCGAGAGAAACTATCCCGAAAAGGATAAAGAAAGCAAAGTGCAGCTTTTTTCTCTTTGGATCCTTCCTTCGATTCTCGAGGCAGGATCGAACACGGAGCCTTGGATCGCCGCCACACAATCCCTCGTTGCCCTCGAAAGACTCGAACATGAAATTTTGAAAAGGGCCATTTGTGGGAATTTCCCCGCTCAAAGCATTGAACGAGATGTTGAAGATCTCGAGACGTTGAAGAGCCTCCAAAGATTTAGGTATCGAACCCGAGAGATTGTTGTAAGAGAAGTCCAGAGCTGTAAGACTGATCATGCTACCTACCGTGTAAGGTATCGAGCCCTCAAATTCGTTATGGGATAAAGAAAGAGTATAAAGATTTTGTAAATTCCCGATCGAGCTGGGGATCCCCCCTGACAACAGATTCTTGGACAGATCAATGTTAACTGCTGCGCTTAAATTTCCAATCTCTGGAGGCAAAAACCCGTTCAGAGAATTCTCAGACAAGTTGAAGTCCGTTATATCTTTGAGCTGCCAAAGATTCGACGGTATGGATGATGTAAGAAGGTTTGAATCTAGATTAAGAACCCTCAGAGATCTCAAACTCCCAAAACACTCGGGTATCGACCCCGAAAATCTGTTCTGGCTCAGATATAACTCACTTAAGCTGTGTAAATCACACAATTCCTGTGAAATGGAGCCCGCAATATTGTTCGTTGCCAAAGACAAGCCTTGCAGCATAGTCAAGTTGTTCAAAGTACTCGGGATTTTGCCAGTCAACTCATTATCGTAAAAAGATAGTATCATCAAGTTTCTCAATCGACCGATCTCTTTGGGAATACCACCCCTGAGTTTACAACTATTAGCAGCAAAACTTTTGAACGAGTCAGAGAAATTCCCAACAGATGATGGGATTACACCTTCAATGGGATTGTCACTAATCGAAAGACGGTACAAGAATCTGCAATTCGTCAAGGATGTAATGAAGCTGAGTTCCAGTGAAGATGGCTCGTTGCTGAGGTTGTTGCTGAAGAGGATAACCCGCTCGAGGAACCTCAGGTCCCCTAGAGACCGTGGTATGTAACCGGTGAATCCATTCGACTCGAGAGCTAAGATTCTCAGGTAAGAGCAGTTCGAGATGTAATTTGATATTGATCCAGTGAAATAGTTGTTGTTTAAGTAAAGCTCTTTGAGAGCAGGTAAACCCTGCCCAAAATTCGATGGAAGGTTACCCGTGAGGCTGTTGTTTCTAAGCGAAAGAAGCCGAAGGGTCGAGATATTAAAGATCTCCGGTGGGACCGAGCCATCGAAACTGTTGGAATACAAGAACAGTTGATTCAGCTGGTGGAGATTGCCTATTTCTCTTGGTATACTTCCACTTAATTCGTTCTCTGATAGCAGCAAAAGTTGCAAAGAGGTAACGTTGAACAATGTGAGAGGTAATGTGCCCGTTATCTGATTGGTTTCGATCGAAAATCGTATTAGATTCTCGAGATCACCTATCGCGTGTGGGATAACACCTGCTCATACAAGCAAAAGTTGGATATAATAATTGTTTTTAGGACAACATAAATTAGTTATAGCAGCAAGTGTGCATCTTACCACTGAAGTTGTTAGCTCCAAGAAACAAAAACTGGAGGGATTTTAACATCCCTATCCCACTCGGTATTGAACCGCTGAAAGAATTGAAGGTGAAGGACACGACTTGAAGATTCGAACAACCCGATAAATTCGAAGGGATCTCTCCACTGAATCGATTCAAAGAGAGGTAAATCCCCTGCAGAAGTGGTAAATCCCGGCATAAATCATCCGAAAGGCTCCCACTTAACTCGTAATTCCCGGTCAAAGCAATACTTCTCAGAGCCGACATGTTATAGAAGGACCGCGGTATAGGGCCCGAGAGACGATTGTATTGTATGCTCAAACTCCTGAGGCTTCGAAGACCACCACCACCACCGAACTCTTCAGGGATCTTCCCTTCTAAAGAATTGAAACTAAGGTCGAGTGTTTCGAGGCTCGTTAAGTTTGAAAGAGACCTCGGGATTACACCCGTGAAACTGTTGTTTCTAAGGGACAAGAATTCGAGCTCTTGCAACGTGCCTAACCACGAAGGAACCTCTCCACTGAAGCTGTTGTACTGCAGATCAAAAAGCTTCAAACGATGCAAGTTAGAGAGCTCCAATGGCAAATGGCCACCGAAGGAGTTGTTCCCGAGGCCGAGCGAAGCAAGGAAAGAGAGGTTCCCGAGCTCTGAAGGGATGGAGCCGGTGAGGCCCATGTTGGCCACGTCGAGTGCTGTGATCCTATGGTGTTTAGGGCCACAAGTGACACCGATCCAAGCACAGACCGAACCCGAACCGGTCCAATTGGTCCTGAGAATCTTGCTGGGATCTGAAGTGATATGGGATTTTAGGGCAAGGAGAGCAGATTTGTCTGTCGCGAGGGTGTTTGAGCTCTTCGATTGGCCGAGGTTTTGGTGGATTAGGAGGATTATGATGATTGATGTTAGCGTTAACGTCTCCATGAGTTTGAGGTTTAGGTGTGCGAAGTGCCTTGAGCATATTGGTGGAGAAATCCTCACATATTCCAACATTTCGGCTTCTGGCGGTGATTTGTTTGACAATTATAAAGCTGCATGTACGGAACTGTCAATCACTGCTGACTTTTAGTATACGTTGATTTCATAGTAAGGGGGAAAAATAAATGGAGTTGCGTTGACTTGTGACATAGCTAGTCAACGGATGTGTATTCTTTCAGCTCAACTAGTACTGGTGTTGAAAATATATGCAATTTCAATCGTGGAGAAACTCATTGAAGTTTTCAATAGGAGGATCTCAGTAAAACTCTCACAAAAAGAAGCCAGGACACAAACAAAGTATCGATTTATGCCCAATTGCACGGTCATAACGAAAATATCATGACATAAATGTACCCCTGCTACAATTTTCGAACAGCAATCCACGAGCATATGTCGATGATTAAAGATCGGGCATTCCCTTGCCGGTTTTGGCATCATACGTCTTCTCCAAGACCAACTCCATCGGAGTATCTTTGGGACCAACTGCAATAAACAACGGATCAAAACAAGTGTATTCAGTCGAGTCACTCAATTTCATTTACATAAGCAATTCCAAGATGGTATGAAGTGATGAGAATTCAGGGGTATTTGAAGAAACTTTTTCAAATGGTTACCATGCATCTTTATTAGGTTTTCTTACATTACAATGCAAGCTTACGGCAAAACAAATACTGTTATGCTCAAGAACAAGGTGGATAAAATCTTGAAAGAATTACCAATGGTGGGCCTAGGAGTGCTCCTCATCTTCAAGATCTCAGGGCGCGGGATGATGGATCCCGATGCTCCAATGCCTCTAGAAACTCGAACTTTGGTCCCATCTTCGAGGTATTTAGTTCCCACCTTGCATGGTTTCCTACAATGTAAGAAACATTAATGCAATAAAAACTATGGAACACGAACAAGAAAGCATTGTAAAGCCATTACGATGTACTCTAACCCACCCCGTGACTGGATCCAGAACCTGAACATTTGAAACATGAAGAGGAGCTTCAACGGAGAAAATCCCACCTTCATGGCCTTGCCCTTGCTTTATGTGCTTCTTCACCTGTCAATCAAGAAATTACAAATAGAAAATCAGGCAAGGCTATTTTTCGAACTCGGGATTCCTTTTTATCGGGTGAATTTTAAACAGCCCACCAAGTTCTTTCCCTCCACGATAACGCGGTTTTGAGAGCGAACCACGCGTTTAATCAGACCGGTCTCTCCTTTATCTTTACCCCTAATTATCATAACCTGCAAGAAATTCGGAAGACGATCACCGAAATCTTTTGAGAAACATATTCTCATCAATCAGCAGAGCTCATTATCTCGATTTTCTTACATTGTCTCCTCTGAGGACCTTCCAGTGGTGAATGAGTTTTTGAGCTGCTTTCCAACCCATGATTTGCTAGATTTTCAGAACGCAATCGAATGATAGTCAAGCTACGGATATTACATAAAGGATGTCGCAATTGAGCTTCCTGTTAACGAAAAATCGAAACCTTATGCGATTGCAACGAAAACCATACCTCGGGAGATTGAATTTTGTTTCCTGAAAGGGTTTTAGCAGCCGAAAGAGAACGGAAATAGGACGGAGAGGGGCTTTGTCTCGGCTCGGGTTACCCAAGTATTGGGCCTCATCTTCCTTCGGGCCCACGAAACGAATTAGGTAATAATTCCATCATTTTCCAAAGAAAAGAACAAATAACATTTAAGATATAGCATCACCAACGTTATCCGTTATCCGGTGACTTAAGTTTGCAATAATCAAACACTGTGACCAAAATTAAAAACTGGTAAATTTAGTAACCTAATTTAATAATTTGGCCTAAATAAAACTATTACAGAAAATTTTAAGTATTTTGTTTGGCCTAATAGTTAATTTGAGGATCTCAAAGTGTTTGAAAGGAAAGTCTCAATTTTTCTAACTATTTTGAGTGATCGTGTACTTATCTTACAATGTTTGATTGACCTAGTTTACAATCTAGTGTGTCTATCTCCGGAGTTTACTTTATCGAAAGGGCATGATTACCAAAAATATATAATAAACATAATCTTTACTAAGATTTATTTCCATACGAACGAATCTTTTAATTGCTTCACCATTCTTTACAACAAGCAGTGCTGGGTTTGCAAACAAAGTTACACATCGATTGAGTTAAAAAATTTCTTACTCCATTTATAGCCAATTAATTACAGAGTGGAACCGGGCATATAAGTTTATGCTTTATGCTTCTGGGTTTGGAAGGGAATTTTATCCTCAACAAGCAGCAGACGTCGAACGACGTCGTATTCATTCATCAAATATTACCAATATTCCAAACACATCCCCACGCGAACAATGCCTCAGTCAATAGCACACACCAGCAGGCGAGGACTTAGCCTTCACAACCTTCTCCGGCAACGGATCCCAAACAACCCCCTCTTTAGTAGCACAACGATCAACACCACGGGTGGCCATTTTCGTCCTCTCGGCTTTAGCCTTCAACCTGAGCCGCTCGGCCCTCGAACCGATCACCTGGCCCAATATCGAGCCAGCAATGGTCAAAGCCATGGCAGTTTTGGGCATCACCACAGATTTCCTAAGCATGGCAATGAACGGCACCGCAGCGTGCACGGCGGTGAACCATGAGAGGGAGAATTTCTCCGTGTGCTCTCTCCAGATCCCGAGCGGGATATTCGCTGCGATGCCCATTGCACCGATCACGAGGACCTTTGCGGGCAGCGGCTGTGGCCGAACGTTTTTTACAAAGGCTGTTCGGGCAAGGGCAGCTCGGGCAGCGACGACGGCTGGCGGGCACCTGAGCTTGATCCCGGGTGGCGGTTGGAGGGCGGTGGCCACCAGCGGGATGACGTGACTGACGGCTCTGTAGGACTTGGCGATCGGGCAGTTTCCGGTTTCTAACCACTCGGGCCCGAGTGCTTCGTGTTTCGACGATTTTCCCTGAAAATGTGTAAGAAAAAAAACCGGATTTCTGTTTTATTCGAATTGAATTTGAAGGATAACTAGCATGTATTCATTCGCTAATCAGAGAAAATGGCAACTTGTGGTAAAAAAAAAAGTTGTCAGTGCCTCCGAAGAAATCGCACCTGATGGGAATTGTCTTTCTTTTTGGATGCCTCGGGCTTCCTATTCTGCAGCTTCTCGAGGAAAGAATGGAAACCGAAAGGCCCAGCTGGTCCGAACGAAGACATACTAACAGAGGCTGCTTTTGAAGCTAGTGGGTTGAACTTTGGTGAAGCTTCAGCTTTTGATTTAGGACAGGGTTCGGAGTTTTTTGTAAGAGGAACAACACCATCTTTCCCATGAAAGAGTCTGAAAGCCATGTCGAAGTTGGTACCATCTTCGAAAATTGGACCCTTTGCTGCCCGAGACTGGGAAAAACGATACATGATAAGCGAAGAAAGATGGACTTGAAATACATAATGAAAAGAAAGCATTAGTAAATCCACATTGATGCATATGCATTGCAATTACTTGAATATAAATATATGGATGCATAATTAAAAAACGTACATGAAGTGGTAGACTGAGAGGAGCAAAATAAAAGCTTGTTGGCTTATCGATGTTCCTCAAGAACGGACATTTGAATACATCTTGTTCGTCGCTCAAAGAGCAATCATTAGTGTCCGGATTCTGTAGCTTGCCCAGGAAATCCATATCCTTGCATTCGAAAGATCTTGTCAGCACAAGTGTGAAAAGATTTAAAAAATTTCAACACACACGTCAAACAATCAACATAGACTCTGTTAATCAAATCTCCAGCAGTGATTGGAGAAATCTTAACTCATCTGTGTCTTCACAAGCATACAACCAGGAACAAAATCACAGAAAAACTCCCACCATGCATTGTGCACACTTCAAAACGGGACAAGCAATCAAATCAATCTAAATCCGATAGCTCTACGAATCATCCACTAACGAAGTATGAAACTCAAAATTGAACTCCTATTGCAAGCTAAACAGCAAGCTGCCAAATGAACGCTATGTTACCAGTGATTCCGCTGCCTAATTCAACATTCAGTAATTCGTTTCACCAAAAAATATTAAAGTACAATGACATCAATAATATACTCACATACCGAGAAATAGGAAATCGGCAGCTAATACAAGGATCAAGATAAGCACCAGAATCAGATTTAAGCAGCAGAATTAGGCACGAATGTCGCAATCACAAACACAAAATATAATAGGAAACTTGCTTACCAGTAGCTGAGATTGTAGAAGTTAGGAGACGTGTGGATAGCACAAGAAGGAGAATGATACCTTCCTCAACTGTCGAAATCGAGGAACATTTCTGTGGTCGCAAATGATATTTCCATATATGTGAATGGCTCAAAAAAAAAAAATTTTGTATATTTTGTGGTAAATAACCCGCGCACGTACCACGTGGGTGAGACCTTCTCAGCCGGTCAGATGTGGCGTCTATTACCTGTTGTTGCCGGTAGGGCAAAGGGGCTTTTTGGTCCTCGCAATGTTTTCTTATTTTGGGCCTCATAAACTATAATTCGTTGGTGAGATTTTTAGTTGGGCTTTTGAGTTTATAACTTTAAATCTTGTATTGCACCAACATAGTGATTAAAAAATATTTTTGGGAATATTTAAAACTCCCTAATAATTAATTTTAAGATAGTAATAAGATCTTCAGTTACATTACATAACAATAACATAATTCATAATGATATCTTAAAACAAAATTAATTCATATTAAATGCTTAACTAATTCACGATGATTGTTACAACGTATGAAAAACATTTGTCGGTTAAATAATTAATTATATATATATAATATATAATATATATATATATATTAGGTTAGTAGGGACGATGTATGGTAACGAGGTCAGCAAAGCGTAACGCGATAGTGAACCAATTGTCGCACTCTCACATGGACATGCACATGCCGTCGACGACTTTCGCATCATTGTATTCAATATTTAGGCACAATGATTTTGTCTGTTCGTAAATATTTAAATTTCTCATGTTTTCGAAAAAGAAAATAATTAAATTTATAAAGTCGATCCCTCGCTTTTCTTAAAATAAATAAATAGATAATTGTCTAATCGATCGGGTTTATGTGGGCTGCATGCAACAGTATTGCAATGACAACATGGGTTGCCAAGAAAAGAATAAAGATATGTCGGTGACCCCATATCTTTTATTTCAATATTATTTATACAAACAATTCCATTTTTAATGAGAAATATGTATTAGAGAAACGAGAAGAAAAAAAGGACGACGTAATTACAATCTTAAAATTAATTAATAACAAAATATTATTATGCTTCGTGCTCGAGCAATGTGATAGAACATGATAATGCTATCATGTGCACGTCTCATATCAAACCCGGACCCCATGAAAACGAATTCTAATATATGGGCAATGATACCGACTATAATAAAAATATTTTTTTTAAAAAAATAACTATATAATAATAAAAAAAATTCGTTACGTACACAATTTACTCTCATTATTATATGGTATAGTTGAAGCATTGGAAAATAAAGCTTTGGTTCTTTCCAAGATAAGTATGTTATTTAAATTATTTTGTATTTTTCAACAACGAATATAAATGCGATCATACGTGCGACCGACGTTCTTAATTTCTTATGATGCATGATATAATCACAAAGGTTGTCGTAACATTAATGCGTCCATGATGAACATAACTCCGTGACAGTATTTATTTATGATTAGATACATAGTCCGACGTCACAGGGAAATTTCGTTCCATTTCCCATTCAATGGTCATATGCAGCACCGTCGAGGTGTGGGATTAAAAAAGTAAATAAATAAATAAAATTACTTGTGAAATAGCGAATATTTTTTGTTTTCTATAACATTAATACTCTCACCGACGGCCCGGCCCGACCAAATGAAAATTAGGGATAGCGTCATCTTGAAAAACCGTTGTCATCAGCAAATCGATTGGCATTAAAAAATCCACCTTTTTTTTTCCTTTTTCTCTCGATTACGTTCATTCTGTTATTAACTTGCGGGAAATTCACCAACAAATAATTACAACCAAAATAGTAATCAGCGAGGTTACAGCTTGCGAAGGAACACGGAATCAAAGATTCAAGAACGGAAGCAAAATACAGCACGCAGTAATCACACACAAGCAAGTAAAATATAATATATATATATATATATATACACACACACACATGCGAGACCGAGAGAGAGAGAGAGAGTGAGGTATATATCAGCATCTTATTGTGAAGGCTCTCCAAGAGTCCCTTTTATTTTTCTGATCTTTTCTCCCATTAAAGAGTCGAAATTTAGATGTAGAAAGCATACTGGGGTTCTTCAGAGTTGCTTGATTCATCGTCATTTTTCTTTGTATACACATTCTTTCAAGAAGGTACCTTTTTTTTTTCCTGATCTTGGTGTGTTGCGTTCGTGTGTCAGATCTTCCATTTATCCCCCCATTGCGCTTTCACATTTACAGTTCTGTATTTCTTGAATGAAATCGTTGATGATTTTGGGAATCTTGTCTTTAAATTCTGATGAGGGGCTGCCTTTAATCTCTTAGACCATCAGATCTGATTTTGACCAGATTTTCTATCTGTATCGAAATAAAGATTTGGGCTTGAAAGAGTTGTGTTCTTACAGTTTTCAATGTTTGGTGATGTACTCATATTCTTTACCTTACTCTGTTTCTCTCTGATTCTGCATGGTTTGTAGAAGAAGCTTAGATTGATTGCATTACCTTCATCTTATTTCTCTCGCCATCAATCGTTGAATAAAAAGAGTAATCATCAGAGAAAGAAAAGAAAAGGCTCATAAAGGAAATAGGGCCCAACATCATGTGGACACAGAAAAGCAAGTCACTTGAACACAAAAGTGTTGTCTGCTCCTAAATAAATGACCAGCAGATCTTGTTCTTTCTTCTGTCTTAAAGCCAGTTATTTCATAATGGCTTATTCATTTTCTTTCCCCTTACTCTTTTAGTACTTGGCATTTTTATTGCAGATTGAAGATTGAAGTTGCCATGAAGCAATATAAAGATGGAAAACCGATACCCCACCCCGATAAGAGCTCGAGATCGATCCCGATGGCTCTGATGTTCGTGGTCCTTTGCGGGTTTTCGTTCTACCTCGGAGGAATATTTTGCTCCGAAAAAGAGAACTACGTAGCTCGAGAAGTGAAACCGAAGGCCACCGAAGCTTCGAAGGAAGAAGGATCATCTCTCCAAGTCAAAGCTGTAAATTTCCCAGAATGTGGACCCGAGTATCAAGATTACACTCCCTGCACAGATCCGAGGGTAATAAATTAGCTTCTGAAGTTTCAATGTTGCTATAGAAGGGAAAGATTGCATTTTTATTTGTTTCTTTATCGCAGAGGTGGAAGAAGTTTAGCCTTCACCGGCTGACGTTCATGGAGCGGCATTGCCCGCCCGTGTTCGAGAAGAAAGAGTGCTTAGTTCCGCCCCCCGACGGCTACAAGCTGCCGATTCGGTGGCCAAAGAGCAAAGACGAATGTTGGTACAGGTATTATTGTTATAAATTATTACAGAATTACAGCTCTGTTTTATGCTATTTATTTCGCTAAATTTTTCTTGAAAATATTCGAATAAAATCAGAAACGTACCGTACGATTGGATCAACAAGCAAAAGTCGAATCAGCACTGGCTGAAGAAGGAAGGAGAAAAGTTTCTCTTCCCGGGCGGCGGCACCATGTTTCCCAACGGCGTTAGCCACTACGTCGATTTGATGCAAGATTTGATCCCGGCCATGAAAGACGGGACCGTTCGAACCGCTATAGACACGGGATGTGGGGTGAGTTTTTCACACACACACACATTTCTCATGCTTCTTGTGATGTTCTCCAAGAGTGTATAAGAATCCAAAAAGCATTGCTTTAATCTTTTTTTTTTTTTGGGTTTTTAAGGTTGCCAGCTGGGGAGGTGACTTGTTGGATCGCGGGATCTTGGCCTTGTCTCTTGCCCCGAGAGACAACCACGAGGCCCAGGTCCAGTTCGCCCTCGAACGCGGGATCCCGGCGATCTTGGGAATTATCTCCACGCAAAGGCTTCCTTTTCCTTCCAACTCCTTCGACATGGCCCACTGCTCAAGGTGTCTCATTCCGTGGACCGAATTCGGTAAAAATTCGCCAGTTTCTGTTGAATGACCGCTCCACCTAAAAGCTTAAGCTTGCAGAGCAAATTTTAATTTTATATACTTATATCCAACACATCCCCTAGTGACGTCTAAGCTGATTTTCAGACGTGTGATTTTCTTAAATGTGTGGTCGTGAGGATTCGTAATCACGACCTCTCTTGGCCTGAGCTCCGATACAATGTTGAATGGCCACTGTGCCTAAAAGGATTAAGCTTGAAGGGAGTGTATCATATTTTTAATTTTAAACACTTTGTTTCCAACAGTTTTTCCGTTAAAATTCGATCATGACATACTTCAAAAAATGGAAACCAGTCATCAATTTTTATTTTTTAACGTCAGGCGGAGTTTACCTCCTAGAAGTGCACCGCATCCTCCGACCCGGCGGGTTCTGGGTCCTATCCGGCCCGCCCGTGAACTACGAGAACCGATGGAAGGGGTGGAACACCACCATCGAGGAGCAGAAATCCGACTACGAGAAGCTCCAAGATCTCCTAACCTCGTTGTGCTTCAAGCTATTCGACAAGAAGGACGACATCGCCGTGTGGCAGAAGCTTCCGGAAGAAAGCTGCTACAAGAGGCTCGAGTCCCCGGAAAACTACCCCCCGAAGTGCGACGACGGGACCGAGCCCGACTCGGCGTGGTACACCCCGATCCGAGCCTGCGTGGTCCCGCCCCCGAGCCGCGGCTACAAGAGGCTCGCCCTGAAAGCCCTCCCCAAGTGGCCTGAGAGGCTCCACTCGGTCCCGGAGCGGGTCAACGACGTGCGGGGCGGAAGCGGCGGTTCCTTCAAGCACGACGATAGCAAGTGGAAAACCCGCGTCAAGCATTACAAAAAGCTGGTGCCCGCCGTCGGGAGCGATAAGATAAGGAACGTGATGGATATGAACACTGTGTACGGCGGCTTTGCCGCCGCCCTCGTGGATTCTCCGTTGTGGGTCATGAACGTCGTCTCCTCGTACGCCCCGAATACCTTGCCCGTTGTCTTTGATAGGGGGCTCGTCGGGACGTATCACGACTGGTAATGTGATTATTACGCGCATTCGTAAATCAATAGGCCTAATTCTTTTTTCCCACATGTGGTAAGTGGTTGCAATTTTAGGAGGCTAACTTTTAAATCGAAGCAATTTAAGTGCAACAACCGCCAACTGGACGCAACGTCGCCTCTTCTGTATGACGTGGTGCCCAGTCGGCTTCCAGATGGACTGCCGTGTCATCAGAAAAGACGACAGTCCAGTTGGTGTTTCTTATCTTTAAATTTCTTTATTTTGAAAAAAAATTAAAGCTTCAATTTTTAAATTTTAGTTTTCTAAAATTGCAACCATTTGACTATATTGTCCTAAAATTTAGCACTCTTATGATAACGTGGTAGTTTAACTGGGCGCCAAGTCACCGTATGACGTGTTGTCCATCTGGCGCTTGTTGTCTTTAGCGTCAATTTTTTAGAGTCAGTGTCCTAAAATCGCAGCCCTTTAAGCTGGTTGTCCTGATAGCGCCCAGCCCACCTCGTGGCTTATCGGACCAAAAAAATAATTAAGCCAAATAAATATACATGAAACCATGATTTCAGGAACAAAGCGGTGAATCAAAGTTCGTCTTATTATTAATTTTTTTTTTTGTGTTTATTCGGATAGGTGCGAAGCTTTTTCGACGTATCCGAGAACGTACGATCTCCTCCACGTGGACGGGCTCTTCACGGCGGAGAGCCACAGGTGCGAGATGAAGCACGTTTTGCTGGAGATGGACCGCATCCTCCGGCCGAACGGGTACGTAATAATACGAGACTCGACCTATTTCGTGGACGCCGTCTCCACGATAGCAAAGGGCATGAAGTGGGGCTGTCGCAAAGAAGAGACTGAGTACGGCGCCGACAAGGAGAAGGTGTTGGTTTGTCAGAAGAAGCTGTGGTACTCTTCTTCCTCTAAGCAAAGCACGACATAATTTGTTTTATTAATTTCGAGATATATATATATATATATATATTCAAATTACATATGCCACTGCGAAATGCAAGCAAGATTGGATGGATATATACATCCATACAGGAGATTTATTTTATCTCATACGAAGTTTGGGAGTATGTTGTTTTCTTTGACATAGAAACCGTTATTAATTTGTATTTTTCTTTTTTTTTTCATTTACGCTTTACTCCCGCACTTATTTAATTAAAGTGGTATTTCTCTTTATACATCAAATATAAGTATTTCTATCTTGGACATGAAGGATAATATGACTCTTAAAAAGGCCACACACCAATCAATTATTCCAACAATATCGAATGTGTGCGTGCGGATAAGATTGAATACACACACTGTGTGGTGTGTGTGTGTGCGCGCGCGCGCGCTTTGTACCTAACATTTCATCTCATGACCTAACTATATTACCTACATTGTACTATTGGTTCTTTATTTATAAGCACTTTGGTCAAAAATTCATGGCCTCATCTTTATCTTCTTGGCTGGTAATCCACTTCTTATCTAAATGTAATTAGTGATACATTTGAAAAATAGAATAACGTAAATTTGCAGGAAATTGATGTCCTATTGCTGGTCCGATTTTTATAATCAACTTCAATTGTTCACAATCAATTAATACAGAGCCAGACATAATAAAAGAAGTTAGAACCAGCTTTTAATATAAAAAGAGGAAACAGAAGAAAATAATTACGAATATAATAGTTATTTTATTCATAAAAAACTCTTCCCTTTTTTCATAATTCAACCATTCCCCACAAGAAGAAAACGAAGAGTTCAAGGGAAAAAAAGGAATTTCTTCGCGTGGGGAAGAAAGAAATTATTTATTTATTCTTTTTTCTTGTCTTCGAATTCAAGATTCACTTCTCTATATAACTTAATGTTGGGGGTACAATTACTCTCTAATTTTTACTGTTTTTTATGACATCATGACGATGAACATGTTATTGGGCCATTATTGTATGCATAAGAGACACGGGCATTTGTGTCGTCAATGCGAAACCCAAAAAACATCGCCATAGAGAAAGAGACCGTGGCATCTCTGGATATCGTCTCCGGTGTTTATGCCGTTTTCGTTCCCGGTAAACCAGTCATTCCTCACGTAATCCTTGTTTTTCCGACTTGATATTGATGCTGCTTTCTTTTTGCGCCTGTGCGTATTTTGATGGAAATGTTTTGGTTTTGAGCTGATTTGGGGTTTGTTTTGGTTGGTATTGATTAGATCTGAGCTGAATTTGCGCGTTTTTTAAATTGGTGTCTGGAGATCTATTGGCTGTTTCGCTCACCACCTGATTTAGGTTTATGTTAATGGCCTCATCGTTTTTTTTCTTTTCGGAGTTTTAATTTCTCAAATTCCGCTCGGCTTCTAATTTCCATATTTCAACTGTGAATCGTGACGGCAATTTTTATTTATTGAATTGTTGTAGGCGATTCAGGATTAAGATTACCGTTGTTAGGTAGATTTTAGGTTGTCCGGTATCTATAGAAAGAGTTGTCTTGACAACTCTTTGGGCATTTTCTTGATTTCTGGTGGTAGTGAACCAAGTGAAACTGTATTCATTTTCTCTTTTTGCCTTAATCGAGTGTGCTTGTTCTTTTCACTTCCATAACAAAACATGTTGCTGTTTGACTATTCTCATTTTGCATACTCAACTGCGTAATAAGTTGCTTGAAACACTGATTGTCCGAACTTTGAGGTGTTAACTAATCATATGATTCTGTTATTTTCTCTAGTTTTACTTGCATAATTATATGTTAATATTGTATAGGATATGGACCAACTTCGCCTCGGGCCAAATATCTGCCAGTACCGCATTTTTTCATTTCAAGAAGTTCTTGACTGGCGGTTTTTCAACCTTGGGAGTTTTCTTCTTGTTTCATTCGTCAACTGCACTTAATGGACAGCTTTCGTGAGGATAAAAACCGGAAGCAAAAAGAGTATTTCTTACTATAGTAACATAGCGGTTGCATCTTTAGTGCACTTCTAAAAGTCCGTTGCAGTCTTTGGGATCAATTTGTCTCGTGCTTTGTGGCAACCTTTTTGAGCATTTGAGGTGATGATCATGGTGCGTTGTGGTTCCTAATAGTTGAACGGTCTATATTGCTCTGTTGTTGTGAGATTGTCAAGTTCCCGGGGCAAAGTGATCTTAATGCGTTCTCCACCATATGGCATTAAGATTTATCTGGATTCAGCAAAGCTTAGGTTACCATGTATTGATCCTGCAATTGCCAAGCTGTCAATTTTGACTGCTATGAAGATTTTCTGCAGCTCAGCTTCTCTGATGCTTCTTAACATGAACATCATATGCTTGGTATTCTTTTATGAATAAGGCTCTTCGGCCCCTCCACTGTAGCTTCATTGGTCTAGTTAGCATGCAGCTGGCGTGGAACAATTAACGGGGCGTTTGAATAGCTACTCCTTTCTACTTATATAGATTGTATAACATTTCCCTTTTAGTCGTACGTTTTCAATAAGTAGTGTTGAAGAGCAGTTCGAATTGAAAAATGGAAAGGTACGCTGATTAGCATTATCAACTTTGATGAAACGATTTTAATATGTTGTTAAAGTGGTTGACTTGCTATTAAATGTGGATGCAGTTATAAGATAATAAAGGAAGTTGGTAATGGTACTTTTGGAAGTGTTTGGCGGGCCATACGCAAACAGTCTGGCGAAGTGGTAGGTGTAACCAGCCACACTTGGCTGCAAATACTATTCATCATTTTTCCTCTTTATGTCGTCTCCTCTGTTTATATTTTGATATCTTGAAAATTAGGCAAATTTTTATTTTCACTAAATGGATAAATTTCTTGATATCAGGTCGCAATCAAAAAAATGAAGAAGAAATACTATTCGTGGGAAGAATGCATAAATCTCAGAGAAGTAAAGGTAAGTGACTCTTGTAGCTCTGTTACTTTTCTGTCTGTCATTGCAATTTTGTTTTCCAAATGGATCACAATTTTTCTCTTTTATTCGTTCCTGCAGTCACTGAGGAAAATGACCCATCCAAACATAGTAAAGCTCAGAGAAGTGATTAGAGAAAATGATGTTTTGTACTTCGTATTTGAGTACATGGTATTTGTTCGTAACTTATGATTCAGCAGTCATCTTAGGTTGTCATTTCATTTCACCTGAAACATTTACTTTCTGAACTTTTTTCAGGAATTCAATCTTTACCAGCTTATGAAGGACAGAAAGAGAGGGTTCTCTGAAGCAGAAGTTAGAAACTGGTGCTTCCAAGTATTCCAAGGGCTTGCATATATACATAAACGTGGATACTTCCATCGTGACCTTAAACCAGGTCAGTTTTTAAGAATGTTTTCGAATTTAGAATAAGTCGGGGCCTTGGAAACTTATCTGGTTTTTAAGCGTACACCATATAATATTTATTGCGCAATATGCTGTTTTTGTTATCTTTATGTGATTTGGCGTCAGCAATATGAAGCTTGTATCTAATCAACCCTTTAAATATTTTTGTCTAACCAAACAGGTAGTTGAGATATGTTACTAATTCATTCAACACATTACAATATTGCAAGATATCTGCCTTTCTTGGCTAGATCTTGCATGCTTGTCTTATGAGCCAGTTGGAACCTCCATCTTAAGTAAAAATTTAGTTTTTTTTTTCCGAAATAAGGAAAAATTTAGTTAATCAATCAATTTCGACCAACTTTTATCATGCATTAGATACACTATTTTCCTTTTTAATGCAATCATTATCTTGTGCAGAGAATCTACTGGTAACAAAGGATGTCATAAAAGTAGCTGACTTTGGTCTTGCTCGTGAGATCAATTCTCAACCTCCTTTCACTGAATATGTGTCAACCCGTTGGTGGGTGATTTATCTCGATTTCTTTCTGCTTTCTTCAGTTCTTCAATTTAGCAAGATTCACTAATATTTCCCTTTTTCAGGTACCGAGCCCCTGAAGTTCTGCTTCAGTCACCGACCTATGGTCCTCCAGTCGGTGAGTGGATGATGAACCAGTTGTTGAAACTGTTTTGCATGATCATTCCCTTCATAGTTTTAATGTGTTTTCCTTTCCAGATTTGTGGGCCATGGGTGCAATAATGTCTGAGCTATTTACACTCCGCCCTCTGTTTCCGGGTTCAAGGTACATGGTTTTATCACGAAGGTGTCCTATTTGTATCTAGTTTTTGGTAGATAATGCTTTTTACTTATTGTTGTGTCCATGTTATGCTTTCAATCAGCATTAGGCATTGCCGTCTTGATGAACAATTGGTGCTTGACATCTTTTTTTTTCCTGTATGTAGTGAGGCTGATGAAATTTACAAGATCTGCTGCGTGATTGGGAGCCCGAGTAAGAGTTTATGGCCTGAGGGTATTGAACTGGCTACCACCATCAATTACCAGTTCCCACAAGTTAGTACTTTAGCTTCTTTATCTTTTGGAATTTGTAATGGGCGAAAGATAGAAATTTCTTGGAAGTATAGAAAATCATAGTCATTGATAGTAAAACTTAAATATTCTGATTCCATAATACGTTGACCATATTCTTTTGTCTTCAACTTATTTTATGCATCCCACAGAAGGCAATTGCTCATTTACTATAACTTGCATTATCTTTTTTCTAGTAACAAATTTTCTGTTATAGCACTCCCTTCTATAGACAGTTGGAATTGGTGTTTCCCTTTGAATTGTTATTTTCTTTTACATATGTTAATATGTGATTGTCACATGACGTGGCAGGTTGCAGGTGTTCCTGATCTTTCGATGCTGATACCAGGGGTTAGTCAGGATGCAATCGGTCTGATCACGGTATGTGATGCAGAATAATATATTTTTTTAGTTATCAATATCTTATTTCTTTTAGGTCCTCATTCTTTAGTAAGATAAGATCAAAGATTTATTGTTGTCTGTTCTTTGAAAACTGAATGATTATTCTTCAATGGTAGCAAAACCTTGTAATAACTTCCATCTGTTTTCTTGCAATATACAGTCCCTTTGTTCGTGGGATCCATGCAGGAGGCCAACTGCTTCAGAGGCTCTTCAACACCCTTTCTTTCAGGTAGTTTTTTGGCTCAGTAAATTTTCTTGAATTGCAGGGTTTTGTTAATACACTTCATAAGTCAACGTATTTTAGCTGACGCGCACCGATTTCTTTTCAATAATGCAGAGTTGCTTCTATGTTCCACCATCTCTACGTCCTAAAGCAGCTATTCCAAGAACACCTCCTCCCTGTAAGTCATTACAAAACTGCATCTTTTCACCCTTCAATGTTGCATTTTTGTAAGAAAATTTGACATTGCCATTTAATTACTTATTTTAGCTGGGCCTGGTGTAGTTCTGGAGCCAAAAAGTGGCAGGAGATATCCAGTGAGTTTATCAAACCCGAAACCTGCAAACGGCCTCTCTGTTGCCAAAGCGCAATCATATTTAAATGCAGGTAGAATAATGTCCATCACCACTTTCTAATTTCGTCAAGCCATAAACTTTTTGGCAATTAAAGCTGAACCTAAAGAAATTATGTTTTTGTCAATTAAAGCTTCCATCATATATATGCTGTTACAACGCTGTTCTTGCACGAATGGTTTTATCCATTAAAAATATCCAATCGCATCACTTTCTTTTTGTTATTTTCCCAGGTGTGCAAAGGAAGTTGGACTTGAATAATCAGGTTGGTTGGAATAACAGTTCTACTGTTAATCTCTCTCTCTCTCTCTCTCTCTCTCTCTCGTACTGACTACATTTCTGTAGAGGTTTTATATATCATATTTTTGAGGCTCTTTCTGTTTTTTTTCCTTTTATAATGTAATTTATTTTCCGTCCGTCACTGTGATAGAATACAAAAAATGACAAGAACCTGAAAGCTGATGTCAAGCAACGACAGCCAAGGTATCGGCCACCTGGGATAAATGCCCCAAGTACGTATATTCTCTTACCTCTATCAATATTTACAAATTTAAGGATCTTCCTGCACATATTTTGCCCTTAGTTTGAAATTTTATGTACATGAAAATTTCATCTTTCTTTGCTTTGTCTTCTCTTTGTGCCACAGGTGGTAAGTACTCTACAAAGACGCCCGGAGTTTCCAATGCAGCTGAAAAGCTATCGAACATGTCACTGGGCTCTCGTAACAACAGCTATAAATCACCCGGGAAACAAAATCATCTTCTTCCACCCATGAAAACCGGAGGTTGGCATACGAAATCTGATACGTTCGTAGGCACTCTCAACAAACCATGGAAGAACATGCAATAATGCCAATCCTAGGAGGTAATAAAAGAAATACACGCTATTACTAGCTTGCTTTTTGTCCTTATGAACCTATGACGTTTGGTTTCTTCTGTTTGTGTTCGCTACACTTTGTTTTGTTTCGACACCTTTGTGAGGTTTGGTGATTTCCATGGTTGTTACACTATAATGAATATAACTTTTGAAAGACTTGTCTCCATAGATCTTCACCCACAATACATAAAAAGTATCTATAGATAATATAAGTATATTGTGACCTTATTTCCGATTGAACATTACAGAGAGAGAGAGAGATCTATCTATCTCTAACATAGATACTGAGCTTGTATCCTATCTTTGTTTGTCTCCCACCATTGCTTTGCGTGCAGTTCTCCGAACCTTTCACGACTGTACGTACAATTTTTCATTTAGACATCATATATATATATATATATATATACATAAGTATATATGTGTATTAATTACTACATATAAGAAGAGAATCGTCAGTAGTTACCTGAATCTAACACGTCGAAGCTCTCTAGTACCGTCGACGAGCTGTCTGATAGTTATGTAGACTCCGGGCTCGTCTTCCTCGATCCACTCGGAATCCACCTCGCTGGCATTGCTGATTGAGACCGTGGAAGCATCGTCTCTAGAAGATGTGGTGTTTCTAGAAGCTTCCATTTGTCCACCACCACTCGATCCCACACCGTGATGATGGTTGTTGTATCTCGGGGTGCTCAGCGATGGAGTCGTTCTAGGGCTTTCTACGGCGGACCCGAGCCTCGAGTAAGTCGACTCTCTCTGCAGATCAAGGAATTAAATCATCCAATGATGATGATGATGATGATAAATTAAATACCCTTGAATTTTTCTTTCATGATGATAATATTTATAGTGATTACTTACTCCATTGAGAGCTTGCTGGTTGAATCTTTGAACGTTGTAGAGCTCCATGATTCTGTCGTAATTCTCCCCCCACCACCTCTGTGCTTGCCACTTGTTGAACGTCTCTCGGCTTCACCGCCACAAAAACAAATTCGCATTATTATTGTTTTTTTTTCGAAACAATAGTTTAATATATATAAACAAAGTACATAGCTAAATAGCCCCACAAGCCACCGAACATCCAGATATTTGGATTATTCGAGAATGTGAAATTAGGGTTTCGAAAAATATAAGTCGAACCTGAAACGTATGCGTTTAAGGTCGTTCCCTCCGCGCGGGAGGGCGACGAAGGTGATTTGTACGCCGGGCTCGACTTGCGCGTTCCATTCTTTTTGTTCGTCTTCGTCTTCTAACATGATCCCTCGTTGACCGGAAAACCTCGAACTCGTGTAATGCCAAACGGGAGTCGATCCCGAGCTCTCGGGCTGTTCTAAGAAGCCCTTGGATTCTTTCAAGCTCGTTTCCACGGTCTTCGATTTGTTCGAACATCCCGAGGCTTTTAAAGCCATGTCCTTCATCTGAAGATCATATCTTCATTACATTATAATACATCCGTACAATCCACAGCATGAATAGATGGTGATTAAAGGCCCCTCTTTGTCTCAGGTCCCCCAAATATAAGATCAGCCCAGAAGTTAATCTGCAGTGATCTTTAAAGATCAAATCTTTCTCAGCTGAAAATAGGCTCAGGACCCCCTAAAATGCAATTGCTGAGATTTTGCATTTAATTCTAAATAAAGAAAGCCTGTCATTGGCCTATTAAATCACACACACCACCCACAGAGGCTAAATAGCTGCTTCGTGCAGTCCTAAGCATCTGTTTAGTCTTCGCAATATTGAATTAAATGGAGGGTAGGGATTCAAAATGTGGACCATTTTGACGAGTCTTTTGTACATGGAATGTAATGTAATTGTCTTTTTTCTAAAGATCAATCAGCATCTTTAGATTTATATTGAATTGAATGTATATGAAGACAAGATCATAACTGGAGAAAAGTGAAAATAAGGGACCAAACGATGCATATATTGGGACCAAGAAGTGTACACAAGATCCGAGGTGAGGCGTGACAATTAAATTCCTTCTTACAATACCCCACCTCCTTTACCTATCATATATACATTAAACACAAGGAAAAAACGAAAAATAAAAAATAAAAAAAATTGCCATGCTGATGGAAAAGACTATTTTACCCCCATAAGGCATAAACTCACTTAGATCCTATCCCCTAACACGCAAGGACAGAAAAAGCAAAAGAAACACAGACATATCAAAGTACAAAAGCAAGCACTGGCTTCAACAAAAACACAGTATATATCTATCAAGATTTCCCTTAAAACTAAACTAGATGGACCCCACATGGTGGATCCCTCTCTCACGAGGGAAAGGATGCTTTAACTCGGAAGAGAGGCATGTATACGTAGTATTTGTGTACTATGCAAAGATTTTATACTAGTAGTAGAATTGATATTTATAAAATATATAAAAATTAAATAATGTGTGAGAGGAAGAACCTGCGTGGTCAGGCTTTTGACGGCGTCTTGGGTCCCACGAGGGGATTCTTCACCGTCGTCTTCTCTGCGATGCTTTGAGCACGTAATACACGTCCACATCTTTTGTTTAATTATATGCTTAACTTCCTTCGCTTCTTGAGTTGTCTATGATTTCCAGAGACTTGGTTTGCCTGAAATTTGAAAAAAAAAAAAGGTGTTGATTGGCCTTTTCATTTTCTTGTTAAAGATTCTTGTTTGAGATGATGTATTAAATAGCATTGATGTATGAAGATTTGAGATTGATTTGTGAAGATGCTTTTAGTTTAAATAAAAAAACCACATAGGAAAGGAATCATTTCGTTTTTTTTTTTTTTTTGCATTGTATGAGAAATCAGCAAGAACAATTAAATGGGACTTAAAATATGAAATACAAGTGCACCTGTACTTTATATATACAGATAGTTTTGATCGACGGGACGACATATTGTTACTCTTTTTATCATCAGTATCAAAATAAAATAAAATAAAAATAATTTGGGCTCTCATCTCACGTCTTATCAAAATTTCCAAAGAATAACTTTTTTCATGAAAACACGCATTTGGGTACTAAATAAAAAGATGGCAAAAAAAAAAAAGACGGTAAAACCCAAACTCTTGGTTTTAGATGAATATGCTTGTTGTAGACAAAAGAATGTGAATGTAAAAACATAATGACAATCACATATTACAGCTCAAATCTTGGAAACTCAGAACAAGCTTCACTAACACAGAGAATATGTGTATCATTTTACGTCTTAAAAAGAGAATATACAAAAAAAGACATATATCTACCTATATATAGCCGGAAAAGAAGAAAAACCAATTATTACCTCCGTGTAAACCACAATTGGAAAACCCTTTTCAATATGGAGGTTGAATCTACAGGAATGCAATAAATGGCGTTAATATATATATATATATATGTGTGTGTATGTATATTTTTCCTACGTGATAGGAAGATATGTAATGATCTGTTTAGGAGGCTAGTAACAGAATTATTGTGGAATGAGTCCGAGGTATATATAAAGGGATGCATGTAACGCCGTCACTCACTCGTCGTTATCCTAACGGAATTGTATTTACCGTCAAAGAAATTGCAGCATTGCATTATACGATATCACTCTTTTCTCATTCTTATTGGACTTCAAAATTTTAATTATGAGATTTTCTGTGAAGAATTGGACGTATTTTATGAAAGTATTTTATTTTTTATAACTTTTTGCGTTATTTTTATTGTTATAAATAAACAAAAGCTATTGGGAAATAAAATATTTAGTGGAAATGCCAAGGCGTTTTTCCATTTTTCAATTTTCCTTCTGATAGGCTATTGAATCAAGCAAATGATTCTGAGATGTCATCGAGCAATCAAATCATGATAAGCTGTTTTCTTATTTTGGTTTTCTTGATTTAATTTTTATAATCAATTTTAATATAGCATCAAGATTCAAGATTTAAAGCTTTCCTCTATATTTTAGTCCTCGTAAATTGTAAAATCAATAAGACTCGCCATGTATATGCATGCCTATAAAGCAAAATGTTGCTTTCATTTTTTCCCCCTTTATTTGCTCATTTAGCTTTTCATTATAATACAATAACTATAATGTTAAGAAAAAGTATGTCATAAGAGATGTCCATCCGCCTTGAATTCCCTAATACGATAAATAAAAAAAATATTTAATTTTTGGGGAACACATGCATACAAAGACTTTGTCCGATCCTTCTTATCTTCTCGCAAGCTCCTCTCTACTAAGATTATATATATATATATAATATGAGTTTATATCTTTGGATCTTAAAAGCATATATATGAAAGAAAGATTCTAACGCAATCGCACGGCCCTCGATTTCTACGTGTGTTTTGTCTTACCTCACCCACTTAGTTTCCCATCACAAACAAGAATCCAGAGAATCATTGTGCATTATGTACTGCAACAGATTAACAAAGCGTGCAATAGCGTACGTATGTGCACGTAAATAATTGTGTTTTTTTAGGGTTTTCTGCCAATTTCCAAATCTATATTATATGCTCAAATATGTAACTTTTCATTATGTTAACTGACCACCGGTCGTGACAGTTCACTGATTTTGAATCCCCGGGCAGTTTTCACCGCCTGGTGTTACCTGCTGTTGTCGGTTGTCAGTACAGTTCTTGATTTGAATTTTGTTTTATGTGTGCTTTTGCTTGTGTTTTTGTTTCTTCGGCAAGTGACCTCGTGGGGAGATGTCTGGGGATTAGGGTTCAATTAACAATGAATTTAATAAATATATATATATATGTATATTTTATTTCTACATGGGCCATCAATGCTGGGAAAAAGAATCCTGTTCTCGGCCGCGCAAGATCTTCTTGGCAAAGATTTCTTAATTATTTTCAAAGCTTTAAATTAGCAACTGTACCCGTGAAGCAACTATTTGTAACTTCGACAATATCAAGAATTGTCTATTCGTTTTGGGGCAATATTAATATTTGGACAAAGGATTATGTAACCTTAACAACCGTATATATAAGGTAGTTAAGGGCACGTTAACTAACATATCACCATATATGGGACCGTTGTGCTGTCTTAAACGGAGGCAGCCTTTAATTCAAGATTTGTTTTACTTGATTAGAAAGGGTTTCAATAAGTCTCTGTTATATATTTGTTGTCTTCTACTTTTTCTTCTTAATGAATTGCGTAAACATTATACTCATGAATATATATTGGCGACGCTTTATTCAACAACGAAGGAACAAGAAACAATATATTTTCTCAACTATGGGTCGTCGAAAGATGAGTCGAGCCGATTAACTGTTTAGCCGAGCTCATGAATATCAAGCTCGAGCTTCATAATGACTCATCGAAAGCTCAAGAGGCTCATGAGTTTTTTTATCAATGTTAAAATTTTTACTATATATTTAATATTTTCAAGCCCGGGCTAAATAAAACATCGATGTAAGCTTGAAATTATAAAATGAGCCGAACTCTGCTCGTTTACAAATCCATTCCCAACATTTATGCTGTATCTCCTTAAATTATAATCATATAACCAATATTATAACATCAAACCCTTAATGCGGAAGTAATCGAACATAAAAACAAACTAAAGGTTTGCACACAATTCCAAAAAAACACATTCTTAGGCATAAAGGTTAATAAAACCACTAAAGAGGAAAGAATCATTGGCGATTAGACTTTCTTTTAACGTTTGGAATGTTCTTTTAAATGTGTAGCATGTAAGAAAACGATCAAAGAACATATAAATTATGCACAAACCATTTAAATAAACGAAAAAGGTTATATGTTACAAAAAGGCATTTACTTGGATGAGTCGACGATCATCAATTCTGTAAAGTCACTTGATTTCGATACCAATCCCTTTTTTTCTCAATTCCCAAGATTGCTTTAATCATATGGCTTTCGATCTTTCCTTTTAGTTTTAAGTTCGCAAACAACGCTGCTAAGTATTTGCTTTAATCAGTGGACATTTTTTTCTTTTCCATGAGACCTCGTACAAAGCCATCAATGATCCATTAAAGCCCATTATTTAAACATACAAAAGCCCATCATAATACTTTTGACTAATTGAGCCCAATATTTCCTAAAGAGTTTGTTGGTGGTTGTAATTAATGTAGAAAACTGGCGTTGCGTTTTATATTCCCAGTAAATATGTAACATGTAGTATATCGTAAAGAAAGCATCTTTATTACTCAGCTATCAATTATTGCTGTAATAAGTTGGGTAGATTTATGATAACTCAGAATTAGACGATGAAGGTAATAAGAAGATTAACGAGAATGAAGAGGAAGAAGTAACGGATAACAGTATATTATAGGTAATCTCAGATGAGTAACAGCGGTGGTTAGTATCTTAAAACATACAACGGCTAACTAATTACGGCAAGAAGCTGTCTATGGATTACGTAGATCTCTCTTTGTTCTCATTACCAGCAATCAAACGGCGGCGTTTAATTCTGCTGCAAATCGACCATCGAAAATGATCGCCAAGATGAAAAAGCTTTCACGGGAGGAGATGCAGCAGAAGAAACCATTAATGGCGGCTGCTTGTCTTCTCCGGTCATGGCTACGGCCAAAGCCAGGGTTGTCTTACTCGTATTACTGTTCGCTCTCTTCGATATTCCTCCGCCGCTGTTACCTCGCAGAGGCGAAGCTCGCGGCCTGTCGTAGGCGAGGCTGCACGCGAGGAGATTCCGGCGTTTCCTCGCGTACGCGTTTTCCGGCTTAGCTAAGGTAGACGAAGCCGGCGACGACGACGGCGCGTCGGCCAGACTCGCGAAGGACTTTGACTTTCCGTTGTAGAATCTCGAGATTCCTCTCCTGGAGATGGATGAGAAAACACTTAGAAAGATACAAAACGACGTCGTCTGCAAATTTATGAACAGAAGACGATGAGATCATCGTCGACGAACCTTATGGGCAAAACTTGCTCGAGAGCTTCCATGGCGTCGAGTGGACCTTTGTAGGAGCTCTGAACCTCCTCTTCGCCGGCCGATTTCTTCTCGCTCGAGTCGTCGTCCTCGGAGAGATCGCTGTTTTTCCCTATAGAAGAGGAAGACGACGGCGATTCGTCATTCGAACAGCGTAAATCCCTCGTCGTCGTGCACGGCGGTCTCTTCTTCGCCGATCCGTTTGATCCGACGACCTCCGGTTCCTCCGCCTTAAACGCCGCCGCAACCTTATTCTTCACGAATGATTCGTCGCCGCCGCCGCCGTAAATCTCGTCCGCACCTGAAACAGCCGCCGCCAAACATCCAACGCCTTCGATCCCGCCTTTGGTCATAGATCTCGCCGGCATATTACTGTGAGAAATTAAGCATAAGCTGTTGGATTATTATCTTAATCTATGGGACCAAACAAAAGGGAGAGAGGAGAGGAGAGGAGAGGAGATAACAACACAGAAGGGATCGTTTAGAATATTCTTTTTATGGATTGATATTATAACATATATATATATAATATTATATATAAATATGTATTAAAGATAAAGGTGTGAGGTGGTGGTGTGGTGGTTAGGTCTTATCCTCAGATCGTCCTCATCCATTGGTTATCAGAAAATGATGTTTGATAATACAATAAAAAGGGATCTCTTGTACTAAATATATAATAATTATATATTTTACTACACTTGGATGAAATGAAATGAATAGCTGTCCACTGGATATCATTATTTATTAATTATATCCAGACATTATTGGTAAAAATTAAGGAGATGCTCAGCTGTTATATTACGACCAAACTTGTTCTTTCCGGGGAGACATTTAAAATATCTGCTGCGTAGTAACATGTGGCTGTCCCTGCGCTTTTGAGTTTCAAGTTTAATGCCTTCAATCATCGATCGACCACATAAAACAATTCCACGTAGTCGGATAGGATTTTTAATTATTATTTAAGATTCAAAATTAATTTCAAGAAAAGTCGTAGGATAAGATTAAAGTTACAAACAATTACCAAACTTGTGGGACCATCTTTTCCTAAAAGATAAGATTGCATTCTAGTCCCTCCTTGTATCTATTCTATTTAATAATTATAGGATGTCGTAAAAAGTAGAAACTGAATTTTACATTTTCCTTTTCTATTTTGATTATATCATACAACTCCAATTTTCTATTTTAATATATACGTATAAATTATAAATATTTAAAAAATTTTAAAATTTCATCGATTGAAGACTTAAATTAAAAATAATTCTTAAAATAGAATTCATATATATTTATTTGAACAATAAATAATATATATTTGTATATTACATAGAGTTACTTAAAATACTAAAATATATTGTAAAAATAAGTGCAATAAACTTCTTGCACGTTTTAGCAAGCCATGGCCCACTACAACCAAGGATAACCTGACATTTGGGCCGAATGTCAAGCCCGCAGCAATGAGTTAACTTTGAAGACGGGGCCCACACCTGCCGACCATGTTTCAGCTAAATCCTGTTATTAAATTCAAACAAAATATTATATTTTAGTCTCGTCGACGTGGCGACGAGTCCACCAAATCGACCGTACGGACGCATTTAAGCTCTTACAAATCCATTCTCTTTTAAGAAAGTTTCAGTCTGTTACTTGCTGAAGCCCATCATCACACACCTCTCTCTCTCTCAGCTCAAGATAGATAACCCTAATGGAAGTAAAAGTAAATAACGTGAAGTATTTCGCAGGAAATCTTATCTAAATCGAAGGTTTTTTTTTTTTTCAGCACATTGATCTGATGATGCTTGCGACATTCTTGCAAATCTCTTCTTTGGTCCGCTCGCACACGGGGATTTCACCAATGTACATGTCGAAGAAGGCCCCTGCAAGCATCACACACACATACACACACACAGCAGTCGCCTCAAGATTTAATGTAATTCTTTCTGTTTAATGGGGGGAATGTTTTGAAAACACTTACTGCATAAGTCTTTGCTTTGGACAGCCCCGATAAGGTTTCCTCCAACTGCAGGAGCAAAAAATATTACCGTGTAAGATAAGAGAATTCAAAGGTGATTTTGGTGTGTACTTTGCTGCTCACCCTCAGTGATTAGATGCCCATCGGCAGTGCGTTTGAAGTTAATCGTTGTGCCCTGAGAATTTCAACTTAAGTTAGGAACACGGTTGATCGAAAAAATACGAACAAGAAAAGTGATGAATGGATAAAACTATCTGTTACCACATGTAAGGGAATGTCATCTGAGAACATAGAACCGAATGTCTCCAGGCAGCTAAAATCAGCCTCGGGATTTGTCTAAAGATCGAGAACTAGACATGTCAGTGGCCCGAAGGATTCGGGAATAGCTGAGTAAGGGTTCAAGTGAAAATCAAGAAGACTTACTCTGGCTAACCGGGCTCGGAGAGACTTCTCGAAAACACTGGCAGAGGGGAAGCAAATCATAATTCAAGATGCTATTGCTAAGTCCTCTTTGATCCATTTGATAATTGTTTTAACTTGAATTCATTTGAGGGAAGTAAACTTACTCTTTCACCGTCTTGATTTTGATCTTATTGCAGCTGACCACAAGCCTAACCGTCATGTTTATGTCCTCCCTGCATCGAATGCAATGAATTAAGACACGGGAATGCCTTGGCCAAAGACTTGTAGTAGACATTTTTGGCACGGTATCATAAACGAGAAAGTAGAAGTCTTTATTGCAGCATAAATGTCTGAGGCATTGCTGTGTTTGTCTAGTTATAGTCCATGATCAATAAAAAAAGGGCTTATTAATTTTCTGTCATGTGTATTAGGGGTGGGGTGGAGTTATTACAACACCTAAATTAAAGGGTTGAAATTTTAGGGCTAAATTTCAAAATTGAAGCAATTTGAGAACACATAAATTAAAGGTTGCAACTTTAGGACATTAAGTATCGAAATTGAAGCAATTTAGGACCACAAACACCAAAATCTTGAAACTTGACTGGTCTCAAGTTGCAACATTTAATTTAGGTGTCCTCAATTCATCCAATTTCGAAACTTATTGTCTTGAAATTGTCACCCCCTAATTTAGGTGTCATTAACATGCAACTCTCCCTACTATACAGGACCAAAAAATAATTAAGCCATTAAAAAACCTCACAGATATTATGCAGAATATTATCAACCATTTAAAATGAGGCTAAAAAGATTTCATATAGCATCAGAATCACAATATGCACGGCATAGATCGTTGGATCATTGATTAAATGCTAGAGCTTACCTGAGTATATCATGGGAGAAGTCTCGGGACTTGTTCAATTCATCTTCAGGAACACAAGCATACTTCGGGCCCAATTTCTCGCACACGTCAAATGGATGAACGTCTGTCAGAAGATAAACAAACATTTGAGGAGACATTTCCAAAGGTCGTAAGAACGAATGCTCATAGGATACGAAACTTACAGAAACCAAACGCATAGAGTTTTAGAGATTTGAGCTTGACTACAGTCATAGTTCTTGATCCAGTTCCAACAAGCACCTGAATTCATAACGTGAAGCACAAGAACTTTTAGCATGAATAAGTAGGTATAAAATGGCAACCAAAATGGTGGTAATTTTTTACCTCTGGATTGAAATGGGAAGTATTTTCGCCAGATACATTGTTGTCCAAAACGGTAGGGAACTCAATGCCAGTTTTGGGCTCAACGGTCTTTGCCCAAGAAAGATTCTGAAGATAAAGATCATTACAGGGCCCGCAGCCTCGATTTTCAACCTCACAAGGCCCGTGATCTGCAGAACTAGTTTCCAGTGGAATGGCTAGCACATTCGAAGAGCTAATAATACCACAGAGGTATCAATTTCAAAGACATTATAAAAGGAAAAGGGAGAAGATGACGAATGAAGGCCAAACAGAAAGAGAAACAATCAAATGCTCACATTTTTGTGGCCGGCGATACAAATGCAGCAGCTAAAGAGAGCACCGGAAAAGTCCTAAGCTGTTCAGGCTCTTTGAAAAGTAGATTAAGAGCAAAACTCGAAAGCTTACGGAGGGCAATAGGGTTTTTTGATTTTCTTCTGTGCTTTGACTTCCACCAAAATCCTCTGAAATCTTGTCTAACAGTAGAGATGCGTTTTATTTGTGTGGAAGTGCAATTAGAACCAGAAGTTAAGTGATTTCCCAGAGAGTTGGAGTTCATATTAAGGCCCGAGCCACCCAGAATGCATAAAACTAGGCCACCGGTAAACCTTGACAGGCCTTGAAACACCGAACTCCCGAGGATATAAATATACCTCGAACTGTCGATAAATGAAGCGATGGGAGAAAGCACGTTGCCTTCGAAATTAGAGGGCAAAAGTGGATCAGTAGGAAACATGGGACTCGAACCCCCAGCTGAATCAATGAAGAAAAACAAGTTTTTTCTCATATCGAATGAGTCTTCACTTTTCCAATTCAGAATATTTCTAGTTAGTGACAATCTTTACAGTTAGACCAACGGATATTGGACCTGCCCATGTAATAATACGAACGAGTAAGCAAAGGTTTTGAAGCAATATTGTTCGCAGATGATCCGCAGATTATTCAGAAAAAAATGATTCAATCGATTGAAGGTTGGATTAAAAAAGAACTTACAAGCAGTTGAGATCAGAAAAGGAGAGACAAAAGGGGACTATTCCCAAATCAAGAACAATAATATGCCGTTACAGGTCGGACCCCGAGTAGATGCGGTGATTGGAGGAAATTTTCGGTGCGGCGAAGACTCGATTTCTGGAAAACAACGGGAAAATGACGAGATTAATCTCCATCAATCGTCGTGAAAATAAGAAAAACCCCAAAAACAATTCAATTTTAGGGCAACCTAATGAAGCCAAAGAAACAATTTTTCTTTCGAGCTAGGACTTCAGAAACAGAGGGATATATTATTCACATTCATCGATGCACAGCAAGAAAATATAAATCAACCTGGGAAAGAGCCAAGAGCCCCTCAAGATCGCACCGCCAAGAGCCAACACTTGATCAGGGTTTTGTTGTCGATTCTTAAGAAAAAAAGAAAATAATAATGTGATTTCTTAACTCCGGTTCCTGCGCAGAAGCAAAAGGTAGGAAATCGACCCAAATCTTGTCTCGTTTACTTGCTCAAGTCTTTTCCAGAAGGCCACCGTTGAAAAGTTCGAAACTTTTCTTCTCAGAAACACGCAGTCTTTGTATTTTGTTAGAATACCATTTCTTCGGGACATTTTGTGATACGGAAAAGTATATTTATATATAATATGGAAAATCTACGTGCTCACACGCGAAGGAAAGAAAAAGAAAAAAACAAATCTGCCTACGCCATCTGATTTTATTTCCACCCAACCTATTTGGACATGTAATTATTTCGTTCACGTGACAGAGAGCTTAGTTACATCATGACGTGAAATACAACTACTACTATATTCTAGATAGTATCACAGATCATCGTAGCGAATATTCATTTCATTTATTTTACAAAACTTTCACAAGATCATAACTTGAAATTAACCATTCGCTTTCAAGAATTTACTTGAGTATGTTGTTGAAATGCCATGAGCTTGTTACAAACGCGCCTCTAACCAATATATTGATATCATCGTTGATACGAACCTAGTTCATCGGAAAACTAATTCCACAGAGCTCAATGTATAATTTAAAGAATCACTCTTCCTATTATCAATTGATTTTAAGAATGAACCATCAATTTAACATAGGACTCTTCTTTCATCTCAATGAGGCATTGCATTTGTAAACTGTTGCTCGCTGATAAGCGATGACGACGATAAACCTTACAAATTATAGGATATTTTCTCTCTTTCTTTGGTTTTCGTCTTAGCAGATTTAGACGCGAAAAGTGAGACAGATTTGGCGAACACTTATTGCCAACTGATTAGCACCATAAAAAACAGAAGCCGTCATCGATAGATACATTTTTGTACTTGCTGAGATTGAAATTGAAATAGCAGCATGGTTAATAGAATAAAAAACAACGTAAACATGATAAAATCTCTTGCAGTGATGAACACGGTTGGATATATGGCAGACGAGAAATAATTTGGATTTTATGTGCCACTCACCATATTGTGACACGTATAAAAAAATTAATTGAGATTAACATTTTTTACAATATGGTATATGGAACACCAGATTGAAACACAAACGGGAATAAACGACAAATATATCAAGGTGGGGACCAAAATAAGAGAGAATTACGTGGAGAATATGCTCTTCATAATATATAATCCTATTATTACCCGTTCCATAATATAACTATTTTTACTGATGATTAATTGGTTGGGTCGAGCTTGGAATTTAATTAAGAAAAAAAATAGAAAAAGAAAAGGCGAGAGCGACAGAGAGAGAGAGAATAACCCGAATTTAAGAGATTTTTCTCTTTATTTTTGGGTTAACATTACTAATACTACACATAAACAGCACCCAATCTGGTAATCAATCGGCCTTAAATATTTCGAAAAGCCCTTTTCCAGTGTGGTTAGATGCGCTAAATATGGGCTATTGCGTGCCAGAGCTTCGCGGAGGTATATCCCTAAAGACCAGATCTTTCTTTTATGCCTTATCCATTTAAAAGATTCGTTTTTCGGCTCAGATTTTGAGGGATCTGTTTGAATCGAGCCGTGCTGTTGATGGTCGCCTCTTTCTGGGTTTTGGTCTAACCTTCTTGGTTTTCTTTTTCCGCGGAAGATTGTTCTTTAATGGAGCAAGTTCGCATATGTACTTACTGCTTCTAATGGATTGATATTAAGAGATTATACGCTGTGAATTTCGTATTGTTGACTTTACCTCCCATAATGTTTGCGCTTAGAGATTGAAGAATTGGAAGTTATTTGCTGCAATTGCTGTTGTTATTAGCCTTTGGTTGTATCTTCGAGTCGATACGCATCATCGAGTTTCCTTTAGATACCGTTGTTTGCGGTCCATCTGTTTCCTTTTGGACTAATTTGTTTGTCTAGTTAAGATGTGATTCATGTGATATGGTAAGATGTAGGTGATGTAATAACTGTGTGATTTCATTGCCACATAAATGAAATTAGGGAAACCACATATATCTTAATCGGTTTATCTTAGCTCAGCAAAATCGACGCGTGTTGGTATCTCTATTGTACGATGATTTGCTATCTCACTTGTTTTCATTTTGTTTGCAGGCCTTGGCTGACACCATCTACATATAGCAGCTTTTATTTCACCTTCGGAGGGTTTTCTTTTGCAAATTGGGTCTGTTTCATACACGTTTACCTTACAATCATAGGAAATAGAAACTTACGATGAGCTTTTCTGGGATGGGATCTTCCACAAGCTGCAAAAAGCTCGAGGCCTCGAAAGCAACTCTAAATCCAAATGCTGCAGAGTTTGTGCCTTTTGCTCTCAGGTCACCCGCTGGCACCATTAATGGTGCTAATTCTCCATCGAATTTCTCCATTTCTGCATCTTCCTCCTCGGGGAAAGCAACATTAAACAGATCAGAGTCCTCGTTTTCGAATAACTCCGATGATGAGGTTCGCCAATACTGGCGCCACCAGCTCCCTGATGACATCACCCCCGATTTCAATGTTATTACTGCCGATGAAAGTCAAGAGCTTAACAATTTGTCCTTTTCCACCTTATCATTGACCGATGTTGATGAGGGATTGAGATATAATAGTACATCATTAGGAAGTGGCATTACAACATTGAAGGACCAGCAGAGTTTGTCTCCTCATCATGTGAATGGTAATAACTACCCCGAAAAGCTGAGATTCTACGGAGATTATCCGTCACCTACAGATCTTCGGTCTCCGCTTTCTAAAACTTGGGACAAACAGGTCCTTGGGAACGATCAGCTTCTTCTGCGAGAAGGGCCTCTTTATGATGGAACTTTAAGACAAGGGTTTTCCCCCGAAGTGCCCAACGAGCAGTTATTTTTCGAGAATACGGAGGTGAACCCTCTTGAGTTCTTGGCTTCACAGTTTCCTGGGTTTGCTAATGACAGCCTTGCTGAGGTGTACTTTGCCAATGGAGGGGACTTAAATTTAACGATCGAAATGCTTACTCAGCTTGAGGTGGGCCCTGCATCCTCTGAGGATAATCAGCATCATAATCAATTGTGGATGTTTTCGCTATGTTAATTTGGACTTTTTTTTTTTTTTTCTAATCTCATAATCATGGTATATGATGTTCGATTGCAGCTTCAAGTCGATGGAGGCTTGAACCCGAGTCTTAACTCAACGGCTTTGTCGAGCCCAAAACTCAGTCCCATGGATTTCCCCGCTCTATCCGTTACAAACAGTTCGGGAAATTTTCCAGGGGACAAAATCCTCCATAATGCTAATAATCCCTATCGGTCTCCGAGGAAGGAAAGTTCCGTTTTATTCGGTACTAATTCATCTGTCCCATCAAGAGGTGCTACGGATTTTGCTTCAGCTGTGAGGAAGATGGCATCTCAAGATTCTTCCAACATTTGGAAGTACGATAGAAATGGTTCTTCGGAGGCAAGCATCGGTTCGAGCCGTGGCTCTCAAGTCTTAGCAAGCTCGTTCAACGGCGGCCCGAGCCCGGGCAAGAGTGTGTACGGTGGTGACGGGTTCCGGGGCGGTCGCGGGTCGGGTCGTGGGGCTCCTGCTTGGCTCGAAACCGGAGAAACAGTAGGTAAAGTAAAAGTTATCTACTCTAACACCCTTTTTTACCGTTGCAAGGTGCCTTTTTTTTTATTTTATTTTATAAATTCATATGCTTTTAACTTCCTCCGCACTTGAGATGGCAGCAAATATGTATACTGAAAAGCGCGAGGAGGCTCGGGACCATGCACGTGTACGCAATGCTTACTTTGAACAGGTAATGTACTGTGAGTTAGATATCTGAAGGATGAAAATTGATGGAATGGAAAATTTCTGTAGAAAAAGAAATTATCAACATTATTGATAGTTAAAGTTGTCACTACTCGCGTCTCTCTTGTGATATCTGAAGGAGAAACATCTAGCTGTTTCACTTAGGCTAGCTGTTTCACTTAGGCTGTGTTTAAATCGAAGAAAGTAGTGTAGAAAAGAAAATTGAAGAGAAAATGGTTTTAACAAGTTTTTCTTCGTTTTCCTCACCATTTGGTGAAGAAATTAGTTCACCCTAATTGTAAGTGCAAACATAGGCTGGATTTTCTTTTCCTTATCTCTTTCTTCAATCAGCCAAACATAAAAGTTAATTTTCCTTTTCCATTTCATTTCCTTTCCCTAGTAATTTCCGTAAACCAAACACAGCCTTACTGTGAAGAACTTCAAGTGAAACCGAGCATATGATTTCTATGACCGTGATTACGGGATTTTTGCACCATCATCCTTTATGAATTACATGCGAATCATCCTCTGAAATTAGGCAAGACAAGCATACCTCGTAGGCAACAAAGCCTTGGCCAAGGAGTTGAGCAGCAAAGGGCAACTGCACAATCTGCAGATGAAAGCAGCTCACGGGAAGGCCCAAGAATCCATTTATCGTCAAAGGTTTCTCTTTTTTCGTTCACTTTTATGGCATGTGAATCTCTTTAATCATGAGCTGCAATGTACGAAGAATCCATTCAATTCGTTCTTCTTACCTCTCAATGCAGGAATCAGGACATGCAGAGCAACGGGAGGGAGCGCATGATCGACCTTCACGGTCTCCACGTGAGCGAAGCAATACACGTCTTAAGGCGGGAGCTGGCTGTAATGAGGAATGCCGCCAGGTCAGCGGACCAGCGGCTGCTCGTGTACATATGCGTGGGCACGGGCCACCACACGAGGGGCTCGAGGACTCCGGCTCGGCTCCCGACTGCGGTTCAGCGCTACCTCTTGGAGGAAGAAGGGCTCGATTTCTCCGAACCGCAGCCTGGGCTCTTGCGGGTTTTGGTATACTGAATTGTCACTCTCGGAAAAACCGAAAAAGAAAGGGAGAAAATTAGAAAAAAAGTGTTTCATCTTTGTGTCTGTAAATGGGGGAAATGTATGAGAATTTTGCACAAGGGTTGAAGAAAATGGTAGGAGAAAAAAAGGAAAAAGAGAAGGTGAAGTGAAAGGCATCAGATATCTGTACCATTTATCACTCTCAAGTGTTTTTTGTAGCCTATGGTGATACATTTGAAAATTTCGTACCCTTTTATATCATCATCTGTCTTTCTTCTGCTATATACATAAAATTGAAAACTAAAAGAAATTAATTTTTGGGCCAAAAGAAAATTTACCATTTTTTGGAGGGTCAAAAGGTAAAGGTTTGTATTATGATGGGATGTTCCAGCGTCTCTCTTTAAATTTCAAAAGCGTCGCAATAAAAAGCACTTTTCTTTAGCCAGCGGAGCTCCCACAGTGGTCCCAGCGAGCTACTTACGTTAAGCACCGACAGCCGTTTGATCACATAGAGATCGACGGTGAATATCCGTCCACGATACGGGACACCGGCCTTTGATTAATGGACCACGTTATGGCTCCTAACATGGCCGCGCTCGTTGGTCTTAAACTGTCGGATCAAAGGAGGATCCAACGTCTACTGTTGTCTTCATCTTTCTCTAGCACTAATGTCCCGCTCTTTCTTGCTCCCTGTGAACGAATATCTGATCTCTCTCTCTCTCTCTCTCATTCACACGATCGCATTTGCTGTTCTTCGATTTCATTCTGTTTATGCTGTTATCAAAAAATTGAAGGAAAATGCAAGAACAAGCTACGAGCTCAGTTGCCGCAAGTTCATTGCCTTCAAGTAGCGAGAGATCTTCTAGCTCAGCTCTCCACGCTGAAATCAAGGAAGGTTTGGACATTTTTTTTCCCCGTCTGCTGCCAATTTTGAACCAAAACTGAATCTTGAAATTTACGGCAAAAAATTTGATTTCAGCCGTTAGAACAAGTCGACGTAATTCCACTGATCTTTCTTTTATCTAATTTTGATTGAAGCCTTTGATTATGATCTCTTTTAATGCGTGTGCTTTCTTCCCCTTTGAGGAAATTCTCCTAAACTGAAACGCCTGAATTTTTTTCCTCGTGAAATGCTCTTTGATGATGAATGCCTTTCAGTTCAACGAGCAAAAAAGTTAATTTTTTTCGTCGGCCCTATAAAGGAATGGAGAGCGACGATGAAATAAGAAGGGTGCCGGAAATTGGAGGTGAGTCAGCCGGGGCCGGAACTTCCGGCCGTGGAGGTGGTGGTTCCGCCGCATCAGGCTCCGGGAAGCCCTCCACCGGCGGTGCAAAGAGGAGGGGAAGAAGCCCAGCCGACAAAGAAAATAAGAGACTGAAAAGGCATCCCGTTTATTTCCCTTATATAGTATTATCACATTCTCATGTCTCCTTTTTTTTTTTTTTTTTTCTTTCAATTTTTAAGGTTGTTGAGGAACAGAGTTTCAGCACAACAAGCTCGGGAGAGGAAGAAGGCGTACATGGTAGATTTGGAGGGGAGGGTTAAGGAGCTGGAGACGAAGAACGCAGAGCTTGAAGAGAGGCTCTCCACTTTGCAGAATGAGAATCAAATGCTAAGACAGGTAATAATAATAAAAATATTAAGTCCTTACCTTAAATATCCTCTGACACCACCTTCTTAGTATCAAATCTACGTGGCATTTAACGTAAAGAACTGCTTTTGTGTTTGCAGATACTGAAGAACACAACTGCAGGCGGGGGGCAAGAGGGAAGAAGCAAGTAGCAGGAGTTTGCATTTCTTTGCGTTGATGTTATAGCCGTTGCTGCCGTTTACGGCTTGTACGGTGACATTGTTTTTTGTTTATTAATAGTGTTATTACTTCAAGGCTTAATATATGTTTTTTCATCCTAGATATTTGGAGAAATGTAAGGATACTGGATTGTAATTTTAGGGAAACATGTTTTGAAACCCATGCAATTTGAGTACAATTAATGTTAGAAATCTTATTTTTGTACGCGAAATTAACATACGTGAGTCACTAGGTAATTAATGTGGAAAAATATTCTACGTGGCGTTGGCAAAAATTAAGTCTAATCATCATCTTTGACAAAGTGAAGCAATTCAAGAACTGTTAATGCCATAAACTTAATTTCATTATGGGATCAACACGCGTGGTGGGGTGCACGTGACATCTAATTTGTGAAAAATTCTAAACGACATTGAAAAAGTTCAATCAAAATCAGCATGATCTAGCACTACAAATAATTTTCCCCAATTCAATTTGTTAAACTGAAATTAGATTGAAATTAGATTTCTAGCATTAACTGTACTCGTGCTTCCATTTAAAGACTTATTACCCTAAAAGTGTCCTTGAAATGACACTGCAAAGTATCACTACTAAAAAGAATAAATAAGCATATGTTGCAAACATGAACAATAATATCTCGAAAGTCAAATATCAATTCTCATCTAATATCCAAATTTCCATAAGAATAAAGCAAAACTTCCAAACAAGATGAGGCCCATGGTGTGTGTTGTTCATCATAGCCATCAAGCAATTTAATACCAAAAAAAGAAAAGAAAAAAAAAACACAGACAGCAAAACGATCCTCGCCTTGGAACTCTCCACGGGGGCACAGCAACGGCCACCACGTTCTCATTTCCTGCAAACAAAAAGGCCCTATTGCTCCTCCTCCTCATCTTCTTTCTCCACCAAGATCTTCTTGCAAGCTTCGTAGCACATGAAAGAAATCCCCGCAGCAGGCACCAGCTTCACGCAGCTGGGCCCGAGCCCTTTGTAGAGCCCCTTGACTCCCTCCTGCTCGAGTATGCTCACCAGGGCATGGACCACGTTCCTGTAGACCTGCCTCCCACCGACCGCACCGATCTGCATGTGCTTACGAGCCACCTCGAGGGGAAACGTGGCACTGCTAGAGATGGCTCCCGCGGTGGAACCGATCAAGAGGGTCTCTATGTTGCCAATCTTCTCCTGCTTGAAGACTTTCTTGTATGCTTTACGTAGGGTGTCGTAGGCACAGTAGTTCGTTGCTGCGTAGGGGATTATCCCGATAAGGCTCGGGGTGAGGCCTCTGTAGAGCTCTCCTACACCGCCCTCTTGGAGTATCTTCACGAAGGCATCGAAGAGACCGTCGTACACTCCTCTCTGCGTTGAGGGAGAGAGAGGGTGTGAGTTGAAGTGCAGTATAAACTCTATAAATTAATACACTTGGGACCAGCAAAAGATACCAGTTAGAAGAGTTGTTGATTAATAGTAGAGCTAATATTTTGACTAATGTATAATGAAATGACATACTCGATTTACGAACATTTTTCGAACTTTCACTTAATTATTATGCAACGTAGGTGTATCGAAAGAATGACCCGATTTGAAAGAATCGATTAACCTCTCAATTAATTATTGTACCATGTACGCGTATCAAATGAATGGCTCAATTTGGAAGAATCGTTCAATCTCCCACCTTATTAGAGACGAGATTCAAGGTGAAATTTATTTAAACAAAAAAAAAAATCAACAAGCCTTGAGTTTATTAAATAATCGAGTTTACAGTGTCTCCTCCTATTTACCTGAATGGTTAGCCGAGTCTTGAGTAGCTCGAGGGGATACATAGCCAGAGTTGAACTGACTCCTGCACACGCTCCCGCGATCAACGAAGGAGGCACCGGCAATTTTGGCTGCTCGCCGAGCTTAGGCGACAGATTCTTGTTGACCGTGTCATATACGAGCAACTGCACAACAAGTTTTTGAGGAAATTATAAAGAAATAAGTAGAAGCAGAGTGAAAATCAATACGAAAAAGCAAGAGATGAGTGATGATATCTTAAATATATGAAACAAGGGATTCACTAGATGCGTTTTGATTGGAAAATATCATCAAACGCAGTATTTTACAGGAACACAAACAAATTGGCAACCATGTCATGAAAACAAAGCAAAGCAGTATCAAACTTATGTTCTTTTACCTCTATGGCTTTGCTCGGTGCAACACGAATAACATTGACGAAATTGCCCCTAAACAATCCGGTCCACCCCTCAGTTTCCATGATATTCTTGAACACCTCGGTGGTGGAGTGCCCGTTGCTTCCCACCATCAAATGAGTCCTAATCGTCTCCAACGGAGCCACCACGGTTCTTGAAACTGCTCCAGCAATTCCTCCACTGATTAACCTCCTCAAAGAAGGATTCGAGATCTTAATTTTGAGCCTGAGGCCACTTTTCCGCTTCTTACCAACCAATCCGTTCTCATCCTCTGCTCCACTGCTCAAAAGCTTAAACCCCTCCGGCAAAGACACAGACTTCACGAGCAAATCAGCGCATGGTACTTTGAAACCGTTGTTTTCGTTGTTTCCCATCTGCCCAACGGAGGCAAACAAGCCGCCGCCTGGATGAAAAGTGCTGTCTTTGAAGCTCAATTGAAGTCCCAGCGGAGAATTCGATGAAGCCCCATCTTTTTTCAGCTCCAAACACTGGAATTTCTCACCCTTGCCCATAATTTAAGATCTGTAGAACCTCAAGAACACAAGCCCTAGCTCACTTTCCTTCCGCTTCTTCGTCAGGGTAATCGAATTCGATTCAAGCTAGTGACGGAGCAGGAGAATCGATTTGGGAACTATCGGTAGGCGCATGTACCATTTGAGAATTGGGTAGGTGAGAATTCCAATCTAAAATATCGCTTCCTTCTTCTATTCCAATAATAAAAAAAGAGAGAGATATTAACGTACAAGAAGAAATTCCAAAATCTCGCAGAGCATAAAAAAATGGTGATTGAAATCGGTAAGAGTCAGAATTGAGGGGCTTGAGAGTTTTTATGGAGGCTGAGGATTCGATACCAACAAAAAGAGACGAGTTCTTTTTTCCTCGCTCCCTATGACGACTCCTACTGCTGAACTCGCCCTCGAGCCTCGAATACAGCTTGCCCTATCAAATAACAGAAAATATTAAATTATATATTTTACATTTTTTTTACATTATTATATTTAAGTGCTGCTGTGTTGTCCCTTCACTCTATTATGTAAGAAAATATTATTAATAAATTTCTCCGGAATTTGCAAAGATCATATTTCGTATCTGCTAATAAAAAAAAGTCAAAATTATAAAATTAAGTCACTAAGTATACAAGTTTTCGTTTTTAAGTTACTAAATTTAATAATTACAAAAGTAAGTCATTAATTTTATAAGTAAAAATAATTTTGGGTTATATTTTCAACTTTAGGTCTCTAAGTATATATTTTTTCGATTTTGATCACTAAGTATACATGTTTCATTTTTGGGTCACTATGTTTACAAAGTTAATACCAAATGAGTGATCCGAAATTAAAAAAAATGTATAAACTTAGTGATTCAAAATCGAAAAAATATATATTTAGTGACCCAAAATTGAAAAAATTACCCAAAATTATTTTGACATTCAAAGTTAGTGACATACTTTTGCAATTATCAAACATAGTGACCCAAAATCGAAAACATGTATACTTAGTGACCTAATATTATAATTTTCCCTAAAAAAAAGTGGTATAATATACATAATCTCCCTTGTAGTCAAGTCATGCCTACGCTTTTTCTCAGGAAGCCAAAATTCAACATTGTTCATGGATTAATCCCCACTAAACATTGTTCGGAAATCATTCATTAGGGAAGAAGAATCGCGTCTCTGTTTCGTTCGTTTTGTCTAAACAAGAGAGCTTTCATGGATCGGATAGCAATTTGGGTTGGGCCACACAAATGGGCCTCACACGAGAGAAGGCCACGTAAGCTTTGAAGGAGAGGAAAAATGGTAATAAAATGTAAACCAGAAAGATATATATGCCGAAGGGCCAATATACAAAATATATATTATAAGCTATATCGACCAGTTTTTCTCTATAATACATAATATGTTTGTACAGTGTTTTATGGCTATGCCAAATCTAGGCAAATGTCTCCCTAAACATACGGATATATAATTTATATATGAATTATATAACAGTAATATATATTTTTTAATCCTAATATAATAATGCTTCTTTTACTTACACAGAAGATTAGGAAGGTACTTTCATCACTAAGATCATCATCATCATCATCATCATCCTTGAATAGAACCGTCCACCGGCGAAGAACCGTTATTCCAATTAAGCAACTCTTCCACCATCTGCAAGGCAACTCTCTTCTCTTCTTCCTCAGCGAGGTCCGTACAATCAGCTTCTGAGGACGAGGACGATACCGCCGCCGACGACGACCCAGACGACTGAGGCAAGGCGGCGCTCCGGCGGGGCTGCGTCTTCAGGTCGACCTTCATGACCCAGTGGGAACCAGAGTGCCTCCCCGCGCGCTTCTGCCACACGCCTATGTTAGAACCGTCGCTGTCGTCGAGCCTCAGGCACGTGATGGACGGAGCCTGATGATTCCTGCAGCACTTCCTCAGCTTTGCTCCGAGCACGTCGCCGGTGATCGCCTGCGACGCGGAGGAGCCTTGACTTCCTTCCTTCGCCGCTGGGCCCACGCCGTCGTCTTCTTCGCTGTCGTAGTTATTGTTGCTTTTGATCGGAAAGTTTGTCTTGGCATTTTGTCCGCTCATTAAAATCGCCGCCTGATCGTACGCTTTCGCTGCTGCTTCTGCGGTTTCGAAGGTTCCCAGCCATATCCTCTTCTTTCTTCGGACACGATCATCACACGACACATTATTAAGGTTAAGAGAGAGAGAGAGAGGAAAAGGTAATAAATTAGAAATAGGGCGGTGGAATCTTGTTATCTTACAGGAGAGGGTGGCGAATCTCTGACACCCAAGAGCCCCACTGGCGTTGCCTGACACCTCTGAACTTCTTCTTTGATTGCGCTACCATGATTATTGCTTGATTAATTCCTCTCTTTTTAAATATCCCCTCCCCTTGAGGCAAGATTTCCTTAAATGCAGTATTTGCTCAGAGAGAGAGAGTATGAGAAAAAGAAAATCTTATTACATGAGCAGTGGGTTTTAATTACACACAGCAGTCGGTGGTGGAGAGGGTTGTTGTGACTGAGGTGGTGAGTAGTACATTATTTGGTGGGGCGATGTGCAATAAAAGCCTTCACCTGCACTCTTCTGTTACCAAAAAACCCCATAACCACAAACCATAAATAATGCAAAACAAAGAGACTCTCTAAGTCAACGTAGCTTTCGATATACACAGAAAGATTAGGTAGAGTAACATACTATTCATTTTCTTTGCTTTATTAAATACATGTCACCCTCATCCTTTTTTCTTTGTTTTTTTTTTCCCTCCTTTGAGTGTATGTGTGTGTCTCAATGTGTTTTCCAAGAATCAGTGGCTCATCGTCAGCCATCACACGCATGTGTAGCGTAGAAAAGCATCTTTTAAGTGGAAGACTTCGATAAAAAAATAAAATAATAGTTAGTAGTAGTAACTGCGGTTGTACCATCTAACTCTATCTATTGCCTATTTCTTCCCAAGAGTGACGCATCAAAGATAAGGCGGCTTACGACTTTCAATGCGTGAATTGTGCAGAACTTGTCGGCAAAAGTTTTTCAAGAAGATACTATAATGAATTCAATGGATGAATAATACGGTAGAAATAGTTATAGCTTGCTGGATCCCTAAATGCATGGAATATTCATCCGAAAAATCCCAATAAGAAAATTATGAGCAAAAAATCCGCCACCAGATTGTGAAGAATGAAGAGGATTTTTATTTTCATATATATTCATACTTGTAATTACCTTAAAAGCTTGTGCAATGGCGTCGTCTACTAGGGTTTTCTCGTCTTTATTTCTTCTTCTTCGCTATTAACGAGTGTGTTAGTTGCGATTAGACCCTTGTGTGGCTCTACCTCTTATTAAAAATAATCACGTCACGTCGTTAATTATGGTTGCTTTTTAAATTGTGAGTTGAAGACATAAATTGCATTTAAGGCCTCCCACCAAACCCCAACAATTTGGTTTAAGACAAGCAAGACAAAGGTTGTGGGACGACGACCACATGCATGAGGACTTCTACTTTAATACTTTCCCATGTTAACTAATTGATTAGGATATCGGTCAATTTATGTCTTAATGTTAGTGCACAATTCCATTAAGGAACGAGGAATGAAGTCAATATTAGCTTCATGCCAAGAATAGTAATAAGGCTTAGGAAGTCTTTATTAACAACTGATTTAAAAATATTATACTTATGTGTTTTCGACGATTATTAATAATGACATATTTCCTTCTCCATTTTTCGCTTTTGTTTTTTCCTTCTTAAAAAAAATATATTTTCTCTCGTTTAATGGGCCTAGGCCCAAAGTAAGCATTAGGAGGTCCACACTCAAAGAGTGATAGGGCCGCGTAGTTTGTGATGGGCCAGGCATTAGGCCCATATTGAAAATTCACGAGGGTATAACCGTACTTTCTCATTTAGAGACAAGTGGGGTAGGCACTCTTCTCTTTTATGAGCCACTGAGCTGAAAGCAGCTCACCCCACAAACAAAAACCAGACGCACTATCTGCCCTCCTCAGCTTTCATTGTGACGCCGACGAGCCTCATTTGGCATCCGTTTTTTTCGGACGAATATATTCCAGAATCAGCCGCGTATCGAAGAGGATGCTGCGATTTTGAATTTATCTGATTGAAACGGTAAGCTGTTTGTTTCTTCATCGAACGTATGGTTTTGCTTCGCCAATTATTTTTTTTTCCATTTTTTTTTGCAGATTATTATGTAATCAATGATTTTTTTTAGGATACTGAGATCTGAGAATCGCCAAAGAATTGATTTGCGTGCTACGCGTTGCTAATTTTGTTTATCGCTTGATGCAGCGTTGGTGTAGATCACTCCCCTCTTGGATTCGTAACTTAATTGATTGCATGGGGTCAGTGCTTTCTCTCCCTCTATGTTTTCGCTTTCTGCATTTCGTTAGCTTTCGTTGTGTGGCGGATGCATTTCGACTGAACAGACTCACAGTGTTAGATCGCATAAACCAAAACTTTAACCGGGTCAAATATATTTTGTAAGGACTCGTTCATCAATAGGCTGCTGTATTAAAGACGAGTGCATCTAGTAAAATTCTTGATGGGAAACGATTAAAGTTCACAGAAACATTTTGTTGCTGCAATTTATGACCAAGTCTTTCATTGTCTTTGTTTTGCCAGCTGTTGTATGTCTACAGCTGTAGTTGTTTAGTTGGAAAATGAATGATGAACACAACGCTTTGAGAAAGAACTTTAACTGAAAGCAGTATGATATAGGAATAAAATGCTTTTTGACAAAGAATTGTTTTGTTAAGGTTCCTTCTGTGGTTTGGAATCTTGGGTTTGCTTCTATTTTAAGCAAGCAGCAAAAATTTGTCATCAGGATTGTCTGGTTTTATTTTTATCTTGCAAAAGCATTATACTTTTCTTGGCTGTGTAACTATTTGTTGGACTAGTAATCATATTCCATACGTAGCACCATAATTCAGCATCACAACGTTATGGTCATGCGCCCAACAAAAACTTAAAAGTTGCATATTAATACTAAAATTAGCAACAACTGAGTCTGCCCTGTTTTATAACGGATGAATTTTCTATTGAGAGGTCATGGTTTTTATTGGAGTGTTTCTGGATATGTAACCTCTGGGCTCGTTGTTTTATTAATGGCATACTTTAAAGATAATGCAAAGGCATTCTTTGGGTACGAGTCTATGAATCAGTCTCAACTCTGTCTTTTATTAACAGATTTCCTCCAATTCCTTGTTCTATTTATTCTGATGGCAAACATCCATTGGATGTCAATGATCCCATAATATTGGGAAACAATTATATGTCATTGTATTAGGTCCTTTATATACCATGTATGTTTTGTTTGTCGATGCTGCTTTTCTACTTATATAATTTTCTTCCTCTGTTCAATATGTCATAGATTTTGATTGCATATATCCACCTTGATTTTTATTGCTGTCACTTCCATACGAATGATCATATCTCGGTGTTCCTATGAGGTTGTTGACTTCAATAAGTAGAGTTTTTCGAACATTGATAGTTCGTAATATTACATTACCTTCAAGTCTTCCAATACTCTAATCATATGTATGGTGGTGAACCTGATTTGTAACAGAGCAGAGGTTGCCTTGGATGCTGTTCGAAGCCACCACTTGTGATTTCTGTGGATGAGCCATCGAAAGGGCTGAGAATTCAAGGCCAACGCGTGAAGAAACACATTTTAAGAGATGATTTTTTGAGCAATAGCTCACGCGATATGGATAATAACAGCACATTTCCCTCACACCGAAGTATCTCATCGATCAGCACTTCGAACCAAGCCCTCGATGCGAGCAGCAACGTTGCAGGCACAAGCAATGCTTCTGAATTCGTAAATCACGGCAAGTTTTTTTTATACATATTCCATATTTATATCTATGCATAGGATAAGGGATAAAACCCAAAATGGTCCCCAATGTTTACAAATTTATTTCCCGATGTTTTGTATGAACCAATTTAGTCCCTGATATTGTCGATTTTGGACCAATTTGGTCCTTCCATTCCATCACGATGAACGTCAATTTAAACGGGTCTCACGTACCCCACGCATGATGTTTAGTTCGCAAACATCGGGGACTAATTGCTCCACGTGGTAAACATTGGGGGCCATTTTAGGTTCTTTCCCTTAAATTTTTAAGGGAGAAGGAGATCACAAATAGGGAACGTGCTACTTTTCCGTTTAAATTGACATTAATCGTGACGGAAGGACCAAATTTGTCCCAAATCAACAACATCAGGGTGTAAATTGGTCCCCAGAGAATAACTTGCACAAAAACTGAAACTGATGATTCATGAGCCACCAAAGTCTAGCTTGCCTCTGTCACTTTACTTCAGTTATTAAGGCACTTGAAATCGTTGTACTGCAAGGACATATTAGAAGGGATCATTTGCCATCGTTCAATTTCCTTCAACGTGCCTTCGTTACGTTTTGTCTGTTTTTCGAAGTGGGCTCATCCTCTTCCTCCCCCCATGCATTGCAGGACTTCTCCTGTGGAATCAAACGAGGCAACAGTGGGTCGTTGGAAACAACGGACCAGAGAAGCCTTCACGAGCACGAGAACAGAAATTGAGGTCCCAAATCCTCCTCTCTTTTTTTCCTTTGTGTTTTAATCAGCTAAACAATAGTTGCTTATTTGTGTTGGAGATTTCAAAATTTTCATCTTTAGTGCAGTTGTGACGCAACATACGAGAGCTTGCTTGGAACAAACAAACCTTTTCCGCAACCGATTCCATTAGCTGTGAGTTCCACTACTATAATATCAAATCTTCTTACGTACTTCTCTGCTTCCCAACTAGTTAATTGACGTGTTCATTAACAGGAAATGGTGGATTTTTTGGTTGATGTTTGGGAACAAGAGGGCCTCTACGATTGATTTATTCGAAAACTACAGTCCAAATATGGAATTGTTATGTACTTCAAAGGGCTTTCAGTGTAATAAGCCAGCACACATGGTCTTCTTCTTTCTCATTGTTGATCTCGCAAGAATCTGTAAGTAGTTAACTTATCTTGCATCTACCTTCTTCGTGTTATATGCCTTTGTGTATGTACCCAACAACTTCACACACACACATACACATACACATACATGTATGTATATGAATATTTCCTGCTATCACTTTGCATTGGGAAATCATTAGTGTTATATTATTACTCGGCCGAATACTATGCATCTGTTATTACACTGCGAAGATTCCATTAATTAACAAAGCCCACTTGGCATGCCGAGTCAATGGGTCAATACAATGCATACTGAGCTGTCTTTCATCTTCTAACAAAAGGAAGATTCAACTTGTCAATTGGACATGTTAAAAATGGAGGAATAAACATTATATATAATATATATACTATTAAGGAAAGGATGCATGAACGAGAGATGCTTTGGTCTTTATTGGCAACGACACGATTTGTTAATTTTGAATGTGAACAAGTAGATAATCGATGCCTGCGTGTGAAAAGATAGAAATGAAATTCTATGGCGTACGTAATCATGATATGATATGAATAAAAAAAACGTATACAAACAATAAATAAAGTAGTGTACTGCGTAAGATTAGGCTGTCTCTTTTTTAAGGACGTTGAATGTGGAAAGAGAGAAACATTGAACTTTAGAAGACGACTTGGTTCATTGTATGTGAACTGTTCCCGTATATTATTATTATTATTTAGTATCATTTTTTTTAATATTACTATTTTAAAAAGGATGGAAATAAATGTGGAAAGAGAAAAGCGCCCCCACAAATTAACAACAAAAGATATGCATAAGATATCGCACCACCACCACAAGCCAAATAATTTTTCTTGTGGAAAAGCTTTGGCCTTTCTTTCACTATTGCACCCATTTGTAACGCCAAACTTATATTCTACATCTCACTTTCTTTTTTTTGCCCTATTCGATAGGGTTTGTGCTGCGATCTCTCTTCTTGATCTTACTATTTGATGCGTTCAGATTTTTCTGGTCCCCTGTTTTCAGTCATCTTCGTTAATCTCGTAGTTTTTGCTCTCTTCCGAGGGTTTTCTGAGGTTACACGGCTTGGATTTGATTTTATTGGAGCTTTCACACCTTTGCCATGTCTAAAGTTTGTTTCAGCGGTATGCGATTTCGATCCCTTCTCAGATTTTGCTCATATTTTCTTTAGTCCTCTCTGGGATTAATTGAGTTACTTGATCATGCGATTCTTTTCTTTATGCTTTATTTTTCTAACTCGTTGCTTGAAGATATGGGTAATTATTATAATTGAAGTCAATTTTGTTGTGGGCTTACTTGAAGTTCTTGACTTTATATGTCTTCCTCTCTTTCTTTTTGTATTATCATTATTTCATTGTGTGATGATATGCATTTAGATTGATTTGACTGCTTTAGGGCGGTGTTTTAACATATCAAACTGCTTGTCGTTGACCACTAAAGCATCACACTCAATGATTTTTTTCCCTCTGTGTAAAACTGTTCTAGCTTAGTTAAGGATGTCTTCTGATCTAAATTTCGTGTTTTTTTCTTTCAGGTGGTGATGATTTTTTTCCTGGGGGTTTTCTCTCCCCAAATCCCAAGGAGTCAAGTAAGTTATTGTCTCTCAGTAGCCACGTGGATTTGTATTTCCCTCTCCGCAAGAGATCACGAATCAGTGCTCCTCTGGTCCTTTCGGGAGTTTCAAAACAGCAGCCATCGATCGAGGTTCTTCCCGATGAGTGCCTGTTCGAGATTCTCAGACGCCTCGATGGCCATGATAGGAGTTCATGTGCCTGCGTATCGAACCGTTGGCTCTTCCTCTTGAGCTGCATCAAGAGAGATGAAATCTTTGTCCCTAAATCCCCTCAATTTTCAGATCCCGATGCTACCAAAGCAAGTGAACCTGTTAAGAGTAATGAGAAATCCCCAGAGGCCGATGACTCACATGGTTATCTTTCGAGGTGCTTGGAAGGCAAAAAGGCCACCGATGTTAGATTAGCTGCCATTTCAATTGGGACTGCAACGCGTGGAGGCCTCGGGAAGCTCTCAATACGAGGAGATTCTTCGACCCGTAGGCTGACAAACGCGGGCCTCAAGGCCATCTCCCGTGGTTGCCCTTCGTTAGCTGCTCTTTCTATTTGGAACGTGAAGTCTATCGGTGATGAGGGCCTCATCGATATTGCAAGTAATTGTCCTCTCCTTACGAAGATTGACCTCCGCCATTGCAGATCCATAACCGACAAAGGCTTGATTTCTCTTGCAACGAACTGTCCAAATCTGATGTCTGTCTCAATAGAATCTTGCCCGGGTATCAGCAACGAAAGCTTAAAATCCTTTGGCCTCCATTGCAGCAACCTGAAGTTCATTACCGTGAAGAACTGCCCCCTCATTGGTGACCAAGGGATTGCAAGCTTGTTTACCTCAGCTGGTAACATCATTACTAAGACGAATTTACATTCACTTAACATCAGTGACGTGTCTCTGGCTGTAATTGGACATTATGGGACTGCAATGACTGATCTTGTAATTGGGGACCTTCAAAACGTGTCTGAGAGAGGTTTCTGGGTAATGGGCAAGAGCCAAGGTCTTAAAAAGCTGAAATCTTTGTCGATTTCTTCGTGCCAAGGAGTTACCGATGTGGGGCTCGAATCTATGGGCAATGGGTTCCCCGAAATTGAGATGTTTAGTGCCAAGAAATGCCCCTTTGTTTCTGACAACGGAGTGGTTTCGCTAGCCAAAGCTGCTTCTTCCCTTGAAAGTCTCAAGCTCGAAGAGTGCCACAGGATCACTCAGTGTGGACTTTTCGACATCTTAGCAAGTTGTGGTGTGAAATTAAAGTCTCTTGCTCTGAAAAACTGCTTGGGTATTCGCGAACTTGGATTCGAGCTTCCATCGACTGTGTGTTGCCACTCTCTCAGAGCATTGACCATTCAAAATTGTCCTGGATTAGGCGATTTTTCCCTTGCCATGCTGGGGAAAATGTGCCCCAAACTGACACACGTGGACCTCACGGGCCTCCAAGGAATAACCGATGGTGGCCTGCTGCCTCTAATTCATCACAAGGAGGCTAATTTGGTCAATGTCAACCTCAGTAAATGCATCAACATAACGGACTCCGTTATTTCTGAAATTGCCAAGCTTCATGGGGAGACCCTCGAGGCCTTAGTTCTCGATGGCTGCAGACGTGTCACCGATGAAAGCTTGGTGGCCATTGCTGAAAACTGCTCCGTTCTTGGCGAGCTCGATATCTCTTTCTCTCAGATAACTGACTCGGGGATCTCTGCTTTTTCCCGAGCCAAGCAGCTGAATCTGCAGATTCTTTCTCTCTCCGGTTGCTGTTTGGTGTCAGATAAGAGCCTACCGTTGTTGGGCTCGTTGGGAAGGACTTTGACTGGTCTGAATATTCAGAGCTGCTCAGGGATAAGTAACGGTGCTGTGAGTCATCTTCTGGAGAATCTATGGAGGTGTGATGTGCTGTCATAAAGTGATCGTGTGGCGATTGCTTAATGTTCTACTACTAAGTAAGAAGATCGCGTGCCTTAAGTTATGCTCGTCTTTAGTTTTGGGTCTTTTGTGGCTCAGTTCCCCGGAGTCTTGGTTTTTTTTTTTCAGCAAACGGTGGCCAAAGTTTTTTCAGCTTCTTCCATTTTTGGTTGGAAGAATGCTGTTCTCAGGATGTTACTAAGGCATCTTGTTTTCATGGCTACGGTTGGCTGGTTTCTGAGGCAAAAGGGGCACTGGACCTCATCAGGAGATTCGTGAAGTGGTTCTATTTTAATCTTCCTCGTACTGTTTCTGTGTTGGTTTAGTCTTGTGTGAGTCTACCTCTACATTGTGGGGTTATGTTTTGAGGTTTGCTTTTGGCAGTTTCACGTTGCACCTTGCTTTCGCGGGTTTTGGCTGTGGGAGGAATAAATCTTCCTCTCATGACAACCTTGTAAAGGGGTTGTTTTTTGGGTTTTCTTTTTACCAAAACCTTAGTTTTTGCGTGTGTCTCTCGTTGTGAATCGTCCATTGCAAGCCTTAGTGTGTTTATGTAATGAAACTGTGGTTTGCCTATTATGAATGAATAAGATGTTGTTATGTTTCCTTCGTGAATGAATGTTCCTTTTTCCTTGTAAGATAAAGCATGTGAAGCAAGAAGAAAAAAACACTGTTTCAAGGCCAAAATTTCCACTTCAAGTATGATAGATAAAGGCGGCAGCAAGAATCAGAATTCAAATGCAAAGAAATGACAGCAAATTAACCAAACTCTTCTGTCTGAAGATGGTTAACACAAGCAACAAGGCAGACCAAGACCTTAATATGATGTCATTCATTTTTGGATCATATATAAAAAGACTCAAAATATCAAGTGAAGATGGGATCATATGCCCCCAAAAGAGATGTACAAATTGAAATGCTCACTATGATCCCAATGGTTCTTCAAGTGGCTTTCTCTTCTGCCTCAGCCTCAGCCTCTATTACAGATCCAGATTTAGCTGGTTCCTCGGGTAAGTTCGTAGGTTCAACTGCAGCTTCGCCACCGCCCTTTGCTTTCGAAGTGGTGGTGCCTTTTTTCTTCTCATTAGAAGACATTTTGGTGCTTTCAGAGGGTAACTTGGGAAGAGATTTCCTCAGTGGCTTCTTTACACCAACGGGCTGTGTTTTTCCATGCTCATCACTTTGCTGGAGTTTCTCATCCAAGCTTAGCCTCCCCGGGCGAGCAGCACCAATCTCTGCAGGTTCAGCAGAAGAAGAAATCTTTTTTCGACCGAGCTTCGGTGATCGGGGCCTCGTGGTAGGTATCTGGATTGGAAAATGATGCCATGAGTTTATATTACGGAAAACAAGAATTTCAACTGCTGAATTACCTTGTTGAGTTCCACTTTTGGAGGCAGAGGTTCTTGATAGAAGCTGGGCATTGGAGTTGCTTTGAATCCCAAGCTTTTCCTCAGCTTCTTGATCTCAGCTTCTTGTGTTTCCTACTCCACAGAAAAAGAACGATAATGGCGATGCAATAATTTAAGAATAACTGCATATTGAGATCTTTTTACCTTACTCTTAGCCTGCATGTTGTTCTTCTCTTCTTCTTTTGCAAGGATTTTTTCTTCAAGCTTCGAATAGAACTGTACAGACCGTGATGATCATCACTTTTTAAGAAACAAACGCTACCGCACGGGGATGTAAAGGAACATTACAGTTAAGAAACACAAACCTCTCTCCTTTTCTCAGCCCTTTCGTCGCATTTGAAACTGAAATTATAGGCTGGACGAGTCCCGGGTTTGTGAGGCTTGGCCTCTCCACCATCAGCATTTCTAGAAAAAAGTAATTTAAGGATAAACCAGGAGAGTAAATTGCATCAAGGACAATAAAAATATCCAAAATTTAGCTGCCAATCATGAAAAAAAAATAAATTCAAAAGAATACACTATTGGTTGTGGGGTCTCTTCTGCTTTACTGGGAGGGCCTTTTCTGACAGGTTTCACCTTTGATTTCTCCCTGCAGTAAGCAAACTTAATTCAACAATCAATCAATTTCTTCAAGGATTTGCCTTAAAAGAAAAAAATTTCAGTGTTTTCTCAAGACAAAGAAATTTGTGAAGCCCGGTTTTTGAGAATGAAAATTAAGTGAAAACACACCGGTCATCTTCATCAACTTGTCGTTCACTGAAGGATTTGCCTTTAGTTCTCGAATCAGAAGTCTGTTTGGATCGCGAATCTGCAAGAGCAGCACCATTTGAAACAACGGAAGACTTCACCGCCTCTTTTCCAGCTTTACTTTTGCTCAACCCCGATGAGGCAGCATGTTTTGATCCAACAGCCTTTAGTGGCTTTGAATTCACAGAATCCTCCATCTCTTCGACATGAGATTTCTACGGAAGTGTTTACTCGTTACATAATACATCGAATTAAATAACAGAACAATGTGCTTTAAGGAATCAATAATGCCTACCTTGGACGAGTCAACGGCATCTGATGGCAACACCGATTCATGGTCGTTCAACTTCACAGCGTCTTCAAGATTTGAACAAACTCCTTCAATGCTCAAACTGTCATTAGATGTTTTATCTACCTCATAGATTAACTGTTGGTCATGACCATTTAGGAACTTCGGTCCATTTTCAGGCACGGGAATGACGCTTTCAGCCTCCATCATGCTTGCTTGCCTACACAATCAATCATCTCTAGCATCAAAGTCTAATCTCCCAAGAATAAAACAAATGTGAATCTCAGAGTTGTAAGATTCCTAGTCCCAACAAGTCAACAAGAGAAGCACAATCACTGCCGAATGAAAGAACAAGCACGTAGGGATGAAAAAGACGAAAGGATACTAAAAATCTTGTCGGAGCAGCACCAGCAAAAGATGAATCTAGGTTAAAACTCCCGAGACAGATCCTCAAAAACCGCAGCAAGATCTCGTCTTCTTTACCCTTTCTAAGATTCAGATTCGACGAAAATAAATCCTCCAATTTGAATAAAAAGGCAACTTAAAGACACGGAGATGCGCACATTTTCAAATACGGAACGCCAAGTAGCAGATCAGTGACAGCCTATAGAACATAATTGACTGTAAAATTCAAAGGGCTAACCTTTATTTAGAACATCTATGGGAAAATCAATCAGCCATTGAATAGCGACGAAGATCTGATAAATCGCGTGGTGTAGTGTAGAGACTACGATGTCACTTGCCTGAAAACCCTGAACTGAGCTCGAAATTTGGATGAGGGTTGTTCTCTTCTCTTTGGTTTTAAGTGACACCAAAAAAGAAAAAGAAAAAAATAATATTATTTTCAAACTGGATTTTTACTCTCTCTCTCTATTCTATGTAATATATATCAAATGACAAATCCCCTCCATGTCATTTTCCGGTAATAAAGAATATTCTAATTATGTTCCAAAAGAAATAAAATCCAAATGTATTCAAGAATGCAATATCATTGAGCTTAGTAATCTTTACTGAGCTTAAGAAAGGGCTATAATCTTGAGACTTTGACCATATGTGCCAATTATTTATTTAATGAACCTCTTATGTAATAAAGAGAAAAGTCATGGTCTTCATGTGAAGTGAAGGTGTGTAGTATCGATATGTCATTTATTTTGTACGGTATATAACCGATAGAAATAATGTTATATTTTTCACTGCATATGACACGTAATATTTAATTCATTATGACGATAAAGATCACCTAGAATAGGGAGTTATGTCGTTGGAGTAATTAAATGAAGGAGACAATAATATAGCATCAAGAAAATAATTGAGTTTCTTAGAAGATAATCTAAATAAATATTTTTCTCGGAGTAGTGTTGTAAGATCAAAAGAGACTGGAGAATAAGACCACACACACATAAATACATTCATTCAAATTGACAAGAGAAGGGAGAATGAAAGATTACTGGAAACCAAGGAGATCTTGTTTGTATCTAAAGAAATAAACAAATAATTAATCCTTTAAAAAGAAACAGACAGCACCTCATTGCTTAATGGGGATTAATCATCCATAATTGTCCTGTGGGTCCCACGAGCAAATGGGATTACAACAAGAAGCTACTAAATCTCCATCCATCCATCCATCTATCCCCAACTCCTACAGAGAAAATCGTCGTCAAGAGGGTCCTAAATATATATGTTGATGTCCCAACTGACGATGTAATAATAATGCAGCAAAGTTTTTTTCCACTTAATAATACATTATTTTATGCTATTAAAACTATAATGTTTACTAGTTTTAATGCAGACATTTCTTAGAGTCTTCAAAGAAAATACCCTGCATGAAATACTAGAGAGAGTGTCCACAATTTTACACAAAGCGCAGTTTCTCGTACATTTTTTTTCATGGAGAAACGAGCTTTTACACAAAAGATCCATGCATACATGAATGTTGGATTAAAGGGGAATTATTGCAAGTTAGATACCTTTTTTTTTTCTTTCAAAACTTTGCTTCATTGCAGTGTTTTCTTCTGGAAGCTTTGGTCCTCCACACACTAAAATCAGCCTCAAGAAGAGCGTAAACTAAAGAAATTTCGAGTTTTGCATGGTTTTTAGAATCTACTTTTGGCTGGTTCTGTATTTTATCCTTATCCAATCGACCCATTTAAAATGGGCTCATTCGATAAACAAAAAACTCTTCAACGAGGGCCATTGCATCGCAGTAATTCGGCTGGTCAAAATTAAATGAGATGCATGCATGTATATGAAGTAATCCACGCGCGTACAATCATAAGATATATACTATCTGTTATTAATTATCCGTTTACGTAATTAAATTATCATTCTGCGTCGAAGAACACGTGCTGTTTTACTACCTCATCTCGCCCATGATGGAGAGATTACAAGTTTCGGAGCTTTGATGATGCATTCGATATATTAATTATACGCTTGAGCTGCATTATTAGGTGTATATAATGTAAGATAGAGAACACAACATTTTTGTTACCGTCTTCCGTTGATTTTTAGCTACTGTTGTTCTTACATGAGGCGACGTGGCTGAATACAGACCAAGGAGAGAGACATAATAAAGAAAAGTATCACAGGTCCTCCATAGCTTAGCTTTTCCCACGGAGAATAAATCAACAACAGTGGAAGTGAAAATGTTGCCCCACAATTTCAGCTGCACAAAAAGCTTGTAAAGCAGATTTTTCTAATCAATAGCATAGCAGGGACCCCATGATACAATACAATACAATACAATACAATACAATACAATACAGGAGACACTTTTATTGAACAAGACATTATGGACTCTTCTTATTACATTGAAGGCCTCTTGTTGATCATTTTCTTATCCCCACCAAAGATTACATGCAGTAAATGTCCTGCCAACAGAAGATGGTCTTTCGTGTCTCAGTAAGCATCATGTAAGAGAATCATTGAAAGAGAAATACTTGGAATAACACCATGCAGCAATCTTACTACCACTAGAGTCAATGCATATTATATCTACAAAACAAAAAGACTGCTTTTGATCACATAACTAGGATTGAAAATGATGATCCTCAACACTAGCACATGAATGAACAACAGGGCCAAGCCGCAAGGTTAAATCGCATTTGTTGCCATCATGGGCTACTCCCAAAATAAGTTCCCCAGTGGGACGAGAAGAGCTAAGAAAATTTTGCCGGACACCTGCTTCATTATTCTGTCTACTAAGGTAAGAAGGAGCTGTGGTGCTTGGACAAGGCCTTGAAGAATATAACTCTGATCTAAGTTGGGTACAATTGTTGTAGTACAATGGATACACAGCCCACGAGCTTGGTGGAGAAAACGGTGGAGGCTCCGGTGCATGATGCTCACGGCTTGAAGTAAACTCCTTCGATGGGCCAAGAAAATTTGTAGCCGGCAGAAGATTACAGTTTCTGCTCTGCATATGGCTGTAGTTTGCAGCTTTGAAGCGGGAGATCAAGGAGCTCTGAGGCGAGTATTGAGAGGAACGAAGAGATTGATAGCTGCTGCTAGTGGGCATCAGATTCTTGCTGGTAAATATAGGCACAGGCTCCGACATTTCATGCCTGAGATAACATCTTGGAGAGTCGTTACGTTGACTTCTTGATGATCTCCTCGGTGTGCAGCCTAAATGCAACGCAGCTAGCAATTGTAGAAATACAAGAATTTGAATCTCAGAATCATTCATTCGCTTGCTGCTCGGAGAGATTTAAGAAATGGCCTATATACCTTCTATGCAAGGCTGCAAGAGGGCCTCGGTTTCGGTGCTTTCATCTTTCCGAATTATCGTGTCTATCGCATCGTTTACTCTACCCCAAAGGGTCGTGATGTCTGCGTACTCAGCCTGAGAAAAAAGAAAAGAAAAGACAACTTGAAGCTTATAGAAGAAGCACACGAAAGATGAAGAACTAATTCAACCTCAGAGTTGGCTTTGGAATACAAGATTTCTTCAGCTCTCAGGACAACAACGGGGAGTTTCTCTTGCCACTCTCTGTTCTTCCTCGTTTCTGGGCTGTGCACATAATTCGCAATCCTAACCACAAATCCTCAAAAGCTTTTATACGGGTGTAAAAAAAGAGCTCATACAAGCAGCTACAAGCTTAAAAAGAAGAAACACCTGAAGATTTCTTGAATAAGAGAGCCCCTGATTGGGTTGTGCCTATCACTGTGCCAAGCTCTTCGAACGCACTCGTAAGGCCTCGGTCCCGGTCTTGGCATCTCCAAAGAACAACAGAGAAGACTTAAGAGAGTTCAATTCAAAGAAAAAAAAGGGAACACAGAGCCAAAAAAAATCGAGCTTGCGGGGGTTAGAGATTTTACTTTTCTTGACAAAGAAAGCAGCAGTGTCGTAACGTACATGCATAATAATAGATCAGCTCAAAACACTGCTTTCAACAGCGACAGATGATTATAAAAAGATAAAAAAGGAAACAGTGCAATTGAGGACTCTCGAGCACTTGTCATCACGGGAAGGATAACTACGAGCAGTAGAGTAGATATATCTAATTAATCTAACCAAAATTAAAATAAAGATTACAACACCTTTTTGGGTTCAGCAGCGTCGACGACCAATAATTGAAGGGGTGGTGGGGATTGTGAATTGTCCCCCACCAGCCAAGCCACATGCCTACTTCTCAGTGTCGTTCGCCCATTGGAGTGACCCTTTTCATGTGGTGTGTGGGCTTCGAAAGCTACCAACGGCGACGGATGGTGACGACTTTGCGTCACTGTCGGTGGGTTACGTTGCGTTACGTTACGTTATCCAACTCTCAAAAGCGTGACGAAACCTAACCTCACACACCTCCATCAACCAACGGGGACCGTAGGGGTCGAAACACGAGGGTAGAGAGCTCAAAGAAGCAGGCTTTTCTTATGACAACGATCACGAGATTGTGTGTAATGGAGAAAGAAAGCCCATTAACTCGTGAATTGGGACAGAGTGTAAATGCTGCGAGGAGCCCATTTTCCTCGCCTGTAGCAACGCCACGCGTCCTTTGCACTCCCTTAGAATAGAACTAATCATCAAGAATATAATAAATAATAATCGATTCGCTAAAGAACAATTAAAAAAGGGTACACCTTTACTTCTTCACTTCTCCAAAGGGCTTATTATATAGCAAACTATACCATCACCTTATCTTTATGTCAACCTTAATTGCGTCAGCTGTTTTCGATTGAATTCCTTTCAACCATCGAGGAGTGCTTAATTACAAGATTTGCCCGATTCGTTCCTTCTTAAAAAGTTGTTATCTTTTGCATTTATGTCAAAAAAATGCACTGGTTCTGATAAAGCTTTTCTCTGTACTTATCGTTTTTTTCTTCATCAGATATCTAATAAAACCCTGAAGAGCTCCGTCGTCTTAAAGCGTGATGCTTCCGCTTAATCCTTTATCTCTGCTCTGTGCGGTGCTCCTCTGCTTTCCCCTCGCCGCTATCTTCACCTTTACCACGCCTTCCGCCACCACTATATCTCCTCCGGCCACCGCCGCGGTTAATTTGTCTGTGGAGGTAAGTATTCATCATCCAGAGCCGCCAAAACCCAAGATTAAAAACCGAACCACCACCACCACCGATTCTTCTAACAAGACACAGACGCCAATTGCAGAACAAGAAAGACCGATTGAGGATGACGAAGACGACTACGAGCTTCTCGAACTCGCTTCCCGGGTCGACCGGAGACCCAAACCCGCCAAGAAGCTGGCTTTCCTGTTCTTGACCACCGACCCGCTGCCGCTGGCGCCTCTTTGGGAACTCTACTTCGCGCGCGCGCCAAAGAATCTCTACAATATCTACGTGCACGCCAGCCCGAGTACTTCGAACCATACGGCGTCGTTCGGAGGCGTGTTCTCCGGCCGCGTAATCCCTTCGAAGCCCACGCGACGCCACTCGCCGACACTCATCTCCGCCGCGCGGAGGCTGCTCGCGCACGCGCTCCTGCACGACGCGTCCAACACGATGTTCGCGTTGCTGTCCCCTTCCTGCATCCCGATACGCTCCTTCGACCACGCGCACGGGGTCCTGACGGAGTCGAGGACGAGCTTCATCGAGATCCTGAAGGACGAGCCCGGCGCGTACGACAGGTGGGCGGCGCGTGGGGAGGACGCGATGCTGCCCGAGGTCGCGTACGAAAACTTCAGGATCGGATCTCAGTTCTGGGCGCTCACGCGCAACCACGCGAGGCTCGTCGTCAGCGACAGGAGGCTCTGGTCGAAGTTCAAGCTTCCTTGCCTTCGCGAGGCCACGTGTTACCCGGAGGAGCACTACTTCCCCACGCTGCTGAACGCGGCTGACCCGCGCGGCTGCACGCCGTGCACGCTGACTCACGTCGACTGGAGAGGGAGTCACGGCGGTCACCCGAGGATGTACGGAGCCGGCGAGGTTGGTCCGGAGTTAATTAGGGCATTGAGGAACGACAGGCCTAGATACGGCGATGAGGTAGGATCGGAATCCGGTGGCTCCCAATCTCGTAACATCTCTTCACTGACGATACGAGGCGGAGGACGACGGCGGCGCGGCCAACGCGACGATCCGTTCCTGTTCGCGCGAAAATTCTCCCCCGGGTCCCTGCAGCGGTTGTTAGATATGGCCGACGACGTCGTTTTCAAGGATTGATTTCGTGGATTTTGTACACTTGTCTCTGTAAACTACTGCTGTAAAGACATTCCATATAAAGTGTGAGCATAAAGCGAAAGGCGGGACAAACCCGTGCTTTTCTTGTCTCCCTCACCCCTTCTTTTTTCCTTTTCCCATTCTTTGATCGTTGACAGAAAGAAAATAAATGCTCGATGCAAATGATTGTTCAATTTTGAAATCCTTATTCCAATCCAATCAAATGTCTAATTGGGCCTTGAATGCAAAAGTTTCGGCCCATTACTATAAGCTCTCCGCGCGGCCTATTTCACGGATATTGAAATAGAATACTTGATCCAATTCCAAGGCACGTGATTAGCACGTGAGGAAATAATAATAAAAAGAGGAAATTATAAAATTAGGTCACTAAGTATTCAAGTTTTCGTTTCAGAGTCACTATGTTTGATAATTGCAAAAGTATGTCATTAACTTTGTATGTCAAAATAATTTTGGGTCGTATTTTTAATTTTAGATCACTAAGTTTATATTTTTTGATTTTGGATCACTAAGTATATACATTTTTAATTTTGGGTCACTCATTTGATAACTAACTTTGTAAACACAGTGATAAAAAAAATGAAATATGTATACTTAGTGACTCAAAATCGAAAAAAATATATACTTAGTGGCCTAAAATTGATAACATGACCCAAAATTGTTTTGAGATACGAAGTTATACTTTTGCAATTATCAAATATAATAACCAAGAAAAGAAAATTTGGATAACCTAATTTTATAATTTTAACTAATAAAAATGATATTTTTCTGGAGTTGGTAGTGGAGAAAGTGAATGAATGAATCAATAGCAGCCTCAACAAGATGAAGAAGGAGATTCAAGCCGAGGTGGAGGAGAAGATCGCCGAGGGCAGGAAGAAGGTGGAGGCCGAGCTCGCGGAGGCCCTCTCGAGCTTGGAGAAGCAGAAGGAGGACACCGTCAAGGCCCTCGATTCTCAGATTGCGGCGCTGAGCGACGAGATTGTGAAGAAGGTCTTGCCCAAGTAGTACTTAAAGGCCGCAGCTTTTAGCATTCAAAGTATTTTTCTTTCTTCTGTTCATCTATCGATACGACGACGCAGTGATGCTTAACGCTCTCTAATTGGCTTTTTTTTTTTCCCTCTGAGAAAGGTTGAATCTTTGATGTGGGTCATGATTTGAATGTTGGGTAATTAGGCCCCTCAATGATTTAATATGTTTTTGGTTTTGGCTGTTTGATGATGATATATGATAGATTCGAAATGGGAATTCTTGATCCTATCTGTTTCTGCAATGAATTGATTAGGTCTTCGATGCGTTGAAGCTTCTTCTGGGATTTTGCCTGAATGGTCTCAGAAGAGGCACACAATGCAATGACCTGTAGACTGTCTCGACGCTGAAGTATTTGTTTATAAAGAAAAGATTGACTACGTAATTAACAAATAATTGTTATATAACTAATAGCACTTGTCATTGCTTCCTGAGAACAGAATGAGGAGAGATTAACGACGGTTGGGAGCATAAAGGTGAAGATGAAGAATAGGGTTAATTAATTTTTTTTAGTCCGTAACATATTGAGAATAACAAGATTAAGGCTAACAATTTTAGGTCAATAATTTGCGATATTTAAGTAATTTGAGGGCAAACAATGCTGAAAATCTAACTTAGCTTGATTCTAACATATATGAGTACGACATAACAATTAATTTAGAGTCATGTGTGGCGTTGGAAAAAATTCGTCCAAATTAGAGTTTTCGACGATTGAATAACTAACTTCAGTTCAAAATTAGAGGACACACGTGAGGTACAACGTGACGATTAATTTGGGAGAATCCTACGCGATATCGGAAAAAAATTTAGTTTAAATAAGCATGTCCAATGCCATGTATGATTTTTTTCTCAATTTAATTGTTAAATTCGGGTCATGTGCATAAATTTATGCTGAAATTAAATTTCCGGGGTTAACTTTTCTCAATTAGTTTTAATTTGAACTTATTATCGTAAAATTGTCACCCTTATACATCATTAAATGCAAATTTTCAAATATAGAGGACTAAAAAATAATTAAGCCGAATTAAATAAAATAAATATATAGCAGGGGAGATGTTGCGTCCGTTAGCAAAGCTTCCTAAAAACTCTCACCGTCATTATTTATTGATTTTCTTGAACTCTTCTTTCTCGCTCTTCACGTTTCCTTCTTTCCACTCTTCTCTCGTAGATTTCTTTAACAAGGAGCTGAATCGCTCGGCTTCAGATCATGAAACCTAGCCTTTGATACTCGTACCACCTTTTCAGTTCAATTTGTCGAAATTATCAAAAGAAGAGTTTAATCCGTCGAAATTACTTTGCTTCTTTACCTTCAATTGTTCCTGTCACTCCAATTACTATCGTTCGCCGCCGAGGACTTCAAGTGAGTTACTTCCTTTTGCTGTGATTTTCTTGGTTATTTCTTTTACTTGGGCCAGAAGCAACGTTTATGTCGGTAGTAATTGTATGTTGATTTTATCGCGTTGTTTCTGCTTATGATGAACGCAAGAATTCCCCCTTTTTTGTAATTCTTCTCCAACTGATAATCCATGATTAAGCTTAATTTTCTCTGAGAAAAAGAGCTTCCCTTGTATTGACTATCGGGATCATCCAAAGATCGGAACTTTTACACTTGTGGAGGGTCAAAGGATAATTCTTATCAATGGGTTTCTGCTCTCTCTTGTGGGAAGGGTGAGAATAAATCAAAATTTGAGAGGGGACCAAATTTATGTTTGGGATGAAACAGTTTAGCCTTTAAGAGGATGTTTGCAGATGCTATATTTGGTATTCCTTTTAGTCTTCTAATCTTCTATTTGATCACTACTCCATGTAGTGATGCAGCAGAAGTATGCGCACCCATTTGAAGCCTTGAATTTTCAAGCTTTTTTGATCCATTAAATTTTCTCGATTTGTATGGCTGAGCTGACATGTTGAATTTTCATGGAAACTCTATATCTTGGAGGTGTTAATCAATGGCTGGACAAGTCGAAAATAGGCCCACATCATCCTTTGAATTCGTGCTTGTTGGAGGAGATTCCGGTGAAGGTAGTAGCACTGTTGCTGCATCAGCTGGCCAGCTGAGCCCGTGGATCGACCCGTCAACCATTAAGCTCAGGCACCGAATTGGAAGAGGGCTCTTTGGTGATGTTTGGCTAGCAACGCAACATTGTGTGTCCGAAGACTATGAAGAGTACCACGAAGTTGCTGTGAAAATGCTCCATCCAACTAAGGAAGACAGCATCAGGGATATCTTGAGTAGGTTGGATGTGTTATTTAACAAGTGCCAAGGGTTAGAGACGGTGTGCTCCCTTCGTGGGCTTACCGTTATAAATAAAAAGGTGATTGTTGTTTGATCTTCAGTTTATTTTTTAACTTAGTTTCACAGAACGTTATTGTGCTAGCTCTTACTCTAGCGGGTTTTGGTTGCTTCCTCCAGGTATGCATTGTCATGAGTTTTTATGAAGGCTCAGTTGGGGACAAGATGGCTGGACTCAAAGAAGGGAAACTACCACTAAGTGATGTTCTGAGGTTATTTTGCCTATATTAGAATGGATGGATGTTTGAGATTATTTCTCCCACATCGGGATACTAACTTCACCGGACTCAAAGAGGACCCTCCTCCTATCACCAATTGATTTTAGGATGGAATCCTCAATTCATAATGGTATCCGAGCGGGTTGGATCTGGGTGCTATCACGCTTGTTTGACTCGCTGCCACACGATTTGATATGCCCACGTGTCAAGTTTTGAATCGTGCCACACGTGATGGGGCAAGTCGAGGTTATCTGTCCCACACATTGGGAAACTAACTCCACCCGACCCGACTCAATATATAAATCAAAAAGACATCTCCTCTTATTACCAATTGGTTTTGGGATCAGACCCTTCAATTCAACATGGTATCAGAGCCGGTTCGATCGTGTCACCATGCATGTTTGACTCACCGCCACCCGATCTAATACGTCCACGTGTCAGGCTTTGAACTGTGCCACACGTAAGGGGGGCACATCGAGAGTTTCTGGCCCACATCGGAAACTAACTTCACCCGACCCAATAGAACGTCTTTCCTCCTATCACCAACTGGTTTTGGTGGAACCCTTCAATTTAACAACGGTGCATCCGTTTTCTGTCATTAAATAGTTTTCAAATGCTCTTGCGGTCTTATATTTTTTGTCAAGGAATGATGGAATCCTCAATTTAACAACAGGTACGGGGCGGATCTTGCTCAAGGAATAATGGACCTCCACTCGAAAGAAATCCTCATTCTCAACCTGAAACCTTGCAACTTCCTCTTGAATAGCAACGACCAAGCCGTCGTCGGAGACCTCGGCATACCTTACGCGCTGTTAGGGATCCCATCACCGACCTCCGAGCAGGCCCGAAGGCTCGGTACGCCGAACTACATGGCTCCAGAGCAGTGGGAGCCGGAAGTGAGAGGTCCTTTATCTGTCGAAACGGATTCATGGAGCTTCGGCTGCAGCGTAGTGGAGATGCTAACGGGAATGCAGCCTTGGGGTGGCAAATCGATCGATGAGATACGCAGATCGGTTGTAGTGAGGGGGGAGAAGCCCCGTGTTCCCGATGGGCTTCCACCTGCGGTGGAGAATGTCGTCGCCGGTTGCTTCGAGTACGATTTTAGGAGCCGACCGCTGATGGCTGACATTTTGCATGCATTTAAGAGGTAAGAAGAATCTTGATACTTGCATGTCTCAGCACCCTCTTCACTGAGGCTTTAAACCTCTTTAGGGAGCAAACCTAAAATGGTCCCCGATGTTTTGCCTGAAGCAATTTAGTCCCTGATATTGCCGATTTTGGACCAGTTTGGTCTTTCTGTATCGATTAACTTCAATTTTAACGGGAATCTCGCATGTGCCCCGCTCATCGACAAGATAGACGGTCTGTCGGAACATTTGCAGGATTTGGGGTTTCATATCGTACTCTTCTACTGTTAATGGAGCTCGACGAAGAACACGATCTAGAGCTCATGTTCGAATTTTGGAGGAGAAAGTTTCAATTTCGTGCCCAACTCTTTCATGATTTAGTGAGTTTTTAACTGAAAATGAGACCACGTGTAGGGCACGTGTGAGACTCAACCGTTATCGTGACAGAAGGACCAAATTGGCACAGAATCGACAATATCAGGGACTAAATTGGTTCAGAGGAAACATCGAGGACTAGATTTGTATACAGGATCAACTGGACCATTTTGAGTTTTCCCCACCTCTTTAACAGTATCTAACACACACACACACACATATATATATATATATATCCTTGATGCAGTTCACGGAGTTCAGTTGACCAGGAAGGAGGGTGGTCGGGCCTCAGCAACAGGCTGATCAGAGACAAGCCGGGAGGCATCGGCTACACGGAGTGGTTCCTCGCCAAGGACCACCTCCAAGTGGGAGACACGGTGCGGTCCAGAAAACCCCCCAACTCGTGCAGCCCCACCAAGAACATGGGCGTCCCCGACGGGACCGTGGTGGGCCTGGAGCGGGACACGGACCAGGACGGGTTCGTCCTGGTGCGGGTCCCGGGCATCCACGACCCCATCAGGGTCCACGTCTCCGCCCTGGAGAGGGTCACCAACGGCTTGGCCGCGGGAGACTGGGTCCGCCTCAAGAGAGAGGACAACAACAACAGCAGCAACAACAAGAAGCACTCTCCCGTCGGGGTCCTCCACTCCGTGAGCCGCGAGGGGGACGTGACCGTGGGGTTCATCGGGCTCGAGACCCTCTGGAAGGGCCACTACTCGGAGTTCCAGATGGCGAAGCCCTACTGCCCCGGCGAGTTCTTGAAGGTGAAGCAGAGCGTGTTCAGCCCGCGGTTCGATTGGCCTCGGAGGAGGGACGGTGAGTGGGCCGCGGGTCGGGTTTTTCGGGTGCTTCCCAATGGGTGCTTGGTGGTGAAGTTCCCCGGGAAATTTTCGTTCGGGGACGGCGGTGGTGACGAGAGTTTCTTGGCGGATCCCGCGGAGGTGGAGCTCGTTTCTTTCGAGACTTGTGCCACCGTGGCGAAGAAGTATCAGCATCTGGAGGATTTTCACTGGGCCGTGAGGCCGTTGGTGATTGCTTTCGGTCTTTTTGCTGCAGTGAAGTTGGGGCTCGTTGTCGGTAAGAGAGTGGGGAGAGGGAGATGCAAGGGAAGTGGGAGCTCTGTTTCTTTGCAGGATGATGGTAAGAGTGGGGACGGGAAAGCGGCGGCTGCTGCGGCTCCGTGGCGTCCTTCGAAGGTTGTGGAGATGTTCAAGTGAATGCTGTCTGTTGTTTTATCCTCAGCAAAACCTTTGCCTGTAAATTACTACTAACGAAACTTCGATCAAGAATCAGCTGCTGTGTAAATTAATGGATGTCCTCGTATGCTTGTTGCCTTCCTTCAAAGTTCACACAATTACTAAATGAGCGCAAAAAGTGATTGCGTAATCAATGCTATTTCTTCTAAAAAAACCTACGTAATCGAATGAAACGACGAAGCATGACTGAATATTGAAAAGTTAAATACATCAAATACCTTGGTTAGAAGATATGATGATTGCCTACGCTTTTTAACGAAAAACACAGATATTATAGAACCTTCTCTACCGCATCATATCAGCCGTATTAGAAATACCAGCTTCTCTGATGAGCTCCTCGGTAAGATTCAGAAGCCGCGAGACCTCAGATTTAACTTCTCCTGAACACTCATCATCATCACCGTCCATTTCATTTACGGTTGCCTCAACACCGTTACTCTCCTCCTCCGGAAGAACAATTTCATAATCTCCCTCAACACCCAACCCAGTTTTATTCAGAAGCTCTCGGGTCATTTCAGTAATCTTTTGGAGGGCACTCGTGGCAGCTTCAACCTCCAACTGTGCCGCTTCTAGCTGTAATTTCTCGATCGCAACGTCGCCAACACTCTTGTCCCCGATTTTCTCCCGTCCCAACAAAGCATAGAGTTGCCTCAAATCATTTTTATCCACCGTAATTTCCTCCCTCAGCTTCGCGATTTCCTTGTCTTTATTATCCAGCTTCCCAAGAACCATTTTCAGCTCCTCATCTTTAAAGTTGAGAGCTTTCTGCACCGTAAGAATCTCCATTTCTTTGGCTCGGAGGGTTTCTCGGGCGACTTGAAGTTCGGTCACGAGCTGTTTGTTCTGCCATTTGAATCCATCGAGTGGCGGTGTGTCTAAAATTCCGCTATTCTCAGACACGATGGCTTCCTTTGTAAGGTCTAAAATTTTCTCCACGATGGTCTCAGCTTCGGAGAATTTCGATTTGGCATCGGAGAGTTCGTGCTGCATCGTATGAAGGCTTTCGTCCTTTTCCTTCATCATGGACACTGCTTGAATGAGTTCGTCTTCTCTTTCGATCAGCATCTCTTTTAGTGCAGTAATCTCCTGATTTACTTCCTCCAGCTTCTTTTTTGCACCCGAGATTTCCCCGTCTTTCTCTTCTATCACGAGTTGAAGGGAAGCTCGTTGAGATTTCAAATTTTGAATCTCTAGCCTCGCATCTACCAATTGTGATTCTTTTGCCTCGAGGAGAGCCCGTGATTCTTCGAATGCTGCACTCTTACGTTCAAGCTCCTTCTTCATAGCCAACATTTCTTCAGTTGCTTGCTTTAGAGAAAATCTCTCTTTATCAAGTTCCTTCTGCAACTCACCGAAAACGTCTCTCTCTACGGATAAATCCCTTTCGAGTTCCTTTATTTTAGATTCAGCAACCCTGAGCTGCACCCTCTCACTCTCAAGTTCTACTTCAGCATCTCTCAGGCTCTTCATGTAAGATGCAACACTCCTCCTCAGATCTTCGAGCTCGGAGAGCTGTTTTTCCAAGAGATGCCCCTGTCCGTCCATTTTCTGCCTGGACGAAACCAAGGCCTTCTGCGATGAAACAAGTTCTCTTCTGACATCGGAAAGAAGCTGCCTCACTCTCCCGAATTCCTCCCCAGTTGCATTCGCTTCCCCGATGTGCTTAGAGGTTTCTTCAGCCAGTTTCTTCAGCTCTTCTTGTGCAGCCAACCACTCCATAGCCTGCTTCTGCAGCTTTGCCTCTGCGGTTCTCAGCTTCTCTGCCTCAGATTTCTGTATGTCTGCAGAAATTCGTAGCTCTTCCTCTTTCCTCTGAATGGCTCTCTGCAGTCCCTGAATCTCAGCTTCTTGCTTCTCCACGGTCTTGTTTGCTTCGTCCAAAAGAACCGACTTGGATCTGAGTTCTAATTCAGCAGCGGAGGATTCTTCGATTTTTTTATCCAATTCTTTTTCCATGTTTTCGATCTGCTCCTCTTTAGTCAAGAGGGTCGAACGAGTAGCTGAAATCTCCTCATCCCTCTCCTTCAACTGGAGCTTAGTATCAGCAATTTCGGTGGCTTGAGAAGCTAGTTCTTTATTGGCTAGCCTTAGATCCTCTTCGAGTTTCTCCTGCTTTGCTCGAGCTGCTGCTATTTCTGCACCTCTTCGCTCCAAATCCTTCCTCGCATGGCTTATTTCATCGTACTCCTGCAAGATTCTCATCTCTGCTTCTTGCAGTTCTTCTTCCTTCTTCCTTAAGGCTGATAGAACCGCGTGAAGGTCCTCTTCTAGCTTCCCCAGGTTCAGGCCCAGCTCGAGAACTTCAGGTGAATGGGGATCTTCGACCATTTTTTCCTCGAGCTTCTGAGTTTGAGCAAACAACCTCTCCAAGAGAATCCTAGCTGGTTCGATAGCACCATTGTCACTGATGCTAGAAGAGCTCCTGTTATCAAATGCCGATCTAACAATTGACAGGAACTTAAAGTTTCTTCTGTTCAGCTTCACAGAAGAATCTAATTTCTTGGGCTTCCATTTATGATTGCAATAGCTTATCTGCGAATACCATAGAGAGTCACGTCAACAAATATGCAATGATTTCTTAATGTCTTCACCTAACTGGTACTGAGCGTACCAATAATCATGCATCTTTTTCTATTTGAAAAATTGTAAGATTACCTTCAGAAATCGTCACATATTCTTCGCAATTTACTTTACTCGACGTTGAAATCAATAGATCGTCAACGATACAATATATATCAATCACCGCTTGGAATTGATAAACCCCTATCTTTCTACTCAAGTACACAGAGAGGGAATAGAGAGGACACCTGAGAAATATGCGGTGGGAAAGCTCGGGACGTAGAGGTGGAAAGCGCCATGCTTCATCTCATCAAAATCAAACCTCTAAGTTATTGAGATTCGTTTCCTTCTTCCGACTGAATTAAAATATCACGGCAACACTTAAATGTCTTATACTATTTAACTAAATTAAGAGACGCCGAGAACTTGAAGGCGCGGCAAGGGATCGGAGAATGAGGAAGGAGCACGTCGGCAATTTTAGCGGCGGTGGTGCAATGATAGTAGTAGCCTTCGCTTCGTCTGGTGACGGTATTGAAGCACCTGTCGTCCTTGGGTTTCGTTTCGATTTGATTAGATTAGTTTGACGAAAAAGCGTCCCCATCTAATTAACACACACGTGGTTTTATCTTAACACGGAAAAGCAAGTAAATTGAACATCGAGATTGCTTTCGATTCGAGCCACAACCACAAGAACGATGGGACCCACGTTCTTTTTCTGGAACCATCTCATTTTCCGTTACTTAATTACAGGTCCATTTCGTATGTCTTCTTAGTCTTTCTATAATTGAAACTTGATATATAAATTAATAAAACAAACTATAGAGTACAGACATAGAATTTATATGATCAATGAGAAAACAATAAAATTTTATGCGGCGGTGAGGAGTACAAAGGAAAATACATCCCCATGGAGTATCTCTATTAAAGAAAAAAAAAAAAAGAGGGTCGAAGCGAGACATTTATTATTTTCATATACCTGGGCCGAAATACATAAATGTACAGCACTAGTAGTAAGGTACTCTTGAAGCAATCAGCTGACACCTTCACGGCTCTCATTTTCCACATTCAATTCTTCCTTGGAAACGTTCTTTAGCGTACTTTCATCGTTCTTAAGAGCATGAACGACAAAAGAGCTCACCTGTTTTCTCAATTCTCCATTATCGAGTAATAAGCTGCTTAGCATCGTCCTCAACTCTTCTTCCAAAGAGCTCTTCGTTTCGTACAAATCTGCAGCTTCACCCGACGTCGGTGGGGGACTAAGATCATCATCCGATGCAAAATTCCGAATCTGTGATTATGTATAAGGAAGAATATAATAGCACTTGCATGCCAAAGAGTTGAGACGAAGTGAGATTAGAGTGGTGCGTGTAGTATATATATAATATATAAAACCTCTGCAATAAGAAGGCCGATCTGATGATAATCAGATGATGTTCGAACATGATTCATGGGATCGGAGGAGGAGGGGACGGTTTTTAGTACGTTCTCTTCTGTTTCTTGCAACGAGTTGCCAACGTTGCACTCCTGAAGCTGATCGTGAATAACCTTGCACTTATGCAGTAGCTTCTTCAATGAGTTCCTCGTCTGCTCATTTCTTTCTCCGTCTTTCCGAAGAAGTTCCTGGAGAAGTTGTTAAGAAAAAGCATCTAAGTTGTTGCTCTGAAATCGCTGTTTTTTTCACAAAGTAGATGTGAAAGATGCAATGGAGATGTGATGTGAGAGACATCACGGTGTGGTAGAACAAGCATAAAAGAAAATGGTGATGAAGTTAGATACTTGGTGTGAGAGGTGATATACTATACCTCCATTTTAAGTCTTTCTTCCAGAGACTGATTCAGCTGTTGCTTTAGTTCTGATTGAGAGTTTCTCAGGGATTTAACCTCTTTGACGAGAACTTTTGTATCCGCTTTGGATTTCGCTTCCAATTCTTGATGGCGCTTCAACAAGTCATTGAACTGCTGCTTCGTAGTTTCCAACTCCTGGAGCAGCACATCTTGCTGCTGATTCTTTGGCGAATCTGTTCTCTGGGCCTGCAAAGAGTCTCATATCAATAACATTGATTTCTTGAATTGAGATTGTAAGGCTTGAAAGTTCCATCCTTAAAAAAAATTGCTGCTGTGGAGTCACCGGACAGTGCATAACTGATGTGACATTAGTTTAATTTATCAACAGATGTTAAGTGATAAGCCGTAACTTCACAGCTCGTACCAAAATTAAGATTGTTTATAGACTGTAAGAAACTATCAAATCTCCTTTGGATGGCGTACCTGTTGACTGTTCAGCTTCAATTCCATTTCCATTGACCTCTGTCGAATTTCTTCCATATCCCACTGCATCTGGTTCACTCTTTCCCTTTCAATCAGTAGAGCTTGTTCAAGAATCTCTTTACTCTTCTGTTTGGTGGTTTCAAGCTCCACCGCCAAATCTTTCACCTGGGAAGCCATGAAATCAGTGACGAGATAACAAGTTCCATGTCCAATAAAATATGCAAGATAGTCGAAAACTAATAAAAAACCAAGACTTGAATTAAGAATCTAAAAGATACAATAGCTTCTAATTTTCATATTTGAACATCCTCAAATTCTTACAGTATAGCCTCTAGGCAACAGAAAATACATGTGTCGGACCTGCTCCAGTTTACATTTTGTCATCACTCTAAGCATTTTTCTTTTAGTAAAAGACACCTCATAAGTAACAAAGGGGAAGGAAAAGAAAACCAGATGTTATTGCCTTAGGTTGATAGTCACAGAAAACCAATACCTTCGTTGTAAGATATTCCTTCACAGCAAATTCTTGATTCAATCTTGATACAAGATCCTCCATATCAGTTTTTGCTGTAACAAGCCTCCGATGCATTGTCAGAAGTACCCTGTTTATCTTGTGCCGCTGATCCATTGGGAGATACAGATGTAGATCATCGGGAAGTCGATAATCTGATTCACCAGCATTTCCTTCGTGTCTGGAGACATAGGTCTCACTTCTGAGGTCAAGAGCTCCATGCCCATTAAAATCAAGAAAATCCATATTTGAGGACCCGATAACTTTGTGAGAACTCATGTCACTAACATTGCTCTCATTCGACAGCATTCTAACAGGGCCAACTGTACCATGCTCTGGATCTGATTGTGACTCCAACATATCTTCTGTGTGATGAGAGGCCTTGGAAGAAATTCCATAACTTGTATCACATTCTATATTATTTTGAATCTCCTTGGCTTTCAGTTTGTGCTTGGGAAAATTTTCAAGCTTCTCCAGAATAGCCTGACCCATAGATAAGCCCTCGTCGATATTGGACATATCATGCTTAACAAATTTATCTATCAGACTAGTAGAGTACTCATCAGATGAGAGATCCTCCATCCCTAGTTCAGAGTTGTTATCCCTTCCAAGACTTGGAGTGCCAATCTCAGATGTTTCGTAAGCTGTATCACTGCCATAATCTGATGCCAGCAACGAACTTCCAGCTAACACAGAGAGGCTTGAATCGGGTTGTGCGTGAATGGGAGAGTCTGTGGTGCTCAATGTACGGGAAACTGAATCTAGTTGGCCCTCTTCTTGAAATGCTGGTAAAATTGAAATGAAAACTTAAAAACTCCACGATATTGAAATGATCACAGATAAATAGAATAAGAGATCAATTGTATTTATATGTGGGATGTTTCTAGAAATAAATAGGCACTACCTGACCTAGCAGAAGCTTCCAATTCCAGGAAGGATGCGACAACATTGCTTCTGGATAAATCAATGTCCGATAGTAATCTTGTCATCCATTCTTCCAAAGAACTCCTTCTCTGCAAAAACATAAGCCTGTGGTAATCCTCAACAGTCCAACAAAGATTATTTGGAACGAAGTACCGCAACCATGCTATCAGAAAGATTTATAGACCTTAATTCAAAATGTAGACAAAAAGGATAAAGTTATGCCAAGAGAAAAACTTCTACGAGAACTAAACAACAAGGCAAATCCATTTATTTAATTTACAATACAAATTGTGATTTGAAAGCTGTAAAGAATTATTACTTCTTCCAGCATGGCCTTAGTTTTCATTCGAAACAGCCCCTTCGAGGGGGATGGTGGAATGCTTTTCCGTGGGAAGGTTCGTTTAAGCTGCATCAAAAAGTCAAAAAAAGTCAGCACCATTTGCATATAGCAATAATAGTGCAAGGTCCTTGAACAAGTACATCACCCAGTGGAACTCAATGCTCTTGCACCAGATTATTTACTTACAGCGGCATGCAACTTCAAGAAATCATTGAATCTTCTCAGTACTGTTCTCGAGGTTGTAATTCCTTCTGGTGACTGTAAGCCAACTTGGACCCTGTAAAACTGCCGATAAAGTGTCATGGAAGCAGAACAAGTTCAATATATAACTGCATCAAAAATTGGAGTGACATAACCAACAGTGGAGTCAACCCAAGGACTTAGACATAGCAGGTAATGATTTGATAATGCAACAATAAGTAGTCAAACAATGTGAAAATACCACAGTTGGTTCTGAATCTCTTGATTTTGCAAGCACAATCCAGGAAGGTATTGTAACGCAGTAACTCCATCCAGCGCGAGGATCATGGGGCCAAACAGTTTCTCTTCCAGCCTGCACAGTACACACAATATATCAAGCTACACGATAAATTCAACCACCAGAACACACAAGCAATCTGCTTAACAGTAAAATTCTTTGTATAAACTATGAAATGGCAGTTTCCTATAAAGCCACATCTTGAGCTCCGACAGCCGCATTGTTTCTTCTTACACTACGATCTCAAGGGAGTCCAAAAAGCTAAAAATTGTGGATTTTGTATGAGTAGGTCACCATCCGTAACAAGGAATAACATCCAATATTTCAAAGATCAAGAAAATACATCCAACATCTCAGGCGCATCGAAGGATTTACAGCTGGTAAATCCTTTAATCAATCAATCGGCAGCAGATTTCAAGCAATAAATAAATAAAAAAAAAAATTAATAGATATGAAACATGAAGACCATACCCAGAGACGAGGCGGCGGGCTCCAATCCATGCCCAAAGGCAACGGCGAAGTACCATCGTGCCTGTGCTTCGGGGGACTCTGCCGTTGCATATCTGTACCGCTGAATTTCCCAGGATCACTTCATTATTATTCTTAGATTCAACACCACTCAAACAACTTAGACCGTAATTTCACTTCATATACACTCAATATCAAGATGATCGCAACTAAGTGATGGCTTGAGCTCGGAATCAGGATTAGCAGGAGACGGAGATCGGAGACCTTAAGATTCTTCCACTGCTTCACTCAACCCCGCGAAAAGAGAGCGATGCTATTCCCCATCCCTCCCTCGGCTCATATTGTCCGGTTCCCGTTTATACGTTTGATTGATCAATTACGATTCCGCCGTTGCTTTGAATTGTAAATCACCGTACAGACGGCACAACAGAGGCGAGGGGCGATTGTTTCAATAACTTTTTCTTAAATAAAATTAAAGAAATAGTTAAAAGAAATATATTGCACACAATTTCGGACAATATGACAATTAATCCACATAAAAAGCCCACTACTAGGACAGCTCAAAAGCCCAATAATAATAGATTTGTCGGAACAATACAAATGCATCAGTTACACAACGAAATAATAACCGAGAATCCCTTTGGGTTCATGTTTTTTTTATCCCAATGTGAGTAAGTGAAAACGAACTCATGAAATTTTTTTCGAGGTATCACTCAACCACCATTTTCTATTAAGGACAAGTTATTCAATTTCATCGAAAATGGAAAAGACGTATAAAAAGGAAGTCCTTGTATTATTAAAGTTTGATTGGAATAAATCGTAGCGACTCGTAATTAATTGAATCTTTCCATGAAGAAATACAATGTGATTGGAAGAGTGTTATAATTTAATTGCTAGATAATAATTACATAGCAAATAATTAAAAAGGAAAAAAAGAAAAAAAAAACCTAGACCATCCTCGAAAAACCTAACGAGAGACGCACAAGGCATCATATACACACACACAACGTCACAAACACCATCATCTTTCCCCATCAATCACAATGAAACACCATCGTCAACACCAACACACGACTGACGCCGCCGTATCGTCATCCGCGGAGCCACCCTCCCCCTCTCACAGACGACCAACGTCGACGTCGGCGGCCGCTGAGGATCTTTCCTCATCGGGAAACAACGCCGAGTCCTCGGTGGTGGTGGAGCGGCGGGGCGATTTCTCGGCCATTTGCAAGTGGACAATCGCCAATTTCCCTAGGGTCAAATCGCGCTCACTCTGGAGCAAGTACTTCGAGGTCGGGGCTTCGATTGCCGTTTGCTAATATACCCTAAGGGCGACTCGCAGGCACTCCCCGGTTACCTATCCGTTTACCTGCAGATCATGGACCCAAGAAGTTCGGCCTCTGCCAAGTGGGACTGCTTCACCAGCTATCGCCTCGCCGTTGAAAATTTGTCCGATTCCTCCAAGTCGGTGCACAGAGATAGCTGGCACAGATTCTCATCGAAAAAGAAATCTCACGGATGGTGCGACTTCGCGTCCCTTAACTCTCTTCTTGACCCCGCGCAAGGTTTCTTGCATAACTCGAATGATTGTATTCTCATCACTGCGGACATATTGATTCTACACGAGTCTTGTTCTTTTGCTCGCGACAGCCATGATTTGCAGGGGGGGAATGGGACTAGTGTTGGAGGCTCCGGAGGGGATGTTTACAGTGGGAAGTTTTCATGGAAGGTTCATAACTTTAGCTTGTTTAAAGAGATGATCAAGACTCAAAAGATAATGAGCCCGATTTTTCCCACGGGTGAGTGTAATTTGAGGATTAGCGTGTACCAGAGTGTGGTGAATGGTGTTGAGTATTTGTCCATGTGTTTGGAGAGTAAGGATACAGAGAAGACTCCGTCGGTTTCGGACAGGAGTTGTTGGTGTTTGTTCAGGATGTCAGTGTTGAATCAGAAGCCTGGTGGTGGATCGAATCACGTTCACCGCGATAGTTATGGGAGGTTTGCTGCAGATAATAAGACAGGGGATAACACGAGTTTGGGGTGGAATGATTATATGAAGATGGCTGACTTTGTTAGGCCTGACTCCGGGTTCTTGGTGGAAGACACTGCAGTTTTTAGCACGTCCTTCCATGTCATTAAGGAGTCCAGCAGTTTCACGAAGAGTGGCACTTTGATTGGTTCGAGGAATGGGGGCAACGTGAGGAAGTCGGATGGTCACATCGGCAAGTTTACATGGAGAATTGAGAATTTCACCCGGTTGAAAGATCTTCTAAAAAAGAGGAAGATCACTGGGCTTTGCATTAAAAGCAAGCGGTTCCAAGTTGGAAATCGGGATTGTCGGCTTATCATATACCCCAGAGGTATGATATCTCTGATGGAAAGGAACTTGCCGTCGTTTCGACAATGATTATTTTTCCTTTATTTTGATTTAACGGTTTGCCACTAAAATGTCATTTGGCTGTTTGTGTGAGTGTAGTGGCTTGCCACTTTGCGTTTTTTCTTGACAGTTTTCTGTCTTTTGTTTTATTATACATACGTGTTAGTCTTGTTTCATGCTGAAATCTTAAAATATTTTGGTGACTCTGGGCACATACTGTTGTAATGCTCCTGCATTTTAATTTGGAAATATGTGAGATATAATATTTTGTTATTGGAAATCCACGTGTTTTGCATACTTGCCCTCATTTTGATGCCGTAGCTTATGCTAAGATTTGGGGCGGTGCTGCTTTTCATTTGTTTGTTGCGTTTAGTTTTTAGCAAATGCTCCTTGAAGCAATGGCTAAAGTGTTTCTTAAGATATTTTCTTTCGAGGTATAAAGAGTTCTATCAGTAAATGCTGATTACGCCAACGAAATTTGGCTTCTAACGGATTTCAGATGTATAGATATTCTATCTTTGCATATAGGAAGTTCCAACTATATTTCAAGATGCATGCATGAACCCCCCTGAGGCTAGTACCTCTATCTCATGTATCTACTTAGAATGTTCTTTTCTGACCTGATGACCCTGTTGTGTTTGTGGTATCAGGGCAGTCTCAGCCTCCATGCCACCTGTCGGTGTTTCTTGAAGTTACAGATTCACGAAATACAAGTAGTGATTGGAGCTGCTTTGTAAGCCATCGTTTGTCAGTTGTGAACCAAAAGCTGGAAGAGAAATCTGTTATGAAGGAATCTCAGAATCGGTATTCCAAGGCTGCGAAGGATTGGGGTTGGCGCGAATTTGTGACGCTGACAAGCCTCTTTGATCAGGATTCTGGATTTCTGGTCCAGGATGCTGTTGTCTTTTCTGCTGAGGTTCTCATATTAAAAGAAACATCCATACTGCAGGACTTTACTAATGTAGAACCTGACTCAGGAAGCCCTGTTTCTGAGTTAGATAAAACCAAGAGGATTTCATTTACATGGAAAGTGGAGAACTTCTTGTCCTTCAAGGAAATAATGGAAACAAGGAAAATATTTAGCAAATTCTTTCAAGCTGGTGGATGTGAGCTTCGAATCGGTAGGTGGCTCTTAATAGCTGGGGTTTTAACCATTCATTTTCTCGTGGACTACTTATTCTAAGTCTCTTTGCTTCCTTTTTGCAGGAGTTTACGAATCATTTGACACCATATGCGTCTATTTGGAGAGTGACCAATCAGTCGGTAGTGACACTGAGAAGAACTTTTGGGTCAAATACAGAATTGGAATTGTGAATCAAAAGAATCCTTCTAAAACTGTATGGAAGGAGTCTTCCATATGTACAAGGACTTGGAACAACTCAGTTCTACAATTTATGAAGGTTTCAGACATGTTGGAGGCTGATGCTGGGTTTCTGTTCCGTGACGCAGTCGTGTTCGTTTGTGAAATCTTTGATTGCTGCCCATGGTTCGAGTTTGCTGATCTTGAGGTTTGTTTTTCTGCTCAATGCAACCAGTATCTGTCTCCTAAAATCTCCCTATACCTGTTGAAAATTTGCCATGTCTGTCTGTGCATGGATATTTCCTAATTCTTTTGCATCGCTTACATACCTGTCAGAATTGTAGTTGGTGAAAACCACTACACCAAAAAAAATGAAAGAAATCCATTCAATCAATGTAACCGGTGCATTCAGCAAGCTGTCCTGTGTTTTATGCTTTATTCACTGTTTATATATGTTTATGAATATGGATTTTTATGAAATAAATTTCCTTAGTTGTTTCCTCAGGTTTTACATTCTGATGATGACCAAGATGCTCTATCAACTGACCCTACTGAACTCCTTGATTCTGATGAAAGCGAAGGCCTAAGTGGGGATGAAGAAGACATATTCAGGAATCTTCTATCAAGGGCTGGGTTTCACCTTACTAATGGAGATAACTCCTCTCAACCTCAGGTGACCTTGAGAAAGAAGCTTCTAATGGATGCTGGTGCTATAGCAGGATTTCTGTCCGGGCTCCGTGTCTATCTCGATGACCCAGCAAAAGTTAAGCGTTTGCTGCTTCCTACGAAGATTTCCGGTGGGAACGATGGAGATGATGTTAGTAAAATTGACGATTCATCCCCCAGTTTAATGAACTTGTTGATGGGAGTCAAAGCTTTGCAACAAGCAATAGTTGATTTACTATTGGATATAATGGTTGAATGTTGCCAGCCTTCAGAGCGAAAATCAAGCCATGATTTTTCTGATTTTAGCTCCAAAACTTCCCCAGATGGCAGTAGTGCAGTTAGTCCACTGGTATCTGATGGAGAAGATGGAGTGACAGAAGTGGACCAGCTTTCTGTTAGTGAAAGGCTTGATATGGGAAGTGGTGATGGTGCAAACACTTTTGCTGTACAAAGCTCTGACTTGAGCGGGATTAACACATATTCCAAACCGGTTCACGGGCAGACTAGTTCTCCACCACAAACTTCCACTGCTGGTTCCTTGGAAAACCCCTCCGTTCAGTCAAAGGTATTTTATTTCCTCTTCTTAGGACGAATGAGCCTTACTCTTCTAATAAATATCTATCTAAAAAATCTTCCTCTCAGGGTAAGTGGCCCGAGCAGTCAGAGGAGCTTCTCGGTTTGATTGTGAACTCCTTGAGAGCTCTTGATGGTGCAATGCCTCAGGGTTGTCCAGAACCGAGAAGGCGTCCACAGAGTGCTCAAAAGATTTCTGTTGTGTTGGATAAAGCTCCTAAAAGTCTTCAACCTGATCTAGTTGCCTTGGTTCCTAAATTGGTGGATCCATCAGAACATTCACTTGCTGCTTGCTCACTTCTAAATCGGCTTCAGCAGTCTGATGCAGAGCCTTCATTGCGTTTGCCGGTAAGACATTTTGAATCCACACTGCATCGTCTTTTTCTTTAATTGAATTGTGAAGCATGTTTATTGTCGAATCATGGGTTGGTGGGATCTGTTGATCTTTAGCTTGTTACGGAGACGCTTTGCATCTCAGGTTTTCGGTGCACTTAGCCAATTGGAATGTACTGGTGAGGTGTGGGAGCGTGCACTTTTCCAATCACTGGAGCTTTTGGCTGATTCTAACGATGAGCCTCTTGTAGCAATGCTAGACTTCATATTTAAAGCTGCCTTGCATTGCCAACATCTTCCTGAAGCAGTAAGTACCGATAACCGAAAATCATCCTGCTTCATATGTATTTTTATCTGGCAATGTAACTTTTCCTGGTCTCCTACTGCAGGTGAGATCTGTACGTCTCAGATTAATGAATTTGGGAACTGAAGTATCTCTGTGTGTTTTAGACCATTTAACTCATACTGTAAATAGTTCTGCCGACATAGCTGAATCTATTCTTCGTGATATAGATTGTGATGGTGACTTCCCAGATAATATCTTGATGAACCCCTCTCGGGTTTGTTTATTTTCTGACATTTATATTTTAATAGAGATGTTATCCATACCTTCTCTTGCGGTTGAAGCTGCACAAACATTCGAGAGAGCAGTAGCACGCGGAGTTATAATTCCTCAGTCTGTGGCTGTGGTCTTGGAAAGAAGGCTCGCTAGGCGATTCAACATGCCTTCGCAACATGTTTCTGATAGTTTTCAGCAGAGTGATGTAGCAATAGAAGAGGAAACCATTGAGACAATGAGGCCACAAACAGATGATTTCACTTCGTTGCTTAGCCTCGCTGAAGCACTGGCTGTTTCCAAAGATTTGATTGTCCAAGGATTTGTGAAGATTCTACATACGATGTTGTTCAAATTGTATGCTGATGAGCCTCATAGATTAAGGATGCTGAAGAGGCTAGTTAATCGCGTTACTGCAATGGCGATTTCTGTCCGTGAAACGGATCTTGATTTGGAGAGTTTGGTGATTTTAGTTGCTGAAGAGCATGAAATAGTGAGACCGGTTCTTACCATGATGAGGGAGGCTATCGAACTTGCAAATGCCGATCGAGCAGCTCTTTGGAATCAGCTGTGCACTAACGAAGATGACATTCTTCGTCTCCGCGAACAAACGAAAGCTGAAGTCGCCGAAATTTCCAAGGAAAAAGATGCTTTGTCTCAACGGTTGAGCGAATCCGAGGCAACTAATAGCCGCCTGATGGTAATAAAATCTTTCCTATTATTGCATGATTTAAGAAACATAGTGCATCTATTGACACGTGTGCTAAATGCAGTGTGAAATGAGGGCGGAGATGGACCGTTTTGCTCGGGAGAAGAAAGAGCTCACCGAACACATACAAGAAGTCGAGAGCCAACTCGATTGGGCTCGGTCAGAAAAGGACGATGAACTCAAGAAGATCGTAACCGAAAAGAAGGCTCTTCAAGACCGGCTCCACGAGGCAGAAGCTCAACTTTCACATCTGAAATCTCGAAAACGCGAGGAAATGAAGGTCCGTTATTTTCTTCTGAAGCAGTGTGAATTTATATCTTTCTTTCTGTTTGCTCTTACTTGCTCGTTTCTTTCTATTTCATGTTATCCCGAAGGAAATTTCTTTCTATAGCTGAAAGCTTTTTCCTTGAATTTCACCCGAAGTTGCTCCAACTTTTGCTTCTTTGGCCTGCTTCTTAATTGTTTCTAACACTAGCAAAAATCTTGGTCATATAATGAAAAATTGCAGAAGGTAATGAAGGAGAAGAGCGTCCTCAGCGAGAGGCTGAAGACCGCGGAAGCAGCACGCACGAGATTCGACGAAGAGCTCAAGAGATACGCCACCGAAAATTCGACCCGCAAAGAGATTCGCCACTCCCTCGAGGACGAAGTCCGCCGCCTGACTCAGACCGTCGGGAAAACGGAGGAAGAGAAACGCGAGAAGGAGGCTCAACTCTCCCGATACGAAGCATACATCGAGGGCATGGAATCCAAAATGCAAGCCTACGAGGTCCTTCATCTCCTTCTTCTTCCCTCTTTTAACTCCCATGAAACAAAATCGAATAAATCACTTTGCTTATTTTTTTATTTTTTTATTTTTATTTTTTGCTGTTTGCAGCAATACATACATCACCTCGAGGGTCAGCTTCAGGACGAAATGTCCCGCCACGCACCTCTTTACGGGGCGGGCTTGGAGGCCCTGACCATGAACGAGCTGGAGACGATATCGGGCATACACGAAGAAGGGCTCAGGCAGATTCGGGCCATACAGAGGCAGCGTAGTAGCAGCAGAGGCAGCCCGAGCCCGATATTGGCTCCTCCTCCTTCTCAGCCCCCGCATGGGCTGCATAATCAGAATCTGCCGAATGGTGGTGGTGCTGCTGTGGTGCGTAGCAATGGGCATGTTGCTAATGGGGGCGTGGTGGATCCGTGGTTCAATCAGTTGGAATAAATTGAGCGAAGGTCGTACAGTTGAGGTCAACGCTTATGATGATTGTCTTTAATACCGAAAAAAACACACACCAAAGGCCCTCTCTCTCTATACGATTTGGTTCTTTTTTTCTATCCGAGTTTTACTTTTGGCTTGCGATTTTTGAACGCACACACATAAACGCACTCGTATGCTTCAGCGTTTTCGGGTTCGAGAATAAGGTTAAGGATAGTTTTTCGATAACGGCTAAGCAGAATCTTAGTACGATGATTATGCATCCACCTCCACCTGTATACCAATACAGCTCAGCGACAGCTTAAACGTTATCTTTTCATCGAGGATCGACAAATGCACACAAAGAACACTGAGGTGACTTGTCGTTCAACAAAACCATGTTATTTGCCTAATTGGTCTCCCATTGTTTATTGGGAAATACGTGTTATTAAATATGGGAGCTATAAATAGTCAAATGCCAAGCGAAGGCGGTTTTGATTTTCCAACGTCTCTTTTTCGGCTCTATCTTTCAACCAGAGGCTTGTGGGGTTTGTGGACAAGTGGGAGAATGGGAGAGGACATTTGGTTTTTTTTTTTTTCAAACGAAAGAGAGGACATTTGGTTGACAATCGAATTTTCACCACTTTGAGGACTACACGCATCGTGAATGCTTAAATTTAATTTATCCTATAATTAGGATATTTTTTGCATGAATCAATTATATATTAGGAGTATATCCTTAAATGCAATTGCGTGGTATATAATTCGGATGAGTCAACAGCTGCTGAAATTCTTGAATCAATCAAAGCCAACGTGTCAACTCAGCAGCCCACGGTCTCACTCACGCCGTTGATCCAAACGGCTGATTCAGCGTTTCCAATAGTGGGCCCACCTCCCCCACCGAAAACAATTAACAAGCCAACTTCTGTAATCCCCAATGTACCCTTCACCTCCCATATCCACTCCTAAACCAGCCTCTTATTTACGAGTTTTGCCACTCGCTTCCTCCGCTATAAATTTGCCCATTCACACCAGCTAGGTTTGCCGAATTGAAGAGCCAAAGCGCACTCTAAGAATATTTAAAACTTACTCATACTTTTCTCGTCTCTCTCAACAATATTCTTCCTACCTTCTTCCACCTGAAGAATTAATTCGTTCGCTCCTCAGATTTTATGGCTGCATCTTCCAGAAGATCAAGCGGACCGATCATATCCGGCGCGTCGGGTTTCCATAGATCCGTACCTGTTTCGCGCAGTTCGAGGTCGATGGCGTCGGAACCGTTTCCGTTCGCGTCCTCGTCGTCCTTCGCCTCGTCCACCAGCTTCTACTCTTCCTCACCGTCGTCTGGTTTCTTCAGCCAGCGACGCGCAGCGTCTCCGACGCGCGTGAGTCTGCACGCGCTGTCACCTCAGCCCCCGGCGCGGTCCGTTCGATTCTCAATCGAAAGGTCCGTATCGGCGGCCCCGCGGAATCAGATGCTTCACCGGAGTAACGTCCGCGCAGCCTCAGGCGGCGGAGGTATCCCGAAGAGGACGTGCTTGTGCTCGCCGACTATGCATCCAGGTTAGTTCAGGTGCGCTTTGCATAAGAACGGCGGTAGCGGCGGTAGACGGTCGTCGTTGATGCCTTACTCCCAGAGCCGGCTCAACATGAGGAGATCCGCGATGACTAACTCGCTGGTGCGGATTGGTACCGTCGAAGGCGATCTAGTGAAGCGAGCTTTGGCTGCTCTGATTCGCCCGTCCTCGCATCAGCAACGGCGCCGAGCTGCCTTTCAGCCGCGACCGAGCCGGCTCTCCGTCGTGTCCGCTGCAGAAGATGTGTGACGGAGGTGGCCATCGGAAAAGCGAGACACCGTATCGAATTTGGAATCAGGAAGAATCGATCGATGATATCTCTTTCCTCTGTACATATACAGCCTATGTGATGACGATGATATTGAAAGTATCAAAGGACAACATATTACACGCTTATCACCACTATTTCATTGTAGATTAACCTCGAATGATACAAAATGGAAAAACAAACATCAATGTTTAAACGAAATTGTTTCGAGCAACCAATATGAGTTGGTTCTAATTCGTTGTTTGTGTTGTATTTGCTGCTTTTGTTCATGTATGATCCTTCCCGTTCACTCTTCCGTTTCGTTTTTTTGTTTGCAGTGATTTTCTCTTCTGGTTCGTTCATTTTCCGGTGACGTCGTCGTCCCCGTGCCGATCGTATTGCTTCTCTCCGGCGTCAGGTTTTTTTTTCTATTTCATTTTATCATTTTTTTTGCTATTTTGCCCTATTAATCATCAAGTAACAAATGGTTTGAGGTGTTGCTGACGTGGTGTCGTCCAATTCCAATACTCTGATCCATTTTTTAGGTTATGGCTTTAGATGCAAAGAAACGTCTCCTCACTACTAAGAACAAGCTGGCGGAGGAGGCCTGACTTTCCGTGGCGAGGAAAATTTTGAAACTGGAATGGGATATTCCTCTTGCTGAATGAAATCGATACTAAGAACAAGGATCAAAAAGGAATTTTGAATATGAACTGGGACACATGGGTTGGATGGACTTTAATTGGATGACCATTTAAAAATGAAAAAGAAAATAAGGGAAAAGAAAGTGCGATTAAGTTGGACAAAATAATTCATGAAAATAAAATAAAATAGAACAATTATGACCATATGATATTATTGCCAGCTGTATTCTTGCGGCGCCTAAGAAAAGCAAATATAATAAGTGCATTTGGTGTAGGAAATAATAATGGAATGGACAAATCGTGTCTTTCCAAATGGGAATCTTTCAAAGCAAATACATACGTCTTGCGATTTTTCCTCATCTTTATTTTTTGTGTGAAAATAGCGTCCTCCATTTGACAATTTTGAACTTCAATATCGACCGTGGACGACTCCGACCAGTACAAAGGATTAATTTTTTTGACTTGAGTGTGTACAAATTTAAGTCCAAAGTTGATGGCTTATTGGCCCTTTGGTGGAATCGAATATAACCTTCACATATGTACGACCCAGTTGAAATTTCCTGCAGAATCTTGTTACCCAGTACTTTTATTTTGATTGCTTATAGCCAAATAAGCAGCGTCGATTTGGTACATCCAATATACAAATATATACATAAATAAACGGAGGGAAAAAAAAGGATGGGGGTATTCGCTTTTAGTCAGCGGTAGACTTAATTAACACAATAAACATTATAGAGCAGCTACTCAGAAACAACTAACAAGCTGACTCTGTCTTTTTCTTTCTCTACATTTGTTTATGTTTGTCTATATTTAGATGCGATGCATAAATGAATGATGTCCTAAAGCGACGACCTTTCTTCTTCCATCAACAATGGGTTGGGGGAATATGTTCTTCACCGTAGTGGTGAGCTTCTCCGCCGCACTGATCACGTACAACATAATCCTGTCGGCAAACGCCTCCCTCAAGCAAGGCTTGCCCGGCGCTCCATCTTCCGCGTCTCTGACGTCATTCTCCGGCGCCGATCCCGTAATCAAGATGCCCACGGAGGAGGAAGCCACGTCGTCGTACTATTCTCACTCTCACAAGGCGGAGTCGAAGAAGACCAAAAGGCTTTTCCACACGGCAGTGACATCCTCGGACTCAATCTACAACACGTGGCAGTGCAGGGTGGTGTACTACTGGTTCAAGAAGCAGAGGGACGCCGAGCCCGGTTCGGATATGGGCGGGTTCACCCGGATTCTTCACTCGGGCCGACCCGACCAATTCATGGATGAGATCCCTACCTTCGTCGCTCAGACCCTTCCCGCCGGCGTCGACCAGGCAGACATTTTCTCTTCCCTAAAACTCTCAAATCTTGTCTACCTTCTCTTTGTGGGCTCATCGAAAAAACTGAAATTGATATGATATGCTGATGATTTCACTTCTCGATCGGCCTTTTTTTTTTCAGGGATACATAGTCCTAAATAGGCCTTGGGCATTCGTGCAGTGGCTTCAGCAAGCGGATATTCAAGAGGAGTATGCGAATTTCGATAATACATTTCGTAGCCTACTGCGTTAAATTGCTGTTATTTGATGATTCTGTGTATTCGTTTGCTATATGCAGCTATATATTGATGTCTGAGCCCGACCACATTATAGTGAAGCCCATCCCAAACTTATCCATGGAGGGCCTCTCTGCTGCTTTCCCTTTCTTCTACATCGAGCCTAAGAAATACGAGGCTGTGCTCCGCAGGTTTTTTCCCGAGGAAAAAGGGCCAATCACCGATATCGATCCGATCGGGAATTCTCCCGTGATCGTGGCAAAGGTACCTGTTAATTTGAGGGTTGGTGATAGGATGAGAGGCATCTTTGATTTATATATTGAGTCGGGTAAAGTTAGTTTGATGTGGGACAAATAATCTCAACAGTACCTCAGCAGCGTAATCTTCTTTTAAACACTTAGCATTTACGGGCTTAAATGATTATTACAGGATTCGCTGAAAGAGATAGCTCCCACTTGGATGAATGTGTCATTAGCAATGAAAAAGGACCCGAAATCCGATAAAGCATTTGGATGGGTTCTTGAGATGTAAGCTAAAAAAGCTTTAAAGATCACATTTTTGGCCCCATTAGCACTTTTTCGGAGTTCGTTATTGCATTGATATTCTTGCTAATGCAGGTATGCTTATGCTGTTGCATCTGCATTACATGGTGTCGGTAACATCTTACACAAGGAGTTTATGATTCAGGTTTTCGAGCTAATCTCAATTTTGTTCTTACACTGAGTTTCTAAATTGGACATCGATGTTCTCCGTAATGTATTACTACGTTGTTGGATATCCCTTTATTGCATAATCTACGAGGCAGCCATTAACACCAAATGCATTCTTCATCTAATGCAGCCTCCTTGGGATACCGAAATTGGAAAGGCTTATATAATTCACTACACATACGGATGTGACTACGATTTGCAGGTATTTTCTTTTTCTTACCCATTTTTCGATTTCGTAACAAATACATTTTTTGTTAACGTTATTTCGTATTTCAGGGAAACTTAACTTATGGAAAGATAGGCGAATGGAGATTCGACAAGAGATCATACGACGACATATGGCCTCCGAGGAATCTTCCCCTGCCTCCTCCCGGAGTCCCCGAGAGCGTGGTATGCTTTTTAAGATCCCGAATTCATAGATAAGATCGTTAGCTTCTTCGTATTTATAGTTAATTTAACCGTCTAAATAAATTATAAACATAAAAAGACAATTCTTGTCGGGAAAGTTGACTCACAATAACGAACCGCGATTTTAGTCATAAAAGTCCATGTAGTTTCGGTATTTATCGTTACCGTGCTGTTACACCGGTTAAAGATGGACGTTTTTTTTCTGTTACCGTTTCGATGCAATAGAGATCGTTTTTTTTTTTTTTTTTCGGTGGCAGGTAACGTTAGTTAAGATGGTGAACGAAGCCACCGAAAATCTTCCGAACTGGGGCTCGTGAATTCTGCTATTACCGTCTTGGAGCGTCGATTGTGTTGTGTAATAACGGCTAGTTAAAGGGTTCAATTCATGCTGCTGCTGCTGATGGGTGCCAAGGAGCTCTCTTTTTTTTTTTTTTCCTTTTTCTTGTGTTTGTTTATTGTTGTTGGTTAATCTTTAATATATAAAAGTTCAATAGGTACTCTCCTTGAATGACGCGTCAGCAACTCATAATGCGACACGTCAGCAAAGTGAAGCCAAACATGGGAAAAGACCTCATTTTGTGCACCACCATATACATTTGTGATGAAATTTGAGGAAGGGAATGTCGTGCGAACATTTATCTATTTCCTATATTAGTAGATTATTAATGTCCGAATAAGGTGAAACTTATTATTTTTCTTGAAGGTGAGGGGATTTGGTATCTGATCGGAGGGAGTGTTTCTTAGCTGGCAATACAATGGAAGTGATTGATAGTCGTTGAAGAAAATTGAAAAAGAAAGAAATAAATAATTAATTAGCAATTAATTTAATTTCTATTATTTTAACCTAATTGACATTAAACATAATTTTACGATCAAACGCTCGGCAAAGAATAAAATTGACGCCTTTTCATTAGCGGCAAAAAGGTATTTCAACCTACCAAAAATAAAGCCGACGCGTTTGCCAACGGTAATAATACTTCGATCCAGCATCTATGAAAATACGCCATCTGCCTTCTTCTCCTCGGCGCTTAGTGCTTTCTGCGAGTCGCGATTGTCCTTTTATCAGATTTTTGCCTGTTTCTGATTCTCTTTCCGTCTTTTATTTGGTTCTGATTTTGAAATTTTAGTATGTGTTTTAGATTTCTTTTTGTTGTATTTTCCGATGTTTTCTCGTGTCTGAGATTCTTCTTGTGTTCATTACTCGTCCATTGGGTAGATTCTTGCTTCGCCTCTTCTATTGACGCGATCCTTGGTGTGGCAATTGATCGATGTGATTCTTCACTGCCTTGGTTGACTGCTAATGTGTGATTTTTTTTATTGTGAATGCATTCGGCAGAGAACAATTGATGGGTTTAAAATTTTGTGGTCGATTTCTCGATTTCTTCTGTTCGTTTTAGATCTTGCGTTGTGCTTGTGTTACAGTAAATGGTCCTAGTGATTAGGTTTACGGGATTGGAAAAAAAAAAGATTAGGCTTACGGGAGGCCTTCATTATCCCGTATGGTTTATCTTGCAGCTTTCTTTTGATTGTTAGTTTGACATTGATTGATTAAATTTTTTGCTGTTCTTGATTTCTTTTGTTCATTTTACGTCTGTGTTGTGCTGGTTTGTTACCGTAATTGTGCACTATTATTGCTATTGACCAGGTTTACGGGAGACCTTCATTGTCCCGCTATTGTATGGTTTTGGTTTTGTTTCAGTGGCCTTTCTTTTGATTGGCTGTTTATCGCTGATGGGTTTAAATTTTGTGGACAATTTACTATTTTCTGTTGTTTGCTTTAGATCCTGCGTTGTGCTAGTTTACTGTAATTGTTCCTCTTGATTAGGTTTACGGGAGTCCCGCTATTGTATGGTTTCTGTATTGTTTGAGTGGCCTTTCTTTTGGTTGTCAGTTTATCGTTAATGGGTTTAAATTTTGTCGATAATTTCTGATTCTTTTGTTTGTTTTAGATCCTGTTTTGTGCTAACTTGCAGGATTTATTCCTTTTGATTAGGTTTACCGGAGACCTTCATTCCCGTATGTTTTTTTTTTGTTTGAATCGGCTCTTTTGATTTTCATTTTTTCATGTTCTTGATTTCTTCTGTCCTTTTTTCATATGATCTTGTCTAGTGTTAGTGGCTTTTGTTTGCATTTGATCATTATCCTTTTCAGTATATTCCTTATATATAATTAATGATGCAAAAACATGGACTGTCTTCTTGTCTTGCATACGGTTTGGTTCCTGAGTTTCAATGAACTTGATAAGGAGGAGGCGAGGACACCAAGTGCCCAACCTTATCATTCAGATAAATAACAGTAACTGCTTCTTGTTTATAGCTGAAAATATTCAAACTTATGGTACTTTTAATCAATAATAATATCGTTTAACCTCTCTTTTTTTTTTTTTTTGCAGTTTCATAGCTGGGGAACTTGATAAGGAGGCGTGCTTCTTGTTTATGGCTGTAAAGCTTCCAACTCGTGGTACTTTTAATCAATAATAATATCGTTTAACTTCTCTTTTCTTTTTTTTTTTTTGCAGTTTCATAGCTGGGGAACTTGATAAGGAGGAGGAGTGCTTCTTGTTTATGGCTGAAAAGCTTCCAACTCGTGGTACTTTTAATCAATAATAATATCGTTTAACTTCTCGTTTTTGCAGTTAGCTGAGGAACTTGATAAGGAGGAGGTGAGGATACCAAGTGCTATCAACCTTATCATTCAGACTAATAACAGTTGGTTCTTGTTTACAGCTGAAAATATTCAAACTTGTCGTAATTTTTATCAATAATAATATCATTTAACTTCTAATTTTTGCAGTTTAAATAGTTAATCGTTATCCGTTTCACTTCCAACTCCGACCAGGTAACTTCACTATCTCTTTTGCGGGCCATGAATGTGAAAGTCCCATTCCAAGTTTTCAGGATATAATATCTGAAACGTATATTCCTTTTGTGGATTAACTACGACGGAATATCTCGGTCTGCAGTCTTGTCCCTAAGATCCACGAAACTTGCTGAAAAAGTCATACCCCGTGTCCCGAAAAAGTCTTGGCTCGTGTCCCATGTTTTAAGATCAAAGTATGTATCGAGATGATTCTCACTTGATGAAAATTGAATCATCTCATGGTTGGTGTCCAAAAAATTTGGCCCTTTTGTGGATAAAATGTGATGGTATATCTCATTAGTAGTCAAGTCCCTAAGATCCACGAAACTTGCTGGAAAGGTCATGCCCCGTGTCCCGAAAAAGTCTTGGCTCGTGTCCCATGTTTTAAGATCAAAGTATGTCTCGAGATGATTCTCACTTGATGAAAAATTGAATCATCTCATGTTCGGTGTCCGAAAAGTTTGGCCCTTTTGTGGATAAAATGTGATGGTATAGCTCCATTTGCAGTCTTGTCCCTAAGATAGATCCGACGGTTTACTTGCTGAAAAAAAGTCTCGCCCCGTGCCATAAAAGTTGTGGCTTATGTTCCATGTTTGAAGATTAAAGCATGTCTCGAGAAGATTCAATAATATTTACTTGATGAAATCGAATCATCTCATGGTCGGTGTTCGAAAGGTTTGGCCCTTTTGTGGATAAAATATGACGGAATATCTACATTTGCAGTCTTGTCCCTAAGAATATCTTTAGGCGATTGAGGCTGATTCGAAGGCTTACTTGCTGAAAAAGTCCCGTGTCCCAAGAAAGTCTTTGCTCTTGTCTCATACTTTAAGATCAAAGTATGCCTCGAAACCATTCAATAGTTTACTTGATGAATTTTGTCTCATGGTCGGTGTCCAAAAAGTTTGGCTCTTGTGGATAAAATATGATGGATTCGCAGTCGTGTCCCTATAATATCAATGGGTATCTTGAGGCGATTTGATGGTTTCCTTGCCTCGTCTCCCATGTTTTAATAAGATCACAGAGTATGTATGTCTTTATATGATTCAATAATTTACGTGATGAAAATTGAATCGTTTCATGGGTGGGGCCCTTTTGTGAATAAACTGTGATTGGATATCGCTATCTGAAGTCTTTTCCCCTAAGATCAGTGTATATCATTAGCCGATTCAATGGTTTATAAAAAAGCTTCTCATCTCTAGGAAAGTTTTGTCATCCAATGTTTTTTAACCCTTCAACCAACTATTCTGGGAATATTTGCCCCATGTTTTAAGACGATTTAGTGATTTACTTGATGAAATATTGAATTCATGATCCGAAAAGTTTGAGGATGTGTGAATCAACTATGATGCAAATTTCTCATGACCCGGATTTTGGCACCGAAATACTTATTTTGAAATGATTCAATCATTTTCTTGATGATGAATGAATCTTTGTCCGGAAGTGTTTCCACTTTTTAGGATGGTCGTACGATGAAGTCTCACATCAGAGGTGTAAAAGTTGGTAACATATTATTAAAATCCATAGGTGGTGAATCTGCCACATTAAGGATTGTTTTGGCATCTGTATTAACATATTTTTTATGCATAATTCAGATAGTTAGTGGTCTTGAAATTTCAGGTTCAAGCGAAGAATTTCGGAAGTGGATATTGAAGAAGCTGCGATGATAACCCGAGAGGTATACGTATGTTCAACATCTTAGTTAATACTTACTAAATTAAATTGGAAGAATTGAGAATCCAGCCCCAGCTTGCATAGATCACATCCTTGATAAATTGAATAATCAAGAGATTGAAGAACCCGATCGGCATTGTTGTTGATGTAGTCATCTTTTTTTTTTTTCCTCATGAGTTACTACTTTATATTATCATAATCATTGAAAAAGAATTTGTCATCGGAAGAATCATGAACATACATTCGGCCGCCGATGATATCAACGCGAAAATATTGGTTATGATGGTTAAGGGACCTATGTCATATGAAGACTTACGTGCGGTACACGGAGATCACGAAGTTTTCAACAACATTTACCAGTATATCGGGCCATTCATTTTTAATGAATATGATTATATACCGTGTTTGAGGAATACTTGCTCGGTTTTTATTTCAACCGTTGTGTTACTTCTTTCACTTATTATTACAAATAAAATTATTGTTTGTAAATGACAGATAACAGTCCCGTGCATCGCACGGGGCCACTCTAGTTTGTATAATGCAACATAATAAATATTGAAGTGAGAAACAAAAAAAAAAGAAATATCCTTTTGACAGAAGCGACAGTACCCTTTGACGTTTCAACTTCCTCTTAAATACCCCTCGAATTATTTCTTCCTGTTAGGTACTCATTTGAAAAAAATTGTATGTTAGATACCTAAAAAGCGTTAATAAGACAACAATAACCTTTCTTCATACATAAATATTATTTCAATTCTCTCCAGTTTTATATCAAGTCAAATTTAAGAATATTATACCAATTGCTATCACTTTTATACCAATTGTTATCACTATTATACCAATTATTCTCATTATTATACCAATATATTCAATTATTATACTAACCGTTATCACTGTTATACTAAAAAAATGTTTTTTGCGTATTATATTAAAGTGATTTTTGCGTATTATACCACAAAACACGATTATTATACCAACAAAACCGCTTATTATACCAATAAAACTGATTATTCTACAAATAAATTCGAATGTATACCATTCGGATATTATAATAACATTACTTTTGGTATTACAGTGATAACATTTGGTATAACAATTGAATATATTAGTATTATAATGGGAACACTTGGTATAATAATGATCTAATACTCTTTATTTTGACTTGGTATAGCAGTGATAACAGTTGGTATAATAATTGAATATATTGGTATAATAATGGAAACACTTGGAATAATAGTGATATAATACTCTTAAATTTGACTTGGTATAACAGTGATAACAGTTGGTATAATAATTGAATATATTGTTATAATACAGAGACCAGTTTGTATAACTGAATCTGTAAAGCATGGTTATTTTCGTCTTTTCAATGTTTGGTGGTATTAAACACACAATTTTTAGTAAATGAGTACTAGACATGAAGAAATACTTAAAGGGGTATTGATCAGGAAGTTGAAACTTCAAAGTACAGAAACGGAATTTATTTACAAATTTTAATAACAGATTGAACTTTGTATGATTGCGTAAAGATATTTAAACATATGATGGGAATAAATATTACAACTTTTTCTTGGTTTTGTATGATTGCGTAAAGATATTTAAACATATGATGGGAATAAATATTACAATTTTTTCCTCCGAAAAAAAATATATTACAATTTTGACTGTTGCTCGTAACTGAAGAGTGGATGATTGATGTGACTTTAATTTAAATGTTAATAAATGGTAGTTATTTATGGGATAAGAACAGTGTGATTTGTATCCTAGCTGTCAACTTATCTGTAATAAAATGGGGTTGTTGACTTTAAGTCAACTTATGACCTGCCTTCAACGGATATAAATAGGAGCTCAAGTGTCTTCCGTAATTTTCACCTTTCGAAAGTTGGCGACTTCACAACAGAGATTATTTCTTCGTCTGTCTTGCGGGCGGCTCCTGGTAAGTTTTCCTGATTTCGCCACCCCTCGTTTCGATTTACAGTCTAAAGGATCGATTTTTACTCCTCATTTCGCGAATCTATTCGTCTCATCTCATGCATGCGTGTTTTGTTTTGGAAGCGTGTAGAAGATGGCGAGCTTAGTGGAGCGGCTACGTGATCGATCGGGTCGGAGGCCCGTTTACAACATGGACGAATCGGACGAGGAGACTGACCTTGTCCACAAGAAATCCGGGTCGGGTCGTCCTTCGGACGAGTTGGTGATGCCCTGACGCGGTAATCTCTCCGTTTATCATTTTCGTGGGTTTTTGTTGTTTATCTTCATTTTGCTTGCACCGCTCCTTTTTCTTCTTCTTTGTTTCACTCCCTGTGTATATGTGTTTCTCAGTTACCTTTGTTTTCTAAGATCCCCCTAATTCAGTCTCCATTTATGTCTTGCACATCTATGTGGACACGAACATTTGTGTATACACTGCAAATGTGGTACCTATAGCCCTTTTATTTCTCTTCGGTACCGGGTTTTCAGGACCTGGAAACCAAATGGAAACTGTTGCATTTTTCTGGGATTCTCAATCGGGGGATTTATTTTTGAAGATTCATTGGCATTTAAGCTTGTACTATGGAAAATAAAGGGGAATTTGGTTGTTGAACTGTTGTATGAATGAAAGGAATGCTCCCAGAAAAAAAATCAAGTTGCTTTACCATTTGGGCTTTGCTAAGAGAGAACCCTTCTTTACTTTGTGAATGTTATGAGAAATATCAGTATTTTAATTAATGTTTGGATATTAATAATGTATTATGTTAACAGAAAGAAGGCTTGTGCAAAGTCCGTGGAGAAGCAGATAATCTTTTTAAGTGTGAAACATGTACTTATACGTACCATGGAAAGTGCTTGTTTCCACTGCTGAAAACTCTTCCCGACAATTGGAGTTGTCCCGAATGCGTATGCTTCTTTCATTCTTCTACTTGATGTCCAAATATAGAAGTGGATTATATAGTTCGCTAATCTTGGATAATAATCTTTGACACAGGTGGGTCATCTCAGTGAGCTTGATAAAATTCTTGACTTTGAGTTGCGTCCTAATGCTGCAAGTGACAGTGATGCAATGAAACATTATTTAGTCAAGTGGAAAGGACTCTCTTACTTCCACTGCTCATGGTAAATTCGTACGCACTCACTTTACTCTGCTGTCAGTGAGATTATCATTGTCTAGTTTAGAGCTGTCTTATTGTGAAATATGTCTATAAGGTAATGGTTATTCTCTTACAATGCATGAACTCTTGGCTTTAGATTATTTGTAACAAATTGTTAACTAAGTTTCGTCACTGTAATTGTTTGCTTTATCCGCCCTTTTGATTCACGTTTCAGGGTCCCTGAGACGGAATTTATCAAAGCTTATAAATGGAATCCTCGTTTAAAAACAAAAGTGAAGAAGTTTCATGAACAAATGTCTGCAAACAACCAGGAGGATGAATATGTTGCCATCAGACCTGATTGGATAACTGTTGACCGAGTCATTGCTAGCAGGTTGTATTATTTCCTTGGATCCTTTAATTGTTTTTTCGGAGTTATCCGATCATATTTTCATCTGGATGTTACATTACATCATCATCCGAAAAAATTAAGGAATTCATTCGTTTGAGCATGTAAGATCATAAACCATCTTGTAAATTTTGATAGTGTCCTTGTTTAGTGAAGAAACTATTGTATTCGACTTGAGAAACTCTATGCTTTGTGATCACTTGTGATGATAGAAGTCTTCATCTAATTTAATGCAAAAACTCTTCGATTGTTCGGTATTTTAGAGACACAACCGATGGAAAGGAATATCTTGTGAAATGGAAAGAGCTTCACTACGACGAATGTTCGTGGGAGACAGAATCAGACATGGCTTCCTTCCACAAAGAGGTGGAAACTTTCCACAAACTGGAGTCTCGACACGACAGATATTACGTGGATAAACCAAAAACAAGTCCACATGATGCCATGGAATCAAATGAAAAACAGAAAGAGTTTCAACGTTACGAGAGCAGCCCGAGTTTCCTTTCTGGAGGTACAAATTTCCTTTTTAAGCTTTTTATTCTTCACTTTTCTTCTAATGAATCATTTCTTTATTTGGCCCTGAAGATTCGCTGCTGCATCCATATCAGCTGGAGGGTTTGAATTTCTTGCGTTTTTCTTGGTCTAAACAGACACATGTAATACTTGCTGATGAAATGGGGCTTGGTATGATTCTGTTTTGCATAGGTTTCCAACAGAGCTTATTCAAAGCAGAAATGTGTTTTTCATTTCTTGAAAGTGTTGTGTTTGTGCTTGTGCAGGCAAAACGATACAGAGCATTGCTTTCGTAACATCTCTCTTCGAAGAAAATACTTATCCCCATCTTGTAGTTGCCCCTCTTTCGACATTGAGGAACTGGGAACGTGAATTTGCCTTGTGGGCTCCTCAGATGAATGTTGTAAGTAATCTGATTCTGATGTTAATGCAATTTTATTCATTGCTCCCCGAATGTATTTGACGAAACGTCCGCTTCTACAGGTGATGTACGTTGGCCCTTTCCCAAGCCCGCAATGTGATAAGAGAACACGAGTTTTACTATCCCGAAAGTCTGAGAAAGAGCAAAAGAAGGAAAACTGCACAGCCTTTCAGTGACGAGAATCAAGATAGGATAAAATTTGATGTTCTATTAACTTCATATGAGATGATCAATATCGATACATCAGCATTGAAATCAATAAGATGGGAAAGCATGGTGAATTAGCATTTATTTTTTTCACTTTACTTTGGGTCCTCTTGCTGTCTTTTTTTGTATAACTTTGCTTGCATCCTTGTGTAGATTGTTGATGAAGGCCACCGCCTTAAAAATAAGGATTCGAAATTATTTTCTTCTTTGAAGCAGTATTCTAGCAGACATCGCGTCCTACTAACCGGTACTCCACTGCAGGTATGTTGTTGAGTTTCATCATGCTCATAGATTGGCATGAGAACAAATTCTGGTTAATATTGTGAAGTTTAGGGGTTTATCATGCTCATCTTCTATGTTATGTATATATTTCTTTGATGATTTATCCCCTCTTTTAATATTGTAGCGTCTTCTGGCCCTTATAATGAAGTTTTTTTAATATATTGCAGAACAACTTGGACGAACTTTTCATGCTGATGCATTTCTTGGATGCGGGGAAGGTAAATGCCTTGCACGCGAATGAAATATATAACATTCCTTTTATGTTGGAAGGCGTTGAACCTGAAAATCCTGATGAGTTTCACAAGTAATTTAAACAAGTCTTTTCCCCCTAAAGTGATTTTAGTTGTTTTGATCATCATGTTAAATGACATAGCCATATATGTTGTTCGCCAAGAGATTATTTTTTTTTCTGAGAAATTAACACCAGCACTTATTGATTTATTTAATAGGCAACTGCTGGAAACATCAGGAAAACTACAACTCCTGGACAAAATGATGGTGAAGCTTAAAGAGCAGGGACACAGAGTCCTAATATATTCTCAGTTCCAACATATGTTGGATTTGTTAGAAGATTACTGTAACTCCAGGGTTTGAACAAATGCTTCATTCGTGTCGTCATTTGATATGGGAAAAGTGCTTACTTACCTCTAAATTGATTATTTTGATATATTTCTCAGAAATGGCACTACGAAAGAATTGATGGAAAAGTTAGCGGAGAAGAAAGACAAGTTCGAATCGATAGATTTAATGCCAAAAATTCATCCAGATTCTGCTTTCTTCTGTCGACAAGAGCTGGCGGTGTAGGAATAAACCTTGCTACCGCAGACACGGTTATAATATATGACAGGCTTTTACTTCTTTTTTTTTTGTATCTATTTTTGTTTGTATTTCCTAGTGGATATAATTGTGAAGATAATTGGTGCTTCTTGTTGGCTGATAAAGGCTTTAATTGTTGACTAGTGAATTATAGGTTTCTGATCTTTGGTTTGTGGTAAAAAATAGTTTGGAGTTATATTTTTAAATATTCCACGCTAAGGTAGTCGAAACTCAGATAATTAGTAATATAGATTGCTTTCATATGAGTGCAATTATCTGGTAACTACTAATACTCTTTGTAATTATGTTAATATGTTTCTTTTGGTTTATTTGCAGTGACTGGAATCCTCATGCAGATCTGCAGGCTATGGCGAGAGCTCACCGTTTAGGTCAAACAAATATGGTAATACTTCTACTTCGTGATATTGAAGTATTTTTATTTTTTTTTTTATTTTTTGCTTGCTATATCTGTAATTTTAACTACTTTTTATGAGTAGGCGATGGTATACAGACTCGTAACGCGAGGAACTATCGAAGAGAGGATGATGCAGATGAGGAAAAAGAAAATGGTATTGGAGCATCTTCTTGTTGTAGGAAGGTAATGCTGTTGTAGCTTTTTGATGTATAGTGGACATATTTGAACAGCGATAGCGCAACTAATTCTTCACTACGTAATATTTATTCGCGTTGAAGTCATGTAGGAATCATTGCACGAAAATAAATGAGTGGTTTCTTTTTTCCTATCCAAACAGAACTTCCTGAGCAGGAGTAGTCAGTCATATTTTTACTCATATTATCATTAAATTCTACCAAGTAATGGCTAAAGTAGTTAAAATTCTTCATGTTTGATACAATTTTTGTCGCGATTTAAGTAAAATTTTTACATTTGAAATTCTTTAAGTACACGTGGTTTGGGTAGACGATTGATAACTAGCCACATTTTGCGCTTTGATAAAAAATTTCCTAATTATAGGAGCCGATATTACTAATTTCCTGCTGTTGATGCCTTCGTTAATCAATCTTTTCTCGTCGATCAATTTAATAAATGAAAAGCGCAATATATTTGCTCGTTTACGACGATGCAGGTAGCGAATTATGATTACGTTGATGAAGCCGAAATGGCAGAAGACGACGGAACCGAAAAGCCTTCCGGAGACGAGCGGGCAACCTTCTGGGAGGATCTCTTAGGCGATAAAGCTGAAGCTCATATAACTGAAGAAATTCAGTTCTATGGGAAATAGAAGAAGTCGCAAAATGGATAAATAGAGCCTTTAACACGTGCGAATGACTACTTTCACTTAATAATTACAATTACGGGCGTCAAGGTTTGTATGTACGGTAATAAATGTTACGCGGTAGACTATTCTTTTAATAAAATCATTTTATATTCTTAATCGCAGAGGATGTCCCTCGAAGAAGACGGCCTTGCGGGTGAGGCTGAGGATGCTACCTATGAAGCAGAGTTTGCAGACAGTGATACAGTTCGAGCTGGATCTGCAACGGGAAGGAAACCGTACGGGAAAAAAGCTCGTGGTAATGACATTTGGTCAACGTTAATTGCTTCGAAGAAATGCTACAATTTTAGCTCATGCGTTGATTTTGTGGTTGCAGAAACATCTGAAAAACCTCCTCTAATGGTTAGTTATTACATAGCCGTGTAGCAGCATTGAATCTCTTCAGAGAGAAGGTGAGTTTTTTTATTTCCAATAAAAAGAAAAAAAAAAATCAATGGTTTAAAGGAAAAACAATGCTGTTATATTTACTACACCAGCGTTGATTTTCATTTGAATATTATGTTATTGACCTCTCTCTCTCTTTGATATCTTAAATAAATGCTGCTTGAAGTTGTCACCTATTTGAATGCTTAGACAATACATTATTCTTGTTTAGAAACTATTTATGTGGTAATCTCCAAGTGTAGTTATATCTTAAATGCAATATTTTCATAATCCTTAATATCCAGCTAAAGAAGATGATGTGTGGGGGCGGTCAATGATGAGTCGGGGCGGAAAGATCAGTTTTCTCCAATTGATCCCATATGTAAGTTTCTCCCACTTTCATCTCCGAAGCTTTTCTCTCATGATTATCAGAGCCAAAAAAATATTTTTGCTTCCTATACGTGTTTTCGAATCCCGAGCTTCATGATGACAATAACTACTAGTGCAACTACCTCATGTTGATGACAATGCCTATGTGGCGTTTTCTTCAATGTCCTCAAATAGGCTAATAATGATTACCTTATAACCTCTTGTTTTTCATTTTTTTCCCCGTATCCGCAGCCGACGATGAAATTCTTGCATCAGCAAGTGATTTAAACCAGGATCGCCTAGAAATTGCCAGGCTCTACAATAAGGTCAATAATATAATTAGTCGAAATTGGCGCTGTAGCCATTTATTACATGCTACACTTTTAACGATGACTCGTAGCTGTAATAATAAACTCAGTGTGCTTAGTACGAGATTATTGATAATACTTATATTGGCTTTGTGATTGCAGGTGAGTGATATAATTGAAGGGGCACCATACAAGATGCAGCCGAATCTTGGAAACCTGCAAGCTTAAACTCGGAGAGAAAGATTTCTGCCCTCGAAGCCTCTTGTCAACAGATCGCTCAAATCCTCACTGCTACTACTGCTGATGAATCTTTGAAGTTGTAATTTTGATGACGAAATTAGAACATTGATTGTTTGTTTGTTTGTTTGCTTAGTCTTTATGGATACAAACTGTAATGCTCGAGCAATCGACATTACTCATACGAAATTAGAGGTGGACAACAGTTCGAAAAAATAAAAAATCATAAACGGATTACGGTTACTGTTTGCAGCATAACTGTAATTTTTATGGTTCGGTTACGGTTGACCTAATCTCAAAATCGTAAATTATTTGGGTTTATTCTGTCATATCCATGCGGAAAACCTACCCAGATCCGTTGGAATTTCGAAGCATTGATTGAAAATCCAATTTTCGACGACGCGTCAAGAAATCCAACGAATTTATTATTACCCTAAGTGGCGGGAAAGATTGAATCAGTTATCGGTTTAAATTGGCGGTTGTTGACCGTTAAAACATTTATTCTTTTTAAATTGAAAGAAATGAAATAAAATTGGGTTAGAACCGGTTCGGCCAGTCTCGAGCGGTAAAAGAAACAATGCAAGAGATTTATTGAAAAAATAATAATAAAAAAAAAAACATTAAGTTGGATAATTGAGCCAAAAGATAATCAAATTGGGACAGATTAACAACTGATTGCCGAGAGACTTCTTTGCTGCGTTTTTTGTTATAACCATCATCGGACGGGAGAGGTCAGCAATTCGCGAAATCAGTAAATAAAAAGTCTCTCGCCGGAGCCAATTCGCAGATCAGATCGAAAGGAGCGGAGTCATGGATCCTCCGACTTGGGATTCGTTGCGCAATCAGGTGCGTCGTGTTATACCTAGCTGCCGCCATCTCCTTCAGATTTATTTCACGATTGTCCTCCTGCCTTAGGTTTGCTGTTGCTGATCTTACATTTGCCAATTGTTACTTTGCCTATTTACGGACCCCGTCTTCATGTGATTCAACATCGGAGATCTTCAACGTGTTTATTGTAATTGTTACTTGTGACGATTGTTTCCTGTCAATACGAATGGATGGTTGTTACGGTGTAGCCTCTCCAGTGATTAGTTTATTGTTTATAACCAGGCGAGAAAACTTGAAGCTCAGCTGGATGAGCAGATGCACTTATATCGTAAATTATTATCAGGGAAAGATGATTCTGATAATAAAGATTTGGAGTCTGGTATCGATCAGCTCCTGAAGCAGCTTCAGCAAGTAAATGTGCAAATGCAAGCTTGGGTTTCATCTGGAGGAACAGAAATATTCTCTCACACGCTGACTCGACACCAAGAGATTCTTCAGGATCTTACTCAGGTTGACGAAATCTCAGTGGTCTATTTTCTTCAGTATCATAATGTGTTATTGGTGTTCGTTTAGGCCTCTAATTACTTGATCTCTTGCAGGAATTCAATCGGTTAAATTCAAGTCACAGAGCTAAAAGAGAACACGCGTCATTACTTGAGGATTTTAGGGAGTTTGATCGAGCACGATTGGACCTGGAAGATGGAGGTGGTTCTTATGACCAAACTCTTCTCAAGGAGCGTGCTTCTCTCCATAGAAATACTGGGCAGGTATGTTATGTTCATCTACAATATGTTTAGTGGATGTAACATGTATGTAATGGCGTATGCAACTCAAACAAAATCAAAAGAAGAAAACTTCGCAATATGATTCCATAACTTCCCTTATGACCAGAGATCAGTCCCATTTTTATTCTAAATAACCAGAGAAATGATAATATTGCTTTGACCTGCGAATCGTTAATTCTTTCACTGCACCCAAGTAAAATGATTCTCTCAGAGATGGAATGTCTTCATAAATTGAATTTTGTTAGTGTAATTGGTGTAGATGGACTCCCTTATATCCCAAGCTCAAGAGACCCTGAAGTCCCTCGTGTTCCAACGTTCCACATTTGGGGGAATCAATTCAAAACTTAGCAACGTTGGAAGCCGCCTTCCTTCGGTATGTTTTGTTAAAATTTATTGTTTTAAATAAGTAGAGGTGCAATAAAGGCCACCCACAGTGATTTGTTTTCTAAATGTCAACACCTGAGATAGTAGGTAGATGTGGAAAAAATCCTTACTCACGCATTCATTTGCTTCACTTTGTCATTACACTACACTGTTACGTTTGTAGGTTAATCATATTCTATCAGCAATAAAGAAGAAAAAGTCGATGGACACAATCATCATATCCTTGGTTGCTTCTGTTTGCACGTTTCTAATTTTGATCTATTGGTGGACGAAGTAATTGGCAACTTCTACAAATGTGTCCATGGAAGCTTTGTGGAAGCATTTGTGTGTATGGTATGAATGATAGTGATCTTTATGTAGAACACGATTAAGCACATTTCATTGACTATGCAGTACAAAATATCAAGTAATTTTTCCAATTGATGTCTGAGCTGATATTCACATCACAATGATCATGTAAAAATAGGTTGGTCATTTTCCACGTTGTTGCTCGACGTGTTCATATGGTTCCCGGTTACGGTTACAAACTGCCGGTTTCGGGTTCCGGGATCAGCGGCTATATGGTTCCGGTTCCGCTATGGACCGGTTTTATTTTTCAACTTTTTCTGGAAATTTAAATTTTAACGGTCGGAAACCGTCATTATAATTTTGAACTAGCGTTTCCAACGGCTAGTTTGAAAACATTAATCGAAACCGCTGGTTTCCAGTTAAAAATACCCATATTCGTAACCAAACGTTAACTTTACGGTTTGGTTATGGTTTTTCGAACCAATTTTTTCCCAAAAATGATAACTTTCACAACAAGTAATTTACGGTGGCTAAATCGCCACGAGCATCCCTCTGAAAGCCGTCGAATAACCAATAGTGAACAAATCTCTCACATATCGAGAGAGACACAAAAAAAAAAAATCAAAAGAAAAAGTTTATTTAACCATATGAAGACATCGAATTGTTGCCGAATCTTTTAATTTTCATTTATTTTCTAGCCAATCGGAACCTCCCGCCAATGTCCTATTTCAGCAGTAAGGCCCATGGGCTTATTCTGGTGGGATGCCAGCTTCAAAGCTGATCCGAATTCGGTCCAAGTTCATCCGTCGACTCCGCTCGGGCGCAGGCTTAGGCTTGTCAAGAAGAAATATCTGAAGCGGGAGCGGATTTCTTAACGATCCAAGAGAAGAAGAGATGCCGTCGATTAACCAAAACCAGATGGAAGAACGGCTCACGGAAGCCGGGAACCGTCTTCTCCGTCGCCCACTCGCATCTTCCGATGAACTCCTGCCTATCCTCGATGTAAGCCAGCCCTAACACTCCCTCGTAGCGGCGTTCTTTGCATACATTGTTTATGAGTTTTTTTTTTTTGTTTTTTGGGGGGGACGAGTATGGCATATGAGTATGACCGACCCTCGGTACTTTAGTAATACTCAGCGATCTAGTTGTTAGGGCCGCTTTGATGGGTTTAATTTTGCAGGGAAATGTTTTCGTTTGATTTCTCGAAGCTTGTCATGTGTGATTTCCTTATGCTGTGAAATCGTGTGATCGTTTGTTCTTCCTTTTCCTTATCTTATCAAAGCAAATCGATGAGCTATTGTCGAAAGTAGATCAATCGCCTACCAAATCGATGCAAGCTGCTCTTTCTCCTTTGATGAGGGCGATGGTTGCAGAAGATCTTTTGGGGCATTCGGATAGCGATGTAAGAGCTGTCTTAGCAGCTTGCATTAGTGAAATTACCCGAATTACAGCCCCGGAATCTCCGTACGAAGATGAAAAGATGAAGGTGTGCTGCTTTGAGATGATAATCTGTTGTCCATTCGATATTTATTTGTAATTCTTTGTTGGAAGTGGTCCTGATACTTCGTAATGTTACAGGATATCTTTCAATTGATTGTGTCAACCTTCCAAAATTTGTCAGACACATCCAGCAGATCCTATGAAAAGAGGGTAATCGTTCTTCAAACGTTGGCCAAAGTCAGATCTTGCGTTATGATGCTGGATTTAGAATGTGACGAACTGATAATCCAGATGTTTCAACACTTTCTCAAATCCATCAGGTATTATTTTGTACGTGTTTTACTCACAGTTGGGTTGCTTGTTGCTTAGTCATTAAAACCTCCTATTGTTTATAGTATTCTTTTTCCGACCACTTTTTGTTTGTTCACTGGTTCCTGGTTATCTCTAATGAGAGCGGGTATTTGTTAGTTGGGGCATTTCCATCTATTATAATTTCCAATTATCTCCTTTTTTCCTAGTGCTCATATTTCAGATGTTGTGTATGTATCTTGCGAGGCATTGCTTTCACTACAGATAATTATAGCTACTTCACATCTGAATTTCAGTCCAACAGGCAAAAATGTGCATTGGTTATTGCACTTATCCTTTCCTGAAAATGAGTAGAAAGTATGATCTATCAAGGATGAGGATGTTGTATTTATTTGGGGAAATGTCTAGTACATACCAAATTGATCAACTTTTTGCGTTGAATTTGCTCCACATGTAGTTCTTAAGGCGATCTTCGTGTAATTTAACCTTCCTGCACGAATGCCTCAAGTGCGTATGCTCGTGGATTGATATGTTATGTTAATCAATTACGGAGTTCTTATAAACTCCACGAATGTTTTTTGGACATCTAGCATCATATGGTTATTTTTGTGACAGTAATAGTGATAAATTTAAGAGCTTATGCCAAGGTCGTTTTTGCAGAGATGATCATGAGGAAGTTATTTTTTCATCTATGGAGGCAATTATGACACTGGTAATTGATGAAAGCGAAGATATCTCTGCCGACTTAATCTATCCCATATTGGCTACCTTAAAGAGGGACAACGAGGTGTATTTTCTGAGAACTCTTTGTACGTAGTATTTTCTTCTATTATGTTTGGTGCTGATAGAAAATGCATTAACAGTCTAGTCCACCAATCGCAAGGAGATTGGCAGAGAGAGTTGTACGGAACTGTGCGGACAAGATTAAACCTTCTATGTTGCAAGCTCTAAAATCCCTAAATGCTATAATTGACGATTATGCTGACGTTGTAGCTTCTGTATGCGGAAAGGATCTCACCTTACAGAAGAACAATAATCAGAACATCTTAGAAGAACAGCCGGTAATGCTTTATATAAATTTCCCACAGTTCGTTGTGTCACGCACAGCAGAACTTTTCTGTACTCAGTCCTAGGAAGACTTGTTGAAATGGTTTCTTTGTTTGTAGTGAGCATTTGCTACTTATATTCATATTTTTGGTAGTACTCGCTGACTCACTATGCTATGCATTTGCTTTGGCTAGGATGTTTAGTAACATGTCTTCAGTTTCTGTAATGTTTATTCATGATGATTTTTTTTGGAAAAATGGCTAAGTTCAAGAAGTTTCTCTTTCTGTCACTCTAATATTTGGTTGAGTGGATGAAAAACTTCGACGCCAGTTGTTCTCCGTTGGCCCCATATTTCAGTTTTGTAAACTATATCCTTCCTTTGGGGACAAGAAATCAAATTGAAGGTTTACTGTTATGTTTTCTATATAGATTTCCTTGCTTACAGGTAAAGCCTACTAGTTGTTCCTTAAACGACAATTATGTAGTTTTTCATGTATGCTTTTCTTTTTTGTCTTTTAAACAAATTGTTGTTGAATATCTGAAACAAAGTTTTGATATCACAGAACATATTGTGTGGAGTACTTCCTTGTTCTTTTCCATTTTCTGTTCGTCCATTGCCATCTCATCTGTTTCTGGAATCGTCATATCTTCATTTCTGAGTCCCTTTCCTTATAAAGACCGGATAGATTGTAGCGTGATGAACATTATAGAACTTCTGATATTATTCTGCCCCAACAGAAGAAAGGATTTTCTCCTTTATTAACTAATGTTCACTGACAAAAAAGTAAAATGCAATTCTCCTTTTACTATGTTTATGTTCGTAATTCGTTGAAGATGAAACATATTCGCAACTAGTTGAATTTGAAAATTTTGCGACTATTCTATTGAGTCAAAAATATGAGTGTGATGTGGCCAAAGGAAATTGATAGGTTGTTAAGTGGCCAGCTGTGCCTTAGTTTTCATTTCTTGTGAAGCTGGAATAATTGAGGTAATTTACTGGAACTATTATCATCAAACAGGCGCCCAAGGATGGTGTAGAAGATAAAGAGCTTACTCTAAGTGGGCCTCCAAGTCTAAGTGTTAACAGTTCCTCTGGCGCTGAAGATAATATGACCATTGCAAAATCTGATTCACATGATTTGGATGCTCTGAAGTCTGGAAATTTAGAAGAGAAGAAGGACAATATTGAACCTGAAAATGGGCCAGAAAACTGTGAAACTCCCGGGGAAGACATGGATGTGTCACAAGGTCAGGTTAAGCAGATTGAAGTAGTGAAACCTTTGGAAAAGGTGCAAGACACTGCAATTCACCATCCACCATCAGAAGCATCTGAAAACAAGGTGGTAAAGGTTGCATCTCCAATCAAAATTGACAGCCCTCCCAAGGAGAGTCAGTCTGGAGTTGACCGTGCTGATGTCATGGAAAATTTGGTCGGAGAAGAGACAACATGTGATAGTAAAACTGATAGAGTATCTGGTGAGGAAGCAGTGAGTGAGCAGCATTCAGGGGAAAGTCGACCTGACAAGAGAAGTCTTGAGGAGAAACCATTGAATCAAGAGGAAAGCATAAAGAATGACAATAATGTTTCCCCCCAAAAAAATGACGCCAATAATAGTGATTCTAAGGAAATGCTGGTGGATCAAAAAGAAATTCTGGGAAATGCTAGCAATGAGATGGAAGATGGATCCTCGTTAAAGAAGAAAAGAGGAAGAAAGGGTGCTCGAGCTAAACCAAAACATGAAAAAGAGTCTCCAAGTGCCCCTACAGGAGAAAATAATGTAAAAGTAATGCATTCTGCCACTGGGAAGAATTTCTTTCTTATTATTTTCTTTTTTATTTTTATGAAGAGTGTATCTGTAATTCATCTTTTGTTTCTTGTACCTGGAATGTCTAGGGTGCAGCAGTTTCTCCTATTTCCCTTATAAAATCTACAAAAGATGAAGACAATGAAACTCCAAGAATCAATACCAAGCAGCAACGAAACTCTAGCACGGAGAAAGTAAGTACTTGAAACTTCTTGTTTTCAGGTTTTTTGTGACAGGTTTTAGCACTACTTACAACTACATACTTTTCACATATGACTTGTGTGATTGTAAAAGATACAGAGAATCATTGCAGTCGTTGGAAATTCTGAATCTGAGATTTTAATTATTTAGAACAATCTATTTTCCCATCTTCCGAAATTATTACGTTTAGTATGCCCTTATTTTTTTATTTCATTGTAGCGGGGCAACTCCATCCAAATAAAGGGAGTGGTTTGCCTTATATCTGAAAATATATCTGCATAACTCGTACGTTATATATTAGGCACTCCCAGTATTTATTTGACAAGGACTGTGGATATAATAATCTGCAGGCGAAGGATGTGACACAATCTTGTCTCCTGATCATGTTGCAGCTATTACATATTTCAACCTTATTAATTCTGTGCCATACCATTGTATTGTGCCAGGCATGTAAAAAGGTAGATAATGGAAAGGATTTAGTTGGTTCAAAAGTTAAAGTTTGGTGGCCGAAGGATCAGATGTAAGTGTGTCTTGTGTTTCATAGTTACAAAGGTACTGGTAGAATTAGCTAGACATTTAATTTCTCCTGTCTTACCATAATTCTTACCAGGTATTATGAAGGTGTAATCGCTTCCTTTGATTCTGTCCGGAAAAAGCACAAGGTTAGCGATAGTTAAATCCCCTATGAGTGTGGAGAAATTTTGTTCAATGAACTTCATTCTTGGTTCTATCTCTTACAGATATTGTATACCGATGGTGATGAAGAAGTACTGAATTTTAAAAAAGAACAATGGGAATTCGTCATGGATGATCCGGTTTTGCAAGGGGTGGGTTACCTATGGAATCAATTAATCTCATCATTTTTCAGTTTTTGCATAATCTCACTTACCATTTTCTTGACCAGGACCAAGCTGCTGAACCTTCAAGTCATGGTGCTTCCTCGGACTTGTAAGTTTCTTAGTTTCTCTTCCATCTTATCTTTAATTTTTCCCTATTGTGTTGAACCAAGCTGTTTATGTTTCTAAATATACAATTTTAGCCACGGGAAAAGCTTTAACATCATACCATTTACATATTATGGTGATGTTCATATGTATACCTCAACTAATGTATGTTATGGTGATATTGATACTTTTTTGAGCTTAATCTTTTACCACACTCTCCCCAAACCTGAGAAGAACCAATACTTAGCATGCTTTCTTATATCAGGCGACGGACTAAGAAAGCCAAGGGGAATCTCGAAACGTCGAGTGAGCCAAAAAAGATAGATGACTCTCCAAAAAGGTGTGTCTTTTGGTACTAAATCTCCTCCTCCAGTCTCTGAATACTAGTGTTAAATCGATGCTGATTGTTTTACTGGAAACACCAGAAAACGAAAAGAACGTGGAAAAAGTAGCGGTAGTCAGTTAATGGATGATGAAGAGCCCAAAATCAACAAGTCCTCTGAGCCCAAAGGCAACAAGAAATCCTCTGCAAAATCTGATGTGAAGTCACCGAAAAAGTTGGCAAAAGAGGGCATCAAATCTACTCAGAGCAGCTCAAACCAAGGCAGCCAAAGGACTCCAAAGTCTACGGGCAAGAGCCCACTAAGTGGCGATGTGAGGTTGACAAGGTCTTCGGGTTCATCGAAGGCGAAAGAAAACGATGAGATAAAGACAAGCCCTGTTGTGCTGGAGCCGAAATCATCGGAGAAGACAAAGAAGAATTCAGCAAAGTCACGAGAAAATGAGATTAAGAAAGAAAAGAAGAGAAAGAGGTAAGTTATGCTGATTTTTAAGGTTAATTGGATTCTTTTGTTGTGGTATCTGCTTTATCGTATTCCTCAGACTAGTCGTGTCCAAGTCGAAAAACTCGGTTTTTGTGTTGTAGACTTGTAGGGTCTCTTTGCTCGACTTATTTTGCTACTTTTATTGAAAAAGACCTTTTGACATTTGGCATTGTAGAGCAAAAGGAATTATGAAAACGTTTTGCTTTTCAGCATAACCTACAACTTCATATGGAATCATATAACTCGTCAAGACGCGATATTAATTCTAAAATAATTTTTTATAGAGAAATTAGAACTGTGTGCCCATATGATATTATAGTGTGTCCCGGGGTGGGAGAAGAAAGACGACACTTCTAGTTATCTAAAAAACGCTTTAATTATTTTTTAGCCTCGTGTATATGGAAAATTAAAATAAGAAACGAACCTTTCTGGCACAATTAAGTTTTTAAAATTGGTAACTGTAACACTGAATTTTTGTCGAGTGCGTATTACGTATGTTAATTATTGATCGAAATTAGATTTTTTATGTTAATTGTCATGAAATCTATAATATATAAAAGTTGATAGGGACTCTCATTTGAGTGACACGTCACCAAGAAAATGATACCTCCATCTGACACATAGACAAAAAAAATAGAATAGTTCTTACATTGTATTTATTATATTTAATGTCCCTCTTAATTCCAATACTTGATGAATTTTCAAGAAATATCATACAACCCATATGTATGTTCATCCGAGTAAGTAATATATTTAAATGATTATTCATTACACACACTAAAGGATTAATTCCAGTCTCAGGTTTAATTACAGGAAGTAATATATTAAGTACATTAAATGCTCAATGCATTAGAATACAACGCAGGTAACATTTAAATACAACCTTTTAGTTTATAACATTAACGGTAATTAACATTAACATTAAATGCTATTGTCCATACGGTTGCCTCAAATTGCCGATGAGTTAGTAAGCATGTATATTCATTTTGTTAATACAACGTACATAACATTTATTATGTTTGTTAATTGTGAGTTCATCATCGGTCGCTACTTTTAATTTTCCTTTTAGGGACAAACGTTATGGCTAACTGTGATGCCTATGGAGACACATTCGTTGTATTTATTAAAATGCATATTATTTTGATCATTAAGAACCATCGAAACTTTAACCATCTGCATACCCAACTCGAACCAAATACCAAAAGTCGTAGTATATAATTTTAGCAATTAATAAAATAAATGTAACGGAAAGCATGTTCGTGTATTCGGATGATGAATTGGACGAATGAGATGAAACTAGAAATAAATACATATACTTAAATCGAACACAACGAAAGCTATGACCACAGAGACTTTCTGATTAAATGGAACTTCTCGCGAAGAAATTGCAGCTCTGATTCGATAGTAGACGTAATAGATAGCACAAGTGTAATAGCCATATCTTTTTGTACATAAGACGTAAATGGTTGGATTACAATTACGCATTTTGGCACATTGGTGTTGAACAAAAATGGCGAGCAGAGATGTGTATCATGTGCACATAAAAGCCAGGGTTGATAAAGCATTTGCTTTCGACATCATTTCAGTTCTTGATTACATTTACGATGTTTCCATGAGATGTTAAAGGATGTTGCTTCAATTCTTTTAGTAAGATGACTTTTTTTCTTTCTTTCTTTATTGTCCTTTTTTCTTGTTTGATGTTCTAGGTGGTTGACGCGAAAGGCCATCTTCAACATAAAAGTCACTTTATTTGAAAGGATAATGAATTTGGAAGCGGTCCAATAATGTCATCGAGGTCAATGGGTCCGTCATGGGTGATTTATTTGTGTTCTTTGTGTCGAGTCCTAAGGAAATTCGACAATGAGAGGAGATCGTGATGTAAGCAGATGGAGAAATTATTGTGAAGAATGAGCGGAATCAATCAATTGCTTCTTCTTATAGATATATAATGATATGGCATGATACAAATATTCTTAGACATTTTCGGACCGCTCATGGCTCAAATCTCTACACTCTTAGGCATTTTTGCTTAAGCGTCGAAGTGTAAGACACAAACTTAAGTGTCATACACTTTCGGGCAATTTTGCTGATTAAAACTTAGTATTGCACTCTCGGACACTTAACTTTTGCATGACAATTTTATGACTTAACGTTTTGTATGACACTTAACTTTTGCATGACACTTAAGTTTTGTCTCATAACAAAACAAAAGTATAAATTGCTTTGGTCATAAAACTTAAGTGGCATGCTTTCCCAGGCACTTTTGGTTAAGGGCTACGCATAAGTCCTAACACTCTCGGGTCGCTCGAGGCTAAAGCCTCGGCACTCTCAGGCAATTCAAAACTTAAACATTGGTATCCCAAGCGCGAACTCGCATAAGTTCTTACACTCACAGGTCGCTGAGGATATAACTCAGGCACTCTCAGGCAACTTTTAAGCTTGTATGGTTAGACCATGTGTGCGATACTATGTGGGTCGAATGATTCTTATATCATTAAAAGTCTATATCCCGAGCCGTCTTACAGGGTGGATTGGGGATATGATTGATGGAAAGTCTGTTGCGCAATGACGATTAGCAATAGTCAAGTGCATATCCTAAAATGAGTCGGCGTATACGATTCGAAGTCAATTTTCACGCATATCCAGTTATATGTTGCACTATCTCGAGCTGGGTCGCCTGCATGAACCAAGATTGTGAGCATGCACTATTGTGAGTCATGTCGCCTGCATGAATTGAGATTTTGAGCATCAAAGAAGACGGCATAGGGAACGCGAGGTCATCAGCGAAGTACACCATGCAATTTTCAACACCATTGAGCATATATCTAAACGTAATTTTTATTGAATGTGATATATGACTGTGTTTGACGAACATCAATCTCGATGTACTAAATTTCATATGTTTGATTACTTTCTATCGCTTATAATTACAGATTAAATAAAAGTAATTAATAATACTGTATTCGAATAAATGTTTTTAAATTTGATGACAATAGTCCCCGTGCATCGCACGGGGCCACATCTAGTTACTTCAGTTAGTTGGAGGTGATGATTGAATGTAATTTTATTTTCAAGATTCCTTCAAAATAATTGGCACGCGTGCTTCAGTGTATTAAATTTAGTCTGAAATTAAAATTGCAGTAAAAAATTACTTCAATTATTTATTATTTCAAAATTATCGCTGCTTAAATATCGATCCCCTAAGGCCTAAACATAAACAAATAATTAAGAAAAAAAAATATAGAAGCTTCTACCGATTTCTAAACCCATCGCAGCGACGTTACAAAACCTCAACAACATTGACGCTTGGGGTTTGCTCATCCGTATTCACACAATTACCATTCCAACGTTTTGTTGCTCGTCTATTACGTGCCGATGACGATTTACAGAAGCTCCTCGACGCTGCTGAGGAGGCTAATCAGCAGCTCGGCGCTGAGGGCGTCCGTATCACAAGTTCCTCAACGCGTTCGCACTTGTTGCCAGTCACATCCCCTTCCCATTGCTGCTGCGACCGGATTTTCTTCTTCAATTTCTTCGTCCTCATGCCTCCGTAGCCCTGCGCGCTTTTACTCCGCCTCCGCCGCGTCCGCAGCGGAGGTGATTTTTACCTTCGTTGATATTGTTACTGTTATGTGCTAAGGTATCGAGATTAGATTTCATCGTTGCTATTGATTCGTTTTGACAGATTACTAACTCCGAGTTTACTGAGATGGCTTGGGAGGGGATTTTGGGTGCTGTGTCCGCGGCAAGGGACAGCAAACAACAAGTCGTGGAAACTGAGCATCTCTTGAAAGCCCTCTTGGAGCAAAAGGATGGGCTTGCTAGGAGAATATTCACCAAGGCTGGAGTTGACAATTCGTCGCTCTTGCAGTTTACTAACAACTTCATCTCGCAACAACCGGTGGTATGTGTATTGCTCGACAATTCGCTTGTTGCCGTAACACCCAAATAAATATTATATGTTACTGATGTCACCTGCAGGTTGTCGGGGACACCTCTGGGCCTGTAGTGGGCCCACAATTCAGGCATCTGTTGGACAGTGCTCGGAAATTCAAGAAGGAAATGGGAGATTCGTTTTTGTCTGTTGAGCATCTGGTGTTAGCTTTTCTCTCTGACAAGAGATTTGGGCAGCAGCTATTCAGAAACCATGAACTAAGCGAACAGGCTTTGAAAGATGCTGTTCAAGCTGTTCGTGGTAGCCAAAAAGTAACTGATCAAAGTACGTCCTCTTCTTCTTTAGCATTCTTATCTCATAACTTTGAATTGCAATGTTGGACGGTAATTTCATGCATGCTGTTCTCGAGAGGGTCATTAGGAACTCTCTTGTATTTTCTTTCTCAAGGTTTTTTGAAAATCCATTTCAAAACTATTATATGACTTGCTGGGACTGATGCTGCAAAAAATGTTTGTTTGTTGAGATAAGTTATCAGGTAGATTTCAGGTCCCACGTAGCTGTAGCGACCAATTATGGATTGGCGTTTATACATCTACATAATATCATGTCCTTGTTGTAATATTATTTTTTTCTTTAATTTGTTGGGTTTTACAGATCCCGAAGGTAAATATGAGGCACTCGAAAAGTATGGAAGCGACTTAACTGAACTTGCAAGACGTGGGAAGCTTGACCCCGTCATAGGCCGTGACGACGAAATACGTCGATGCATTCAAATATTATCTCGTAGGACGAAGAACAACCCTGTTATAATTGGTGAACCTGGAGTTGGCAAAACTGCAATCGCTGAAGGGTATCATCTCAACTCTAAAGTAGGACATTATTATACTAAAGATTTATTGATTTCCCATCATTACCACGAACACTGTCAACTAAGTGCTCCTTGGTGGTTGTAAGATTTAGCATGTTCAAGTTACGTGATAGTGGTGGTTGACCTTATGGCATGCTTTTTGCAGGTTAGCTCAAAGGATTATTCGTGGAGATGTTCCTGAACCCCTATTGAATCGGAAGGTTGTAAATTTGCTCTTGCTCAGTGTGTTGTACGAGTAATGCCTTATGTTCTTTTGGTGCTTCGGTGATTTTGCATCATGATAAATATCCGACTAGTCTTTCCTTGCATATTCTTGTTTTTTTCTTTTCATCTTTTGAGGATATTGGACCTCTCATTTGAGTGTTACGAGATGGTGCACAGAGATGGAGAAGTTGGTGAATATTAACAAATTTTTTGTTTTTTATTATTCGACTTCATCTTTAACGGTCTCTCCTTTAGTTCTTAGTTGGGATTGGACTTATTAAATATTGTTTAAATTTTCAAGTTTGTAACTTCCCTAAATCTGGATATTTGTTAGTATCCTAATGTTGGAATGTGTTAACACTTGTTATTAGGTTATAGCGCTGGATATGGGATCTTTGCTTGCTGGTGCCAAGTACCGAGGAGATTTCGAGGAAAGGCTAAAAGCTGTATTGAAGGAGGTCACTGCTTCAAATGGGCAGATTGTATTATTTATCGATGAAATTCACACAGTAGTTGGTGCAGGTCTGTTATCTGATTTTAGCTTATCACCTGTTTCATCCCTACAATTTTGAAAATTCTATTATTGTATCTGAATTTTATGTTCAGGGGCTACCGGAGGAGCAATGGATGCTGGAAATCTCTTGAAGCCCATGCTCGGTCGAGGGGAGCTGAGATGCATTGGGGCAACCACCCTAAATGAATACAGGAAGTACATTGAGAAGGACCCTGCACTTGAACGTAGATTCCAACAAGTATTTGTTGGACAGCCATCAGTGGAAGACACCATATCTATTCTCCGTGGACTACGTGAAAGATATGAACTTCACCATGGTGTTAAAATATCTGATAATGCTTTGGTTGCTGCTTCAATTCACTCTGATAGGTACATCACGGAGCGGTTTCTACCAGATAAAGGTGGGTGAGTGATGTTCATTTTCTAATTTTGAGAATATATATTCAGTGTGGAAATGGAACACATGCAACAGAAATATTTCAGTGTACAAGTTTGCTGAATCCAAGTCATATGCTTATGTGACTATATTTTATTGTGGTATAATTGCAGCCATTGACCTTGTTGATGAAGCAGCTGCAAAACTGAAAATGGAAATCACATCAAAGCCTACCGAATTGGACGAGATAGACAGGGCGGTGCTCAAGTTAGAGATGGAGAGGCTCTCTCTGAAAAACGACACCTCGAAAGCTTCAAAGGAGAGGTTGAGCAAGCTCGAACATGATTTAGGAGCTCTCAAGCAGAAGCAAAAGGAGCTAAACGACCAGTGGGAAAAAGAGAAAATCATGATGAACCAAATTCGGTCAATCAAAGAAGAGGTATTCATTCATTGACCCAAGTTCACATACGACTACTTCATGACATAACATCTCTCCATTTTCGCTTATATAAATTTTTTTGTTTTTTAGATCGATAGGGTCAATCTAGAGATGGAAGCTGCCGAGCGCGAGTACGACCTAAACCGTGCCGCAGAGCTCAAATACGGCACGCTGATGTCACTCCAGCGCCAGCTCGAAGCAGCCGATAAGAGCCTCAGCGACTACCGCACCACGGGAAAATCACTGCTAAGAGAGGAAGTCACGGACCTCGACATAGCCGAGATTGTGAGCCGGTGGACCGGCATACCCCTCTCCAACCTCCAGCAGACCGAAAGGGACAAGCTCGTCATGCTCGAGCAGGTCCTCCACCGGAGGGTGGTGGGCCAAGACATGGCGGTCAAGTCCGTGGCCGACGCAATCCGCCGGTCCCGAGCCGGCCTCTCGGACCCGAACCGGCCCATCGCGAGCTTCATGTTCATGGGCCCCACCGGCGTGGGCAAGACCGAGCTTGCAAAGGCCCTCGCCTCCTACCTCTTCAACACCGAGGGGGCCCTCGTCCGCATCGACATGAGCGAGTACATGGAGAAGCACGCCGTGTCCCGACTGGTCGGGGCCTCGCCGGGCTACGTGGGCTACGAAGAGGGAGGTCAGCTGACGGAGGTGGTTCGCCGGAGGCCGTATTCGGTGGTCTTATTCGATGAGATCGAGAAGGCTCATCACGATGTTTTTAATATACTTCTTCAGCTGCTCGATGATGGGAGGATAACGGATTCTCAGGGAAGGACCGTTAGCTTTGCAAACGCGGTTGTGATTATGACGTCGAATATTGGGTCTCATTACATCCTCGAAACGCTTAGGAATTCTCGGGAAAGCAAGGATGAGGTCTACGATGTGATGAAGAGGCAGGTGGTTGAATTGGCGAGGCAGACTTTTCGACCGGAGTTCATGAACCGAATCGACGAGTATATTGTTTTCCAGCCTCTCGATTCCCAACAGATCAGTAATATCGTCGAAATTCAGGTAAAAAAAAAAATGGTTCTCACTTATTATACTCATTTCGTTTGCACTTGTGCATCATTTCTGGTCTGATGAATGATGCAATGGCGGAGTCAGAAAATCACGTGAGTGGGGTCCAGTCTAATTGGGTTGGAGTATACTTCAATATTTTCTAAATTTTTACTGGGGTCCTAGTACTTTTGTTCAATTTTAGTCCAATCATTAAAAAAATTCAACATATATATTATTGACTCCACTAGACTGGACCTAATGTAGCTGCTCTGCCTACGATTGATCGTTTTTTTATCCATGCAATGCAGCTGAATCGGGTGAAGGAGAGGCTTAAGCAGAAGAACATCAACTTCCATTACACCAAGGAAGCCGTGTCTCTTCTGGCGGCGATGGGCTACGATCCCAACTTTGGGGCGAGGCCCGTGAAGCGTGTGATACAGCAGATGGTTGAAAATGAGATTGCAATGGAGATCTTAAAAGGGGATTACAAGGAAGAAGACACCATTGTGCTTGATGAGGCTGCCGTAACAGGAGCTGCTGCTGCTGCTGGAGGAGAAATCCAGCCTGTAAATAATAATAATAGGCTCTGCATAAAGAAACTGCAGCAGCATTCGACTGCTGCTGCTGCTGATGAAGCCATGGTCGTGAATAACTAGAATGATAATGTATGTGATGTTGCTTGAAGAAAAGTAGATGTTACTAGCTGCTGTGGTTGTTATTATCAGGCTTTTGAATAAAAATGTATACAGTAGGAAAATAATAGAAAGGTTCATAAAAATTTGCAGAAGAGCTTTGAGTTCAAATGTCATTTTTGCGGCCTTTCTTCTGAATTGAGATGGAAAAATTTTTATTTTTTGGTGTCGATTCTCCGGAAGAAATAGATAGGGTTTCAGCAAATATAGATTCCCATTCCGACCAAAAGATCAAAACAATGGATGTACGCATTACATAGATGTAAAATAAAGTTTACAGTTCATAGCATCATGCAAAATGACCAGAATTCGAACTCCAAATACGTCTGCATATGAATAGAAATTGGTAGCATTTCTAACAACAAATCCTATATCAGCAGCAGATAATATAACATGGCTTAAGGAAGAGATTTCCGATAAACTCCAGCCCGAAAAAAATCGCACAGCACTTAGAACTTCCATGTCTATAGATTCCCCAACAGCAAAACAAGGGGACAATTCGTGGCCCGAATAAAAGAAGCCACAAAAGCTTGTATAAGCAGTGAATAGTAATATAACACAACACCTTCATTTATATAACAAGAATCAAATAGTTGTAAGATCATAAAGATCCCCTACGAGCCCAGAATAAAAGCATGGATCTCTGCCCAGCTAGAAACCGTATAAAGAACTCCCGATAGCCCTTTCCAAACCGAGAAGCCACTGTTATCATCAACAATCTGCTTCTGCTTTTCGATCACACCGGGGAATAAAGGAACGAAAGAAACACCGAAACGAGCTCCAACTTTTCTCAGGCTCAAGCTAGATCCTATCACGATGCCAACATCTGCCTCGAGCAAGCAAAGCAAGTCACCAACTGAATCTCCTATGTATACGGTAAGATTCTTTCTGTCGTTGTTGCATGTCTGTAAGATTTCGGTGAATGCCTGAACCTTATCGATTGGAGACTCAACCTTCTTAACAATTTCCCCATTGGATAAGCTATTCTCGTATACGAACTCATTTGCATGTACATTAACAGTGTTTAATCCACCTGGTTCATGAATCATAACTAATGTAAAATGAACTAGTCAACAATTGGGCGATCTGGTCAGATTGGAATCTCTCTAATACCCAAATTATCCATGCTAAGAGAACATAAGCAAAATAATACAACTGAAGGCAGTAATGATGGCAAAGATCATGAATCAACTAAACACGCTCATCCCAAATTTCTTTAGCTAATGATTCATAAAATACTTTCATAGGCACATAATGAAAACGGCTTATATGCAGCTGAGTGCTGACTAAGAAGACCTTCAGAGTCATACAATTTGAATAAAGATTAACTCATTGTTGTCAAAACTAAAAGGAGAATGTCACACTTATTTGGCATATAAGTCAGATAGAGAAGATTGAACCTGAAGAAAAAGCAGCCCGGATAAGATCACCACACCAGCAATAGGAAAGCACATGGATGTTTGTGTTCAAATTTTCATTCTTAACAACGCCTTGGAAAAATGACTTGCAACCATCCTGGAGAATTAGGCGTTCTCCGGCTCGTCTTATATCTTCAACCTTCAGCCCCTTAAGTACTCCAGAATCTATCACTCTTAAATTTGCATTCCTTTCAAACTCAGAAAGGGCCTCGAGTGCTCTTCGTAGCCCTTCATAATCAAACTTTTCAGCTGTGATGCAAGATTAATACTGTTAGCTCAAGCTCAAATAATCTTATTTGTGAGGAAAGAGGAATGGGAAACAATCCCTTCGTACATATGAAATCAGGTACCTGGAGCACCAATCAATATGCTCTCAACGCACTGTTCATGTTCTTCCATATAATGCTTTGACAATTGTTCCCAGGTGCTTCTCAAATCAGCCGATGACATCCGAACAAGCTGATCCCCAGATTCAACTTGATCTGATTTTGGTGCTGTTACAATGGCTATTTCAGCCAACACTGCCGATGAATCCACAACCGAGCAGGTCAAGTCGAAATCTGAAAACAACATGAGGCAATGTTCTGCTGGATTGTGTTCTTTAGACAGAGGAGAGGCGGTTTTCTGATCGAGGGGTTGAGCTAGGAAGAACTCTATTTCAAGTCTCATAGCTTGATGATACAGCTTTTCAATGACATCAAGCTCTTCTCCAGTTAATGATACACTTAACTTATCCAGCAAGTCCTCTGTTTGCGAAGCTGCTTCCTGGAAATAATCTAGCTATTTAGAGTAGAGTAAATTAAATAGGGTAATGTACTGATGGACACCAAAGTTGATAAAGGGTTCGTAGTTCAAGAAACTGCAAACCTGAAAACTGTCGCAGTAATAATTCTCGATCCACTTCTGGTACGGATGAGCTCCTCCACTAGGAAGGGCCTGCAATTCCTTACCCAGAAAAGCATAGAGCCTCATGCAAGGCGTCATAGCACTAAGAGTATAAGCAGCCAATTTTGTTTTCTCAAAGGGTGTAGCTAGTTTACCAGGAGCTTTTACTCCTTCGACCTTTCCAGAAGCCGTTGAGAGCAAAAACTCCGTGTACTTGGCAGTTGCGGTGTTGGGAGAGTTCTCTTCAGACACGTCTAGACCCCACTCCTGATAATTTGATATATGATATGATTCCGTTAAAGCAAAATATATAAATGAGATAAAATCACCATGCTAAATCATTTGAAAAATTGATAAACTAATGACGAGGTCACTAATATCACATTTCAACTCTACTGTGCACAATTAGAGCACAATAGCAAGCTACGAATAGTTTTGAGAACACCTACAGAAGAAACAAAAAAGATGATTTATACAACCATAATTCTATAATTCCATTATCCATTCCTCCATACCTCAACTTTTAATCCTCCATACATCTTCAGTTAAAAATTTTACTAGAAAGGCATCCTCTATTTCATAGTGATATATGCATCTCACAAATTTAACCCCTGATCAAGATACTTCCTTGTTTAGCTTCTTCAAAATTCTTTAATAAAATTGTTAAAACGGCACATTACATCTTCCTAAGACAAAAAATTGAAATTCAGTGCGTCAATATTTACTGCAAACACATAACAATCAATCAAGATATAATGGATCTTGACTATGCTTTTATTATAGCGACACGGAAAAATATTCAAGCCCATCCTTCTCCTGCAACAGAGGAATACTTACTTGGGCAAATGAATCATGCATTTTGAGCTCTTCGAGGACGCTTTTCCGCAAATTAGAAATCCCAATTTTTGCGTCATCATCATCTGCAAACTCCTCGGCCATTTCATACCTATTGTAATGTTTTATGTTACGAAAAGAATGATAAAATTAAATACTGAAATCCCTATCCTGCTAGATCCCGTAGGCACGTTCCCCAAATCCACTTCAACCACCAAGCCAGGGATAAGAGTCTTCATTCAAACTAAACCCACAGCGGATACTATACTAACGAAAATTATGCTAAATCAAGAAAAAAAAAAAAAGAGGTGGAAGTTAAAGATGAATGAAAACTCACGCTTTAGCGAAAGCTCTTAAGAAATGAACATCTTGCCCTATGTAGTTGCGGAAAGCCTCGATTTTCAAATTTCCAGCTGCCAAAGAGACCAGAAAAGGAGTGTAAAGAGCTTGCGTCCAATCTTTCCTGGTCTTGATCCACAACCTTCGTCCCAAGCCCTCCTCCATCTGGAAACCAGCTCGAGCTGACGTGGATCGGTGGCACGGGCAAAATCGAGAGAATTGGGGTTTCAGCAACGAAAATTTGAAGAGATTAGAAACTCTCAACAGCATAAATAACTGCTGAAAATAGCTCGCGGCGTGATTTTATATGGTTCAGTGCTATGCGCTGGTGGTGGTTGCGGAGGTGGTGGCGGAGAAAACTGGTAAAAAAGGTTGAAAAGCGGATTTCTGAGGTGTAAAGTGATAGCGATACTTCAATGTCCGAAGGCAGCCGCTGAAGACTTGTTCACAGTAGTTATTAGGCTCATTTGGGCCTTTTAATTTGGGCTTTACAAAATTAATGGGCTGAAAACATTCACTTGTTATTGGGCTTTGTTATGATTGTAATAAGAGCATTAAATAACCGGAAAAAATATTAAATAAACTAAAGAAGAATGAATTATGCTATCAATTATGACGTCATCATCTTCATGGGCACTGCTGGCTTCTCCCGGGCCCACCATAGTAGAAATGAGTCCTCCACGCATCATCGTACGAGCTTCGAACATCGTAACAATTCGAATTCTCAGACAGGGTGGACATATCTTGTACGGAATTCAGACTATTTTCGGAGTCAACGATCTCTAGATTCCTAAAATAACTCGCTCTTCCGAACCCGTCCGCCGCGAACCGACCCGAACCCATCTGCGTCGTGGTGTGCTCGTCGCCGGGCCGGGTGTTCACGATCTCGCCTCCCCACTCGACCATCGTGGACCGATCCGCCAAGTGCGTGAACAGCTCCGCCGGCCAGTAGCCCACCAAGGTCCCGTCGCCGAAGCCCATCCACCAGTTGCCCGACTTCGGATCCTATAATTAATCGATTTAGGTGTTAAATATATATCTCGAACATGAAATGAAGCTATGAAACCTTCCTTTACCTTCCATATGAGTAAGGTGATCTCGTATTGTTCTCCGCCGGCGGACGACACCGGAGAAATAGCAGCTCCGATGGCTATTCGGCTGCTAGTTTGCACGAAGCCCGAGCAAAGTAGGTTGTAGCATCCCGTCGCTTGATACGCGTCGCTCTGAGAATGAAGCTTCAATTCCATTCAGTATATATCTATTTTCCTAAGATAACGACAAAAATAGAGATGAGATCCTGACCGTCCAATATGTGAAGAGCCTCGGCCTAGTGTCTCCGTACAACTCCGGACTAACCTGACTAGTATGAACAAATGATGAAGAAGCTTCACAAATCCAATTTCCAAGAATGTTATATCATTTGAATCAAATATATTATTTTAAAATATGATATATTCTTTAATAAATTTACGTTGAGATTATTTGTTTAACATCGGGAAATTAACTTCACCCAACTCAATATATAAATCAAAGAGACTCATCCTCGTAACACCAATTGGTTTTAGGAAGGAACCTTCAATTTAACAGTTTAAACTCTTGGATGAAGCGCCCCATTCTAACGTAGGAAAATATAATATCTTCGTCGGAGCGATACATACCTGCCAGCCGGCTTCGATGCTGTTGAGGTCCGACCCGTCGAACGAGCCCGAGAGGACCCAAATCTGGGAAAGGCTGAACTCGTTCTTGGCTTCTACGAACGGGTCCCACACGTTGATCGTGGCCTTCGCACCGTAGATATCTCCCGACGACCTCGTGTACGCTATGGCGTGCTGATATTAACAAAGCGATCATATACTTGTATAAGTAGTTTCCGGAGAGTTAGTATCGAAAAAGCTTAGCATGAAACTGACTTTGATAAGAAAAAAAAAAATCAGTCAAAACGTGAAGCAGCGTATTCCTTGAAATAAAATATATAAAATTAAAAATATTATACACTGCGTACACGCTTTAACTTCAGGCGAAGTAGTTATTCTAACAAAAACGAACCTCATGGCCATATCCACCGGCATCGGGCGCAACGACGGCCTGCTGAGAACGAGAGGGATCGAGCGGCGTCGAACTCGTCGGCTTCCGGCCGAAGTGGTGCAGCGATTTAGCCCTCAGCACGTCGCCCACCGTGCTGCGACGCACCGGAACGGTTCCTCTCGGACAAAACCGCCCCCCTCTGTGCCACGTTTGCCACACGCCTTTGAGTCCGTCCGCACTTCTCGTCCTAGAAATTGCGCCGTTGCTTGCCTCGGTTCTCGCGATAATGGCCTTCGGGATTTCCGGGCGAACCCTCTGCAGAATTCGTCCATTTATACGTCTACGATTACCTGCTGTGCTAATGATAAACACATGCTAGTGCGTGTATGTGTGTGTGTGCATGTAATAATAAAATACACCTGGATCCTGTGATGCCTTAAAAGAGGATGACCTAAAGCTGGCTGCTTACGTTTGAGAACACAGTCTATTATATCTCCATCAGGGCTCTGAAGAAATTAATAAAGGAAAGATGTAGTGGTACGACAGTCGAAGCGTAACGTATAACGTATCATTGGAATAGGAGAAGAAAATGCAAGTAATTAAGACTAAGACATGGTTACCTCGACGGTAAGGACGGGAGGCTTGTTGATCTTGTTTAGACGCCGTTGAATCCTCGCTAGCCTCAAGCTGCTCACTTGTTTATGATATCTCGTGTAGTTATGTGCGATGTTATGCGAAGAAACGGGCGCCGTTGATTTTCCGGAGAATACGATCACGAGAAAACATGGAAGCAGCCATATCTTGAAGAACAATGCGAGAGCAGTAGAGTGAGGGCGTGAATGATTTTTTCTCGAAACCATTTTTCCTCGTTCTTCAGTAAATCATATTCACCAATAAAATTATTAAAGCAGCCAAAAAGAGAGCACAGAGAAGGAAGTTGCCAGTCACATTAATGAAAGAGAAGAAGGGTACAATCAAAGCATTCAAATGTTTTTCTCGCAACTACCTGCTTGGTTCTTTCTCTTTTATTGCACAGGTCTTTTTTATTAAATTATTGCAGCTACGTTAGAGTTAAGCATCTGCATGATGCATCGCTCTGTTTGTCTCACCAATCAATCTTCGCCATTAATTCTTCTCATCTACTAATGTGTTTGCTTTTCTTCTCAGTCACTCCTTTTTGTTTGGGCGTTTCTTTTCTTTTCCTTTTTCTTTTCTTTTTTTTTTTTCTCAAGAAATTCATGTATACCTAACTATATATGTATGGTGAGGCGCAGCTAGATATGCATTTATTTAAGACAAACGCATGTATTTATTGATTCTCATATATTCACAAAAATTTGAAAAAAGAGACATACAACTGGGGTACTACAAAATAGCTTTATACGTTGGTTACTCGATTAGCAATAAAATAATCAACTTATAATATTGAATATAGTTATTATATATGTAATGAACTAACTAAAAAAAGGCCCATGGGAACCAGAAAATCTATTTATGTTCATAGATTTTCATGGGGTTTTTTCTCAATTCATCGTGTTTGGGGTTTCGAAGGAGATTGACGCCGATTTTGTAGGAGACAACGTGTAAGAATCCGGAGGAAATTTGGTTTTTTCTAACACAGTCACCTCTATAACACCTCAAAATAATGATTAGTAACAAGCAGATACACCACTAAATTTCTCCCCTTTTTTCTCCGGAGTCAAACGAAACAAAGTCTTTGAATTAAAAAAAATAATTGTTTCCTATATTATTTTTTTATTCTCCAACGATCATTTTAATCTTCGTGCAGGTTTCGCGCAGTTCATCACCAACATTACCACCTAAAAGGGTCCTTCGTTTCTCCTCGAGGACCCTACGCCAAAAAAAAAAAACCCACCAATCCACCTCACCCTGCTGCATGATATTAAATTCCAAATTATTATATATAATATATATCGCAAATACAAATGAATGTATGATCTTTCTTGATGAGCTTCGCATGCATGCATAAGGATTTGGATTCATTGATTTGTTTTATTACCATCGAGGAGAGGATAAACACGAGGAGAAGGAGGAGACGGAAAACAAAGAAACGAATTCAGCAGAGACTCAGATTACAATAGATATTAATATTGCTGGCAATAAAAGAGTACTTGTTGGAGGTTCGTCGTCGTTGGTTTTGCTGCTGCGGAGCCTGAAGACATGAATTGCTTCCCATGTTTTCAAAATAGGCAACAAAAGGAAAGCAACGACGACAACGCCAACGATGGCGACGCTCCCGTTGCTCAGCCCACGAGCTTCACCACACCACCACCCCCTCGTAATAACAACTAATTTTTTTATTTTTTTTTTGTAAGAGATTTATAGACTCTTAAAAAAAAAGGATGCAATTTGCAAACACCCGCTGCATATTTTCTTGATGGAAATTGAAATAAAATCTCCAGCAATTTTTTTTTTTTTGCAGTAAATAACAACCTAAGGCCGAACCCGCGAGTTGATTCGAACAACAACAACGAGAATTCAGCAGAAAACGACGCGACGTGTAAGGTCTTTAATTTCCGGGAACTCGCCACCGCGACTAAGAATTTCCGCCAAGAATGTTTATTGGGCGAAGGCGGATTCGGACGCATTTTCAGAGGAACGTTTCAACAAAGTGGGCAGGTATGTTGTTCCTCGTACGTGCTATTTCAGCGTTCGACTGAAACATAAGATGTGACACATCTTATGTTGACGTGCCATCAATCAATGGTCATATAAGAGCACCATAAAATTTCTCAGTAAATATTATTACATGGATGTAATAATATCTCCTCATCAATCAATTATCGTATAAGAGCACCATAAAATTTCTCAGTAAATATTATTACATGGATGTAATAATATCTCCTTTTCTTGTTAATAACACAGGTTGTTGCTGTTAGGCAACTAGACAGGAATGGGACACAAGCAAGCAAAGAATTCCAAGCCGAAGTCTCGTCGCTGAACCGGCTAAGCCACCCCAACCTCGTCAAGCTGATCGGGTACTGCGCCGACGGAGAACAACGAATCCTCGTCTACGAATACGTCCCGTCCGGTTCCTTGAAGAACCATTTATTCGGTAATAATCATTACACTGACTCCGTCACAATCATTACCAAGATTGTTAAATGGTCACTTTAGCTGCAAGCTTAAAGCTTGAAGACAGTGTATCATATTTTAAATTTATACATTTTATCTGCCCGTTTCGATCGACTTCTTCATGCGGTGCGCAGAGGTTCAAAACAGGAAGAGCCCGTTGAACTGGAGCTCGAGGATGAAAATAGCTTCGGGCATAGCCCAAGGGCTGGAGTACTTGCACGAGACGCGCAAGCCCGAGATCATATATAGGGACTTGAAGTCGTCGAACGTTTTGTTGGACGGGGACAATAATCCTAGGTTGTCGGAATACGGGCTTGCCAAGCTCGTGCAGAGCGGGAATAAGATGCACGCTGCCCCGAGCGTTATGGCGGCCTCGGGGTATTGCGCGCCGGAGTACGAGAGGCACGGAGAGGCGACGGTGAAGTCCGACGTGTACAGTTTTGGAGTCATCTTGCTCGAGCTTATCACCGGACGTAGGGCAGTCGATGTTTCGAAGCCGGCGGATGAGCAGAACCTAGTTAGTTGGGTAAGAATAACACATGATGCCTCCCTCATTTCCTTGGTTTCCAATCACTTTAATTTGGTCCTATAATTTTTAGGAAATTCGCTTTTCGTTCTAATTTGAACATGCCAAAAAATAGTCCTATAACTTTCATGAAATTTGATGTCCGTCGTCTAACTCGTCACTGTCTAAAATAAATCCAGTATGTTTACGGCATTTTTCAAAACATTTTTTTTGGCCTTTTTCTGTTGCTTTCGGAAAGGAAAATATAATTGCTTCACAAATTTATTCACTTTTATCGTCGAAGCAATCATATTATCCTTTCTCGAAGCAATAAAATTTAAAAGGCCGATAAATTAAATAAATGTCTATTAATGATAAATAGTATAAACATACTGGACTAATTTTGGACCATAGACCAGATAAAAGGAGGAGAAGCGAATTTCTTAAAAGTTATAAGACAGACAAATTAGGGGACAAAAAGAGAATTTTGTGAGGAACTAAAATTAAATTTTTTCCGCTGGGACAACATTGTGTAACTTTGTAAGAATATACACTTTCTTGGTCAACGAACAGGCGCAGCAGTTCTTCCACGATCCTAAGAAGTTCCCGGAAATGGCGGACCCACTCCTCCGCAATGAATTCCCCGTCACGAGCCTGAACCAAGCCGTCGGTGTCACCGCCATGTGCCTCCAGGACGAGCCGCAGGCCCGTCCCCTGATAGCCGACGTCTCCGCCGCACTCTCTTTCCTAGCCGTGGCTCCACCGGAGGCTCCAATCCCGGACCGCCTCGTCCCCATCCTATCATCGAGGGTCGACTCCATCAGCCAATTCGGCAACTCCACGAGGTCCAGCAACTTCTCCTCCTACCACAAGGGCCAACGCCGCAGCACAAGCAGCTCGAACAGCTCCGATGACGAGGAGGAAGAGGACCGAGGGGGCCCGCAACGGAGGGTCAGGATCGCTTCGAACCAGAGCCGTTCGAGTTCGAGGAGCAGCAGTGGCTCCGGAGATTTCAGCATCGGCTTCAGCTTGAGGAGCGAGTCGAGGCAAGATGCTGCTGACGGAGGAGGCGGCGATGATTACAGCGGCGATAGCTCCGGCGACGAGGATGAGGGGTGGAATCAGAGTAGGCGGAGAAGCTTTGAGTCGTCGGGGAAATACTACCGCGAAGGGGACAAAAGCATGAGATCCGATGGTGGCCCGGAGGTTACGGATTCGGAGTCCGATGACGAAGATTCGGATCGCTAAATTGAAAATTCGTGCCGTGCACATCAAAAGATTTGTTCGGTCTTCCACCCAATGAAATATTTTATAGGATACAATACAGCACAACAGTTATAGTTGACTTTTTGCATTTTACTTTTTCTTTTTCAATTGAACCGGTGATGATGTATATTAAATGAAAAATCTTAAAATTATACATATTTATTACATCCTAATGTTATTCACTGATCTTTATTTATGTATCATATACATAATATACTTACTTAGCGAATACAAAAAAAAAAAGAATACAAATAAGTATAGATAGAGAGATATATATATATATATAGTATTTAAGATGCTTATAATATATGAAATTATAAATTAAAATTTATTATCTTAAGTAACAAAAAATAAATGAATTTACGAGGAAATAAGGTATTTTAAATATAGTAGGTATTTTTGTCTAAATTTCCCAGGAAATAATTATAATAAATAAAGAATTAAATAATAAGATGGTATTTCTTAAAACTAAAATAAATAAATAAATAAATAGACCAAAAGCTAAAATTGGAATTACAGATATCTATTATAAATAGCATAGACGGTGAACAAGGAAATAGGAAAGAGCAAGTTGGGTTCAATGCCACAATCGAAAAGTCTGTAGCAGATCCGATCTCTCTTGTGTTCGCTCCTGAACATACTCTTCAAAGGTATGCGTTGTACCTTTGTTTTTGTTCCCTTGATTTATATTTGTATGAGCTGTTGGATATATGATCTGATCTTGTCTTTTGGGTTTCTTGATTGATTTATTTTTTGATCGATCAACATTGACTACGTATATAACCTAGTATCGTGTTCATCGAAATGCAGTCTTTTTGGGTAATTGTTGTGCTCTTTTGATTTTTTGTGATTTCGGTTAGTTGCATTTCTCCGATCTCAGTGTGTTTTTGGTAGGTATGTATCAAAACGTTTCCCGATCAGCAATTTGTGTGATTTTCGACGGCGGGGATTTCGTTGAAATACAATCTTAGCCTTCTCACAGCTTCTCAATCCTTTTTCAGGATTTCTCCCAAAAACTGTACTTCTCTATTTGAGCAACAGAGCAATCATTGTCTGGCTAAAGAATAGAGGGAGGCGTTGTACAAGGCCATCTAGAAGAATATCAAATTGCTTTTATTGAATTTTAATCCTTAAAAAGATGTCTCAAATTATCCACGAGGACGAGGTCGACATCGTGATCGGAGCTCTCCAGCCCGATCTGACATCATTCATGGAGGAATGGAGGCCAATCTTCTCCCGCTACCACCTCATAATCGTCAAGGACCCCGAACTCAAACCCGACCTCAAAATTCCCGAGGGATTCAACTTAACCCTCTACACGAAACCCGACATCGAAAAGCTCGTGGGCCCCGCGGGGGGAGCGAAGCCCATCTCCTTCTCGGGCTACTCCTGCAGGTACTTCGGGTACCTCGTTTCCCGCAAGAAGTACATCGTCTCCATAGACGACGACTGCGTCCCCGCCAAAGACAGCACCGGGAATGTAATAGATCCCGTGGCCCAACACGTCACCAACCTCACGACCCCAGCAACTCCCTTCTTCTTCAACACCCTCTACGATCCCTACCGCGAGGGGGCAGATTTCGTACGTGGCTACCCTTTTAGCCTACGAACCGGAGCCGATTGTGCTCTCTCGTGCGGGCTCTGGCTGAATCTAGCAGACTACGATGCACCAACGCAGGCCCTAAAACCCGAGCTGAAAAATTCCAGGTACGTAGATGCTGTTATTACGGTCCCGGCTCGTGCTTTAATGCCCGCGAGTGGAATCAACGTGGCGTTCGATAACGAGCTGGTGGGGCCCGCGATGGTGCCCGCGTTCAGGCTGGCGAAGGAGGGGGGCTTCAGGTGGGAGACGGTGGAGGATTTGTGGAGCGGGATGTGCGTGAAGGTCGTGTGTGATCACCTTAAGCTCGGGGTGAAGAGTGGGCTCCCTTATGTTTATAGGAACGAAAGGGGGAGTGCTGTGGAGAGCTTGAAGAAGGAGTGGGAGGGAGTTAAGCTCATGGAGGAGGTTGTCCCCTTCTTTCAGGGGGTGGAGCTGTCTGAAACGGCCTCGACGGCTGAGGAGTGTGTGTCTGAGATTGCGCGGATGGTGAAGGAACGGCTCGGGCGGGTCGACCCGGTGTTCGTTCGGGCCTCGGAGACTATGGTTGAGTGGGTAAAGCTGTGGAAACGGGTGAGAGCTGATCAGTAGAGAAGTGTGGAGGCGGTGGTGGTGGTGGTGGTGGTTGTTATGGTTATTTGTGTTCTTGTTTTTTTGTCTTTGTCTCATGGAGCTATGAAGTGCAGCTTCCCTTTTGTTTTTGGTGGTGTTGAACTCTTTGAAATAAGAACATGCGACTTCGATTTTATTATTTTGAAGCGTAATCCAATTATAATTTTTTTATCCCGAAAGGAAAATATTTTTTGGACCTTGTTATTTTCGGAGTAAAAAGAAAAAAAAAAAAAAAAACTCATTTGACCTTTAATTAAATAGGAGGGCAAATTTTGTTTGTCAGACACAGATCATCAGAGAAAAAATTTAGTTTTAAAGATCCGATTATTAGATGAATATTAAAACAAATGTTGGATCCATCTAATAATTTTAATTCTTTCCAACAAATGTAGAATCTCTTTTCAGATGGAAGTCAGATTTTTTCAGCACTCAGTTGTTCAATAGCTTGCTGCCACCCAACGGATGATGTTAATGTTTCTGTTGAATCTGAAGATATTGTAATGGATATTATACAATCTCTCCCTTTTTGTTTGAGTGGTAGAAAAGTTTTTTTTTTTCTTTTTAGTTGTTTCTCTTACGTCATCGTTAATAGAACTTTGTACAACTGAAACAAGTCGTCGATGGTAAGTTGTTGAAGTGTTGAACCAATCTAGTTCTTTTCATTCTAAATTGCAATTCAAATTGCATAACAAGATATATATATATATATATATATGTTTATAAATATAGAAGGAAATATTTTATATAAATTTATATATGTAGGAATAACGAGTTGAGGACGCCAAAACTATTGTGGGCTACACATAAGGTATATTGAACCGTCCCAGAAATATATATATATATATATGTGTGTGTGTGTGTGTGCCTTGTTTCAGTTGCAAAAACTGTCAACACTTTGTACAAGTAAGGATTGAAGAAGAGTGTAAGCATGAATTTAAGAATTGATTTCCATGGGTATTTCCACAGTTTATAATAATAAACTTTATAGAAATGGAAGCTTGAAAAATGTATTTAAATATAATAATGTTCAGAGACGTATATAAGCTATGGGAGTACAAGGCTGAAGCAAAACTTAGTCTATGGATCTGAGAGGGGAGAGAGAGCTCATAAAGTTCGACATGCACTCTAAATTATGTAGTCGAAGATTTTGTAATAATATGAAAACATTCTGCTCAGATTTTGTAATAATATGAAAACATTCTGCTCAAATTTTGTTTCCAACTAAAATAAATTACAGTTGATACACTATCCACTGAATAACCATGTAAATGATTTCTTTCCTTTTTTTTACAGCATGATTAATTATTTAAACGGGGACAACCTTAATTTGAAAGTGGCAAATATACATTATATATATATATATATATATATTAAACGTAGTATAATGTTTTTCACGCCAGAGAACTCTCGGAAGACAAAAGGCAATGGTAATAATGCCGAGAGCCTTCTTACTAAAAGCTGCCGTTTTGCTTTCGTTCTTCATGTTTTCTCTGTCGAAACCTACGAAGGGGTAAAGCTCATTAAAATAGTTCAAAAACGCTTGGTATTGTTGAATTTATATATCTTCATTTGTTTCTGACTTTTCTTTATGTCGATCTTCATACAGTAAGGGTGATTCGTCAACTTTTGGAGTGAAGTTGTATCACCAAGATCATCAAGTAATAATCTAATATATATATATATATATCAATGTCCATGTGTATATATGTATGTATTTATGTTACCTCGTTGTTCTTGTTTGATTAGGTGGTGATGAGCAATGGCATTGTAAACATAACGTTAGGAGTTCCAGGTGGTTATGTCACTGATATTACATACAAAGGGAGCGAAAACTTGCTCGAACCTCAATACGTTAATGCAGATGATCGAGGGTAATAAGTTATATTACGCTATACATAGTTATGAATTCTGTATAAATATATATCTAAATATATATATTAATTACTTTATTTTCGAATATATATGTGTGTTGTGTGTGCGTAGCTATTAATTATTAATGTTTAATCTTGAATAACAAATAAATAGGCATTGGGATATCATATGGAGCAAGCCAAGAAACGCTTATCCTGGCATGGACAGGTATTATGTATGTATGTATGTATGTATGTATGTGATCATTATGTTTTAGTTTCTTCCTGCAGCTGTAATTAAGCTTTCATTAATGGCGTGTTTTTATTACACTAATTGGTTCATACAAATTAATTTTTTAAAATTATAATATATATATATATATATATATATATGTATAAGCACAAGATTAATAATTCTCGTTTGCAGATTAGTGGGAAAGAGTTACAAGATCATAAGAAAGGATGAAACTCAGACAGAGATCTCATTTACTAGAAAATGGACCTCCAATGGAACCGAAGCTCCTCTAAACATCGATACAAGGTAAAAAAAAAAAAACTATTATATATTATAAATTATATAATCCTGAAAGAGTGTGTGTGTGTGTGTTTGCAGATATGTGATGTTGGCTGGTTCTCATGGATTCTATACTTATATGGTTATGGAGAGGTTAAAAGGGTGGCCGGCTTTCGACATTCACGAAGGAAGAATTGTATACAAGCTTGGACAAAACAAGTATGTTATTACACATGATGCATATGATGCCTATATATGTAATAATTAGAGACAATGTGCGATGATATTGATCGATTCTCTAATTAATTAAGGTTTGAGTACATGGCTATGTCGGACGAGAGGCAACGATACATGCCGACGGGTCGGGATCACGCAACGGGCCAAACCCTCGATTACAAAGAAGCCGTCCTATTAACAAATTCAACTAACCCCGAGTTCAATGGAGAGGTTATTTTATAAATTCAATACGTTTTTTTTTATTTATTAGTAACCCCGAACGCAAAATAGCCAATAGTAAAATCCCGAAGGCTGACACAATATATATAGCTTATAAACTGAAGTCAATCAGGTGGGCCACACTAGGACATATTAATGCCTGATAATTGGAGATGCATGCATGACAAAAATTCGAACATGTGACTTTCCCAACATCTTAAAGATCATCTCGTTGGCTAATTGATAAAGTTTTGCATGACATTTTTCATGATACAAATTTAATATGTGTAAATTAAATAGGTGGACGATAAGTACTTGTACTCGAGCGACAACAAAGATAGTCTCGTCCACGGATGGGTGAGCAACGACGGAGTAGGGTTTTGGATTATTACGCCGAGCAACGAGTTTCGCATGGGAGGCCCTTTCAAGCAAGATCTTACCTCTCATGTCGGTCCCACCGCACTTTCCGTAAGTATATTTTATGCGCGTGCGTGCGCGTGCACGCGATTAATTTGCTTTGTTATTTATCTAGTATATACTAACCAAAGATTTTCGTCTTGTTATAATTAAAGATGTTAATAAGCGTACATTATGCGGGATACGATCAAGCTCTCAAGTTCGACGGGGAAGAGCACTGGAAAAAGGTGCTCGGCCCAGTTTACGTCTACCTCAACTTTGGTGAATCTAAATCGAATCCTTCGATTCTGTGGGAAGACGCGAAGCAACGGGTACACACGCTTTTCGTTCTTTTTTTTTTTCTTCCTTTCATTAAATTACTTATATGAAAACCCTAAACAGATGAAGAAGGAGGTGAGTGATTGGCCTTATAGCTTCCCGCTATCGAAAGACTTCGTTAGGTCGAGCAAAAGGGGGTCGATAAGAGGGCAATTTCTCGTTCGGGACAGGTAATAATACTATGTAAGTTATGTAAAATATCGACACATTATGATTTATATTTTATGGTTCGTTCACTCGATATTGTACGTAAGTAAAGCTTCATGAACAATCGTACGGTGCCCGGTGCATCAGCTTACGTGGGGCTCGCACCGCCGGGACCCGCGGGATCGTGGCAATTAGAGGGAAAGGTACTACAACTTATTCAACTAAACGAAGGATTAATTATAAACCCTTTTTTACAGTTAATAATTCTCGTTTTCTTGCGGGATCAATTAGGGTTACCAATTCTGGACTCAAGCAGACATGAACGGGAATTTCATGATAAAGAATGTGATACCCGGGACTTACAGCTTGTTCGCTTGTCACCGCGGAACTCTCGGGGATTACAAACATTCCTCAGACATCACCATCACCCCCGGTTTTTAAAACCCCATTTTATATTCCTTCATTAAAATCCATCTACTCACTAATTAAAGCCTTAAAAATCCTTTTTTTTTATAATTAGGGTCATCATTCGATATACAAAATATGATCTTTGAGGCTCCCCGGGAAGGCCCCACCTTGTGGGAGATCGGAGTTCCCGACAGAACCGCGGCTGAGTTCTTCATTCCGGATCCTCCCAACCAGTTCAAGATCCACCAGTTCCCACGACCTGTTGAAAAGTACGTACGTTCCTTTTTTTTTTTTTTTTTTTATTTCAAGAAAAAATGTTCATGTGCGACAAAATATATATAAATGCTGATTAATCATATTACTTGTCGGCAGATTCAGGCAATATGGATTGTGGGCTCGTTACCAGGATCTATACCCTACGACCGACCTAGTTTTCACCGTCGGAGTTAGTGACCACAAGAAACATTGGTTCTTCGCACACGTCACAAGGTACATAATATATACAATGTCTACATATGTTTATTACGTATATACGAGGCCGTCCCCAAATAATTTATATATTACAGTTTCTGTAAACCCTAGTCTTACCTTTTAATAAAAATAAGGGACTTGGGAAACAACCTGCACGCACCGACGACGTGGACCATCGAATTTGACCTTAAAGAAGTCGACAAAGAAGCTCATTACACCCTTCAATTAGCACTCGCATCAGCAAATGGAGCAGAATTGCAAGTAAATGCCCACTCCCACTTCACACACACACACATATATATATATATATATGATATATAATGTGACCACCTTTTCTTGATGTGAAGGTGCGTTTCAATGACCCAAGCAAAGAAGCACCAGATTTTACTACGGGGTTGATAGGAAAAGACAATGCCTTGGCAAGACACGGCATTCATGGAATTCACAGCTTCCACAGCATTAACGTTGTCGGAGGGGAATTGCTCGTTGTGGGGAGAAACAAGATTTTCCTAAGACAAGCTAGACTTGGAAAGTTCGCACATGTCATGTATGATTACATTAGGTTAGAAGGGCCTCATGATGCATCGAAAAAACGCCATCGATGATTTGTTTTCCTTTTTCTTTTTCACGATCTTCGTGATGAAGATCGATAACGATTTCTTACATTGACAATAATATACATGTATGATGTTTATGTAAGGTGGGAGGGGATCAGTGTTTGATGTATTAATCAACCATTAAAATGTCGGACATGTAGACATGTAATGTATTACGGTGTATCAGTTGTGTATACGAAGTATCGTCAAAGGACATATTCAGTGATCAATTAAATTTAGAGGTTTATGCCGCAACTAAATAAGGTGTGGTGTGGGGCAAATTAATAAATACGCGTAATCCTGGGACTTATGACCGTAAGTATCCGACGAGCTTATTTACATATATGGGCGGTGTGGTCCCTAACTGCAGTACAACGAAACAATCACAATCGTCACTCCCGTAAAACCCTAGTGATTGCCGTATAATAGAGTTTCTTCGGAGTTCCCATCTTCTCTAATCTAAAGGTTTCACGTACACATACTTGGAAGATCCACAGACCCGATTCTCGTATCCAATCCGTTCGCACACTAATGAATCTTTCAAGTACGATTCTACGCAAAAGCTAATTAATATATGTTATTGACGTACGAATCCATCCAACACACTTTCATCTAATAAAAAACTTGCCAAACTAAACCTTGAAATTGTCCACAAACATTAGCATTACACATAAATCCATTGCATCACTTGGGTTCAACCTTAACCTGAAGCGTGTAAGGAACACCGCTGTAGTCAAAAGCATTATTAGTCGTCGTCTCATTACTGGCAGCAGCATTATTGTTCCTCGGCTGCAGAGAATCGTAATAAGGATGTTTCAGGTTCACGAAATCCGTGGCAGAAGACGAAGCAGAAGTGGAGCTCGTGTTGAGCCCGTCCTGCTGCAGTATGCTTTCGAGCATCTTCACAACCTCGCTCATCGTGGGCCGGTCAGAGGCCGCCTCCTCGACGCACCGCATGGCTAGTTCGACAAACCTCGGGAACCCCGCGAGGCTCGTGGGGGCGTTTCTTATCACGGGATCGACGAATCCCTTCAGCCCATAAAAAGCCTCTTCGTCCTTCTCGTTCATCGATGCCCTCACTTCCCTTACGATGTACTTGCCTTTCTCTATGGGCTGCCTCGAGGTGATGAGCTCGAGCATCACCACGCCGAAGCTGTACACGTCGCTCTTCTCCGTCAGCTGTTGGGTCATGTAGTATTCCGGATCTAAATAACCCTGTGAGAATGTTTTGAAATAAAATTTATAAATTTCGAAATATGATATACACTCCATTTTTTTAGAGGAAGATACACACTCCATTGAAGCTTTTGGATGAATTGGTCATTCAGCACGGTATCAGAGCACGTGCCTAGAGGTCGTGTGCACGGATCCCATCCATAGAAAAATTCCACGTCTAAGGCTTGATAGGAAAGAAAATCAGCCTAGACGTGAAGGGGGCGTGTTGGAAACGAAATATATAAATTTAAAATATGATACACTTCCTTCAAGTTTAAACTTTTATATAAAGAAGTTATATAATATAGCAATGATTTTTTTGGACGAAGGCTCGTCGATGGATATGTATACCAGTGTGCCCTTCACTTGGGTGGAGACGTGCGCTTTCGAGCCGTCGGAGACGAGCTTAGATAAGCCGAAGTCTGCGACTTTAGCTGTGAGGTTTTCGTCCAACAAGATGTTGGAGGACTTAACGTCGCGGTGTATTATTGGAGGATGAGCGAGTTCGTGCAAGTAAGCCAATCCCCGCGCCGAGCCGAGGGCGATTCTCAGCCTTCTCTTCCAATCTAGTTGAATTCCACTTTTTCCTATGGATGGCAACGTAAAATATATATATATATATATATATAAATTATATATATGTTTATGTGTGTTGATGTGATATTGTTAGTCGATTGAAAACGACGTTGTACGGCAAAATTTGATGATTATACTATGCAAAATTCTCACTATTAGTACTCAAAATTTTTAAATGCGCCGTTTTGATGCCTGAACTTTGCAAACCCGTTCATTTTTTTCCTTTTGTCCGCCGTTTTATGATTGTTTTGCCCTGGGTCACCGGTCAGAAGAACAAAAAAGAATGGATTTGCAAAGTTTATGAATCAAAACGACCCATTTAAAAGTTTGGGCACCAAAAGTGAGACTTTTCTAATAAAATAAGCAACAAATTTGCCGTTCACTCTTGTTTTTTTTTTTTTTTTACCTGATAAACTTTCCCTGAGCGTTCCATTAGCCATGAACTCGTAAACCAGCATCTGCTCGCCGTGTTCGAAGCAGAACCCCACGAGCCCGACGAGGTTCTTGTGGTGAACCCTCGAGAGCAATTCGATTTCTGTTTTGAATTCAGAGCACCCCTGCGATGAACCGTTCGAAGCCCGTTTAATAGCCACGATTTGTCCGCTCGAAAGTATTCCTCTGTACACCTGAAAAAACACGCACATACCGTATAAATGATCGTTTGCTTTATGAGCAACGAATCTGTTTGTATATTTAACTAATTAACAACCTTTCCATAGCCTCCCGAGCCAATCTGATTGCTCTCGGAGAAGTTGTTAGTGCACTTCTTGAGCTCGTCGTAAGAAAACCATCTCGCTCCTTTCAACTGAGGTGCGCCTCCTCCACTGTCGTTTCCTCCTTGGCCCCAAGATGCTTCATGACATTAGCAGATGAAAATAAATATGGTCAAGAAAGTACATCAAGGAATACTCATGGCATGTAGTAATTGAAGAGAATTAGTACATATTTATCTATATGAGGAATTTTTTGGTGCTCACCTTATGTGAGCACCTGTTATATGGCACTGATTGGTGCCACATAACGGTGAGCACCGTAAATTTTCTCAATATGATATATATATATATGTGTGTGTGTGTGTGTGTGTGTGTTTACCAAATGGGCGGCTTAGTGATATTGCTTGTTCGGCCCTTCTCTTCTGTCGAACGGCATAATTCACGAGCCCAGCCAATAGCAAGAACATAGCTGCTGAAGCAGCTGTTATCCCCGCGATCATGCCTGGGCCTAAATGATTCCTCGCATGGCCATCTATCAAAAAAAATTATCAGTTGATGATGAATCAAATTACAGAAAACAATATTTTTTTATCGATCATTATACCTTCGAATATATACGGCGACGCTATGAAATAATACGGGCCAAACTCCTTCGGAGGCTTGTAAGTCTGGTTAGACAAATAAAACCCGATCCTCTGAACATCCGTTCTGTTGAAGTACTCATCGTTGCTCGGGAAAAGTGACAGCTGGACTTGAAGGTAGTCGTCGACGTTGAAGAAGGGATTCTGCAGAGAGACCGAACCCGGGGATAGGCTCAGCTTATTCCAGAGGCTCATCTCCAACGAATGGAACAAACTCGCGTTGGACAAATCCCGAAAGAACGGTGCTCGAAAGTACAAAGTGCCTTCGTACGGATAAGCACAGTCGCAGCTTTGCGGGTTTAACTTTTGTTCGCTGGTGCATAGTTGGCTCCCGCAGTGCGCGAGGCTCGTTGAGTAAGGCTTTTGTGACTGCTGAATTTGGCAGTAGACGGTGTTTTCCAGGGAACCGGCGCATGCGGGGTTGCCAATTAACCTGAGATGTGGTGATCAAATATGAGTGTTCAAATTTATTTTTTATTAGAAGAAAGAAAATGAGTGGTTAAATTAAATGTAACTCACAGTAACGTGTTTTTGTATTCAGAGCCGATCGTTACGGAGGAGATATCGTTGTTCTCGAGATCGATGATTTCAAGTTCTTGGCTTATGTTGCCGCTGAGGTCTAATTTGCCATCGAACGCGTTGTTCTTCAGTTTTCTGCGAGAGAATTGAAATAGCGGAAAATTATTATCATTTCTAAAACAGTGATATTTATCAGACAGAAGAAACTCACACTTGCTCAATCTGAGGTAAAGCAAAAACCCCTTGTGGCACAGAGCCTTCCAATGGTCCATGTTCGATGATCCTAAGTAGCAGGAGAAGTACTCAATTCAATCATTGTAAGATCTCTCCTTTTATTACATGGCTTGATAATGTAATAATGATGCAACTAGCGAAACAGTAATGCTCACAAAGTGGTTAGAGACCGCAAAGTTGAGAACCAATCTGGTGATTCTGTTTTCGTAAAAGAGTTGTTGCTCAAGTCCCTGTTGAGGTAAAGACAATTAAGTTTGCTAACTCGGAGAAATTATTAGCCTTAGATTTCTTGCGTGTGCAACGGTTCTTACACGTAGTTAAGAGAGTTCATTCCCGTCAGGTTCGGTAATGGCCCGTTCAAAGAATTGTGAGCCAAGTTCCTACGAAAGAATGGGACAACATGGTCATCAATTCATGTAATGTAATGAGCTTGCGTATTTTCGTTCCTTCGAGAAAATACTCACAACTCAATGCAGCTGGTGAGGTTGTTGAGATTTGTTGGCACACTTCCTCCCAGTGAGTTCCGATCAAGACGACTACAAATTTTTTTCAGAAAATTAACAAATACCCATGGAAATATTTTGCATAATCACGTTCGTATCGATTGATTTCTGTAAATATGTTGGACTTACGCGACCTCGATTGTCTGAACCAATCCTACAGTAGACGGAATGCTCCCTTGCAACTCGTTTCCATCGAAAAGCCTGTGAGGTTATTAAGCATTCATATATTATTACAAGCCGAACAAGAGATTAGCGAATTTTAAGGTAATACTTACACATGTATGAGAGACATGTCCGAGTTAAAAAGCTGGCTCGGAATTTCACCGGAGAGTTTGTTCTGATTGAAATGGCTGCATAGAAAAATATCTCAGTAAAAGTATAAAAGATTGTGGAAATCGGTCAAATATCTTTCTCTTACAAGTGCTTAGCCTTCTTAAGCTGGTCTAATCCCGGACCAAAGGCAGATGAAACGGGGATCGATCCCGTTAACTGATTCTCAGCAAGATCAAGCCAGTAAAGGTTCGAGAGTTTCCCGAGAGATGGCGGTATTTCGCCCGTGAAATTATTGGAATTCAAGGCTCTGTTTTCAGTAGTGGGCTGTTACTGAATTAATAAGATTATCAGTCAATAAATAGAGCAATATTCATACAGAAAAGTTAGCTCTGAGAGGTTTCCCAGTTCACTTGGTATGCTGTTGGTAAAGCTGCATCCTGCTAGAATTCTGCAGATAACACGAAACGTAATTTTTCGTATTCACGAGAATGATAGAATTTTACCAACGAATCCGATAAGATTCTTACAATATGGTCAGTTTTTTCAGATCTCCGAGATGCGGAGAGAGCGAACCGGTGAGCCCAGGATTGAAAGACAAGTCCCTGCACTCCAAGCATTATTCAAAATCTCAGGCCAGAAAAAAAGATTATGATCTTCGTGTCATTACTAAGACAATTAACTAAAATTCGCGTCTTAATTTTTCTGTTCAAGGTAGAAAACTCACAAGGAAACTAACTCGGGTAGACCACCGATGTCCCCACTCATCGTACCAGTCAATCCCATCGTGGACAGTCCTCTGCACACACACAAACTTACAATGAATAAAGATCTGAATGGAAGATAAACTGATTGTGCAGAGTAGTAGAGAAAGAAAACATTTTTTTTTTCATCAGTTCTTACAAAGAAACAATCCTCGTGTTGTTGCAAGAAACTCCATCCCACGAAGAACAAGGATCGTCGGATTTGTCCCAGCTCGGTGGTGTGCTTCCCCACTGATCTTTAAGAGATCGAAGAACCGCCGCTGCACATATACATAACTCATTGCAGCTATTGACACATACATTAACGCAAAAAAGAAATCGAGGATCTGCGAGATTAAAGTTCTTACCGTCTTGAGGATCCGTTGTAGCATCAGTGACAAGAATCCACATAATCAACCCACAGCTGAAAATCAACAGCTTTTTACTAACTTTGACTACTACCATTGCTTGCTCATGCAAAGCTCTCCTGTATTTCTTCCGAGGATGTAATATTTATTTTCAGTAACGTCAGGTAGATATTTTGGTCGCAAGCTCAAGAATCATGGCTGGGAACAAACATTCAGTAGTGGGAGTAACAGAAATTAAGTAGACGTAAAAGAAGTGAAGAGCAACCAAGTGGGAATACATTGCTCACTCTGTAATGATTAGAACTTGTCTTAGAAGATAATCCAACTGATGCTTTTTCGCACGCATCCACAACATGTCTGCCTAATACAAGCAAAGCAGCTTTGTCGGACAGCTACTTCTTTAATTATATCAATTGCTTAGCACTCCACAATCATTACAGACAAAAAACACACATCGTTGTAAACGATGATCTTTTGCCTGTAAAGGTTTATCATCTCTCTGATGTTTACTCCGCCCCTTCATTTATCAGATCTGCTCGTAGAAGAATCTCTTGCTGCTCTTAAGGAGGCATGAAAACAAGAATTACAGTGGTTTCATCGAAAACGACAGATTAATGTCGAAATATATGTTTGTTCGGCAGAAACTATATATATATTCTTACAGCATCAACCAAATCACATGCCCACAACGTAAACAAATACGGCGATGCCTCACAAACACGATATAATAGGATACAAGGTCAAAAAGACAGCTGACACTAGCTCACAAACAGTCAAACACAGATAGGAGACAATGATTGTGCTACTCAGCTGTTTCATGGGTTAGTCCCTTTTTCAGCACCTAGAAGCCATTGTGCAAGATGAGTCAAGTACGGCTCTGCGTGTGAACTGCTGCTTAGTATAGGCCCTAGACTGCAAAGCTCGGCAGTAAATTCCCTCTCGAACTTCCTGCAAAGGAAACAAATTATCATCTACACACACACACAGAGAGAGAGAGAGAGAGAGAGAGAAAGAGAGGGAGAGAGATGTATGTACACATAGGGGAGAGATGAGGAAACATACAAGATTGATTCGATAACTGCAGCATTCTCAGATGTTATTTTAAGGGTTTGAGATGGGATCCGCAGCTTCAACTGCTTGTATTTAGTCACTTCAGGGGTGTCGGTCTTCGGCGTGTCAGCTCCAGCTGAATAAGTAATCAACCACTGAGCGGCTGTTGCATACTGAAGGCAGATTAACTTCATTTTCTCTAGCTTCTGCAATTTCAAAGAAAGGTGCCATTATTGAGAAGAGGGATCTTGTAGAGTAGGACTAAGTTTTGAACGATTTGGATACCAATAAATCAAATGCAAAAGAAGATACTGGTTTCTTAAGGATGTTACTAGTGTTCACACTCGCAAAGGGCAATCATTAAGCACAAAGCATCAATGAGAACTTTTCAAGTCAATTTACTAAAGGTAAGTAATGCCTGTTGAGCAGGCTAGTAGCATACCTTGAGAAGAACAGGCGAAAGCAGCAAACATTCCCTCAAACACTTCTCGAGGAAAAAGTCATGGTATTCTATAACCTGCACATGGGCAATAGAAGAGTAATTATCAATTTTCCAAAGAAATAAACTGTGTTGCTTTAAGTAATGTACTCCAGAGATTAAGCAGTTTAACAAATGCATTAGCATGCTTCCCTACCTGATCAATACTCTTTGCAGTCTGAAGTCTACTGTGCATCATGTGCCAATTGGGCTCAATAACCTTGACGCAATAATGACAGCATCAGAAAAATTATAAAAAATAGAGCAATCAAATATGACAAGAAATTAGTGAGAAAGAGGCAGCGAAGATATCAATGCAAGACAATAATTCTAATTAGCTCAAATGTCATCTGCAGAAGCTCTGTTTCATTCAGCAATCAGACAAGGCAAGGAGAAAATAAGAAATGAATTTACCTCAAAAGTCAAATAGTGTAGAAGGCTGTTGATAAACTTAAGCATATTGCGGCACAGCAGAGAGGAGACAGATATTGCTATTCCCTGCATATCAAGTTTGCGAAGACCCTATACAGTACAGATTCAGACAGTTATGTAAAAGTTTGGCCCGTATAAAGAAAAGAGTTAGTTTAAAGATGCACGATATACTTGATGTAGCTGCCATGCTGAACAAAGTTGCCGATTCACATGCTTGCAGTGAAACAGAAGACGAAATATCAGCTGATATTTTGTTAATGCTTTTTTTGAGATCACCAGAGACAATGGCCAGTGGACCTGAAATACAAAATCATGTTGGCAGAGAGTGAAACTTAATAATGCTGCATCATCGCTGGTATGTGGATAAGTATCATTTGAGTATATGTCATAACTAATATACTGTTTGAATTAGATCATAACAAATTTCACTTGAGAAAAACATTGACACTGTCTTGAAACTAAATAAATCAAGATAAAATCATAACTGGTCTTTGAAATTATTAGTTAAATACCGATCCCAAGCAACTTAATCAGGGCCTGCTGAATAAAAGTATCTCAGAAACAGTCTCAGGTTCTAACAAACCTTGACACTTAACGAGAATGTCTCCAAGCCAGTAATGCTCACGGGTTCTTCTAGATTACCGATCTCATTGATAATTTGGCTCATTTGCAAATCCTTCAGTGCACCCAACCTTTTCAACAAAGTGGTTTTTTCCTGGCATGAAAAAGTGATCTTTGTTAAGCTAATGATGCAAAAATAATTACGTGACACAAGCATATCTGGTAGAAGTATAAAGGACTAACCACACAGCATATTAAATCCTCGTGGTATGGATCAGCTACTGCCGCTGTTGACCGCAGTGCAAGGTCAAGCAGAGACTGCATAGAACAGGAAAAATTTTCAAATAATATTAGTAAAATATCCAAAAACTCTCTTCTTCAAACTAACTAGAGAAAAGAAAATGCACGCAATAATAGATCCATGTGATTAGGGGCCGGCAAACCTGCAGCTTCTCAATAGATATTGCATCTGGCTTCTTAATGAGCTCTTCCCGAGCTATATCCATAAAGTGAACCAGAAAATCACCCTGCACCACCAAACAAGAAAATATTACAGAAGAGAACCACAGAATCTAGACAATATTCTGATGTTGAGTCTTTATCTATGACGACTGATGTAAAACACCAAGCAGCGAACAAACTGGTCAAGGAACTAGGCAATAACAGTATCCAAAACCAAATGTCAATGACAGTGGAACATTCATAAAGAAAGAACAAAAGGAAAGACAAGAGACTACTTTGCACAGAAAAGGAAATCTGCTATTTTGTAGCTTATGATTACTGGCCTTATGATCTAATAAAATACACAATTGATGTGATAAATGCAGCCTAACCACATTTAAATATTTATGCAATACCCCATAATGATTTCATTCCAACTCCTAGGTGTTTGATTAGTAAACACGCAACAACCCAACAATTTTATTACAGACCCGCCCAACTATTCAATCAAATTCTATGTATCCCTCGCAAGCCAATCATTCAAAGGACTCCTGTATCCCCCACATATGATGGTAACTTATGATACTGTGTCTACCTGATCCAGAAGAAGATAGTGCTTGATTGACCTCAGTTTTCCCATCAGGTCATACTGCCAATGAACAGTTCTAAAGCATTAAAAATGTCAAACGAACAAAGCAGTCAATCAGAACACGGAATTCATTGTTGGTAGAAAATAAAACCTTCTCTTTGATAAGATTCAATAATTCACCACTAGAAAAATCATAAGCAGATTTAATACACTCCAGATAGCAATGATTAGAACCAACAGTTGTCAACTTTGAATTCTCTGCCACAGGAACCTATAGAGAGCAAAGATATAAGATTCTGAAATAGAACACTCAAGCAGACGTTTAGTGGAAAGCGATAATGAGCGACAAACCCGAATACTATGACCACATTCTCTCATAACATTCAGATATTTTCCTGTCGTCAAAATGGTTTCAGCAGCATTTGCAAGAAAACTAGGGATATCATCTTTCAGGCTGTACCTCTGTTGCCAATACTGTGTATCATAATCTTCTGTTAGACTTTCCTGTCAAAAGCAACAAATGTAAGATCCCTGTTTCATAGCCAGGATCAATCACTTGTGGATGAGCCATACCTTTTGAAGGGATTTATTCTCAGCAATAAAAAATTCACCATATGGATCATCAATCACTCCCTCATAGACCCACCTGCATAAGCCAGCTGCCTCACTTGATGTTTGAAATTAACTATCCCCGATACCAATCTAATTGTTGGGATATATTTAAACAAAGACTCAACTTCAAACAATTGTCCAGCAAGTTATGGTGCAATTTTACAACTTTAAAGGTTACACTCGTGATTAACCAATAGTCAGTTCAGTCATTAATTCTCATCAAACATTTTATGAACCTTCCAGCATCACTATTGCAGGTTGCCTCTTCATTTTGTAAGATGTATCAAGCCAACTCCGACATAACTACATATAAGAACCTGGAACAGCTAGTATAGCATAAAGATACAGCCATAACAGTACCTCTCTAGTATTCCAAGATAAGCTTGGCTTGCACAATGCAACATCTTCTCCAGCAACGACCTCACCAAGTGGTCACCTGCCATGACTTTGGCCTGGAATATTAAACAGTCATCAAGATAAATATACTTGTCAATCTGGCTAAAATCTTGAAGGTAAATTAATAAGCCATCATCCATACCTGACTTTGCAAGAGATTAAGAACACCAGAACCAATAAGGTTATCAGCAATGGCCTTCTTTATAACCATGGATAATGCTTGCATCGAACTCATCATTGGCTGTAAGTAATCAGAAATCGGAATGAAATTTAAAAGTCAACTGTCACAAAGAGAATAAGTTTATTTGCAATCAATCGAACCTGGCAATAAAACCACAATCCCTGTACAGACAATTTTCCCACTCGAAATTGATGTTCAAGCTGAGCAACCATGGTTTGATAATCCTCCAATGCAATTTATTATGACAATATTAGTTAAAAGAAAAATTATCCATATAGAAACACAAGCTACTATTGATGCAGCTAAGCAGATAAAAATCGTTAAAAATTACAAACGCAAAAGAGAAACATACAAGAAGCAGTGATCTGAGAGCAGCAGCAAAAGCGTGATTGACAAGACCAGTCTTGAACTGGGACCTCAACTCAACAAACTGATTGATTAGTACGTAGCTCTCACAAAGAGGAAATATCCGTTTTATAGATTCCTGCGATCATCACAGAAACAACGGATTGTCACAGATACAGCCCTCGAGATAACTATTGCCTAAATTTCTACAGACAGAATAGAGCATTTATCACATTAATATAGAGAAGAATCAATGTCGACATTCTTGCCTGAAGTGCCAAATCCATAGATGCATCAACGTGGAAGGTCATACTATGATCCTTGCCATGGACTTTCCTAATTGAAGCATATCGTCCTTCAATCCCAACCAATGCAGACAAGAGATCATCAATAACGATCAATTCCTGCATGAAAAAAAGGCACTATCATGAACAGTGACAGCACTTACACCCATGAGCCTCTCATCTCATGCCCAAGCCGGGAAATCTTGTACAATATTTTCAATACTATTTTTATATAGGATGAATGACACTGCCAATAAGCTATTTCCGTTTTATACAAATGTTCTAAAACAGTAAGACGGTGCAACTTATGATTGCAAACAAGTTTGCCAAGGCATTGCAATTAGAGACGTAACCTGAACTGCAGTGTGGTAAGAGCCTATCGGATTATCCACTCCACGACTGCACATAAAAACAAAAGATGGTCTTAGTACATTACTCAAGTAATGATATATCAATAAAAGACAACACTTGTATTGTTTTATCCTCTAATTTTAAAACTCATCGCACAGGCATGGCTATGCCCATGCCAAATAGAGGGTACCTCCATAGTCAGTACTCACATATTTATGCCACCCAGTAGTAGTTTAAAGGAATGAACCCAGTGGTACACAGCCACTGCACCAATCCTTTGTTACTATTGTGACTTAATAGTTATCATTATGACTAACTGACTTGTGACTTTTATTGTTATGATTAACTCAACATGTAATTTTCTTAAAACTACAATTTTAATTTCAAACATGAAGACACAAAATCAACTGAAATTCTAACTTAGAAAATTTTCAATAACAATAAAATTCCTATCAACATTGAGCAAATACCCGTAAACATCCCCCCTCTTTGATTCAGCACCACCTGATGAAGACTTAGCTTCTTCCTGACAAAAGCAATTTCATTATGATCAATGGAAAAACATAACGATATGAATATGAAAACGAAATCGACCGGTAAGAAAGATTATAAAAAGAAAAGGAAGAGAACCTGAAGAAATCGACCAGTAAGAAACGGCCGATCTACATTCCATTTTGGGGTCGAGGGGCCTGCGCTTGCTGATTCCATACCACGCAATGTATTATTGTACTCGAAATCTACGTAAAACCCTAAAATATTGCAATTACTATCCCCACGCTTCCACCACCCACTTACATACTTTACACTATTGCAGAACACGAAGCATCAGCATAGATCAAGATAAACACTTTTTTGCCGGGAATTACTATCTATTTAACCCCTTTCAGATTTAGTGAGCTGAAGGTGCGAGCGAAATAGACATTATATTGATGCCGCGTAATTAATTTCGAAGACATTTTTTGTGCAACCTTTTGATTCTTTTGACTGAAATGTAGGAAAATTTTGGGGTTTAGATTTAATAAAACGAAAAGTTTAGGGTGCAACTAAAATTAGAACTCTGTTAACATACCCAATACCCAATACTAAGCCCAATATGAAAACAAACTTATAACGAACAGCCCATGACAGCCCAATATAGGCTTTTTATTTTTCTGAAAAGAATGAATTTTTTTTTTTCGAAAGTCAAGCAAGTACAAGAAGGGTTAAAAGAACCCAACAGTTCTCCATGTCCCTCACAACAGATGAGGATACAATTAGAGAAAAATGCTGAGTCAATGTTCACCATAGCGATAATGACAATTGTATTCGGCAAAGACCACAACTCTGCCTTCCTCTTCTTACAGTAAGGAACATTAATACCAGTACATCGAACAAGTTTTTACACAACACTCTTCGTTCTCACCGAAATCTTTGTGTCGAATAGAGCAAGCCTTAGACGAACCAAATCGCGGCCATAATAAGTAATTGTAAAAAAAAATTCAAAATACCATGTCACCATGTGAATGATGGAATCACATAATTAGGGTGAGCATTGTATCTGGTGGCAAGAGAACGAACAGATTCGTCATCAGCAACATCTCCGAATTTACCGAGCCCGAGTTCATCGGCATGGATCCCGCAGGTAATAAAAACCGAAGAGATCCCAGCTGCATTTGCTCCTTTGATATCGTGGTGGAGAGAATCTCCCACAGCTATGCAATCATCAGCAGTATCCACACCGACCATTTCCATGGCAGATTTGTATATAATCTGCTTGTCGTTGAAAAACAAAAACTTGTCTTCTATCAAAGTGATGTTAGACAATATATACAAATAACTCAAGCAGAGAAAACATTTTTTGCCAATCATTTTAAAATTACCTGGCCAGGTTTGCCCATCCACTTCACTTCCCCACCGAGCTTCTCATATGTAGATGCTAATGTTCCTATTATGAGCACAACGAATATCTTCTTCATTTGATGAAGGAAAAAAATTCACAAAATAGTTACTGCCACTAAATAGGATATTTAAGTTAATTAACTCGGGAGACGTGAATCTATCTTTACCAGGCATCACCCGGAGTGCTCTAGCCTCAACGGTGACGAAATCGGGATTGGCGACCACCATAGGAATCTTTTTGGCAGCACATTGCTCCAAAATTTTGTTAAGTTGCTCGAGGCTCTTTGGAGCTGCATCTCCTGATGAGGATCCCAAGGCTTCGGTACCATGGGCAAGAACAAACTGAGCTTCTTCAACATTTTCCACCACTTGGAGGCCTAAGCCCTATTAAGTTATTGTTAAAATAAAAAAATTTGAAAAATGCAAGATTTGCATTCATAACCAGGATTTTAAAATACGAGCCCAAGATTTTTTAGCAAAGTTATGTTTGATTAAAGATTTAGAAGGGGAAAAACAAGTCCGAGAGAATATGTTGGCATACCTCAAGAGATATAGCGCCTCTATCACTCCAAGTCACGTGAATACAGGATCTTCCTAGCCCCTCAAACCATGGGTCATCTCTCCTTTTCAAAGAAAAATCCATGCCATTGAAATTCGACTTTTCAAAGGAATGAAGATTCAGAATAGTAGATGCAAAGGAAACCAAAACCTCAGAAGGTACTGGTGAGTCAATTCACCACTTGTAATGGCTCCCGTGAAGAGAGAAGGATCAAAACCAAGGCTACTCAACTTCTCGATGGTCGTCGATGAACGTCTTGAGGAATTACTTATAACCACCATCTTTGCACCGCATCTTGCCAAGTTTTCTACTGTTTCACACGCACATACAATAACAAATCTTGGCCTTCTTTAATAGAAAATCTGCATAATCCATTCAACTAAACATTGCCACCAATATTTCAAGCCTAACAAAAGGTTACGTACACGCGGTAATGGCCCCAGGGTATGGCTGTTTCCCGTCATGTAGGACACCAAACTGATCCAAGAACCAGGCCTGTTATCCATGAGATGATAAGCAGACGATCATTTAACATTCACCTCTAAACAACACTTACAGATAACAGAGAACTAAAAGATTGGATAGAAGAAAAGGGAAAAGTTACAAAGAAATATAGTCATCCATTCAAAGGGCTTCCGCTTCCCCATGTTGCAATTGGGAAGGAAGAGGATTCAGCTACCTGAAGTTAGGTAGCTACTTAAGAAAAATCTTCAGGCAGCCTTAACAAATGCAAAAAGGAGAGTAACCAGTAAAAATCCAGGACATCAGATGTTCCATAAAACTTCGATACGCACTGGAAAAGCATGTATATGTATAGTAAAATTGCAGATGTGCGGTGCATTGCCATCGTTTCCCAGAGAGGTGTAATGTAAAAAATCGACGTGGTCTACATCAAATTCAATAATCAAACCTCGTCAGCTCACGAACCAGTGACCAATTGATTAAAAATCCAGTTAACGCAACACAATCCACTAAGCATCACGACGCAAATGAACGCAATGTAAATCAAGTCGGAATAGTGAAAACAATTGATTCGAATTGACATCTCCGAAAAAAATTAAAATAAAGGAAACAGTGTTGCCTTGAATCTTCCAGCTTCAGCAATCTGTTGCAGACCGTTGATTGCTTGAAATGGCTTGACTTCGCTGAGATTTAACGATGGAACAGACGAACAGCACCTTCCAAGCATTTCTGTTTCCCCCCCTTTTTTTTCTTTTTCTTTTTCTTTTTTATGCTTGCCAATAAACCAGCTTAAAAAAAATGTAACAAATAAATAAACGGCTCGCTAACCAGCCCAATCGTCATGTGCTCGTTAAATGACAATGCATCATCGTACGGTCCTGTAAGTTCTCGCAATCTATATAGCGGATCCTGATCGTCCGTTTCTGGATCCTATACGCCCAAGAGCGTGATCCAATTTGACTTTCTTCAGTGCCGGAAACCAAAAAAATGTCGCTTTTAATGAGAGAGAGATGCTCAAACGCGAGCTCAAAATATTTTCGTTGCACCTGAAAAATCGATCTCTATTTACACTACGCAACAAGTTCAAGATCCTTTCGTCCGATCAGCTCACTTGAGCGCCCATGTCTCTGAGCAGTGTGATGCTTTTTTTCCCTGAAGCTCTGCTTTGAAGTCCGACCAGCTGAAATTGAAGTTGTCTCAGCTTAAATTTGTGAGGATTAGGTTTAGTTGAGTTAGTTTACTTTTAGTTTTCTCAGGAAAGTGATCATAAAGTATGGGAGTAATTATGGTTGTCATGTCTTGTTGGGGTTAATTTAATGCATTTCCATGCTTGTATAGAATCTAGGGTGTTGTAAATTGTGTGTATGGTTTAAGAAAGGGAACTTGAGTGAATTCTGTCCAGTTTCGCATGCATGTGGCTCCTGATTGAAGTTGGAAAATAAAACTGTTTTTCAAGCCATAGCTAACTGTAGAGTTATTGTTCAAGATTCCAAGGCTGTTTGTCTGTATAAAGAAGAAAGATTTGAACCAATTAGATTCTTGTTCAAAATAGTAGCATTTTAGTTGGGGGTAGAATTTGGGAGAGGACAAAAAAATGTTCTATTCACAGTTCATCTTGGCCAAAAAGGGGCCTTTGGGCACCATTTGGATTGCAGCTCACCTGGAGCGGAAGCTCCGCAAGAACCAGGTTGCTGATACAGATATTGGAGTTTCTGTTGGTAAATAATAAATATTCATCTTTTCTAATGGATCACTATTAAATTCTCAGAGTGCGATATACTCCTTTTCTTTACCCGTCTATTAATTCTAATGGCATTTATAATGGATAACTTTTAGTTGTAATTAGGATAGGACGAGTACATAGTCTAAAGCTTGATTTAAATTGAACCAGGAAAATGGTATACATTGAGATGTTGAATTGGAAACTGAAAAAATATTTTGTTAGAATTTCTTAATGATTTCTTTGAATAAATCTCATACGAGGATGGTTATGTTCCTAATTGTACTATTTTTTGGTCACTATCATGCATCAGTTGTCGTGAACAGTTAACAAACACAATCCATATCTGCATGTCATTGAGTCTGATGATAGTGATGATTAAGAGAATACCTTCCACCTTCTAATTTGTTTATCTTCAGTCATTTTTGCATGGAGTATACCTCTTTGGTGATATTTACGGTGCTTTACAGACTCAATTCTTTTTCCCGATGTGCCTATTGCGCTACGGTTATCCAGCCATCTTCTGGTTGGTGTGGTGAGAATATATTCCAGAAAGGTGAGCTACCTCTTCGATGATTGCAGCGAAGCTTTGCTTAAAGTCAAGCAGGCTTTTCGTTCTGCTGCGGTGGATCTGCCCCCAGAAGAGTCAAAGGCACCTTATCATTCCATTACCTTGCCAGAAACGTTTGATCTTGATGAGTTTGAATTGCCTGAAAGTGAAATGCTCCATGGGTTAGTTTTGAAAATTATCGCCTTTTCATAGTTACCTTTACTTTTCGTTTATTTTTTCTTGTAAAGAAAACCGTTGTTGGTTTTCTAGTTCAAAATATCTATAGAAAATAGTATATTTCTATGAATTGTATCTCAACTCTTCGAAACATTAGATCTACTGGCTATCAAGTGTGCTTAATATGTATGCTTATGTTTCCAGTTCTTCACTAATAGACTTAAGTAGTTTAATGTGACCTGATTCACATAATGAGAGAAACAATTTTAGCTTGTCTTCTTCGCCTGTATATGCGGACACTTTGTAAACAGTATGTGTTGGGTTTTCAAGGTGGGATTGTACATCTGATATGTTTTGTGCAAAATTTGCAGCAACTTTGTGGATCATCATATTAGTTCAAAAGAGCAAATTACTCTTCAAGATACCATGGAGGGAATCAGTTATTCTACATCAAAATTTGGCTTGGATGGTTAGTGATATACTTATGCCTGCATTTCCTTTATACCTGCTGGAATTTCACTATATAACTTCTTTTTCTGAATACACTGGGAAACAGTCAAATCAAGTATATAAAACATCAGTGAATTTAATTTTCTTCTTGTTTTTTTTTCTTTGTTACTGCTGTTCTGCTTTATCAGAGAGATTTGGTGATGGCGACACCTCTGGGTTGGACCTTGATGAGGTACTCAAAGCTTTAATTTAAGCACATTATGCTCTCTCTCTCTCTCTCTCTCTCTCTCTCTCTCTACCTCTCCCTCTCCCTCTCCTCTTTTTCCATTTTGTGTTGTTCACTTGTATTTTTATGCATGTGACGAGATATCCACAATTTATTTTGCTTGAACATAAAATTCTGAGCTGAACTGGTTCCTAGATAGTTGAAGTCATATTAGGAAACATTTCTGTTACGATGATAAGTTTTCATGTCAGCTTTTCTAGTTCGATGTTTTACTATGCCTTCAATATTGATTTGAAAATTGAAAGTGGCTCTAATATGTGGATTTGTTAAACTTATAAAAAGTGCTTCATTGATCGTTCCATTGCTTGTTTTCACTCAGGAGCTGATTTTAGACAAGATTGGTGCTACAGGCTCTTTGTACGAGAGGTTAACTTCACTTTAATTTAATTTTTTTAATATTACATATCTTTGATTTTTCTTTTCTCTGTAGACTAACTGGCATTGATTGTCTTTGCCCAATGCTGCAACAGCGTTGAAAATTAGTTTATTGCTGTGAACTTTTATTAAATCTGTGTGCTGTATATCACCCCATCTTTTAATTGGCTCTAACTTCAGATGCACGATGATCTCTAAATTACATAATTTGTCCTATGGTTGCTTCTTTTTACTTTCTGCTAGTTGGAATCCACATTCACTTCACTCAGGATTCAAGCTGCTTACTCCTTATTTATCTGTTTATGGCATCTGCTACAATAAACTTTGGCTATCAAGAAGTATATGCAATTTTTTATGAACTGATAAAAAAAGGAAGGGATGGCCACATTTCATTATTTAGCACTTGTTCGTTTTGTTTTATTTTTTTCATCTTGCTGGAGTTATATAAAGAAGGGTAATACAAATTACAAATTCATCTTGTATGGGATTCTCATACATTTAAACAGATATTGATACAAGCTGTTTTCCTCTCGAGTCGTGATGTGTTTGCTATTAGCTCTTGCACTGTAAGATTCTGATTTCTGATACTATCTTCCACGTGATCCAGTGCCGATCCCCAGGCCTCTGTTGGACCAATGAGCCCATTCAATCAAGATGAACATGTTGAATCTAGGGCAATAAATGCAGCAAATATGGTAATTGCTTGAACTTCTTAAATATGTTAGTTACTTCTTGAGGTTTATATGTGTTGAGTATCTCTTCCAACTCTTTCTTGAAATATGGTATTGCTTGAGGTTTATATGTCAAATCTGCGTTGCCCATTTCTTTTTCTTTGACACATCAGTCTGCTGTGCAAGAAGGTCTGTGAATTTCTTTGAGAGTTTACATCCAATATTGTATGAAAAATCATATTTGTGTGCAGGTTGGTGATTTTGATAAATGTGCTGATCCCATTGATTATGCCCAAGCCCCGGGTACTCCTGGATTAGTGGAAAAGCCAAATTTGTCCAAGGCACATGAGGTTTCAGCATGTGATGACCTTATTGACTCTGAAAATCATTTAATGGAAACTGAGAATGCCACAAAAAATACTTATGACGATAAAAAAGAGGAGAATTGGCATGATCACGATAAAATGAACTCTGACTCGATTTCTTCTGTGCCGACCAAAGAAAATTCTGCTGGTTTGAAATCAAATCCTCAAGGAGATATCCCTATTGAAGCTAGCTTAGAAAATGTTTCAGTACACGAGTGTTCATCAGGTTCTAAGCCTACTTTTGATTCACAATGTCAAGATAATACAGGGGATACAGCTCCAGATTTGGTTGAAGTTGAAACTAAAGTTGATTTTCCGAATGGAGATGCAGACAAACCTGAACTGTCTTCTCACCCAGTTGACCAATCAGGTCATGAAAATGATTCCTCTACTGAAAAAAAATTCTCTCTCAAGCCATGCATGTCAAACACAGAACATTCTGATAAACCAGCCACTGAATGTGAAGTGCCAACTGATGCTGAAGTACACCTGGATGAAGATAAGCTTATAGCTGTAAGTGAGCCCGGAAATAGATCAGCTGGAGATCTAAACAATTCTGCGGAACCTGAGCTGCCTGGTCCCGAGAAGCCACTCGCAGTACCAGAGGGTGTTACCAACTTTCATACAGATATGCTTGTAGAGGGTAGTTATGGAGGAGCAGAGGGGCTAGGTGAAGATGATTCTTTGAACAAATTAGTTACAACTAAGAAGCGTACTTTGACTGAGAGTACGCTGACGGACCAAAGGTTTAATTCTGCTGAATCTTCTAGGCATGTCCGTTTTAAAAGAACTATTGAATCTGTTCCAAATGATGATGATTTGCTGTCCTCAATTTTAGGTAAGATGTCTGTTTCTTATGCTTATTTGGGATAACTGTTCCTTCAGATATGTTCTCATTTGGATGTTGATTCAGTTGGGCGATCTTCAGCTTTGAAAGTAAAGCCAACTCCAACTCATTATGAGGTGACATCATCAAAGTGGACTCGTTCTACTACTCGCACCCCTGCCAAAAGAAAAGTGCTTATGGATGATACAATGGTTTTGCATGGAGAGTATGTTCGTTGTTTAACTCTGATTTCTTAAACTCCTCTTTGTGTCTTGCTTTCCAAATTATGGCCTAAATGATACTAATTTGAAGCTACTCGTTGACGCTTGTTTGAAATTATGTCTGCTTATTGTGCATCTGTTCTGCTGATTAAAGTAATCACATCAACACTTTCATTAATGTTTTAAAAGGAAAAAATTGACAATTCCTTTCTCGCTTATATTTTGTATGAAAATATATTTTTTGTTGACATTCACCATTCATTGTGAAGTCTACAATTCTTCATCCGTTCATACATGGCAAGGTGTCTATGATCTGTCTCTATCGAGTTACTTCTCGTCCATTGAGTTGGTTGTAGTTTTGTGTATAATAGCCAGAGGTGGTTTAGCCAGCGTTTCAGCTTATGGCTTCTATTCTAGAATTTATATGGGTGCTTCGTAAGACTAGATATTCTTGTTGGATAGCATGATACGGAAACAGCTGATGGACACTGAAGACATACGTCGTGTAAGAAAGAAGGCGCCTTGCACGCGGCCTGAGATATCAATGATTAAGACCCAACTATTGGAGGATGAAATTTTCCGTGAACCTATATTTAATGGTGAGTTTGTTGTGTCAATTTGCTTCCTGTGGCTCTTTCACGTACATGCAATCCTATGCATATTTCATGAACCATGGTGTGAAATCATCATTGCTGAATTTACTTATGCTTAGTACATGCAACATATTATCCTTGAAAGATCTCAATTGAGACTAATGAATGTTAGATTCGTAGCATCTATTTGTCAATGTAATGTGTCATGAGTGTGTAAGTGCATGAAAAGGCTTTGAACTTGAATCCCTTTTCGTAGCATATGTTGATTGTAGATCACCTATTTCTCTCTCCTTCCTCTTTGCATTCAGTTCGTAATGTGGTTTATTTATTAGTGAATTGTTTTATAATGTTCGTTTCTCAATAATTTAGTGTTTCGTAGTGGCATTAATGGACCACTGGTGTATAACAGTTACCTTTGATTCTCAGGCATGTCGGTCCAATTGGCGTCTCTGCACAGTCAAGTGTGTGATCTTAATAGAATTAAAGTTTGCAAGAACAATCTAGATTCTTCTCTCTCAATAACGGTTGGGACAAGCGTGCCTTCTAAAATCAACAATGATGTTGATGGGTCGATGTCTTCCCCTAACAGAAATAATACTGAGCCAAATGATGACCCACTAGATGCCTTAAAACTTAATGATGCAGAACAAAGGGGAGAGGGGGCCAACGAACTATTTCACAGCTCTAATGAGGTGACTGAGCCAAGTGAGAATCTGCTGCTGGGTGATGACACGAGCAAAGTAGTTGAAGGGTTGTACCCAGGCGTTGAGTTCAATAACGAGCATGCTGATGTGTCACATGCTGATGCTTCAGGTACGATTATAATGTTCAAATTTATGTTTATAAATTGATTATTTGACATATGCAAGATAAATATTTTTTTAAATGCAGATGCTATTGCTGTTATACCAGATCTTCCGGAAGAAGTACCCTCCACTGCACAGAATTGTGAAACGATGGATGCTGAAAATGTACTAGGGACTATGAGAGATGTAGTTAAAGAGAACGAACATGTCATTGATAATGTTGTCGCTGACACCGAGCCTGTAAGAATGGATGATTTTGATGACGTAGATGCTACTACCACAGCGATGGCACCCGATGCTAAATATAGGGAGATGGAGGATAGTTTTCAGAAAGAGATGCATGATTTTCAACTGGGGGATTTGCATCATATCATGAATTCTTCGTACCCATCGGAGATAGGTTTGTGGGAGGATGGCTTCATGAATAATGGTGACTATCCAGAACAGCAAGAAACTTATCGACTTGATGTGATGGATGCAGAAACTTCCGGTTTAGATCTGCTTAATCAAGATGTAAGTTGTTTTTGGTTGCTGATCCCTGGAAATTCTGGTTGAACCTGCTTGCAAATGTTTCAAGAAGTCTTACTGGGTCTCTATCGTAAATTGATAAAGAAAATGAATTATTTATACGTCATTATCATATTCCATTACATTATCATTTATTAGTCAAGATGCTGATCCTTCAACAGCACGTTGAGATAAATTTCGGGAAATATTTGAACTGGTGGATGGATATAATGAAAACATCAGCGGCATGCTTAGAATAGTTTGCTTGTGTTTATTTGGAAATACCTTTCTATCAGAACTAGATTAATTTGCTTAGCTTGTGATTGCCTCATGTTGCTGCAACTTTTGTGTACATGTTAGTTCTTTTATTATTTTTTCTGCTTAGAAGTTTGCCAAAATCCATGTTGTAACTTCCGTAAGATGCAGGCTCCGGATTACTCTGCTACTGGACATGACACAGGTGGGTACCATCTTGTTAAGTAAATGTTTGTTTCGCTTCCTTTCTTGCACTTGAATTGAAAACTAAGAACATAAAAGATTTGGGTAATAATTTGCATGTCTGCACTGAAAATCATTGTACGAGCTCAAGTTCGAGTCACTGTGTATCTATAGCCTCGAAAGTGCCTTAGCCCCATAGATTGTGGTACAAAGTATATTTTAGTATCTGTAGGCCTTCAGCAATGTATACAAAGTTGTGCTAGTTTAGTCAGATTGGGCAAAGTAAAACAATATCAGGTTATATGGATCAAGTTAGTTGCCTTCGCCAATCTTCAATGTTGATCTTTGCACATCATTAGCATCTAAATTAAGCCGTCGGGCAACGCTCGCTAGTTCTTAGCTGTCATGTAAATAAAGATTGTGATGTCCCATGAACAAAAGGTGAACGAACCTCGTGTCTTAGGTAATACTCCCAACTTTTTTTGATAACCGTTGTCTCTTATTAGTGAGGGATCCTTTATGGATCATGGGATCCTATTTTTTTAAGCTAAGGTCCATCAACTGCTACATATAAGTTGTGTCATTGTGTATGAAATTCTTTCCTGGCATTGACTGGTTTCATTTTTTTGAGTTATAGAATTTTTGAATGTCGATGATGACGAGCTGAATGATGTTGGGGGTGATCCTGATGACGAAGAGGCTAAATTTGCTGAGAATAGTGGGTGGTCTTCACGTACAAGGTATTCATATGCTCTCCTATGTTTTCTTCAATGAATGCAAATTGCTGTTCTCATCATGATTAGGACCTTAATAATTTCAAGATTGATTGGATTTCGAGAACCATAGTTTCAGCACGATTCGAAGGATTTCCCTGTTTCACGGAAATTCCTGTTATAATGGCAAGCAAAAATAGTTGTATTTTTCAAGGACATCAATCATTATATAATTCGATTTATCTCCTCTTCTCTTCTGCAGGGCTGTGTCCAAGTATCTTCAGACTATGTTCGTGAAAGAGGCAGAGCAAGGAAAGAAATCTCTTTCCATGGATAAGCTGATAGCCAACAAATCACGCAAAGAAGAAGCGAGGATGTTTTTCGAAACATTGGTATTTTATTCTCAACCGTGCTCTTAATCCTTATTTGATTTGTGAGCAACTGCTGCTTGTGTTTAATAATGTCCATAATTTAATTTTCCAGGTTCTGAAAACGAGAGACTACATCCACGTCGAGCAACAGAATCCAGTTGGAGACATCAGCATAAAACCCCGGACGAGGCTCATGAAATCCAGTTTCTGAACCATTGCTATGAAAATCGACGATTATGCCCTAATTTTGACCCGTGCTTAATGTTGATGAAGGTAGTTCGATTCTTTTTCATGGGGATGAGTATTGCTTGTTGAAAGACTTTTGTAGGCGACCAAAGTTTCAATCCGGGGCAGTTCATAACATGTAATGGTTCGAACCGATGTAGATTGTTATCGTAGATATATATGTTGTAGTATGTCATAAGATGTTATGTTATATAGTTATATGTTGTTATGTTGTGTACATAATATGTATTGTTAGAAGCTTGTTTTCAAAATCTCTAATTAAGGTTATTCTGATATGAATAAAATATCCAGTATGTAATGGTTCTCAGTCGGAGGTAAGCCGCCAACATAAAATGCCGTAATTGTGTATGTTCTCTCTCTTCTTGGTTATAACTTATATATATATATCCTCTAGTTTTGTTAAGAAAGAAAACTCGGTTAAAATAAATGGTAGCATGTGATTTTCATGGGTAAACAAGTTTCTAATAAGTGAAATTAAGCGAAAACAAATTATAGGAACGTATGAGGATCATTGCAATGCCGTCCGAGTCGCGCAACAAGAAGCTAATGGTTTCTTGATTTACATTTCCTATCACCACAAACAACACTGAAATAGAATAGAAGAGATACTCATTCAACTATATTAGTCTCTTCCCCGATAGCTACAGCGGTGTGTTCGAGCTTTCTCTTTTTTGTTGCTCTTCTATTTTGCTGAATTTGCTTTACATACTCAGCAATTAACACATGGAGCTTCGGCGCGAACGTATCTTTGAGAACGACTCTGTTCCCAGTCCCGCCCGCTTTTCTAAGAGCAGACGCCGTGTAATCCTCGGCGTGCTTGTAGTGAAGGTCGCAGTACGATGGAAACACGGATTTCGACACCGTGTTCCCACACTGCGTGTTGCTCCACTGCAGAGACACAATCACCAAATAAAAATAAACCACCGAGCAATGGAAAATGCCCAAGATAAAGCGCAAAGCTTTCGACATTCACAGGAGAGAAGCAAAGAGCGCATTTCTCAGAAAAAGACTATCCGTAATCAGATAAAGCGCATTTCTCAGAAAAAAATAACAAGACTATTATAATACTGGCCGATCAATCACATTCAGAAACATAGAAAAATAACTAAAAGAGCGCAAGACTATTATAAAATTTATCCAAACTAACGCAACTTTATTGTGAATTTTGTGCAAATTGGTTTCACAGGAAATTTTGGGCATTAGCGAGTAATGATTTGCTCGTACATAGAAGGGTGTCGCGCCAAACTAGATCAAAACCTGAAGGATATGTATTATGTATATCATCCAAGTGGCACATTGATACGTTTCAAATTCTCTAGCTAAAATAACGAATGAACCGTTATGCGCTAAAAAATTGACAAGATCGAAACAAAACCTTTATGAGATCTAGCCCCACTGATTTGTTTTCGGTAAAGTCAACAAGGGTGAGAACGAAGAAAATAAAATTTTGCAGGCAATTCACATCCAACCATGAGAAAAATAACACAAATGACAGAAAAAAAAAATGTCATGATTGATTATCATCCCAAATTTTCTTGGAACACATCAAACATACACAATGTTTGTTGGTTAAAATAGGGAAGTATATCAATTGTTCATGAAAAAAATCTCTCTTTATCCCAGAAATGCAGCTATAATAAGACAAAACACGTCCAACAAAACAGCCTCCTATAGCCAACACCCCACGGGAAAAAAGATTAATCATCTAGAACTGCCACCCACAACCACAACATAAACTATAACAAGCGATAGAGAGGGAGAGAGAGAGAAGATGCATACGGAAGAGTATTGGCGATTACAAATTCACAGGGCTTGTAAAGCATCTGCCGAGTATCGCGCACAATGTGCATGCGACAGAAACTCGTCATCGCCAAGGCCCTGCGCCCGCAGCGTTGAACCTCGCACTTGGGCCCTACGCTGACAACGCCACCCTCAGCACCGCCACCGTCATTCCCATCCTTCACGGTACGATCACCATCGCTAGCCTCCTCAGAAGGGCTCCTTCCATGTTCCCACCAGTAATCCCTGTGCTTTTTCCTGAGCTCCTCCACCAGAACCCAGTAGTGGTTTCTGTAGATCTCGTGCAGCTCATTGATGCGACGAGCTCTACGGGCCACGACTTCGGTTCGGGTCAAGGCTGCAGATCCGGAAAGCACCAGATCTTGGTCGAGGCCATCGGCTGGGGGTGGAAAGGTCATGGCGGCGGGATTTCGGAGTTTTTGGAGGTGGGAGAGATCAGAGAGAAGAGAAGGGATGTGAAAGAATGACAGGGCGACGATTGTGAATTGGAAAATTGAGGTTTGTGTGTGTTTATAAATGTGGGGTCGATTTGGAATCTTCAATATCCCGCTTAGATATTTTTTATTATTTCTACATAATCTCTATACTACATATTATCTTCTTTATTCTTAATTGAGTCAATTTTTTTTCTTTATGTACATCAATTATATTAAATTCTAATTTTATCTATTTAACATATTTTTTATCTATTATTACGATATTTGATTTAATATTTGCGTTAACGATTTGTGAAATTACTTGTTTTTCTTATAAATGTGAAATTAGAGAAGGAAAACTGATGGCGGAGAGCAAAAGGTGGTGGGACCCATTTTTCATTTCCCTCCTTTTTCCCACAAACCTCAGCACAGGAGAGCCAATAAAGCGCTAAATCTCCGAAAACCCTAATCGTCCCTCAAAAATTCGAATCCTTGTGATTTCTCACGGAAGGGGAAAAATTTCAAAAATGTCTCTCAACAACAGCCACCGAAGAACCCGAATCGCGTTGATGTTACCATTATTATTATTGTTGTTATCAAACCTCTCGCTTGCCGTCGCGTCCGATCAACAACGGGAGTCATCTCCCTCCAGGGCGACGTCGTTGCACGAGACTCTGACCTCAAATGGCCTCCCAGCGGGTCTCTTCCCGAAGGGCATCTCCGACTTTTCCCTCGACCCAGCCACGGGTCATTTTGAGCTACGATTGGCGTCTCCCGCCCCATGCGACACCAAGTGCGAGACGCGTGTGAGGTATGATTGCAACATCACGGGCACCCTCAGCTACGGAAAGATTGATGGCCTATCGGGAGTGGCTGCCCAAGAATTGTTCCTCTGGCTGCCCGTGAATGGAATCAAAGTTGATGTTCCGAGCTCAGGATTGATATACTTTGATGCCGGCGGGGTGTCGAAGCAATTTTCTTTGTCTTCCTTTGAGAATCCGCAGGATTGTGACGTCGAGGAGGACGATGGGGGTGCGAGCGATGGGATAAATGATATTCTCATGGTCGGTAATGTTGGTTATTTTTTCGTTACTTAATATTGGATTTGAATTATGTTTTTACGTTAAAGATCAATTTTTGTGCATTTCCAGCTGTGTTTGTTTGGTGATTTTAGAAATCATGAATTAGTAAATTATGAACCTTTTGGCTTATGATAGTCGGATAGTCAAGAAATTGCTAAAACATTTTGTTGATTGGATGCTTAGATTTGATATATGTGTTTATGCTGGAGTTGAATTTAGGACATGAAGGGTTGCATTTGGTATCTTATTTTGGAGTTGTTTCATTTCATTTAGCATTGGTTAGTATCGAACACGTTCATATATGAAGAAACACCTTGAGTTCTATCATGTTAACATGCCTGACATTACGGTAGGAATAGGTGCAAAAAGATCCCTAGCATGAAATCTCAGGATTTGCATCTTAACTTATTGATGACTGTAACAAGAACCTGCAACAAGAAAGCTATGGATTAAACACTATATCAACTAGATGATATCTGGATTAATTCTGCTGTAGTAGCAAATAGCAATCTTGGGTAAGGACTTTTTGGATTATCGGATCGTGCCATTGTATTTATATGTGATCTTCTGTGTCTATTCGATCTTATACACTACCATTAATTTGGGTTCCTGCTCTAAATTCATGTTTATTTGTTACATCGCAGAATGAATTCGGAGAAATTGTGAGTCAAGAAGCTATGGACCAGGAAGCAAGAGCTGATTCGTAATCGGAAACTAAACTGCTGATTATTATTACATACATAACTATGTGTATCTTCAATCGATTCATGTTTCATGTGCTGCTGATGTTTCGTGGTAGTAGTTGTGACGACGATGGCTTGAATTGTACATAGTTTGTTTCACTTTTTCACCTGATTCTTGTGTATGTTCTTCGCCCAGTTCAGAAAAGTTAAAATGGCCCTACAAACAGTAATTACTGTTTAGTAAATAGTGAATAACTAAATTGTAGTATCCTTTACTTCCTTTTGGGAAACTGGAAAAACATAAAAATAAAAGAAAAATAAAATTAAATCTCATCCTTCGCCTCCTCTAAACCACAAACAAGAACGAGCTGAGCTGACAAATTGACATGGAATAATCGGGAAAGGAAACCCAAAGATCATTTTATCAGTTGAAATCAATCGATTCCGTAATCATTTTCTCGTCTGTGATCTTCTTACAGAGAGGAAAGCGTCTCTAATAGATGGCTGTGAGAGCGGCAGTAACAGGGATATGCGTGTCTTCTTCTACAGTTACCTCCCCTGCTCCTTCGTACAGTAGAGGGGCTGTTGTAGTCAAATCTCAAATAACATCCAGGACATCTTTTTATGGCCCTGGAGGTAGCTTATTATGCTTCTTCTGTTTACTTACTTGGCTGATGCAAGTTGTTTGTGGCATAGATGTCCCTCTTTCATCTTTTTGACTGTAGATTAATGGGTTCCTTTCAAAATTTGAATCTTGATAATTGAAATAATTCTGAGATGCTAATGTATATTTGCAGTGGGCACTTCACAATGTAGAGGTTTACAAATTTCATTACCCAGCAGATCCAGATGCAATAGTCAAGGAGCGGGTGCTCTTGGAGCTCAAATGAACCTCTTTGGTCGGTTCGCTAGAGTTGTTAAGGTTGTTGGGAATTCTAAATATCTTTTGTGTGTCGTTGCATTCATGATAAACTAGGTAATAACTGCAGTTCTGCCCCTTTTTTACATGTAGTCGTATGCGAATGCTTTGATAAGCACCTTTGAGGACCCGGAGAAAATACTGGAGCAAACTGTCATTGAAATGAATGATGATTTGATCAAGATGCGTCAAGCTACCGCACAAGTATGCACTATACATCTCCGTTGTTGATAGTTTGAAAATTAAGTGTTCGAGTGAGGGATCATTAAGTGCCCAACATCTATCTACTTTGTAGGTTTTGGCTTCTCAGAAACAGTTGCAGAACAAGTATAAAGCTGCACAACAAGCTTCTGAAGATTGGTGAGTCCTTTAAAAGTGCATTTTTGTTCTCTGCATTTCCTTTTTTTACTGCTCACGATTCTGATTTGCTTCAATGAAGGTATCGAAGAGCACAGCTTGCTCTTGAGAAGGGCGACGAGGAGCTCGCGCGGGAAGCTCTTAAGCGCAGAAAATCTTATGCTGTAATGACACTCTTTTACTTAAAAGTTGTTAATGATCAATTGTGCAGCTTTTACTGATAATTATCTGAATTATTGTACAATGTCTTGAATTGGGTTTGTTATTTGTGTCTGAAGCTTAAGATCAGCAGATAACATTACAATGAAACTTCTTCCAGATGAGAATAGTTCATTTATCAACATATTGTATGTACTGAGGTTTTCTCTTTTATTTGTTGTACCATTTTGCCACACATTTGGTGAAGTTAGCTCACTGTTCAAATTTCGACCTTTATGTGAATGCCGATTTCAATTTCATGAATTGCATTGCCGTGGCTCATGAATCTTTATGTCCTTTTCTGATTCACCATAATGTTCCAAAATATTTGCAGGACAGTGCAAGTGCTCTGAAGACTCAACTTGATCAGCAGAAGAACGTAGTTGATAATCTTGTTTCCAACACAAGGGTGCGTTATTATACGAACTTCCAAAGCTATATCTCCGTGTCTCGGTTAATTATTATGACAGCAGTCGACTAATGAAAGTGGAAACCATTGTGAAAACATTTGCGGGTTGCAATAATTAAGTCCATTCTTTCATCAGTCAAAGCCGGAAATTCTTACTACTTAATATGGTTTTGCAGCTGTTAGAAAGCAAAATACAAGAAGCAAAGTCCAAAAAGGATACTCTTAAAGCACGGGCTCAATCTGCAAAGTATTATTTTCTTGTTCCTTCTTTTCACTACATCTCGTATTGTCGAATAATCCCCGCAAATCATATTAAATTGGCTTTTATTCGTCGTTCTACTCCAGGACCGCAACAAAAGTTAATGAGATGCTGGGTAATGTGAATACAAGCAGTGCTCTTTCAGCTTTTGAGAAGATGGAGGAAAAGGGTAAGCAGATCCTTTTCTTTTTTGTCTCAACATAATATTCAACAATGAAATTATATTCAGTTCTTTGCATACAAACATCCCTCCGCATATCTGCGTAAAATTGGTATCTTAAGACCAAATGTGATATTCAATTTTTATTTAATCCTGCATAATGGTTGTCTTCAACATGGAGCAAAAAATGCGAAGCTCATAAAAAGTCTCACTACTTTGTTTTTTTTTTTTTTCATTTTGCTGGCAGTGTTAGCAATGGAATCTCAGGCAGAAGCACTCAATCAGCTAGCTGGTGACGAACTGGATGCAAAGGTATATAATAAGCTGCATCAGCATTTTATTTCATCAACTTTACATGTTACTAAATGCACGCACCATAATTTTTTAAACTTTCAAGCTCCAAATATGTGTAAACATATAATTGATCAAATTTATGAACTGTTTTCACCAGTTTCTCCACTCATATCTCGGTAAAAACCAATACTCATTATTAGCTTATAAACCGTGAGAAAGTTCAAATGATTATTATATCGCCAACACTAAGTTGTGTGTATAACAGTCTAAATCTTCTTTATTAATAAGTTGTGACTGAATATCTCATATTCTTTTTCTGCCAGTTTTCATTACTGGAAACCTCTTCAGTAGATGACGACCTTGCCAGCTTGAAGAGAGAACTATCCGGGAATACCAAGGTAAGTTAATTTTTTTTATTATTATTTCTGCCTTTTTCTGGGCATTAATTATTAAGAGCTTAATTGGTCAAAATTTCATCTCCTTGCAGAAGGGTGAGCTTCCACCAGGTAGGCCAGTTTCGAGTGCATTGAAGTATCAAGATCCTGAAATTGAGAAAGAGCTCAACGAATTAAGACAGAAGGCCAAGGAATACTGATTACTTGTAATTATTGTTTAAGCGAATCTGCGTTGGTGCATGTTTTGCTTAACAACATTTCATTTTGGATGCTATTTTTAGTACATAATAATATTAGCACGATATGGATATAGAATTCCCTGGGAAATGGATATTCATTGAGTCATTACAGCGTAGTAACAACTATATTAGGCACGCATTGCAATAATAACGAATACTATGGTGTAATAAAAATGGATGATACACTTATTATTACAGAGGAGGATAGAAGTAGGAAGACAGAGAAAAGCCGAGGAAAAGCAAGCCTCCAACAGTAGCCACCGTGCGCTGAGAGATCTTTGATGCTAACATACTTCCACCAATCACAGCCAATGATGTGCATATAGTGTGCCCTATTGTGGCACCGATGGCGACTCCGAGTGCGTTTTTATGGGTAGCCAGCTGCAGAAATATATGAAATAATTTATTTTCTAAGATTAAAAACTCTTTTATGTAAATAAAGATGGCATTAAATGTTAAAGGATGCTTACAGCAATTGTTGCTATTTGGCTGCGATCACCCCACTCGGCTAAAAATGTCAAGATGAAGGACTGTAAACGGAGATCAAAAGAGCACCGGAGGAAAATTTAATATGCTTGATTGAACAAATGAAGATGGGAAAATAAGTATCTTTTGTGAGTGTTCCAGGCAAAAAAGGATAGTTTATTGTTATTACCAATAAGTTTCTCGGGGAGCTACAGCGTAACACGTACCTCTAAATAAATTGGGGTGCAAAATCTTGAAAAGATGCGTCTAATAGACGACTTCCCTTGCCCGGATTCGAGCTTTTCTTCCACCTGTAGGAACCAAATAAAATACGTAATATTAAGCAGGATTGTATTATACATTATGGAGAAGTAAAAGGGGTACCGAAAATTGTACCTCTTCCATTTCCTTCTTCTGGGAAGATTTAGAATCTGATCTCCATGCAATGTAGAGCAATCGTAGACCAAAGAAAGCATAAAGAACTGCAGGACATGTTATTTTTTATATGTAAATCCATATTAACTGAAATTTCACTAAAGGAAAAACGTTGGATACATAAAAAATTACAAAAAGGAAAAGGAAACAAGAACCTGTAGCTGCATTATTTGTATGCTTCCTTGATATCAAATTCGGCACAATCCTACCCAGACCAGTAGAGAGTATCTGTTGGATGTTTAAGTAACATGGTATTCGTTGAAAGTGTTCTTGGACGGTAGGGCCCAATCATGTAAGATGTAAGAGTATATACTGAAAGAACGAAATATATTAAAAGAGCAAGAGATCGACTTACCGTCATTATAAACAAGGCACTGAGAGCACCAGATAAAACAATTGATTTGGGGTGACGCATAGCCATGAGAGCGGCAATTATAAAAGTCTCATCCCCAATCTAGAATCAGAAGCATTTTTAGATCAATCTTCAATCAGTAGATATAAAAAACAGTCGGACGGTTAACAATGATCTAATCATATCAAAGAATTATTATGGCACACATACAACATCGGACATAATTTACTAACCTCGCTGACAAGTATCATGGATAAACTTGCAAAGAAAGCATCAAAAACCCCATAACCAGAATCCACGTCTATGCCGGCAGTGACAGATTCGAGGTCCTCCTCAACAGCACCAGCCTTGATTTTGTCGGCCAAAAGCTGCCCACAATTCATAAACAAGAATAAGGTTACAGAAAATTGTAAGGAAGATTATTGTCCCACCGCAGTCCTTTGGACGTATTTTGCTGCCATACTATAACCTTTACTGGACTTAGTAATCAATATTGACCAAAAAAACTAACGGAATATTTTTATGGGTTATATAAGCTTCAAAAGCAATTGACGCTAAGAGGATCCTTCTGTAAGCTAATGCAGCTAATGAATCAGAAATTATAAAATCAACGGTAAACGAAATCAACATCAGTCATCAGGGGACGATGATACTCACTTTACCACGCCGTCCGAGAACCTCGCCCCCATCCTCTTCCTGACAATTTTACGCCAAAAAAGAAAAAGTTAACAAAGCATCAAAATAGGCTAACACAAGAGAAATTGAAAGGCCCCAACTTACCTGCGCTGAAATTCGCGGAATAGAAACAGAGATCAGGAGAAGAAACACAGCAAAAACGCACAGATCGGAACGAGCTGGATAGCACCTCATTGTGCAGATTTTCGCCGAACGAGGATTTGAAATTCGATGTCGGGAGTCAAAATTGCGAGGAAAATGAATAGAATACGACTAGCTAAGAGATCTGGATCGCGAAGAAGTGTGTCCTTATTCTGGATTTTGGGATCTACGCGGTGAGATTTTTATTTGACCATTTTCGTCAAAAGGCTTTCAATGTGACCGATGATACTTCATATCCGTCTTGGGCCAAAGCCCCTGATCAAGCTTTTATGTTTACGCGGGCTCAACATTTAGATAACGGCCTCTCCCGGTAAATTACTTCTAGGATCATGAAATATTGCTTAATTATAAAACAACCCCTAAAATTATCTTAATTATACGTACAAAAGTATCTGAATATATTAAACACTTCCGTAATATTAGAACTACATTCCCAACAAACACTACGCGATAGTAATACTCTATGTAATAATTAATTCGAGAATTGAATGTAATTATGAATATTATATGCCTACATCATCAAAATTACTCGCAATTTTACAAAATGAGAATGATAATGTCCTATTTACTCTTTCCATATACGTACTAAAAATAATTGTTTGCTCCTTTTATTTTTCCACACAAAATTTACTTGGTACTTTATGATGGGACCAAACATAAGTGCGAGACAGTTGTAATAGAACACATGGACATGGTCTCGCTTCTCGATGCCCTCTGTGGGCCACTCCGACTTCCATTTTTCTAAGTATTTTTTTTTCTGGATTTAAGTGTAGTGATCCGCGGAACAAACATCCCCCCCACCCAACCACTAATAGTGGGATTTATTTAGTGTTAATCACCAACTAAAGTAATAATTACTAATTAATGCGAGTGGTCATTCAAATTATCAACTTTATTTACAGTTTTCGCATTTAATTTTGTTACTTTTACGGTAATTGGCCACCACCGTCTTTCACAACTATACAACTTTCTTCTACTGCTAAGTACTACTCACCTCTCTCTCTCTCTCTCCATCTCGAAGCTCAGCAAAATCGAGAACCGAGGAGATGCGAGCAATTGATTGCGGAATCATTTGGTTCGTTATGTTCCTCATCGTCTCCTTCAATGTGAGTCTCTCTCTCTCTCTCTCTCTCTCTCGCTCTCGCTCTCGCTCTGTGTTGCTAATAGCTGTAGATCCTATGGAAATTGTTTTGAAAGGGGGATTCTCTCTCTAATTAATTTTCTGACAGGGAGTGATGGATGCGAGTAGCAGCACGCCATCATCGGCGGCGATGGTGCCTTTAGGCGAGACGAAGACGATGATGTACCTGAACGAGAGCAGGAGGAAGCTGAACAGCTTCGAGATTTGCTCGCTGTGCACGTGCTGCGCCGGAGGAGGAAGCTATTGCCTGCCGTCGCCTTGCTGCTACGCGATCAACTGCAATATCCCTAATAGGCCTTTCGGATTCTGCTCCTTCACTCCCAGGACCTGCAATTGCTTCGATTGCCATATCTGATTCTCAATTCATCCGCCCCATAGCACTTCTTCTTTTTGGTTTCTTAGCTTGTTGGGTTAATTAGTTTCATTAATTAATGGCTAGTAGTAATTAGTTTCGTTTGTTGAATTGAAGATATTTGTTAATTTTTTCTATTATTTATATTATAATGATTAAAACTATTATTCTCATGAATCAAATCCTATACCAAAAGGAGGAAATATAATATAAAAAATAAGGAAATTAGATAAATATCTCATATTAAAATAAGTTTCGATTGAAATCGCGGGTAAAATATTATGTAGCAGATATAAATTAATTTATAAGCAGTCACAATCACCTATTATTCATTATTTTCTCTTAAAGGGAGATTATTATTATTATTTCAATTGCACTGCCCGTCTACTTTCGTTCTCACTCTCCTTCTTGCGTTACATTAGCTCCACAGGCGAAGGCAAGGTGTTCGACCAAATGCGGAGCTGAAGCCCAGATATCAATGGCGCTGTCCTTTGCGGCGACGACATCCCACATCGACCCACCGTCTCTTTCACTTCAATCCCACTTCCTCCACCGTTCGCCGTACATCTCAACAAGCTCTCACAGAACAGCAATCAAGAAAAAAATCCCACCTTTCTCATCGCCTCTCGTGATCAAATGCTCCACGCCCCCTCACAAGCTAGTCCGCGACCCCAGATTAGACAAGCAAGTAACCAAGCAAAACAACATACGCTTCGTTCAGAAGCTCAAGACCCTTTTGCTCTCCAAGCCCAAGCACTTCATGCCCATCCACATCCTCTACAAATGCCGCTCTTACTTATCTCTCCCGAAACCACGTTCAATGATCACCATGATCCTCCGTTACCCCACCATCTTCGAGCTCTTCACAATCCCGACCCCGCCCGACCCGTTTCGTGCCACGGGACCCCTCAATCAGCTCTGTGTTCGACTCACTCCTGCAGCTTCAGCTCTTGCAAAGAGGGAAATTGCACTCAAGAAATCCGTGGCTGATTCTTCAGCTTCGAAGCTACAAAAGCTGTTGATGCTTGCTTCTCCCTATCACAGGCTCTTGCTCTCTAAGCTCGTGCATTTGGGCCCGGATCTCGGGCTGCCCGTCAACTTCAGGTCGAGGCTCTGCAACGAGTATCCCGAGAGGTTTAAGGTCGTCGACACTTCTTACGGACGAGCCCTCGAGCTCGTTGCGTGGGACGGGAATCTGGCGAACGCGTTCCCTTGCCGCGATGAGGATGATTCTCTTGGATTGATAGTGGACAGGTGTTACGCTATTCAGTTTGATTATCTTCGTTTTCGTTTGTTCGTGATTAGTAAAAGCCCTTTCTATTTTGATTCTCGTGCCTGTCATTGACCTCACTCTAACAACAGGCCATTGAAATTCAAGCACTTGAGGCTGAGGAAGGGCTTGAACGTGAAGAAGGGCCATCGAGATTTTCTCCTAAAGTTCAAAGAACTCCCCGATTTATGTCCCTACAAGAGCAACGTGAGGGATCTGGTGAAGGAGTCGATCGAGGCAGAGAAGAGGGCCTGCGCGGTGGTGAGGGAGGTTTTGTGTATGACGGTGGAGAAGAGGACTTTGGTGGATCACTTGACTCATTTCAGGAGAGAATTTGGGTTACCGAACAGGCTGAGGGGAATGTTGGTGAGGCATCCCGAGATGTTCTACGTAAGCTTGAAGGGGCAGAGGGACTCTGTGTTCCTCGTGGAGGGGTATAACGATAAGGGGAAGCTCGTGGAGAAGAACGAGCTGTTGGAGATAAGGGATGAGTTGATGAAGCTTGTTAGAGAAGGGAAGAGGATGAGAAGGGAGAGGAGAAGGGTACTTCGATCTAATGTGGCCGGTGAATCGAGTTCTCGGGTTCTTGATGATGATGATGATGGTGATGATTTTGGTGATGGCTTAGATGATTTGTTTGATGTAGAAGAAGATGATGTGGTTGATGGTGATGATGCTGTGGAAGAAGAGTTAACAGAGTGGCAAGGGAGTGATGAGCTGTGGATGTCTGAGGTGGCTTCTTCTTCTCATGGAAATCAAGACAGCCTTGGCTCTGATTCTGGTCCCTGGTAATGACAATAGTGTTCGTATCATTTCTTCTTCGTCGCACTTGATTACTAGATTTGTAATGATATTTATGTAGTGTAAACAATTCCTTAATGTAAAAAGTATACCAAAACATTGAATAACAGTATGGTTTTTGGGTAATTGAGTATGAATGAGGACTGATCTGCCTCTATTTTGTAACTAGACAACTTTTTTTTCACCTTTGTATTCCGGGCTTGGCAATTATAGGATAATAAGTTTTTCGAAATTGAAACAATTTGGGCACATAAATTAAATATTGTAATTTAGGATAGTAAGGGTTCAAAAATAAGCAATTTTAAGATCGTAGATTTCAAAATTGTTCTTAAATTGCTTCAATTTTAAAATTTACCGAAAGTTGCAATCTTCCTATTTATGTATATGAAATTACTTCGATTTTGAAATTTATTGTCGTATAATTGCAACCCTTTAAATTTAGGTGTCCTTCACCTCTAATATATTGGGAAAAAAATTATTAAACCCATATATAAAGATGTTTACACAACGAATCAATGAAATCACACGAGAAATAGGGCAAAGCAACACTACAAAACCATCTTCCCCATAACGTCTGATACACAGAAGACGAACTTGGGCATTCAAAAGAAAGAAAGAAAGAAAATAAAATGCAAATCACGAATCGGTGGTCTCCGCGACGTTCGAACCGGGCTGCCTCGTCACAGCAGATAATATATCGGTGTACCCCAAAATCCCAACCAAAGCATCATCTTCCTCCGTGACCCAAACATGAGTGGCCCTGTGAGATAACATCTGTGCCATAACAGCAGCCAAAGAGCTCGTGACCCTGCATGTCAAAGGAGTGGTACTTCTCCTTCGATACAAACTCCTACTTAACGAACCCGACGAATTACTCCGAAACCCGATACTTCTGCTGCTGAATATCTTCGGCCTATTGGAGCTCCCGTAACCATTGTTGGCTCCATTAGTGATCTCTCCAACTATATCATCAATGGTGGAGTCATCGGGGGTTGGCCTCGTTGAGCTCATACTATCTTCAACTCCCATGACGAATTGGCCAGCTGTTAAATTCGCCAAGGCCCAAGCAGCGGAGGAGTAATCACATTTCCATAACTTCGTAGAGGATATCTCACCGATGATCTTGTGTTGCCCGTTTGGAGCCATCTCCACAACTGCAACAGCACAGGGATCTAAAGGGAGTTTCTTGGCAGCTTCAATTGCGGGAGAAGATGCTTCGATGTAAGAATAGTTATGGTTGATGGCTCCGAGAGAGGATATTGAAGAGAGGGGTAGTGGAGCAAGGGCACCGAGACAGCCTATGAGGAAACGGAGGACGTCTTCTCGAGAGAGGCAGCAGAATTTATCTTGGATCGAGGATGTGGGGGTCGCGGAAGATGATGATGGACGGTTGGGATTCGTTGGACTGTTTGTGCTGTTCGAGGGGTCTGGGTTCTTTAGCCACTTGCCGTTGTAGAGAATAGAGAAACGCTTGCTCATTCCTCTCCACACTAAGCTCTTGGGCACAAGGAGTCTCTTGGCTCCTTGTTTCATCATCTCTAGCGCATCTATCAACCTGGTGCAGCAACAGAGGAATGTTACACTTAGCAGCAGAATCTGTTGAAATAATGTATCCAAATACCAAAACTGCATCTCTTTTAGGTAAGGAAGAATTATCCAACGCAAGTAAGAATTTCAAAGCGTAATACATAGTTTTCTGTAATTCTCTTCAAAATCAAATCGCTTTGGATAAACAATAATCTGAAATTGTTTATCATGATGTATCCTGAAGGAAATTAGTGGTTACCTTGTGGCGGGATCAACGACCTTAAGAGCGGAGCTATTTTGACGAACAATCTTCGAAACAGGCGTGTTGAGTGCGTTGCTATCGTCGTGCTGAGTCGTGGCCAAGAACACCACTACATCCAAAGCATTGAGGATCCCGACGAACCTCTGCTGTCTGCTTTGCGCATTCTCAATGACATTCGCGAGAATTTGACCGCCTTTCAGTGATCTCCTCTTCCAAACCGGAATCCCCGCTTCCGATGAATCGCCTATCGCTTTAATCGCCGATTCGACCGTCTCCGTGTCGAGAAACTCCGACACTTCCGGTTTCCCGACCGTCAGATCTCCGACGACGTGGTACACGAACACGGACGGCATAATCGATTCCTGCAGCTGGAAATTGTTGGAAGAATCCGAGATAAATCGACGGTTATCAATCCGATGACGATTGGATAAAGTATTGGATTCAATTATTGGAGTGTGGTAACGATGATGACGGTGGCTGCTGTGCTGTCGCGGGTCTTTCCTTATAGGACTTGGTTGGGCGATATTTTGGGAAATTTTCTTTCTTTTTTAAAATTTTACGATAAATGTGTTCTCAATTAAATGGCTCCTGGTCCTGGAGTTAAAATCCATTCATACTTTCTATAGACTAGTATTATTACACTTCTATTTTAATTTTTAAGTCATGTGTTCTTAATTAAATGGCTCGTGGAGTTTAAAATTCATTCATACTTTTCTATGATAGTAAGTACTTTTTGGACGAGGACTCTAATATACTACAATATAAGCTATTTATAATTTAAAATATTTAATAGAGAAAATTGCACTCTAATATATAACTTGAATTTATATTCAATAGATGAAATTATTACATAAAAAATTGTATGTTTGTGATGATATTTATAATAAATACAAATTGTATGGTAAAATGAGAATTATTCAAATTAAAATAAAGAGGAGGATAAAATAGTATTTTGGTCTGACATAACAATAAGATAACAATTACTATGCACCTCACACGCTTTATGTATCATAAAGATATTATTGTTATATTATTATACTAAACAATTATTATATTCAAAACATCATTCGCCACGACGGCCTTTCCGAAACCAAACAACAATGTCCATGTCAAGTTTCAAGTTCGATGTTGTCGCGTCGATATAGTTGCGGAACGACTGTATCGGTGGAAACTGCGATATATCAGTTGAAAATGTAGAATTGACCATGAAGACTCTTAAGACAGTATATCACAATTGTTTTGAAAGACATCTTCCACTCGAATAAATATTATGAAGAAAAGAAAAAAAAAACTGCCTTGAATTCAATTTGTAAGAATAGACTAGAAGAGAAGATGTGGATCTTCAAAAGCAATAATGCAATGAAACTTAAACACTGATATTGGAAGGTTTGTTACAACCTTGTTGCATATCTTGTTCATGCAAGGTCATGGACCATGGTGGTGGTCGTTCTGTATAATACATTGTACGTTGAGTTACGTGATCAAAACAAAGACTTGTCAGAAAGAATAGTACAGCGGATTAATTATTAATACAAAAGAAGATTTGAAACAAAAAATAAAGTTTTCTTTATAAAAAAAGATAAGTTGAAGGACATAAAAGAAGTGAAGTGAGACTTACATTCACCAACTTTAGGCATCGGACACGGTTCCCCATGTATAAAAGCCTTTTTCATTAATTGATTTGCGAGACATATTCCCTTCGAACTTGGCGTTGCAAATTATCTTTACCTTTTCCTTTTTCTTTTCCTTTTTTTTCTTTCAAACACACACACACACTCTCTCTCTCAATAAACAAGAAGGAATGTTTGGTCCCTCGTCTTCAGAGCATCTACATTGCTTCTCATCTCCATAGCTGAGACTTGAGAGCCTGAAGCCCCCAACTCGTTTCCTTCATTTGTAGCCACCCCATGAAACTGAGACGAAGAAAAAGTGAGATATTATTTATATTATTAAACTGTATATTATTATTATTTTCAGTATCTTGTGCTTCTTTAAACCCTTGCGAGGAGGTGGGCGGCGTTAACCTCGACTGCGGAGACAAAGCCGCGCTTTTGGAGTTCAAGTCTCACACTCAAGACCCTCTTCGGAGCCTCTCCACTTGGGATGTTACCCTCGCAAACGCCGCCGGTTCAGTCTCCGTCTCGAACCGGACCGGACGGGTCACGGCCCTCAACCTCACCGCCCTTGGTCTCTCCGGTCCGGTTCACATCTCCATATGCAACCTCTCCTCTCTGCAAGTCCTCATTTTAGGTCACAATGCTTTCAGCGGAGACATTCCTTCTTGCTTCGGTCTTCTGCAGAGCCTTAGATCTCTTGACCTCAGCCATAACATGCTCAGCGGCGAGATTCCTGCTAGCTTGTACGACGCCGTTTCGTTGGAGTATTTGGATTTATCGCATAATCATTTATCAGGAAATATTAGGGATTTTCAGCAGCATTCTCTTGCGTACCTCAACATGGAGTCCAATATCTTCACAGGGACTTTGCCCTGTTTCTTCGTGTCCACTGAATCTCTCTCGGTGCTGAATCTAGCGAACAACTCGATTTTCGGTGGAATCCCAACGTGCATCTCCGATTCCCGTGGCTTGACGCGCCTCAACCTCTCTTCCAACGAATTGGAATATGGGATCTCACCAAGATTGATTTTTTCGGAAAAATTAACCCTTTTGGACCTGAGTTTCAACAGATTCTCTGGTAATCTCCCCCCGACCATCGTTGCAGCGCCCGAAAAATCCAGTCTTTTGATCCTCGATCTCTCTAACAACCGCTTCACCGGAGAGATTCCTTACACATTTACAGAGTTAAAAAGTTTGCAGGCTCTTTTTCTCTCCGGCAACCTCCTCACCGGCGAAATCCCAGACAGGATTGGGAATCTGACGTATCTTCAAGTGATCGATCTTTCTTACAACATGTTAGCGGGCTCGATTCCCTTGAACGTCGTGGGATGTTTCCAGCTACAGGCTTTGATGCTCAGCCACAACGATCTCTCCGGCGAGATTCAGCCGGAGCTCGATGCCTTGGACAGCCTGAAAATCTTGTCTCTGGGCAGCAATCGAATCTCCGGCGAGATTCCTCTGACCTTAGCAGGTTGCAAGTCACTCGAAGTGGTGGACTTGAGCTGTAATAACCTCTCGGGTTCCTTAAACGACGCTGTCTCCAAGTGGGCCAACCTCAAATTTCTGTCCCTTGCACGCAACAGCTTAAACGGGGCTCTACCGAGTTGGCTGTTCACTTTTCAATCCATGAAATCGATGGATCTTTCTGGAAACAAGTTCTCCGGTTACATCCCCGATGGCAATTTCAACAGCAGTTGGAGCTTCAACCACCAAGAAGATGCAAACAAATCTTACCTACCTTCATTTACTGACTTGAACATTCGAATATCTATCAGCATTGCTGATAAAAATGGAGCCCTCTTCGGGTATGAGCTTTCGACCCCCATTGGGATCGATATATCAGATAACTCGCTGCAAGGAGTGATCCCGGGAGGAATCTTTGGACTGCAAGGCATCGAGTATCTAAACCTGTCTTATAATTTTCTTGACGGTGAAATCCCGAGGGATATGGAGAAGATGCAGAGCTTGAAAGTCATGGACTTGTCTCATAATTCGTTATCTGGTACAATCCCGGGAAATATTTCAAGCCTTGGAAATTTGGAGCGGTTGAATTTGTCTTACAATTGTTTTTCGGTGATTGTTGTCCCCACAAGGCAGGTGTATTCGAAATTTCCCGGTGCTTTCGCGGGAAATCCGGGTTTGTGTTTGGAGTCTTCGAACGGTGTTTGTAAGGGGCTTGATGGGGGGATTTTGGTAGAAGGAGGAGATCGGGGACCGGTCTCCGTTTGGATTGTGTGCGTTAGTGCTCTTGTTAGCTTCTATGTTAGCATGTTTGGCCTGTGCTGTACGGCTCGGACGAGAAACTTCATCCTGCAGTCGAAAATCTGAATCGATATGTTAGAATGTTTGGTGTAATATTTTATTTTTAGAAATTTTAATTTCGCATCCAAGAATGTAACAGTGCAGAGATGCAGCATTTTCACTGTCACCCTGTTTTGGAGGAGATTTAGAGTTCAAAGAACATACACATGATGCAAGAAAAGTACACTAATGGTAGAATCTGATTCACGATTCGGCACAGATTCGTCCTTGTAGGTGACGACTACTCACTGCCTTGCCTAATGTACTATGTAATGAATAGAATCAGATGCTGCGTAGCTTTAGATAACATTCTTCATCATCTAGTGCCAATAATTGAATTAAACTATCAAGTATTTTGATATCACATCTAAAGTGGCACGCACTTTAAATAAGAACCAACAAACTGGTAAAAAAAACGGTAGGTTCAGTGAAACTAGGGTTTTATTCCATCAACGAGGGAGGTAGTTCAAAGAACTTATCCACAGATAAAAATGAACAAATGTATGTATCATGCATAATAACACAGATGAGCTTATGATTGAAATCAAATATAACATACTCTTTTTTATGACCCATCCTGAAATCACAACTCCTTAGTTCCTCGCTAATAACTGATTGGCCTGTCCAAGTTCCCAGATGCAAACTGGAAACAAGAGAAAGATACAAAAGAAACATGTAAAAAAAAAACGAGAGAGAAGGCATATATACACATTATGGAGAATGATCAAAGTCTAACAGAGCTTTTTTCCTCGAAATCGGTCTTTCTGTACCTCTGGCTCTATCGCGTGTGTCTTCTGTTTGTATAAAAAATGATGGAACGGGCAAAAAGGGCAAGAACACAATTTCAATCGCCGCGCAAGAATTGAGGAAACTTTAAACAGAATTATGGACTGTAAATCTTCAATCGCCACACGAGAATTGAGGAAATTTGATTTTTCCAATCGTCGAAAGTTTCGCCACGCTCCTCCTCGAACAAATTCACGCGCGTGAGATTATCAAGGGAAGAAGATATCGAAGCCTCTATTTAACATTAAAATCACAAGTTTCAATTGTCCTTATAGGTATTTATCTCTAAATTACTCAAAAACTCACAATCAGTTAAATTCAAACAAACAAGGCACCGCCAATCTGCGGTAAACAAATAAATCGAATAAATAGCGTTTACTAACCAATTTACATTTACCTAAAAAAAGAAAAACAAAAAGAGCCCTCATGCATAATAAACCACAGGATTGCGTGCGTGGAGATGAAAACAGTGAATCGAATTGTGAATGTGATGTTGCAAGGTCTCATTCGCTTGATCTTTGTTGGTACAATGCAAGAAAAACCATGAAAGAAACAAAATCCAAGAAAGAAGAGCACACAGTCACCAAACCTTCCACAGTGAAAACAACACATTGCAAAGCCAAGAAAAGTATGATGATATAATAAAAGTATTATTATTATTATTTATTTGATGCCTATCACAGTTTTGAGAAAGGCCATATTATTCTTCAAGTCTGAGAAATCTTGCGGTGGCTCAACGCCGGTGAACAAATACAACTCCTTCACCTCTTCAAAGATCGATTCTTTTCGCTGGGTTTTCAAGCCTATTATCGCTCTCATTTCATCAACCTCGCCCCACATCTCCTCCTGCTGCTGCTGCAATAACTCCATTAATCAAAAAATATTATTTAATCAGACAACAAAGGCAATAAATTTTTTACGTTCTTGAATTTATATCAAGGATACCTACGCGTTCTTCGGACACAGCCTTCTCCTTCTTCTGCTTCTCTACTCCACTTTCTCGATTCTCATCATCTTCAGCAGCAGCAACTGCTGTTGCCTTCACCTTCCTTTGCTCGCTAGATCCCTCAGCAACCTCTTTACGCTGATCCTCCTTCACCGAATCTGTTTCCACTGGAGCCTTCTTCTCTTCCTGCAACGACACCGTGTCCTTGTTCTTAACCGGAGCTTCCTTTTCAGACAAACCCAGCTTCTTCGCAGCTTTCTTCTTCTTCTTCGAACTGTTACTCTTAGTCCTAGAAACACTCTGCTGCTGCTGCTGCTGCTGCTGCTGCTGCTTATTCTCATGTTCCTCTGCAGCAACGCTCTTATCCTTAATCTCTTCTCCATTCACTACAACAGAAACTTCCTTGGCTTCATCTCTATCCACAACTTCATCAATTCCATCACCAGTATCCTTGGTTTCATCTTCCCTTTGTGGGGTTACATCAACATCGCCTCGCGTTTCTTCACTTAACTGCCCACCTTCAACAGGATCAATCGTATTGTCTCCGTTCTTTTCGTTATCCTCATCTAGGGCCACGTAATCATAATCGTAGCCGTCCATGTCTTGAGACGGCGGTGGATGCGGAAGGAGTTTGCTCATGAGGCTCTCCGTGCAAGCATAGCTCGCAAGCATCAGCCCAAAGGGCACGGAAGAAGCGATGCCGAGGGCGGAGACGACAGCTAGAGGAGGGAGCAATACGGGAACTGAAGTAATTACGAAGCCAGCTACTACAGCCTTCTTCCCTAGGCTGAGCCCCGTGTTGACTATCCACTCCAATTTACTACTATTGCCGCTCTTCTCTGCAATTTCTGCGTCTTCCGAAGAGGGATAGGTCACAATTTCCCAATCGCCGATTGGATCCTCCATTATCGATCCTATGCTTGCAACCAGAAAGAATTAAGAAAATGATCAACATATAAAGTGAAAACTAGAGGTTGAGCGTAGCAGGATTCTTAAACACGGGCTTTACCTGATTGAGATCTGAGGGACTCGAACGAATTAGGAGAGACGAGCGACCATGACGATGAAAATGGTTTTTTTGGGTTTGGGAGTAAGAAAACTAGTTTTATCTCTTCTTGGTAACTGAGCCTTAAGACACGCGTTGGAAAGAGGAAAGAGATAAGTCTGCATGCAAAGGGCCAAGCGTCTCTCCACTGCGCGTCATCATCGCCATCGATCGACGCAATCGAATAGATAGCACTCAGGTGTGTGTATTATATATATATATATATATTTATTTATTTATTTGTTCTAATTTTTTTTTGAAGTCGTATATAATTCTATATTCGTTGAAAAAATATATGTTTATAACCAATGAATTATTTGTAGTTTTTATTTGAAATACTGGATTAACCAATTGTTCTATTTACAAGTTGGGTTAAGAAAGACTGATTATTTATTTAAATTGCAAACTAGGCTCGTCAACGGGCAGTTTTGGGCTGAATCTAATCCTCCCAATTCCCAGCCCCTCCAATCCCAATCAAAGCAAACGGACGAAATTATCCCACGTACGATGTTTAAAATTAATTAGCAACACATGAAATAGTCAAATCTTTGTTTCTTCCCGACGTGGAATGGGAAAGTAATTTTCTCAGGTGAAAGCATCACATGGTCAATCTGATGATGATTTCTCCGCGTATTGTAGATTCAAGCACACGAATCTGTTAAATGAGAAAACTAAACCCAACTCACCCATCAATCGACTTTTTTTTTTTTTTTTTTTCTGACAAGGAAGGATTGCAAAAGCAGCGGCGCCTGTTGTTCATCATCTCCTTCTACTCTTGGCCCTGGCGGTAATCTTCGATGATTTGCACGTTTCATCAGGTGGATTCCATATAATATCATCAAGATTGCTGCAGAAGCTCTTGTAGAACTAGCAAAAGGAGAAGAAGGAAAAAGAACGGAAAAAAAAACACACTAGTTTTTAACTAAATGTTTACTCTCTCAACTGTGATCAGAATATTCATCAGCTTAATTACCTTTTGATATTCCTCTGAATCTCCAGCTGCTTTCTGAATGTCGACCATGATGAATGTAGGTGCAACTTGAAATATCTGATATGTATATATATATATATATAGAGAGAGAGAGAGAGAGAGAGAGAGGAGATGTATGTCACAGTCAAGAATTGCATACAACAAGGAAGAAATCTTCAAGAAAGAGAGTTTGAAGGAGTTTTACCTCCATAATGACGGAGAAATGAGAGGCCCTATTTGCAGAAAGACCTTCAACTCTCATCTACAAACAAATTAAGGAAGGGTACATATATAATCCAAGCTGCAAACTTTAATCGCATATTTGAAAAGGAAGTGAGATCATCTTCTTCACAAAAAACATGAGTACCTTGTAATTACGAATGTGGGTCTTAAAACCCATTGACTGAGCAACAACTTCCATGCTCGACAAGACAACCTTCGCTGGTTTTTGTGAAACAAAACGTGTCTGGTGTTTGAGGGTGCCTTGCTTTTCGGCAGAAGAAATTACATGTCAGATTTTGGTCAAATTATGACATTATATCAATGGCAAGAGAAAGATTGTGAACGGTGCGCTTGCTACCTGCCTGCGATCAAACAATGCTGAAAGGTTTAATCCCTGAGATAGAATAATCATATCAAATGCATTGAGAGCCAGTGGCCCAATATCTTCACTGTTGAGTTGAACATTTGGTGCTTCTTCCTGCAAGCACACAATGGCACAAGACCTCTTAAGAATGAAGGATTTTGAACAAATATTAAGTGGATAAGATATTTTTCGAGGGAAATTTTTTTAGCAAATATATACAATATAGTCTTACTGACCTCTGTATCAAAAGCAGCATTAACATCGTCCAAGTCGATATCTTCAGTATCAGGAAGCTTGACGGGATTATAATTCTTCTTGAACCATTCATCATTTCTGATTTCTTCAATTCGAATGCGCTGCACAAAGTTATCCACAAAAAAAAAAGTAAATTTTCAAAAAAGCAAAATATTGCCATTGAACACCGCAGCATCATTTTTCCCAACCTTTGAATGTGCCTATAAATCTCATGGAATACCTACACACATGAATACGTAAGCTACACACTGGCATGATTAAGGACACTATCACCGGCCCGGAAGAAACTATCAGGTAGTATATTTGATATAATTTGATTTTTCACATAAATGGATAACAGGAGTTAAAAACAACGCAAGCAATTATGCACTTATAACAAAGATAGATACGCAACTGTTTCAGGATTGGGGTCTAAAATTCGATGTATCAAAGATTTTGCTCCAACAGGGAACCACGATGGACATGAAAAGTCTGCGTTGTCAATCTGCAGAAGATGTTTAGATGAGTTACAAGAAATGAAATAAAGTATCCAATACTGCTTCACACATAAATCTTGACCATTACAAGCTAGTAACTTCTCATTCGCTCTTTTAAATTATGACCATTCATGTAGGTGTAGGGTCATTATTTACCTTTCCGTATAACGTAGTTAAATCGATCTCATCAAATGGCAGATAACCAGCCATCAAAACATAAAGGATAACACCACATGACCAAATATCCGCCAAAGCACCATTGTAGCCTTTATGACTAAGAACCTAAATTTCAAAGTTAAAAACAACCGTTTCCACCTGAAAATTAGGATGTTGATTTCAAAGGAAATAACTATACAAATTACCTCCGGTGCAACATAGTTTGGGGTACCACATGTTGTGCGAAGAACATTGACACCCTGCACAAAAGACATTTTCATTGGAGTCATTGCATGAAGTAACTGATAAATTGCAGGATGTCCGCCAAAAACTTACTTCTGGAGGAAATGCACTAAGCCCAAAATCTGATATTTTAAGATTCCCGAGAGAATCAAGCAATAGATTCTCGGGCTGCATCAATAATCAACACAAAATGTTTGTGATGGAGAAGGATGAAAGAATACACAAAAACATCAATTTTTTTCGCGTGTCAACAATGAACAAAAACCTTCAAGTCTCGGTGGTATACTCCCTTACTGTGGCAAAAATCCACGCCATCGATGAGCTGCTGGAAATATCTCCGCGATTCAGATTCACTCAGTCGACCATGGTGCACCTAATTCCATACCAAAATTTATGCCCAAGTAAAATCAATATACAAAAATTAAACCGAGTTTCAGAGATGTTGGTGACTCACTATTTTATCGAACAATTCACCACCGGTAATGAATTCCAATATGATGTATATCTTCGTACGGCTTGCGATGACCTACATGGATTGTTTCGTTCGGATGATTGTCTTAATAAAAAGTGCAAAAAACATGATACATCATGTTCTTGCCTTTTGTTAGGATCATGTTGCAGCTCATATATGCCATCAAACTATTACCTCGTGTAATCGAACAACGTGTGGATGCCGGACACGTTTCATTATAGATATCTCTCTCTTTATCTGAAAAGAAAGAAAGATAAACAACTCAAGAACAAAGCAAGCATACGATTCAGTTCCGAAGCTCGATTCGAATAAATAAATATCCACGAGAATCTAGGGAAGACTCTCCTAGAACTAAAATAAGTGCGCCGTTTAATCTCCAGCACTTAACGAACAAACAGTTAAAACAAAAAATTAGCGATGCACACGATGATGAAGATAAAACCAAGAACGAGAAAAATCGCAAGGACCTACCTGCTCAACCATCTTGTGCTTGATTATAGTGGAGCGATCGAGGACTTTCATGGCGACACTTTCACCAGTTTCGGTGTTCTGCGCGAACTTCACCTTCGCAAATGTGCCTTCGCCGATTGTTCGACCCACTTCATACTTACCCACCTTACGAATCACCATCTTTTTCGTCGATTTTTGATTTCTTTATTCAATTCACTCGGTCGATCTATAGCTATCCATCCACTGAGAACTATCTAAGCTGAATCCCTTCAAGTAGGAAGTGAGAGAGCTCCCTAATCATTTACCCGAATAACAATAGAGATAAATTTTGAATAAAAAAGAGAAAAAGGAAAAAAAAAAAAAAAAGGTGTAAAAGCAGAAGGAGGCAGTACGCACTATATATATTCATGATATAATTATAAATAGGTACACTACTACACGCTTCTACATCGAATTAGTGGAGAAGATGGGAGTAAGTGGGTGGAATAATTAAATATTTTTAGAATTTGAAAATAAAAGGTGCATATAGTGTGGTCGTCAAAAATGATAAAGTTTGCTACCAATACCTTTTTTTGGTCAAACATCATTATCCTTTTACTAATTAAAATTGATTATTTATTCCATAACGACTTCATTTATTTATTTTCACTTTTTTTTATCGATTACATTACTGTCGAATAAGGAATAGATGACTTTTTGGTACCGGCTACCCCTACACCAATGTGCTAATCTGTCCAAATCTTTACAATAAGTGTGAAAAAATAGGAATCAACATTTAATTAATTAGCTGTATTTATAAATATCCCACAATATTATTTAATGAAGAAATTAAAGATTCATGACACTTGCGTCAACCATGGACCTAAATTTAGGTTTCGTTTAGGTGCAATGAGCTCATTTTCACACGAAAGACCCAATCTAATATTCTCACTCACCTAAAATAGTTAATGCACCACAAAACTCAATGACCATCATATCCAGTGAAGAACATAAGAAGATGGAAACACAATAAATACAAACTTTTTATGGTTTCCTGTCGTTTTTAATCTTCTCGGGAACTCGAGTGCTTTAACGGGGGAAGTCACCGTACGATGCTTCTAGCGTTCGGTTTCGTCAGTGCCTCAATGAACCTGTGCATCCATTTATCTAGCATTCCTGTTTGGACCCGAAATGTTAGTTACTGATAACCTCTGAATGCAACTAAGAAATGATAACCATTGTCATCCACCAACCTGTTAAAGCAAACGTGCCACCGAGGACTGCACAGAGACGTGTAACGAAGTGGAGAAAACTACGACGCTCTTCCCTTATGGTGACGGTTATCGGTGATAAGTCGTACAAGAAGTACACGGCTGCACGGATAATAAAAATATCTCATCATCCATAGTAATTGGGGAGAATTAAGAAGGGAACGAATGCCTAAATTGATGAAGACTTATTACCGGGCCATGCCCTGTCGAACTCATTGATTGGAGAAAAGTACTCTGAGACAGAGAATTGATTTGTAGGTAGAACTTCCTTGGATATATACTTGTATTCAGTTGGGACAATCTATAAAATCAGGGGCGATAATCTTTATATAGAGTTAAAGGGATTGTAAGAAAAAAAGGAGAGTTAAGTACAGAGTAGAATCAATCTGTAAAAATTCATCAAAGTAGGAAAGAACTCGAACCTTTATATAGTACTTGAATGTTCCACTGGCTCCACGCAAGATGCGGGAAGTTCCATCGAGTGGGTTATGTATCCCGGGATATTTGGGCCCAAAAGACAAATCATGAATTATGTGGCTCACGTTGACATGAGAAGAACCTTCAAAGATCTGCAGGAACGGATGTCATGGCACAATAAGACACCATTGTTTTGGAAAAAAAGAACGCGTTGTAAGTTGTATCTACTTGATGTATTCATGGCAGCAAAAGTTGTAACATCTGATGGAATCATATAACATTTCCATCTTTAAGGATATTTGTGGATCCAGCGTAAGCGTCAAAATAGTTACTAAACAATAAATCCCGTGGAATATTCAAGAAAGATATGTTCTTAAGAGAAATCATTATTCAGATATGTGACTAAGGTAGTTGTTGAATTGATTTTGATACACTTCTGAACAAACTCATGCAGAAAGTGACACTAAGTTGAAGACAGTGACAGCTAACCATTTGTGCGACAAAAATGTTCAAGCCATGAACTGATACGTGGAAGTTTCCAGCAACTCTCTGCACATCTAGAACCCCATAGACCTGGTAGAAGAAAGACGTGTCATCATCGGGAATTAACGCAAGCTGATTTTATGGACTTTGAGGTTTCCCTCAGCCAGATAATCACTCAAGCTATTATTTTATTAGGTTTTCTTCAGTAATTGCCCATAGAGATTGCAAGTTTTGCAAACAAGCAAAGAATGGTATGAAAGACAAGTTGGAAAAAAGCATACCCGGCAACCTTCTTCATTGGCCAGCGCATGCTTCACCTTTTTAATCATTGTCTCAGCTTCTTCATCTAGACTGTGGGGTTTGACTTTGTTGTCGGACTCATTATGATCTTTGTGGTCATCTAATTGTATTTCAGTAACAAAACATTATAGGTTCTGGCAAAAGATACACTCAAGAAGCCTAACTAGAAGTATGAAGTATGAGAGATGGAGACAAATTACCAATTCAAAACATTACAATAACAAGCAAGCTTTTAACAAAGATGTCCATTAACCTGTAACTATTCTATTACATATAAAGGTTTGACCCGTTGAAAAGGAAAGGGCCATTCACTATACAGGGTTAAATACTAAAGCAACTGATACGCTTGCATGCCAAATAATTAAACTGCTTCCGTAAAATCTCATAGGAAGGCTAATCATAAGTGTGAAAATTCAGACCTCCAGAGAAGCCCTCATTAGTTTAACGGGCTAAAAAATAACTACTCAATCTCATCTTCGTTTTTGGAAAGGTATCATTTTTAACCCATCGAAACACTCGCTTGCAATCAAGGTGCAATGCGACCTCATGATTGTGTAAGATAATAAGTAACACAAAACTTTCGACACACTAACCATGTCCGTGAGTTGCATGTTCCTTCTCCACGAGATCAGATAAATACTCTGTGCCGATGATATAGCCATGCTTGTTCAACTTAAGCTGCAAGGAACTCAAAAAAGTAAGCATAAATATGAATAAAATTGTCCACTCACAACGTGAAAAGCAAGATGAAAATCGGGGGATTGCTTCAAGCAGATGGCACTAGAGTTTCTAATATATATTATATAATGACCTCAAACCAACCAACATGTTTGCATACAAGAAGTGATATACATGGTATACTTTCTGTAGAAAAAACCAAAGGATTCCCTAACCTTCCATATATTTGTATCAAGATCAACTTCATGCTTCCCAGACATGTCGATAGCATCTACACTTAAAACTGCAACAATCACAAGATTGCAGAAATATATTATTCAAAAGATCCACCGACAATCATAGATGAAAAGATCTGACGAAGCATCGGAAATTAGAATATAATAAGGGGGAACTTCAGAAATGCTACTACCATCACAAGGCAAGGATGGGAATGTCATGTTTATGTGGATTGGAAGCATTTCACCACGTTTTGAATCAACTGACATCTGCCATAGATGCACAAAATCAACAAATTCTTATTTGTCAGGAATAGTATAAAGCATAGGAATGCAAAACTCAAAAGTCTTAAAGAAAAACATAACTGACCTCATGCACAGTATATGTTGAGATATAATAACCCAACTCATGGAAAAACAAAGTTGCCATGATGACGAGTCCAACAACGGAAACTGACAGCAAGAAGCAAATAAATTAGCAGAAGTGCCAGTAAATAAGAAAAAAAAAAGTGAATGAAATGGTAAAAGGCCATTCCAAAAAAAAAAAAGAAATGGTAAAAGGCCTTAGGAACTCTGGTTTCCCACGCCTTGTAAACTGCAAAACGCGCCGATCTCACAAATGGAGAACAATCGTACAGACAAGAAATAATGAATATTACCGGCTAAAAAATTAAACTGTAAAAGAATAACATCCACAGATTGCGAGAAAAAAAAAAGGTAAAAAAAGGGGCAAAGTACCGAGAGCGCCAGATTTGGTCTTCTGCAGCAAATGGTCTTCAGCGTGAGGAAACGCATCAATGCTTTTCAATGCTTGCCTCAAATTACCCATGTTTTCCGATCTTTCAGTTTGACCTGATCATACAATCGCCTCTCTGCAACACCAAAGAAATAAGTTAAATTCCAGTAGTGCGATCCTTGTTTAGGAGCAAACAATCCTGGAATTCAAATTGAAACCTGACGAAACGGAGAGAGACAGAAAAGCTTCAGATAGGGGATCTTCCGTCCGAAGTCTCCGCCTGCAATTCGAAGAGAGGACGAATGATTTGTCAGTTTGATTCGTAACTACATATTGGGCCTAATTTGATGGATCGAGCCCGTTCCCGAATTTCGCATATTACTGGATGTCGAGACCTTAGACAGTAAATTTAATAATATTTTTTTTATTTAAAATACGTGTAAATCTATATCTATACTATATATAAATTAACCAATATCTCTTAAAAACTGACTCCTGTCATATATAAATTTACAATTTTCCTTTAATTTATTATTTATTTTAATTCTATCCACATAAATCAATTTCTTCTCTTTTAAATAATATACAATTAAATTAAATTATAATTCATATATTAACCATTTTAAATTAAAAAGAAATTAGGCTATAATTAAAATTATTATACATATCTATACATGACCAGTGCACAGTTGCACACATCGAATATGCTAAAAATATTAATTTTTGTTACATACGATCTTTTTTTATTGATAGTATTCATATATAATGTCATCGATCTTAGCTGACTAAAGGTATTTGGACACATAACTATAGTCTCTATATTTCTGACTAAGTTTAATATGGAGCAAATCTTAACCTCATCATCAACTATAAGGTAACGGTAAAAAAAAAAAAAACTATCAGTGACGATCATATGTTATGAGCTTGGGGCTTGTTAGTACCGCTTTTATCACTGGGCGGTCCAAAGAAATGAGGAAATATACAATAAAGAAAACGAGATTCATTGAGAACAGAAGTAAGATTCAATCAATCCTATAAAATGTAATGGAATAAAAAATAATACAGATGAAGCGAACCCAATTTCACGACAAGAAAGATTTCAGTGCGGTAAACAATTCTCACCCTTTTCAAGTTCACCGTAGTATAATAGTACATACAGCACAGTAAAGATGGTGTTGATCAGAAGAAGAATGCAGACAACAAAAAGAACCACTGATGACAAATGTTGTAATATGAGAAGCAGCCGCCAAGGTTCATCACCACAAACTCTTTCAAGATGAACTTGTTGAACAAGCACTAAGCTCGTTGATTAAATTAAATACCTGTTGCATAGGAAAAAAAAACAGCATAATATCTAAAATTATCCATCAAGGCCTCATAACATCAACCATAACTTGCTGATTTAAGAATGTCACGTTACACCTAAATTCCTTCCAACTACAATCATTACACACCCGAAATCATGTCTTCTTCCTACAGAGGTTAGAGTCAAACTATATTTGCTATCTGATTTCAGTAAAAAAAGGAAATTTCTTGGCTTGTCCCCAGCAAATCTTTTCCAGCTGAAGGATATGGAAGTAATGTATTAACATTTAACATTATGGTATTGGGACCGTTTTTGCATAGGATTAATGAAGCAGGTAGGTAGTTATATCATATATGTAGATATGTAGTTACACGCAGACAAAGTATAATTGAGCGATAGGACATAGAAGCTTATCATTAATTATCACCGTCACAAGGCTAAAACATCCTGAAATACACATATTACAAGAATAGGATATTTGATGAAAACTCAACAGATTACGTAACACTATGAAAACCCAAAACTTGTCATTGAAAGGGAAAGAAAAGAGCTTACCCAACATTTTTCGAAAGTGTGCTCTCTCAGGCTGCTTCAAGGTCGGGGATTAAGATCGAGAGCCCCATTGCGTTTACGTTTATTATTATTCGAAAAGCACCACAGTCGAATCCAAGATTTATTCTTCTTAACGGGCTGTGACTTGACTTCCCTATTTGCAACTATATCAGCCATGTACTGAACCACAGCCTGTCGGAAAACAAATACATAAACCAACCACAAAAGATTGGGTTATGATAAAGAGAGACAGAGTAAAGTATGCCATAAATGCAAATGTATAGCCACAAAAAAAAAAAATTGACTTTCACCTGAGGTCCTTTCGCAATAACATCTCTTGGAGGCTCAAACAGGGGATTCCCCTCAACTTTCAACACCCGGAGCTTAGTCAGCATTCTGAAAGATTCAGGGAGCACCCTTATCTGATTATTGCTCATGTCCAACTCCTCAAGCATTTCAAGATTCCCAATCGACCTAGGGAGGCTCTGCAGATCTGCAAAATTGTTGCTTATGTTCAGCTTCACAAGTGTTGTGGCAAAGCACAAGCTCTCCGGTACGGATTCGATCTCGTTGAAGCTAACATCGAGCTCCCTGAGGCTAATCAGAGAAGCTGCCGTTGTGGGCAACTGTCTTATGTTGTTGTAACGCACTGTAAGAATCTCCAAGGACTCGATTCTCCCCAGTGCTTCGGGTAAGGCTTTAAGACGGTTATAATCTGCATGAAGCTCCTTCAAAGAGGTACACCGACCAATCGTGTGAGGTATTTCCTCGAGATTGTTAGTCTCCACGTCCAATTTCTTGAGATTCACGAGTGATCCAATCGCTTCCGGGAGAACAGAGAGAAAATTGGAGCTCAAATCGAGATCCTCGAGGCGAGCTAACCGGGAAATGCTAGCGGGCATTGTCTTTAACTGATTTCCTCTTAAGTTGAGATTGAGCAAATTAAGCAGATCTCCGATGGATTCTGGCAATTCGGTGATCTTATTACCGTGTAAGTCCAATGATTGTAATGATGAGAGGCGTCCGATTGTATCTGGTAACAAGGTAATCCTGTTTTCTGATAGATTTAATCGAATCAAAGTGGATAATTTTCCGATTGAATCGGGGAGCCATTCGACTTGATCTGATAATTTGCCCTCGAGGATAATCTCTTGACTCCCTTTCTTCGCTGACACTTCGATTAGGCTAGCCAGCTTTATCAGGCTAAGTTTTTCACCGGATTCTGCTGCAAAAGGAAGTTGAGCCAAAAATCATAACCAGAATCATAAAGAAAATGCTTTCTGAAAAGCAGCCCATAACATCCAATTTGATGATTAAATTATACAAACCGAATCGAAAACCTGAATCCCGTTTGTTAATTTTGGTCGAAACACAAAACCCATCTCACACTTGTCATTGATCTTAATTGAATTCGAATTTAAACTCAAATTTCAGATTATCATCAAGCAGAAGACTGTGACATACATACACAAGCAAAGAAGTCAACTACAAAAATTGTAACTTTTACTCACCTGAAGCAACAAGGTGTGGCTTAAGGCTCGGATCTACGATCTTGGGTTCAGACAATCTATCCAAAGATCTCAATGCATCGACCCCATCAAACGCCATCTTCATCTTCGGTTTCTTCACATACAAATCGTCCTTGACAAACAAAGCCTCTTTGGAACTATCCCTATCATCACTGTACCCGAAACTACCAGACAAACCTGACGAAGACGCCGATGAAGTGGCAGTGGTCGTAGCAGCAACACTTGGGGGGGCGAACCCATTGGACGGTGGCTGGTAATCGGAGTCTGGGTTGATACACTTTGAAGCCCTCTGAATCAAATCGTCGAACACCAAGTGGACGTTTTCCACTTCCAGAAGCCCTGAGGCCTCCCTCATCTGTTCCCTGCACTGGAATTGGACGGTATTTCTTTGCATCTCCTGAAGAATTTGGTACAATTCGTCAGGGACGTCTTTGTTCCTCCTTTTGTACTGCTTCCCAATTGATTCTAGTTTCAATTCTAGCTCCTTCTCCACGTTTCGGATCAAATTCCTGGCGGCCTCAACTTCTTCTACACCGGGGCGAGGTGGCAGCGATCTGTGGAGTCGCATTATCTCCTCCACGACTTCGTCCGTTGACATCATCTCCGACGAGCCCATCATTAGCTAGCGATGAACCTTCAAAGAACAGATCAATAACAGACGTGGCAGAGCAAGACGAAGATCTCGGTATATTCAGACGAATTAAAAAAAAAAAGACGATTTATAATAGGATTGAAGGATCTGCCCCTTTTTGTTTCTGAAAGATTCTAGAATTCTCCTCTCCTCGCTATTATTAGATCATTCAACGAAAGGCACACCATTTCAGTGTGTGTGTGTGTGAATATTATTACAATTGTAATTACGAGAGAAAGAGAAGCGAAACGCGACCTTCCTCGTCAAAATATTCTATCCAAAACCTTGGAAATAAAATAATCCCCAATTGTAAGATAGAGAACGCGACGGAGATATAAATAAAAAATTAATAAATGGCTATGACAGCGAAAGTCCAGAGAAAAATTAGCAGACCCAAAATTATGGTCCCTGTCCTGGGAGTGGGAGCTGTGGGATAACAGCAAGAGCTTCCATATTTTTTTTAATTTCTTTATATTTTGGAATTAAAAAATGAATTTATGTTTATCAACTTTGATTTACTTAACAGTTTTTTTGTTCGCGAGCTGTATCTCATTCGACCTGTCTATTGACATTGGGCCACACATTGTAGTGGTAGTAGGACTTATTGTGGGTCATAAAGCCCACTTGACAACGATAGTCACATGTCATAAAGCTCATGAATACTACTCTAGAAATTGTCAAAGAGAAATTCGATCCTACGACCTATAACCAAAAATCCTTAAATTAGTTCTTCTTGGTTACTAAACATGACCTCCTTGTCAATTTATGTTTATCTACTATAATATACTTAACATTTTTTTTCCGATGTACTTAACAGTTGAAAAAGACATTTATGTAATTATTTTACAATTCTTAGGAAGCTTCATGGTGAGTGAGAGCTAGTTGTCTATACGATCTAGCACAACCATGCAGCTAGCTGTCATATCATGTCTTCACAATTATAATAATATTGCTGCATTAAATGCCAATATATTGTAATACACAAAATGTAATTATTGACCGACGACAAACAAAGGCCCAAAAGTCTTAACTGTTTATTTAAAATAATCCGCTGGATAAAGATGTTCAAAATAACATAAAATGAGAATATTATCTATTTTGAATTTACAGGAATTTCAAAATCAAGAATAGTATCCAACGACAATAGCCGAGCAAAGTGGAGACAAACAACGTCCGAGCAAATGAAGCAAATGGTTCATACATATCATTGCTCTCGTAAGAATTCGCTGGACGAAACAAAACATCCACAGGCACAGCTGCGGCTCATGACAACAACAACAACATAGCACAACAAAACCAACTTATTATTCGGTAGTAAGATTTGAATGTTGAAAGAAGAAGAAAGACCTAAAAGATACAAAACAAATCGGGCCAAACGAGAAGAATCTGCTAGCTCCACTCCAACCATATAATTTCATATTTTTTTTCAATCATGAGCTACACTAACATATCGTGATGAAAATAATTCTGTGAAGCCCTCAAAGTTGGTCGAAAAATAAATGTCAAAATAAGTGGGAAACCAACCCTTTTATGCCCTTGCGAATTGGCCGGTCCAGTTTAGTTTAGTTTAGTTTTTTTTTTTTACCTAATTTTGTGTCTGATTGATGGCATTCATCCACGGGTGCTCCAAGCACGATTGGGCCGTGGGTCGTTTCTCCGGGTCAAAATCGAGTATGGGACAGAGAAACTCAGCAAATTCATGAGCATCGGTTTCAGAGAATTTGTATTTGTCGATGAGGAGCCTATCGAGGGAGGAGTACTTAAGCCTCCGTATCCTTTTCAAGTCACCGTATCTGTCAAAGTAATCTTTCGAACGAGCACCGCATGTAGCCACCTGATGATTGTTCAATGCAAGCAATAGACTTAAGTCAGCATATATGTATTTTTTTTGTGCATAGTTCAGTGCAGAAAAAGCAAATGCTGCTTTGTTTACCTTCCTTGGCATCTTTCCAAGCAACTCCATCATCAAAGCAAGGTGATCCTGCAACAATCAGTCATAGTTTAACAAACAATACATCGAGTAGTGTGAGATTTCTCGTTTGACACCTTTTCCCTGCTCAAAATTGTGGGAATACGAGCTAAAAGAAGTAAATGTGAGCCACCTCATGTTTTTCGTAATTCATCTATCAAGCGCGCATTTATTGCACGTATCTATTGGAAATAGAACATATAATTTGAAAAATGATACATTAGCTTCAAACTTAAGCTTTTAGGTAAAGTGGTCATCAACATGGTATCAGAGCTCAAGGCTAAGGGTCATGGTTACGAATCATCACAACCACCACTAAATGAAAATTACACGTCTAAGGCTAGATAAAGAAAGAAATCAGCCTAGACACGAGGGAGCGTAGTTGAAATATAATATATAAATTTTAAAAATGATACACTACATTCAAGCATAAGCTTATAGGTGAAGTGATCATCAACAGTATCAATGGAAAAAAATGACCCATAATACTAATTTTTATGAAATCATGCCAGAACCCAGAAAATGAAGCTCCATTTTAAGTACCTCATCCTCGCTAAAAGCTTGTCCATCCTTGGGAGCAAACATCATCTCACCGGTTGCAAGCTCGAATGCAATGCAAGCAAACGACCACATATCAGCGGGAAAAGAATAACCCGATTGAAGTATAACTTCGGGGGCTCTGTACTGCCTCGTCTGGATTTCTTCACAGATTGGTCTATCGGCCCAACAAGCATTACCGAAATCCACCACCTTGCACCCCAAATCGATCCCATCCAAGTTTCTTGCAGGCTTTGGAACCGTGCCAACAACTCCTCCCATTGAAACCCGTCTCTCCGTTATTCGAGCTACAGCTCTTCTTGCCCTCTGCTTCAGTTTCTTCTCGATGCTGTTCATGCTCACTCCTCCATTTATATTCCCCTCTGGCCTTTCGAGTATTGGAGTCATCGATGACCTAATCGGGTCCTTCGAGGGATTGATGGTGTAACGGAGGAGGATGTTTTCGGGTTTTAGGTCGGTGTGTATGAGTCTTAGCTCGCGGTGCAGGTAATCGAGAGCAGTCAAAATGCATTTGCATATCTCCCTCACTCTGTTGAACTCGAGGCCTTTATATCTGTTGTATTTTATCAAACTGAGGAGACTATCACCGAGAAATTCGAGAACCATGCAGAGATGCTGCCCGTTGGGACCCGTATGCCTGAAGTGGTCTATTAAGCGTACGACGCTCTTCTCGTTCGACGGGTCGGCGTCGGCGACGGCTGAGAGCAATTCTATTTCGTGGAGCGCGGATTGGGCGAACTGTGGACCGCTCTTTTGGATCTTCAAGGCGACGTATTTCTGAGATGAAACAAGCGACGAAAGAGATGAGAAATCAGCAGAGTTGAGACGTGAATCAGATAAGTAGTCTCGCAAACGTATCAAGTTTAAATTATTTTCACACACTGATACTTTGTGTTGCATATGCCGACTGGTAGAAAAAAATTATATAGATTTAAAATATGATAAACTCCATTCAAGCTTAAACTTTTAGGTGAAATGGTCATTCAACATGGTATCAGAGCACAGACCTAGTGGTCATGAATACGAAGCTTTACGACCACTCATTAAATGAAAATTCAATGTCACGGGTTATAAGAGAAAGAAGTCAACCTAGACGTGAGGGCATTTAGAAATAAAATAAATAAATTTAAAATATGATATGCTCCCTTCAAGCGTAAGCTTTTAGGTGAAATGGTCATTCAACACTGACCACTATTTTTTTCTATCTCCGAAACCTGCATCCCCAACGGAGGTCGAAACCTAATTTCTTTAATTAATGACATCGGCATTGTTATGGAGTAGCCGATCTATATTGTGGAAAACCATATCACACCAATATAGAATTTAGATTCGATATAACAATTAGGCCTAGTTCGGTATAGAAAGATTTCAATGTGGAAAAGGAAAGGAAAGGCGTAATGGTATGACACTAAGTGTGGCGATACACTAACATTGTTTATTGTTTTCCTCCATCTTTTCCACGCATTCCGCGTACGGGGTACCAAACAAAGAGTTAAAAGAGAGGCAATTTGAGTAATTATTCATAACCACGAAAACTATCCAAGTTAGTCAAAAATCATCCAATCTTTTATCTCAACCATATGCAATCATAATCGTGACTCTTTTTCACACTCGATATACACGACATCAGATTATATCAGAACCTTCGAGCCATTAACTTCGCATGATCAATGATACAGAAAAAATGGTTTCTTCCTTCTACCTAAGATACACGGATTTGATCTAACAGCAGCGCTCATCATCATATCCAATACTTCATTTTACTAATTAATTCACGAACAAACGATTTTCATCATAAGAGCGAGAGAGAGAAAGAGAGAGAGAGAGAGAGAGAGGAGAGAGATTTAGGGTTATTTTCGTACGGAGGTGCGTGTGTCGTAGGCGAGCCAGACGGTGGAGAACTGACCCCATCCGAGCTTCTTCTGCGCGAAGTATCGTCCGCCGGCAAACGAATCACCGATCCTAACGGCGTGGTAACCTCCTTTTCTGTACGATTCCATTCCTTCGTCCTCCTCTTCCGATCCAGACGACGACGACGCAGCATCGCACGCCATCATATTTATCTACTTATCAGATGATGACGACGATCCGAGCTGCAAAACAATACGATAATATGAACAGATCAATCCCTTGAAGTCGGATTATTCTGATCAATCACAGCCTTCCACGGGATTGATTTGATTATACTGGAACGAAGAAAAACAGACAATCGTTGATCGATCAATTGATGCGCGAATTGCGATTAAATGCACTAATTTATTTACCGAATACGCTAATTAAAGGAAGTATGAGAAAACTTTAATACCTTTTGATTCGCGGAGATTGTGAGTGGCGAAGAGATGAGACGTGGCGTTCAACACACGTCTCTCTCTCCACTCCACCTTTGTGATCATTTCTCCCTCACCTTTGCTGAATTGATGCTAAAGACGATGGGGAAACAGAAGTCGTCATTCAAGTTCAGCTTTTTTAGAATCGCATTTGCTCTTATTATTAATGAATTATTTTTTTTTTCTTACTGTGAAAAAGATTGCAACAAATCAAATTCTCGTATTGGATGACACAACAAACATGAAGATTCAGCAAATTTACAAAACACAACCAGAAACTATATACTTCGTTAATTTGAAAATCATATATATCATGAATATCATTGATTAATTACTCGAGGAGAAACGATCATCACTTCTTATCGTTGCTCTCTGCAAAACGCAGGACTTCTTTGGCCATGGAAGAGAAGGATCTTGCTGTATCTTGCATCTCACTAGTCTTCAAGCCAAGTCCCTATTATTGAATGCAGCAAAAATATAATGAAGGAAAAGTGCAAAACATAAGGTCATTGATGTATTTATTACCTGCAACTTCCTCAAGTTCTCTCCGAGCTTATTCTTCGCAGTCATTGCGACACCGCTAGTAGCCTCCTGCATTTAAATCAAATAGTTTTTTTTTTCTGCCTGAGTTTTTTTAATTAATTATTATTACGAACAAGAAAAAATCGATGAACTCACACCGGAGGACGCATATCCATATTTTTTCTTAATTTGATCCACGGCTCCACTCTTCTCCTCCACGGGTTCATCGTTCGTCTGCTGCACTTTTTCGTTCTTTGCATTCGAATATCTCAATTTACCTTCGAATGAAAATGGGAAAGCATTAGCCAGCTACTGACTGTGATCTCGTAGGCTGCATTTGTTATAAAGATTCTGACGTGGAAAAGAAAAGAAAATGTGTAATGGTACGACACTCGAAACGTAACGTATCACTTTTTTGATACACTAATACTGTTTTCCTTCGTCTTCTCCACGCAGAAATTCTGCGTAACCAAACAATGTTGAACTTATCGATACCTTTAATTGCATTGAATTTGTTGGCGATTTTCTTTGTATTCAATCCCGCTACCATCGCATGGCCTCTGATAGGCTTCTCCTTTGGCTCCTCATCAATTTCGATGCCATCTGTTCGAGAAAAAAGGCAAGCAAGCAAATAATTAGTCAGCATTACAATATATCGCTGTAGTTTTTGGACAAAAAGAGGAACACAGAGACCTATGTCGATATCCTCAATTTCCAAACCCGCCTCAGCTTCCTTAGTATTTTCGGGTAAGAAGTTGCTGGTAGAAAACAGTATTGCTAGCTCTTTGATGCTCCTCCGAGAATCCTCTGGCTCAAGATCGTTCTTTGCCTTGGCGTCCTTGTTTTCTTGCACCATCGAGCCGAAAAAACCCTGTTGATTTATATACCGTACAAAACATTTCATTATCATCGTTATAACTGCGAGGCAAAGGTTACAGCATTAACGAACCTTTTTCTTTTGTTTAAAGGAAGGCGAATTTCCTTCAGCAACGGGCAATTGTTTGTTGACTATTTGGGAAACTGAATCCAAATGCCTTATGTAGCACGAAGAAGTAACAACCGAGAGATTATTATTTGTCACACATCGTACTAAGCTGTATAAAAAAAATAGTAATCGTCACGGTACCTGTAAACTTCCTTGTTGTGCAGCGTTGATAGAAAAAGCAACTCGTGGTCGCCATTCGCCTGGTGTAGATAAAGGTCGCGCAGATACGTTCGGTTATAATTCGGAATTTTATTTATTTATTTATTTATTTATTTATCGAGCGTTGTAACGGAGAAACGAATGCTTACAATAACGATTTCTCCGTCGTGGGACGACGAAACTCTGACCGAGGATGGCCTCGTGATTGAAGCTGCGAGCCCCCTCAAGGAACATTCCTTCACAAGGGAAAGTTCCGGAAGGGACCTATGCATCATTCAAAACAAAATAAGCACCATTTTACAATTGTGATAAAATTTAAGGAAATTGGTCTTAAAACGATGAAAATAAGAGAAAAATCCACCTGATCTCGATTTTCCCGCTGGCAAAAAGAAGTGCGAGTCCGGTATCGGGGGAGCCGAAAGTCGATGCCCAGATACAAGAAGAAGCACTGAACTTCTTCTTGTGGAGAACTTTCTTAGTACCCTGTAAGAAAATACAAAAAGGCAGAATATTAATACGATGTTGGACTAAAAAATGCATGATAAGATAGATATAACTACATTACCTGGATTAGATGCGATAAGGAATATACGTAAGCAGCTTTCTCCGAACACAGCAGCATAACTGATTGCTTTGGAGCTGAGTTTTCAGAATCTGTATTGCTGATATCTGCACTTGGAGTTCCCTGTGAATCTGTCAGATATTGATGATACAATTATAGTTATTATATGTGATATACACACACACACATATATATATATATATATATTGTTTGTGTTTGCTGCATCTATTTTCTTACCTAAAATCTGAGTAAATAAAGCTTTGGACGGTTTCTTTGGACGCACGGTATTCGGGCTTAAGGGGTTTCCCGATTCCTTCTCAAGAGTCGAAACAGACGAATCTCTCGAAGAAACGACGAGTACGTTTTTTTCGAACCCGTGGAAACTGCACGTGTTGAAGTGCATTGAAATTATCCCGGTCGAGAATTCGCTGACTATCTGCCTTTGATACAAGATGTTTAAGCTCTCTTGATCAATCAATGTTACCTGAAAAATCAATAACTCTTAATGAACAAGAAATAAAAAATCTTCACTTGAGAGAGAGAGAGAGAGAGAGAGAGAGAGAGGCGTACATGGCCTTGGTCTGAGCCAACAGCAATATGCTTTTGATCTTCGGTAGGACATAAAGAGAGCACAGCACCATTGACCTTCACAACCTTTGTTCTGTGAATTATATGGTTACCTTTCTTTGAACTTCCTAAAAATGATAACAAAGAAGAATTTGTTACATCTTAAATATATGCTCGAAACGAGTAAGCCCGAACGAACAGCAAATCTGCAAAGCCAAGTACCTTGGAGAGACAGAAATGTGTTTTGCGGAGCAAATGCCTCGGGTTTAAGTGTGTATACACGGACCTGTGAATATAATTATATAAATCCCTTTCATATTCAGCAAAAATAGAAGAAAAAAAAATAGATAGAAATTTCTAACCATTCCATTTTGATCTCCGGACAAGAGGACGCGGGATTCATAGCTAAAGTGCAATGCAGTCACAGGTATGCCACTAGGAGACGAATCATTATCATTCTGCAAATATCATTTAGATATATGTTTAGGTAACAGCCATAGAATTGTTTCAATATGTGTATACTGCATGAGCAATATTATTGAAAAGATCACCTGCTGAGTTATAGAAGCTATTGGAAGCATTAATGGGCTCGAGGCATCCCAAAAATTAATCATCCCCGAAAAATGCCCTGTAACCAACAGGTTTCGAGCCTTCGAAAACGAGCTAAACGAGTTTGAATTCCCAGATTTCGCACCCTTTTCGAAAGGAAAAAATGGCAGCCTTCCACCTAATTCATCGCCGGAGGATGATGCCATGCAAGAGAGGCTCGAGAAGTATTTCATAACGGTGATGCTCGAGTCACCGTAAGGCAACTTTATCATCACCTCCTTTGGAAGTGAAGGGGTTGACTTATTTTGGCATTGAATGAGGTACCTTTCGATCGACGAATCCTCGTAGAAGTACAAATGATTAGATTTCCCGAGCATGAGGAGATACTCGTGCTTGTACTTTTTCTGCTCGGTGGCCACGGTAGTGAATTCCATGTCCAACATAGGCTCGGGAGGCTGAAGCCCGAGCTTGATAGTTCGAGATTCGGTATATTCATTCAGCAATACCACCTTCGAATAATTAGAAAAAAAGAGGAACACTGAGCTTATGTGAACAAGAATCAAGAACCAATGTAAGATGATCGAACATTCTAGCGTGCTGTTGGAAATAAAATATATAAATTTTAAAAAATGATACACTCCCTTCAAGCTTAAACTTTTAGGTGAAGTGGTCATTCAGCACCTTACATACCTGTAACAAGTTTGCTGAATGATGATCAGAAAAGCCTAAAGCATAAAGCCGACTTGATTTCTGACCCGAATCGACGACCCATTTTAATTTCAATATCGGGATTCTTTCAGATTTAAATCCCAGATTCAACTTGTGGATAACATTTATTGCACCGCACGATGCTTCGTTGGTCGCCGAATCTTCAACGCCCCAAATGTATATATCACCGTTGTTATATCCAACAGCAACTTTAGTTCCATAGGGACACGACCAACACGCTGCTGTTACTCTCTTTGTTTCTTGCACGGATTGTAAAATTGTGTTAGTGCCATTGCTGTTCGTCGAAATGGCTCTGCTTTCATGGATCCCCCACAATGTAAGGACACCGTCCGAATAAATAATAAGAACCCTGAAGAAATTTTGAAAAAAAAAAGAAGATATCTGTCACGTATGTAGCAATCAAATAGCCTCTAAATTCATTCGAAAAATCACGAACAAGAAAGATGTAGTAAACCTTTTAGATTCAACCATCGGATGGGGAAGTATGCATTTTACATCGACGTCGGTTCCTACTTCGTGTGGCATGCCTATAGAAGCGTAGTCATTCATTAAAAATACGATATTGTGAATCAAATGCTCTCTTGATGCAAAATCAGTTACAGTTTCATAAATAATTTAGAAGGAAAACAAGAATAAATGTGTAAGACAATGCTTAACATTACCATGAGAAGCAACAAAAGGAATGTGGTATCTCATATGTTCAATGCGAGATTGATCCGTATCTATCTTCAAGACCGATATAAAGCCAGTAGCATCTCCAACATAGCTGTAAATATTCATGCAGTTGCAATATACATACGTATCAAGAAATACATGTGAAGATAAATTTCAGTTATAAGATTAGATTCAGTACAAGTAGGGAGCGATATGCATAGCTGAAAATGAGGTAATTTCCATCTCGTGGTGGTGCACAACAGACACGCATTTCTTGTCTAAGTCCCACACCTATGAATGGTTCAAGTAAGCTTCCCAAGACAAGAAAGTATCATTGCATACATCGGGAACTAAAAGTAAGATAAATTCTCGCCTCGATCACGTTATTGGTGCTTATGCTTATGAGGACACCTTTGTTCTCAATAAACTGTGAATAATAATCACAAATTTGTCAACGAGGTAACAAGAAAGGTATTAATTGATCGAAGAAGAATCACTTGCCTGCAAAAATTTGCTCGGTGATGGCTCCGAAGATTTCAGTAGAGCTTGCGATCCATCTGCACCAAACAACTTAATCTGCCCATCTCTGCAAGATTGTGTTTGTCATCATAAAGCACGGGAATTCACTGATGCTATTGCTAATATTGCATATTCATTCCAAAAGAAACAATAAATTATTACATAGAAAGAATGAGGATAAGAAAAGGACTAACTTGGTTGCAATGGCAAGAATATGTTGAACAGTGTTGTAAGCCAGTGATATGGATCCTGATGGAATTCCATAATGGAAAACCAAACGAGTGTTCACATCATCGGGTTTTAAACTGTCTGGAAAGCTACCAGGCTGCAAAAAGGTGTACAAAATAAGCATGATTTTATATCAAGAAACCAACAAGAGACACGTGGATATGAATAACAGATTCTTCAATAGCAAAACAGAAGAAATCTCCGCGATCAGTTAACAACTTGACAAATTATGTTCGAAGTAACTCATACCATCTTACTACATCGTTTCCACTTAAAAAAGGATGTATTGTGATGATACATTCGCCACAAAAGTTTGATTGTGATCATTAAACTAGAGCACCAATAAATTATTACACTTAAACGTCTTTCATGGCTAAATGAGAAAATGCAGTTAACTGCTGCAGTCTTAATAAGTAGTATCAACTCTAAATCCAAAATTTCCAAGTTTCCCCGAGAAATAACAGAAATCAATCATAAGACGCAGTAAAGAGAAAACCAAATCAAATCAAATCAGCACAAGAGGAAAAGCCCACGAGATCTCGTAAAAATACAAACTTGAATAAAAAAAATGGACTGGGCTTGACTGGGGGAATACCTTCTTCAGAGAAACCTTATCCACAAGTTTCTTCACGAACAGGGACATGACATCGAAGAACAGAAATTCAAAGCACCCTTGAAGTGTCCATGGTCTCCTTTTGATAGAAAACAAGAGATAACGAATCGAAAGTGCAGTGACGTATAGTGAGAGCAACTGAAAAATAGGAAGGAAAGAAAAATGAGGTGAGATCGTCAAAGAGAATGAGTATGATGATTGACAGTTTCTTTTCTCTCTTGCTTGGAGAAATCCACCGAGACGACAAAATATATAAGATTTTTTAATGAAAAAACAATTATGGGACCAACGAATAAGGCCGGTCGGTTATCTATTTATTCTTTGTTTTTTTCTCTCTCTTCACTAGGAGTGATGGGGACACGTGGAAGTTGGCGACGGTTGATCCGAAGATTGCGAGAGAGATGGGTTTTTGAAAAATCTTGAATTGCCCTTTTTCATTAATTTTGTCATGAAATCAACGCGTGCCACGTGACGTATATAAATACAAAGCACAGTCGAATATGGGGACGAGAGATTATGGGACTCCAATATCAATCTAATATTGGTAACGTATATAATATATTTAATATTATTTATGACTTTAACATGTTGACTTTTTATCTCTCCTCCGAGGAAAGAAAAAGGCATGGAGGAAATAGGAGGAAATGGTCCATTTATACCTAATATAAAAGTAGATATCCACAATAAGAGACTTACAAATTCAAGCTTATCCAATCTGTTGGTGAAGGCAGGATAATCACTTCTTTTATGGAACTTGTGCTAGTTGTAGCCAAGTTACGTTTCAAACATTTCAGGACTTTATTAAATTGGACACCATTTTAAATTATTGCATCTGAGTTGCTTGCTCCTGTACTTCGGATTATGGACATAATAAATCAAGAACATTGGAAAAACACTGATAAAGTAGGCCGAGGCTACGAAATTCCTTTATCATATCAGCTAGCTTATAAAATTCCGATATATTACATCGACAAAATCAAACATTTACTGATACTCACATGCCAAGCAATTTGATCAAGAAATGGAGAGGATCGACATCTGTTGTCGAGCATGTCATTGCTCACGGGCTTCTCCCACCGTTCTCTCAGCTCCTGCACAAATTTCATCCTCAGAATATCATATACTTGTGATATATAGTTGAATGAATAACAATGAACTGAAAAATAATATGAAAAATCTTTAGCGTTGAGTCAATCAAGCCACTGAATTTATCACTTTCGTCGATACATTAGTGACAGGCATGAATATATGGCATATACAAGAAAACAACACCAATCTTGTGATTTGTGTGGCGTTATTTGTCATATAACAGAAGAATATCGACATGATCCTAATATCAAGCAGAAATTATGAGAAAGATGCTCCTTACACATAAGATGAAGCTACAAAAGAAGGGGATTTATATACCATGAAGTGATCCTGCTGATATCATGCGATCCATATTGTCGATTCGCCTTTGCATGGACTTCAAAACTGTATTCAGTGATGTGATCCTCTTCCTAACACCGGAAATCCTTGCAGCATGCTGCATGATAAAGGGTGATGGAGCATCTTCTAGTAATTTGTCAAGTTCTGCAACATAGGGAAACGTAAAATGAAAAAAGGTCTCTGATCTGTTGAACTTCACAAGATGAATAACCCGAAACTACAAGGCCAGTGAGGATGCTATTACCCAGTTTTATCAAACAAGAAGTAGAGCCCTTTTCCTGTATTTATGGATTAGAGACATCATTCATTGTAGGTGTTAGAAACTTGGAATTTCGACCTAAGTGTCCAATAGCTTATCTGGAACTGTGCGTTTATGCCAAGTTGATAGACTGGACAATTTCTCTAGTATCATGGGAAGGGACAGTCTAGCTAAGAAATAAAGCCCAAGTAGTCCCCAATGTTTACCCTGTGGGATTTTGGACTAATTTGATCCTTTTAGAGACGATTGACGCCAAATTTTAACGGGAATCTCGCACGTGCCTTACACATGATGGTCTCCTAAAAACTCTCTAAATTATTTACGGATCGATAAATTGAAATGGTTACTGAAATTAGGGCACTAAACTGGAAATTTCTCCTCCAAAGTTATTAAAGCATGCTTTATTAAAATTTAGTCACAATTGAATGAAGATGATGGTATAGAACTTCCGAGGTGTTTCCCTCACTTTAGGTACAGTACAACAAAATAAAACCTCCATTTCTCGCATCCATCTCACAATGAGCACCTCAAAGCAGATTTCAATCGTTTGTCACCGCAAAGACAGTAAGTTTCAACCGAGCACGATCGTAAAGTAAACCTGTGCGCACGCAGCAGAAAATTAGTACCTCGGATAAGACGATCGAGGGCCAAGTCCAGTTGATCTTGACTGGAAGCAGTAGATTCGGCCGTGGACTCAAAATTCGACATTACTGATGAAATCAGAGAGTATAAACCATCCCCCACTGCCGAAGAATTTGAGACATTACCCGCACTTCCTCTGTTGCTTTCGGAATCGACTCCTGAGGATTGCATCTTCGGCGAGTTCGGTTTTTCTTCTGAGGTTCCGTCCATTCTCTAATTTTATTCCGTCCTTTCGATTCCTCAAAAAACTCAACGACGAAATTCAATTCTGAGTATCAACAACCCACTACTGAGCACCAACAGCCCGCTCCTGATTTATAAATGGGCCTGTTATTAGATGTTGGGCCAAGGCCTAAAATTTGAAATTAGGCCCATATATGAATTTCTACTACAACGGCCACTTGTCCTCCTTCGAAGTTTTTATTTCTTAAATTCTGATTTATTTTGAGCGGCCCAGTAAGCAATAGTTGGATTATTATTGTTAATTTTTTTTCAAGAGTTTATCCGTACAGGCCCAACTAATTATAGCGCCCGTGGGGGCCGAGCGAGGCGCGTAGTGGGTTCTAGCCGTTTACACGTGGACCGACTTATTGACGAACCAAGGGGCACTGACACCTCGTATGGCTTCTATCGTAAAAAAATGAGCGTGAACAAATCATCTCAGTAAAAGAAGGGGGATAATTTAAAGAGAGGGAGTGAAAAGGAAGGAAATTAAAAAAGAGGGAGCTTGACTTTTTCAATTCAATAAGAGGGACTCACTTAGTTAAATAAGTAATTAATCAATATATCCATTTAATTAATAATATTTTAATAGTTTAAAATTATATTTTCGTTTTTTAGGTTTTAGAATGCAGATTTCGTCGCTTTTTCTTCGTCATTTCTCTTAAAATCATCTTCAAATTAGCACATATCTTACCCGATTTTCTGAAAAATTAATACAAATTCGCATGGGTCTTGAGTTTTCGTTATGATTAAAGGTAGATTTAGGCGAAATAATTGAAAATATTAAAGATACACTCGAAATCGAATAAGATTGACAGACCTATTCGAATTCGAATAAGTCTTATTCGAGTTCAAATAAGGCTTATTCGAGTTCGAATACGCCCTATTCGAGTTCGAATAAGTCCTATTCGAGTTCGAATAACCCTATTCGAGTTCGAATAAGTCCTATTCGAGTTCAAATAACCCTATTCGAGTTCAAATAAACCTTATTAGAACTCGAATAAGTCCATTTGAACTCGGATAAGCGTTATTAGAACCCAAAAGACCATGATTCGAATTCAAATAAGAGTATAATTAATACTTGTAATTTTATGATAATAATATCAAGTCATTAATATCAAATAATAGTCAATGAAATACTATAATTAGTTATGACAATGTTTAATGAAGATGTCTAATGAGTTGGGTAAATGTAATGAAAATTTAAATGAGTTTTGTGTGAGTTGCTATAATGTTACAACTTGTATTTAAGTGAATTACTATAATATGATATCTAAACATGTGCTCTACATGATGGCAACTAAAATGAGTTGTGTCAATGTGATATACAAACTTCGATGAACTTATTGAATAATGTTTATTAATTATATTGTGATACACAAAACTTTCATAAGCTTCTTCGTATAATGTTCATCTTGAATCGAGTTTAATCTTTATCTTGAGTTAAAATTGATTATTCGGGTTCGGGTTCAAATAAGCCCTATTCGGGTTCAAATAAGCCCTATTCGGGTTCAAATAAGCCCTATTCGGGTTCAAATAAGGTTATTCGGATCCGAATAACAAACTTCGATGAACTTATTGAATAATGTTTATTAATTATATTGTGATACACAAAACTTTCATAAGCTTCTTCGTATAATATTCATCTTGAATCGAGTTTAATCTTTATCTTGAGTTAAAATTGATTATTCGGGTTCGGGTTCAAATAAGCCCTATTCGGGTTCAAATAAGCCCTATTCGGGTTCAAATAAGGTTATTCGGATCCGAATAAGGGTTATTCGAGTTCAAATAAGCGTATTCGAACCCGAATAAGCCCTATTCGGGTTCAAATAAGCCCTATTCGGGTTCAAATAAGGTTATTCGGATCCGAATAACAAACTTCGATGAACTTATTGAATAATGTTTATTAATTATATTGTGATACACAAAACTTTCATAAGCTTCTTCGTATAATATTCATCTTGAATCGAGTTTAATCTTTATCTTGAGTTAAAATTGATTATTCGGGTTCGGGTTCAAATAAGCCCTATTCGGGTTCAAATAAGCCCTATTCGGGTTCAAATAAGGTTATTCGGATCCGAATAAGGGTTATTCGAGTTCGAATAAGCGTATTCGAACCCGAATAAGCGTATTCGAACTCGAATAACCTTTATTCGAACTCGAATAACCTTTATTCGAACTCGAATAACTCTTATTCGGGTTCAAATAACCCAGATTATTCGAACTCGAATAAGGGTTATTCGAAATCGAATATATCTTATTCGAACCCGAATAAAGCTTATTCGAATTCGAATAAGACATAACTGAAACGACGAATTCATTTAAGTGACTAAACTAATATTAATGACTTTTTACTCGAGGGTATTTTTGACTTTTTCTATACAATCCCTCCATCTTAAATAAAATATGTTTCGATCCCTTTTATCAAAATATCCGTAAAAGAAGGGAAGAACATCGATAGAGGAAAACTGCGATTACTGATCGGTTGTTCGTTTTCATCGGTTTGATTCTGAGATGGACGACTTTATCTGCTTTGGGGACGGAAACATCACCGATGTGATCAACAATCGCACTCTCCACAATCCTCATGTACGAACTTGATGGACTTCTTTTCTTATTCAACTGGATCGCGGGTCCTCGTATCGCGTTTTGATAAATGGCGATAGTTTCTTCTGCGTCTTCTTCGTGGCGATTTATTTTTTGTTATGGTGGTTGGATTTTCGTTAGATGGCGTTGCTGTTTCGTAAACTGTAATTGCGCTAAGTTGGCGATTATGCGATAAAATAAAAGGTGGCTTGGAGTAATTGTAAGAAATCTATGATTTGTTCGTTACGGGTTTCTCTTGCAGCTACCCCTAGAGAACACACTTACATCCCAAAGCTCTACACCGTCTCCTTCATTTCCCTTGAAACTTCATGGGAGGTCACCTGTTCTGTTTCTTTCTTGGTTGTTTCACTTGGTTGTTGTCCTGTTGGCCCTTTCATGCCAAGAAGTAAGCTTGGGTTGGGAATAGATTAAATGGCTCTTTTCAGGGATGAGATATGTTCATGCCAGTCTTTGGCTTTGTAGTGTAGTCTCATACTTCCATTCTTTGCAGCGGCTCTAGTTGCTAACTTACGCGTAGGAAAAATAGAAGAAGAGCATAGCATACAGAGAGGGGAATGAGATGAAAATACCGACTTACGTGGATGTTCCCATTCTAAAAAAATCTACGAAGGCTAAATAGATATTGGAAATAGGCCGCCCCTCTTTAGAGCAATTCTAAAGGAAGTATAAAAGCAATTCGATCATCATGCTAGAGAAACCACTCTGAGATCTCTTTTAGTCTTTATATATATATCTTTTGTGTTAGGTAGTGCATGCGTATAGTTGGAACTATCAGTTAGCTGCATTACTTCTGGACTTTAGCATTTATTTATACGATATTTCTGTATGGTCACCGGGATGTGATTGCACAAGAATAACCTTTAATCACATTTGTTTCAGGGTTTTGATAAAGTTCTTCAAATCCATTCCTCGTTTATACGAAGGCTCTCTCTTGAGAGGGAATTAGAGGTATTACGATATCTTGACCAAGAAATTACATAGTGTACTTTTTGTTTTGTGTTTGGAATTATTATTCGGAATACATTTTCACTACGTAGAGCAATGATAAACTGATTTTCTTGTTCGAAGATCAGTTTTGGAGACTAACAATAAATATGTTACCAGTCTATTACAAGTTGGCACACTATATCATCATGAAATTTATCGTTTAGCTCGACAAAATGAATAGTAAGAGGGCTTGTGATATTGTTGGTTCATACAATATAGTCATGCATATGTCAGTAGAGTTTCTTGTATAGTTGACAAGGATGAAGGATGTTCCTATATAGTTTTGTTTAGTTGACAAGGATGGACATTTCTTTTACAGGGGCACCATGGATGTGTTAATGCTATCTCATGGAATGCTGCGGGTTCTTTGTTGATATCCGGATCAGATGATACATGTGTATGGTTCTAAATGTCTTTCTGTGTCTAAGACTTTGATTGGGCCCCAAATGACCTATATCTTTTCTTTACTTTTCATTTTCAATTTCCATCTTGTTTGGTTGGTATCCGCTCTTGAAGTCTCTGTCTTATATTCAACTGTAGTTATGTAGCTTGGCTTGAATAAAGGCTGTGCTATGGATTAAAAATTACTTTCCTAATCATGTTGCATGGGGACGTGGAGTCACTTGACTTTTCATGTTAAAATTTAATGAACGGTTAATCAATGTGGAACACTCTAAATTTCAAGCTGCAACCTGACAATTGAAACAAAAAATATGATGTAGACAATGTTGTGCTTGATATGATGTCAGCATTCATGCATGGACACACCTCTTGAAATTTGTTGAGTCATTGTTCTTTTCCAACAAACTTCTAGGAATACTTGAGAGAGTGCTAGTCAGTTTATTGTTGGGATGGAAGCTGACATACCATATAGTGCCAGTTTCTCTGCTTCTATCTTTATAAGTGTGACTCGGTTTATTTCGTCTTATGGTGCAAATTGCATGGATGGAAATATTGTGAGCTTTTCCGTTGTAATCTTTGGATCTATTGTGATTCATCAAATTCATATTCGCAATTGCCAAATCCTTCAAAGTGTCAAAGGAACGTAAGCAATGATGTTGTTGCTATAGTACTTGCTGCAGTTTGCTGAGTTTCTGGGCCTTCACTAAATGTTATATTTGAGCTTCTATAAATTATTTTTTATCTACATTGTGATATCTATTTCAATAGGAGGTTATGTTAGCTGGGGCTCATTTTATAAAAAATATTGTCTGCTGCAGCTTAATGTATGGTCTTATTCAAGCCAAAGGCTCCTTCATTCCATTGATACTGGGCATTCTGCCAACATTTTCTGCGTTAAATTCATTCCTGAGACTTCAGCTGAGTTAGTTGCTTCGGGTGCGGGGGATGCTGAGGTCACATTTCTCTGTATTTATTATGAATACAATTGTAACCTCTGAACTTACTTTAGCAATTAAACTTATTCCTACAGGTTCGCCTCTTCAATCTATCTCATCTGAGTAGGAATGGACTGGAGGTTAGTGATGCCACTCCGTCAGCGCATTTCCAATGCCACACGAAGAGGGTCAAAAAATTAGCTGTAACATCCCTTCTCTTTCATAAATGTAAATAATTGATGAATTTTACGCTACTCATTATCAAATCCTTTACGACTTTAGGTGGAAGTTGGGAATCCTAATGTGGTATGGAGTGCCAGTGAAGATGGAACCCTGAGGCAACATGACTTTCGTGAGGGTGCTTCATGTCCTCCTGCGGGGGCGTCCCGTCAAGAATGTCGTAGCGTTCTTGTAACTTCTGTTTCCTCAAATAAATATTTGTTTTCCTTATTCTTCAACTTCATCCAGCTTCTAGAAACTTTGAAATTTGGAGGGACCATCATAAGGCATAGCCATTGATCACATACTTGTTGTTAGAAGAATCCTTCAAAATATATGAGTCTGTGATGATTATGACCCTGAGACGATGGGATTTTCTTCAGTTTTTGTAAGAGACGATAGGGTCTAGGACAAAATTGAAAAGGATGAACCTTTTAAGTTCTTCATAAAATAATAATATGGGGTCCAATCTTTAGGGTTTGGCTGGCCCACCTAACAATACATAGCAGTTAGCCCTATTTTAGTGCTTGGGCCGGCAGGAAATTCTGTTAGGTTTTTCTTAAGTTTTTTCTTTTATTTTTTGCTTTTCCTTTTTCCTTTTTATATTAAATTATGTTTCTTAACTGCGTTATCATTTTAATTTAAAAATTCAATACCATTTATGTAGTAGTTGAAATTTACATAGTTTGCTCATGCATTAGTTTGTGTAGACCGAGGTCTTGTAATGTTTTGTTCGTTTGCATGCTATGTCATCTTCTTGATGAATTGTGCCCAACTGCTTTCCAGATCGATGATTTTGAACAGGAAATGGGTAACACCATGTATTATATTCAGATGATTTTGGTTTTGCTGAAAAACATAATATTTTATACATCATATATTGAAAATGTGTACCGTGAATTATCTCTTATTTCCACTTTATTATATATTCAGCTGGACTTGCGTTGTGGGGCAAAAAAATCATTAGCTGATCCTCCTAAGCATTCTCTTGCCCTGAAGTCATGTGATATCAGTTATACTAGGCCTCATTTACTCCTTGTTGGTGGCAGGTGTTTTGCAAGTAATTCAGTGGTATTCCTATTTCTTTTGTTCATGGTATATCCATGTGAGGTGTGTCTTTAATACATGCAGTGATGCATTCGCACGCCTGTATGATAGACGTATGCTTCCACCACTATCATCTAGTCAGAATAATATGCCGCCACCACCTTGCGTGAGCTACTTTTGCCCAATGCATCTTTCTGACCCTGTAAGTAATTCACTGTCCGATCTTGAACTTAACAAAAATATTTTCATGTCTCAACTTAAATTAGGCGACTTATTAACTTCATGTGCTTCTATGAAAAGCGTATGTTTATGGCCTCATAAATCTTTTTAATTAAAGTTGGATTGGAGAAAATGATTAGAATAGAATTCAAGAGGTGTGAACACAACATGACCCAGGTTCGGATAGGAGATCCCTCATTAGTTATGTTAATCCATTGTTAGGTTTTCATGAATATCTTCATATGTGCTATGTTGACCATCATCGTTCATTTTAGCATAGCAGTAGTGTCATTTCTGTGAGAGAGTAGCTTGTAGAGGGAAAAATCAATTTGTATTTATTTTTGTCCATGCTTGTGATTCTGCATGAATCACTTCACGTGTACTGTTTATTCCGTGACCGTTGAGTGTAGCATTTGTCTGTAACTATAAGTGGTATCGTTTCTGTTTACATGTAGCTTTGTGTGTGCTTATATGCATTTGCAAGTCCGTGCATACGTGTATGTTTAGGCCGGTATCTATGTAAGTGTGTTATATTCTCGTCTCTTTTGCAGGGCTTTTCCAGCTTGCATCTCACTCATGTCACCTTTAGTCCTAATGGAGAGGAGGTTCTTCTCAGCTACAGTGGGGAATATGTGTACCTAATGGATGCCAATACAGGTATGTAATTCATATTTATATCATTTTTTTTCAGTAATATATTTGATCTTACCATACTTCTTTACCAAAAAATGAAAAACAAAAATTTGATCTTACCATTTTCAAATTTCAGTGCTAGCATATACAAGAAATATATATATGATGGCCTATGTGACCTAACATGTAATGAAGGGGTCATGAGGGAAACTTATGTAATCACTACAGAGCCCCGCCCACGAGGCGTAATATTTGCTTTTTCTCCTTAATTTTGAGGAAAGGGGATGAGTGTCTTTGTTCTGATATGATTTTGTTATGATGGAAGATTTTTGCATAGAATAACAGATTGTTTCCATATTTCTACCACTTTTGCTTTCATTCCCTGCATCAATTTTCATGCCTGGCCTGCTTTTTCTATTCAAATTTCTATCCGTGCATGTTAACCATAAGCTCAGTTATTGATGAGGCAGTGCTTCCAAGCAGCCTCAATTTATGCAACTTGTTAAATGTGCATACAGCAATATAACACATTTCCTAGGTAGTTTGTTGAACATCACATGCACCACCTTGCATGTTTATATTGAAGCAGTTGGGATTGTCCGATACAGAAGTAATTGGCATGATTTTTACAGCTTCGACCTGTACAATGAGGTACAGCTCCGAGGATGTTGCAAATCTTACCAGGTTTAGTCCCCCTGCTGCTTGTGTAGAACTGCCGTCCTCTTCTTCTCATGCATCTTTAAATGGGTTTTATGTGCACAATGAAGCTGCTGCTAGGGTATGCTTCCGTTGGTGCAAATTGCCTCATTCACAAGTATAATTCATATTCTCTTGCCAATCGATGAAATTTCCTTTTTCAGCTTGACAAGTGCAGGGCATTAATTCAGAGAGCAGAAAGATCACTGAAGGAAGGAACCGAATATTATTATGGAATTGAAGCTTGTAATGAAGTCTTGGACGGACATGGTCGTGAAATTGGTTCCACCCTCATGCATGATTGCTTGTGCATGCGTGCATCCCTGTTGCTTAAGGTGTTCCAAGAACCATATGTGTTCAGCTTCTTTGCTTGCATGTTTTTTTTAACGATAATTGTTTAGTAAAACCCTTTGTGTTTTCTTTATTTGGCAGAGAAACTGGAGGAATGATGCGCACGTATCGATCAGGGACTGCCGCTCTGCTATGAGGATTAAACCTTACTCAACTAGGGCATATATTTGTATGGTTGATGCACTGGCCACGGTAACTATATTATGTTGTATATTTTGGTCTGAGAGCTAGTAAGTAATATATTGTCCTGGAATTGTTGTCTGTTGCTGTGTTCAGAGATAGGGTGTTTGATTATCTGGTCTAAATCCATACATATGATGTTTCAGTGAAAAGAAAAATTGGTAAATAATCACGAAATGGTGGAAGTGAACCTATTATCGGAGTTCGGCCTGTGATGAGTTTTATAATGCATACTGCTACCATGACTGTTCAGGAATAATCATTGGCTACATTGGCTCCGTTTTAGTTATATCTTTCTGCCATTTATATTTTTTCCTTTTAGTAAGCTGTCACTAATTCTTGCAGTTGGGAAAACATAAGGAAGCGTTGGAATTTGCTATTGCAGCACTATCACTGGCTCCATCGGATCCTGAAATCATAGAAAGGGTTGAGATTATCAAGAAGAATGTCGCTGCAGGTTTGGATAATTGTAAAGTGGTTTTGATATTTGGTATATATTTCACGCTGTCATGCATATTTTTTTCCTGAGGGCCTTATGCTGAAACGTAGAGTTCTCATATTTTCATTTAGCTATACTCAGCCTGGATTGAGTGATAACTGATGAGCACAAGTTTTGTAAATGAAATTATGTGAATCTAGTAGCTGTGCTTGTAAAAATGACACTTTAAGTGCGTACCGCCATTCAACCATTAATAGAATTTCATCTGTACTTTTGTCCAATATAACTCATGCTTTCAAATAGAAATTTTCTCCGTCCATTTGTGATGAATCAATGCCACTGGAGAGGGTCATTCATGATGTATCTGCATTCTGCCATTGATGTTTACGGTTTTGATTCCGATTACAAAGTCTGATTAATGTATGGACGATATCAAACAGCTGAAAAAGAAAAAGCTAATCCAAAGAGTGATGGGGCATCCGGGCAAAGGAATCAAGGACAACGGGTATTTTCTCTTGGTGACATAATCTATCGATCAGAAGGAGACAATGATGATTCAATAGATGATCCTGAACGAGAAGAGTCTGATTATGACGAAGAACTGGAACTGGATTCTGGAACCCCAATATCTGCTGAAGAAGCACAGGATGCTGAGCCCAATGTTCTTCCCAGAAACATAAATCTCAGAATACTCCGGAGAGGCGACTCAGCCTCCGAAGATGAGAGGCCCAATGGCTTCTGTGGGTCTCCGGGGCCGTCATCTGAAAATCAAATGCTTTATCAGGTTCTGATGTTAATTTCTTAGTGCCTTTTTTATGAACATTGTTGGATGATAATTTTGTAAAATTAAAATATAATACATTCCCGACACGCTTATGGTGAAATGGTCATTTAACATGTCATCAGAGCGCAGACCAAGAGGTCATGGGTCCGTAAAAGAAAAATTCATGTCTAATGTTAGATAAGAAATAAATCAGCTTAGACACAAGGTGTGTTGGAAATAAAACTATTAAAATTAACATATCATACACACCTACGAGCTTAAGCTTTTTTGAGAGTCGCGGAAAATATTCTGATTTGTTCCTTGTCATTGTTAATTAGTTTACACTTTGAGTATGGAAATATTTCGTATCAACTTAGCCGGGGACCCTACATAGTTTTTTGTTACATCAGCTTCTTGTTGATACTGTTTCTGAATGTCTCTCTCTATTTGTTAAAAAATGGAAACCATGTGATATTAAAAGCTTGTTTATCTTGTCACATTGCAGCGTGAGACTGCAGTTGATATGAAGCGGAGATATGTTGGCCACTGTAATACAGGCACTGATATAAAACAAGCCAGCTTTATTGGCTGGACAGGTAATAACAAAATTTGGATGCAATTTTATACGTTGTGTTTGTGTATGAATGAAGCTTGCATAGGTTTTATGTACGCTGCAAAATGGTTCGTGGTTTCTTGTTGTAAAACCTAGGGATTGTATGTGTATAAGTTGTTTGCACTACATTTGCAGTTTGAAACTTTCAAGGATCTTTTTTTTTTTCCTTAAACGGTGTGCTGCTGTAACCTTCATTTTAATGCAGATCTTTTTAGGACTAATTTTTTTATTTTAGTTGCTTGATACCATTGTCTTATAATTACCTTGCTATGAACTATATCTTTCCCTGGTTCATTTCTTGTTCTTAGGTCAATATATTGCGAGTGGAAGTGATGATGGTAGATGGTTTATCTGGGATAAAAAAACAGCCCGATTATTGAAGATTCTGCGCGGAGATGATGCTGGTAATGCTTCATCCTCGCTCTGTAGATCTGTTAGATTTTATTTTTTGGGGGAATTTTCAATGCTCGAGTAGTATATGTTATAATTAATTTGAAGACTTCGCTGGCAATTTCCCTCTCCGACATTTTCCTCTTTTGACTTTTGGTCATTCGGATGATACAATCCAATGTCTTGAGCTGTTAATACCTTCCATCTCATCATCTTATGCACATGTGTTTGATTCCCAGTTACTTGACTTTTCCAGCTGAATAACACTATTTTGAATTCATCTGTGAATTTGCAGTTGTCAACTGTATTCAGTGTCATCCATACGACAATGTTATTGCAACTAGTGGAATCGACAACACAATAAAGGTGATAACAGTTTAATTGATTGATAACATTTAAAAGGAATTATGACTTTTATCTGCTTTTTCTGCATGCAGCTATGGAGTCCCTCTTCCCCAGTGCCATCTGTTGTAGCTTCACCAGAGACTTCAGATCCCGTAGTCGTTATGGAAGGAAATCAGCGGAGATTGTGTCGCACTCATGAAGCAATTTTGTAAGTAGCTGCGGCTATAGCCATTTGACCTTTCTTTTCTTGTTTCCTTCTTTTTGTTCATCTGTTTTGGGATCTATGATAATCGTATACGTATATTCATTGTTTTTCATTTGGCTTATTTGCATAAAGATGTTATTGCATTGCACTGAGAATTCCTTTATGAACCAGTTAACTATATTCTGTGATTGAACACGGTTTCAGCACGGGTTCGTTTCTGTTAGGGTTGGCAATGAAAAACGTTATTCATACTCTATCCGTAAATGTGTGATTTCTTGTCTGAAAAAGATCGATTTTTTATTCGTTTAAAGTGGTCTCTGTGTTAACTTCCTCATAATATTTGTTCATTCATTGTCCAATTTTCAGGCCCTTTGAGATTCTGGAGCGATTCAGGATCCAAGAGTTTGCTGATGGTAGCTTTCATCCATTTGAGTGCACTCAAAACTAAAATTGAAACTACTCTGCTTTTTCCTGTGATATCATATTTTCTTAAAATCTTTCTGTTAATGTTAGTCTTGTATCTTATTAGCTTCAACATTTTCTTTCTATTTCCCCCTGAAAATTCCTGGGATTTGTCTTGTCTCGGTTATTTGTTGTTTCAACGAGGGGTGCACATATGTTGTTGTACATAGAATAATGCTATCATGAGACTGCAATTTATGGGTGTAATCTATTTTCCTCATTTTTTACGATAAAATGTATAGACTGATTTTTTTGTGGGGTATTTTGATAACATAATAAAAAATTATATTGGGACGGAAATTTTATGGGCGGCAACCCGGTGAGTTGGGAATGAAAAAATTTCTCCCGATTATTTGTGGTGAAGAAACATTCCCTGATAAGAGTCGAGGATGCATATTAGTTAGAAGTTTTTATAGTTGATACTTAGATAAATATAAAATGTTATATCAAATGTACAAATAAATTTTTATAGTTAATAGCTATATGTCAAATATTGTGTCAAATGTACAATATAATGGAAAAATGGGGGAAAAAGAAGATAAACAAGAAACACATAATTTGTTTGAATATTTGACTTTTTTTCATTGTATATATACACTATGAAAAACATGATATCGGGAGCTTCATTTCAAGAGCGGTTAGTCAATTAACGTAAGAAAAAAGAAATTGGAAAATTGACCGGAATCAAATCAAACTCTGAGCCTCGCCGGGTAATGTTTTTTTCTTTAATCCTTCCTAAATCTACCCCATTCCATAATTATCATATATGCGTAATGATGATTGCATTATGCATTTGTATGCCTTCACTCGCTCCGAAGAATATTTTTTTTCCGCCAATATAGACTAGGAAATTGGAATCGTGACTCTTCAGTTGCCGCCTTTTCGAATGGCTAGTTTCTCAATCATCCAACGTAATGATTATGTTGTAAGTTTCCTTTTGATCTCTTCTGAGCGGCAGATGAAGATGACGCCGGCTTTTTGGGAGCGAGATTGATCAAAGAATTTCACCGAGAAGATGGGGCCTTCTCCGGAGAAATTCCTCTTCGGTTTCTTGTTTGTTTCCATCGTGCTATGGATCATGTTCATGTAAGTTTATGCCTTTATTAAAGATAATGGAATTCTTTTGTCTGTTTGTAAATGTGTGCGATGTAATTCTGATTGTGTTGGCACGTAGATGATGCGCATTGCACATGCCTGTACTCGATAAGATCACTGTGGTCTTTTTTCCTCCATCACTGTGAAATATGAATTGCTGGAGGGAGAACCTTGTTGATTGCTTTCGGATCATTTCTCTTTATTTGCTCGTTAGTAGAGACCCTTGTTGATTGATTTGCATATCCTTTCTTGTTATTGCTCAGTAATAGTCACCCTTGATTGCTTTGCACATCCTTTCTCGTTACTTGATCATTAATATGTATCTATAGTTTGTCTTGTGCATTCTCATTTTCCGGATTACAGGACGATTTGATGACATGCAATTTGACTAATGGTGATGCTTCCTCTATTAGGTTCGCTTCCAAACTGGTGACTTGGATCCTCAGTCGAGTGGGAGTATCAGTTGGATTCCGAATTGGCGGATGGAAATGCTTGAGAGACATTGTTCTGAAGTTCAATAAAGTAGAATGTTAGCTTTTTATTATTTGATTCTACCTTATGTGGTGTACTGAGAAATCATTTCATGGACCTTCGGTGGACAAAAAACAGATACATTTTTTGTTGGTGGCTCTTATATTTTCAGGGTGCTATTGAATCTGTATCTGTCGGTGAAATCAGATTAGGTGTGCGGCAGTCCTTACTGCAGCTGGGTTTTGGATTCATTTCGAGGGATCCAAAATTTCAAGTGCTGATATGCGACTTAGAAGTTGTTGTAAGGTCTTCCGGGAATAGCTCTCGCAAACCCAGATCAAAAAAGTCCCGCAGCTCAAGTAGAGGAAGAGGAAAGTGGATAGTTGTGGCAAACGTGGTTAGATTTGTGTCAATTCATCTGACTGGCTTTGTTCTGAAGGTAAGAAGTGTAATGCTTGTGCTTCTCTATGTTTGGTCATCGCTTAATACTTTATTGTTATTGTTCATCTGCATCATTTGGTTTGTTTGCATATAAATGGTCGAAGCTGGATGGAAACGACAGTCAGATTTCACGGGGATCCCATGGACTTTACTTCTAAGAGTTATTATGTGTGCCCCATTAAGGTTAAACCCGAACATTGAAAATTAGATAATATTGTTTTGGTTAAGTGGCTTCAAGAGAGAAATCGTCAACATGACTTACATAACCAGCGCCAAACCAAAGATTTGGTCTATTACATGGCGAAGCTTGGTTTTGGGAAGGGATATGCCAGGAAGAGATTTGGTTTGAATGTGTCCATCCAAAACAGTGCAAAATGATAGTAAAATTTTAATACGTTTGACTGGTTCGATTCTGTGGAAAATCACGTGTTGATAATACTTTTGATGTTTTTTATCGATAGAGGCATGCTTTTTGTGGTTGGGGAATCTACTGCAAATAATTTGGTATCCTATATACGTACATATGATTCATATGTTGTTGCTTCTTGTTTATTACTGATCTGATCTTCTTGGCTTGACAATAGCCAGTGGTTATTTGATCGATGAGTAATGTATAAGTTCTACCTTGCAATGATGCAGACACCGAAAGCTACAGTGGATGTTAAGGAAGTTAGAGTGGAAATATCTAAAGATGGTGGATCTGATCCTAACGTGTTTGTGAAACTGCAGCTTCTTCCGATTTATGTCCATTTAGTTAAATCACTTGCAAGATCTGATCAGATGGTAACTTCTGGAATATCTGCCTCTGCTTGCCAGTCAGATGTGATATGTTCTCCTTTCAGCTGTGAAGAATTGGCTTTCTTATGCGAATTATGCCACAACAGGTGTCTGTTCTTAATTATGTGAAGGTGTCTGTTCTTAATTGCTTTCCGTTTATGATCTTGTCGTTGTAGATAGAAATGAGCTCGAGCTCGTTTCGTTTTGTTTTGTTAGCCTGCAACCTTTTCTACCTGAAATGGTTGATAAGAAACTGCTCATCCATTTCTGAAGGACCTCTGATTTAGAATAACAGTGATCTGCATGAACTGTATGTTCTATTTCTAGCATTGACAAGCATATTTGATATTTTATTTTCATGAAGAATTTGAGAGGAGGTACATAATACCAAAATTACCGTAACCTGATATATGCATGCCCTAATATGCTATAGAATTCATCTGCCAATATATCATTCTCAGCATCATGATTCATTTGACTATTTTTTCTCCTCTGTGGCTATGCTCAGTCCTAGTTCTTCTCCATATGCGACTGAACTTTCTATTAGTATACTGGCAATGCAACTTCACTGATTGAGTATCATATATAACAAAAGTACTTGTTCAGGAGTTGCATTCTAGCACCTAGTGGAAATATATCTGGATAGGAACCGAGAGAAACATGCCTCTTAGTATCCTTCCATAACGTTGTGTTGTTGTTGTGGTTATCGCTGTCCTGAAACTCTCTGAAAAATGGTGCAAAATTTACATTGGTGGGAAATTGATGAATTCACCGGATAAGAAAAAATCAGAGAAACAGAAAAATATTTCTCTAATTTGAATCTTAGCTCGAATGCATATTAATATGGTGCAGGGAAACAGGTGTTGTCATAAGGGATTTGGATGTTACGATTGGAGAAGTGCATGTAAATGTCGATGAAAATCTTCTGCTGAAGGAAAAAGGACTAGCTGACGGATCTCAGCGTACTGCAAATGTACCATCAGCAAACAAGGATCCGGTATCTGTTAAGAAAAAACTGGGAAATCAAGCATTGCTTGGTCTATCAAAGTACAGTTCCGTATTCCCTGAAAAGGTTGGTTTGCGTCCCTTTCCCTGAAAGGACGACTGTTTCTTGTTCAACGTGCAGTAGTATCCTAAAGCCCAATGCATATCCTCATCTAGTAGTTTCATTTTTAGAAGCAGGGTCTTCTTGTTTAAACATTGCGATTTGTATCTTCGTTCCTGATTGATGTTTTTCTGTATATATATTGGGTTCTTTTCTTATTCACATTTTTTATTGATGAAGATGTTCTTTTGCAATATACTAGGTCACAGTCACTTTGCCTATGCTTAATGCAATCGTAGCGCACAAGAGTTATGGTCTTCTGGTTGAGAATACTATTATGGGAATCCAAATGAAATGCAGGAAATCTCAATCCTCTGAAGATGCAGGAAAAAGTGTAAAGCTAGAGGTTCAAATGGAATTTAGTGAGATTTATGTAAGTACATACACATTTAAGCTTGAATGTTATCTTGACGAATCATTGATGACCTCTTCACTGATCTGATTCAAAAATGTTGTAGCTGCTCAGAGAAGTTGGCATCTCCATTGTGGAAATTCCAAAACTTAATATCATTTCATCATTTTACGTACCGCAACAGGTAATTACCTATGGTTGACATAGCTGGTTCTTTACTATCTTGATTACCTTGAGATTGATTTGGTTATCAGTCTTAGAAAAAATGTGGTGACTCATGACTTCATATTTGGACCTTCCCAGCCTTCAATTTTCTCATTTTTATCATGATTTTGTTGCCGTATAAACATCTCAATAGGAATGCCTTCTTTCTGTGCACTTCTTTTAAGCGGAAAAATTTCATTGGAAGTTATATTTTTCTTTTTGATAGATTGAGTGCATTTCTTTTCGTTGCAGCCTAATTTCCCTGTAAGATCTGAAATCGACATCAGGCTTGGAGGCACCCAGTGCAACATACTTCTTGATAGATTAGAGCGGTGGATGCAACTTCGTCCCCCTAGTAAACAAAAGGAGCTATTGGAGGAGAGTTGTGTCAATGAAAAACCGCAATCATCTGAACAGAAATCAATTATGTGGGCATGCACCGTCTCAGCACCTGAAATGACAGTTGTGCTTTACAGCTTGAGTGGTTCTCCAACATACCATGTACGCTCCAAAGTAAAACTGTTAATTTGAGGGTTCCTTCCTAAAACCAATTGGTGATAGGAGGAGATACTTCTTTGATTTATATATTGAGTCGGGTGAAGTTAGTTTCCCGATGTGGCACGATTCAAAGCCTAACACGTGGACATATCAAATCCGGTGACGGTGAGTCAAACAAGCGTGATAACATACAGATCAAACCAGCTCTGATACCATGTTAAATTAAGGATTTCTTTCTAAAATCAATTGGTGATAGGAGGAGTGATCTCTTTGATTTATATATTGAGTCGGGTGAAATTAAATTCCCGATGTAAGACAAATAATCTCAACAAAAACTGTGGATATTACAGTGAAGAGTTTAGCCTTTTTATTATCTTTATCACCTATAAATCTACTATTTCTATTATTACGTCCCTACGGTCCTTCCTATCTTTTCATTTTAATTAGTTGAATGCTTAATTATATATTCAGTAAATCTTTGTAAGCTTATGTTGTTTCAATGATATTATACTGCTAAATGTGATTTTTCATGGAAGTTTATGGATTACTTGGTAGGTTCGTATTCTGCATTACCCATCTACTTTTGGAGGAAGGTAGAAGTTGTCCTATTTTTCCATAGGTGAAAATGTCAACTTTTCCAAAGTTCTTCGAAAAGAATGTAATGTGTTCAGTTTTAAGCCTATGGATATGGAATTGGAGCACAAATTGATTCTGGATGTTCTTGAGCTTTTTCTAATTTTGCTATTTCTTGCTTAATATTGCTCTCGTGTTTAGCATATTTTTTTCTCATATTCCACCTATGCATATCCTTTTGATGAGGTGAACAACTTTCCCGATCTCTTTTTAAACTGCAGGTTTGCTCTCAATCATTGCACGTTGTTGCTAACAACATATCTAGCTCAAGTACAACTCTTCATATGGAACTTGGTGAATTGAACTTCCACCCATCTGATGAATATCAACAGTGCTGGAAAGAAAGCTTCTTTCACCCAGAAACAAATACGGGTTCGTTAATGCACATCGCCAAAGTCGATTTGGACTTGGGCAACAGAGATACAGATTCTGTTGAAGATGGAATTAAGCATAATGCGGTTCTTGGCATTGATGTGACTGGAATGGGTGTCTACTTGACATTCAGGCGTCTTGAATCGCTCATTTTGACTGCTTTATCATTCAAAACCTTCCTAAAGAAACTGTCCGCTTCATCTAAGAAGCCCTCGGTAAGAAAAGTATCCAAATCATCGAAGTCATCGGGTAAGGGGATTAAACAAGTGAGGCTCAGCCTTCAGAAATGCTCGTTTAATATCTGTGGAGAGTCGGGGTTGGATAACATAGTTTTTCCAGATCCAAAAAAGGTAAATTATGGATCTCAAGGTGGTAAAGTAGTAGTAAGTAAATTAGTAGATGGGACTCCTCGAACGGCACATATCATGTCTACAGCTCCCGATGAAAGCAAAAAGTATAAATACTATGTCTATCTTGATATTTCCCACTTCAACTTTTGCATGAACAAGGAGAAAAAATCTGTACAGTTGGAGCTTGAAAGAGCAAGCTCTGTCTATCAGGAATTCTCGGATGACAATAAACCTGGGACGAAAGTATCCTTGCTCGACATGCAGAATGCAAAACTTGTCAGGAGATCAGGTGGTCTTAAAGAAATTGATGTCTGCTCTCTCTTTAGTGCCACTGACATAACTATGAGGTGGGAACCTGATGTACACATAGCACTAGTTGAACTTGGTTTACACTTGAAATCACTGGTTCAGTCTCAGAAGGTTGATAAAGGGGAGAGTATTTCAGTACCAGATAAGCAACTAAAAAAAACAGAATCCATTTTTGCTGTTGATGTAGAGATGCTTAGTATATCTGCTGAGATTGGGGATGGAGTTGAAACTTTAGTCCAGGTTCAGTCCATTTTTTCTGAAAATGCTCGTATAGGAGTTCTGCTTGAGGGCCTCATCCTCCGTTTAAACGAAGCTAAACTTTTTAAAAGCAGCAGGATGCAAATATCTCGGGTCCCTAATATGTCTGGGAATTCCATAGATTCAAAATCTGAGAAGAAAGTTACTACCTGGGACTGGGTAATTCAAGCCCTTGATGTGCATATATGTGTGCCCTTTAGGTTGCAGTTGCGAGCAATAGATGATTCGCTGGAGGAAATGCTGAGAGCTTTAAAAATTGTAACATCTGCTAAAGCAAGTAAATTTCCTAAGAAGGAGCATTCCAAAACAAAAAGGGCTAGTTCGTCAAAAACTGGATGCATGAAGTTGAGCATACGGAATCTAACAGCTGACATAGAAGAAGAACCTATTCAGGGTTGGCTTGATGAGCACTACCGTCTTTTGAAGAATGAAGCTCATGAATCAGCTGTGAGGTTAGATTTTCTTGATAAACTTACTTCGGCAAGTGGGCAATGCGAAGGTGTTGGTGAATCAAATGATTCTCTTGAAGGAAAGCTACACTTTAATGGGGAAGAAATCGATTTCAAAGATGCTTCGGCTGTTCAGATGTTGCGTGACGAAATATATAGACAGTCATTTCGATCTTATTACAAGGCATGCCAGAATCTTGTACCATCTGAAGGATCAGGGGCCTGTAATGATGGCTTCCAATCTGGTTTCAGGCCTAGCACTTCCAGAACTTCTTTATTCTCTATTTCTGCTAAAGACTTGGATATTACATTGACAAAGATCGAGGGTGGTGATGCTGGGATGATTGACGTTTTGCAGAAGCTTGACCCAGTATGTCGTGCTCATAACATTCCATTTTCGAGATTGTATGGAGGAAATATCACTCTGCATGCAGCTTCCATCACCGTTCAGATAAGAGACTATACATATCCAATGTTTGTTGCAACTTCAGGTCAATGTGAAGGACGTCTCGTGCTTGCTCAGCAGGTTCCATTTTGTTTATGACGGATTCTTATCAATTATGTCGACATTTAATGGAAAATTTTCGTCTGATTGGTGATAGTGAGTATTTTCGTTAAGCTGTTTAGGTTACGTCGAATCGACCTCTAATATTTTATTGGATTTAGTTAAATAGATTTTGCATTATTAGCTGGCCTTGTCAATCTCTTGTCCAAGTGGATCATATTCTCATTTACTGGTTTTGTCAGGAAGATATAATATGTAGATACTGCAGGGTAACTCAGGCATTGAGTCTTGAGTTATGAAACAGTTGAAATTTTGTTGAAAGAATAGTACTATATATTTTCCGGCATAGACGCTTTTGCTTGTCATTTATGGCTTGTTGATGTGAGTTTTGGCATACGTTTGACATTCTTTTCTTTTCTATTGTGATTGCAGGCTACTTGCTTCCAACCCCAAATGAACCAAACTATTTATATTGGACGGTGGAGAAAAATACGTGTATTTCGGTCTCTTAGTGGCACAACACCACCAGTAAAAACATACTGTGACTTACCCATTCATTTTAAGAAGGGTGAAATTTGCTTTGGCATTAGTTTTGAGCCATCCTTCGCTGATATAAGCTACGCTTTTACTGTGGCTCTCCGTAGAGCTAATCTTAGCATTAGGAATCCAAACCCGGATGTTCAGCCCCCTAAAAAGGAAAAAAGTTTACCGTGGTGGGATGAAATGAGAAACTACATTCATGGGCACACTACTTTATGTTTTTCAGAAACAAGATGGCATATTCTTGCAACGACTGATCCCTATGAGAACACGGACAAACTTCAGCTTTTTACGGGTTATCTGGAGGTGCAACAATCAGATGGGCGTGTCTATGTTTCTGCTAAGGATTTTAAAATATTCGTTAGCAGTTTAGAGGCTTTACTGAAAAATAGTTGTTTAAAACAATGCTCTGCGCTTTCTGCACCTTTCCTTGACGCCCCTGTTTTCGAGCTTGAAGTATTAATGGAGTGGGATTGTGATTCGGGGCAACCTCTAAATCACTATCTTTTCGCCCTTCCCAACGAAGGTGTACCTCGTGAAAAGGTTTACGATCCTTTTAGATCAACTTATCTTTCATTGGGATGGGATTTCTCCTTGAGGCCTTCTCTTTCTTCTAGCAATGACAATCCACAGTCCTCTTCTATTGGTCGTCCCATTCTGCATGGAGTATCTGATAGTCCACTGAAACCAGATAATGAACTGGTTAATTCACCAACTCTGAATTTTGGCCATCACGACTTGGCATGGGTCCTAAAATTTTGGAACCTAAATTACATCCCTCCTCACAAGTTGCGGACTTTTTCAAGGTGGCCCCGATTTGGGATTCCTAGAATCCCAAGATCAGGGAATCTGTCAATGGACAAGGTAATGACAGAATTCATGTTCCGAGTTGATGTAACACCTACATGCATTAGGCACGTCCCTTTACATGACGACGACCCTGCAAAAGGATTGGTGTTCAAGTTGAAAAAACTGAAATACGAACTCTACTTCGGTCGGGGGAGACAAAAATATACATTTGAGTCCCTAAGGGATCCTCTCGATCTTGTGTATCAAGGTGTTGACCTTCAATTGCCCAATGCTTACTTTAATAAGGAAGATAGTCCAACAGATGCTAAAGTCATTCAAAAGATCGGGAAACAATCTCATTCTGCATCGGTGGATAGGGTCATGAGTGATAAAAAGAGCTCTAAAAGTAACAGTGTAGAGAGGAATCGTGATGACGGGTTTCTGTTTACATCTGATTATTTCACAATCCGCAGGCAAGCACCTAAGGCTGACCCAGCAAGGTTATTATTATGGCATGAAGCTGGAAGAAGAGATCTCGAGATAACATGTGGCAGATCGGAATTCGAAAGTGGGAGCGAAAGCGATGAGCATACAAGGTCTGTGGACCCAAGTGATGATGATGACTATAATGTTGCTATTGCTGACAATTGTTTGAGGGTAGTCGTGTGTGGACTAAAGCTTCTGTGGACACTTGAAAATAGAGATGCTGTTTGGTCATGGGTAGGTGGGATATCAAAGGCATTTGAACCTCCAAAACCTTCTCCTTCGTGCCAATATGCTCAGAGCAAACTATTGGAGGCAAAAAATGTCACTGAAGGTACTGAAGTGCACGAAGATGATGACAAGAAGGTCCCTCCGGCAAGAGACTGTGCAATTTCTCCCATGCAGAATGTGGGGACCTCCCCATCTGTATCCTCTCCATCACAATCAAGCAGCGGAGGAACTGCTTCCCTGAGTGCAATTGGTAAATTTTAAGTTAGCTTGCATGCCCTCATTCATATGTGATTGCATGTAATGATTCACTTCTATACATATAAATGCGTTAGGGGTATGTAAGGGAAGCATTTCGGCGTGTGTGCACGTGGGGATTTTTAGCATATATCTGAATAACATGTAGGTTTAGTTTATGTGCTTGCACTTTTATTAGTTTGGCAAGATTTTTGTGAGGTGCGCATTGCTTATAAGTTTTCATAGAAAACTTTACACCCAAACTCTACTTGGCTATTAGGCAATTTGCCTTTTTGTGTTAGGTAAATGGGTATATATTTGTTGATAAACAGTGTATGCCGTTTTTTGGAGATAAACTGGTCTACATCATCATATCATTGTTCTACTTATTGGCGTTGTTATAACTTCTAGTATTTTCATATTATGGATCTATCAATGGTCTCTATTTCGTATCTGATTTCTTCACATTTACAAAATATATATTTCCTTTAAATTTCAGATGAAACTCATTTTTGTTGCTATTTACAGCAAAGTCTGGCAATATTGATGACTCTGAAGAGGGAGGGACTCGTCACTTCATGGTGAATGTGATTGAGCCACAATTTAATCTTCATTCAGAAGAATCTAATGTAATATCTCACTGCTAATTCTTTTGATATCTGACAAATAAAAGCTAAGATTCTCAGCGCCGATTTTTTTTAAAAAAAAAAGTTAGTACACAAATCACATTCAGTAAATCGCATGGATCCCTATGCTATAGAATAGTTTATCTGTCAGAAATGTTTAATTGGGACCTATGCAGCATTTGACTAACCCTCAGCCAGTGTCCGATACAGGTTGATAATGTTTTTAAGGGAAATAAGGAAGACAAAAAGATATTCTTCTCAATTTTTCCAGCTAATTTATGTGACTTTATCTGGAATGTCGACCATGGTAGACCATTGTCAAATTATCTCAATTTGTTAAACAATAATTCCATGAGTTTCTTAGCAGCCGAGACCTGTATTGTTTGTAAGGACCGGAAATAAGTGATTATAAGAAAATAATATGTTGTTCTCAAAGAACCACGCTATAGATGGTACATTATATATATGTTCGCTATGCTTACTTCAGAGCATCATTTGGCAGGGTAGGTTTTTGCTTGCTGCTGTGAGTGGTCATGTTCTAGCTCGATCTTTTCATTCTGTCCTTCATGTTGGCTGTGAGATGATTGAGCAAGCACTTGGTGAAGGAAATATCCAAATTCCCAATTCTCAGCCCGAATTGACTTGGAACCGCATGGAATTCTCTGTGATGCTGGAGCATGTGCAAGCTCATGTAGCCCCTACTGATGTGGATCCCGGGGCTGGACTGCAGTGGCTCCCGAAAATTCGTCGGAGCTCACCAAAGGTAAAGCGCACTGGAGCACTATTGGAAAGGGTGTTTATGCCTTGTGATATGTATTTCCGTTACACAAGACACAAAGGAGGATCTTCAGACCCAAAGGTACATGCTGGAGTTTCATGGAAGAAATTTGACAAAATGTTCCCCTAATAAAAAGTTACATGGATATGCATCCAATATTTAGATATGAAAGCTCTTACGTGCTGTATAACGCTAACTGCAAGTTCTTATATCTTCTCACAGGTGAAGCCTTTGAAAGAGCTGAAGTTCAATTCTCATGATATAACAGCTACAATGACCTCCAGACAGTTCCAGATTATGCTTGATGTGTTGTCCAACCTCCTTTTTGCTCGGCTTCCAAAGTAAAAGCACCCTTTTCAAATCGTGTTTCTGAAATTCCGTGCTTTTTTACCAATTTAAATAGTTCGGATGGCCCACTCCTAAATGTGATTGTTAAAATGTAAAAACGGTTAGGTATACCCTTCATGCATGAAACAGGTTATGGGTGGGGATATATTTTCTCGTCATACATTGTGGCAATATATGATTGCAATTGGTATGATTTTCCTAGGGTAGTTTTGAATATAGTTCATCTTGTATTATGGTAAGTTATTCTACAGTACAACTTGTAAACATGTTTTCTCTATATATTTTTGTTGTTGACGTATCAGGCCTCGCAAAAGTAGTCTGTCATGTTCAGCAGAAGATGATGATGACGTCGAACAAGAAGCAGATGAAATGGTCCCTGCCGGTGTGGAAGAGGTGGAATTAGCAAAAGTTAACCTCGAACAGAAAGAAAGGACACTGCAGCTGATCCTTGATGATATAAGGAAATTGACTCGAGTCATTGATATCTCTGAGGATCCTTCTCCAGAAACAGAAACGGATTTATGGATGATAACTAGTGGAAAGCCCTCTCTGGTAAGCTTCCTTGCAATGCCTCAACCTTTTCTTTCTGATTTGATTTGCATTCATAGAAGATGTGTAACTGTTTCATTGTTGTTCAACACTATGCACCTTTTTGTAACTGTTAAACTTGCTGTCTCTTTGATTTATTAGGAACTATAATTAGTTGAGTAAAGTGTTGGGAACTCCATCTTCAGTTTATATATTCTATTTCTGTTTTGACATGTTCTACTATAAACGTCAAATCATTTTGGCTATGTCAATTGCAGAATAGTTTACAATTTTAATTAAAGGTTCTCATGAAAAATGAGTTACTGCCCTAGATAAGTGCAACAACAACAGCTACATTATTTTTTATCATGTTGCCTCATTGCCCTGAATAGGGGTTTATGCCCACGGCTGGCCTCATTGGTCAGCTGTCTTCTGTCAGAAGCTATAGACTGAAAGTATCACAAACTTCCCACTGTCTTTTCTCTGGCCTTTTTTCTAATTAAGTCCATAATATATTTCAATGTTGCTAATAAAATATGGGTTAGGTCAGGCAGTTGATGTTCAGGAATCCGTAAATGTGTTTATTTGGTCTAGAGATTTCTGGATTTCACCAATCTGGGCTCTGTTGCCAAAGCTCACTAAATATTTTTGATAAGCGACTGATGTAATGTTACCCACTTCGCTAGGTGGGACTAGTCCATGGAATAAGATTAAATTTGCAGTTTTCCTAATATGATTTTCCACAACTCATGCATGTTCCCGACCGTTTTGAAAAGTAGAATTTGGGTCCTGAATACTCCTGCTCATACATGCAATGTTTTCCACTGAATCAGTGAGATTCAATGTCAAGTTGCTGTTTGGAGATTCTAATATATGTTTTTTTCCTATTCAAAATAGGACTAATGGATTGAAATCTCAGGTTCAAACACTGAAGAAAGAGTTAATGTCGGCCCAAAAGTCTAGAAAGGCTGCCTCCGCATCCCTGAGGATGGCTTTGCAGAAAGCAGCACAGGTCCGACTAATGGAAAAAGAGAAAAATAAGAGCCCTTCTTATGCCATGCGTATTTCATTACAAATTAATAAAGTGGCATGGAGCATGCTTGTTGATGGAAAATCTTTTGCTGAAGCCGAAATAAATGACATGGTGAGCCGCTGTGCTATGCTCCCTCTTTGTTAGGACTCACATGCTTCAATGAGGTTGTCTCTTTTGCGATGTTCTTTGTAGCCTCTTTGACATATATTAGCCTTTTCCCTTGTCTTGATTAGCTTGCATATTGCTTGCACTGTACCAGTTCCCCCATGTTACTTGGTGACGATTCTTGTTAACCATCGAAAAGGAAAGCGAAATTTCATTTGGAAAATGGAAGAGCGAAATACTAAACTTCTCTTTTGTTGACCTTATGTTTCATTTATTGATAATTGCTGCTGCGCAGCATAAACTCATGCTAGTTATTTCAGCGAACTCATGGAGGTATTTCTAGTTTTTCTGAAATTCTTTTCTTGAAATAGGTGTTTAATCTTATAAAGATATTCTGGCTAATAGTTTGATATATCTTTTTGTTGAAGCATTTGCATTACCAGTATCAACTGATCGTATAATTTTTTCGTGCAGGTCTATGATTTTGATCGGGATTATAATGATGTTGGCATTGCTAAATTCACAACTAAGTATTTTGTTGTGAGAAATTGTCTTCCTAATGCCAAGTCTGACATGCTCCTTTCTGCTTGGAATCCTCCTACTGAATGGGGAAAGTACGCCCACAAATTCAGCTACTGTTTACCTGCTTTCATGTCATGCATCTCATTTTTCATATCAAGTTCCTTTTCGCTAATGGTAGATTCAGCTAGTTAGAAAAAAACTGGTGCTATATGGCATGAGATTAGTCTCTCTTGTTAACAATATGATGATTGGGTGGTTTAATTTTTTAAAAGTAGCTTTCTCTCGTAAATAAAAGTTCCAATATCATATTTGTTATGTTTCTTTGTTCCAGAAAAGTTATGCTTCGGGTTGATGCAAAACAAGGATTCTCAAAGGAGGGAGGATTATCTCCTATCGAACTACTCGAGGTGAGTTTTTTCCTTTTTTAGCTCCTCTACGCGTATAATTCACTTTTATTATTCATAAAGTTGGTAAGGTTAAGATTTCAGAAAGTTCCAGTTTCATGATTCTGTGAACAACTTTGGGACAAATTTTTAGGTGGAAATCTACCCTTTAAAGATTCATTTGACTGAGGCCTTTTACAAATTGATGTGGCTATACTTCTTCCCTGAAGAGGAACAAGACTCCCAAAGGCGTCAAGTAAGTTAGAAGCTAATATTGCATCATTCGAAACAAAATTGTAACTGAAGCAAATATTGGGATATTTTTTGTGATACATAGGAAGTATGGAAAGTTTCTACCACAGCAGGTTCAAGACGCCTAAAGAAAGGGACCACAGTTCATGACCCTTCTCCATCAGCTGGTCATTCATCAAAGGATATAGAAACATCCAAGTTGAGCACCTCAACCGTTACAGCCTCGAACCAATCAATGGTTCCCTCTGATTGCCCTCAAGTTAGTATCTACAAATTTTAATTTGCATTTGTTTTTGTTCTGCTCATCTCAAATTAACAACAAAAATGTGTATTTTTAGAAGGATAAGAACATGCTGATGGAGTCTAAAAAAAATTGATACGTAACTAAGTAATAATGCAAAGTGTTAAGAGTTTTAACGGTTCATCATTGAACTCAATGAGTGAATTTTTTTCGCGACTTGCTAACGAAGACCGATGAATTCCTTCAGGTGCCAAAGTTGCAAAATAAAAAAGTAAACATTGTCAGTGGCTCTACTCCGGAGCTTAGACGAACGTCTTCCTTTGACAGAACATGGGAAGAAAATGTAGCAGAATCTGTTGCCAATGAGCTCGTGTTGCAAGCACACTCTCACGAGCAGCAGAATGAATCCGCAAAAAATAAATCGAAAGATGCCAAAAAACCCGGTCGGTCCTCTCAAGAGGAAAAAAAATCTGGAAAAGTGCCAGAAGAGAAGGGGTCAAGGCCGCCTCGAAAGCTGAGGGAGTTTCACAATATTAAGATCAGTCAAGTGGGTACTTTCGATATATATATATATTCGATATATATATTCGCGTCAATTACTCTCATTGTATCGTTCTTGAATTGCACATCTGAATATTTCAGGTTGAGCTCCTGGTGACCTATGAAGGATCAAGATTTGCTGTCAGCGACCTAAGATTGTTGATGGACACATTTCATCGCGTTGAATTCACTGGAACTTGGAAGAGATTGTTCTCACGCGTTAAAAAGCATATCATATGGGGCGTTCTGAAATCCGTCACTGGGATGCAGGTAACTTATAATGACCCGTAATGGTTATTCGAAATTCGAATATAACCAGGCCCATGGAGTCATGGCCTAGTGGTCAAGATTAAGGCATCAAGGCTTCTGGGGAAGAGTTCTTGGACCAGGACTAGTGTGGTTGAACCGGTTGGCATAGTTTGCGGCTATTGTGTTGAACCCGGGGTCTACCTGGTCCCCCATTCAGGGTCCCCCGGGTCACCCAAAAAATAGAATATATATATTTATATAATATATATATGTGTGTGTGTGTGTGTGTGTATCTTTCCTATCCTCACACAACGCTACAGTGGTCCCCACACTCAGACTAAGTTCAGTCTGAATCGAATCTTAACCTCAACGTCAGTTGTGAGACAATCACGGCTTCCAGTGGAACTAGTCCTTCCTGATCCATGTGCCTTTGTCCCAAAGACACACAAACTTCGATAGTCATGGGGTTTGATCCTATGACCTAGAGGTTGGAATACCAACCCCCAAACCATTGGGCCACCCCATGGGGACCCCCCAATATATATATATATATATATATATATATATATATATATATATCACCAAAACCGATAATGCCATAAGTGCATTGTGCTTATACACTTCAACTATGTGCTATTGCAGGGGAAGAAATTCAAAGATAAAACACAATCAACTGGCATTGTTATTCAAGGCAATGATCTCAATATAGGTGACACTGATGGAGGGTCAGCAGAGAAAACAGATCAGCAGCAAGTTATCCCGTGGCCGAAGCAGAAGAACGACGGTGCCGGCGATCGTTTCGTCACCTCCGTGAGGGGGCTCTTCAGTTCTCAGAAGCGAAAGGCCAAGGCCTTTGTTCTCCGTACTATGAGGGGCGACGGGGAAAATGAGCTCCATGGTGAGTGGAGCGAAAGCGAGGCTGATTTGTCCCCTTTCTCCAAACAGCTTACCGTAACGAAAGCTAAGAGGCTAATTAAGCGGCACACGAAGAAGTTCCGTTCTAGGGAGCAGAAAGGTTTTGGTCCATAACATTTTTTCCGTTTTCTTGATTTATGTATCATTGCATTGATGATGATTTATGCTTGCAGGTTCCTCATCCGTTGAGCAGAAAGATTTAGTTGATGCATCGTCGTCACAAAGGGAAGAAATTGAGAGCATACTCTTTGGAAGTGATTCTTCCAGTGGCTCTTCTTCGCCTTACGAGGATTATCACGATTAGTGTTTTTTAACTTCCATATCTCGATTCGAGCATAAGCTTTTGATAGTACAACGTCGATCGAGCTGTTACTTCCCATCTTTGAAGTGCGGTGACGACCACCGATGAAACCAACGGGAAATTGAACAGCGAGTCATCGGCGAAATTGTAACAGTTATATAATGCAGTAATTATTCATTTGCAGGAAATGTATTTAAATTTCTAATATTTCTTTCCTTTCTTTCACTTTTTTCTTTTTTTTCCGTGAGCAACTACCAGAGACGGAGGAGGTTTTTGTGATATCATTCATGTTCGAGGACGTAGAAATTCTATAGAAAAAATGTTGGCTACCATTTATTCCAAGCTGTACATTTTGTGTGATATATCATTCATGTTCGAGGACGTGGAGAAACTTTATGGAAATATGTTTAAAAAAACAAATAATTTTTCCTTGTTGCATGCGCACAACTAGATTTTTTGTCAGTTGGGTAAGTGACCTACGAAAACACGCATCCTAAATATGGACCTAACACAGATTTGAAATCAGAGGAGCGATTTTTAAGGGATGATTGAAGTAATTATACACATATAACTAAAAGATTGGTGCATTATACTTTTATATCCCCGTTTTCAAATGGACTAATACAAGACCGATGAATCCCGAAGAACTTGGATACATATAAGTTATGACTCTGTTACGAAAACTCTTATGGCGTGCTAAGAAAAAGTGGACTTGTAATAAAATATGGTATGCTCAGATCACGAAAACCAGAATAGTGAAAAAGAAAAGGGAAAACAAAACAGTCTCCTAAGATCATAGTAACTCAAACACAATATTCCTCGGAAGAAATCTTATGCAAAGAAACAGTCGGTTACATGCGGGCCACGTAAGAATTGGCCTGAGTGACGTACCTCACCCACCGGTACGGGTTAGAAGCTTTGGCCCTCTTTGTTATATGCAAGTACTTAACCTGAAATGGGCAGAGATTCGATATTGTTTCTCTTATTATTATATGACCGTCACGATTATTTGAGATAGTAAATGGCAAGCAAGATTAGTAGCTATCTATACCTGAAGCCTTGAAGGGTTATACATAGGAATTGTGAAGGTCATATTCACAGGACCAGCTTCTTTGGTGATATTTCCTGCATCATTAGGAGGGGTTGTAAGAGAAAAATGAAAGGAAATAATATGATGGCACGCGGTGACATTTCATCTTTTTCAAGAAACCATAAATCATTACCGTGCAACTCTTGCGAGAAATTTAACTTGGCACGTAAAGTGTGTTCAGAACCTCCGATCATCTGTTGAGAGCGAGCAAGCAGAACTTACAATGTTTGATATGCTACTGTGTAATTTATGCATATTAACAAAATAATAGTACACAGTTAATTAGAAAGTGCCTTTTTCACACTCCACTCCAGCTTCTTCTGGGATTCTTTGAAATCAGCAGTTTGCCCAACGACTCCAGATTCCAGGTCAAAATTAACTCTGGATTCAAAAATTACAGGGAGATAAGTTCATTATTCAGTTCACAAGTACTCTAGCATATACAAAATCAAATATAATCGATGTTTGCATCTCAATACTACAATATTGGTCCTCTATTGCATTGGCAAATTTGAAGGCAATGCAAAAGCGTAGCTAGGGACAACTCAGAAAGGTATTGAAAACGCTCAGAATAGTGAAATCAAAGCTGAAAGAAAATACACTGGGGAACCTGAAGTTTAACCTGATTGTACACGTTGGCAATGGCATCTCTACTAAAATTGTGTTAGCTGTGATGGTAGAAGGAAACTCAGCGCGTATCTTCAGAATGACTTCAGCCTGGTAAAATCAGGAAGAAAGAAACACAAGATGTTTAGTTAGTCCAATATTGAAAATGCTGATAAGTCAGCTTCTACAAAGTTGTCCTGTCCCAAAAATAACAGAAGGAAACTGAATAACATGGAAAAACTAGTTAAAATTTTGCAATAGTGAACAATCAGAGTAGTAAACACATAACATATCAAAACCCTATGAAATCAAAAGAAACTAGCGTAGCAAGATATGTTCACCCATGAACCTTTTGAGATCCTGCTTCTTCAACCAAGGTATTGATAGAGAAGGGGGGCTTAAATTCCTGGGTGATGCGATAATTCATGACCGGAAATTCCCCATCGGGTGGTACCTAATGGGAAGGACGTGGAAGACATTCCAATAAAGAAATAAGAAATTCAGAAAAAAAGAAGTACCAACTAATATAAAGCAGGTAATCAATCCTTTGTCATTCACCAGACTCAATGTTCTGTCGACATCAAAACTATCAAGGTGCACAGATTCGTGAAAATTGCAATCATCCAATATAACAGCTCCTGTTCCCATAGAGCCACTATATCCTAGAAAACTCACCAACCACAAAATTGTAAGTAAAACCTCTGAAATGTGCTGCATTCAAAAGAAATTGATAGAATATTTATGCACTACTGCTGCATCGATTACAGAATAACCATGAGCATACCAAAATTCGGTACGCCCCCTCTTCCAATATATAGATCATCATTGAGAGCTAATCTGATTTCTGGATTTCCCGTAAGATAGCTCTTCATTTGAATTGTACCATCAATTTCAGAAGTCAGTATGTATCCCTGTTTCACCATCAATTTCGATATGTCTCATTAGGAAGACATATAACTGTGAAATAAGACTAAGATGAGATAGGTTAAGTATCACATGGATATTATGTACTACGTCTTCCATGTATAGCCTGCCCTATTGATAGAAAATCTAAATTTTCAGTGTGCAACTGTGCATATTCATTGCTCATGATCTTCTCATATGCACTATCAACTTATTATAGATTAACACCATGCATCGAAAAAGATAAACTAAGAAAAATGTATGACCAGCTGAAGCGCAATCGTAATGCTGATCAAGTATTTTGCAGAAAATTTCAGTGAAAGTATTCTTCCAAAGCGGGCTTGGTCCTCAATAGTTTTACTTTACGAGAGAAATAAGACTATAAGATGAAGAAATCTGATTCTAGTTTCATGTTCGCCATATACATGGTCAGCTCAAGATGAAGAGACATTCAAAGACCTAACTTTATCAATTAGCTTGGTGAAAGGAATTAGCGAATGATATCAAACCAAAAAATCGATCACTAGTCTGAATATAAAGGATTTTCAAAAAAATCTAATAAAACTTACGCTGGAGCTAAAGGTGACGCTTATCTTTTCAATTATATCAACAAAGATCTCCTCCCTTTTCCTGCCCCCAGGTTCATGTGCCACAACAGATTTAGTAACAGCTGTCCCAGGCATTCGTTTGGTCCCTTGCTGCACAAACAAAAGTTTTTCAACTGGGAAGGCACAGACTTAAGCTAAAACAACATAAAACATCAGAGAAAATTTCTCAGTTTCTGCCAAATATTTTTTTTCAATATGACTGGTAGATTGCGTTTACTCAAAATTATTAAAACGAACTTCAGCTAGGGCAGGTCATGAGGCATATTTGGGATAACAGAGATTAAATTGATGGTAGTCAGAGTATCAAATAACATATAATTACCATAAATAAGGCTGCAGGTCCAAGCGAAGGCAGTCGAGCAGCATCAACCACAATTGGTTCATTGAATATATAAGACTTCAAGACTTCAGTAGAAGTTGTCTGAACATATCCAAAATCCTGCCGTAAAAGAACCAACATGACCATCTAATATACAATGAAGCAACATGACCATCTAATTCAAATATATGCTTTATAAGCCAAAGTCAGATTAATGATACAAAAAGAAATAATTGATAATCAATAACCATGACAAGTTCAAAAAAAGAATGGAGCAATTAAGTCTAATGATAATAATCCAGAAGTTTTTGAACAACACTTACAATCACTTCATCAAGAAGTTCATACACGAGGACAAAATTTTTCCTCAAAGATTCTTCACTTAGAACACCAAGGTAGTCTTTTATGACCCGTGCAATCCTTTGCAGAAGCTCCAAGGCAAGGGACGGAGATAAATTGTTCCTTGTGGTTGCGACGAAAAGAAGGCCAACCATTTTAATATGGAAGTAATTTACACCATCCAAATTCTGTTTGAAGAGGCCAAATTAAATCAATAAAATATAAATACAAGAACCATAATTCATTATCTCTATGTCGTATACACATAGTAATGGTGAATGAGGATAGCATTCGATTACAAACACACGTTCCTCCACACTAAAGATAACAAAGATGAAGACTTCTCTTCCTGTAGTAGCATTATACTAAAGGTCAATAAGCATAAGGTTGCAAAAGGCAATGATCTTATATTAGTTCCAACTCTAAGTGTACCAAAGGTATATAACCTGATAAAAGCGAAATATGAATTCATAGTACTGTAACACATAAGTCGTAGACAAACACTTCCAGTAATAGTGCACATGAAAATGAGAAATCAAATGGCCTCATTTTTTAACTAATTAAACTCGGACAGGCACGGAATTTTCGAAGTCCAGATACCCACAAAGATAGGTGGTGCTTCCTCTTTGCCATCCTCTTTCCAGAACTTTACTTTACGAAAGAAAATCTCTGCGCTTCCTTTCTGTACATCGCCACGATCTGCATCAGTCAACATCATTACGCTCGGTGCCAAAATATAATATTTTAGGAAATTCAAATCATAATCTAAGAGCAAATGAGATTTCAGCTAGCATCGAATAGCATTTTACTGCAAATGGGTAAAACTCAAGCTTGATATTTTTCACATACTGTCATATTTTTATAACTACACACTTCCACAGACATCACTGTCATAAGATATTAAAATGCTCGCATTTAGTCTCAGCTCGTGATCAACGACGAAGAAGAGATAATGGCTTTATATTTCTCGTATTCAGTCAACCACCATGTTTGTGATTGATCTGAAGGAAAGGGGAAACTAGTAGGAAAACTGCTAACACGATCATTATCCAAACCATACTAACAAGACTTTAATCTACCGATAAACTTCACATCAACCCATCACCACCAATCAGAAAATTCCACAGCGGCAAAACTTTAACAACAACAATGTAGCAACGATTTCTCCAATTAAAATAATTTGCAGCAACACATGGTTATTGAAACTGAAGAAAGGTTAAATACACAAAAGTACAAGCCAAAGATAATAGATCTCCAGCTGCTAAAAACATATCACTGCAGAATCAATTCAATTCCGGGGATACAAAGATAATAACGAGAAAGCTCAAGCCAATCCTCGTGAAAAGTATAAAGAACCAAAATTTGCGAGATCGGCAGATAAAACAAGCAGCAAGGAGCATCAAACGAACGAATTGAATCAAAGAAGGGTTCAAAGTTCAAACAGTAGAAATACTAATAAAACAGATTGCACGTATAAAATAGGATCGAAGCGAAGATTTACAATCGCGGAAGACGATATTGTCTCCTCTCTGAGAGAGCACGAAGAACTGAGAGATCATTCTTCCGATCAATTACACACCACACCACTGCAGCTCTGGTGTTGTTTTTACTCTTCAACAAGCGAAGGTTGCCTTCTAAGCTGGGCTGACATGATTGACACGACTTTCACCATTCTGCTTCAGCTTCAGACTGTAAATTACTCTTCGGCCCTTCTACTTTTTCCAACTACATTTCGCCACCCTCGTAAATTTCATTTGATTATGTAAAAATAAGACCAAATTAAAATTAAAATAACAATAATAATACCAAATAGCCATGACAGGTACATAAGTAATCAAATTTAGTATGCAGTATTTCTAAATTAATTACGCAACACTATATTCCATTAAATAGTCAGTCGTGCACTATTTTGAGTAAGTCTCTCTATTTTACAAGTTTTTATGCTCACCCAAAAATCTCTCGAAATGAAGGGTGTATAATCAAAATGTTTTATTGATAAGAAATAATAATAAAATGATAATAAATTTAAAATAAAATTAATTCCAGCCAAAAATACCTGCCCGTTTCTTTCTTCCTTCCTTCCACCACCTCATTTCCCCAAAGATGCGAAAGTTTCTGATCGTCTCATCACAACTGCGAACAAGCATTGAAGAAGTAGCAGGAAGAATAGAAGGTTATCAAACGACTCCGATTGGTCTATTTATCAACGTAGTGCCTATTGGAATGAACATTTTATCCATCGCTAACGAAGACGACCCATACATGCAATCGCAGGTCCCTTTTTTTGGTCTGATGGGCTATATTGACATCAGCGATTCATAATTCGAATCGAAAGAGAAAGTAATGACGAGCGGAAATGCAGCTGATCCATCAAATGTGAGTATACGATTTTTGCTTGGATCTGCATGCTCATGTGTATTCCGTAGATTTATTGGATCAACAACCGGAAATTTATTTCGTTTAAATTCATTTGTATGCGTATGTGTATATGTATTGATTTTAGGTGGAAAGCGACCGCAAAGTGCCGCCACCAGTGCCTCCGCCTCCACCACCTGCACCACCTACTCCTACTCATCATGGCGGCAATAAGGTTGTTAGTTTTATAATCTCTGATCATTCATGACTGTTGTTATGTTCGGAATCTCTTATTTCTTATTTCAAATTGCATCGCTGTAGTTTTGTAATCTCTCATCATTCATGACTGTTGGTTTGCGATGCTTGCCTGTCTTGTATGGAGTTTCTTCACGAAGTGTTACATATTTTGAATCTGGGACGTGACACATACGGGGGCATCTGTATAATTACATACATGAGGTCTGCAATATGTCCCTGCAGCTTGAGCTGATGCATTGGACGTGAATTTGCTAATGTGATTCGGTAGTTTCTCCAGCCTTATCAGAGTAATAGTTTGACCGTAATCAACACCGATCATTTAACCCTGCGTATGCTAGGCCTATTTTGATGATTTTGAGGTTTTTCTATGCATTTGTCACCAAAGATTCCATAACAAGTACACATGTGATTACTCTTATCTCGCTTGCATTGCGCTATGAAACTCAGTTATTATGTTTCCATTCTATTGAAGAAACTAAATTACCCATATCTATTATCTACATCGTGCTGCAGGTTTATAAAAGTGGCCCTCTATTCTTATCATCAAAAGGTTTGTGTTACCATTTAACTTTAGATGCCTAATGCAATCACGCTTCGGTATCTCATACTATTAGGCATAAATTCTGAGCATCTAGTTCATTTTTTGTGTCAGCAACTCAGCATACAAATTAAATTATTTATTAATGATTTGCGGCTTCATATGCCTATTCTATTGGATGACAAATATTACTATTGAGATTCGTTAGTTTTTAAATCATCTTTTCTTTTGGCAGCGAGTATAATCCGTAAGTTTGTTGCGACTTATGTGGTAAATTTTATTTGAATTGGTTTTTGTTTGTAAAATTAGCATAAGTAGCGCCAATTTATATCAGGATATATAAAGCTTCTGCTTGCTATTCTTCTATAAAAAGTGAATCTTCAACTATATGTAGCAAAAAGAAAATCACCAAGAAACATATTAATTAGGCTGTTTGTTCTACATTTTGGCAATTGTTCTCCTCTGAACTGAATATGCAGGCATTGGATGGACGTCATGGAAGAAAAGATGGTTTATTTTAACCCATACCTCCTTAGTCTTCTATAGAAGTGATCCAGTAAGTTGCCGCGTTCCGAAGAGCCTTATTACATTATGATTAGGTCTTTCAAATTGTTCTTGTCTGATTTCTTCTAGTTCCCTGGTTTATGATTTGATAGAATGGCTGCAGCCTTTTTGTATGCTCAACCATGCATGTGTCACTAATTTATGAAGAGAATTGTATAGTTATGAAAATCTTAGTACGATTAATAATCCTTAATAGTTCCAGTGACTAACTGTATCTTATTATGGTTGGCTAAGTTTCATAGTTTTCCTGTCGAACCTTGCATAAGAAACTAGGCAGCTGAGGATGTCACTTACTTGTAGGACGACTGGTTATCATTAATTGTCCAAGTGAGGCATACTAAACTAGGCAGCTGAGAGTTACATTACAACTCTTCCCAAAATAGCTGTTTATATTATATGTTTATGACATGTAGATGTTTCCTAACAAAGCTATATCAAATATATGTTTTCATACTTTGCTCAGAATGTAGTGCCCCAAAAAGGAAGTGAAGTCAATTTAACTCTAGGAGGCATAGATCTGAACAGTTCGGGCAGGTTTGTCTCTAAACGTTTTTTTCTTATTCAATCAGTTAACATAATGTTTCTATCTAGCCGCTGCTTTAAATTATATTTATCCAATTCCAGTGTCGTAGTCAAGGAACCAAAGAAACTGCTAACTGTTCTCTTCACGGATGGTCGGGATGGACGCGCTTTTACCCTCAAGGTCTAACTTTCCAATGTTGTCGATTAGTCCAAAGTTCATGTTTAGTTTTCCATTAATGTGTTGTGAGATTAAAAGAGCAGAAAAACTCTAAAGTAACTGACAAAATCTGATTGGCAAAGGAAGAGTGCGGTAATAACAGTGACTGGTCACGTACTTAAATCGAACTGCTATATTTGACAAACATCAAATCACTGTGATCTCCTGGTTGTACGGGAGATTCTACTAATATGAATAAAAAATGAACTGTGCTGTTACTTTCTCATAACTGTGTGTCCATCCTATCTTTGATCTATGTTTGTCGCTTGTGCAGTAATTAGTAAAAAAAAATCTTGCTGCACCATCAATACCACAACGAAAACTAAGTTTTCTTTATAACCTTATGCTTGGACAACCCAGGCTGAAACACTGGAAGATCTTCATGAGTGGAAGATCGCACTTGAAGAAGCCATTGCAAATGCTCCTAATGCTGCATCTGTTATGGGACAAAATGGTCTATTCAAGAATGATCAATCTGGAGAAACAGATGTTTCGTTAGAACCATGTAAGCATCTTGATCGCAACTGCTTATGAAACATCGAAACTTCTGCACATTTTTGTATGATCTTCCTATTGGAGCATAGATTTCATATAATAAGACGTGATTTTCTTTTCCTTTTCATTTTCGTGATATGTGGGTGAGATGCATTAGATTTGTTGTAGAACTTTCAAATGGTGTTTTAACCTTTTGGCTATCTCCAATAACTAATCTAACTGCTTTGATACTCTGTCTTGTTCTTTATAGCAAAAGACAAACAACCAGCTAAACCAATGGTTATTGGGCGTCCTATCTTACTAGCTTTAGAAGACATTGATGGCACTCCATCATTCCTGGAGAAAGCTCTAAGGTTTCTTGAAGAACATGGTAAGTTTGGCATTTCAGTGATCGCGAGGCTTAAGTTCGTTTTGCATAAAGAGCTTTTCATTTTGCTACTTAAGTTGATGCCATTTAATAGGAGTCAAAACAGAAGGTATCTTGAGGCAAGCTGCTGACGTTGAAGATGTTGAACACCGAATACTAGAATATGAAAAAGGTTGTTTTCTGCATCCTATATATGAGTCAACTTTGTTCCAGCATTCAAATACTTGCAAATGATTATATTTTTTTTAAATATTTTAGGGAAAACCGAGTTTTCAGCTGACGAGGATGCACATGTTATAGCTGACTGCTTAAAGGTATATCTCAGAACCAAATGAACTCTGTCGAGTTCTAGAAAATGATTAATTTTGGTCTATTTTCCAGTATGTCCTCCGAGAGTTACCTTCGTCACCTGTTCCTGCTTCTTGCTGCAAGGCCCTTCTTGAAGCTTGCAGTAAGATTTTTCTTCCATAAAAGAAGTGCCTCCTTTTTTATCCTTTCTAAATGAAAATGTGCATAAATTTCTACTCATCAAGGAGTAATTATCTCTAAGATTCTTCGAACACTGATCTTGATTCATCCATATGCAGTGCTTCATCTTTCTTTTCAAGTGTTAATGATAATACTCTGATAGTTGTTACGGTATCAGACCTCAGGCCAGCATGTCATGAGTACAAATTCTCACGAACACCCGCGACAGACCACGTCTAAGGCTCGATAAGAAAAGAATCAGTCCGCGGAGCGTGGACATAATATATAAAATAAAATATGATACACACTTTATAAGCTTAAACTTTTAGGTGACGTGGTCATTTAACACCACTGGCTTTCTATGCATGATAAAACTGAATATTTGTGGAATTAGAAATGATTAAATTTCTTTATGTTAAATCTCATGACATCAAACTATACCCCATGGCCCCATTAGTATTGAACTCTAGGAGGCCTGTACTGAAGAGATAAAGGTGTCTGCCAATTAATTTACTTCACTAATTCTAGGAACTGAGCGTGGAATGAGAGTTAGTGCCATGCGTTCAGCTATATGTGAAACATTTCCAGAGCCAAATCGCCGCCTATTACAGAGGTAATGATAATCATATGCTTGAACTTCTTGTTGGCCTTCCACTTTCAGGTATTAGTTAAAATGGTGTCATTTAGCTTATAAAAAAGGATTTCAGGAGGTTACACTGGATGTGGACATTGTGAAAGAACATGTTGTAATTTTGGAGATGATGTTTGGTTTGTTTTGGTAACATGTCATCATTAAAAAAAAATCTGATATTTGGTTTGATTTCCCATGTCAGAATTCTGATGATGATGCAGAAAGTGGCCGAGAACAAGGCTGTGAACAGAATGAGTATATCGGCCGTGGCTGCTTGCATGGCTCCGTTACTTCTTCGACCCCTTCTGGCAGGTGATTGCGAGCTTGATCATGATTTCGATGTTGGAGGTGATGGTTCTGTTCAACTTCTGCAAGCGGCTGCTGCTGCAAATCATGCTCAAGCCATTTGCATTACGCTGCTCGAGGAGTATGACAATATATTTGGGGTATGCTTTGGCATTTTGGCTTGACAATCAACGTGTGAAAAAAAAACGAAAATAAAATATACAGACGATTTCAAATATTAAAATATCCGAGGCATAAACTCTGAATTGCGAATCATTTGACTTCTTGATACCTTGTGAGCAGCCCATCTGAGCTCTAAGCAGATACTTCGTGGATTGAATACTTTGAGAAATCTCTAAATATGGCGTTAAATTTACTTCATATATCATTAGAGGACTCTCATATTCTACGTGTTCAAAACATTATTAATTTACAGGAGGGTGACATAGCCCATGAACCTTACACTGATTCTGAGGAGAGTGGCAGTGAGAGTGGAGAAATTACAGATGAGGACAATTATAGTCTTGATGACGAAGATGGTGACGAGGATGATGATGAGGAGGAGGATGATGATGATGCTACTGAGGAGTCCGTGACAGATATTGATGAAGATATAGAACCTGAATCAACTCCAACTAGTTGTGAGACAGGAGAAAATCGACATGAAAAACAGGTAATTAGTAATTTAACTTATTCCTTTATGATAGCTCATCTACGCAAAACTTGGAAAACTCCACTAGATTGGTTCAGATGCTTTCAGATAATTCGTATATCTTAGTACTTTTTCTTTTGCTACTAGTCTGAAGTCCCGTGCCAAAGTTGTGAAAGTTTGTGAAAAGGTCTTTTTCATGCTTGCTAGTGCTTCAACGATTTCTGTCCTATTTAACCAATGTTCTTGGATTATAATTTTTTAAATTTTGGGGGATTCATTTGAAATAGTTGGTTCATTATGCTAATGTCTATGGAGGGATTCTTCTGGTTAATTCATCTCCTTCTCTCCTTTAATGTATACTTACGAGTTTGATGAAAATCTCATGACAGACAATTGAGACAATGCCGTCAAGAAGTAACAGTTCAGGCTCTGAGTCTCCTGACAATGACCTTGAAGAGAGCCCAAAGTTATTGAGTCCACCTCATGCTTCTAAGCTTTTACATGATAGCAGGGAAGGAACTGATAGCTTTACAGATTCACATAATGATGAAGCAGAATTACAGAAAATTGACTCTTCCAAGTCCTTTGGGGTTGATCCTACTGAAGCAGCTGCTTCATACAAGTCCTCTGAAATAACACCTGGACCTTCACGCAGTTTACGGCGGCCGACTGTTTGGGGGCGAACTCCTGTACGTAAATCTTCGGTAATTTAAAACTCATGAATCATTGATCATTACATTGCTACTCTTGTAATTTTGCTCGCAGAATGTATGGATGGTCAAAAGTTCAAGTAATCCCTTGTTGATTATTCTTTTTTTAAGTTTTATGATTTAGGTGTTTTACAGGACTCATTTTACGTGTTTGCTTTCCAGGCAAGGAAGAACCTTTCCATGGAGTCCATCGACCTACCTTTGGATGAAGAGTAAGTTTAATACACTTATAATAAAATGAATATATATACTTGTAGGATTTAGATAAAAGACATGTCTTGTGCTTTTAGTAATCTTACAGTGTTTATATGATGCATGAATCTTGCTTGGACAAGCACGTGCTATTTCCTCATCTTCCAGAAAATGTATGTTTATGTTGATACGCTTCTCACATAAATTTCTTGATTTGAATAGGAGTGAAATTCAAAAACTTACATCCATTAAAACAGATTTGGAGATCAGAATTTCGACAGAGGTAAACTAATGGAAGTCCATTTCTTTCCCAATGTGCTTCTTCCCAATCAATCTCTTCTTCTTGCATGCGATTTTCTGACTTCTTTTTCCCGACAGGCTAATGCGAATTCACTTCTTCAAGAAAGCATCGAGACTCGGAAACGTGACTTGTTTGATCGCCGTCAAGCTCTTGAGATGGAGGTAAGGCTCGTTTACTTTTAAGAAATATTTCTTACGTTCTCTTTCTTCCTTACTTAAGAATACCTTGAATATTGAAACTGTGTTATAAAATGGTTGTCGAAATTTCATTGCAGGTGGCAAGACTCCAAGAGCAGTTACAGAAGGAGATGGAGTTGAGGAAAGCCCTCGAAGCTGGTCTTAAATTATCAGATTCAAGCCTACCTTTCACTTCCCTTGTTGATGAGAAGGTACACGTCTATGTTTGCCTGAGATTTATTTTAGCTTGCCCCTATCTAACCAACTTTATTGACCACAGACAAAGGCAGATCTGGAAGAAATTGTTCAAGCAGAAGCAGATATCAGAAACTTTGAAGAGAAAGCTAATGATATACTATTGGAGCTTAATCAACTGCGTGAAAACAATTCGAATTCCGGGCGTAACCAAGGGAGGCAGCTTCTTCGAGATCCAAATAATCAACCGAAATTGTAAGCATTGCTGTGTTTCCCTAAAAATCAGTCCCGTTTACATGTTTGCGCACTCTTCCATCTTTCTTGAGGTTGAATAAGCGGTTAAAATCTTCTGAAATCTCTCATGTGATTATTATCTCCGCATGCAAAGATTCTTTAGTTGAAATTTCCATTCAGTTGTATCATTTGTTCCCACCTTTTTTTAACGAAATGCATATGATAGATACGACAGTGTAAACTTTTAAATGTATAATTGTATCCCATTTGGATGGAAACGAGCAGCCTACTGTCTAGTTCGGTGATGTAGAGACACGGTGAGCTACGTCGTAGTCTGTTATATTATAAGATAAGGGACTTCTTTTTCTACAGGAACGAAAAACTTGTGAGTCCTGGAGGTGAAGGTGGAGCTACTTCAAATACTTACGATAATTCGTCAAGAAGTAAGGTATACATACACATCTCCGTCAGGAGCATGCTTATTGAGTTTATTAATTCACAAGACTTCACATCAATATGTTGTTAAGAATTTCTCCCTTACATAGGTAGGGCATGGACAAAGATTCATACTCCATTAAAAATTTTTTTTATGTCATTGCATAATTTGCTTTGTCTTCTGCTCATTTAGGCTATAAATGTGAGCTTGAAGAAATTTTCTTTTCTCCTGACTGATGAACGCATTTTTTTTATTTTTTTTTTTGGGTCCTATAAATAGGATAAGAAAGGCCAACACTCGTTTTCATCCAAGAAACCGTCGTGTGATGATTATATCACGGATACTTCAAATAAACCAGGCACAACCATGTCTAGAAAGCCTAGTTCAAGGGGCGAGGTACATTTCGTGTAACTTCATATATAGAGTTCACATCTTAAGACAAATATAGCATCGATGATTAGGACACACATCTTAAGCCATGTTTGGGCACTAATTCTTCAACTGCTCTATCAAAACAGACTTAACTTTTTTTTTTGAAGGAGCGACGTTCGGAGATCGAAAGTGAACATCAGCAGCCCGGTGAAATTATAACCAAACATCGAGAGTCCTCCAAAGGCCGTTCGAAGCAGAAAGATTCAGACCCGTCAAAACACGACACGCGTGGAAACTCAAAGGATTACGGTGCTGATAAAGGGGACGGGCAAGCAAATCTTGACTGGGGAAAATCCGATAGCTTTCCTACTGGAGACAAGAGTCACCATAAAGTTGCTCCTAGGACCCTGTCGAGATGATGCAAGTTGCCTGAATTTTAATTTATTTTTTTTTCGAATTTTGCCATTTCCATGAAGATTGAAGATTTATGCGGCGATGAGCAAGTATCTCGTATGCTGTGCTTCGTTCGTATGGGGAATTTACAGGTATTTTGTTATGGTTTCGTCGTGTTTTGGGACGACTTTATTTATAGTATTCATATATTGAGGGAACTTAGTATGAAATGTTTTTTTTTTTTTCTTCCATTAGTTATGCTTAGATTTTTTGAGGTAAACTTCTGTACTGATGATGATGTGTAGTTGTGATAAACGCTGTTCATGCAATTCCCATCAGACAGTCCAAGAATTTTGAATGTAGGAGTAAGCTGCAGAACTCTGGTATTGCAGAAATGTTTTACAATCATGAAACCATCATAGAATAAATAAATAGGGAAAAGCAATATGTAAGTGCGTTACAATCATGAAACCATCATAGATTATATATTACATACAAGCTATCACCAACCATTAATTAGTGAAAAAATAAATAAATATCACCAACAACTCCGTGCCTGCCAGCAAACCCATAAAAGATGACCCTCCAACAAATAAATTGGAAGCATGAGACGAGATTCCCCAGCTTATATACATATAGTTTCACGTTGGTGGGGTCGTTAATAAATCGTTTTATTACAACCTTTTTGTTAGCTGTTTGGGTTTGGTTAGGGGTTGGTACTGATTAATTGGAGGCATAATTAAGATATATACTTCATGCAAGAAAGTATGGCTTCAATGGATATAACTAAACTACTATGTATGGTCGGAGATCGCCGATGAACTAATAACAATAATTAATTAAAGGACGACGATATCCCATTAACAAACACAAGCATTCAGTGAGCTACTCCTCTCTGCCCCTCTCTCTGTCTCCTATATATAATGTGATGGTGCATGTGCTTAATTTGCAAGAATAGATAATCTCATACTCTTATCATTACACTTGATAAAGATTTCTCTTCTTTCTCTCATCATTAAAAAGTCAAAAAAATGGGACGAGCAACAGTGATTATGATAATGATGACGGCGATATGCTGCAGTTTGGTCGAAAAAGTTCCGGCAACGGTTTACACAGTGGGCGACGCATCTGGGTGGTCAATGGGCGGCGACTACACCACTTGGGCCACCGGAAAGACCTTTGCAGTCGGCGACACTCTCGGTAATATACAATATTACTAACTTCTCATCTAATTCTCATATCATAATATAAATAAATAATTAAAAATTTTATATCTTTTTTAATTATTAGTGTTCAACTACCCGTCCGGCCACACCGTGGACGAGGTGAGCGAAGTAGACTACAAATCCTGCACCACCGGCAGCGCACTAACCTCCGACATGAGCGGCGCCACCTCCGTCACCCTCAAGACCGCCGGACCCCACTACTTCATCTGCGGCGTCCCCGGCCACTGCGGCGGCGGCATGAAGCTCGCCGTCACTGTTGCCGCCGCCGCCGGGGGATCAGCAGCAGCTCCCCCGTCGGATGCCCCTGCGCCCGGAACCACCATCCCCAAGGGTACCGCCACCACTGCGGATGCCCCTGATGCGGCCGGAACCACCGTCGTCCCCACGGGTACCACCACCACCACAAAAACAACTCAACCTTCTGCTGCTTCTGTGGCGCTGTCTCCGGTGGTAGCTGCGGTTGCAGCGGTTTTCTATGCGGCGTTGAATCTTGTGGTGTCGTGAATAATCTGGTCGGAGGCAGTGCTCGTTTATATTCTCGCAGAGTTTGATTCCCTTTGTTTTATTTGTTTGACCTTGCATGCTATGTAATGGACGGTGGTCTTTGTATTTATACGTATTTAATACTATGTATTTATTCCTTTATTTAAATTGGTTTAATCGCATTTATATTTATACCCTTTCTTGTTTTTAAATTTAATTTTTTTTATATATGAAGTTTAATTTTAAATGTTTATCATCTAAGTTAAGAAAAATTGATTTATAAGGATATGATTGAAATAAGTATAAAATATAGGGCAGAACTGTAATTATAGGTAGTTAGTGGTGTAGACTGTAGTGTGTATATATATATATATATTCTAATATTATATTTCAATGTCCGTTAAATGTAAACCCCCTCTCATTTTCAAAATTCAATTCTTTGTTCTTCGCCTCGATCAACATTCCACATCGTGTTCCAAAGCGAGAAGAGGCGATTTGCTTGATTTCTCTTTCAATCGACAATGAAAGAGCCGATCAATCGTATGGAATTGCCTAAGGAAACCGACGATTACATCCGCGAGTCCATAGATCACGCGGTGGGCCTCCCCGTATCCAGCCAAACCCTACTCCACAAACTTCAAGCGTTTGAGACAGAAAAGCTTCGCCTTGGCCGACGATGCCTCGCTCTGCAGTCCAGGATCAATGAGAAGGACGATGCCATCGAGAAATCGAGGGTTCTTTTTTGTTTTTTTTTAAACTTGAAATGCCACTTGAAAACCTGTTTTCTATTCAGTGTCTTCCTCTTCGCTGTGACTTTAGGAAATTCTTTTATGTTTTATCAGGCTGAGGCGAGTATGAATGCTGTAGCTTTGAAGAAATTCGTGGAGGAAAACCAGAGATTGGCTGCACAGTGTGCAGACCTGTTGGAATCGTGTGGTAAGTTGGAGAAGGAATGTGCCCTTTACGATCGGGACCGCGAGGCCTTGATGGAGTTTGCTGATGAGGTGGACCAGAAGGCAAAAGAGGCTGAGTTTCGTATCGCTCAGTTGGAGGAAGAGAATCTGAATTTGGCGGAAGAGAATAAGAAGTTGTCAGAGCAAAATAAGAGGTTGAAATCCGACGAGTTGTTGGTAATAAACTCAATCTCTTGTTTCCCAACTCTTGATTATGATAGAATTTCACTTAATTGAATGTGTGGAGTTTCTTATGCCTCGATTGCTTGATTTTCTTATGCTACTCCATCAATGTGTGAATCCTTTACATTAGATGACTTGAACAGTGTTCTCTTTGATGAACCATGCAATTAAAGTTAAACTGAAAGGATGTAATTTTGTTTTTTTCTGTCACATACTATCTCCTATGATATCATCTTAAAGCGTGGTTTGGGATTTTCCCTTTTCTCATTTTAATGATGAAGAACTACTTTGTATTTTGCTTTCCTGTTGGCACTGACCAACTCGATGCAACGGCGAAAGGCCGATGCATCTTCTGATGACCTGAAACCAGAGAAAGTGCTACTGGATTCTATGTTGAATACTATATTCAGCAATCATGAGACTACGACTACGGTGAAGGTTGCCCATGGATTTTTAGATGCACGTAGAGGGGAAGAAGTTTGTGTAAAGTTACTCAAAATGTGGAGTAGGTGAGAATTGTTTTCAGACCATTTTCATTGAATTGTCCAACAAGTTATTACATGACTCCAGAGATTCGTACATGTTCTCTCTGATGTGTTAATATATAATTGAAGTTATTCTATTCCATCCACAGCTTAAACCCTTCAACCCAAAAAATCATAGCACTAGCAGCAGAGGTCACAAAGCTGGAGAAAGACAAGCAAGTCTTAGCAACAAACCTTCATCTAGCAGAAGAGGAGGTATGTAAATTTGTTGCCATCTACCTATAATGCTGTGTAATATGACTTCGTTATTTTCAGGTCAGCGTTTTGTTTGAAGAAAACAAAAAGTTAGGAAAGGAGAACAAGAGACTTATCATTGGCAGCTCGGGAGGTAAACACACAAGCAGTGATTCACGGAAGGTTAGCATTGTATTTTATGTATGCATACTCGTATTTTTATAGGTTGATGTGTTTTTTTTTCTATATGATTTCCAATCTTTTTACCGTTTCTATTCAGGGAAAACGAAAATCAAGCTCTCAGATGATTACTCCGGTGAAGGAGAAGAAAGTTGACTCTTCTGATGATGCTGATTCTTCTCTGCAAAGGCAGCCTCGTTCGCCTCTGATGTCCACTTCCTTCACCTGAATGCGGTGGCAAAAGTAGAAGCACACTTGTGCTTCTTTTGTTTCCGCGAAGTGAAAGCTAACATTGTAAATGTTTACCAGATTCTTACTCTGATTTGGATTTCTGATGGCGCGGCGTGCTTTTTAAATTAACAAGAGAGATAAACCTGGCGTTTTTGTACAAAAGGGGTATAATAATTGACACCTGGGTTTAAAACTTAACAAGTTGCAGAACTATTACAAACAAACAAACATGATGCTGTTTTTGTGAAGTTACCTTATTTTCCTCGGAGTCATGATCCATGGAACAATTCTGGCGACATACAATGCATTGTAAAATTATATAATCTAACACTATTCCATTTAATTCTGAAGTTTGATTATAGACAATTCAAGTTATATATATATATATATATATATATATATATATACGTAGAGGATTTTATAAGGCTCACCTAATGTAGCACCTTATGTGGGCACTTGTTGTGTGGCACTGATTCGTGCCACATCAACATCGGAAGTGACGTGGCATCAATTGACACTTCAACATCAACATGCCAATTCTATATAAATTTGCTCCTAATGAAGGCACTCACAGTAGTTTTTGTCAGGAGAACAACACAATCATTGAGAATTCTTGCAGACAAACAAAAGCCAAGCTGATGATTATTACAACACCATTCATTCATTATCTCGACCACATCCTCTTCTTGCTATCCCTTTCTTTGATCCCCAAAACTGGATGCTCCCTCGTCGTCTTCTTCCTCAACTCCGGCGGCTTCTGAACACCACCAGCAGGTTGTTGTTGTTGTTGTTTAGTTGCTGCTGTTGTCTTCGGAACCCTCGGGACGGCTTTTATTACAGGATCAGAAACCCGTCCCTTTTTATTCTCACTTGAAGGATTCACCACTGCAACAGTAGCAGCAGCATTGTGATTACTATTCTCAGCTTCCCCATTTCTCGACAATCTTTTCCTCCGAACCGAAGGAAGTGAGTCATTGTCCTTCGCAGGCACAGAACCGTTGCTGGCTCTTCGATACGAAGGGTTTAAGCTTCTTAATATCCGATGCTCGGGACCATTAGTGTTTGCAGCCTCATCTTTGAGGGGAAGCTTGCTTTCATTAGGGGTCGATGTTGCTCGATTGGTAGGCTCCGATGTTTGTGCTGCAGGTACTTGCTGCTTTTCTTGCTCTGCCACTTTGTCTTCGAGTTCTTTAATCTGCAGTTATTTATTTTGTTGGATATGATGATCGCATTAGTTTGTGATTAGTTGCATGCATCTTGTGATAGTGATGAAGAAAATAGACTTGCCTTTTGATGAAGAGACAAAGCTTCCGGGTTCTTTTCGTGTTCTTTCAGCTTAGACTCAAGGTCCAATACCTAAAAGTTGGGAGAAATGTCTTTGATTGAATGCATTGCATGCATTTTCATGTAGCTTAGAAGAAGAAGCTGATGAGGAGATTTAAGTACTTGCCTTTTGACGAAGTGCCAAAGCCTCCAGGTTCTCTTCGTGTTCTTTCAACTTAGTCTCAAGCTCCTTTACCTAAAATGATGAGAGTACAATTCGTAAGAACGTATCGATGTAATTTTTTATTGTCATGCTCGTGCATGCACTAGTTAATGTGATCGTATCTTGAAGACAACTGTAATCTCACCTTCGTTTGAAGGACTAAAATATCTGACTCGGAGAGCGTTGTTTGCTGCCTGAGCTTGTTTTCAAGATCAGAAACCTGGCATCATCATTACCAGTGTCATAGGTAAAAAAATTAGCTAAAATTAAAATCGCCCAATACTTATGCATGGATTAGGTAACCATGAAAAAGCAGAACCAGAATTTTAAATCTGCTGTTAAGTGAAAGTGGCAAATCTTATTAAGACCTTCTTTTGGTACGCTGTGATGTCTTCTTGTTGTTTGAACTTGTTGCTTTCAAGGTCCTTCACCTACAAAAAGACAACGCACTTCCTCAGATATTAACCGAGGCCTACCTTAATCACAATGTGCACTTACAACATGAGTTGTGGAGACACGTACCTTCTGTTGGAATTGCAAACAAGAGTCTTCCTTCTCTTTCAACCTATCGGAAAGATGCGAAACTTGTTTCTCCAGTTGATGATGCTGATTTTCTAGCTCCTTTATTTTCTCAATTTGGTTCTTGTTCACGTGTTCTTTTCCCCTTGCCTTGCTTTCGAGGCTCTGTAAGGCCTCTTCGAGCTTTCTCATAGATTCTTCTTTCGATCTACATTCATGCCTTGCCTTTTCGAGCAAAGTTTTTGTCTTTTGGAGCTCCCCAGTGTCGATCTGTTTTCTAACAGGACCCAACTCAACTCCACGTACTCTAGTTGCAAAGTTCAAGGAACTCAGAGTCTCGCTCAAGTCATGATCAGAGGGACTTATTTGCACAAACATAAGAGTCTTCGAGTTCCCACCTGTTTAATAATGCAATTGCAAACGATCACCCCATTGCATCAAAGTAATCAGCTGAACCAACGAATTTAAAACCTTTCAAAGTTCCCAAGAAAACTTTAATATCATTACCTAATGAGTCCTGGAGTAGATGTGTTAACTTGGAATTCCTGTAGTTTCAGTAAATGTGAAGCAAGCAAAGAAGAGTCAACATAATGAAAACATAACATTTGTGAAAACAAAAAAATTGAGAAGATGATTATATATGGAACCCACCTGTATGGTACGTGGCTGCTTTTGTTTGCCAAAGCAGAGATCACATCTCCAAGAGCCGAGAGAGACCTGTTGATATTTTGAGCTTCCTTAAGCCTCTCACCCTGTGCATCAGTCTTGTTAAGCCTCTCACTTCCAGCTAAGTCCACCAACCAAAGCTTGCTTTTCGTGCAATCCCCACTGATCAAATTCTTTGCCTTAACCATTACACACAGCATGCAATGCGATCGACTACTGTGCTCATTCACGTTGTTGGACCCAACTGATCTTGCCTTACTTCCCGCTTGTAAAACGCCCCAAACTTCTTCAATGCTTTCCACTTTAGCTTCCACGATTCCCGGGATGTGATGAAACCCTTCAGAGGCTTGCTTAATCTCGAGCTTCTTGGATGTTTCCACAGCGAGCAAATCGCGTATCTGTTCGTTGTAGACTTCGAGGACACTAACTGAAATATCATACGTGAAAGTATCTCTCCTCTCATTGGAGATTCTGAACAATTCTTCGAGGGTCCTGTAATTGACTCCTCGATTCGTCTCGGGGCCCTCCATTGTGAATGTCTTGCCCGTTCCCGTTTGCCCGTACGCGAATATGCACACGTTGTACCCGTCGAGTATGGAGACCACCATGGGTGCAGCATCGGCAAAAACATCAACTGTTACATGTGGAGACGCTTCGTTAGAGGTCTAAAAACATGGCAAACGAACTTCTGTATTTATATGATTGTTATGCAACTGAAAAGTTAGATACAAAATGAGAATGTTATGAAGCAACCTTGATCATCTGATGGCGTGTAAACTCGATCAAATCTGAATGTTTTCTTTGTCGAGCCATTGCTGATAATACCAAGTTCTCCATCTTTGGCTGCGTCAAAGTCGACCACTGACGCATATCGAGCAATTAGCTCGGTCTTGTTCAAGGGACGGCAGCGGCAAAATACCCTGATGTTGCCTTTTGCCTCTTGGACTTCGTTGAAAAGCTTTTGCCGCTTCACTTGTTCTTCATTGTACTTCAGTTTCAGATCTTCACGCTGTTCAACTGTAAATTTGATCAAATGAGACAAAATTTGTGGCCTCTAAGAAGTGTCAAAATTCAAGACTTTTGAAAGCTTACCAAGAGCCTGAACTGCCGTGACCATTTTATTTAAGTCAGGAATAGAATCGACACACTGATGTGCTTCATGAGAAAGAACGCTGTGCTCTTGTTTCATCATCTGGCAAAACACAACAATCAGCTTACTCTACATTACATGCTATATACAAAGATGAAATCGTGGTATTTCAGCAATGGAACAGCAATTGTTAGTTTCTTATAAAAATGATAACCCACCTTTACTTTTTCCTCCAGTTTATGGATTGAAACGGTCCACGATTTCTGGGATTGCTCGTATTTTCTTGTCAAGTCCTGAAGTTTTATGGATTGATTGTCTAGAGCTTCACCTGTTTAAACAACAGCATCATTGAGCCTGTCCACATGATATAGGCTAACAACTTTCGCAGTTTTGTCACAATTCAAAATAACAAGTTATCTGTTAATCAGAGGGATGCAATAATTAGCAACCGTCTAAAATTTGATATTATAAATTTAGTAAACCTCAGAAACTCAAAACTCTACAAGAGGACAAGATGAGAATCTTACCAAGGGAACAAGCTCTAAAGGTCTTACTGTCAAGTTCTGCTCTTACAGCTTCCAGTTGGTCACTAGCAGCTTTCCATGACATCCACGATTGGTAACACTCACCTGTCTTCCTCTGCAGCGTATCTTTCAGCTCTTGTATTTCTTTCTCGTATTTTGCAGTCAATTTCATTTTTATATCCCTTTGCTGCAAAATAGAGGGGAAGAATCAGGAGTCCAAGCAAAACGGATATGATGGACATATATTCGTGTTTTAGTCCTTCAATAGCCCCACACAAGGCTGAATCATTCCATACCTGAGGTAGAGGATGTGCCATCTCTATAGAACAATTCTTACACACCAGGCATTCACCATTCAATGCAGTGGCTGCAAATACATACAAGATTATAACAAAAACTAAAATCCACTTTCCCAAAACTGGAAACCAGCTGCATCGACTAATATGATGAAACAAAATTTACCCGACGTTTTTGGGGCTCTCCTTATACAAAGTCCACTAACTACCGGGCTTCCATGTATACCATCAAACTTTATGACTAGATTCCCATCATTATCCACAGTAACCCTGTTACCAACCAGTTGTAAGGGTTTGTTTGCTCCTACTATTGCGAAGATGTCAAACTCAGACAGAACCTGCACGTTAAAAATTGCTTCTCTAGAATGAATATTTGGAACAAGGCTTGTGTAAAAGGGTTAGAAAAACGAGTGAATGCTAAACCTACCTTTTCATCTTGCACAAAAACGTTAAAAACTCGCATTCCCTTGGGTCCAAATATGTCTATGATTTCTATAAAATGAAGATCGAGAAAGTAATCCCCAGGGGTAAGGTTCTCAACACGGTAGGAGAAGTTTCCGAGTCTAGCTGATTTGTAGATGAGAGGGAAATCGCCAGCATCTGTGATAAAATCCTCTGTTTGAATCGTATCTCCGCCTTCGTAGTATTCGTCAGCGAGGAGCTTAATGCCACTATCCGATTCAATTGACGTTGTTGAACCAGCATTAACAAAGAAGACCACTTCATCTGATTTGACAAAGGCAATGAGATTGAGAGTAAGCCAACAGTATACTACTAAACTATCCGAGGAACAATTGGAAGCTCTCTATCAGCAAGAAGAATGAAGGGGAATTTTTCACAATCATCATTAACCAAAGCTACAAAGAAGAAAACCCTAAAAAGTTATTTTCTTTTCAAATACGAGCGAAATACCCCAAACCTGTACAGCTAGGAATCGTGAATCCTCCGAGAACGATTTTCGAATCCGAGTCGCAAATCATCGAATCAGCTAAAGAGTCTTCCATCACATCATCCTCTGCGTCACGAACCTCGTTTTCCTGGTTAAAGATTACGGATGTAGTATCAGAAACGCACAAGTCGGGAACGTCACTTTCTGGGCTCTGCCCTAACGAATTTGAGACAATGTCCTCCATATGACCGAAAATTTCCAGCGTATTCAAGAAGATCCCAAGATTTTAAAGCTAAACACAGAGACGAAGGATGGCTGATTGCAAATGATAGTACTGTCAAGTTTTGAATTTGGATCCAACAAGCGTTCAAAATTTGTGACCGTTGGGTACTCTTTGCCTCTCTTTTGGAAAGCTGTAATGTATTGCAAAAAGATCATGTAATGGGCCTAATGGGCTGAAATATAAGATCCTGGAAAAAGAACTTAAAACCCGTCAAAGCTTACATGGGCCTATGAGGCCCACTCCCATTAGGCCCGTAACAATAACCCTAGAAATACAATCGGAAAGGAACCCTCAACATTCGCCATCGACAACATTGAGGTTTCTCCATCATTCAACAGCAGCTGCCGCCGTGAGCATGGACATGGAGGCGGAAACCTCGAAGCAGCAAAATCCGACGGCGGCCGTCGAAAAGCCGCAGTTCAAACCCCTCAAAGCTCACGAAATCTCCGACGGCCAAATCCAATTCCGCAAGGTCCCAGTCCCGCCGCACCGTTACACCCCGCTGAAGAAATCGTGGATGGAGATCTACAACCCCGTTTACAACGACATGAAGGTCGACATACGCATGAACACCAAATCCCGGCGCGTGGAGCTCAAGACCTTCCCCCACACGCCCGACGTCAGCAACCTCCAGAAGTGCGCCGACTTCGTCCACGCCTTCATGCTAGGGTTCGACGTGGCCGACGCGATCGCGCTGCTCCGCCTCGACGAGCTCTACGTGGAGTCCTTCGAGATTAAGGACGTGAAGACCCTCAGGGGCGAGCACCTCTCTCGTGCCATCGGAAGGCTCAGCGGTAAAGGTGGGAAGACGAAATTTGCGATAGAGAACGCCACGAGGACGAGGATCGTGATTGCCGACACCAAGATTCATATCTTGGGCTCGTTTGCGAATATTAAGGTTGCAAGGGATTCACTCTGCAGCTTGATTTTGGGGTCGCCGGCGGCCAAGGTTTACTCCAAGCTTAGGGCTGTGTCTGCGAGGCTAGCAGAGCGGTTCTAAAGATGTGATTTTTATTTTTCTGTCGATTGTCTCGTTTTTGTTCACCGCAGTGCTTTGCTGAGAAATGTTCTTGAGATTTAATTAAGAAGTTATACATCATATAAATTGTGCTTTCTTTGATGTTCTTGTTTCTTGATTTGCAATTCTTCGTTTGATTACAAGTTATGAAAAAAACAGTCCCAGAAAGTAGGCCAAAAGGACAATGATGCATCTGCGATTGTACTGATTCTTGAAATTGGTAATAGATCAGTGGGGATGAAAGGAAATAATTCATATATTATTTGGGAATTATTCATCTGCGTTCATCATTACATAAAGTGTATCACACTAACCCATAAAATTCAGCATTTTAGAGACATAGTCTTCAGTTTTTGTGCTGCAATCGTCCACTCTCAGCGCCAGCGTAAGGATCAACGACGACGTTTATAACAGCAGGTTTTCTAGCAGAGAAAGAATCAGAAAGTGCAGACTTTAACTCCACGGGATTCGCAGCTACGTAGCCTTTTCCTCCGAAAGCCTCTGCAAGGACGTGATAAGCGGCGGCGGGGACGAACGATGTGGGGGCGGGATCGTCTTTGTACGGCCCCGTGATTTCTTCGGGGCTTCTCCTGTCGCCGCCGTAGACTCCGCCGTTGTTGAAGACTATGACCACCACGGGCAACTGATAACGAACCAACGTCTGCGTCGTGGTAGAAAACACACACACATTAGATGAATTTCGGAAAATTTAAGCAAATGGCCTAAACCCAGATGAGTTTAATCAAGAAAATAGCCTCAAATGTAAAAAGACTATTATACCCTTATTAATTGGCCAAGTGATGGGATGCGGTTATCTAAACGCGAAGCATTTATGGGTGAGTTGTGCGAGTGGACCGATGGTTGTGTGTCAGTTGTCTATGTAGTCAACTACATAACGGGTAGCCAAGTTTTCTAAATACCTGTTATAGTGCTGAGAACCCACTGTGTAGTAAGTATCCAGAATTGAGTACCCGTTATACTGCTGAAAACCAACCGTGACAAAGTGGGTTTCCACTGTCACAATGGGTTCTCAGAAGTATAACGGGTACCCTGCTTTCCGGGTACTCGTTATACTGATAAGAACCCCACATGCGTTGTCAGACTGCAGAATGACAAAAATACCCTTAAAATTAAGACACTTCACTACTAAAACCGATCAATGAGGCTATTTTGTAAAAATAGACCTGGTCAAAAGCCATTTACTTAAAAACCGCGGTTAATCCCATAAAGCTCACAAGCAGCACCTAAATTGCAGAAAATCGATTACCGGAAAGAAAAAGAGTACATACCTCAACTTCCATGGCACTGAACCCAAACCCCGAATCGCCCTCAACGGCCACCACCAACCGGCCCGGCGAGGCCACCGCAGCTGCAATGCAGTACCCGAGCCCGACGCCCATCGTCCCCCAAGTCCCCGCATCCAGCCTCGTCCTCGGCTCCGTCTGAACCAGAACGGCCCTTCCCACGTCCATCGTGTTGGCTCCTTCGGACACCAAAATAGGCTGAGGTTTCCCTAACCCCACAATAGCATCCCTAATGATCCTCAGCGGCGTCATAAAATTAAAGGGCACCACTTCTTTATTCAACTGCAGCTCCATTTTAGCAGCATTCTCCTTCGATTTGCTCCTAATCGCCTCAACCCAAGGATGATTCTTCCCCAGACAAAACGGGTTGTCCTTAATCTCCCTGTAAATCATGTCCAAAGCATCCTTCGCGTCCCCCGCGATGCCTAAATTGGGTTTTCTCAGCTCGATCTCTTCTTCACTGACGTCCACGAGGATGAACTTCACGTCGTGGGCCCACTTGGGCGGCTCACCGAAGTGTAATAGCCAGTTGAGCCTCGCGCCCACGATCAGAGCCACGTCGCACTTCCCGATGGCTAGGGACCGAGCCGCCGTGGCGGCTAACTCGTGGGTGTCGGGAATCAGGCCCTTGCCCATCGGGGTGGGGAGAAATGGGATCCCGGTGGTGTCTACGAGCTTGTGTAGTGACTCCTCTGCTCTCGAAAAGGCTGCACCTTTGCCGAACACGATCAGTGGCCTCTGGGCCGTTCTCAGGAGGTCTACTGCTTTTGAGATGTCGGAATTTTTTAATTTGGGGCTTTGAGCCACCGTGAGTGAGTTAATTTTTGAACTCAGGGCTTCGGAGATCAATTTCTCTGCCTCGGAGGGTTTAATCCTCTGGCGGAGTACGTCGGTGGGGAGGTCTAAGTAGGTCCCACCGGGTCGACCCGTGGCCGCTGAATCGAGAGCGCTGAAGAGGGACGAAGGGATTTGGGTGACGTCGGTGGCTCTGACGGAGAATTTGGAGAAGGGTTGTACGGCGGCGAGCTGGTCGAGCTCTTGGAAGTCTCCGCGGCCGGCGAGGCTCTGGTCGGAGGATCCGGAGATCATGAGCATCGGCCAGCAGTTGATGGCGGCGTTGGAGAGTCCGGCGAGGCCGTGGACGCAGCCTGGGCCGGAAACGGTGAGGAGGACGCCGGGGGTGCGCGTGAGGTAGCCGTAGGCGGAGGCCGCGTAGCCAGCGGACTGCTCGTTGTGGAAGGCGATGAAGCGCACGCCTAAGGACACGGCTCGGCTGGCGAGGGACGTCACGGGGATGCCCACCACGCCGAACATGTGGGTTATGCTGGCGCGTGAGAGGCACGTGGCGACTAGGGCGTTGCCGTCGATTGTTATCTGGTCGGGGTCGGACATCGTGAGACGCTGTGAAGTGGAGCGGATCTAAGCTTTTGAGTTCGGAGGACGTAAACAAGTATCAATTGAGTTGGAATTCGATTGGAAGAAAGTAGGTTTTGTTTTTTTCTTCTTATATGCCTAAAGATTGAATACGAGGCTCAAAGAAGATGGCAAGTCGTTCTTTTCTTTCTTTTGCTTTTTGTGTAACGCTCAACTCAATATTGAATTGAATTGAAGTTTGTCTAATTATTTGAGTGTTGAATTGAGGAAGGTTTCTTCTAGATTAGATCAGCTGCGTGCTAAGTGCTATTATGTAAGTGACACGTCCTTTGCTTGAGCTCTACATGAATTATAGGCTTAATTATATTGTTCAATCATGTATATTTGGTGGAATAGTAAATTAAAGGGAGATAGTTTAGTACAATTTCAACAATTTAAGGACAGCCTGAAATCAATACACGTTTAGCATGCATGACAATTAATTTGTAGAAAAATCCGACGGTGGAAAATATTCGATACAAATCCACATCTCCGACGAATTGAAGCAGTTTGCAAACAATTAACAGGTGAAAATCATTCGGCCTAGATTAACATACGCAAGGTTGTCACGAATTGCGTGGAATTTTCCCCCAATTTTATTGTTAAGTGCCGCTCATGTGTGTTAAATTCTAACAGAATTCCAACTTTAACTTGTTCTAAAATTACGACGCCATTAAGATATCCTCAAAATGTCACACTCTCAAATATACAAAAAAACTAAAAAATAATTAAGCTAACATACATAATACACACACATATGTTCTAATTCCTAGCAGACATCGATATTTCAGAAACTGAATTTTCACACTGTAAGAACAGTCTTCAAATGAGGCCAATCAAGCAGTCAATGGTGAAAATATATTACCTGGATTGCATTTAGAAAACAACACTAGCACAATGCATCACTTCAACAAGAAAACACGCACCATAACATTAATCAAACAACTATTCAAATGGTTGTTGTTCTTCAGGAGCAGAAACATGACCTGGTGATGCTTGCAGCTCTCGTTCTTCGTGCCCATCTGCCTCGTTGGCATGCTCCGGTGTAGACACTTGTTCGCCAGCTTCACCGTTCTCGGGGTGAAAGTTGATGGGGAACTTGGTGACCCTAGGCTTGTCTGATAATATATTCCTCTGGATCCTGTCAATCATGACTTTCGGTGGAGGCTCTTCCTTTAACTTGTCATCATCGTAGTCATTGTTTACGTAATAACCGACACGAATGAATTCTTGGTCCATGTAGGAGCAAGTCAGCAAGAGCACGGTGACACCTAGTATGTCTTCCTCGCGAATCTTTGATGGGTCCGGTGGATCTGCCTGTATTCATTTATTCAATGAAACTGATGAGCGTGACAGAATTTTCTTGGAAAAACGATTGTTGATATATTGTACCTGAAAAACAAAACGATAGTTTCCAACATTGACTGGGCCGACGAGAACACTTTCTAAGAGCTGGTCATAAGTTTCATCCTCTGCAGATCCCACATAAATGAGTTTCCATTCCAAATCTGCAGCAAAAAATACTTTTGTTGGTTATCCTCAGGATGCGAAACGTCAGTAAAGCATAATAGGACCTTCTCCTAGCCGGCACTAAATAAAACCATAAATAGAAAAGAATATGCAGTGTTATTATACGTGAGGAGACTACTACTTGTGTTTCTTTTTCTTGTAGGATATTATCTAATAAGCCAAAGGAAAAAGCAATAGCTTGGGCAAGGCTTGTAACAAGTTGCTGATTCATATTAAGCAGCTACTTTTCAAAAGCAGAGAAAGGCAGGAGAACAATACAATAACTTCGACTTCTCAATCTTCAGCTGATTCCTCAACAAGCACTGTTTAAGTTGTCTTAATACTCTACTTATTTGGTGGGAAAATGGAACCACAAAACCCTAAACCCACAAATCAAGCGACTCCTCGCGCATCCAGCTCCTATTTCATTGACTATCGTTGCTAGCTAATTGGAAACTACTCATATCCGCATAGAAATACCAGATCACTTCGAAAATCAATAACAAACTAAAAGCTTCCAAAAAAGAGCTCCCACCACAGAAAATCATGGAGCAAAAGAACCCTAGATCAGCAACGCGGCAGTTAAATAGCACAAAAAAAAAAAAAAACAAAGCTAGAGTGACGAAACGGGGAGGAAGAAAAGGGGAAATTAAAAACCATACCGTCTTTGAGGGGGCTAACACATTCATACGAGATCTCGAACTGAAAAGGCGACAAAAACGACGAAGGATTATCCAGCACGGAGACGTTGGTTATGTTCACAGCACTCATATCTTACAAATAGGCAGATGTATATACCTGTATAGTACAAGCTACAGAAAAAAAAAATCAAATTCCAATCGATTACCGAAACCTAGCGACGACAATAAAAACCAAATTGGAGCGAAATCGAGCGGAGGCAGAGATCGATATTGGAGGGGAACGAAAGACAAAATTCAGTATTTATTTGTGTTGGCTCCCTTCACCGGGGGCCGGGGATGTGTAAATAAATGAAATAAATGTAGAGAGAGGTGACCGGATAACTGCAACGGCCACCGGTTGTAGCCGGTTTTAGAATTGGCGGGAGATTAGTGGGCTACATCTTTGCTGAGTAAACCAACTTATGGGCTCTATCGGCCTAACAACATCAAGGCCCATTTATCAATCTGATGTGGTTGGGCTACAAATATCAAGGCCCATTTATTAATTTGACGTTGAATCTACTAATTTTTCCTTCTCGAGATTTAATTCTTTTATTGGGTTTTTCTTTACTCCTTAATTTGTCTTATTCAAACTTCAATTCTCATCTTTTTGGTTTTTTTTTTCTGTTTAGTTTTCATATGATGTTTCGATTCGATGCTCTTGGTAGAAATTTCATTCCTATGGTATTTAGAGGACTTGTTGATATTAAACTATCATTTCCAAGGAAAAAAAAAAAAGCATGCATATACATGACAACAGCATTGACTCTAAATACATAACTGTACATCTCCACTGCTACCAAAAGCTAACAAAAAGAAGCTTGCACTGCATTGTTCACTTAAAAAAGAGCCTTGAGATCATTCAATCAAGCATGGCTACTATTAACATCCATTTTTCGAGTTTGAGAACGAAACATCTCTGCAATATCACCCGATGAGCTGCACTCCTCGGGATTTCGATCCATTACAGACCCGATAAACCTAGGAAACCTCACCGAAATGCCACGGGATGGGTGAACGAGGCCAACGGCAGCGTGATGGACGGGAGAGACCATGAAATCTGCCCCTCTTATCTGCCACACGAGCTCGGGAGAAAACCACACGTTGGGCTCCTCCGAAGTTCGGTAATAAGGTGGCTTCTTGGGGAGGATTTTGTCCCCGGAAAAGAAATCTTTCATCTGCAAAAGGAAAAAAACAATATAAACTGCCTTTTTTTCGACAAATTTTGATGTCTGAAAATAATTTTACATCTATCTCAAGTACTTATCATAATACCTCTGCGTAAAAAGAATCTGAAAATCCCGACATCACGCGGCACACGCTCTGGAACTCTTCGGTGTCGGGATTGTAGCAGGCCATTAGGAAAGGGCTAAACCTGAAAGTTGCAATTTTGATTATAAAAATGACTCTAATTTTTCGTTCAAGGATCCGGTAAAGAAAGGATCAATAACTACAACACTAATTGCAAATAAAGCATTATGTATTCAATACGTACATTAATCACTCGAAAATCAATGACACGTAGAAGGTGTTAATCAATGTCACATCACCTCTAATGTTGATATGGCACCAATCAGTGCCAACATAACAGGTGCTCACATAAGGTGAGCACCATAAAATTTCTCTTAATATGGTTACCATACGGATCCTTACCATCCGGCTTTTCTTCCATTGCCATACCAAGCACCAATGGGAACCAAGTCCAATGAATCATTCAGCCCTTCAACATAGTCTCTTTTGACCTGCCACACAAGGAAATGGGTTTCGAAAAGATTGAAGCATCTTTGTTTTTTTTTTTGTTTATATATATTGAAAGTTTTTTAATAACGTTAGTAGTACCTTCAACCATGCATCGGACCGTTTTGATGGAGTATACGTAGCATCGATATCAAGAGATTTAACCATAATACCTTCGCAAGACGAGTGAAGGGCATCCCCGAGAAAACTGTTAATTTTGTTCAGTGTGGCTTCTTTATTAACATCAGCATCGTGTGCTTCGACCTAAAAAATATGGATGCTTGATTAAGACTCAACAGGAGATACGATAATGACATTTCGTTGGAGAAAGAAAAAGCCTAGATAGAAACTTACTGACATTTCTCTGGCATACTCGAAATAGCCTGGTTTCTCTTCACCAAACATGTCCTCCTTCAAATCTGTATAATCCATTAGAATGCAGAAGAATTTCGACACATTTTTAATATAATGATACTACGTTGTATCTGAAAATAAAAAAACATTCATACATTTTCTTCTTTGACGGAGCGGTAGAGTTAATAACCTGCAAGGAAATGGCAGAGGTTCCCTTTAGAGAACAAACCACACTAAGGGGGTGCTCAACTTCTTATTGCAATGTAGGAAATATGAAAGAAACTCAGATGAAAGAAAGTACTAACTGCTCTCCATTAGCAAACATGATGTCAAATACAAATACACAAATGTCAACCTGCATTAGGAAAAAGAGTCAGGAGACAAAAAAACTCTAGTGATGGAAGGGAAATTTATGTGAAAATTAATAAAGGGAAAATGAAACATATTTCAGAACTTCCATTTTTCTTTCCTCAAAAACTGAACTATTGTTCAGCAAGAGCATTATTCAAAACAAGTGGTGGAAGCAACTTTCAAATAATCATAGCTTAGGCAAGAAAAATTTCATCATCTGCACTTATGTACTTATGTATTCATCAAACAGGAGAGAAAGATTCAGTAACCTTGATCTTTTCTACTGCAATCAGTGAATCTCGGCTCCCTCTCTCCCTAGAAGATAGTTCCTGAAATGACATAAGCTTCATACCGCTCTTTCTATCAATACCAACCACCTGACACATAATATAATGTTTCTTTCACAAATTAATTTAAAATAAAGAACAAAGCATGAGGAAGGATTAAAAAAACAACCTCTGCATCCAATATAAAAGCCACTGCTGTGGTACCACAACAATCTTTGACAATGTCAACTAAATCAGGAAATCTTGAGGTGGTTTCATCACCATTCCTCGAGAAAATATGTATAGAACCATCCTTTAATCGATGAATTTGAGCACGTTGGCCATCATATCTAAAAAAGGAAACATGATTCTCAAGCAACTAAGCTTAGATCAAATGTGAGGTGCAAGTGCAACAGCAACACAAACTTACTTGTATTCACATGTAAACGCTCTGCCTTGGAATCTTTTCAGCACCTGAGGGACTCCATTAGTAATTCTGTTACAAGAAATGATTGAAAAAATTACACAACTCTATCGATATTCTTCCTCAATTTGTTAAGAAAAAAAAGGGAGAGAGAATCATAGTACTTTGCAAGCATTGGCTTGATGGGTATGCCTGGAACCATTGATAAAGTTGTAGATGAAAATTCAGGCCCTTTTTCCATTAGAGACGGGATAAGTAAATCCTAAGCATACGAAGAAAATTACAATTGGATTATATATCACTATGAATAACTATGAAAAAGGTAGAGAAATTTTCAATAGAAACACCACACAAGCACAAGCCACGAAAAAAGCAACAATTGCAAGTCAAGATTTACCAAGTTTGGAAGCATATTGTACGCTTCAATTACTGCACTTGACAGACGCTGCCAAATGCAAGGGGAAAGAAAAAGTAATAAGTATTGATACATTAATATCATTTCAATTCAAACGAATAATTTCATCAATAAAAACAAGCAGAACTTTGTCAATGAGTGATTGCAATTTGGAAAATCAGATGTGAGTGGGAATCAAGACATAAAAGAACCCCAAAATAAAAAATAACCTGAGTCTCATCCTTCCAAATTCCAATTGCTAAATTGTCAGCAGAATTCATCACAATTGCCTGAGCTAAAGCAGGAAGAATTGTTCTCATCATGGCTCCAATTCTTAAGTTTCTAACCTATGCCAAATAAAATAAAAACAATATAAAACATGAAATAAAAATTCATAAAACACACGACAATAAGAGAAAAATGTTGAATCCTTCCATACCAAAGTTCTCACAAGAAATTTTATCTCCATCTCTCGGCATGAACGCATGAGACCCACAATGAGATTTTTCTTCTTTCTTGTACTGCCACTACCTGTTTGCACACTGATGGAATTCAAGGCTACATGACCCTTTTGCAGAGAGAGACAAAGTTGTATAATAGTCATAAAAGATGTCAATATTTGTAACAATATGATGAAAGCTCAACTTCACAAAATAGAAAAATTTTCCCATATCAGAAAATCATATCGGCACGCTCACTATAAATATAAAAGAGAATTCTCAACCTAATACCAGTAGGGTTTTAGATGAAAACCTCAAATTAGCAGAAATTGAAAAAGGGTAAAAAAAAAAATAAGCATACCTGTGAAACAACACAAAGTATTATGTATCAATTCCCTTCACAGATGTTTTAACTAGAGAATGGTATAGTTTACAGAGGTGTTCATACAAATACCTTATCTTCCTAAGAGCAGCATATACACCTTGAACCGTTAGTGATGCAGGAGGAGCAAGCAGTGATTGGTTTTGTCGGCAAAGTTGGGCAACATCACCTGATTAAATAAAAAAATCTTACTTCACGGAAAATTACATTTTACGATAAAAAAACAGCCGAGTCAAAATAGGATTGTATACCAAGATCACCAAGGGTTTCATAGAGGGTGTTTATTTTAGATCGATTGGTCCCACAAGCCTCTTCTAAGGAAGAAACAACTATGCTCGCACCAATATTCAATTCCTGCATTCCATCAGAATAAAACAGAAACTTCAAAAAGAACATAGACAGATTTTAAAGATTTTCACACCATAAGGATTTGGACTTTAAATCACTGCACATCGTTGAACTGAAGTACACAGGTTTACAGATAAAAAAGAAAAACAAATTTGAATTAAGACTACCATATTTTCATGCTCAGGAGCAATCTTATTAGTACACAAATAAACAGCGGGAAGTACGTCTTCGGGTGAAAGGGCCAACAAACTGCAGAATGAAGAGAATGTAAAAGCTTATCTTTGAACGGTACTAAAAATGTAACCTTGATACAAAAAATACTAACACTGATGCCACCAATAACTTTGAAGAGCAACTATTGGTAGATAGCTCTTTTCAGCATGGTAACAAAAGGGAAGGAAGTAAAATATTAAAAAAAAAAAGAAACCTCCTAAACATGTTGCAAAGCATCGATGTGGCTCTCAACTTTCCCTTTTCTTCCTCAACTAAGTTAAAAGTTCGTGCAATATGAATGTAAGGAGCTGGTGCTCCTTTCTTCGAGCAACCTGGAGATAAAAATGTCAGCTATCACAACGTAAACGTGTACAATACAATACAAATTTAAGTGTAGTAAGGTTAATTATCACTACGAGAAAAATGAAAGAAGAAAAACAGAACCTAAACAGACCAACCATGATCAATAGGGTCATATCTTTCAGGTGGAAGAGAAATGAAATTTCCAGAACTATCGTTCTTCTTAGGGACAGGGCAGCAAATACCGGACTTAATTTCAGGTTGATCGGTCAGTAACTGTTGAGTATCCGTGTCCATCAAACACGTTGTGCTAACAGATTCGGAATCTACAAATTTATTACAATTCCTCAACCTCTCTTTAATTTCGTCAGAAGCAACAGCGTCACCATTATAATACATATCTAGAGCCAAATTAATGTCTCCTTTTGCCTTCTTCAGGACGGTGAAAGCAAGGCGTCTCAATGATTCACCACCATTAACTATCTGAATAAACTGATTCACCTCATCTAGGTACAACGGTGTGCTACCGCTAGCATTACTGATTTTATCCTCATTATCATGACACGAAACCTCTTCGGTTTTACTATCTTCAGAAATAACGTTCACCTTTTTGTTAAAGAACTTGGTTATCGAGCACTGTTTAGAGTCGCCGGTCTTAGCTCTACTCGTTGCCTTCTTGTCGGGATTCCTCTTTCTTTTCAGTGGAGAAACTCCAGAAACCTTCTTCAAAGTACCTGAAGAAGATGTTGCTTTGAATCTCTGACTGAAAACAGCATGCATCGAATCATCCTCTTTGCTTTTCACCAAACTTGACTCAAATGGCAACACAGGTTCATTTTCTGAGACCGTTTGGGTACTACATGAGCTTGTTATGTCAGCAGAAACCTGCTGAAAAAACTCTGTTTCATGTTCATAAAAATTCGACACCGCATCAACGATGCATCCATTGGAATCACTCAGCAACTTTGACATCTGGGATTCAGTGGCCCAGCTGGGCAAACACTCACTAAGTTCAACAATAGATTTCTTTAAACCATTCTCCAACTCACACAAAGCTGGTTCTTGATGAGAAGAAGATGAGGTATCGAAACGGTTCTCAACATTCACATCACCACGATAATCCCGAGAATTCGAAATCACGTCATTCTCTTTCTCTGACACGTCATCAGTCCCCAAAGCAACATCATCCTTCTCTACATTCACTGGCCCATCACCACTACGAAGAAACCCAAAAAGAAACTCTTGCTTGGCAGCATTTTCATCCACCAAACCAGCAAAATGTTTCCTCATCGCGTTCGCAGCTTTGCTGTCCATTTTCTCAACATCAGCACCGACCGTAGGAACGATACGCTTTGGCCTCAAAAACCTCACGAACTCTCTAAGCTCGTAATAACTCGAATGCTCACTGTAAGGAACGAGATGAATCTCAAATTCATCCTTAGTCCTCACAGAAAACTTAGCCCTCTTCACCTCGTACGTCCACCCTGTTGGAACAAAACCCACAACCCTTGAATAGCCTCTCTTGATCATAATCTCCTTCATCTTCACGAAATTAGGCCTAAAGTAAGGCCAAGTCTCGCCCAACACGTTCCATCCAACAACGTGAACGTCGCTCTCTTCCTCGTCCTCTGTAAACACCCCACAAATTTCTCCCAAATCCAAAGCTTGCAAGACCGTCATTTTTCTCTGACCAACGCAGATTTTCCTCTTACATCTCCGTGCAATTTCCAACAAGATCTTCTCCTTCCCAATCACATAAGTGGCCACCAAGAACAGCACGTTCTTTTTCGTTTCATTCTCTGCAACATTCTCAGCCCCAATCCTTTCAATGGCACCAACGACATAATCCACGGATTCCTCCTGACTAGGAAAAACAAACCTAGGATTACAGTAAGTCGTGTCCAAAAATACAGCGTCAGCACCAACATAGTCGCACAGCAAATTACTCTCGCTCTTCATCGCATCGCAATACCTAAAATCACCAGTGTGCACGTACTTCTCCACCCTATTTCCACTGCATGATTCCACGGGGGCTTTAAACAGAAACTGCACGGCACCGGGGCAGTGGTTGGCATCGACGAGAGACACCTCAGACCCGTCGATCACGAAGGCTCGAGAGAGGGGTAAAGGGTAAATGAAGGGCTTTGGGATTTGGAGGATTCGGTGGAGAAGATTCGCCGTAACGGGAGAACAATAGATGATGCCATGCGACCAATTGGGGCCGAGTCCGCCGTAGTGGTCGGAGTGGAAGTGAGAGAGGAAGTACGAGACTGAGAAATCGGGGTGAGGATTCTTGAAGGCGTCGACGATGAAACGGGTATTGGGGATGTGCTTGGAGTGGGGTAGGGTGGGCGGCGGCGGGGTGAGGGGGTGGGACGGCGGTGGAGGCGGCGGCAGAGAGAGGGTGGATAGGGCGGAGTGGTAGAGCGACGCGGTGGTTAGCTTCGGCGGTTCCAAAGGCGAGGACATAGGTGGAGGAGGAGGAGGAGAAGAAGAGGAATCATGCAAACGAAAGGATTGATTTTAATTGTGAAACGTCTTTCATCTGTATCTTATATACTCGTCGTCGAGGACGAGCACTGAATTTTTCTTTTTTTTTTTCTTTTCAAATAAAAATTACATTATACGATGAATGTCTTCAATCTTCCTAGTTTCCACATTCATTCATGATTTTTTTTTTCCAATCCGATGTATCTGACTACATGGGCTTAATTTTTTTAGTCATGCAGACGACTGTTGTAAGCACATTTAAATTAAAAATTTGCAATTTTAGGTGTATTTAAATTAAAGCAACTTGGAGGCATTTAAATTACATGTTGTAAATTTGGGTGTAAATTTCAAAATCGAATCAATTTTAGGAAATAAAGTTTCAAAGTTAAAGCAATCTCAAACTTCTGGCATTAAAAATCTTTAAATTAATTTAATTTTAAAACTAATTGTCTTAAATTACAACCCTTCCTTGTAGCACCGTTATCGATGGCAGAAAGGACCGCAAAAAGTAACTAATCCTTATAACCAACAAGACTTTATGTACAAGGAAAAAAACTCAATGTCACATTTGTAAAAAAGACAAATGAAGCAATAATATCCTTCTCATTTATGTATTTAAAAAAAAAACCCAGATGCGCAATTACTCAATGAATTCAAATAAATACTACACAAAGTTCGCATAAATTTTATTCGTATTAAAGAACCTGGCGCACAAGTACACACAGTTTCTCATGCGTATAACTCAGCCTTGAATTTGATTTCGGGGTTTCGAATATCTTCTTGGCTCTGGATCAAACGAATCTCTAAGCTACTCGATCGACAATCGTGCCCCGCCGTCGTGTAATCGTTTATAGTCCTCGCAAGAACCGCCTAAATCCCGAAGAAAGCCAATCAAATGTCACCATTTCGTTACACAAATGCATTTTTTTTTATTAAATTTTTACCAAATAATACCTGCAAGCTTGATACCGAAAGTTCCGCTGCTTTGCCGAGGTTTTCTGGATATTTCTGCAAACGAATCGAAACAAAAATAAGACGTAGAAATACACGAATTTAGAGGGTTTTTTTTTATGTATTTTTATTACATACATTGCTCCACCCGAGCAAGAGAGCGGTCATGAGATCTCCGGTTCCCTGAATTAAAAAGGAGACGGATTAGTCCAATAGGAATGAATGATTTATGTAGAATCCCACGGGATTTAAATGCATACCGTAAAATATGCAGGGATCTTCGGGATTGAAATCTTGAATTGTGACGGTGGTTGCCCCTATTTGGTTTTAAAAGACGAGTTAATAAATGCAGGTAAAAAAATTGACAGAAAAATAATGACTTTAGTACATTTTCTTTGCTGTGACTGCCTATTAATAGAAGTTGCCCGTCGATAGTAATGCTCGTGACGACAACCTTCGAAAGAAACACGATTTTTATTTATTTTTTTTTCAAATGTCGAAGGTAAATAACTATTATTGAAAATTTGTAAGATGATTAAAATTTTTAATAGCATCAAAAAGGACGAACCTTCGATGGCCCAGCAGCATGAAGGATGTTGCAAGCTTCCCTACCGTCTTGCTCAGATACGATACTGAGGAAACAAAACATACCAACATTGAAATAAATAAATAAATAGAGTAACAAAGAAAAATAAAAGTATAATGTTGATCATCATTCACGTATAAATGTATTTAATCACCTGAGGCCCGTCAATAGTTCTGCCTCGAATTGATTAGGAGTCAACATTGAGGCCACTGGGACAACCTATTTAAGGGTATTATTTAACAACAAAATTTACCATCCGTAAACGAGAAAGAGTGCGTGTAACATGACTACGTATTTAATGTCTTTTTACGTTTTTTTTTTTGTTTAGCTTCAGCACTGCATCAAAATTATTTTTTTTGACCGATTTTCAGCAGGGCCCGATTTGAACTAGAAATTTACCATAGAACTGTGACTATATACGTATACTTCTTTATTTTCATAATACGAAAATAATGACACTCCTAAAACTTGCATGTGTTACTTGATTACCTTCTGTTTATATACAGAAACGAGTTCTTGAGGGACATAGAGTTTTCCTTCGTCACCTAACACGGGATCACAAACTGACAAAAAAGAGGCTTAATTATATGTGGAAAATGCTACTTTAATAAATGCAGTTAACTTGCATGTGTTTCATATAAAATTACAGAGATATTCAGGCCCTCCACTTTCACAAAAATAAAGTTACTAACAACGCACAAAAAAGCAAGTATAAAGAGTATAAAACTAAAAGGAAATCATGAAACTTTTGATCAATGCTAGTGTAATAAATAGCAACATATAATCAGCTGAGACTTTGTGATTACCGTATTTCAGTTCGGGATTGATAGATCTAAGCTTGTCCACAACTTTCAAGATTGTGTCCAAGAAGGATTCTGAGCCAATATAACCTGCAATGCATCACTCATTTATTTCTCATGGAGAACAAATTTAAGAAAAATTGTAAGCAGTAGTTACATAAAGGTGAAAACATTATTTTGCTGATATAATGAAATATCTCCATTATATACGCAGAAAAAAAATTTCTCAGAGGGCAAAATTATCCAAAATAAACGAGCTGTTTATGTATGAGCATTTTAGTTGTGATTTTCAGAGGGCAAGTATGCTCTGAAGATACCCGTAAGAAGATGTGTGTAATACAACAAGTTGTTAGCTTCAAGGCCCTCTATCAAATTCCAAAGCTGATCACCGTTCAAGACCTGTCCCTTAAAAGTAGGATACCCTGCAAAGAATCCCTAGATTTATTAAGCAAAGGCATTCGATTGAATTGTTTGGAAGAAAAAAAAATAAATCAAAGCATGAACAAACATTTAACAATCAGTTGATCTCTCCGTAACAGACCGCAGATTGTTAACATATTCAAAAACTTGCCTGTATGGTTTGAAAACTGCACGGAATTTATGGGATCAACATCATAACCGAGCAATTGTAGGGGAAAGACAGCAGATTTGTTGCCCACATATCCCTGCAAGAAAAACAGCAAACTTGTTGTCCAATGGTGATGAGAGAAATCGATGATGAAGTAAAACGTAAGGGGAAATTAGAGCATGAGAGCCCTCAGAACATAAACAGGAAAACTATCATTAATCCCTCAGAAACACTGGAGAGCTGTGATATTAAGACGATTCATCATCAGTAAACTCATTTTCATAAATCCCCCTTACACCTCCATAGTAGAGAGAAACATATATAAATTAATAACATTTCCCGCATAAGTTTAAGACAAAGGACACTTTTATTGTGTGCAAGTCAAGATTCAGGAACTACAAATTGCAATCATCAAAAAACGTAATTGGGATTTCAGATATATCATTACTATCACAACTCCAAACTAATGAGAGAGAGAGAGAGAGATGGGGGGACCTGAACAGTATGAGACTGAATACTAAGAACCCGACCCGTTTCAGAAGGCAGAGCCAACGCCAAAATGGGTGGAGGCGCCATTGTACGAAAATCAACCGCCTTCCTAATCAAAACCCAAGACCCATTGCAACAATCAAAGCTTTCGACGGTAAGAGGAGAGGGGTAGAGTCCAATTGAAACAAAGAAAAGAAAAGCACACCTTGAATATAAAATGCAGAAACTTCGAACTGCCTTTTGATTGAGTCCACCGCCAAGGAACTGACACTTCCCTAACATACAGAATTCCTAATGTTTACGTGTGAATGCTAATTGATTTCGCTGATTAAATTATCGTCGCAACTCGCAATCAAAATCAATTCTTTAAAAGTACAATTTTGAAAAAAAATTGTCGTCCATAGGCTGTGAACGAAAGCGTTGGGCCATAAACCAACCCATTGTTTTAGGTGAATTATGTACTAATCTTCCTTTTTCTATTTTGCCATTTTGTTAATTATTTATTTTAATTTAGTTTTACCCTTCAACTTTTGATGTATTATAATTATGTAATGCCAAAATATTTTGTTAATTATTTTTTCTAATTCTTTTTTTTTTGTTAAGAAAGTAAGAACAATCTTAATTGGTAACCCCATATATCCTCGTCAAAGCCATTTTAAATCGAAAGCAAGATCAGCGGTGCCGGTTCTTTAATAAAAGGAAGCGGGATTTTAATTAAGATTAGCAGACAATCATTACCATGTGACAAGCCATGTGATAATACATTTAAATTAAGGCAGTCTAGTCTCATACGCGTATGATAATTATTCCTTAAATTCTTGATGAGCTAGCTGTCGACGAATTAGGGCATGAACGTAGTTTACAAGCAACCTAATTATTTAGTTAATTATATATTAGTCTATGTTACAACATCATATTAATTATCAATTACCTTATTATAATTAATTAATGATGAATGCGTAGTAGTTTCTTTACTAAATTAAAGTGTTTCTATAGATGTATATATATACATATACTTTTTTTTTGAACAAATATATATATATATACATATACATACATATAATAGCCGCATTCTTTGATTTTCGTTGCAAACCTACATATAAACTCGTCCCAACTAAATATAAAATATAGCATATACTCGTGATGAGCTAATAATTAAATACAAAGTCGGCAGCATGGGTTGAATGTATTAATTTCCACATATAATATCAAATCATGTTTCCCAAATAACTTATTAAAAAAATAAGAAAAAACATACGAGCCCATCTCCTTCGAGCAGATATTCAAAATTGTTGCACGAGATTAAGAACAACTCGCTTCATTCTGCGGACACAATATTCCCATGAAGTTTGTTGTCCTATATAGAACTCAAGTCAACAGATACATTGTACTCCCATAGTTTGCTACTTTTTTATTTTATTCAATGCCTTGATTATTCATGCATGCATGTTGGCCTTAGCTAGCCAGGCCAATATATATATATATATATATATATATATATATAATACTATATTATTGCGTTGTCCCCTTGGGTTTAAGTTTACTTTGAAGTAGTATTTGAGTTTCTGTCGTCTCTCTGAGATGATGCGAGGATTGCGTCAATGGCTTCTTTAACTTGAGCCAAGTCCGGTGCTTTACCATTAGGCGCTGGCCAAAATTCATCAGTAGCCAAAACCTGCAGCATCCTCTTCTTCGTTAATAATGCAATTCTTATTACCTAATTAATGCAACCATTATTACATTATTAACTAGTTGTTTAATTACACACACACACACACCTTCACTTGCAACTGCAGAAACTTGACGTAACCGATTGCCTTTTCGAGCATGGTAACAAGATCAACCTATAATTAATATGTCATGTAAGAACATTGAAATTATAAGGGGCACAAGAAAAATGAAGAAACACACACACACACACACACACTACCTTAGAACCATTAGGCACGAGCTCCTGAAGAATCTTTAGTCGCTCACTGATTCTTTCTCTTCGATTCTACACGTACAAAGAACATCGTTTCAATAAGAGATAAGCACACACACACACACATATATACATATATATATATATATACGCACCTTAGCTGCAACACTTTGAGGGTCTTTAGATGGAGAAGGTGATGGTGATAAAACGGTCTTTGCTTTACCCTTTTTCGAAACCCCAACACACTGCTTCTTAGCGGCTTGCGAGCTCTCTCCCTTCAGCATCAAATCAATATAGGAAGTTAATGATCCATTGATCAATAACGAGTTAATAAGCAACTGGCAAAAAATAATTAACTATATATTTACGTTTTATACATATGTATATATGTACCATAGAGGGACGCTTATTAGTGTTGCTGTTGCTTCCTTCTTGCACGGTACCGTCCATCTCGTGATCGAGCCCACCATCTCCATTTTCAGTACCCATCTGAATCTCATTCAACCAACTAAATTGCATCGCATGGCTGCTCGAAGTTTCCTGAAGATGATGATGATGATGATGATGATGAGAATTGCTAATAAAGCTTCCATTGTTGTTGTTCATGGGCTGCATAATAATGCTTTCTTCCCACATAGGAAACCCTTCTTCATCGCCACTACCAATAATCAAACTACTCGGGAACAAATTTCTTGCCACGTTTCTCTTGTTAGTACCGCTCTGTTCGAAATTGAGAAAAGATCCTCCGCGGAAGTCCCCGCTCTGCGGTGTGAACGTGATTACGGAGTTGTTGTGGCTCTCGTCTGATAAATTATTACAAGGAGGCGGAGGGGTTTGGTACACAAGACCGTTGGAGCTCGTGCTGCTAGGGCTTGAAACCGATGAAGAGTTGCTCACGGTGAAGTTGTTCTTCGAAGGGGTTTGATCGTAATTAGAGTGCTTTTGGTGATGCTCTTGATCTTTGATGTGTTCGTAGAAGGCACTTGCGTGGATTATGGCCATGGTTGAAGTGTTCTTCGGAGATACGTGTTGCTCTTTGTTTGCTAATGCCGCCATTGATGATTGGTTCATTAGGGTTTTGTTGCAGGCTAATAGATTAAAGAAGACGACAAGAGTAGTGAGATTATAAAGAGTAACTTTAGTTTTATTGTGTTCAAACTATGCGGCTTTCTTCGCTTGTATTAATAGGTGTGTAGGGAAAGAGGGCACACACGAGTTTTAAATATTTATTCCTTACATAATAAAATATACATTCAAACATGAGATATTTGTTATATAATGATCGTCATCTCTTTGTATATATTATCATCGTATATACACTTGTACGTAGAAGAATATATATATATATATATATATATATTGTAATGGTATAATGGTTTTCTACTTAAAGTCTCACCTCATTTTCCATCTGAATACAGTTACATACATATAATGTAGACTCTATATGTATACAACAATACAATACTTCAACATCGTATTAAGGTACGTGGATGCATGAGCCAATTAATATCTACGATATGTTAGAATATGTGAAGATCGAATCGAGTCTCTTAATTAACATCCAAGATTTTGTATCGGACAATAATATTACATATTAGTCAATTTAATTACAGCACTTTTCTTTGATAAATAAGTCTGTCATGCTGTAATAGCAGCTAACACTTTGCATCAGCTTCGTCCTCTCGCACATGACTACGTGACAATCACTAACAAAATAATGAACATTTTAACTGTAAATGGATATGTCATTACATTCAATGACAATCCGTAACCTGCGAATTTAATGTAATAATATGAAAATTGCATGGGGATTGTTAGCTGGCATGGGTTTTAGTAAAGTGGAAAGAAAGAAAAAACTAAGAGTGATGAGGTAGCTTGATATTAAATAGATAGAAGAATTAATTAAATCACAGCCAGCAAAAGCATCGGCGTTTCTCTCGCCATGGCTCACGTCTTCCCATCTGATCCCTCACACTTATGTGTCATTGATTACTTTGCAGTAATAAAAACATATACTTTTATCTATGTATGTATCAATCAATGTTTTTAGACAAGAATCTTTCTTGAAAGTCTCCTTCTTAGAAACTTTCCAACTAATAAACTAAAGCCACGAGCACGTGGATTGAGAATTTTTTTTATCATTCTGTATCGGGTTTTGAACGGATGGATATACAATGGCTCGTAAACCGACCCGACCCGCCCAACACTAGAAGAAAAAAGACCATTAACTGCATTCCATATGCTATTAATAAAATAAATACCATATTGGATACGTAAGTTCAACATATTGTTTAGCGGACGAGATAGAATTATTTTTCAGGATGAACTTTCAGTAATATTTTTTCCCATATACAGCTAGACAAATCTATAATTAATTTGGGACTAAATTTACTAGTACTTTTGTGGTTCCGTGTCAAACTAAGAGAGACATCCTAAAATCATTGGTGATAGGAGTACATGCTTTTTTTATTTATATATCAAGTCGGATGAAGTTAGTTTTTCGATGTTAGGTCAAATTATTTCAATATGGTGTAGTACAATTCAAAGCCCAATAGTGGGACATATCAAATAAGGTGTCAGTGAGCAAACAAGCATGATAACACGTGTATCAGACCCGTTCTGATACGTGTTAATGAGGGATGAGAAAATATGCCTATTGAGTTTATATATTGAGTTCATGTGAAGTTAATTTAGGGTCAGATAATCTTTAACAGCTTGAACTACTAAAATGAAAATTAAGAATTCAAGGACATGACCAATATCGTCCCAATTAATTTTTTTTTCATCAATAAAGAATAATTACCATGCAACTACGAGAACGAAAAAAAAAAAAGAAAAAGAAAAGGAGAGCTGAATAAGGTCATGTACACGTGAGGTTCAGAGTTATTGCATAGTTGTGGTAGGTCACTCCTCAAAGAGCTTTCCATACTTTGGTAATATTTAATGTTCAAATGGAGACTGAACTAGCAAACTTATGTTATTTTCAATGCAATTATGTAACATGACATTCTTACTATACGTTACATATGGATCATCAATATAACGAATGATCGATGATATCAATTTAGATGGCGATCGTCGATTCAATTTCATAAACCCTAAAAATATATAGTACATAATAACCCGGTACTATTATTTTGGTACGAAGACAAGTCTTGTTGTTGAGATTAAGACACGACTCTCTGTAACAGCCGCTCGAAGTTCGAACACATCATCACGAATAGCAAGACGAAATGTAATATTATTGCAATTATGTTATGTATTATATTTGCAATTTATCAGACAAAGGCTTTAATGGCGATGAGAAAATCGAAGCTAGCTTGGAATGAGCAAAGTTCCCTTGTCTCGTGGAGATTCATTTTCGTCCGGCCCATCACTAAACATTAATGGCAAGATATTATATTCATATCATACATACAAATTATAATTAGTAATTCGACCGTAATGGCAAGATATTATAATTATATTCAATCGTTTTTCTCTGAGATCGTTTTTTTTTTCAAATTAAACCATCTTTGATACATACTGAAAACCCATTATATCAAAACTCTAATTGGTGCCGGACCACGTAACAACAAGAAGATAGTGACGAAAATGATACAACAATACCAAGAACACCAATAATGATTATACGATGACTGCCGCTGGAAAAATAGTAGTAAATATAATGAATAAAGGAAAGGGACGATTGCGACATCAGGCCCACGGACATATATTTTATTTTCCAAAACACACATTGACGGACGAGGTGTTACGGTAATAATTGCCATGCTAATCAAAAATAGCTTTCGTTTTTTTGACAAGTCGTTGGACTGTAATAACATTTTGAATGTTGTGATTTGGACAATGCGAGAAACTTCCCTTAGTTGTTATTGAGCCACGTTGTTAAATGAGCCGGCGCCTGTAAAATTTTTCTATCATTTATTATTATTATTATTATTATTATTATTCTTTATTTCTCTTGTCTTAATAATAGTTAATAATATTTAAGCCATGTCAAGTTGGCCAACTGCCTAATAGTCTGGTACTTCAATAAAGTGTTGAATGCGATGTTCTTTGAAATGCCCGTATGATGGGCCCCAAGGGCCTCTTCTGAAATATCTACTACAAATCATTGAATAATCGTGCATGCATGTACTAACCAAGAAATTAATATATGTCGATTTTTTTTCAATAATATATGTCGATTTCATAAACAGTAATAGTATACATTGCGACCCCATTGTACAGAGACTAAAACCCCATCAAAATAACTAATTCCAATCATTTATTACAACCTCCAACCTAATCTTTGCACTGCAGGTTAATTCCAACTATAACCACCACCTTTTCAATAAATTAATAATAATCATACATCATAAACGAATTAAATCCCACCAATTCCTCCATAGACATCAACACCATGCATGTCGTGACACCTCGACGAGTTGCCATTATCATCATCATCATCATCATTGTCATATGATGTCGACAGCCCTTTCCACAACATCTTTCCCGCTTCTTCGTCTTCTTCTTCTTCTTCTTCCTCACGCAGGCCCCCACTGTAATAGTTATTATTACAAGGCAACAGAAAAGATTCCAACGCAATCTCTTCATCGTCGACACCATTTCGGTACTCTTCTTCAGTCGCAGCTTCTTCGAGCAGATTTCTCCACCAGCGTATGCTTTCATCACCTTCAGGCGGCGGCGGCTGCTGTTGCTGCGATGACGCAGAAGGTGGCTCGACGAAAACCAAGTGATTGACGACTCCTCCGAGGTTATTATTAGCCGTGTTATTAGGTGGTCTTGTGGAGAAGGTTCGAGGACGAGGCTTGATAATAGTTGCGGTGTAATGATGATGCTCTTTATTACTTATTACCGCTGCAACGTTGTCCTTCTTGCTGCTGCTGCTGCGGCTTCTTCTGTTGTTGGACAGCTTTTTGTCGACGTGTGTGTTCCAAAAGTTCTTCACGTCGTTAGCTGTTCTACCGGGAATTCTACCGGCAATTAAGGACCATCTGCGTATGATTACGTGTGAATTATGAGATCAGCAACCGGTTTTAATTTGAAGCCGACCGCTTGCGGTCCTTTTTTTTCTCATAAAGACTGTTTCAGAGCTGGGATACAATACGATATACGACAAAAATATATATCTCAGTCACACAGTAGATTTTCCTACAAAAGTCAAGATATTTGATTTATGAAAACATTTTTTCTGTCAGATACCCTAGCACAAGTATCGTCCCCACTACTTTTATTGCCTTTCGATCCTTCATTTTATATTCACTACCTACAAAATCTAAGCATTAGCGAAACTACTATAGGAATTAACTGACGGTTTCCTTGTTTTTGGCCGTTTAAAACATTGGCCAAGAGATGTCAGATACAACCTCATTACTAACTATGATAAGACAAAGCTCTCTACAACCCCATCGAAAAATAGCTAGGGAAGAGCTATATTCTTCGTTTGCATGTTCTTTCCAAAAAATCACAAAGATTTATTGCTTCTCTCTAGTTGAAATATATCTCTAAAATTAAGATCATATTCAAAAGCCATATGAAATTCCAAGAGATATCGATTAAAATCTGGTGCGAGAGACCAAAATGGGTATCTAGAGGGGAAATGGTTTCCAAAGTTCCTCAAATAACCATCTCCGTGATAATATGGGTAGTTAGTTATATATAATTATTATTCATGAATAGTCACTATATATTGTGTAAAAATATATACTAGCAACGTATTTATTTTTTGGTTGCATAAAATTTACAGTACTACACATCATGAGATGAGACGGGGATGATAGAACCCACATGTAATAAATGTTTCATACTTTTCCTTCAACCACGTTGTGTCCCCTACGGAAAGAAAATTTATGATATTGATTGTATATGTTCATGATTGATTGTTCCATTTAATTAGATCTGACCCGTGTACGTATTTTACCCATATAGATTTCATTATCACCACATAAATCCACGTTTCATATGATTTTGCTCTATGATTACAATATTCTAACGCTCAAGCTGATTTGTCTTTCTATATTTAATGATCAAACATTGCGTGTCTTCACGTACAAACACCGTTCTCGTTTTTCCCTTTTCCGAAGCATACGCATCACATAGGTGTGTGTAATAATTTGACAATAAAAAAGGAAACGAATGTCTATGTAATGGTAAATTATAGATGTCACGTTGATCAACTAAATATATATACGAAGTACGAACCTATTACCAAGCAACTTATGAAGGCGTATGATGAGGTCAACCTCGTCCTTGTTAAAACAACCTCTTTTGATGTTTGGTCTAAGGTAGTTTAGCCATCTCAGCCTGCAACTTTTTCTGCACCGGTTTAACTCTAGCAGAACAAATTTGAATAATTCCTCTCTATATTAGAATGTAAACTAAAACATCCATGATTAAATTTAAGCCAATTAAAGCAATTTAGAATGAAAATAAGTCAAATACCAGCTAGCTGAAACATAAAGGTTATCTTACTCTAAGTGGATGTTGTGTGCATGCGAGAGTGAGTGTTCATGATCATCATGGAACACAATTCGATCAGCTATACTATATGCAGTGGAAACAAGTTTTAGTTCATAATTAATATTATATAAGCATCAATACTATTATTTATTATTATTGTTATTATTACCAGCTCTGAGAGGAACTAGATGCCATTTCCCTTCTCCGTACTTTTCAATGCATTGCCTGAGAAGATCGTCTTCTTCTTTTGTCCATGCGCCCTTTCTTAGCCCGAGAGGATTGCTACTATTACTCTCCATGGTTCTTATTTTTAGTATCTCCTAATCTTGTTTGAGCTATAGAGATTGATTAATGTGATATGATGACGAGGGTAATGATTTAGTTTCTGAAGAATGAGGGTTTAATGGAGGAAAGTATTTAATCATGGAAGCATAGATTATAACATTAATGATAAAACATGCAACAGATGCATGTGCCCATGTGTCTGAGTTTACTGCTATTTAGTGTGGTTGAAGCTAATGAAATATTTATAGAGCGATGCTCTCTTTGTTGGTTACGTTTCCACCTTTTCTACTTGTGCTCTGACGACGTGCATGCTTCACAACCACAACCACAACCACACGACACAACACTGGAGTGTGTATTATGTTTTCGCATCTGGAGAGAGCTAGGGTTTCTCTTTCTCTCTCTCTATACATATATATAATTATATTATAATATATATATATATTTATGTATTTTGACAATTTGAGTTTGTATACGCTCCCACTAGTTTTGGTTGTACATAGAGAAAAAAGAAAAGGAAACATAAGTATGAATAGGACAATAATTAAAGTATATAAGATATGATGGTTGGGTATAAAATTCTATTTTGATGGGGTTTCTTCTATTAGTATAGTATCAACCTACCTATACCTAGAATTAGATAACCCTCAAGTGCCAATTCGGAATAAATGATAAAATGTGAAAAAAAAAACGAAAAGAGTTATCATCTAGTATATATATACAGTATTCTCTGGACAGTGTTACAACATATCGGTCTATATCTATCGGACAAAAGGGAATTTATTACAAACTGCCAAACGCTCTAAAAACTTTGGCCGTATACACTTTCCTTGAACTACATTTTCCACAATTTATTTATATATTGCGACATATTTCCAACCCAAAACTTTTCATTAGGTAAAACTTTCAACGCGAAGTACTTTTCGAATACCCTTTTCAAGAATAATCTAATTACATTACAGCACATACATACGCTTCATGGAGTGTGAGCAAACAGCAGTACACATCGTCGTCGATGCAATGCACGAAATCTTTCACTTCACAAGATTTTCTTTTAAATTATATGCGGATTAAGATTCACGTTCGTAATTACTATATGAGTCCTGAAGTTATTCGTTAATTAATCGTGGTTGATACCAAAAAAGAAGGTCCGAGGTCTGATAAACAACTCTGTAGGACGATTGATGATGATGAAGGTGAGAGGAGCAGTTATTACAAGATGGTCCTCTCCCTGCTGCTAGTATAGATTTGCTAACCAAATAGGCGCTTAATTAAATAAAAATCGGATCCTTAATTATTTCAGTTTTTTCAAAATTATTTGGGAGCACTTGTCGAAATTTGAATGGCGGAGGCCATCTTTGCAATACATATGCACTTCGAGCCTTCTCTATTTTCTACTACCATATAATAGCAATTGTGAATGTTCCGTTTATGAAATGCACCTAATTATAGGGATCAAATTCGAACAAAACAACATTTCAAGGACTAAGTTGAAATTATGCCAAACTTTTTTCAGCTTACAGGAGCGCCATGTTCGACCTTCATATGATTGAAAATCATGGCACCCCACGAGACCACGTGAAGCGTAGGTGGTTGAGGCTCAAAGATCAAATTTTTATGCGAAATAGTCGAAATAAAAACCCCTGCTGTGTTCTTGTATGTATGAATGCTACTATTGTTGTAATAACCTTCGCTGTGATGACGAAATCATTATTTACGCACCTCGAAATCGCTGTAACAAAAACTATAAAAGATGTCCAAAAACCTTATTTAATTGGACCTTTAATTTGAAATTGCTGCTGGTCCAATTATTGGGACATTAAGTCCTCAAGAACACTTGGTTTTGACTTATTAAACTTCATCAACTTTGTCTGCAAATCGAAGGCTCACGGGCCCAAGTTGGTTTTTGGGTATATTTCAAGGCACGGCCCGTGTAGGGGCCTAGGTGAGGTCTATATTAATTTAATGTAAGAAAATAATGTTTTTTTTCAAGAGCAATTGTTATAACATATATTAAACCGGCAATACGTATCGTATATAATAATAATGAACATGATTAACTTATTTTCATGATAAGGAATAAGTATATATATGTTTGCTTGAAAAAGATCACCAGACGCAGATGACCGAAGGATCGCAGCAACACTCGTCAATTAGACAACAGCAACATAAAGCAGCAAGACTGTCGCAGGTCAAGGTAAAAAAATGAATAACCACAGATCAAAATTAATAATATCCATTAATATTTTCAGAAAAAAAAAAGATTAATATTTACATATCATTATTACCATCCCTCTAGAAAACCTTTATTTTGCTGGGGCGGAGGTGGTGGTGGTGGAGCACCATACTGGTATTGTGGCGGTGGCATCACCGGAGGACCTTGATACGGCCCTTTAAATTTAAATTCAATATAAATAACTTTTTTCAACATCGAAATTATTGAAAATAAAAACAAAAGAACTGAAAAGAAACCAACAATTTACTAAATGCGCGTACCTTGAGAAGGGTAAGGGTATGCATACTTGGGGGGCTCATTCATCTTTGTCTCTTCTCGTAGGTTGAAAAGGAGCTTAATTTAATGGTTGTTGAACTTAATTTTGATTTATGGATGAGATAATTGACTGTTAAAGCTAGTTTTATAGGAGCTATTACTTGATGGAAGAGAAGCTATTGAACTCCCTGTGAAGGAACTTGCACTAGTAAGTTGAATCATGAATGATATATATGTAGTATTAGTCTTTAATTCATGAATAAGTCATCGTAGAAATTAATAATTTACACTTCGTATTACTACGTCGATTTTTATTTATTTAATTATATCTTTACTACCTTTTTGTTAACTTCGAGATCGCTTGCTCCATACTATAGCTTCATAACGAGGCAAAGAATATTTCTTGTTTCTTTCTATGCTTTGCTTAAGCGGTAAGAACCCATGATTCATTGCCTGCAACTTACAATATGGTCCCTCAACTATAAGCTAATTAACGCAAACGTCTACTATTTACGTTCATACATTAGTTATAGAGCAGGTTGCAAAAATAGACTATATAGATAAATAGATACGTGTCTAGTATATTTATGGGCCATTTTCATTTATGTAACTAACTTACGTATATCGCCCCTAATGTAAATAAATATTTACCCCACATGAATTCACCCTGGGTATGTATGGAAAGATGCTTGACTTTATTATTTTTTTTACTCAATAATATATGTAGCGTAGGTTACTTACTATATATGCGTATATATTTCAAATCTGCTTAATATTTTGGAGAAAATATTAAATATTGTAATCAACAAAAACTATATATGTGGATGGAGGAATCTCAAACGCGTCACTTAATCCAAATAAATGCGACAAGCAAGCAAATAGGAACAACAATACAAAACCACCTGTATCTGCTCTTTCTTGTGTCTAATGTCTATCGTTCATCGACTATTCACTATACTATAATAATACACCTTTTTCTTTTCTTTCTCTTTTTATTATATTTAAAGTATATTCAACAACTCTTGTCACTAGTTAGGGCATCAAACATCCTTTTTACGAATGGTGTCCCATTGTCCCCTCAATATTTTTCGAATATATAGATACGATCATATTGCTTCTGTTAAACCATTAAAGCCAATCTCATTATTAATTAGAGGTGTTAATAACATTGGGGTTCGAGAATCGAGAGTGCCTCCTATATATAATTTGATTTCATTTTCGCGATATTCAATTCACTATATTTATCGTGTGTTCAAATTAAATAATTATATGGCATTTGAATTCAAACATATTTGAACGCTTTCGACATAAAGTAATTAATTTTCGACGTAATTAGCCTTCCAGCCGTTTCAATTAAAAAATATTAATTTTCACGCTTTTGTGGACTTTTGACAAACTTAATTCATATTATTCCGCGTACGACCAAAATTAAATAAAATAATTAATAAAGCCATACATCATTTTCCACGCACCTTCGTCCTCCAACAACACGTTGAAAATTATTACATCGCCTACTCCACCTAAAAAATATAATATAATAAAAACCCTTAGCAATCAATTACTTCAAAGTTCCAACATTTTATACCCACACCACACCACACCACACCAAAAACATCACATCTTCTTCGTTGAACGCCTCCCTTTCACATTATCTTACAACGTTATGAGTAACAACATGAAGAATCACGACAGATCAATGAAAACATGTTACGGAACAAAGGGCCTCCGCCTCAAGAATCCCAGGAGATGTTTGGTCCAAAGGCTGCTGCGTACGGGTTTCTTGTTTCTCCTGAGGAGATGGAAAAATTTCTGCAGAATCTTCACTACGAAATTATTGCTGAGGAGAAATATTATCATTACCCGAAGGAAAAGGGAAAGAGATTTCGTCGAAGTTAAGAGAAACTATGTTTATGTCTATCCAAAATCGCAGCTGACGCATTCGAAATCTTTCTGCTCCGAAGCCATTGCCGACTGCTTGGAGTTCATCAAGAGGAGCTCCGTCTCCGCAGATGACGAAATGAAGCCTATGCTCAAAGATCAAGAATTTGAAATCATTTAGTTCACGTAATTAATTGATATAATTACTTGGGTATGTATATTTTTTCCTTTTTCTCGCCGGTTCGTGTATAAGGTTTTGTTTGATGTTTTGTCGTGGTGATCTTTTTTGTTCGAAGGAACTTGCTCGATTATGTGAAGATAGAGGAAATAACATTTTATATGGAGGTTCAACTTTTTAAATGCATTTTTCTGTGCTATATATATATAATTATTCCAACATTATGGAGGTTCTAATCATTTTGAAATAAAAGAGAGTTTCCTTACCATGAGATTGTGAAGTTGTGCTTTAGTGCCCGCCCGATCATATTGCAATAATAATCATCAAATCATTTATCAACCCTGAATCTACTGCTTGTCGCTACCTAAGTAATATTCACATCAAATCTGAAAAAAAAAAATATTCAATAGTTTTGGCACAATGCGATACATTAAAGTGAAATGGTCACAACTGGAAAATTAGATGACGTATTTTTCTTACAGAAAATGTCACTTTGTGTGAGAGGGGCGGAGATATAATGGTATTGGCTTACCGATTTGTCCTTTAGGAACTCGAAGCGACACTCAGTTTACCGAATCTTAAATTGACTGCAGTATCATTTCGTAGTTATATGTACAAAATTTGTAATTAGGATCAAATCAAATCAAGCTTAGAAAAATATAAACATCTCTAAAATGTTATAATACTATATGATGTACTCACTAGATGTCAAGCTTTCCGTACCACGCGGCCCGAACACCATATGAACCTTTACACGTACCCTCAAACACACAATCAAATGGGCCCCACGAGCCTCCTATTTTTTTCGGTTTTTTTTTTTTAATTTTATATATGTATGTATGTATATATATATATATATATATATATATATATTCTTACACCACTCCCTCTTACCTCCTCAATCTTCACGATAACTATTACCTACTGTCCCAAATTTCATTTACTTCACATAAATGGACGAGCAATACCACGGTGGTGGAACGGCGGCGGCGGTGCCGTCACACGGCGGAGCAAGCGGTACTCGGCCGTCGCTGGGTTTCCCGCTAGGAACCGCACTTCTCCTCCTTGTGATCTTCAGCCTCAGCGGCGTCTTCTCCTGCTGCTATCATTGGGACAAGCTGCGAAGAACGCTCAACCTCGACCAAACATCGAGCGGCGACGACGACGTCGAGCAGCAGCCCACCGCCACTCCTCGACCGCCGTGCCACGTGGTGCGCCGCTCATTGGATATCTCGCACTCGTCTCATATATTTTGATCATTTATAATTGTAGTTCTAATTGTTATTTTTTTGTTTGTGCAAATTATTTTCAGAAGCAAGAGAACTACAATAAGAGCTTGCCTGTGATAATTATGCCTGGGGACGATATTCCCAAGTTCATAGCTATGCCCTGCCCATGTCAACCTCCGGTTCAGAGCCGAGTCATCGTCGATAACGTACATGATGAACCGCCGCTCACTAAACCGGCAATTGATATTGATTTAATATAAAAGTCTACTAAATATCGTATGATTTCATTATAGTCTCAAAAGACTACATATACTGTTATTATGTACATTATGCGTTGGAAGAGTGTGAAAATGAGGTGACGATGCACACGATGTATGTCTCCTGAAGTTATATGTTTACTTTTCGTGTATCAGTTTTATATTGTTATGAATTTGAGACCATATTGTCATGCAACAACTTGTGTTAAAGTTGCAATATCAAATGATGGTCGATGAAGACTTTATTAGTCTCCACTTTGCTCCCATAATTCGCATAGTTTTGCCTTTTCTTTAATTTCCGTGTGTTAAAGATATTATTCGATTATCCACGTCAGAAAGCAGAGGACGCGGAAAATAAAGTAGAAATATGATATTGTTCTTATTAATTTATATAAATTATGTCTGCTTGTAGGATGATCTCCCTCGCAGAACTGTAATACAAATGAAACGACTCTCTTTTTTAAATTACTATTTTTTTTAAGGCAACTTCGGGCGTAGTAAAAAATTTCATTTGGGCCCCTCAGCACTGCACTACTTACAAAGGGGTCCAACTTCAGGAATCAGGGGACCCTTTTGAAATGAGAGAAACCATATGAGAAAATGACCCTTTGGAGACATATTTTAGTGCGTTTATTAGGTTCATGTTTAATCTACAGCAAGGAATATGATTGATACTTTTGGATTTATCCCTTCTTACACATTAGACTAAAAATTACTCCATTACCATTTACACATTAGACTAAAAATTCCTCCATTACCATCATCAGATCTCTTCATTGTCACATCGATCATATTACAGACCATAATCGGACTCCTGCAAGCAGTTACAAGGAAAATAATCAATGTTAACTTTAATAATCAGTTAGATTGGCTACTAACAAGGGAAAAATATAAAAATAATAGAAAAAAAAAGGACGACAAAGAGGGATCATCGTACTTATTTAAATCTCATCTCACTTTTCATAGCAAAACACCATTATCGCAGTTCCTCTCAATTTTAACCAAACATACCAGTTAAGTTATCCATAAAAAAAAATATAATAATAGTAATGAAGAAGGAAATCGTGGTGGCCGTAACGGTGACGGCGGTGGTGGGCGTAGGCTTATTAGTGATGCACTGGAAGAGGCGCGCCGAAAGAAGATGGAGATGCACCCAGCGGATTCTTCGCAAGTTTGCGAGAGACTGCGCAACGCCCGCCGCGAAATTGACGAATATTTCCAATTATTTGGCTTCTTACGATAGCAACGCGGAAGCCAAAGGGAAGAATTTACGTCCGCATGCTCCCTATATCGGGCCACTTCCCACGGGGTAAGTCAAGTCGTGTATTATTTTGTTTATCGATTGGAAAAAATCAACAAAATAAAATTCTATTTTTTTTTGTAATTTTTATTAAAGATATGTATTCCTATGACCGAATTTGAGCCCGTGCATCATAGCCCACTGCACATGGCCACGCAGTATTTAGGGTCTTATTTTTAGATCTAATTTTACATACCCCACAAATCTTTAAAGACATATTTTTGAGCCAAATGTCGCGGGGCCTCACTTTATTACAAGAATGGGGCTGTAAAAATTAAAATATATATATATATCGATTCATGATTGGTGGGTATGTCAGGGAAGAGAAAGGAACATATTACGGGATAAATTTCCGAGGCGCGAATTTTCTCATCGTACGAGCCAAGCTCCAAGGCAGAAACGAACCCGTCTCCGAGCTTCAGAAACAAGAGGTTGCGATCCCCGCATCAATATCGGCCAACGGTGATTCCACAACGGTAGTAATAATATGAACTTGTTAAACCCTAGCCACAAGGATATATATTAAAGTCGTACATTTTAAGTATATTCGAAATTATAATTCCCAGCATTTGATTTTATAGGAACTACTCGACTTCATAGCTCTCGAGCTCGCAAAGTTCATCTCCTTAAACATCGATGACGACTATTTACCACCCGAAAGAAAACTGGGATTCACAGTATCCTCTCTACTAGCCGATTGCCAATCTCCCATGGCTAATTCTTCGAAATGGCACATATTTTCAGTCGATGAGACAGTTGAGTTTTTGACTAATTATTTATCTATTTATTTATGGCTGATGACCACGATCGATCACCAATAAAATGTCAAAATCATCAGGTTCGGAAGGAGTTGGTAAACGAAATTAACCTGGCCTTGGAGAAGCATCGAGTCGAAATGCGTGTTCTTACAGTCGTAAGCAATTCCGCGAAAAAACCTATTATATTATGTCTATTATTTCATTGCATGATATTAATTATTATACACATGTTATCTTAGATAATCTATGGATCACAGGTTAGCGACAGTGTAGGAAACCTTGCGGGAGGCAGATATTACAGCAAAGAATGCGTAGCAGCAGTTACTTTGGGAATGAGAACAGAAATGGCTTATATAGATGTTACTACTCCTCAAGAAACGGTTAGTTTTACCACGAATATACATATTGCACTACTAATATTCACATGATGCATTCGATCTCTACTATACTATGTTGGCCAACTAGGGTTTTTAGATTAATTGCCAACGCAGGTTATTAATATGCAATGGGGAAATTTCAACACCTCACATCTTCCCGTAACGGAGTTCGATGCTTTAGATGATGCAGACGAAAATAATAGAAGCTGGGTAATATGCTTACAAAATTAGTTTTTTTTTTTCTGAGTTATACTAATGGAGTACAAATGAGTAGTTTTTAACAATATATGTATATCCAGATTTTCGAGAAGCTTGTTTCGGGAATTTACTTAGGCGAGATTGTGAGACGTGTGTTGCTGAAGATGGCACGCGAGGCGTCCTTATTCGGAGATCACATACCGCCGATGCTAGCTACTCCGTACACGTTAAGGTATACATATACATTATTACAAGGATGTAATAATAATCCTTTTCGTTCATAGTGTGGTTTAGTAATTTTAGGGTTTTTAACGTTACAAAAGCCATTTATCGAACTCTATATTTTTTCGAATTTTTTCACAATTAGGTCGCCCGACATGGCCGCAATGCACCAAGACACTTCGGAAGATTACGACATTGTGGGCGAGAAACTAAAAGAAATATTCCAAGTACACACACACACACCTTCATGATCTCAAACACTTGAACTTTTTTTTTTCTTATAGTAACTCTCATTTTATTGCAACAGATGGACAACACAAGTCCAATGGTAAGAGAAACGGTAGCTGAGGTATGCGATGTGGTGGCTGAACGCGGGGCCCGCCTAGTGGGGGCCGGCATCGTAGGAATCGTGAAGAGGCTCAACAGGATCTCGACAAGGAAGAGCGTAGTCATAGTCGAAGGAGGATTGTACGAACATTATCGGGTTTTTAGAAACTACATACACAGCAGCGTATGGGAAATGCTGGGGAGCGAGCTTTCGGATAATCTTATCATCGAGCATGCCCACGGAGGCTCGGGCTCGGGTTCGATCTTTTTGGCTGCCTCGCAAACGTCGGCAATAATAAGCTTGGATTCTTGATGGTGCCACGTGCTCATTTCTCTAAGTTTTCATAATTGCAAAATGATATAACATGATGAAAATAGAATGTTGGTTAGTGATTTCTGACGTAATATTATTCTTTTCCATCATCACCAAATTGCTTATGTTGTAATTATGATTAAGTGATTTGCTTGTCCATTCTTGATTGATTCAACTACTCTAAACGGAAAGCTATGATTTTTTTTTTGGTGTTTGGAACTGTATATGTAACGGGAATAATGTTCACCGACAGCCCATGCATGCTATGCTATCTACAAACTTCCATTAAGACATGCTTAAATTACTCGAATCGATTCGAGGCACAAATGAAGATACACAGGAAGGGATATGAATGATACGATTTTCTAAAAAATAAACGAATTATATGTGCAATGTTTTCTTGCTAAGTAATGTACACAACAAAAAATATTATGAAGTCAATGATACAATAAGAAGTTGATTAGGGTATGTAATGGACAAGAAAGGCACGACGAGTGTTAGGTTAGAAAGTGGTGCGGTACGTCCCTTCTAGAAGTTATTTCGAGTTCGTGGAGCAATTCAAAAGGTCAAATGATTGATGTTTTCTATTTACATATTTTTCAAAGAAGTGATCAATTGAAATAAAATCCAAGTTGTAGTAGCAAAGGTGTAATTATCACTAACAGCTAGCCAACAAAAAATAAATGTCCATTCGTATTCTTCCTCTTTTGGGTCCCTCGTTGAAACCTTGCGCTGTTGTTTCGCCTTCTTCCACTCTCCAATCACGCACTATGACTTTGCACCACTGTTTCCCTCTCTCTCTCTCTCTCTCTCTCTCAACAGAAAAGTGTAATAATTATTACAAGAGATATCAGTCACTGTTGAATTGTATATCTATAGATACTAAGTGCCTCAACACGCTTAGCCAATATCGTCCAATGTTTCTTCCCTTAGATTTGCAGAATCAATTTCCAGAGAGAGAGAGAGAGAGATGCCTCTTCGCTTTTGTAATACGTATTATTGTAACATCTTCAGGGTAATTTTCGCATGCAAAAATGACAGATCTGACCTTGTCGGAATGCGAGCAGCGAAATATGGCGCACGGCGATCTTCACCACCACCACCATCATCATATTCAGAGCTAATTTTTTGAGGTCTATTAAATTTGGTTGTTGCTGGTTACAAAACTGCGGCAGTTGTTGACAGAATCTTATATGATCCAGAGGCAGACAGAATGGAGCCAGGCAATGCTAATTATTTAATTATTATATAGTATGAATTTCCTACATAAGTATTTCTGACGACGGACTAAATATAAATATATTTTGTTTGTTGTTTCTTTTGCTAAATGCACATATATGTAGCTCTGTATTGCTCTAAGAATTAAGTCATGTTCAAAGAGGGCTATTCTATTAGTAAGATTGGTGATTTCTTGCTGCTCTTACTTCTTATTTCCCCGTAACAAGTGTATTATTATTACAGGCAATGCTAATTATTTAATTATTAGATCAAATTCAAGAGGGCTAATCTTGATTTGTTAATCCACAATAGGTGGCATGAGTTTATTACAGGCTAATTAATTAGATGAGACGCACCAGCAAGAGTGCAAAACGTTGACCTAAAACCCTAAATAAAAGATAATGATACTCAAGCGTTGTCTCGAGGTTATTAAAAAAAATGAATGGCGACAACACACGCACCGATCCATCTTTTATCCAATGGCTTTCTTTATTATCTCTTGCTTGCCGTGTCTTGTGATGCTATAAAGTCATACAAAAGGGTTGAGTAATCCTATATTTAAATTTGACTTTTGTGGACCATCGATCTCCTTCGTTGAAAAATGATTTTTGTATATCTTGTCCTGACACATCCATGTAAGAGGACTTTATGCTTCATTTAATCCATTTTGTGACAGCTAATATAAAATGCAAATATTATTTCTTGAAAAGGTGGAGCTAGTGCAATGATTCAATTGGGCTTGAATATCTAACCCAATATTTTCAAATAAAGGCCCCCTCATATCTCGTGTTTTTCGAAAGATTGCTGATGATTTAAATTTTTTTATTGCAGCCATGTAGTCCGTGTAAAACTGAGTTCTTTTGTCGGTGTTGATCAAGTGGAGACTCTTTTGAAACCGTCTCCTTGTAATTATATCAATTATATTCCACATGTTCATTTATCGTCTACAAAAATCATTTGTTGTCTTTATTATTATTACCTTATCTTTTGAAGTTGAAATTGTCTGAATAATGCCATTATATTCACGTTACAACCATCATCTGCTGCAAGGGTTTGATCTGACGTCTTACCAAGATTCTTTGTTAGTTTATTATATATTCACTATTCTACTCGATTTGATGATCAATTGTATTTTCTTTACTATTAATTTGCATAATTATAAGTGGCCCTCCCTCAGTAAAATCATCCAATCAATCACCTTCGTTTTAGAAAACGTTTTCAGTACCTTCTTAACGAGCCTCTCGTCCACTCCTTGTACGCCACGTATATTTTTAAGGAAGTAAATATCCGGTGGTATGTACTCGTCATTAATAAATAAATGAACACATAAATTTTATTTCGAATTATTTTGACGCAATTCCACTTCCTCTCTGTGATAATAGGTAGGCCCCCTCATTAATTTGTTGTTCTCCACAGATAAATTTAGCCTAATATATGTTTGTTAACAAAAAACTTGTAATGAGTTAGATGTGCTGTTATCATCACATTTAAAAATTAAAAGTAAAGTATTAGAATTATATTTTCTATAACGTGATCTTATGTACCCATTTTCAAAACTATTAATCATCACATTAACAATTTAACTAGTTGAAATTTTTTCAATTTTATAGTGAGTCAACATCTATAAGCCTTAGCCTATGCAAATCACAATGTACCAACGCGATAGATAGTGATTGAAATAATGACATGGGCCAAAACATACATATTACCACCCAATCGAATCAATTCTCACATTAAATTATTTCAAGAATCATCGCCAATGGTGACAAATATGGAAAGTGACATTCCCATTACTCGATTATCTAACGCTGCAGCAGCAGCAGCCGCTGCATGTGACATGTCATCCCTCATATCTATTACTATTATGTGGCTAAAATTGAAATGCATAAAAATTGTTACCGTTGGCCAAATCAAATGCACGTAATCAGTTATCATAAGGCTTAGTATTTCATCAAATTGCAGTCCCGTTTTGTTGTCTTGTGCATATTTTTCCTTTTTACCATTATTGACCTCTGTCTGCCTTCAACTTTTTGTCGGTTGACTACGATTATAAATTTATAGATTGTCACCAAACTAATAATGATGCTCGTCATTGTTAATATTTTCTCCATATTAAACATAAACGGCATTGAACAAATGCTGCTAGCTCTTAATACGCTTCACTTATGTAACAAACTCAACATTTAGACATAATATTTCAAGTAAGATACGATGACGAGAGATTTTGAGATTACTTCAATATATTATGCATGTAGCAAAATTTATGAAACGTCTCCTATGTCCTGTCACGGACAATGTTCCATAAATGGCACTTACAATGTTATATATTGGATCAAGACTCATAGAGAAAAGTAAATGAAACTTAGAAATAACTGCCGTATCAATAGCATCCAAATAAAAAGCTTTTTAGTTTTAACTCTTTGTAACCCAACGTCTGGTTTAAAATGAGTGGCGGCAATGAGGATAAGAGAGAAGACAGGTGGTGAATTGCTGTCTCGACGACATGGAGTTAATGAAAGTACAGTGGAATATATGGATATTAATAAACGCACAAAAAAAAATTAAAATTCATGTATTATGACAATAATAGGGTTGGGTAGAGAGACGATGGCGGGTCCTATGACGGCTTTCAATTAGCTGTATCGAAAGCCCATTTCCATTCATTCAATTTCAAATGCCATCAATGAATCAATCACTCTCTTCATCTAACATATATACATATAACTCGTATTATATATCCTTGCGTATAAATAATCCTTCGAATTCACTCCTTTCAACACACCACCACATGCACACCAAGCACACACGTACGTGTCTCACGTATAAAATATAATTTAAGTATATAGTTGCTTTTGCTGATAATATATTATCAATCATCAGCTGTGTGTCAAAAATGACGACAGCAGCAAAATGGTGCTGGGGATTATTATTATTATTATCACTTTCCGTGACGTTATGCAGCGGTCGGCCGGCGACGTTCTTGCAAGATTTTAGGGTTACGTGGTCCGATTCTCACATTCGGCAGCTCGAGGGAGGAAGAGCTATTCAGCTAACTCTTGATCAAAGCTCAGGTGAATTAATTAGTAGCAAATATTATCTACTCTATATACGTAATTTAATTCGATAAAAAATTTAGGGTGAATAATTTCTTCTCTGCAGGATGTGGCTTTGCTTCCAAGTACCGATACCTTTTCGGACGAGTTTGCATGAAGATCAAGCTTGTCCAGGGTGACTCAGCAGGGACAGTTACAGCCTTCTATGTATGTTACACAATTAAAATATATATATATATATATATATATATATTATTTCTGAATAAACAAATAATATGTGTCTGTTGGTGTGTGACTGCAGATGATTTCGGACATGAACAATGTAAGAGACGAGCTGGACTTTGAATTCTTGGGCAACAGATCCGGTCAGCCTTACACGGTCCAAACGAACGTTTACGCCCGCGGGAAAGGCGACCGCGAACAAAGAATCAACCTCTGGTTCGACCCGTCGGTTGATTTCCACACTTATTGCATCGATTGGAATCACAAGCGGATTATGTAAGTATTGTAAATAAAATATATAAATTCAAAATATTATACACTTCGTTCAAATTTAAGCTTTTAGGCGACATGATCATTCAACATAGTCAGCTCAGGTCTAAGATGTCATGGATACAAATCCTCATAATCACCCATTTAAGAAAATTACATGTTTACGGCTAAATAAGAAAAAAAAATAAGCCTAAGAAGACATATTGGAAATGAGTAAATAAACTTAAAATATGATACACAATTTCTTTCAAACTTAAACTTTTAGGTAAATTAGTCATCCAACTATATGCCCTTTCAACGATCTCCTTAAAGATGTTATTATCAGATGAACTGAATCGTTATATATTTTATTTCCAAAATGCACGCAGTTTCTCGATAGACAGCGTCCCCATAAGAGTGTACAAGAACAACGAGGCCCACGGAATCCCGTACCCGAAATTCCAGCCAATGGGGGTGTTCTCCACCCTGTGGGAGGCCGACGACTGGGCCACGAGGGGCGGGCTCGAGAAGATCGACTGGAGCAAAGCACCGTTCTACGCTTACTACAAGGACTTCGACATCGAGGGCTGCCAAGTTCCGGGCCCGGCTTACTGCCCGAACAACCCTAAGAATTGGTGGGAGGGCCCGCAGTTTCAGCAGCTGAGCCCGGAGGAGGCCCGGAGGTACCGGTGGGTCCGCGTGAACCACATGATCTACGATTACTGCACCGACAGGTCGAGGAACGCGGTGCCACCGCCGGAGTGTCTCCTTGGAATATGATGAATATCCGTGAATTTTTTATTGTTGCTTGTGGTGATGATGTGTCGTGAATAAATTTATATCGTGTGCAGATGTATTTTTATGTGTTTTTACCTTCTTTTTTTCTATTGTGGGATTTATATCTGCCGTTATGAGGAGGTTGAGTCGGTTGTGTCCGGTCCCGAATTCTATGTGTCGTGAAAAGGATGTATTTTTTAAATGTTATCTTTTGCATTTATGTTGTGTGTGTGAATCATGTGAAGCAATAAAAAAAAAAATTTCTTTTAAAATTTTTGCAGCAATTTCGTGTTTTCTGTTTGTTTTTCTCTTTATTTATATGAATTATCATCGTATAGACTTTAGTAAGACACATTGACATGACCACATCGTGCGAAGCAACGACTTTTTTGGGCCTAATTCGCGACTTTCATAGCAAATGTTGATGATTTATAGAATTTAATTTTCCATTGCATAATGGGTTTTTCTATTATTTGATTTCTAGTCTTGGATCTTATCTTAGTGTGGAGTTCTGTTGCGTTATTGGGCCAAAGAAGTCGAACAATAATGGTGTAATATTCGTACTCCGCTAGTGACTATAATAATAATAATATAAATAATTATAATAGATATGTGTTACTGTTAACAATAATAAAATCTTTAAATAGGCCAATCACTAAAGGATCCTATTATTATGGGCCCTATTTAAGATAATTGGGCATGGGCAGTGGGACATGAAATTACGTAACCGTCTCTATATGTGCGAGACAAGAAATCATGCTCATATGGCCATTATGTCTTCTACAAGTGAAGACTATACTGAGGTTGTGCTAATGTTGGATGGATTGAGCACAAATTGAAAATTCTTACATATTGAGTTATGTATATATATATATATATATATGTGTGTGTGTGTGTGTGTGTATTCTCAACCAATTATCGGCCCTTACACATGCATTATTTGCAGGTGTTCTATGTTCATTTGCATGTGATCTCATGGGATCACGTCATGTGAAACCCACATGATTAGTCATGTAAAATTACCATGTCCTTTAAAATTTTACATTTACATTATAAATTGTTAATAAAAGATCAATATAAAATCTCTAGTGGAATAATTGAGCAAAAAATATAAAAAATTGCAGCTACATGTTGACTTAAGCTTAAGATACGGTCAACCACATAAGAACATGGGAAAGAGTATTCCAATGAGTATCACATTCTCAATCATATAGGAATTTCAAAGGCGTTAAATCATAAACAACCGAAATAAAATCAGATCCTTATCATATTAAAAACATAGCTTTTTCGATTAGTACCTTCATTATATAATTTTAAATTTCAACACCTGTTTGTGTAAAAATCATAGGCGGTCGACATACGAGATGCCAGTTATACAATAAATTATGTAATTAAAAACATAACTAGTTATGATATTAAATGAACTCTAATAAGAAATTATTTAGTTTAGTTATAAAACATCGATGTATGCCAAGCTCAACTTCTTTTCTATGCGATATTATCTTTCTAAGTAGATATACATTTTTTTATAGTTTCAGTCCAGAGGTGGGGCGGTGTAAGTTTGTAAAGAATCGAAATAGAATCATTTAATATTTTGATTAGATCTAAATGTTCGTCAAGGGTCGGTGTGGTGTTATTTTCATACTAATTTTAAAATTAGTTCTAATCCTATAAATGTAATAAGTCGACCAAATTTATAATCTTGGTTTTTTAAATCCAACAAGCCGTGTGAAAGGTTTTAAGGTCAGCTAAAGCAAATCAATAAACTGTCTCGTAGTTATCATATGTATATTAAGTTTATAATAAAATATCGGCAATTTTATTATACTTTTGTCATAACCGATGGTGATAGAGAGAGACAGATTAAAATTCCCAATACAATCATTAAAAGTCAATAACCATTATTTGTCAAAAGTTCATGTTAAAAAAACATATTGAGTGATGCATTACAAATAAACTTTTATATATTTTTAAATTAACAATGGGTTATTAGTTATTACGACAACAAATCAGTGTGATCAAACACAAACACGAAGTCCTCGTCGCACTTCTCGTCCTTAAGGGACGACAGAGTGGACACCCTTTCTCTCTCTTAGCCCCAAAACGACGACGTCGACAGAGAAGCTCTACATTGGTACACAAACCCAGTAATAACGGAGTTAAAAAAAATAATAATTTAAATAAAAAAAAAACATTTTCGTGGGGTTGTTTTCGTGTTCACACGAACCACGCCACCGTCGCCGACCCATCAACGGTCACGTTCACGGTCGTGAAACGACAGCCGGAAAACCCATTTCGTAATCAGCTTCTTCCTCCTCGAGTCCTTCCTCGAAACTCGCGAAAAATTATCGCCACCAACACCGCTCCTCTCGTCGTCGCTCGACGGCGGCGTAGGTACAACCATCGCCGTCGTCGACTCCACAAACGACTTCAAGCGCCGAATCGCCAGCTCCAGAGTAACTTCCGACATGTTCGCGAAACAAACCCTGAACCAGCCCGGTTCGACGCAGTGGCACGAAGAACCGGGCGAGACGTTCAACCCGACCCGGTACACCATCTTCCTCCACAGCTCGAGCTCGCCGTCGAACGTCGCCGAGCTCAACAGATGCCTCATGTCGACCCAACAGAACAAACCCGCGTTGCTCTCCAAGCACGAGATTCCGCACCTCTTCAAACCCCGAACCAGCAACGAATGCCTCCTCTTGAGCCGCCGCCGGTTCTCCGCCACGTAGCACCTCGAAAAGTTCCTGTCCGAAAGCATTTCGGAGAGCAAGTACTGCGTCTGCGAAGAGACCAACCCGAAGCTCGACATCTTCGTCGCGGCAGAGACGACCCGTTCGTCTCCGGAGTAAACCGCTCCGACCCGAAATCCGGGGAGTCCTAAGTCTTTGGAGAGGCTGTAGACCACGTGAACCCGGTTCGAAACGTCCGAGTAATGATTCTTCCGGCTGAGGAGAACCTCCATTACGCTGACGAAGTCAGGGGAGTCGAAAACCGTGCCGGAGTAAATCTCGTCGCTGATGAGGTGGACGCCCTTGGAGTCCACGAAGTCGAGCAAGTGGTCGAGCTCGTGGCGCGTGAGGGTGGTTCCTAGTGGGTTCGATGGGTTCGTCACTAAGACGCCTTTGACTTTTAGGTTGACTTTTTGGGCTCGTTGGTGAGCTTCCTCTAGTGCTTGCGGAGTTATTCTGAAGTTGTTCGAGCTCGTGCAGTGTATGGGTACTATCTCGACTCCGGTTCTCCACTTGAGGTCTCTGTCGAATCTGCAATTATTGCATTTATTATATTATTAAAATAGAAAAAAAAATTAAATAATAACAATGTAAGTATGAAAGGCATGCATTAAATTGTTTATAAGTACCCTGGATAGTACGGCGTGGGAAGAAGGAAAGCTTCGCCGGGGTCGGCGAGGCAGAAGATGAGGGTTTCGTTTGCTGACGTAGCGCCGGCGGTGAGCACGAGCTTGTTTGGGTCAAAGTTGACTTTGCTTCCTCGGATTTCCGACATGAACTTTGCTAATGCCTGTTGATGAACATAAATAGTAAGCAGTTTCATTGATATTAGATTGATATTTTATGTTGAAAGATTTTGTCAGCTACTGCATATATAGCCTAGGTTGAGATTTAATGACACGTCTTAAATGATCCCACATCCAAATTTGTAAATATAAACGAATTTAGTTATTTTAGCGATAAATTAGGTAATATTGCATGTGCTTACATTTTTGAAAGAAGGAAGGCCACGGTAATCTTGAAAGAGAGCAAGTTCTTTGAAAATTGAATCTCCGTTGCTCTTGAAGCCTGCGGCATCTGGATTTTGTGCTAACCAAGATTCCAACAAGTCGAAAGAAAGCTGCAAGGAAATAAAAACGAAATATTATTGTGGGATTATTGATAAATTTCTGTTATTGATAATAAGTTAATTAATACCTGATTCTCTGCGAGTCCCATCTGAATGATTCCAGTGGGATTCTTGATTTCGTCGTAGGGATTCTTCTCGTACTCTTCCCATCCTAAGAAGTAGGAAGAATCTTGGCCGTGGGAATTGCATGTGGCTTTCCTTGACAGCGTCATGTTGTTATATCAAATAATAAAATTGTTGATGATAAATATATATATTCTGCTACTATGTATATCAAGAAAGGGAATATACGGAGAAATTAAAGAAAATGTAGTGAGTGAAAACAGTTATTGATATATCTTAGTTAGAGAAGATGTGACGATGATGATATCTGGGAATATGGGGAGGGTATATATAGATCATCAAATGGAGAGAGAGAGAGAGAGACCGACATGTGCTTTGACCGTGATATGAAAAATATAAATATATAATAATAAGATTTTGACATCTTTGTTTATTTTGAGGGATATTAGTTTATTTTTTAGTGTGTAACTAAGCTACATTAAATCTTGCTCATTGTAGATAATATTCTGAAACAAGTTGCGAAAGATTAGACCTGATCTACGTTAAAGATTGGAAGCTTATTGGTTAATTGTTTTTTAAAAAAAGGAAAAAAGATAATGCCGACACAGAAAATCTGAATAGTGAAGACACAACAGCAAAAAGAGGAACATAATCCATATTAAGATGGACCTTCAATTCCCCCTTTGGCCGGCTAAATGGTCCCATATCTTACTTTAGTGTCGATAACTATTTTTAAAAAAAAATATAAATAGATATATCAAACTATAACTTAGTATGGTATACCAAAAAAATGATGCAATGTTTATTAAAAAATATTGAAAAGGCAGCTAATATTTTGTATTTTGTTTTGGCACTCGATCTTTATTAATTAGTTCTTACCGGAAAGTTCCTTCTTGCAAGAAAAAGCAGCGTTCTGATCAAAATTTTTTACATCACTTTTTCCATTTTAGACAATGGACTCCAGCCATCGACCGTAGAAACATGCCAACTCATTTATCTATTTTTTTTCCTTACATATTATATATATATATATATTTATAAATATATATATATATATATATATATAAACAAAATGGACCGTCAACAATCTTAAATAAATGTTGGATTTGGGAAATGCCGAAGTGTTTGAACTGTTACAAAACAATGAGTTCGCCTTCAGTATTCGTCGATGGATTTCATTAGTGTCAAAATCACATGATATAGTAGGTAACCAAAAATTATAGAAAATCGACTTGAAAAATGACGGTAAACTATAAAATAATTAGGTTAATAGAAAAATATGAAGTAGAAAGAGAACAAGCAAAAAGGGTGACAGACATCGTTCCTCTTGCAATATAAAAAAGGGTGGCATTATGAGACCATAATGCAACTGAGATTGCTTATTCAAAATGTGGATAGTGAATATCTATAAAATGGATATTAAAGTATACGACTGAAAGCCAGCTCACGGTAACATTGAACAGAAAAACGAATTAAATTAATGATAGTATTGTACACTGTAAATATGACTATTTGGATTTGAGGAACCCTCATTTGCTCGTATTCGAAGTTTGAACTAAGCTGCTTGCTAAATGTGTAATAATTAATACCTTCATATTTTTTTTGGAATCGGAAACAAAATTCCTATGTAATGACTATATATAATTTGACTTTTTTTCTTGGAATTTAGATATAGTATATATGGCAAGTGTAAACAATCATAAATTGAAGGATAAATATAGATAATGATATCAATTTAAAACTAAAAAAATAACGAAGAAAAATTAGAAATGCCCGAAGGTGTTAGGTGGGCAAGCGCTAAAGTCAATTACTAGACGTAATTAGCAATAGTAAGCCGAATATATAATATATTTATAAATAAAATCTTTGGGGTGTCTATAATTTAATCATTAACGGTGACATTTTGATCCTTAATTACGAAATCGTACATAACCACAAATATTTTATATTTAGGGTGATTAATGAAATGCGTGTGATTGATTGCCGAGGCATGACGCTTTAAATCCAGACATGAGAACTGCTACATTTTAATCTGGTCCGCAAGATGTCAAGTTAATAGTAATGCGATGACTAGGGTTTGCTTCAAGTTTTGAGTACTCGATTGATTGATTTAATCCTTTTTGTTTTCACATTATCTTAATCAAGAGACAACATACGACAATGTGGACAATTGTGGTTTATTAAATGTGTGATGATTTGGTTAATTTAGGGAAGTATATGTCAAGTCGATATAATCGAGAAACCTGACATATATGACATGAGTTTTGCTAGAATGGGGCCGTTTGGTATTATTATATATCTATTATTTAAATGTGAAGTCATATGGGAATTAAATTCGAGGAAATATACTTTGGAAAAACGCAAAAGCAGTTGCATCCCCGGCCATAAAAATTATTTAATCGAGTTCAACTTCACGTAATACGTATCTTAATCTTAGTAAGCCTCGAAGTAACGGAGATGAAACGACTGAGATGGAGCCACGTGGTCTGTTGTGAGAGAGCAGTGATTTGGGCACGTGAGAGTGTCCCCTGAAGAAATTATAATAAATAATCAATTTCGGGACCATTTTAATTCATTTATTTACTTTTTTTTACAGCATTTATTTACTTACTCTATAGTGGATTTCATTTCTTACGGTGACAACTAACATGCTTAAGTCCATCCTTCAACGATGAGACACTAATATGGACCATGTGCTTCATTCTATTCAACAACGTTGGTCCTTTTCATAACACTATTTTTTTTTTACAAAAGGATAAGTTTTTTTAACAGAAATTGGTGAAAAATGAAAAATAATATATTTTAATCTTTTGGTATATATACGATCGTAATTTTATGTTTTTTTTGTGACTCGTGCGTATGTTTAAATGCTAATCCCAGGTGCTTGCAAGTCAATTATAGCTACACAAACCAACTTGATCAAGGTCAAGCAGTAAAGTTCATCAAAATAAAGCTAAGTTAGTCAATTACATATAAAAAAAATTATTTGAGTATTCTTAATTATAAAATTAAAAGTCGTCGTACGCTTTTGACTTTGTACAACAAAAGTCGTACATTTTAATTTCATGTTTAAGTCAATAGCCACATTGTCAACCCACCCATACAAATTTATTATTTGAATTTATGTGAAAATAATTGAAAATTTTCATGTGGTCGCAGAAATATGCACGCTCATGCGCCGACCTACATATTCATATAACTTTCGGTTTGACTTCACCACTCGTATTACTACTACGTAATTCTTTTTTTTGAAGGTTACTACTACGCTTAAACAACTAATATTGTAATAAGTTGACATTATGAAATTCCATGGGAAGGAATTTGAAAAATCTAACATCGTATTTATGATTTAAGGCCCCCCATGCCATGCAAGCTAGCTAGCTAGCTCTTGTCGTGGAGGTTTTTTTCGACACATATAAGATAATTATAACTTGAATTTAACATAATAATAACAATCAATGTAGCTGTTGATATCATCTATCTCACATCAAGAGAATAATTTCACCCGATTCAATATATGAATTAAATATGTCTCTCCTTCTATTAACAATTGATTTTAGGACGAAACTTTCAATCTAACATGGTATCAAAGCATGTTCGTTCAGCGTGTTATCACGTTCTGTTTGATTCCCATCATCCGATTTGATATGGCCACGTGTTAGAAATTTGAATCGTGATAAATTTGTTATGCACGTGAATGCTGGGCATGTTGAGATTATCTGTCTTACATCGAAAAGCTAAATTTGTGTGATTCAATATATAAATCAAAGAAGTCTCTCCATCTTATCACAATTGATTTTAGAATGAAAACATTAATTTAACAATAGAAAAAATCATAATATCTGAGCATGTAGCTCAATCCACTCGCCATAATAGTGGCAAGGCTACGACGACTTATTTGCACCTTCTTCGAAAATTGGACCCATTTAGTCTAAATGCAGATTAAAATTGACGAAGTTAATTATCAAATTTTTTAATTCATATTGTAATTTCATAATGCTAATAACCCACTAAATAAATTAAGAATTAATTTCTTAATGCTTTTTATTTTTATTTTGTGCAAACAAAATCAATTTGGAGGAACCTGGCCGGTCGAAATGAAAGTTGTGGCCACATTTGCCACTAGAAGCAAGTTCATAGCACTATACAATGTCTATGGAGGGACAATGTTTGTAAAGACACTAATAATTGCGTAGACCACCACACTCCTTGCAAAATAAATATAAATCCAAACTTTCGTGTAAAAATGTTTACAAATGCAAGCAATATAAACATTCAAAAGACGTCACACTTGATGCAAATTTCGTTACTTAAATAGCATCATATGTTATTGTTGCATCTTCCTTTAAAACTGACAAATTGAATTTTATTTTATTGGGCTATTATGTGTCAACCCACTTTTCCTTTTTCATTTTTTCTTTTAATAGAAAGATTATTACATTGAAAAAGGGCAGCAGCATCTTACAAAAGTTTGAGATCACCCAAGCCCTCAATACTCTGGATAAAGATCCAACGTCGTCGTGGAAGGTCGTTTTTCCAGTATGGATGTGGGCTTTGGCCCAATTTTATTTTTCTCTTTCGCTTATTGGGCCTCTTATAGTTTCCCAATATTTCTCGTATTTTTCATTTCTTTAATCAACTTAAATATTTCATATTATTGTCCGACTCCGAAACATGCGAGGCGACAACATAAGTGGAATGAGACCGATTAAGTTAGGCTTTCAATTTAGTTTTTTCTCCAAATATCATAAATTCGAAAGTCAACTTATTCACCCGGACCGACCACAATAGTGAAATATCAACTCATCCATTATATAACTTTCGAAAAAATAAACAATTTATGAATATAATAATAAATTAAAAAAACAAGCACGCATGAGGGGGCCCATTTTGTTATATTGGACAAATATGCGATTATCTCACTATCCATTCCCTAATTAAATCGATTTTAAATACTCAGCTTTTGACTAATCTCATCAACTTTCGGTGCGAGAGACCTTTTAGTAAGTTGCAAATTTGCAGATATATATCGTAAGCCGCAATCCACATTTTTCTGCCTTATATTATCTATACTATTATAATTGCTAAGGGTTAATTAAAATTGCCTTTTGGTACAATTGTAATTTTAATTTAACCTATTTTATTTAGTTATGTTAATTCAGAAAATCACCATTTTACCCTTTACTATTTTATTATGAGAATCGCTTCCTAATTATTAAATTTTAAATCATAATTTCATACATTAAACATTATAAAATACAAATAACACAAAATATAATGTAACAGTACATATTTATTTATCTATTAGATCACGCATATAGAGCGGTGCATAAAATAGTAGATACTAACTACGCGTGCAATATAATCCAGGAATTAATTTTACTGAATAATTTAAATAATGAAAATTATAATATCCTTATTATATTTTCTATGATGATATAGATCACATTGAGCCTTGCGTGCTTTGACCACTCGATTAATAATCCTTAATAATTACGATATTCACACGCCAACTCATACCAAACTCAATTAGATTAATCCCTTCCTTCCATTCATTGTGAATCTCAATGGTCCCCAATTCCCAGTTTCCAGCTAATACTACTATTATAATTCTTTCCCTAAAGTAGATCAAGCTCTCATTTTTACCCTAAAATAATTCAAATTTCTGTCAGAAAAAATATATAATCATTCAAACATCCATACACTAATTCTTACCATGTGAGTCAACGTTTCTGGCAATGAAACAGAAAAGAAAGACCACAGCATTCATTGCCTATCTATCGAATGTGCTACGCTACAAATCGTTAGATCTTCAAATAGGTGGTAAGTGCGATTCAAAATGTAATGTGTGTCACTTCACATAACAAACAACCTTCGATGGACCCATAAAACACTACACAAGATAATACAGTTGAAATTAAAAGACTAAATATTATTACGCAAACAAACATCGATCTTATCACGTGAATTTCTTTACACACTACTTCACACTAGCCACCAAAAATAACACCCATACTTCAAGAAGGGCCTCAACTCAAGCGTCGTCGTTTTCTTGCAAGAATAAAACTAAAAAAAATGTAAAATTAGAACAGCCCATGCCTCCAAGAAAGTAATACATACCTGGAAATCTAATAAAGATCCAATCTTTGCCAATAAATAATAAAATCAAGAATTATTTTATAATCAATAAATTTATTCAGTATTCGGGCATGTAATTTCCACTCTTCCCTTCGCCGTCGTCTTCTTCCTCTCGCCTCTTCTCCGTAACCCTCAGCCAAACACAGACGACCACAAAGCTCACCACCAAGCTCACCAAACCGCTCCCTAATCCGATTCCGACGATCGCCACCACCGACAAGCTCTTCCCTTTCATGTCCCCCAACGGGTACCCATAAAGCCCTTTGTTCCCCTCGTAGCTGCTCGCGTTGAACCGGACCAAATTCCCACTTCTATTACCCAACAAACCGGGAATTTCTCCGGTCAACTCGTTTTCGGAGACGTCGAAAACGGAGAGCCTCACCAGCAAACCCAGCTGCTGAGGAATGTGCCCGCTGAGCCGGTTTTCGTGCAGATCGATCACGTTGAGGTAGGCGCACAGGGCCAATTGATCCGGGATCGGACCGGTGAGCCGGTTCGCGGAGAGGTTGAGCACGGCCAAGTTGGTGAGAAGCTGGAGCTCCGGCGGAATCGGGCCGGTTATTCGATTCGACGAGAGGTCGAGGGACTGAAGGTTGGTGCAGTTGGAAACGTACGGCGAGATCGAGCCGGAGAGGGAGAGGCTGGGGAGGGAGAGCTTGTAGATTCGGCCGTTGTTACACGTGGCGCCCTGTAAGAGCGACGTGAATCCGCTGCAGGGGGTTGCGAACGTGGCCTTCGTCCAATTTTGTAGGGTTTTCTGAGGGTCCAGAAGGGAGCTGTAGAGGCGGGTCAAACACTGCTCGTCGTTCGGGTCGGAGCTGACCCGGACGAGCATGAGCACGAGGACGGCGGCGGCGGCGACTGTGAGTTCGCCGGCGGTTGCTGTTGCTGCCATTTTTTTCTTTCTCGGAGGCGATTTTGGTGGCTTTTGATTGTAATTGGCTTAAGACATTATTATGCGCGCGCGTGCAGTGGAGAGCATTTTTCTTGTTGAGGTTTGTGTTTTAATTAATGAGGTGAGGGCCTTCGTGTCTGTATTTCGTGGAATCATAGGTGTTATATTTTGTTGGTGGTGTGGTGTGTATATTTATATGTATTATATATTAATTAATATAAAATTATATATTGGGTTTTCTGGAGAAAAAAATTAGGTATGTGACACGAGTGAATGAGATTGAGAGGGGCGGTGTAAATGGGATGGTGATAGCACTGTGTTGTGGGATTTTCTTGGTAAAATCATATTTTGGCATTATCAATATATTATTTCAAACTACTATATGTAAATGTATATGAATACGTTTTACCCTACAAAAACTGTAAATGAGCAGAGAAATGATAAACTTTAGAAGAGGTGTCCCATGTACCTTTAGCTAGGCTTGACCAGAACTGATTTTGATCACATGGATCCACTTTTTTTATTGTTATTTTCCTAGTATATTGAGTAAAAAGGTTGAACTAAGTAAATTATGTCGCAGGTTGGTCGTATATTGATAGAAAATAAAATATAATAACGGAAAAAGAAAAGCTTATTCGTGCCAAAAGATAAGATTATGACTATGAGCATGCGCATGTTTTGTAGCAATTATTTATATAGCAACGAACTTGTTCCCTTTTCGCTTCATATGCTATTATAACAAAACATATTATTGTGATCTTTATTTTCAGTAATCCTAATATATGTATGTTTTCTTAACATGAATTGATTTATTGATGAATTCTATTATATTACTGGTGAACACCACTTAATAATCACCCCAATTTGGTCTGTCAATTTTTTTTGAAATAGTTATAATTTGATCCTTTTTATTATTCTAACTTTATCCTTACAAATTATTTTTTGTTTTATTTTATATACTTAAATAAACCTTAATTATATTTTCATATATTAATCTTTTAAATTTAATAAACTTTATAATATAAAATTATATTAAATATAATTATACATTAGACCGACTTATTGAGTGTGCTTAAAATACTAGCTTGAATTTTGGACAATATGAAGTGGGGCGTCAAACGTGTACTAGATGTGATGGACTTCCTCCGGTTTGAGATATTTCCATGCTCAAAGTTTGGCTCGAGAAAATCTATATAATAAAAATATTAATAAGATTTATCTTTCTAGGTTAATATATGAAGAAAAAAAATGATTCTGAAAATCTATTACAAGTTGGTACAACATGGTACGTAAACACGTGCAATGAAAAAACGAAAACAGAAAAGAAAAAGAAAAGAAAAAGAAAAGGAAACAAATAAAATTAGATTACCAAAAAATATATCATTTCGAATGGCTCTTCTAGGGCAACAAAATCGATTGTGTGCAATAAGGCGAATTATTATATAGTAGGTAAAATTATAAAAGTATGAATAAGAACATGTAGGGTCACCAAATGATTATCTTCTTCGAATAAAAGAGGACCAAATAATCTGATTTTTTTGAATTAAATAGTTCGCATTGACCCTTGGTCACGTTGAGCGCACAAATGCCAACACCCTGTTGAGGGCTAAGTCAAGTTAAAACAAGCCTCTTGTTATCATATAGGCCAATTGAAAGTAAGCCATAATATGGACCCATCGAGTCTCTTATTCTAGTTATTACATCATAATAATCACAATAATTATAATAATCTATGTTTATATTATATATTACAATCATATCAAGGGTGATGGGTCTTTAAAAAACTGTCAATTAGTGTGTTAATTTGGTATGATTTTGCAATTTTACTTTTCAATTTTTTTGCTTATTGCAGTATTACCGTTAAATAACAATTTCATTTATTGAATATTTAAATTAATAACTATAAAATATAAAATAATAATATATCTTTGTTTTATTGCACTCACATTATCGGTGTGCTTAAAATACTGTAAATAATAAAGCCACTTCCACTTTTAGTTATAAATTTTGTTGAGGTCCAAGTAATAAGAGTCCTTCAATCTGGTTTCATTACTTTCCAACGTTTGTGGAAAGTGTCGATGGGATAGTTTCTTTTTAGATTATTATAGTGGCAAGAGTTTGGACAATTAATATTTTTAAATTGTACAATACATATATAGGATTTTAGTGATACTGTGATGCCTTTTATTTTAGTTTTTTTAACTAATAGTTGGAACAAGAAAATTGAAAATCCAGTAAACTCCCACCTTATATATATATATATATTTTTATTTTCAACATGAAATATAGTCAAAGTGAATAGCAAAATTTTCGATATATGCGGGTATATATCAGACAAGGCATTTTATTGATTGAGAGGGGCACGTGCTTGCTTGGGTCTTAGCTTTGCATCAAGGAACACTTGTTATTAATATGTAACTGACAGGGAAATCATTTATATTTGGTTGGAAATTTTGAACAATTGGAGCTCTTGAGATATTATATTTGTAGTTAAATTCAATATTGATCGATATCGATATTAAAAATTTGATTATAAAAGACCGAGTGGCTGGCGTATGAAAGATATAGTTGCAAAACATTCTCAAAGGGTCGTAGATGACGTGGCTTTTACTAATTAAAGAGGGTTTTATATCTGAGTCGCATGTACTGATAACTAATAAGCTTTTAATACATGTTTAAGACAACTTTGCAACCTAATATCTGCATAATTTGGTAACTATACAAATGGTCCTAACAACATATTAAAAATAAGGTCACAATCGATAAGATTTTGGAGCTTGAACCATGGGAGACAACCTACTTTAATCGTAGCTTATTGGATGGTGATTTATAACCCTAACTCAAACACAGATACAGCTATTTTTCTGACAAGCATAACTTCATTTGTTTCTAACATCGATAGTCACCACGAATCTCATATGTGGTAGCTACTCTTTCCAAAAAAATATAATATTAATTATAATCCATACAAATTATGAAAATCCCAACTCAGTCATAATCCAAGTAATAAGTAAAGATCAAATTATTGTAGATTTGTACAAAACGAACATATATTTATCAAACTTACGGTTTAACTAGTAACTGATTAATTTATTTATTCTACAAATCTAAATATAGGCTATCTCGCACTGCACCTTGCAAGGTCCGAGTTCAACCACACGTATTGAAAATGATATGTTAGAAACAATGATAATTATTCGGCTCCAGCTGGAAAAAAAAAATAATGATCTTCCAAATCGAAATCTAGAGTTTCAGTGGAGAGAGGTCAATTTATGTCCCAGTTTGGTCGATTGGTCTCGATGTTGCGGAACATATATATTGAAGATCCAAGAAATACACGTCATTCCTATTGATTCCCAGTTATAGAATTCGTGCATTAAATAATAATTAAAGATTGTGTGTGTATATATATATATATTGTAATTCCATGCATCAAATCAAAGAAGCAGATGAATCATGATGGTGATTGGTTAGGTTTGATATTTATAATTGCTCATTTAGTGTATGGGCTTTAGATGTATGCTAGTTGGGCTCAATGATTAGGCTTAGTTGAGCCCACCTATATTTAGATTTCGATTATTTTGCAGCCCATTAAAAATTGGTGCTTCATTAAAAAAAAATGAAACGAAAAAAGTTATTGATAAGACATTGTGCACCAAAATATAAAATCAAAAATAAGAAGGATCAAACGGCAAATTCCCAAAATTCTCCTAAAATCACCGATCGCGACAAACAAGATTAGGCAAAGATCAGTCTTTCTCTACTGGCTTTGTCCCCAAACATTATTTATTACCTTTCCAGCGCTCGAGAAGCTCATTCGAAGGACAACAGTTACAGATCGCCGCCGGAATCCGATTCGACAATGGCGTGGCTCGCCCGATCCATCGCTAACTCTCTCAATCTCGACGGCTCCGACGATGACGATAAAGAGAGCGAATCCGGAGCGAAATCCAACCCCCAAAACGACGCCGGACCATCGAAGTCGCCGCCCTCTTCATCCTCGCCGCGCGGGGTCAAGGAAGACCTCTCCGAGATATCGAAGACGATATCCCGCCAGTTTTGGGGCGTAGCTTCTTTTCTAGCCCCGCCGCCCGAGCAGAACCGATCCGAGGCTTCGGATGCGAGTCAGGGCGCGGATCCTATCACGGGGATTAGGGGGGATTTCGCGGAGATCGGGGGTAAGTTCAGGAGTGGGATATCCAAGCTGTCGAATAATATCAACGTGTCGGAAATTACCAAAATGGCCTCGAGCTTGCTGAAGCTGGAACCGGAGGATGAGGGTGAGATCGGAGGGGGAAGTGTGGAGGTCGTCGGTGTGACGGAGGAGGTGTTGGGTTTCGTGAGGGATATCGCTCTGCATCCAGAGACTTGGTTGGATTTTCCGATTTTGGATGTTGATGGAGATGATGATGGTATGTAATGATTGTGATTTTAAGAAGGTTGTTGGGAGTTGTGAGGTTTTATTGGGCTCTTGAAAACCGGGAGTGGGTTATTTAGGACTATAGATTTCTTGCGGTGGGTTTATTGATGAATTATTGTTGATTAGGCAATAAAGTTCAGAACATTTACACACTGATTGACCTTATCAGCTTGTTTAAGCTGATAATTTTGATCGTTTCCGGTTAGATTTTTTTTTCCTGGTTGGTTGGTGGTTTGTCTGCGCATGGTTAAGCGAATTTATGTCTTATCGGGCACATTAATGTTTCCTTTGGAGATTTTATAGCTACTTCATGAGATGATGTTCTATTGGTTGAAATAGGCTAATTCTCCTGAGTGGCATGTCAATTTATGGCATTCAATATTGATAGAGGCACCACAATTTAGAATGAGTAAACGAATCTTGTTGAAGGAAAGTATTATTTTCATCCTTTTGAAGACTGAAACATTCGCTTCTTACTTTGTTTAAAGTTCATGTAAAGACAAAATGTCTGTTATTATTGATCTTGATCTTGTTCTGTTAATTATATTGTTCTTGATTCCTAAGGATTTTTTTGTATGTGTGTGTATGCTAGATTTTGATCTGTCCGATGCTCAACAAGAACATGCCTTTGCTGTGGAACGTCTTGTCCCAAGCTTGACCGATTTGAGGATTGAGCTCTGTCCCGAGTACATCAGCGAGAGTTGGTTCTGGAAGATTTACTTTGTGCTCCTTCATCCTAGGCTAGATAAGGAGGATGCTGCAATTCTTTCAACACCACAGGTACTTTTCTGTTGTTTCTTTATAAAAACTTCTTTCCATTTCTTTCATTATATCTTCTGCTGATATCTATAACTTTTCTGCTGATGGAACATATCTGTTATTTGCTGCTCAAGCTATTAGTTGGTTATTACGTTGTCATTCTGATATTACTTATGACACTAGCTTGTTTGCTATCACATTCTGCTTTAACTTATTTGCTAGTGTGAACTCAGTTATGTATAATTGAAGGGGAGGTTAACAACCCTTATAAATGCTACAATGTACACTTCACCTGGGAAAATTCGCACAATTTCAAACTATATGCTGTTGGTGCAATATTTGAATAGCGTCTTGTGGATATGATATTATAATCTTTTATGAAAATGAAGCAAACACCGGCTTTACATGTTCTTATTATATCCTGCTTTCAGATAATGGAAGCCAGGGCCTTATTGGCAAATGAGCTGAAGAATCGGAGAACCAAACTCGATGAAGACTCATCAGGCCAAAAGTCTCCAGATTCAGACAAAAATCCCAATACCAACAATGAAGAGCCCCTCTCTGTCCCGTCCCCAGTTCAATCTCAACCCGAAATCAAGAAAGAATTGGGCATTGGAATACCCGAAACTGCGGTGCCAGCTACTCCCGAAACCGTGAAGCATTCGCTCGAGAGCAGAGAAATACAAATCGAGGACAAAGCAGTCATTGAAGAGGAGAAGAATGCTCCTCCTCCTACTCCTACTACTACTACTACTCCTCCCCAGGTCAAAGAACAGTACTTTAAACCTGGCCCATCAAATTTTTCCAAAGACAAGGATGAAGATGATGATGATGATGATGATGATGATGATGATGCTGCTGATGCTGATGATGATGCTTGGTTGAAGGAGGAAGAAAATTCAGAAATTGTGGGTGGTAACAACATTAGAAGCACAATCCCCATTGTTACTGACGAGGATGTCTCTTTCAGCGATCTCGAGGAAGAAGAAGATGATGCAAATACTAATAAGATGAATTATTACAGCTCAGACAAGGATTCCCGAGATTGGGTTCAGCTGGGGAAGAACTCATCTTCTGAAGCTTCCTCAAAGGATATGAATGCAAATGATGGTAAGGAATCTAATGACTGGCTTGATGTTGATGATGATGTTGCTGCTGCTACTTGAATTGAATGGTCGTGTGAACAAATAAAATATACTCATTCAATCTCTGTTTGTTACTTAAAATGCTGCTGGGCTCATGTATAGAGATTCATTTTCTTCAAGTCCTGTCTTTGTTTTACGTACGGTGTCATAAATGATGATGGTTTGTGTTGTATATAATGTTGTCATAAACCGGAACTTGTCAATTGTCTTATGAATGAAAGATTCTGTGATTGATTAAGTTAATTTTAATTTATATTTAATGCGGTATTATTCTAGTTGTACAGTAAAAAAAAAAATTCAATTGCTATTACATCTGAGTTTTTATCGAAATATTCGATTCATAATTGAGAAAAGCCGTTGCCTCGAAAGAGCCAACTATTAACAGGGCAAGATAAAAAGAAAAGGAAGCACGCTGTTAAAGCAACGCCGGCGATAGGCTGAGGGGCGGCGGAAACACCGCTGGAACCGCCATGGCTCCTCACTCCGATGGGCCAGTGAGCTTTTGGACGACATCCCTGAAATCTTTGGCGTCGACTTTGTACACTCTTGTTGGTGTCGGAATCGTTGGGGAGATGGGTTTTTTCTTGATTTTATGTAAGAATTTGGGATCTCGATGATACTGATGATGATGATGATGATGAGAAGAAGAGCGCTGAGTCGAAGATGAATATTGGGAGGGAAGACGAAGAGGAAGCTGAATTGTTATTAGTAACATTTAAATATCGTGGTGGCTCCATGATATTTAATGAATATGTATTTATAATTCGATTCTGCTTATTTTGCTTATTGTTTCGGAGGTAATAGAATCGAATGATCTATTTATTTATATGCACGCACAAAAATAAAGATTATGTAAGCAACCACGTAGTGTTATGATCATTTTCCTATTTTGTTATACGCAATTTTATTGTCTATATTCCAATGAAATATTTACGTATAATATTCTAAGGTAAGTCTCCATCACATAAAAAAGAACCTTCCATCCTCAATTAGATTTTTAATTGCATCTCACTCTCAGCAGTCAAAGGTAAGAATACTTAGATGGGATGTAATGTACTATTTGTTTTCTTCTAGAAAGGTGGTTGGGGTTATTCTGTAATAATTATTAATTAGTACCCCCAAATCCCAATATGATTTAGTGGGCTTAGACCGAGCTATGCTATGGGCCAAGCAGAATAACTGGCTCATTGGAAAAGAATGGGGCACATTTTTTGCTACTTACTAAATTATTTCCTATATATTTCACTGATTTTTTTTAACAAACATTTGTAAATAAACGAAAAGATGTGGGTTATTTACTGTAGAGGAAGTAATGAAAAGATTTCTACAATTTTTCCGAAGAAGATGTGTATGTACGATGGGAGAAAAGAGAATACACATTACGTACAACTATATTATTGAATAGAAAGCAAATTACAATTACAACTTGCTCATATATGTGAAGGAAGATGTGAACGGCCATGCAACTATACATATATATTATTTTAGCAGGCTGACACGTATATTACTTCATGCTCTAATTGCTAAAAAAATATCAGAAAGAAAATTATTATTAAACCAATAAAAGATAGAAGAACTCCTGCAAACAATGCATATATATATATTCGTTCCCGTGCTGTTTAATCTAACCAGGCCATCACTTGCTTAAACTTTAGATTAAAATAAGTATAATTGATATTGAGCAATTAAAGATCGATGAAAAATCCAATTCAACATATGTTAGTTACATGCAATCCGTTGAAGAGAGTCGGCTGTTATTACTAATTGTGTGCTAAATAATGTATTATTTTTCTAAATCACTGACAAAATAGTATACCATAAATTGACTAATATATTATAATTGGAAAAGGGTATAGGTAGATAACCTACCTAATGCACATGTTCTCTACAACTTTCATCTATCAACTGGTAGTAACTAGTTCCAGTTGATAAATAGATTATCAAACATGTAAAGAGATTATTAATCATTCATAAATAATAACGAACCACACAGACAAGCCATGTAATATATTCACTCAACTTTCTAATCTCCTGTTACTGTCAAAACATAATATAAAAAATCATAAACTAAAAAATAATGATCGCTTCAACTCTTCCAACTTGATGTTCTCATTTTGTATCGTGACATATAATAATATAGTTGACATTTTTACCTGAATGATATCTAGTGGCCCTTCTCCTATTATTATTATTATTATTATAATTATTATTATTATTAGCATCGACAGAGTTATGAGAGGAAATCAAAATTGAAATAATATATATATATATATATATATATATATATATATATACATTTTTACAAAATGAGAGATTCATCTAAAACTAACTGTTGTAGCTTGAAGAGATTATATCATGTATATATTCATGGAATGAAATCAATTTTTCAATAACTTTCAATCTCTTACGTTTTCATATAATGATAAATAACACATATTTGCATAAATATATGACAGATTAAAAATACAAAATGTCATTTTATATGTCATCACAAGTGGTAAATAAAAGAATAAACCGATGAGGAATTCAATATAAACTTAATATATTGTGAGACCCCATCTCCAATTACTAACCAATATATAGACCACCTTCCATTATATAACGACGCATTCACATCACATCCACCTCCTCCTCCTTCACACATTTATCACCGGATCTCAAAACCCTATTCAAAAAAATTACAAAAGCCATGATCTCCAAAGCCAATAATAAAGAAACGACGAGCACCCTCATCAAGTACATCAAAGCCCCGATCCGCGTGCTCGCACGCGCCAGGGACTTCTACGTGAGATCCCTCACCGGCTGCGGCACCAACATGGCCTACGGCAACGCCATGGGCTGCCCCACCCCTCAGATGCCGGCGGTTCAGAGATCTTTCTCCGTCAACTCGCCCAACGCCAGGTTCAGAACCGTCGACGAGGACCTCCCGGAGCTCATCAGGATGTCGTCGACGAGGAAGGCGGGCGTCAACGGCGGAGATGGAGGATGGGCGGCGGCGGCGGGTCAGCTTCCACGGTCTAGATCGACGCCGGCCGGCGTTTCGGGGACGATGACGACCACTTCGAAGGCGGTGTTTGGGAAGATTGATGAGGAGATAGAGGTTGATGTGTTCGGCCAAGAAGATGACGATGGGGTGGGGCTGTTGGGGCCGCCGGAGAAGGCTTATGGAAGAAGCAAGAGTTACGCCGCCGTCGTTTCGACTAAGGTGGCGGCGTAGTGGTGGTTGTCGTCATACTTTCTTACCGTTTTGGCTTGAGATCTTACAAGTTTTTATTATTGCATGACTGCTCATGATCTAATTGTAAGAGATGTATTACAGTGTGCTAAAAAGTCGTATGTAGGGTTTTGCGTGTAGTGTACTGTGGATTTGAAAGGACATGTCAATGATATTTATTAAAAAATAATTAAAAAAGAAGATAATGCGAATATGGGCCATTGTTATCTATAGTTAAAAAATCATTTGCCTTTATGAAAATCAATGGGCGCAGGCGGCCTCTATATTTAAAAATAGAATTTTTATGACTAAAAAGGTAGTATCAAATTGAAAAGTTAGCATTCAATTGAAAAATGAATTGGGTACATGAAATTAAATCAAAGTACATTTTTTTTTAATTCTTTCAAAAGTGGTGGTTGTTTTTCTAATTTGAGCAATTAAAAGTTGTATAATTATACAAATATGAAAGCAAGTGTGAAAAGAGGGAAATATTTCTTGAACGGTGGAATATTAAGATGAAATGCATGATTTGGTCCTTCCTAATTGGCGATGGATGTATACGGTAGTTAGTGGATTACGCGTAAGCAGTAACTAACCCACGATGGGGCTGAATAAAATAAAATAAATTGTAATCAATGTTCGATTTATCTTCTGTAGGCTTGTTTAGCAAATCAACGCTAGTCACTTACGAGTTTCGACGCCAGTAAATAAAAATTAACGCCGTTGCCGGGGATCGAACCCGGGTCACCCGCGTGACAGGCGGGAATACTCACCACTATACTACAACGACTTTGTTGCTCCTTTTGCCTAACAACAATAAACAATGGCTACGACTGGACTGAGGCCCACAAGGTTGTAATTATAACTTCATACACGTAATAATACACTAATTTTATTCTATGATATTATATTCACATATAAGATATAATATTTATAACATTGGTCTTCCCAATTGAAGTATAAAGTGACGCAGAATATCTATTAGCTACAAACCTAAATCACACGTACTTTTGTAGAAAATCTGAATTCTGAAGGACGAAAATAGTACTAACAGCACAATCAATAAATACAGCACGTGTTATATTTGCGTCGTTATCAGATGTCGCAGGTGAGATAACCCCTGCAACTTCACTCCTCTTATCTAACTGACATCGCAATATACATTTAATAAATTTTAATTGATAATTTATTAAATTATCCTTTTTCAAGATAATATCATTTTAGCTTCTATATCTATGGGACGATGTTAAACTTAATTAAAAGGCCATCAAACACCATAGTAGTAGTAATACTATCTATTTATGCACACAGATAATATTCCGTTCACTTCACACATACAATAAAAACAGCCGGCGCCACCTCATCTCAGGCTGCCGGAAAATCAAACGGCACCGGTTTAACCACCGTCGGGTCGCCCAGATCCGGATGTACGAACCCGTATTTCCTCAGCACCTGATTATCCGCAAACGTCAGAGCCCTCTGCATACCCTGAAAACAGCTCTGACCCGAATACTGCTGGTTGTGGTCGCCGCTGCACGGCTGACATCCGGTGAAGTGCGTCACGAACGGCCGCCGCAGGCTCCCATATCCGTACCCCAATTCCTTCAGATTCTCCTCCCACGACTTCGCGTAGGCGCCGCTCACCTTCTCGGCGTGCCTCCTCCTCAGCCCCGGTTCCCGCCGCTCGACCTCGGCGTACTTGGCGGTGTAGTTGTCGAAGTTTCCGACGATCTCCACCCAGTAGCCCTCGAAGTAGTACTCGCTCTCGATGTAGATCTTCTTCCCCCATTTCTCCCTCTCGTTCAGCAGGAGGTAGACGAGCCCCGATTGGTCGTCGGAGTCCTTGAAGACCTTGTCCTTGAAGAGGGAGCTTAGGGTTTCGCCCCACTTGTCGTACGCCGGCGACTGCGGCCCCATTCCGGCCCAGACGTCCATGAAGTCCATGGCCCACTGGCCGTTCCTTATCAGGAAGACGCCGGCGTTTATTCCGGTCCAGCTTTTTGATTCGTAGACGACGCTCTCCCAGCCGTGGACGACCATGTTGTGGTCACCGTACCGGTCCAGCGGGAGCTCGAAGTCCATGTCGGTGAAGGCGGCGTCGGAGTCGACCCACCAGATCCACTCCGCCTCAGGGTGGGCAAGCATCGCCGCCTTGATGACGGGGGTTTTGGCCCAGAAGGACCACATCTGCGGCTGAAGGAGGACGTTGTTGTAGAAGATTTCGATCCCGTGGCGGCGGCAGTAGTCGACCTTGTTCTTGAAGAGCTTGAGGAGGAGGTAGTCGCCGATTGGGTTCTTGCAGGGCGTCGCCTGCGAGCCCGTGACGAGGAGGATTCGGGTATCCGACCCGGGTTTGAAGGAAGGGTGCTTCTCCAGCCAATCGCGTCGCTTCTCGTCCCAGTTCTTGATGGGCGAGGAGTCGATGGTGTAGCTCAGGGTCGGGTCGTCGTAGAACGTCGTTGACTCCTGCGGGTCAAAGGCGAAGTCGGGAACCGACGGCGGCGGCGACGGCGATGAAGGCGCGTCTGCTGTGGTCGTGCAAGGGACGATGTCGTCCTTTTTGTTTTCTGCGAATGAAGTGCCGGAGAAAGTGGGGTTTATTGGGTTATTTGATGCCGTCGACGGCGCGCAAAATGACCAAAGTGCCCACAGGGCCAAGAAGGCCGCCATGGCTATGCCGGGGTAGAGAAACCCTTCCGATAAAAACGAGGTCATCGATTTGAGGCGAGAGTTGCCGTGCTTCGCCATTGAAGAATAAGAGAAGCTTTTTACTGTTCAAAGGTATTATGGGACTGTTCACGTGGAGAAGAAAGAGGACACATTCTTATATAAAAATGAGGGTTCGAGTCCATTTTTTTTTAGCTTTATTAATTACGTTTCTTTTTTTTTTCGTAGGGGTGGTGGAAATGGTGACATGTGGCGGCTGTGGGAAATTAATGCTTGCCACCGCCGTGATGTGGCGGAGACTCTTAGGGAGATGGGAAAGTACGTGAAGGCAGAGGCAAATAGTTCCAAAATTAGAGATGAGGTGAGAAATGTTTGAATATTACGACAAAGATGCTTTGTGAAAAAGTAACGTAAGGCCTGCAGAGAAGTGAGGTAAGGAACATAAATGGGCGATGTGGTGGTTGTTGAGCAGTGCAGTGATGGAGTATATTTCATCGAGGGTTTTGTTTTGGTTTGTATAGTTTCTTTCTTCTTGCACAAATGATGCTTTTGCTTGGGAGGTGATGGATAGACACGTTACGTTGCAACACCGACATCATTAATTTTGTTTTGGGATGATGTCTTATGAATCGCAAACAAGTATGTTTTAAAACAAAAGTAGCCAACAACTGCTCTCGTAGCTCAGTTGGTTAGAGCACCCGTTTAGTAAGCGGGAGGTCTTGAGTTCGACTCTCAACGAGAGCACGAATTATTAGTTTTAATTTTTTTTATTTACTTCGATTAGTATTTCGAGCTTCAGATCCCTTTTGATACTATTTACTATTTTTTGCCAATGATGAACTCTATCTCCTTCTCAGATGCCGCAAGTAGGGAAAATACACGATTTTATTATTCCTATCCATCTCTTCAGAAGAAAAAAAACATCATGCTTCCAAAGTCTATTTCTTCTCAACGACAAGCCCACTTTCTTCTCATGCCTGTGTATTTGTAGTCCACTATTTTTGGGGAGGGGTTTACATCCCATTTTTCTTGCTATGGGAAAACGGGCAAATCCGATGGCATTGCAATATGCTTTGCATTTGCTGCTTAATATGAAGGAAATCATCAAATGGCATTATTTCTCTTCCTAGTTTATTTCTTTCCTGCTCGAAATCGTTAGGTTTTATTTTTCAGTCACAAAAGCATAGTCCCTCCACATCAGACTAATTTTAACTTGGAGCTGATTTGAACTTCATTATCCGCATAGTACCTACATCAACCTGATTTTCCCAACTAGAACCAGAGCCAATTTTGAGCCTTATCTGGTTACAACAACCCAAAGACCCGACCCGACCCGGATGGTGTCTGGCTGGGCAAGTGATCGACCCACAAAAGAGGAAAAAGAACTCAATCATACATATAACAAAGTGAAGTTTAGAACACACTGGGAATCAAATGAACTCAGGAGAATATCGCCCCAAAACATGAATCCACATACCACAGCATTAATTTATTGAAAAAAGATCCACTAGCCATCTTCATCTCCACCAATCCAAGACAAGATTTTTTGCTTATATGATTGCAAGAGTTCTATAGCAACACTCAACAGGGCCTTTTGTTGATAACGAACTACATTATCAGCAGGAAATAAAAAACAATTCTTTGTCTACGAAAAAAAAAATTAATCTTTCCTGGGACTGGATTATTCCAATGCCACAGTAGCACCGAGTTCCTTGAGCTTGGCCACGATCTTCTCAGCTTCCTCTTTTCTCGCGCCCTTCTTCACAACCGCGGGCGTCTTCTCCACCAGATCCTTAGCCTCCTTGAGCCCCAAATCGGTACAAGCCCTAATTTCCTTAATGACCTTGAGCTTCGCAGCCGCGTCGAATTTCTCCAATCTCACGTCGAATGCTGTCTTCTCCTTCGCCGTCGCATCGGTTCCGGAGCTGGCGACGGAGCCTCCGGAACTCCCCGGGTGAGGAGCTGCGACGGCTGGGCCGTACCGATGGGTGCCCATCTTGTGACGCCAGAGGATGGCGTAATCGTGGCGCTCGATTTTGTTTAGGTCCAAGAGCTCCCTGGCCATTCGATCGAGCTTTCGCGCTCCGGTTTCCGCCGCGGTGCATTGGGTTCTCCGGAGGAGAGACGTGTAGGGGAGTCTTCGAATTGCGGCGAACATTTGCTAGGTGTAGGACTGTTTTTTTTTTGTTCCTTTTCTGACGGGAAATTGAATAATAATTATATACCAATTCTATAAATTTTAATTTAAATTAAGAAATACGAGTACGACAAGCAATAAACTGCTTGAGGACACATTTGGTACTCCAAAATAGGACTGCCAATAATATTGGGAACTAATGGGGAGTTCTATAATTACAGAAAATGGTATCGGTTTCAATTTGTTAATTTCCCTATCAAACTTTAATGTCAAATAATAATATTAGAGTGCTGACAAAAAAAGAATAAATCCTTAATCATACAAACCTTAAAGTTAAAAGATCCATCCATACAAGGTTGAGAGGTTTTTGTCCTAATCCACATTAAAATACACAACAAAAAAACACAAAAGAAAAATAAAAATTCCAATTCTACCTAATTCTCAAATCTCCATCAAACGAATTAATATAAAAAAAACACTAAAATATAATGACATCACAACGACGGCTTCCACGCGCTAGCCCACACCACCGGCTGCTCCTTCCAGCAAAGGAATATTCCGGCGGAATCGTTGCTCTGAGCTATCATCGACCAACCTTCTCTGTACCTCCTCAGCAAAGCCCTCATGTCATCGCACACCTCCTCGTTGAACAACACGGGTCCAAAACCTCCGCCGCGCAGCCGATGCGACCACCTCGACGCCACCTCCCGGCGCTCCACCGAAGACTCCTCCGCGCAGCCTAGAAGGTCCACCATCTCCCTTCCCGCCGCTCGCTCCAGCATCAACCGCTCGTTGCTCGTCTTGGGGAAACTCTCGTCCAACGCCTCGAAGAAAACCCTATACCACCTCAGGCATTCCTGAAAACCTCGTACGAACTCCGATCCGTCGAAGCCCACGTTGAAATTAGCTTCTTCCTCCACCACCGTCACGATTTTGGGGTTCAATCTTCTGAAAACGGATATCAAATAATCCCTTCGGTTTCCTGCCGACGTAACCGCATGCAAAGCTCCGACGCAGTTGATAGCGAGGGCTTCGTCTTCTCTGACGTCTAATTCCGACATATCCATCTCCGACAAGTCACCTTCGTGATGGACAACGTTGAATTTGAACGGAACCCCCATGAGCCTCGCGAATTTCTCCATCCTCTGCCCGATTTCCTTCATGACCCTATGCACCGCCACACCGCCGCCGCCGGATCCGGCGGATCTCTTCCGTGAAACCACGGTGGTGAGCCTGAGGTGCGGAGCCTCGTCGGTGCGCGTCGCGAGAGCTTCCAACAGGGTCGGCCACTGCGTGCAGTAAGTGTTACTCACGTCGATTATGTGGAGCTTCGGCTCCCCTTCGAGGGCCTCCAAGATCGCGCCGTTGCACGCCACGTGTCCGAACGTGGTCCAAGGGCTGACCTCCTGAAACTTTAGGACCGTCTTCCTCGTAGACTCGAAGGAGCACGTTTTTTCAGACGCGTTCATTAGGGTTTCGTAGGTTTTCTCTCCGGCGTCGGTCATCCTCCCGAAGAGGGCTTGAAGGAAGTAGCTCGCCAGCTTCTGATCGGTGTCTCCGTACGGAGAGCTCAGCTCGTTTAGCATCCACATGAGATGTTGAACCCTCGAACTGTTCCTATCGGCTATTGCTCTCGCGGTCTCTGCAAGAATCTCCGAAGCCCACTTGGAATTCGGGGTGGAGAGCAAATTCGTGAATTCCATGATGTTTATATCTCTGTGGTGGTGGTGGTGATCATAGGTGGTGGTGGTGGTGGTGGTGGTGGTTGGAGTAGGCGGCGGGGTGCTTGAGAGCGATTGGTGGTGGTGGTGGTGGTGGTGGTGGTTGTTGTAAGGGTTGTAGTAATGTTTGGAGGAGGAAGAAGATAAATCTTGGTCGGTGTTATTACTACCATCATCGGCCATGAAGAAGTTGAGGAGGCATTCTTGATCTTTATTATCTAATTGGTAATAATTAGGGCTGATGACGATGTTGTTTTGCTGTGAGGATCTTGAGCTTGTTGTGGAATTGAAGGATTGTTGATCTGATGAGTAGTACCCTTGTTGTTGTTGGAAGCTGACTAGAGATGTAAACAAGGGATGATCCATATTATCTAATTATTCAAAAAGACCCACGAATGAAAAATGCTAACTTTTCTTTATCAGAAAAACTTTGGGTGTGTGGGTTTCGTTGGTTTTGTCGTGTGCGTATTTTCTGAGCTTTTGGGTAGTTTTTTAAGGGTTTAAAGGTATGTGGAGACTCTTGAAATTGGAATTTCGATGAGCTTTTTTTTTTTTATCCTTTTTATTATCCCCTCTACGTGAAAAAGAGGATTTGATAAGAATCTAATTGAGAAAAAGGCTTTGCTTTTTCTTCTGTGTAGAGTGGTGGGGTGATGGATGTGTTTAATAGGTAACGCTCTTGTTTTAGTAACGTTGTCTATATGATTAACGGTTGGATTTGGTCAAAGTAATAGAAAAATAATACCACTTGATTAGTTTAATATATTACTATATTGTATTATATACATGTATAACTTTATTAGAGAGAAAACCTTATTAAAAAATTTTATTCCATCATGCTAATTCATTTATTTATATTGTTTGATCAAACATCGGACCGAATAGTTGTCCGGTGGCTCTCTCTATATAGATATTGAAATGGTCAATTGTATATATATATTATATATATATATATATATAAATATAGATCAATTCAGACGAGTATAAACAATTAATTTGCCAGGCAAAAAGATGTTAAAAAAGTGAAGTAAAAAAGATAGCAATGCCTGAGAAAACGATAATTATATTATATTTCAGCGGGAAGAGCTTTTCATGCAAACTCGAGCTTTTCTTTCTTTCCTTTCGTATTAAACGAGAAATATAATATACTAAATATATAATATTTGGGAAATCAAGTATAAATAAGTTGGGATATTGTCATTCAAAATTCTCTGGAAAAAAATCAGGTGAGTGCAGTGCATGCGTGTCAAATCCGATTTTTATAAATAAATAAATAAAGCTGCCGGCGTGCACCATCAAACCCACTAACAACGTAATAATTATAATAACATCAATAGTAATTCATATTGATTTAAACATTCTTTGTCCCCCAATAAAGACTCTGACAACATTCCCACTTACTCATTTTCCCATCAATTTCTTTACTGGTTTCGATGATTCGACTTAAACTAAGGAAAGTAATAGATTTTATTAACGGTGTGATGTCTATATAAAACAAGATTATTAGTGCCTTTATTCCCTTTTTAATGGCCATATAATTACCAACTAAATCACTTCATTATAACTTACCTTTCCACTTAACAAACACACTAAGGAAAAAAAGTATCAATATTTGCTCAATTTTCCCATCTCCTTTCCCCTCTTTTTCTTTTACGACTTTGTGAAGACATTTATAACATTCAGTGGACTTACACAAAGATAGTGTTGTCTTCTCAACATTATTTGTAGGATGTTTTTCATCATCCACTACTAAGATAGGACTATCCTGCAATTTTTCTTTTCCCCTATTATCGAAACATATCCAATCTTATCTAAGGGGACACCAAAAAGATATAAAATGTCACAAAATAGGTAACTATAGAAAAAAATATGGATACGGATTTAACTTTACAATCATCCGAAGACGTTTATATCGTATGAGGAATGGGCCTCAATTTGTTCAGCAGAAACATTATAATACACGGCAACGCATAGGGGAGATTTTTATTCAATATATTAACAATTTATTTCAGTGGTGATCGTCAATGCCCGTGAAAACCTGTTGGGAGAAGTGCGAAAATAAAAGTCCCATTATTTTGCAAGAGCTCAAATGTTTCACATGTAATAACATATTTTTGCCTATTCGTGTGATTAGAGCAATATTTTGCTGATTTCTATAGCAAACAAAGAAAGACATGCCTTTTATTTTCCCGGCACGAGCCAGCTTGTACAATCCCTTTGGATCCCTCGTTTCACACACTTGAAGAGGCACATTCATATACACCTACCAATAAAATAAAATATTTTATGATGGACTTCTCAATTTAAATAGATCAGCTATCAGTGGATTAGAGAGACTGATGAAGAATCTAAACAGATTCGACCGTACTTAATATTTAAAATATGTGCTTGCCCCTCTCTAATCATGTGTTTGGTTTGTGCCTTAATGGTCCGTAGAAGCCCAAATAAAAATAATAGGCCGGTTTAAACATTCACGGCCCAAAATCTACCTAGGTATATGTATGTATGTTGCTAACAACCCTTTTCCTGTTACTAATATTTAAGCACACGGCTAATATTTCAAGCACACCCGATACGTGTATTGTAATTTGTAATATTAATATATGTATATATTTTAAATTTAAGACGTTATTTCAATTTTAATTGTTTAGATTTCTAAGATTAAATATCAATATAAAGGAAGAACTGAGTTGCGAGGTTATAATTGCAATAGAGAAAAAAATATAAATGGTAAAATTGTTATTACCTAAGACGTACTAATTGACAGTTTTAACCTGCACTTCTCCCATTATTAAATAGAAAAGATAGAATATATAATTTTACGTGTTTTTAGCAATAGTATGATTCGATGATTTGCCCTCCATGTGATATGAGGACTACTGAGGTGTCAAACCCAAAATCTTATAGGTTCGATGAATGAAACACGTGTTAGATTTTGTTTTAGGTCTTGTCAGAATTTTAATTAGTAACTAGACACTGTCAGAAAAAATTGAGTTTTAAGGACCAGATTTTACACGAACACTTCATTGTTATGCTATAACAATATATAGTAAGTTTGTGGTATTAAAGGATGTTTATGTTACATTTTCATTAATAATTTTGTAAGTTTAGGTTCTTACTTTAATGAAAACTATGATTTTAGAATATTTTTTTTTGACATGGTATGAGCACCGATTTGAAATTATAAAAGGACTTAAAATCAAGTTAGAGCTACTTTTTATATTGTCAATTAATTTTAGAGGGTAACTACACTTGTATTTTAGGGGTTAAGTAGAAAAGATCTTATATCTACCCGCACGCAAAAAAAAAAAAAAAAAATTGTTCTTAGGTGAGCAAATTTTATTGTATTGAATTTTCTCCCAAGGGTAACTCCCCTCGCCCCGTACCTCTAATGTCCAATCATTAACATAATAATTGCATGCATGCATGCACACAGCTACAAAGATCTGACGGCTTAAATTAATCCCGGGACCACAAAGATACTAAAATCTAAATAAATGAATAATATGCGTGTTGGATCCGACAAGGTGATATGTCGCTCTCATATAATTATGTCGAAGCCGTTCATCAGATACGTACAAGTGCGTGCAATTGCGACCGTTCATATTCACTCTACACACATTTCACAACAAAAAAAAAAAATTCTAAAAAGCCCATCGTGAGATATTTAATAATAACTTGCTTTCTCTTTCACACGCCAATCATCGCCATTGTTGTTACAGCTTCCAACGACGACAGGCTTCTGCGACACAAAAAATAAAATAATAAAAAAAATTGGAGCTGTAACAGCGAAGATATTGGCTCCCTCATTTTTATAAGAAAATCCATCAAGCAGAAGATTAATAATTGAAATTCATCATACATACGCTTCATTGTTAGTGTTTGTGGATGTTATAAAAGCCTATAAGCCTTTGCCCTGTGTTCTTCTTATCGTAGGTAATAAAATATATTTTCTTATTATCCCTTTTTGGCACGAATCCCAATTATTCGGTTGATGAGATAAATTTATTCATTTTCTTTTTCCCTAAAATTTAGACGAATTTCCGACAATGTTGCCTCCACCTCCACCTCCACTAATGCCTCTCCAATTCAACACGAGACCGAGCAAGAGAGCCCTACACGAACGAAATTGCTGTGCTTCCAACGATAAAAACATCGCATCGACCACGTGGGATCGTCTCTTCGATGAAGCTTATAGAGCCGATGTCGTAATTTGTGCAGAAAATGGCGGCGTCATCTACGCACACGCTAGCATCCTCGTATGTTCTTTGGGTTTTTCTCCCTAAATCGCTGAAAAGATGAGACAGCTTTGTTTAATGTCTTGCTTATTTTATTACAGGGCGTTGCTTCTCCGGTCCTGAAATTTATGCTACAGAGAGAAAAACTCCGCCATGGCCGACCTCACCGAGAAACATGTATTAACATCCCCGGAATCCCACACGAAGCTGCTCGAGCTTTCATTCGATTCCTGTATACTTCAAGGTAGCAGCTGTTTAATCCTCAAATCAAACAAAATCCCGAAATACGATTGCAATAACGTCAAAAACTTTGGCTTTGATTTGCAGATACGAAGAGGAAGAAATGGACCAATTTGCGCTGCCTCTTCTGGTGCTGTCGCACGCCTACGTTGTGCCTCATTTGAAACAGCTGTGCGCGTGTTGGATAGAGAAGTGGCTCATCGACGTAGAGAACGCGATCGATGTATTTCAGCTCTCTCTTCTCTGCGACGCTCCTCGGTTAAGCCTCATCTGCCACCGATTCATTACATCGAATCTTAAGGCCGTTTCTTCCTCCGAGGGATGGAAAGTCATGAAAGAAAGCCACCCCGTGTTGGAGAATCAAATAATCGAGTCCTTAATCGACGAGCACATCGTAAAGATAGAATCTTTTTTACATATCTGCCGATAATTTTTTAGTTCTTAATAACGAGATTATGGGAAATTCTTGCAGAGGAAAGAGGAATCAGCGGGGAAATCGAACGAGAGGAGAGTCTACGTACAGCTTTATGATGCCATGGAGGCTCTGGTTCACATATGCAGCAGAAAAGGCTCCAAGGAGAAGGCCTTGGGAGGAGAAAATCACGCGCGGGTTTCTTTCTACGAGGCTTGTAAGGGCTTGGAGGTGCTCGTCGGCCACTTCTCTCGGTGCAAGATGAGGAGGAGCTCCGGCGGGTGCGTACACTGCAAGAGGATGTGGCAGATCTTGGAGCTGCACTCGCGGCTCTGTGCTGTTTCCGATGACTGTAGGGTTCCTTTGTGCAGGTGGGATTTTTAATTTTAATTTTTTTTTTTGAAATTGGGGTTTTAGGGGCGTGTGAGATTCTTGGTGAAAGAATCAAGAATCAAGAATCTTGGTTTTGCAGGAACTTTAGGCAGAGGAGGAGGAAGCAGACGAAGAAGGAGGATATGAGGTGGAGGCTGCTGGTGAAGAAGATAGTGAGGTCTAAGAGCATTACTGGTGCCCCATTCTTCTGTTTGGATTTGGCTTAGTTTCAACGGTAATAAAAAAATAAAAATGATGTTTTTTTGAGGTTTCGTTTCCCTTCCGTGGAATTAACAAGAAACGCTCGCTTATTGCTTCCCAATGAAAGCATTACATTGCCTCACTGGCAGTAGTTACAGGTTTAACTAAATAAACTGCAACTGTTATATATTCTGAACAAAAAATTGTAATAAAAATTGAGCCTTTTGCAAAGCATCGTTCTATTTGATCTGCATTATGCTGTGTTTTTCTGATGATTGTACCTACACTTCTTTTTCTTACATCAGCTGCTTCAATTTCCTCTCTTTCTCTGCATCTCCTTCTCAAGAGCTCTCACTAAGGGCCCAAAGATTGCATTTTTAATCATCGTTTTGGGCCACATTGTACCTGTTTAAGACGGGAAATTTCGCACTAACAGGGACCCTAAAAGACCTCCCCGCACCAACGGTTGCCCGATCCTGCATTTTCCCGACATCCCTACACACGTTGTCTAATATGGAAAGAAAATCCCTCACGATCACGAAAACCCTAAAGGGATGTGCCTCTTCCCTCGCAGCATCACCGTGGAAATATTCAGTCACGTCCTTCACCGAACATAAAGCCCTTCTCTCTTCTGCTTTCACTTGGTAGATTTCCTCAGCAGCCCGGTTCAAGAAATCCCTCGTAGCATCGAAAAACTTACCCTGCGTGCTTTTTCTCGCGTATCCCATGATCGATCTCACTTTTCCGAGCCCCACCTCGAGCTTTATTACGTAGCTGCTCAGCACGTCTGAGTCCATGGTTGCAGCCTTTTTTACACCGGCTAGCTCCTTGCTCAGTCCCGAGACTACTTTTAGGCCTTGTTTTCTGAATTCGTCTTCGTTGAACTTGAAACTGGTAACAACAGAAGCTTCGCGCGGGCTCGGGTTATTATCTGCTGCATCAGCTCCTTCTGATCGGATTATTTCTTGGACCACAAAGTGGAGCAATGTCGTTTTGCCATCTGTCCCTTTGACATCAGCCAATTTTAGCAAAGTGTCCAATTTGAAGGCCTTTGCATCCCCGTGAACGGTGCCATCGTTCATGCGGTTCCCCGTTCTTAGGACAGCTTCGAGGAGCTTAAGGAACATACGGCTGTTCTTTAGCTCTTCGCTTGCTTCCTGCATTTTTGTTGAAATAAATCAATAAAACTAACCAACTACTTCACTTTTTTTTACTCAACAAAACACTTGCAACTATTGCATTACTACCTCTAGTGTCTGAAACGAGCTTCTCAAGTAATTTACTTCGGTGTCAAAATTCGAACGGTACACCATGGCTTCGACCCGTTTGAAGGCGAACGGGATATCGAGGATACCCTTGAGGAATCTCTCAGCTGAGCCTAATTTAGAGATTTCTCCTCTGTAGCTAATGAGTTTTATTTCTTCCTCTTTCGTTGGGGCCATTTTCACTAGTGTCTCCAAGAGCTCCGGTCCCAATCCCTCTGCGTTTCCTGCAGAAGTTAAAAAGAACGATAGCCATTCACCAGAGAGATTCGGGTTTTCGATTTTCTTTTCGTGTGCCTTAAGATCATATAGCAAAGTATTGATTGCTTCACCGTAACATCGCCATATCATTCTTAGCAACATTAATAGCTTCAAAACTGCAAAGTGAGGAAAAATGAATGAATGAAAGCATAATAATACCATTCAAGAGAGCCTCAGAAACCTCTTCCTTGGTGACATTCAGTGCCCGCAGCAAAATTGCGATGTTTTGTGATTTCTTGGGATCTAAGACTCTGATTTCTTGATCCACGGAGGAAGATGGAGGAGCAGATTTCTTAGCTCCTCTGCCGTTGGAATTTGAAGCATTACACCCGAAGAGTGACTCCATTGCATCCTCATTCAACCTGTGCAAAGAGAAGTTTTGTCATGAATATTACACACACTATGTAACCAAGCAAGCACTGTAAAATTGTTTGATCATATACTCACTGGAATGAGCTTGAGTTCAACTGGTCCCAAACTGTGGCTCTGTCCGACGTGGCTCTAACTTTGTCCCAATGTAAAGGCTTCAACTTGGGCTTCGATGCGTCCTTTTCATCGCTGTCGGCTTTTTCTGATGAACCCATAACGCGTTTCTCTGATTCATCTCCATCCTCCTCAATTTGGCTTGTATTTGCCCACGGATTTTCCTCGGGACTTGAAATCTTTGACTGAGAAGAAGACAGAGGTGTTTTCTTATCCGATTTCCGATCCACAATTTTCCTAGGCGCTGAAAGTACCGGCGGCCGGGGCGGCGGCGGAGGTGGAGGAGGAGGCGGTGGAGTCGACATTTCGCGATCGTCGTCGTTGCTTATCGACTGAAGGCGTTTGATATCCGGTGGCGGTGGTGGAGCGGTGAACTTAGCCCTAATCGGAGCGTACGGCAAAGCTCTGCTGGCTTGCATTGGGCCCAGCGAAGAAGAAGGTTGCGGCGGTGCCGGTGCCGGCGGCAGTAATTGCGGCTTAATCGACGGGATAATCACGGGTTTTTTATCCGGAGAAGTCGTTGTCAGCCGCGACGACTTTGGCGAAGTTCTCTTGGAATGTGGAAAGGCAGAGGATTTTTTACTGTTATTATTCAGAAAACTCTTTCTACTTCTCGGAGACTCATTGCTCATAGAAGAAGACCCTTGCGGTGTGTAGAAATTAGTGTCGTGGCTGCTCTCGTCGTCGTCCGACGAAGACATAGGCGGCGGAGAATGAACACTCGGCGGCGCTGGGGCCTGTTTGGTTAAAGGCGGCAGCGGCTGAAGATCCGGGCTCGGCCGGTAACGTTCGAATCTTTTCCCGGGATTCAACTTCCTATACGGCGAGCTATTAGCGATGTTCGTCTCCCGGGCCAACGTCGTCGCCGACGGCTCCACCGTGCCGATGTAGAGGAAATTCGAAGGCGCCGTCCTCGGATCCTCGTTGGCACCCAGCGACGAGCCGCCTCCGACGAGCTTCTGGGTTCCGTCTCCGTCTCCCCTCCGGCGCCTGCGCACGTAAAGCACGACCAGCGACAGCACCGCCGCGAGCGCGGCGATCGTCGAAACGGATGCGACGAGGGTTTTCGTGGCGCTGCCCCTCGACGGTTTTGAGGGCAAAGGATTGGAGACCTCCGCGCTTGAGCTGGTGGGCTGTGTCTGCGACGGTTGCTGTGGCGGAGTTTGCGGCTGGTCGGAGTTTGGGAGTTCGTGGAAGAAAGGCTGGTCTTGGTCGGCTGACTGCGGCGGAGGAGGCGGAGGAGAAGTTGGTGGCGATGGCGTGGCGGGAAATAAGGGCTGGTGAAGGATTCTTCTGGTTCTTGGCTCATCGGAGCTCAAGGATTCGATCGCCGGAGATGTAACTGCAAGTGATAGAATCAAGAAAACGACGGCGACGATGTAATGAGGCCTCATTGTCGGTTCTGATCAGTTCTTGCTTGGTTTATGAGTTTCTTTCCTTTCTTCGCCTCATTCATGTCTGAAATTATCTTTTTCTTCTTTTTTTTTTTCTGATATTAATGTTTATGAGTGCGTGTGTGTGTGTGTGTTTGTCTGTAAAGGAGAAGCTTCTTTCTGTCTCAGTGCAAGATCTAGATTTAGATGCTAATATGAAATATCTTCAGTGTCACCAGTTTCCTCGATTTAATATGAAGAAAGAATGAGTATTGAAATTTGAAGTACGACTAAAAAAGAAATAATGTGTATTTATCATTTTCGGAATTACATTGAATTACAGAAAAGGGGCACATGGTACTTTATTCTTTCTTTTTCGAAAAATGAATGGGACGATGATGACACATTGTTGTTGTGAGAGAGAGAAGAGGACCACGTTCTTGCGACCTTTTTCTCCACGAAAGAAATCGAATTTATATCTAGCTTTTTCTCTCTTGCCGAGGCCAAAAAAGAAATATTCTTGCTTCCTTTTTCCCTTTTGTTTTATTTTCTCTTTTTGTATTTAAAATAAGTTTCATTTTAAAGAATATATATATATATATAGTATACATATATTATTATATATTACCATTACTATGTTACGTCACTGCTGTGCTTGCTCATTATCAGTTATGATGTGTGTTGTTGCGATATTTGAACCATACACGTCGCATCTTCGTTGTGCATAATGTATGGCTATTATTATTGTATTGGTGGTGGCGTTCTGATTTTTTCTTCAAAATCAATGAGATCATAATCACGGTACAATGTTGTCCGGATTATTTAAGAAGCAACACGAGAATTCATAGTTCTAACTTGAATAAAGATAATTAGACTAATGTATGAAAAGATTTCATATTGCGGTATACGAAAGAGACAATTTTTAAATGACGGTATTTTTCTCCTTTACGATAATAATAACGGTTGTTTTATAAGCCCACGAAGTTTGATTTTTTTATCAATCGACTGAACTATGCATGACAATCACACGAGCGACCATCGGGATTGGTTACACATGATCTATACATATTTTAACAATATATATATAATATATATGTATATATCTATTCTATTATATTAATGGTGAGAGGTGCCAAAAAAATGTTCAAATTAGTGTATAAAATATATTCCAATTTGACTTCTCCATTTATAATAATTTATTTGATATGTATTTAGACTCAATCTTTTATTTATTACAATCAAATTCTCACAAATAATTCTTTTAAAAATATTATTTCATTTGTTAAATATTATAAATTTAAAATAACTTAAAATATAAATTAATATTAAATATTTATATTTGGGGACACACGTAAAAATACTAAGTATATATTAATCAAAAGAAAATACAAATCAGATTTCATCGCTTTATCTTCTTTCAAGTTTTTTTTTTCTCACTGGCCTGGCGGAAATTCTCTTTTTCCATTTTTATCTTAGTTAAAGTAAATTTTCTCGATATTTAGTCATGCAAGTGGAATGCTGAAATGGACATCACTTAACTATCTCTAATTCAATTCCCACAGTTAAAACAATTTCATTTATTTCTTAATAGATACATTCATATATGTGTGACTATATAACTTAGTTGAGAGAAACATCAAATCGAGAAAAAAAAAGCAAAAGTTTTATTGTTGATGGTAAATAATTGACTCGAATTGTCGGTTTGGATGTATTTGCAAAGTGATCCATGTAGCAAATATCAGCAATGATCTGCAGTTACTGTTACCATATGGCTAATTATTGTTTGGCTACAAAAAAAATTATAAATTACATGCTAAATATTAGGCTTCATCTTAACTTACGAGAAGTAGTTTCGTTAAATTATAATTTAGATAACGTCAATTTTCTATTGTGTCACGTCAGAAACATATGAACAGTTTTTTTTATTTTTTTATTTCTTCGCATCAAAATTCATATTTGATATTGGACTTGTCAAAGCCAATAATTGCTCGAAATTGTTCATGCCAACACAATTACTTAACGTGTACTTGTTTTTTTTAATAATTAATGATTATCGAGCAAGCAAATTAGCTATTATTTGACGGACAAAAGCATGAGCGCATTAATGAAAACAAGCGTAGATACTGTGTGCACAAATTTATAATCTCACTGTCATATTATTAATGCCTCGAAAGATTGAACAAAAAGATCTTTATTAACGTAAACCTTACCACACTTCACGTATCTTATGTCTACAGAACAAACATATATAAATAAATGAAGACTTCTTAAGGATCAAAGATCCCTTTTTTTACAAGTATCCCAAATGTTGCTTACAAAAAAAAAAGTATATATATATATATATATAACTTAGATTGTTAATTTGGATTGCAATCTTGGCTCAAACTATAGATAGCCCAATAATTAACAATTAGCAAAAAGAAAATTCGTAAAATATTGAAGAGCAAGTGAAGTATGTGACAAGAAAGCATGGGGACCTACCAGAGATGTAGACATTAAATATATTCTCATCCATGATGTTCCTTCCAACACAAATGTCCAACTCCAATCTTTTGGCCCTTTTGATATTATTATTTTCTTACGAAATTGTTTGTATTGAATGGTACAAAACGATTATTTTCTACGAGGTCCATAATTATATAATCATTTATTTGCTCGTAGCGAAAAGACCAAATACAACCAACAATGGAAAAATAAGAAGGGCCTTCCTCAAAAATCTCCGGCGGGTATCACGGCAGCGATTGGATCTCCGTAACCCACAGCCTCTGCAAGCGAAAGAGTAGCAAGAAATGAAAGTAAAAAAAAAAAACGAACCATTGATTAGTGTAATCAATCAAGAAACAAAGTCATAATAAAAATCATACTCCCATCGTCGCAGAGGAACATTACAACTTCTCCAGCCACCTGCGACTGCACAAAGGGTATTACAATTATTACGACTTCATCAGATAAAAGCATACATTGTAATGAAAATGGAAAACAAACAAAAGCTTACTCCGACGGGAACGTCTCCACCAAAACGATCTAAACACCCGATAAATTGGCCCGACTTTATCATATCACCCTGATGAATAAATCATTCAGAACATTTCCAATCGAATGATAACTTTCCCCGAATTTTAGCAGCGGAAAAGAAAATCAACGTAAGAATCACTACCTCCTTACAGGAAGGTGGCTGTTTGCTTCCCTTCAAAGTCTTGCTCCTTCGGAATAAACCAACCTGCTCAGAGAAATTGAGAGACACTCAGTATATTACGGTGGCCCATATTCTTGAGACTGTTGCCCACGGTAATCATATTTTTAAAATTACGTATTTTATTTGCAATACGCCCCTCTTGGCTAGGCTGATTTCTTTCTTATTTAGCCTTAGACGTGTAATTTTCATTTAATGGGTGGTCGTGAGGATTCGTACCCATGACATCTTTGTACCTGAGCTCTGATACCATGTTGTTGTATAATCACTTACCGCAGGAGATGCTACTATAACATAATTGCTGACTCCCGAAGCCTCCAGCTTTGCGAGTTTAGCTTTTGTCTCGGGGGAGACATCTGAGAATGGCATCAAATTGACGGAGGATTTAGGTGGTGGTGTTGAAGCGGGAGAAGTGGGTGGGGCCGTTGCTTGCAAAATGATAGGTGCAGAAAGACTTGGGCCATCAATGTTACGCTTCATGTGCATCTCGAAAGCTCCAATCTGATTTATACATATGTTACATGAATATAAAAAACGAATATTTTGCGTATGGAACAAAGAACATGTTTAAGGCATATGTGTAATAGATTTTCATGTCTTCCGGCGATGGACATGAGGAACCAGAAGAAAGTAATCAATAATAGCAAGCAGTGAGAAATCGGTTAACTTAAATAAGGAGTATGTTACTCAGCACATGGTGTAGCTGCCACAAAGAAATGATATCTCCCTACTTTCTTTATAACTTCCAATGAGTATAAGTGAGACCATAGTGCTCCAATCAGAATTATAGAAGATGTAAATGGCAACAAATTTACCTTCACTTTTATCTCTGCAATCTTTGTCTCGTCACAAACTTCTGTGAGCAGGTCCTGATAAAAATGTAACCAACATTTTGCATTAAGACGTGGAGTGCAGAACCTAAAAATTCACGTATAGGCCTTTGGCACTGACTTTTTAAGTCACGAGTTATGGTGCACGGAGAGCAGAGTACTCAAAGAGTATTCTCCAATGTCAACAACCAGAGATTATTTTCTAATCAGCTTCTGTTGTGTGACCGCTTTAGCACGCGATTACTGTGCCTTAAACTAAATTAACTCCATATAGTTTCAAAGTTTTTGCAATATCAAATAAAAAAGGTATTCACAAATCAACTATAGAACTTGCCAATCCCAAGCCATCCCGAACAGATTTTTATAAATTAATATGTTGAATCATACAACTTTGCACAAAGAACTCAAGCTTTCCCGTAGGAAAGACTAAAACCAATCAAACTAAGAGATCATGAAACTTAGGCAAAAAATCACTAAAACCAACTATTGTAGCACAATGCCATATTGTACCTCGAATCCACGGGGAAAAGTTGCACTCAGCGGTTTCTTATCTAGTAAACTCTGTTTATTATCTGATGAAACTGCTCCCTTCACATCACCTGAATCGGATATATAGGCATTTACAACCGTACACACAGCTTAGGACAAGGAAGGTTGTGGACCATGAAAATCCTTTATATGTTCGTTATCACTAACAGGGAAGCAACTCGGTACTCACCATTTGACTTTTCTAGCAGAGTAACATCAGAAGTCTTCAAACACGATACAAACAAAGATCCCCGCCTCCTCGTCGATAAAATTGCCTTTCCACCACAGACATTGGCATGCAAGTTACTTAGGGCTGAGGGGGCTGCATTATTCACTGTAAGCATGGCGGGTTTTTCGAGCACAGTCCTCAAATGCGAGTGAGAACTGACAGCACCTGAATATAGCATGAATTTCATCATTTTCTTATTCAGATATCTAATCCACATGAATTCAGACGAAGATGAACATTATTCAGATATCTAATCCACATGAATTCAGACGACGATGAACATTTATAATATTTATACGCATCAGAAAATATCGGCACGAGCTGAAACCCAAAACAATTACACTAACCACCAACGCAGTAGCACAGAAAGGGCACACATTTTCGATGTCGGTAAATGCACGGGAGATATCCACATAAAGGGAGAAATAGGGTACTTACATTGGAAGGAGCGGAGAACAACGGCCGAATCCATGGCGATCGAAAACAGAAAGATCTAATCACGAGAAGCAAGAGCTGAAAGTAAATCGATTTGCTGATGACGCTGAATGCGAGGAACAAGGACAGTGATGCTATGCGTGTTGTGTGTGAGCGAGTTTGTCATGTATTTTGGGTTGAGGGCAGGGCATTGAATAATCCGCCGATTCCCATTGGTTTCTCCAATGCTAATGTGCGCCTTTTAGGTCCACCTGGCACTTTATCCTGCGCCCTTGGATCCTTCATTGTATTTCGTAACGTGCGCCTTTCATGTTCCGACCCAATGGGCCATATTGGGCTTTAGAATTCAGCATATTTATCTTGACTCAATGGGCTCTAGGTAAAGCCTGCATATTATTTTCCTTGTAGTAAAGTCCAATTACTATTATATTATATCATATATGTGCCAATTCACTTGTTAAAAAAATTACAACCACTAAATTAGAGAAAAATACTTGCACCAGTGGTGCATGTTGGCTTCGTCAGTCAACTTCTCGCAGAAATAAAAAAATTAAGAATAGTATTATTATCCTCCACATGCAATATTTATAAGGGCTTCGATCGTCATGTTGGTACTATAAAAAATGCCTTGTGCATGAACAAATTGTGTTTTCTTGTGCTACATGCAATGCATGTCAATGGTTTTAGGAAAAACTAGTTTGTTTCTTAGTAAGATGTCCAATCTTTGCACGATCAATATTGGAATATGTTCTCCAAATGGTAAGTTAAATTAATTTATGTAATAACCCACTTGTAAAATAATCCCATTAGTAATTATAAAGGTGCCCTCTTGTAGGAAAACGTCAAAGGGTTAGAGAATAGCCAGTGCAAGTCGACACACTTTTATAAACCCATAAGTATATTGTTACGACTTTGATAAGGTCTTCATTGTGGGGTTTCAAAAAAATATCAAGTTGCCAAAAGTGACGAATATCATACGGAAATTGCTAAACTAGAATAAAAGTGTAATGTAAATTGAATGCAAAATTAAATAAAAATCAAGGTTGTAATGGTGGCGGTAGTATCTTCTATAGCACATGAACTATGACGGGATTATTATGCTTGAATTTATAACATGACATTGAATAAGAATAATGGTATTATGATATGAATGTTTAAATTAATGATGTTCGAATCCAAAATGCCGCCGGCTTAAAAAAAAAATGTTTGAAGTTGTATAACCATGAATTCTGAAATCCGAACAAGATTTGGTTAGCTGGAATTTGCAAATTGACAATTTAAAAACATACAGAAACTGCAAATTGAAGATATTTGATTATCTTAATTCATAAAAGCACTCGCCCACAGTTTGATTCGGCGGACTACTTCCATATTAGATATTTATTACAAAGAATCGCTTATCACAATTCTAAATAATTATAGGAAAAATTATAAAATTAGGTCACAAAGTATTCAAGTTTTCGTTTTTGGGTCACTCTGTTTATAACTTTGTATGTCAAAACAATTTTGGTCATATTTTCAATTTTAGGTCACTAAGTTTATATTTTTCGATTTTGGGTCACTAAGTATAAACATTTTTCAATTTCGGGTCACTCATTTGATAACTAACTTTGTAAACATAGTGACCCAAAAATGAAACATGTATACTTAGTGACCAAAAATCGAAAAAATATATACTTAGTGACCTAAAAATGAAAACATGACCTAAAATTGTTGTGACATACAAAGTTAGTAACCTACTTTTGCAATTATCAAACATAGTGACCCAAAAACGAAAACTTGTATAATGACCTAATTTTATAATTTTGCCATAATTATACGCACTCTCATCTAAATAATTTGGTTAAATCACTTCATCAAACATGTCATGATTTATCGAAATGTCATCCAAAAGCACTAGAAAAATAAAAAATTCTTGGAACTCAATTAATTAGCAAAACCTAAACCTAACTCAAGAACTAAGGAGTATATATACGTAGTTGTGTGCATATATATTATATATATCTCAAGAACTTTATGTATACATAAAATTAGAGGTGCCCAACCGCCGGTTTCGGTTAACCGGCGGTTGGGAACCGGCTGTTGCCGTTTGGTCGAAATGACCAACCGGCCGGAAACGAATGTCGGTTGGCCGTATCCGATTGCCGGTTTCGGATAAAATCATATTCTTATGTGATGTAATATTCCACTCGTTTTCAACGCAATAAAAGGGTTTCTTTCGACACAAACGGGTCACCAACCTAACCTAGGATAGGACATTACGGTAACTGCCCGCACATACCACGTTATTACAGTAAAGCAAAGCCCTCTATTAATCTCTCATCTCCTCTCCTACTTGCAAGGGCAGTTTCAAAATTATCACCAACTTGCACTTCCCACTTGCACCTCGTCTCTTACTCTCCACCTTTAAAACCTCCAAACACACCCTTAACTATCGCAATAATTCTCTCTCTCTCTCTCTCTCAAAGAAGAAAAATGCCTTCATCGCTTCAGATTCAAAGAGTGAACAGTCCCATGGTAACGACGACGCACAAGACCCGCACCGTAACCTCAAAGCAGCAGCCGCAGAACTTCCGCGTCGACGCCCCACCAGAGGTGCCGGAGCACGCGCTTCAGTACCACGCGCACGAAGTGGGACCGGCCCAGTGCTCGTCCGTCATCGTCCAGCGCGTCAGCGCGCCGACGGACGCGGTGTGGGCTCTGGTCCGCCGCTTCGACCAGCCCCAGGTGTACAAGCACTTCCTCAAGAGCTGCCACGTGGTCACCGACGGGGATCCGGGGCGTGTGGGGACACTCCGCGAGGTGCGCGTGGTCTCGGGCCTGCCCGCGTGCACGAGCACCGAGAGGCTCGAGGTGCTCGACGACGAGAGGAGGGTGACGAGCTTCCGCGTGGTGGGCGGGGACCACAGGCTGAAGAACTACAGGTCCGTGACGACCCTCCACGACGGCGGCGCTGAGGGTGGAGCGACGGTGGTGGTGGAATCGTACGTGGTGGACGTGCCGGAGGGGAACACGAGGGAGGAGACGTGCGCGTTTGTGGACACCATTGTGAGGTGTAACCTGCAGTCGCTGGCGAAGATAGCTGAGAATATGAGCAATATTGGTCAGAAATAAATAGTTAAATCATATGTTTTTTTTTTAATTTCATAAGCTAATTGTGCAATTATTATACTAATGCTCCAGATCAGATTTGGCTAGAGGGATGATCTTAAAGTCATGTTTAAAGATTGCTTTTTTCCTTTATTACTTCTTCGTTGGTTCGATCTGATCTGGGGTTTGTTTTCACCTTCTTTTTAGTATGTACATGAAACTGATTTTAGTGGTATTATTGTTTTTTTTTTCTCTTGAGGAGATAAATATGATTATTTGTATTCTCGATAGCGTTTATCAAATGTTTCGTGCTTTTAATTTATTTTAAATGAATCTCGTACAAGCAAAACCCAACATGCATTAAGATCTATGTCACTTGTATTAATTCTTGCATTGGTTTGTTTCATTCTACGAGAAGAAGTTGGTAGTAAAATTCTAACTTAAATTACGATTAAATAAATAAATTACAATTGAAGCGCACTAGCTGATAATATTAAGGAAAACGAAGTAGCATTCATTATATTTTGCTCTTTTAAATCCAAGATTCGAGCCGTAACTTGCTGTTCAAAGAAAGAGCAACTAATGCCAACTTGTCACGTTATATCAATGCTCTTGGGCACCTCATATTCATATTCAAATTCCTATATATATTTTTGGAAAAATAATAATACAAGTTGGCTTGCAAGTGGGCAAAGCTTTGCTTTTGAAATCTTAATCGATGTCTTAATATGTAGAGCCACATTTTCCCGTGCAATAAATAACTCCCACTTGACATCACGGGTTTGGTCATTAACTACGTTTTCTCTCCGAAGCTTCCATCAACTATGCATTATACTATTGTTAGAAAAAAATAGTTGTGATCATCGGATTTTGTCGGCAACGTTTTGTTTTTGTATATATATGTTTAATTTAAATTAAGGTGAGATAAAAATAGACGGACATATTTCCACCTTGTGTATCTATATCTAGTGGACTAGCTCAGCTAAATCACGGGCTTTGTGGGCTCGATAAACATTTTGAGCTTCGGCCCGTACGAGGTTGTACTGTTCACGTCTCTGTCGTGCAAGAAAAAAAAAAAGAAAAAAGAAAAGAAAAATGCCACGATGTTTCATTTCATTTCACTACGACGTGTCGTCTCTCGTACAAGGACACCTCGAATCTCCGTCACAGTAAGAAATAAAAACGGCCATCATCTTCTGATATTCGTCGACAATACAAAAACAATTAAAGAGAACATAGAAGCATGCTTCTCAAACATTCAACAGGTTTCGGCTTGCTGAATTCGCGCGTTGAGAATCTGAGCCCTCGACGAAATGTCCCTTGTTCTTCTTCCTCTTCGACGAAACAATTTGTGATCTTTGCACGTAAACAGAAGAGTAACAAGGCGTTAAGCAAATCAATTTTTGATCCGTCGGAGGAAGTAAAGAAGGAGCTGATCCTTCTGCCGGCGGCGCCTGATCAGTCGCTCGCTCGCCACAAGTACGCCGATGAGTGTGAAGCAGCTATTAACGAACAAATAAAGTACGGTTTCTATTGCTGCTTCCTCTTGAAACCTCATGGCTTGAAGTTTTTATTAATTTTTTTCCTTGTAATTTGCAGTGTGGAGTACAGTGTTTCCTATGTGTACCACGCCATGTATGCTTACTTCGACAGAGACAACGTTGCTCTAAAGGGTCTTGCCAAGTAAGAACCCTATACAACTGATATACATACACAGGACTTTGGCCACTTTTTGTTTGATATATACGGCGATCTCTTGTTCATCCTTCAACAGGTTTTTCAAAGAATCAAGCGAAGAAGAACGGGGACACGCTGAAAAACTGATGGAATACCAGGTATTTTGATCTACAAATGTTCGAATCTCTTTTCAATTGGTTTTGATCACGCATGATCAGAAGCTGTTCGATAAAATGACAGAACAAAAGAGGCGGAAAAGTGAAGCTACTGCCTTTAGTGATGTCACATTCCGACTTCGATCACATCGAAAAGGGAGATGCACTGTATGGTAAATTGTTACTTATGCTGGTTGCATACAATTAATTAAATCTTTAACATCGTTTCAGAGAATTTCTGCTTCCATAGTTAATCACCTTCATATATATGGCTGCTAAAAATTGAAAATGGGAATGCTATTATTCTCTTACATACAACAGCCATGGAGCTTGCACTGTCCCTGGAGAAGGCAACGAATGAAAAACTTCTCAAACTGCACTCTGTAAGTGGCTTTCCAATAAAGCTTCTGTTTTTTCTTTCTTTCTTTTTTTTAACGAATTTCGCTGTATGCTCACGTTGGCATCTACTCTTCGGCTCACAACGACAGGTGGCAGAAAGAAAAAACGACGTTCAATTAGCCGAATTTGTGAAAAGGGATTTCTTGGCCGAACAGGTCCTGCATTTTCTTCTAAATTTCTGAGGCTGCTAATGTTGGGTATCAAACCCAAGTCCCACATCGGATAGATCAAAGAATTAGAACCTGCTTATAAGCTTATATTATTCCCTCTATTACAAATTGGTTTTAGAGCAGAACCACATGAGCTTATATGTTGAGCTTCTGAATTTGGGCTAAGGGAGAGGAATTTTTATTCCCAACAGCTTACATAGACCCTCTTGAATTCTACTCATCAACATTCGTTTGTTTCTTTACCAGGTCGAATCGATCAAAAGGATATCAGAATACGTAGCCCAGCTTAGACGAGTTGGCAAAGGCCACGGTAAACATACGAATCCCAATAACTACACTCTCTTTGTCTTTCATCTATCTGTCTCTTGAATTGCCTGACCCGGTACATATGGTACACTGTACAGGCGTATGGCACTTCGATCGAATGCTTCTTTTTGGGTAAATTGGGACCACCATGAAATAAATGTTTCTTATGTAGCTTACTTTGCTATTTGATGCATAGATGCAATATGTGTAGTTTTTGATGGCTATATATATCTTTGATGCATTGGTGTTGAGACAATAGACCGACCCACTGGTTGGCAAGAGTTGCTTGTTTTGGGATAAATTTTACGCGGCAGTTTAGGACATTGAACTCACGGGTTGCAATTTGAGGACATTGAATTTCAAAATTGAAATAATTTGCACTTATTTTGTAAATTAGTGTTCTTAAATTGTAATCTGAGGAGCGGATTATGAAAGTCTATACATAAGACGTTGTTGTATTTGCACTTTATTATTACATATTTCATAAATAAATAAGCCTTGTGCGCTGCCAAATGAATTCACACATAACCAACTTTAAATTCGAAACCAATCAGAATCGAGCACGTAAGGATGAGGTTGCCAACTCGACCGTTGTAATATGCACGCTATCTCCGTGCAGTTCCCTACGGTTCCAGCTATAAATGTGTTGTACTACAACCCAAACGTACAACCCGATGCAGCGCACTGTATAGAAAAGCACGGGCTTTTAAAACGACCCTCCAAGACTGCCTCGGCATATCCTTCCCGCATCTTCGTCTTATCCTTCTTTACACACTACAAGAGCGACCTCAAATGCGCGCCTCACACGCTTAACACGCACGCGCGCGATTTTTCTGTTTCTCGTCAAGGTCTCTTGTCATGGCGAGGGCTGCGAATACGCCTCTTTTAGGCCAAAATAATCTTCTTTTTACGCTCAATTCGAGACAATCGCATTCGTTGTTCTACTTCGGGAGCTCGTTTAAGCGCCAAGTTCATGCCTTGAGTTCCCCGTCTTCGAATTTTTCGGTGCAGCTGCAGAATCAGCTGAGTTCGCAATTTAGGTTGCCGGCTTCGCGTAATTCCATCGCGCGAGTGTCCACCGCTCCTTTAGAGTACGCCGGTGGCCTCGATCTGGGAGATGAAATCGAGAGGCTGAGATCGCTCGTGAAGACACTGGGTCGTTGCGAGGGTTTACGGGATAGAATAAGGGCCATTGATTGCGACGGTAGAGTCAGGGCTTTCTTTGAGTTTCGGAAATTGGATTTTGGAGGTGTGAATTTGAGCCAGTACGATTGGTTTTTGATCAAATGTGTGGTGGCCGCTGGTCAAGAACACTTGTTTGTGGGGTTCGAGAGTGGATATATGATGGAGAAGAGCGCTGTGAAGAGTGCATTTTATGCACTGGCAGAGATGATTGAGAGCTGGGGTGAGGTAGGGGATGGCATGAAGGTGGCGAGAAAAGGGTTAAGCAAGGATGAGAGCGAGTCGTTGAGGTCTTTGTTGGGAATGCTTGATGAAGTGGAGAAGTTCTATGATTGCATTGGTGGAATCGTTGGGTACTGTTACTGAAACTGATCATACTTTTTAACTGATGATTACCTTCTGTTTTAGTAGTTTAATGTAGTGCGAAAGAAGGTGAAATTTAAAGTAAATGGAAAACGAGTGTAGTATAACTTATTGTGGAATTGAAGACTTACGAACGTGTAGTGATTGGAGTATTTAAATATCTTAAGGTTTCGAGGAGTTTATTTTTTCCAACACTTCAATAAGCATTGTTTTTTATCTCGTGAGCTGACACGAATGTTGTTACTTTTATGATGTCAGATACAAGAAGGTCTTGTAAAGCCCAGTATGAGATTTTTCTGTTTCAAAAAGTGTGACATTTTGTAACTTCTGTATGTAGCTATCAGCTAAGTATCCTGGAGCTGCTTGTAGAATCAACTCGTGAAGACAAAGCCACTAATCTGTCTCAGCAGACCAAAAATCATTTGAGGCATCGGCTTGTTGAAATTTATCCTCCTTCTGTTCTTAATCTTTTGGAAGATACTGAGAACGCATCTCAAGCTGCTCTTTGGGGGATTGAGGTCAGTACATGATTGTGTCACTTTGTGAGAGTAGAAGTCTGAATTTACTTAACGGGTCCTTTGTTTCAAGTAATAACCAATTTGCAGGGTTTGCCCGACATAGGAGAAATTTATCCCGTGGGAGGGTCAGCGGACAGGCTTGGTTTGGTTGACCCTGAAACAGGTGAATGCCTTCCTGCCGCGATGCTTCCTTATTGTGGTCTAACTTTGTTGGAAGGCTTAATAAGAGATCTTCAGGTACTTCATTATCAAGCAGAAATTATTTTCAGACTACCGTTGAATGAATACATATGAATATTGTGTGTGAGTGTGTGTATCCTTTCGCGAAACACTAGGGTTGTGATGGTTATAATTTTGTTTCGATATGATGAATATCTAAAGGCTAGAGAGTATCTGTACTACAAGCTGTACGGGAAACAGTGCATAACTCCAGTTGCAATCATGACAAGCGCCGCAAAGAACAACCATGAACATATTACTTCTCTCTGTGAAAGGCTCAGATGGTTTGGGAGAGGTAGATCAAGCTTTCAACTCTTCGAACAGGTTTGATTGGTGCTGGCTAGTTTGCTTGCATTTCAAAATTTTAATTGTTTTTTGATCAAATCATTCAGTAATTATTTGTCAATTGCTAGCCTCTTGTTCCAGCTATTATAGCAGAAGACGGGCAATGGATTGTGGCAAGACCATTCGTACCTGTGTGCAAGCCTGGGGGTCATGGTGTGATATGGAAATTGGCCCATGATAAAGGAGTTTTTAAATGGTTTCATAGCCAGGGAAGGAAAGGAGCAACTGTGAGACAAATTAGGTTAGGTGCCCTATGAAAGATTTTGTGAACTATTGTTGTTGCATAGTTTCTGATGTTGAAAATTTTCAGTAATGTAATTGCCGCCACCGATTTGACTCTGCTGGCGTTGTCTGGAATTGGTTTGCGACATGGAATGGTAAGATCTTGATTACACACTATTGGTAACTACTTGAAGATTTTTGCAACTGTCAAGGGCGTTTTGGTCTATGTTATCACTTCTCCTAACTCTACATGTTATAAGTTGCATGACCGCCTGCAAGCTTGATCTAGTTTTTCTTGTATACTTACGTACTTGCGAAGAATTGGGGGTGGTTTCAGTTTATGTGTATTTCTGTGAAACAGAAATGCGTTATAGCTACGTCACTTTTTCATAGTGAAATTACTATGTTTATGGCATGACAGTATAAGGATAAACACCAGTTCTTCTAACTCTAAATGATCTTTATGTTTGTTGGTGGCTTTATTTTTTTGCCAGAAATTAGGATTTGCATCATGTAAGAGAAATTCAGGGGCAACAGAAGGCATCAACGTTCTCCTTGAGAAGAAAAATCTCGATGGAAGATGGTCATATGGTTTGTCCTGTATTGAGTACACTGAGTTTGACAAGTATGGCATCACTGAGTACGTTCTGGCTTCAAAACTGTGTAATATTTTGGTTTAAACTTCATATATGCTGGTATAATAATAGGGAAATTGTTCTTATGCTTGTGGAAAACCTGGCCTTCTTATGTTACAGTAACTAGTTCTTCATCATTTTGTCTAACATAGCTTCACACATGCTTATAACTTGTAACCTTTCTTTGGTTAAGTTTCCTGCCAGAGTTTCCTGCTAATACAAATATCCTTTACGTGGATTTGCGGGCTGCTGAGATTGTTGCATCAAGTAAAAACCGGAGCAGTTTGCCTGGAATGGTTCTTAATGTGAAAAAGCCAATTTCGTATAAAGATCAATTTGGAATGACACACTGGTACGAGCTTACCCTTTTTAAATTGAAAAGCATGTGCTTTGTTTGAGTAAACTGCTTGGTTCCATCTTTCCTTTTCCTGGCTTACTGAAGTGGCTGGGATTGTGGTGCTTGTCCATGATGCCTGTATAAAATTTTATAGTAAAAAAAATGTCGAACTATTGGACAAGTTTTGTTATCATATGGCCTTTGTATATTCGTTTTGACTAGAAATTGAAAAAGTTGGATTACGTTAATCATTTTTCTGATGCATTGAACTATAAATAGCTTGTGGCTGGGATTGTAGTGCTTGTCCATGATGCATATATAACATACATATACGTTTTGCATGTGATATCTTTTGGGACCCTTCATATCAGATGTTTTTCATGATCAAAGTGGAACTTTGTTCATATCGGCCACTGATTAGTTGCGTATAGGTCCTCTGAATATATTCACTGATAATTCCATATGCATCCTCTTTGACTGTAATAGTGTTTCTGGAGGTCGCCTGGAGTGTACAATGCAAAATATTGCGGATAATTTTGCTAATACGTTTTCATCTCGTTGTCGTGACGGAGTAGAAGGCAAGTAACTTTGCTCTATGCTGGCCGACATCATTGGCTTTTGTTTTGTTTCCTTGTTGAATTTGAATTTGATTTGTGTAAGCATTTGCAGAGAAGCTAGATACTTTTATCGTTTACAATGAAAGAAGAAAGGTTACTTCTTCTGCGAAGAAGAGAAGGAAGCATGCTGATAAGTCTCTGCACCAGGTTAGAGCACAATTCACTTTGTCGATGTGACGTTTTTTGCTGTTTAAAAGAACCAATCAATGGTTTTGTGTCCATAAGAGCTTCATACATCAAGGAACTCATTCTACTTATATTCTAGAGTAGTATTTTAATAAAACTCTTGCGACATGCTGTTGTTGCATGCATGCGTTTGTTTATAGGTCAACAGAAAGGATTGAATATAATCTTAACCTCAATGCATGGTAGCTCAGTGATTATGTGGTCTTGAAAACTTTGTTAGTCTTCTACTATTCTAATTTTCATGTGTTTATTATTATGGTTTTTTGTTGCAGACCCCAGATGGATCTCTGTTGGATATAATGCGTAATGCATATGACTTGCTCTCTCATTGCGGAATAACAATTCCAACGGTAAATATTAGATCTTTCATGGTTGTTGTGTATGTAAGTATAGTTTTGATAAATCTTCAGCCCTAGATTGTATATTTTTGTTCTATGTTTGAGAATGTTTAACTGAGATTTCATTCTGAAAAATGTTTACTGTTCGCTAGGTGAAAGGTAATGAAGAATACATCAATTCGGGACCACCATATCTCATATTTCTACATCCTGCCCTGGGACCCCTCTGGGAGATCAAGAGACAAAAGGTAATAGTTGTCGTAGTGCCAGTGACCTTTGTAATTGGAAATTTTTAACTGTTTTAAGATTATCATTGCCTCAAAGGAAGCTCCTTGGCATTGTTTGAGGATAAAAAGCAGATATAGTCTCCAATTGTCCTTCAGAGCTGCGTGGACTTATTTTTGTGTTATTTATTTTTAAAGATGCACTCAAAAAGATTCTGTATCTTTGATTACTTTGGATTGGTATTTTGTAATCAACTGAGCTACTTACCTTCTTGTCTCCTAGTTCGTTGGTGGTTCCATTTCCGAAGGTTCCGAGTTGCAACTAGAAATCGCAGAGTTCCTCTGGAGAAATGTTGAGGTATGGTAAATTGTAAAGGATATTGAATGCTATATTGATTTTTCCTTTGCCTGATGATGTTTTTATGGATGCAGCTTGATGGAAGCCTACTTGTTTTGTCTGAAAATGTTGTGGGGTCAGCTGAAACTAGTGAAAAGGGTGAGCCTATACTGCAATATGGAACAAGGTAAAGATGAAGCCTAGCTAGTTCCATTGACTTGAGGAAATGAATAAGTTGCACTGTATTCACGGTTAAGTTTGTGTAGGTGCGCGAGATGCAGATTAGAGAATGTAAAAGTTAGGAATGATGGAATAGATTGGAATTCAGAGACCAACATATACTGGAAACATGATGTGAAACGCTTTGAGGCTTTAAAGGTGATACTGCATGGAAATGCTGAATTTGAAGCCAAAGATGTTGTAATACAGGTTGGTTTATAGTTTTTTTTTTTAATAATTTTTTGTAAAATGTTATCTTTCTCATTGAAGACTCCCAAGTCGTCCCATGTACGTGTATAGATTCTATATCCTACAGGCTACAGCTATAGCGATGTAGCTTTTTTATGTTACCATAAATAAATTTGATGCCTTTGCACTGGAATGATAGTATTTCTCTGTTTTTTGAAGGGTGATCATGTTTTTGAAGTCCCGGATGGTCACAAAATGAAGATCACATCAGGATATTCAGGTAACAGCGTACAGAGAATCCATAGTCGTGATTTTTAGTTTAGTCTTTGTACTATTTCCACACAATACCTACCCCATTCTTATTACCATTTATTCAAAATCGCACCGCAGGATTAGATATTCAGCTGAAGCAGATTAAGGAAGAAGTCATGAACTGTGGAACTTGGTTTTGGAACTACAGAATAAGAGGCACTCACATTGAACTCGAATTGGTGGAGTCCTGAAATATCTTACAACATACATACTGTGAACTATTGTTCACATCTACGAGACGAGACAAATTGACTGGAGAAACTCACACTTACTTGGTTGAACAGAAGTTGAACCTGTTCCACATTTGTATGTATCCTTTCCTGTGTTGTAATAGATCTCAGATGAGTTCTGGTCTGGTAAATATCAATAATAGAAACTATTCTCTGTGTATAGTATCCGTGTATTCCTCCTTTCGTGGGAATTTTAACTCAGCATTCATGTTGTCTTGTTTTCTGAGATCCCAGTAATTGAAAAACTCTAATTCTTTTCATTACAGTGTTCTTTTTTTCAAGAATTTACAGATCTTCCCAACCAACAAATGAAATAATCATGTTTTTCTTCAGCCAACATGAGTCAGATGCTGCGAGCAGCATCTGTTAAGTATTCTCAGCAGAGCATCAGCCTTTCTCCGAGCCTTCAACGAACCGTCCGCCGTCAGACTCTGCAGAGAAGGAATGCTGCTCGGGTTCATCAACAGTCTCCTCGCAACCTCTTCACCACCGTCCTTACACAGCCCCAACAGAAGCGTGATGGCATTCTCTTTCCCCTTCAGAGACCCAAACCTTAAAAGATCAGTAAGAACGGGCACGAGATTCCTGCTCTTTCTTATCTCAACCAAGCCCTCATTACATCCCATGAGAAGTGCAAGAACTGCTAGAGCATCATCAGTTATACCCGCCTTATCATCAGTCAACAGGCTCACAAGCAAGGGCACCGCTCCGCAGTGCACGACCTTGGCTCTGTTGGGGTTGTAAACTGAAAGGTTTACTAATGCAGTTGCAGCATCTCTTTTACCAGGTGTAGTCCCTTCTGCTAAAAGCCAGATCAAAGCTGAGATAGCTTTATGATGATTCCCGATGATCACTTTGTACTCATCTATGATTGAGAGGCTGAAGATAGCAGCTGCTGCATTTTCTTTGGCCTCCATTGTCTTGCCTGAATGTAAAGCTTCTACTATGTTGTCCATTGCACCAGCAGCCATTATCAGCTTCTTGTTGTTGTCGTATATTGACAGGTTGAGAAGGGCTGTGACTGCATTTTCTTGAATTTTCGGGTTTTTCGAAATCATGAGAGCTACTAAGAAGGGTATGGCTCCAGCTTCGGCTATGATTCTCCTGTGGTCCATGCCGGTCTTTGCTAGCAGCCTCAGCTCGTAGGCTGCCTGGGTCTGAACATCGGGTGAGCCCGTTGCTAGCTTCCCTACCAAGAACTCCGCGGTCATTTTAACCGTGTCCATGGAAGCTTTGGAGGCAGAGATGTGATCGATCGCGGGATTCTCGTAAGGTTTTCTCTTGATTCCTTTGACGGGATGCGACGAAGAAGAAGATGATGAGGATTCTGATAAAGGGATGTTGTTTTCTTGGCACCATTGTCTTATGAGGCTCTTCAAGCTGTAGTTTGGGATCAAAGCCATGTGAATGAGCCTCTGCCCGCTTTTAGGGCACGTGTTGTGGCCCGAGTTTATCCACCGGGCTATGGAGTTTCGATCGTAAGTGTGCCCCGAGGCGATTATCACGGGATCGTTCATCAAGTCAAGGGAAATAGGGCATCTGAATTCATCAGGTACATTGACCGTAGTGGAATTGGGAAATGATTGTTCATTGTGGATCATCACCATGGTTGGGATTTTTCTTCTTTTGTTCTTCTTCTTCAAGTCTTCGTGGCTCCTCCAGGGTTCGTTTTCGTCCATAAAGATCGAAGCTTTAGATTGAGAAACAAAGGTTATGAGACTGCTGATCTTCGAAACCACTATGAGCCCACCAGTTCCCGCTTGTTTCGCAGCTTCTTCTTTTAGTTTCGAAATCTCCTCTTCGAAATCCAGAGGACTCTCCAACCCGATACTCAAAAAGACGTTCTTACCCCTAACAGTATCGTGGAACCCTATTTGCTTCTCAACATTTGCCAACACCATCAACCGAAAGACCTCATCTCTTACACGAACCTCCTTATCATCTACGAACAAATGAGCCCTCTTCGCCTGCTTGTGAAGGAGCTCAACTTGCTCTTTCAAATCGGGAGTCAAGTGAAGCAAGCTCAGGGGCAAAATGTCTAGGGCTTTCCCCATTTCTAGCTCTAAAGTGTGAAACTGATTCGATATGTTTTCTGTTTGAAGGAGATTCCAGATGATGCTGTTGTTGCTGCAGCTCTCAATCAAGGCATGGGCTCCTCCGATGATGTGGAAGATCTCGGTGAGGCACAGGATGCAAGACGGTGGGAGCGGATTCTCTGATTCTCGAATCTCTTCGAACATGAATGAGAGGAGCTGAATCTTTCTCACCATCGTGGACGTGTTCTTTCTCTGAAGGTGGGGCCCGTTTTCGACGGATGAGGCCACCTCGTTCGAGACGTGGATGAGCGATTCGAGCAGCGTTTGTGCTGGTAAGAATCCCGTGGATACTGTCGGGAGAGGCAAGATTATTGAAGCGTCGTCTTCGTCCAACATTGTTTTTGCATCACCTTCTCTTTTGGCAAGTGAAACAGTTTTGGAGATTTTAACATTATGTTTCTTGTTGGGGATTATTGATATAGTTATCAATGTTGTTTTAAAATAATAATGGTGAGATGTGTTAACTCTTTCTGTTTGTCCTTATGTGAGTAGAAGTAGATGGAAATAAGAGAGAGGGAAGTTTGAAGTCTTGAAAAGCTGCCACTTGGAGGGCATACAAAAGTATGAAAACTCCGAGGAAACATTCTCTGTCTATTCCATACGTATAAAATCCAAGTAGATTACTAACTTAAAGCCGGCTGGCCTATTTTTCAATTGGCCGTTGTTGTATTATTGTACTTGCCATTTAAATAATTCTGAGGACTAGCAGATTATTGACATTTTAAATACGAGCGCATCATCATTTTGGATAGTTGATTATTCAGCATCGTCTATTAAAAACTACAAAAGAAAAATACATGAAGGTAAATAAGAACATAGATTAAAGCTCCATTATTATTGCTATCAAATATACGTGTGTCCCACTATCGAGTTTTGTGTCGATTTAAACATAATCATTAATTAATAACATGGTAATATACAAACAGAACTGAGAACATGAGAAATCATCTTACGGAATAGAATACAAAAAAGGAAACAAAATATCCAACCTCAGCTTTCAACCTAAAGCTGCAAAAAAAAATAAAAAAATCTCTCTGCTACTAAAAGAATAACAATGAGAATTCGAAGAAAATATAATACACAACTTTGGCCATTGTCCTAAGTCTGATTACCATTATTGATATGAGCCCATCGGAGGCATGCCATATGGTTGCATAGGAGGCATCCCCATCCCCATGCCCATGCCCATGCCCATAGGCGGTGGTGGTGGAACAGAAAAACCACCACCACCACCACCCATGCCAGCTGGCATCGGCGGTGCTGGCAAAGCAAGAGGTAGCAACTGGGCATACATGTTCTGATTCAACAAATAATCAAGAATATATAATTAGTATCATATAGTATGTTAGAGGTATATTCGTATTGTGATTGTTTGCTGTGGTTTTTGAGAACAATGTATCTTATCTACAATACCTGTTGCTTGAGGATATCTTTCTCCTCGTTCTCTTTAGCTTTCTCTTCGTTCTGTGATTCGATCTTGTACTTAATCAGCTCATCAACTTTGCCCGTGTACTCTCGGATAAACTGCAAGGATCAATACAAAGCTCACTTTGTTATAAACATGTGGCACAAAGGACTTACATACCAAAAAACATTGGCCGGAAGAAAATGAGTAAGAGGTAGGAATAAGATTATAGGGATTGTTGTTTACCTGTAATAAATATGGGAAGGCAAAGTCGACCATGTTATTCATCCAAGCGAGCTCCAATGCAACATCTGCACGTATCAGGTCGTAGCAAACGAACAGGCACGAAGCAAAACACTCCTTCTTGCCCTGAAAAAGACATACAAAGCCATATCTTCACCCCACGGAATCTTGAAAAACAAATATATCAAGAATTATTACTTGCTTAGGAATCAAAAGTACACCGTTATATGTTTATCCAAGAAATTCAAGTTCATCATGACTAGTAAACTTCAGATTAAAATGTGCAGTGCAGCACTTAAGTAGTTCGACAAGCCAACATATCCAGGTCAGTCATAGCTGAATAGACAGAATAACAAGTAACCGATAAAGAATAAAATCTCATAAAAATATCATCATCAACGGCACCTGTTCAATAAAGTACACCAGCAGCTCCTCAGCAAGCTCACGGTCGCCAGATTGTGATGCCGTCTCCATTGCATCTTTGTAAAGGCTGTCCTTCTTTGATAGTGCAATTGATTGCTTCCACCTGCCAGCTTTCTTGTAAATGTAGGCTGCAACCCGCCTCATCTCAAGCAGCTCGTGTTTCTCAATCTGCTTGGCCCAAAAGGAAACGTTAAAATGCCCCCCGCAGATACAACACAATATGCATAGGTAAACCAATTACATATTATTTACCTTTTGAGCTAGACCAATCTGATCAAAGCTATCATGAAGATCAATCGATTCCCGTAATCTTTCGTAATCCTCCTCTTCCACGTAGATCTCATTAAGAGCTTCATTAACTGCAGATACGTTGTTGCTTTGAACTGCTACCATGTATGGTTTCACAAGACGTATGTGACCGGCCTAATAATGGCATAAACTACCGTGAGAATCTGAAAAAGTGAAACAAGAACACAACGCACATTATGAAGAGCAACTGCAAACCTTTCTCATAATATCAACGACACGGGTGTGATCCACGCGAAGTGCAAGAACGTTCAAGACATCGTTTAGTAGATCAGGGTGCTCTTGCAAATAAAAGTGCACAGCCTTGTAATAAAGCTCCACATTGGCAACTTTGACGATGATGTCTTTGAATTGCATGTGTTCCCATGCCTCTGGAGAATGATTCATGACCGTCGTAGCAGCATTATCAAACTCATCGTACTGAATGTATAAGTACGTCAGTTCTTGCCAATGCTGTTGTTCATCACAGGCTCGTATCAGCTTAGGGATATTGAGACGGGTTGAGAACAATTTGATGTGCTCCATTAGCTTCTCATGTCTATATCTAGCATAAAGAACACCGAGCTCTGTAAATATGCCCATGTGTGCACGCTCCAAGCCTAAGCCGCTCTCCATAAGAGAGATGAGCTCGTTGAAGCATCCTCTGTTCTGATAATACTCACTAACTTCTTCCAGGTCATCAACCTAGAATCGAAAATGGTGCAATGGAAATTAATTCGATCATGCAATGGAACAAAACTGCAATTTTGAAGTCTACAGCACAAAAAAGAATGAAGCATTCAAGTACCTGTACGATAATATTAAGGCCACAAATCTGAGCCAAACGGAACTCCTCAGCATCAACGCAGGCGAAGCACACTTCCTTCCATGTCTTTGCACTGTTAGCTTTCCTAGCAGCATCGACAGCACCTTGGAATTGCTTCAACTTCACTAACGTGATTGCCAGTTTTCCCCAGTTAGAAATAAAAGCAAAAATGATCTTTGCTGCCTCGTATAAGCCTTCATCGTATAAGCGGTCACCAACATTAGGAAGGTTGGCAACATTTGGCATCAGAATGAATTCTTCGATATCACCAAGCCTGTCAATCTTGGCATACGCGTAGATAAGCTCGCTGTCCACTTTGGGCTCCTTTGTCTTTTGCCTAACCATGAGCAGATACTTAACGAGGTCATGATAAACTTCTCCATCCTCTGCAACTTTGATGACTTCCAAGAACTGAGTAGCATCGTCAGCACGAATAAATGATTCGATGGCGTCACTAACTAGTCCTTCCCTGAGTTGAGCTTTGGCAACTTGACTCCAAACAGCATCTTCTTCAACACGGAAAGCAAATTCTACAGCTCGGTTTATGTCTCGAATGTTATCCAACAACACGTTGACAGCCTGTACATTTAAATTGAACTTCTTGAAGATGGCATAAGCTTCCTCAAACAATTGAGCTTCAACAGCCACTTCTCCCACAGAAGGTCCATCAAAGTTATCGAGCCTGTTGATATAATCCATAACCCTAGATGGATCGGCCTTGATCGCAGTTAAGATGAGCAAGTTTTGCAGGTTGAAGTTTCCACTGAAAGCTGAGTTTTGAAGCACAATCTTTTCAAGCAACTCAATTAATTCATGAGGAAGATCAGCTGTCATAAAAGCCTTAACAGCTGCAGAAACTTGCTCGGGGCTTTTGCTTTCTGGCAGAGCAGTCGACACAACTTGATCAATGAGCAGTCTTCTGAAATCATTTTCCGGATCAAGAACCTTAGCCCATAGATCACCATCCATTCTCTCAACCACATACCTGAAATGAAAAGACTAAATGACGTGCCTTAAAAGGAGACACATAACTGAAAAATAGGCACTGAATAAAAACACCCAGAAACCTGGCTTGCAGCTTGAACAATGAATTTTTGTTCGTAACATTGATAAGTTCATCATCACACTGCCCTCTCCGATATGCAACAACAGCAAGGGTCGGGTCTCGCTTCTCACAGTATTTACCCACGACACGAGAATCGTAGTAGGGATTGGTGGTGAGGAAATGCTCTGGATTGTTGTTGCTATCTATTATAATTTTACCCAAGGCATTGTGGACATGCACATCTTGGCTTCCTTCACTCACAAGGTGCTCCAAAAACTGAGTAAGTAACCGAAGCCGATTCCTGCGTATCACATCACATAAGAGATAGTTCATCCAAGGAAAGCACCCCAGAAAAGAGTAACCGATGAGGTAAAAAGACAAGGTAGGTACCTCTTTTCACACTCCTCCACTAAAGGCTCAACTGGAAGAAGCGACCGAACAGAAAGGATCAGTCCCTTAATGAAATCTTCAGGGCACTCATCATCTAGAAGTTGCCCAACAACTAATGGGGCATTTCCCGGATTAACCTATCCATTAAGACGAAGTAAGTTTCCATTTCAAGGAAAATGATAAATGTGGCGTAGTAAAGATGGAAATTTTTTACAACTTACCTTCTGCACATAGCCTTCGATATAGCGAAGCATGTTGTTGGAGTACAAGTAGTGAGTGAGGTCAGGAACAAAACCAAAACGATCACACACATTGATCAGTGGTCGTGCATCAGGAAGTTTTGCTTCCATTAAGAAGTTCTTAGTCTTCTCAGCATCATAGAAATTTGATTCTCTTGTGACACGTTCAACCTCTTTAATTTGCCCAGTCTTTGCAGCTGCCTCAATGTACTTGAAGTGAATGTCAGGATCCTCACTGCCAAAGATCGGTTATAAGTGAAAAGGATCAGAAACAGCTGCTATATTGATTGACCTTTCCAAGGAAACTAGATGCTGGTGGCTTATAAAATCGATTACCTGGAGCTCAAATATGAACCCAAGAAAAAATATAGACCTTCATAGGACTTGAACTGTTCAAAGAGCTTGATGCATGCATCAACTCCCAGCTGTTCACAGTATTCTTTAGCAACCTACATTACATGGTACTTCAAATATCAGCAAGCCTCCAAATAAGAGGTGCTTAACTAATAACTACAAACACGTCACGTTTCCAACCTACCTGGACAATTATCTGAAGATTTCCTCTTAAATTGACCAGTAAAAGATCCTTCATACACTCAAGCGCCCACTCTTTGGAAAGTGTCCCAAAAAATTCCACAAGTGCCTGGAATCAATGATTTACTAAGCATCAAAACAACAATTTTTTAAAAAACGAGATGATATAATTTGTGGCAATAACCTGTGGTTCAATGGCATGAGTGTTCACAATAACGCGCTTGATATCTGGCAGCTCAGCATAATGCTGCAAGCGCATATAAAAAAATGGTACGATAAGATAGAGGAGGGAAGAGAGCTGCATGTATATTTTATGTAAGATGGCATCAACGGTAAGTGAGTAGCTAATTACCTGAAGTGCTCGTACGTACAGACCAGCTTTTTCACAGAGTTGGGCAATTCTTGGCCTGTCATAATGACTAAACATACCATTTGCCAGAATTGCATCTGCCACATTAGGGAAAGTGACAAGATTGATTTCCAGGACCTGCAGCAGAAGAAGAATTTTTAACACACGTAACAAGCAAGTGGAGACGAAGAGGTTGAACTGAAACCAAAACCCAAAGGCAGACCTTAGTTTGAAGAAACGCGTGCTCTGGTAAATTTGGCTTCAGAACATCCAGCAGAAAAGCAGTTGCCTCACGGATCATGTTCCTCTGGTGAAAAGTTGGATAGATGAAGAGATGAACTTATGAATGATAACAATCTCAAAAAACTAAGTTTGTCCTCCGTAAAATTAGGCTAAGAGACAGAAGATTTGGACCTGAAGAAAGAGATCAGTGATGGTATTGTAATCAACAGGACAACCACCTTCCATTTGAGACATCATGAGAGCAAAGTTAACAGCTCCCTGAGGACCAAAAAATATTTAAGATATGATTGCAACAGAAAAGCCCCCAAATAAAAGTTCTAGTCCGGTATATTAAGTTTATCGTTTTAAACCAATCAAAGCATACCTGAGGATCTGATCGGAGAATGGTTTGCAGGAGGAAGAGATAGTCAGGAGTATACCCAACCTGTCCAAAGAGAGCCATATTTAAAATTTGTACATATTAAATGACATTGTAAATATAATTGAAATTTAAAAGAGGCCTCCATCATATCCAGACTGCACGAATTTATACTTGACTACGTAAGGAGTAAATAACTTCAGTGAGGACTTATAAGTACCTGTTTTGAGTATATCAAAATCTTGTCAAATTCCCGGCGTTCAGCAAAAGCTGCAACCACTTTCGGTGTGGCTCGGGCTTTTATGTAGATCTTCAGAGCAAGGTCGTTATCAACAGTCTATAAAGGAGACACGAACAATTAGTATCATCGTGGTCGAAAAGGTCAAACACCAACCAAAAGATGAAAAGCTGACCTTTACAAGGTCTCCAAGCTCCTCACTACATTCCAATTTATCTTCAGCCAACCAGTTCTCCAGAAGATTCTTTTTGTTCTGATTGACGACAAGACGGGATAACTCCAAAGACTCAAATGCATTGAGCTTTCCTTTTGTCAATAGTGTTCCAAAGTACTGCAGCAGTGGTGGTGTCTGCCCAGCTTGAACTGGAACACTCTGATCATACATAAAAAAATTGTCAGAATAAATTACAGAGAAGCGAAGGACAAAAATCCTGTAGAATATTATTTCTACTGTGGCACTGCAATAGATAACCGATATCGAAAGGATCAAAAAATAAACCTGAAATTTAGCAACAGTATCAGGCGTCCGAAGGATGCCTTGAGGGGATTCAGCGGCAAGCTCTGCAGCCTCCTTATACTTCGTCTGAGCAAACAACTCTTGGAAACGCTGGACAACCTGTTGTGTTTCAAATAGCTTGAGTAAAGGATCTATACTCAAACCATATAACTTATTCAAGAAACAAAGGATGGAACAACATCCAAACAAATAGTCATACCAAGATAAGAAACCAAACATGCGTGGGTCTAGAAATCAAACAAAGTCTTTATTACCATTTATCTATATATAGTCAATCGGAAATATCTTGTTTCCGAATGCAAGCAAAATTCACAATAAACAATAAACGAGACACCAAAGATATTAATTAATAAAGAAGCCTTCTCATTTAACGTAAAGAAACAAACTCCTCCGAAAACAATTAGTAGAAATTCATGGACAGTCGATAAAAAATGAAACTAACCAGATTTTCTGCACCAGGAAGGTTTCCTCTCTTGGCCAAATTGACAGCAAGCTCCAGATTATTTAACTGACAACACAAGAAGATCAACATTTGCAAGGAAAACAAAAAGAGATTCTATGTAATTACTTCAAATAAATGTAGAGCATATTAGCATACCTGTCCACTGACAAAAGGCACAATCGTGGCTTCGTTAACTGTAGCAAGTAAAACCTGGCCTCGCCTATTAACTGCATAGAAACCTCCAACAGATGAAGCTTCTGAAGTTAAAAATATGGGATCCGGACTGATTCTGTTTCTGTAGACGGCTGTGGCAGATTCCAAGTCATATACAAAAAGTAATCCAAGTTTCGTAATCACATAGATGAGACCATATTTATGGGATATCTGCAGAATTAAAGGAGAATGGTCAGAATTTCATCATAAATAACCCAATAATGAGACCTTGATTCATGAAGAGGAAACAAGGTTCAATCCAATTGCATAGACCTGCATGGCAACAGGAAAATCATCTGCAAAATCTGGAGGGAAAAATAGATCTGCTTGCTTTTTAGTAAAGGATGGCTTCCCTGCAAAACTACCACCGGTGAGTTCAAATAAAAATGTAAAACACCAAACAGCTCCAACATACAATTGTGTTTCAACAAGCAATTGCACTGGATGCACATTTACCTGGCTGAGCACCAAGCTCAATTATGTGCAATTTTGATGTCACCTGACCCGCGTTTGACGTTTTCGTCGCGAACGAGATCAGAATAGAATCCTTATCATTCCCAGGAACCTGATGAAAAATAAATAAATAAATTTCGCAACAACCTATCATACATGGTAAAACAGTTTATGGCAGCAAAAGCTCACTCTGATAGAGGCAAATGATGCAGCGTGAGCTTCGAGAGCTTGACTGCGCTGTTGATCCACAGAAAATAGTTGCATGTTTCCTTTCACCAGTTGGGGACGCTAAAAAATTGAGTTACAGTCAGTAATTTTATGCCACCATAATTCAATTACAGATGCATGTGTACTGAGTTATGAGATATTATACTAAGCCTAAGCCCAGCGGATAAAATGTCAGATCCCCACCTCAGGTGAACCAGGAGCAATCCCAATCAAAACCAACCACTTTTCAGAAGGATCACACTTATAGTTTATTATTTGATTATTCGCCAAGTTGGCAGTTCTATCAAACACCTTCAGCGGTTCGGAATCACCTACATAAAAAGAAGGGAAGATTGGTCAAAGAAAACTACTTCACTCAAACAATGAATCTAGACCACGTTTAAACAGCACAGTAGCCCAAAACAGTGCACATACCTTCAATTGACCAATGATATACTGCAGATTGCGTAACCAGGCCCAACATCTTTGGAGTAATCCACTTCCAAAAAACCACCTGGTTAAAAGTATCAAGATAAAGCAGCTCAATCACAGAAAGATTCCAGCTTCTCAATCATGATAAAGCAGCTCAGTCAGAGCAAGATTCCCAAAAATATGTGATATATCCCAATTCCTAGTAACTGAAGTGTATAAGCAGTTAACACAAACTTGCCTGCTCGGGCATCTGATGGGATTTAATCTTTGTTTTAGCCTCAATATTGAATATTTGCAAATGGTCTTGTGTTGTCCCAGGAAGTTGAGCTACATCAAACAAGAAAACCATTCAGTATTTGGATTATGTTATGACTTAAGAGATGATCTATCCTAATTCGGTTCACTCATTTTCTCCACCGCTCTACCAAAGTAAAGAATGAAGTCTGTACAGGATCATTCTTAAAGGGGAACTGTTGGAAAAAGTTCTGAAATTTGTAACAGGAAAAGCTTATCGATACTCTCAACTGCTTTTGTAAAACAAAAAGGAAAGATATTTTTTCCCCTAGAATTAAAACACCAAGTTTCATTCACTTACAGAGAAAGAAATGAGCTATTTACCCTTCCCAGGATCTGTATGGTAAGACAGGACAAGAGGGAAGATAAAAGGAAACCCATATCAAATAGTATATTGCCAGAAAAAACAACAAAGCAAAATATATTTCCAAAACCAACAAGCTTTGAGGAAATAAACAAAGTTTCCAAAAACTTCCTCTCACGACGATCCTATATGTTGACAAGTTATAAATCTTTTATAAATGCAAACTTTTTATGGTAACAAATACGAAAAAGTTCCGACGAAAGCTTCTGCATTTAGTCTTCACATATATTTCCCTTTGGAGTCAAACTAAGAGAATCAACTTCTCTGAGGAGAAAAAGAAAAAAAAAAAGAAAAGGCCCTTTTCCCGAGTCAGATAATTCTGTGTGGGAAGTATAAGAAGCACAACAAAAATTCTTTCAGATATTTTCTTGATTTATATTCCATACTCTTATACGGCTTATCTTAAATAGTATTACCTACAACTCCGAAAATCACATAAAACTTCCCTTGTAATAAACATAAAATAACATAACAAAATAATGGCGAAACATAAAAAATAAGCAGAGTCGGTAACAAAACAATATAACACACAAACAAGAAATATAAACAGCATCATTTCCACCTTTCCATCAAGTGATTAATCAGAGCATCGATCACTCACACTATTGTGGTCAATACAACATAAAATGAGACAATGTTATAAATTTCATCATTCACCTTTCAGTGCCAAAATCCTCGTGTTTGGATTCATTAGGGCAGAATCTGCAGTAATTGGCCGCCTCAATGGCTGCATCGGCATGGTCATATCAATAATGACCACACTATTCTGTGGAGCCGTCTCACGAACACAGATGTACTTATCAGATTCCATTGTCACATTCGTGAAAGTAATGAACTGGGGATTGATCCCTAAGCTAGTCAACTGCAATGACCACATCACGAAAAAACTCAAACCACAATTTCAGTAACCATAAACTCGAATCACAACAAAATCAGGAGATCTAAAAATCAAAATTTCCACACGAAATCACCATAGCAAATTATCAAGCTCAGACAAAAACTAGATAGCCACTGCATTGTAATAGCAATCATCCATACAAATGCACTCTCATACAAAAACTGCAGCGAACAACTCACAGTACAAAATAAAGAAAAAAAAAAGGTAAAAAAAATCGGAAACTCGTTCAATAACAAGAGCAATTCAGAACGGTGGATTCAATCGACCTAATTCAAGCTAATTAAACGGGGGAGTGAACATAAAGTTACCGTTAGGGTTTCTTTCATAGTGATCGGACCGTTCGCGGCTGCCATGACTGATCGTAACGAATCTACGATTTGGATCTGAGGAGTGGCGAATCAAAAACGACGACGTATCGAGTAGTAATCTATGGATCTAACAAAACCTCGGACCCTCTGACGAAAGTGCAGATGTATAGAGATCGAGAGAGAGCAAGGGAGAGGAGGGTATTGGCGTTCTCGAAGGAAAAATTGGGCGACGAACAGTCTCTATATATATATATATCCACAGACAGCGAGAATGGAAAATTTTGCTGGGATTAGCTATTAGACCGGGTCAAGTTACAACCGGTTCCGGTTCAAGTCCTTTGTTCATTGGTGGTATTTTACCGTTCGGAGTCTCCACTTATTTCCGTTACGGTTCTTCACACGGTCGATTTATAATTTTTAACCGTTTCTCTTTTTCTCAACAAATATTTTTTAAAAACATATTAATAGTAATCTTAAAAAATATATATTTATACAATTTAGATGGTTTAACACAATGTTGCAAAACCGCCTGTTAAACTTAGTTCGATGTTTCAATTATCCAACTACATTTTATTGAAGTTGTCTAACAACCAAATCCAGCCAGGACTTGAGAAGTGGTAGTAATTCTCGAACTTGTGGAATAATGCAATTAAAAAAAAAAAAAAAAACTGAATTTCTTGATCGAAATAACAGCAAAATACATCGTAGCAAAAACACAACGAAGTCGTCGAATCAAAAAATCCCTCGAGAATTAAAACTCAAACTCGATACCTAACAAGTGGATCCTTCATGAGAATGTTGCGTTCGTGATAGACTCTCCAAGCGTAATCTTCGAAAGAGAAGGGACGAAAATGTCTTTTCTCCAAGCCATTCTTCTTCTTCAAGGACTCTTCTTCTTCTTCTTCTTCTTCTACTCCGTCATCAAAAGCCATGCTTGGAATCAAAGGAGACACAGTGCTTTCGTGAGGGAGAGTAATAAGCAGAGAAAATGTTATGGAATCTGAGCTAATTGGCACTGCTCTTCCTCTAACTTTCTTGAACTTTCCATTGCTCCACACCTGTTGAAGAAGACGACAATGTCGGAAAAATAATTACAATATATTATATAAAAATATATAGAAATATAAAAGGTATTTCTTGCCTGAGCAATGTCTCCGATCGTGACAAGCACAGAACCCTCCCGACGTTGCGCACTGACCCAGCCGGAATCTGCAAGCAGCGAGCACTTCCCACACGACCCGCCAACCACGCGGTGCAACCCGACTGCGTACGGGTACACCGGACCCGGTTTGCTCGACCCGTTGGACACCCACGCTAGATAGCTCAGCTTCGGCTGGTTTACGAACCCAGCTGCATCCGCCAATTTCTGAATCACCTCCAACCCAGTTTTCTTCAGCTCGTTTCCCAACGCATGCAGGGAGCTCAGATTCAGGCGGCGGCCCAGCTCGTCGTCGTCGGTCAACGCCGTCGGATCATGGCGGAGCTCGAAGCAGAAGGATTCGTCGGCGGCGTGGTTAGCGTCATTGCCGTCGTCGTCGTGGTTGTGGTCTTCAGAGCTTTCGTGTCCGATCGGCCAGTTCTTGGGGAAGACCGTCTGTTTGACGCCGTCGGCGAGGTTGAATAACGACTTTGCGGTGGCGGAGGCCTCGCTGTAAACGTTTTCTGCGGATGAATGGGGAAGTGAGTGCTCTTGTGATAACTGAAAGAACCCAACTTGGGTGGCGGCGGAGAGAAGAGATGAGGAGGCGGTGGGGTCGGAGAGGTCGACGGTTGGTGGGGTGACGGTGGTGGTGGATGGGCGGCGGCGACGGAGGGGTAGGGAGAGTGCGGGAGGGAGGCGGTGGACGAGAAGTGAGAGAGGGTCTGGAGTTCCGACGTCGACGGAGGCAGTGGAGGGGGTCGGTGGCGGTGCGGCGGTAGGAGCGTAGGGAGTATGACAGTGGTGGTGGTGAGTTGATGATGACGTCATATTCTGTATGCGTTTTGCCTTACACTTTGTATGAATGCTTTTAATTTGCTAGATTAAATACTACGAGTTGGGTAGCGTAATAAAGGGTGGCGGCTCTGCAATGATGTAACTGTGTAGGGTTTGTCATTTGTGTATTTGGAAATTTATTTTAAGGTTTAATTTTCGGTGATTTGTATAGTTACTTATTAAAGCGAAATGGATAATCTCAGGCATTTAAGGGATTAAATATTTTTTACTCAAAGAGGATGTCTGAATTTTGTACCATGTATGTGTCCCAATACATTGCACAAGCATCCTCGCGGGCATAATTGAATTTCCAAAATAATTAAATTTCAACACAAATTTAATTATGACCATCTTTAATTATGGTTCCAATACATTTCTTTGTACAAGATAATATATATATATATATATAATAATGATAATAATTATCCCAGGCTGTAATACTATCGTGTGATAAATTAATTCCCGTAACCGTACATAAATGTCATTTGATATTAGTCAAGAGCGAGAACGCGAGGCATAAGTACAGTTAACTCAATTAATATACTTTTTTTGTTGGAACTAATGAAAGTTTATGCAGTTGAATAATGGGAGGTTGCTTCCTTGCTTGTGGGAATTGTGCTGTGCCTCTTTGCAGCGCATACCTTTTTATTTTACGCCCCAAGTCTTCACCTCCTCATTGAGAAAAAATCATTTATATAACCATTGGAAAAAGCCGCAAAGCATTTTAGTTTATTTAATGGATTCAATGTCTAGTGGCTCCTTTTGTTGTTCGAGATTATTGCAATCTTTATGAAGAATGTACATTTGTATGTTTCCATAATGAAACTTAGTACATTTATTTTTGTGAGCAATAGTTTTATATAAATGGTCCCCTAACTGTCAGATTTCCTACGTTTCTAGTCAACATAGCTGGTCAGAAAACTATGAAGGCTGCTGCTCCCGATGCCCCTCATACTTTGACTCTCACATGGTTGCCAACATTGATACGAAATTTTCTAACACGTTTATAGGAAAAAAAATAAAAATTAATCTTCACCACTTCAATCTTCTGTTACTGAAATACTCGCCATAAACAAAATATCAATAACACACAAGCTAGTTCGTCAAGTTACCATCACTTTCGAGATATTTATACTCGACGTCTTTTGTCATACAACAATGAAATGAAAAAACAGCCAATTAAAAAATTTAAAAAATCGTAAGTAAAAGAAAATAGAATCTTAATTATCATGCACACACGGAGAGATATTCTAACAGAAACGTCAACATATACTCGAGAGAAATGAGACCTAACTAAAGCCGCCCCCGTTTGACCAAACGGCTTCTACGTTCATGTTTAAGATTATTTAGCTCTCGATCGCCAACACACACAACAAAATTTAGACATCATAGGACTCTCCAAAGAAGGGAAGAAAAGAAACCAATGAAGAAAGTTATATTTCTCTTATTCCCAAGATGGATAAAGATCCTATTTTTCTTAATCACCATGTTTATATCTCTACTTGTAATCTCGACCCCACTCCTCCTAATCGTCGCCGACGCCCTCCTCCCCTCTGCTTTCATGTCCGCCTCTCTACGGCCTTCTTCGTCTCTCGGACTCCTCAGCACCTTTTATTCCCACCTCAAAGGCTACGATTTTAGGTACTCGTTGATCGATATTCCGCTGGTTTCTCTCGCTCGGTCTGCTGTGATATTAGGCGTTTATAGCTTCTGCGATGGGCCGAGGTTGTCTAAAGGGCCGTACTTGGCGGTCACCGCCGTGTGCTCCGTCGCTTCATTGTTCTTCGTGTCGCTGAAGGCTTCCTTCGTGTTCGTGATCGCCGGCGGCGGCAGCGATCATGCGAGAGATGGATATGTTAGGGCAATGGAAGCCGCCATGTTCGTGTCCTCGACTGGGTTTGCCGTTGCTCACGTTGCGGTGGCTTATCGAACCAGTTGCAGAGAAAGGAGGAAGCTTCTCGTCTACAAGATTGATGTTGAAGCCGTAAGTATTTATTATTATTTTTAATTTTTTTTTATCACCAGAGTAAATATGAATATCCTAGTTGAGTAGTAGGGGGGCCCACTGTGGTTAATCCTTGCCTCGTATGAATCAACGCAAGCCATCAATTGCTTATATTATGACGATTGTGAAATTATTATGATCACACATAATTAGTCAATACATTTTATTATTGCGATGTGACGCAACGATGTTAAGAAGCCTTCAAATTAAGCTTGATTGTGTCTTGTAATAAGGCGAGATATATTATGTTCTTAATTTGTTACACAATGAAAGATGTAGAAGACTTTTAATTTCTTTAACTTCAATATTTGAGTGACGAAGCTGGGAAAGGGACCACCTTTCATCTTCACAAATCACGCAAAGCTTTATATCGAATGTCCTATTTTAAATATCTTCCTATCAATTAATAATGCATTTTATAGACTTGGTTTTCCCTATTTTTAAATTTATCTTAATTTTTGTGCACATATATATGATATATTAATATTATTGTTTAATTTATTATGAAGTTGATGTCATTGTGTAGGTATCATTATGCAAGAACGGATTCCCGCGAGCACACCAGAAAATAGAGAAATTTCTCCAACATGAACGAAGAAAATGAAATATCAAATTTCATATATGTCTTTGTTGCCGTACCTAATTCTTGCCCGGAGTTAGGTTTTAGGTATTTTGAATTTTTCTTACAGGCTCAGCTCAAGCATGGTAGTCAGTCGCAGATTAGGGGTTAGATTAATATACGGAGAAATTGTATATAAATGTATTTGTATCAAAATTTGTGTGACAGTTATATATTTTCGCATTATAAATATAGATAAGATAGATAATCGGACCCGGAAATCAAAATAATAATGATAAATAAAGGTTTTAGTTATTTTCTTTAATTTTGTATATTTAGGACACTTAACAACGTTTGAAACTTAATTTCACTCCGAACCGAAACACGTGGGTCGTTTATTAATTAAATTGAAAAAAGCATATGTGGCGTCGAACATGTTGACTTAGATCGATTTTTTCACAATGCAACGCAGAAATTTTCTCAAATTAAATATCATGTGCACCTCACGGGTATTAATTTCGGGTTGAAATTAAGTCTTTGTATTATCCACAAATTATTTTAATTCGTCGAAAATGCTAATTTAGACCGAATTTTTCCCCGCACGATGTGAGTAATTTCCCATTGGAATCTTATTTTCGTAAAATATCCTTCTTTCTATTTCAGTTTAACTGTCCTTGAAACGACACACTAAAATTTAGGAAAAAAATAATTAAGCCATAAATAAATAAATATAAATGATTAGAATTTCCTCTATTTCCGGAGCTGCGGACAGTCGAAGAACTTCGAAACTGCGTCGAAGCACCGTCGTAATCGGTAATACCCTTACCACCACCATTCTCCAGAAAGATGAGGTTCGCTCTCGACGAAACGGAACCTGAAGGCCGTTCACCGACGCCGTCGCCTTCAAACCCTAAGACCACCACCGAGCAACAATGGCTTCCGCTTCAAAATCACGCTATCTTCTCTGCCCTTTCCCCCGCATCCGGGAAAGCGTCGGAGAACCACATGGCTTGGGATGGGTCCTCACGCATATACGTATGGGATGCAAAGAATAAGTGTCTGCACAGGATCCTTCTTCGCCTGGGTGAACCGGAACCGAGTTCTATTCTTGCCGCTTCGCCTTCTACGGTCAGTTTCATTTTCCCGTTTCGTGGATGTGGTGCGATGTGGGATTTTGTTTTATGGGTTTATCGTAGTTTCGTGGGAGAAACTTTGCTGAAGGTTATTGTTCTTATCATAAAAAGCTGAGAAAGAGTTTTGTATAACTATGAAATCGAAGTATCAGGCAGCTTCAAGAAGATGGGACTTAGCTTTTCCTCTTAATAAAAATGTCACTGATTTGGCATATAAGATCAAGCTTCCTTGAATTTCAGTATTTCTTACATTGACAAATGTATCAATGTGCCTTGCTGTAATTGAAATTTTCACTTATAGGTCTTGCGAGCGGACGTGCGATTGAGGTTTGAGGTTATTAAGATATTCATTAACGGGGCTGGATCTGCTTTGTTGTTAGCTGGACAGAAGGGTGTTTATGTTATGTATCTTTACGGCCACTCTTCAGCAGAAGAAAACACCGTTATCTGCCGGTAAGTTACTCAATGTCTAATATCTTATGATTTGTCAGGCGGATTTAGGAATGGAAATGCCAAATTAAATGTTTCACCTTTTTTCTTCAACTGTGCGTATTACAAGCTATATGATATTACTTTTTTAGTTTTGCACATTATAGAAGCTGCGCAGAAATCATTTTCTATCGATGATTAATTTTGATATCCAATGATAAGTCCTCTGCAGAATGACCAAATAGCCTACCTATAATGTTTTATAGGACCGTTTCTATAGCCTCAGACACCTACTTCAACACAGACAATTTCGTACGCGTTCTCAAGGTTTCTTGGCACCCTTACAGTGACACTCATGTGGGACTGTTGTCCTCTGATAATGTTTTCAGGTACGATGTTATGTATGTATTCAAATATTTCTTGATAAGCACTTCTATGGAAATACAGTAGTTGGGAAATTTATGAGTTATATGTTCGGTGTTATGGCATGTATTAAAAACCTATTTCTAATGCCTCCAAATATGTGTCATGAGTAAAATTGATTGCAATTATCCATTTGCAGAATATATGATTTGTCTACATCCTGCGATCACCCGGAACAAGAATATTATTTGCAACCTGTAGAACCTGGTTATTCAGTTAATGCTGCTGCAATATGTCCAGTTGATTTCTCATTTGGAGGTGACCATTTGTGGGATAAATTCAGTGTAAGTGACTTCTCATATTTTTCATTAATATTGCATTGCACCAATTATGTTTTCACTTGACTGTTTCTGCACACAATTTTTATGGCTGAAGTAGTTCCATGTATATGATTGTAATGTGAGGATCAACTGTTTGATAAACGGCCTTGCAAGTGTAAAATTTTCGTGCGAGAGTAACCATCGATTCTTTACATAACTGAAGAAGAAATATAGTGTTTAATGCTGATTTTTAATGTGCTGTTAAAGACTAACGGTGCTTGAATTTCAGGTCTTTATCCTGTTTAGCGACGGATCTATTTACGTCATGTGCCCAGTTGTTCCTTTTGGAAGGTAATACACTATGTTTACTTTTTTTATTCTTCATTTGCAATCAGAAAAAAAGAGGGTTTTTTTTGTATCATCAACCATGATTGGTATACAGCGTGTATAAACGGGAGTCAATACTGGAACTTTATACGGATGCTCATACGTTTGGGCTAAAATCTGACAATTCAAGAGCTGTTAATAACTCTAATATGGCTATCACTTGGGTGGAGTCAACATTTCCCGAACTAGTTTCTCAAACCGGAGATAGCGTGAAATCGTATGCTGTCAAAGCTCACCCTTTCATTTTATTGGATGCATCAGTTTCATTGCAGGTACTTCTTTTTATCCAGTAACTAAATTATTGAGCTTTTTCTTTCTTTTTTCACTTTGAAGTGCTATGTAGCTGATTTTCATTTTGACACATATAAAACTACACTGATTTCAGGGGCCTCTGCATCAAGTACATCAGGAAACAACACAAGATTCAGAAGTTCATAAAGGTGCATGTGAAGGCAGAGCAGTAAGCTTTCTCTACAACTTAGTGGGCAAAGATTCGATCCTCGCAACAGCTTGGAGCAGCGGGCAGCTACAATTGGATGCTTTAGCCGATGAGATGCAGCCAATTTGGAAGAAAAACAGTGTCCCCCGTCTTTCCGTTGACTCATCAAATCGAACCACTGGCGTTGCTATGATTTGTGAAAATTCTCCTCACCACGAACGATCTCTGGTAAACCTCAACGACCCACCTCGTAATCATGCTCTTTGGTTGGGCCACACACCTCCTTTGCTGCGGTTGGCGATCGTGGACTTAGCTTTGCCCGAAAAAGCTGCTTCCACGGTAGATTTATTCACCGATCCTCTCATTCCCGAGAGATTCTTCTGCCTACACATTGGAGGTGTAGATTCTGTGGTCCTCCATTTTCTTCCCTTCACGAGCCAAACGAGTGGCAAAGAACCCAAAACAAGATTCCCATCTGTGCTCTCGGTTTTCAACACTGCATGCCACGACGGCTCCTCATCGCCTCCTCTCTGTGGTTTCTTGGCTCTCTCTGATTCCCTCGGGTATTCTTGGGTAGTGGGGCTTACTTCTTCCAAGGAGTGTGTGGTTCTACAGATGGAGACTTGGAACGTGTTGCTTAACCTTGGTGTTGATAAGGAGGGTGAAGAGATTGAAGAATCAGAGGAGCCAAAGGGCTCTGAACTTACTCCCACCATAATCAGCAAAGAGCTCCTAAGTGGGCCCAAGGCCGTATTGTTACCCTCCTCGGGCCCGAGTTCGCGCTCCGTGAGTGGTGACTCGATCGAAGGACGCTCGATGCTTCACCAGTACTCCAAGCTATTTCATGAAAATTACGTGGAATATGCTCACAAGGTTTCAATTAAATCCTTTTTTTCTCTATCTTCCCACAAGATTGAAGTTTTATCTCGTCCTCTTATGAAATGGTGCTGTTTTTGCAGGTGCACTTTGAACTCCAGCACCATGCTCCCCAGCTGAAGAAGATAATCGAGAACCAGCGAGCCCGCATGCGAGAGATGCAGCAGAAGCTCGCGGGAATCGAGCAGAGCCACGAAAAAATAGAGAACCGTTTGGATAAAGCAGCTGAGCTCCACGCGTCCCTCGAAGCACGGTTGCAACGCTTGAGGTGCTTGCCCCTACCCCAGCGAAGGATGCTCTCCAAAGCCGAGCGGGATTTCAAGTTAGAGCTCGGTGAGTGAGTTCTCTATGCTGTGTGTGTGTGTGTGTGTGTGTGTTTTCTTCTTTTCCCTGTGAGGATTGTTTGGCTCGATATGATAGACATGGCCTTGTTTGGAAGTTTAAATTCTTGAATTGCTACTCTCCTGCAGATAACTTTACTGGGATGGAATTGGATGCTCTGCGAGCTTCTATCGGAGCCCTGAGCTCGAGGTTGAAGAGACATGTGAATTCCTCGAACCAAACGAGGCATAACAAACCGGGGAGACCGGTGAGTCGACGCCAAGAAGATGAGCTTTCGCAGCTGAGGTCATCGCTTGCTAAACTATCTCTGGTGAACAGTGACAATGCAAAGAAAGTCAAGGTTGTGGAGTCCGCACTCAAAGACAGGGAGATCAGTGACTAATTATAAGCAGTTGATAAAAAGCTAAATTATCTACAGAAGATGATGTTGTGTCTCAAAAACAGATTTCAGTTTAAGGTTTTTTTCCTTGTATGACTCCTCGGTAGTGAAGTTTTCTACTACATTTTTTTTTTTTTATCAATTCGAGCAAATAAAAACATATTTTGCTATGGCATTCGAAGAAACAAACTCACGTAGCATCACACAATCTATATATATTCCTCAACAAGCAAATGCAAGAAGCCCTCAACAACCTAGGAATTTGGCAACAATCGACCGTTGTACATTTTGTCGAGCAACTTCTGTGCATCGGGCCTGCGGAGGAGCCCCTTGTTGTTGGGTAGGCCCGTCCCGAGGCACACGGGGCACACCAATTTCCCCCGTCCTACAGCAACATAGGTTGTGTACTGTTAAATAAACCGTCTACACAGAACAGATAAAACTAATCGTACAATACGTACCGTAACAGTTTGGGCACTCGGTGAACTCGTAAACGTCTTTGGCTCTCTTTCGATTGAGGGCTTTCCATTTTCCCGTGCCCCCACACATGTCACCTATAACATAAGACATGATAAGCTTTGTTCATCTTTGAGGTTTTCTTTCATTACAACTAGCAATGAAATGAAGACTGAACCATTAAAAGAAAAGAGGAGATGTTGGGCTTACATATAACAGCTCCACTCCCCATACAGTTTCTGCAGACCGCTCTTTCCCTGTCATCCGAAGAAGAAACAGCTCTGCTTGGTTCTTGTGAGGTTGCTATCAAAGCTACCGCCGAACATAAACAGGTCAAGCATTTTCTGCGCGATACTTTATAACCAGTATTGCTTGATGATGCCTGTAAGTATTTATGTATGTAAAACTATTCGTCAACTATAGAACACTGAAACATTACAAAAGTACTGCAGTAGTTATTACAGTAATGGAACTATGCTAAGAGAAAAACCAACCTCCCTCTTGATGAGTTCTACCGAGTCCTCCTTTTCCTCTTCCAAGCTCGACTTTGTGACTAGCCTCAAATTGGCAGCAGTTGCTAAAGGAGAAAACAAGAACCAAATAACTAGCTTTAGAAACAATTTTGGAGTAGATAATTAAAGCACTAATCAACACAATTCAGTAGACAATTGAAAGATAATGCTCCGCATACATAAACAATCTATTCGAAGTTACTTCCTCCGACAGAATTTTAGAACTCGCCCAAAAAACAGCCACAAAACATTTTATCGCAATCAGCAGGTATTATGGGACTAATTCAGTCCCATCACGTCATGTAATTACGTTGGTTATAAATAGCTGCTTACAATGCTTTACGGTAGGCTGAGAATGGTTGTCAAACGAGAATCTTGATATCGCAGAAGCCGTTCGCGAAGAGAGATGATGATGATGAGAAGCCATCGCTCTCTCTATCTCGAATGGGCGGGTGAGTAACAGAGATAAACTAGCTGAAAATTCTGTGACTGAGAGGCGATGTTTTCATTTTGTACGGGACTTTATCTCTTGTTTTCTTACAAAGAAATTTAAAAAATAAAAAATTATTTTTTCTTTAATGTTAATTTAAATTTCTGACTACTACAAAGCAACGATATGCATGCGTATGCTTGAAATGTGTCCTCTAGTTATTGGCTGGCATAAAATATATTTATCACATTAGAACAATTGACAGTTATTATAAAAATCACAATTCATATAATCTTTTGAGGTCACAACACATTGGAATCACAATTTAACTCGTTGTCTGAAAATAATTACGAAAAGTCTTGGAACAACTTAAGAGTCATGAAGATCCTCTCCTCACTGGAATGAAGCTAAACACAAAAGTAAACAAAACCTTCAAAGAAAAGAGACATACAAAGCATCAATTTAAATTTTTTGAAAAAAGGGCTTAATCCCAGCCAGTTGGAGCCGGAACAGCAGCATCCACGGGAGCCGCCGTTTCAGGGGCAGCAGCTGCATCCCATCCATCACCACCTACATTACCAACTGAACAACATAGAAACTCCATAAATAATATAAATTTCTCAAAAGAAATGATACAATATTGTGAGTTAGATAAGAAAATAACACAGGTTATCATCATCCGGTATCAGGTTACTTCTTTCGAACCAGATCCAGGAAGCATCTCTTCCACCAAATTCACAAAATTTTACTCATTTTTATCTTCAACGCAAAGACAGAACCAAGAATTCATAAATAGATATATCAAGAGCATGTAATCAGCACATGCTAACCTGCATCTGCGGTCCAACCACTCGCCACCGGAGCAGCTCCACTAGCCACATCAGGAGCCCATTGGGCCTCGGGAATTTGGCCGCTCGACCAATCAGCAGCACCGATGGCCCCAGCAGAGAAATCGGCGTACTCAGGGAGAGCTGGAACTTCATCATCTTGTTGTTCCTTAGCCTCCTCAGGCTCTCTGTAGAAAAACAAATCAACCTACAAACAACAACAACAACAACAAAGGTATAAGAGAAAATGAGCCATCAATAATAATGTTAAACTTTAATGAATTTTCTACCATGATATCCCATTTGTGCCCCGGTGCTATGACACCACGCATCTGCAGAACCATCCTTGCCAAGAGCCAAAAGAGGCAACCGATGCTGTGCTTCCCCTTGTTATTCGCCGGGATACCAATATCCACATATCGCATGGGAGAATCGGTGTCGCAAAAGGCAATCGTGGGGATATTGTACAAAGCAGCTTCCTTGATGGGCTGCATACGAAATCTCATTTATCACACCCAATTGCTGTTAACCGCAAGACAAAGGCATACAACACCAAATCGTTCAACGCAAAGAAAACTAGAGGCGATTGATAAAATTACCTGGTGATCGGTTCTTGGGTCAGTGAGAATAAGAAGCCTCGGCTCGCTGAAAGAAGTCTGAAGCTGGTTGGTGAAAGTTCCCGGCGTGTGACGCCCAGCGATGGCATGAGCACCGGTGTACTGTGCAAACTTCAACACTGCCCTCTGACCGTAGGGTCGTGCAGATTGAACGATGATGTCTTGGGGGTTTTCAATGGCAACAATCACACGAGCAGCCATTTGTAGCTTTTCCCACGTCTTCCCAAGATTGATGATGTAGATCCCTGAACGGAAGATAGATTTTGAACAATAGCATTATCCATCTACACCGTGTTTCAATTTCTAAGCCAAAAGCAATCATTTTTCCAAAACACTGTCCACTTAACAGAAATCTCAATTTCTAAGCATCATCTCAAATTAGTTCGTCAAAGATGAAAACACAAAAAAAATAACGCGTTTCGGTGCTCAACAGAAAATAAAATCAGCTCACCATCATTGCGACGCTTGAAAACATAGCGATCCATCTGGAAATCGCAATTCTTAGTGCCGAGGTGCACTTCCGCCGCCAGCATCATCTGTATGTCAGCCTCCTTCGTCGACAGTGTTCCCGCCATCTTCTAAGCTAATCCAATCTCGCAAAAGATAATCGCAGCTGCGTTTTTGCAATGAGTTTCGTTCGGCGCGAGTACTCTTCGGAGAGTTTCTTGTCGGCGCTTTGCTGCGTTGAAATAACTCGACAAGAGTAGGGTTTTGCTCCGTTATTCGGGTTTGGGCTTTTATCAATTGACGCTCATGGCCCAAATAATCTTTCTTAGTGGGCCAAGCCCAATATCAGCTTTATTCTTAATTTCTCTTACATGGTCAATTTGGAAAAGTCAGTAGAAAGAAACTGAACGAAGACTACCTGTCTGTTGAGTTCATCAGATAAAAATTTCCATTCTTTAATAATAAAAGGCTTTGAAATGTCGACAAATGAACACGTAACGAAGAAGGTCCACCAACGAAAAGCGGATACATTTACAGGCAGAAGCTGCGGACATCCATAAGACACACCCATCCACCTCTGTAACTCCAATTTCCAAGTGAAACTCAGCTCACGTTCACCGAATCCAAGGTGCGATTTTTCGTTTTTAAATTTTAATTGCTGTTGTTCTAATTTTTATTTTGGCTACTGCCTTGGTGCCTTCTAATCTAAGCTTTCCTGTTATCCGTTTCTTCACGTTCAATCTATTGAACACTTCTTGAAACACACGATTGATTGTCAAGTTGCCCTTTTATTTTATGTTTCTGTAGTTTTATCCGAATAATTTCATTTTCTTTTTGTGTGGGTGTTCTTAATTGTGCGTAAGAAGAGATGGGTAGAGTGTTTGCTGTGACCCTTGAAGGGAAGATCTACAGCTGCAAGCACTGTGGGACTCATCTTGCTGTCACTGAGGACGTCATCTCAAAGGTTTATTCATTTTTTCGCTTGCTAGCTCAATCTCGGTGATGGTAGTAGTTGATGATTTTAAGTGGGGTTTGGTTTAATTTGGGAAATTTCCTGTTCAAAGGGGACTATATGCTTTGCTCACAACGAGCTGCCCTAATTTGGGTCTGTATGGTCAGTCGTAGGAGTGTCGTTTGTTGTTACACTTCATTTTAAGACAACAAACGAGCACCCAAGTGAAACCCTTTTGTTAAAAGAAGCCATGTGTTGGTATTCATTCTGGTAGATCTTGCAAGCCAAATTTTGGCTTGGGTTCTTCGTATTCAAGTGTTGTTATGACTTGCAAGCCAAGAGATTCATTGTTGTGTTTTTTTTTTTTTTAATTATTTTCTCACGTTTCTTTGCTTCAGTCTTTCCAATCTAGGCATGGGAAAGCTTACCTCTTCAATAAGGTGTAAGTTCTCCATTTCATTTGGCTCCTAAATCATAAATACATACATAGGTAGTAATGATTTGCACTTCACAGCACTTGTATTTGGATCTCCTTTTTCCTACATGGTGAAGTCTTCCATTATTTTCACTTGCAAAGAAAAGTGCCAACTGAAAGGAAAAAAAAAAAAAAACGAGCAAGTATGAGTTTTTTGGAGTTAAAAAATAAATAAAAAACATGGGATTTTTTTTATTTTTTTTTGCAGGGCAAACGTGACTCATGGGGAGAAGGAGGACAGGATGATGATGACTGGTTTGCACACCGTGGTGGATGTCTTCTGCGTTCGATGCGGTTCAATCGTCGGGTGGAAATATGTAAGAAAAAAAAAAACATTAGAACATGAAATGAAACAAAACTATCTTTGTCTTTTGTCTGTTAAATGCAGTTATATTAGTAACTTAACTATCATCTTTATAACGTACAGGAAACTGCTCATGAAAAGAGCCAGAAGTACAAAGAAGGCAAATCTGTTCTTGAGAGGTATGTCCATTTATTACACACACACGCACACATTTATATGATGGATGCATATTTTTGAAGCAGGTTCAAGATTTCTGGGCCAGATGGGAGCAATTACTGGGTGAGTCACGGAGCTCACATCGGTGGTAGCAGCGATGCTGATGATGCTTGACTGATTCTCTCCGATATGATTTGTACATTCTTGAAACTTCTTCTCATAATCATAAATCTGGTGAAATTGTATGAAGTGAAGTGAAGCTGCTTATTTGAAAAAAAAAAAAAAAAAACTCTTGGTGATGGTGCTCATTGTCTGTACATAACTGAAATTATCAACCAACTGTATTCGGACTCTGATGCAATGTGTCAATAATTATGTGCAATTATTTGTCACTTTCGATATTTCCTGTAAATTCCTCTGATTGGGAATTCTACGCCTTTCGGATCATATTTAACCAAGAGATCAAGAATCTTGCATGACTATTGTATTTTTTTAATCGACTTGGTGTAGAATGATGTTTGTGTAGTTGTCATTATCATATGCATATGATATAGAGTAATAATGTTGTTATATGTTTGTTTAGAGGTGGTATTTTACGTGATAAAGAATAATATTTCAGTGTCTAAGTTTTAACTTTTTTAAGTAGTAATTATGAAATCTTTTATATCATTCATCAAATATAAGTCTTTTTTTAACCGTTCAATATATTTTTTAAAGATTTAAATAGTTGAGTTGTGTAATTAAAAATATGAATAAAGAGTATGTAAGGGAGAGGAATGTCAAAATAAAGGGTGATAAGTAGCTGCTAGGTTTTTTTAGGTGATAGAAAAATTGGAAAATCATTCAATTTTTATCATATACAGGTGATCCGTCTGATCCAATTATGACTCACCACCAATTACAAATTGTTTCACCGAGTATATTAATTTGTGGTAGATTTTAACATTATACGATCGATGAATTTGGACAATCTATGTATCATATTAGGCTTTATAGGTTTTGACAAAATGGTATGATATTATAAAATTATCAAGTGGGCCGATATTTTATAAGCACTTGTGCTTTCTGGAGCTTTTCCAGAATAAAATAAATTTGGTGGGATCGAAAATAAGAAAAAGAAAAGACAAGAGTACGGAAAAAAAAAATATAACTTCCGATTATTGATTAACCTTTTTGAACCAATCGACGATTAATACGTCCACTCGATTCGAGTGTAATTGACGGTGATATACAGAGAAATTATTGTATAAATAAATATGAACAAATAAAAACGATGTTTGTCTTTTATCCCCTCGCGACAACTCAAACAAAAAGTTTGTGTCCTTTAATCTTTTTCTTAATGAAATTGTGACCTTTAATCTAAGTAAAGGTCTTTGAAAATGAGGCTAAAGACTTCAGTTGTTGTGTGTATTAGTGTCGTCAGCAAATTCTTCTCACATAATGCATGCATCTTGTCGAATTATTTAGTAAAACCTATTGTCTCAAATATATATCCTATAAATTGACCAGTTAGGACAGTGATGTGTAAGAAAATATGAAATACACATATAAGTGGGGTGCAATTTTCAGAAGAGTTTGAATCGTGTAGAACTCGACTGAGTAATGAATATAATGTCGGACATACATATATTTATGCAATTATTTTCCTTGAAGATTTGCTGACTTTTGATTAAGAGAATTGCTATTTATTCTATCAACTCGAGGAAAAACCATTCATGCTTGGATAATCATCAAATGCGGAATTCATCAATATACAACACGAATTGTATAAACTTGGTTCTGAGTTTGGAGATAAAATAAATATTCCACGACTTCGTTTTTCTAAAAAAACTATTATTTTCTATTTAATTAAACAAGGAGAAGGGAATATTTCGTCGTCATGTTGAGACTTGATGCACCATTGACATCAAAATACATTGTAAGTGTTCACTCATATTAGTCCGATTAACATAGAAAAAGGATGCTTAACCACCATATTGTCGTCCTAACTCCCAATTTCTGCACATAATATAATTATTATATCTGATGGCACATAAATTAATAATATATCTGATTTTGGTAGTATGTACCTTATTTCTCAAAAATTATATTGTTAGAACGGCCGGCTTTGGCTGAATATTAATTACTTTAAATTATTTTTGAAATAAATTTATATCCTCGCAAGTTTTTATAGAAGATACATGATGCTGCTGCTGCATTGTATTGACTTGTGTAGTATTGCATTACATGCGTGCGAAGTTGATGTGTTATGCTTAGGTGCACAGAATATTGCATTATCAAGAATAGGTACCATGAATGTGCTTCATATTTAACAAATTTAATTAATGTCCACTTCATCAAAAGTTGCTTATGGCCCATACATGAATTTTAAAAGATCGTTTAGTTACATATAAATGTAAGAACAGTTTTAACAAAAAAAACTTGGCTTCGATCATATTATACATATATATATATTCTAGAATGATTAATTTCGCCATCATCAACTATTACGTGGATACGACATTAACGAGGTCCAAAGAACATAGATGCAAGGATTTAACAATTGTTGATTTATTTTTTTATTAAATCTAAATCAGATGAGCAATGGGCATAACATTTTAATAATACTACATCGTTTTTTATTACATACATTGTCTTAGTTCCACTAATTATTCTTGCAATATATACTTTTTCTTTAATTAAATGGCTGGCGCACGCCGACCAAACGGTTTGCTCAAGTCATGAATATTCTTATTACGCAACCGACATTTCTTTGGACAACTAATCTAAACTTAATCTAGGTGGTAACTAATTAATTAACGTCAAGTTGTTTTAAGTGGCAATAGGGTTTTATTATATTAATACCTAGTCAGAAAATTTATATAGATAAATAAGTTAAAAAAAGGATTAATTTAGTGAAATAAGAGATTCCAGAGTCGACTTGCCTAGGGATTTACAAGATTGACAACCAGCTTACAGAATGTAAAAAGTCGGCGGAGACGATTCATCGCAATTAATCACAAATCTCAATTTTATTTCAACTTAATTGATAACTACGCTTAGGATCTTGGATTTGCTTACTAATATTGGAGCATTTGCATGCTTATTACAACTACATCGTCCTTGTCCGTAAACATAAAGATATATATAGCCAACTTGTTTGTAATTATAAATCTGGTGTAATAAATTAATTGAATGCGAGGATATTATTTATATAAACGGGGTACAAAAAAATCCTATATGAAGTAACGCGAATCATGCTATATAGCTTTGTCTACGCATTGAGCAATTCAAGAAAAATCTGGGGCGAGTAAAATCTTCGGAGATGATCATCGCAGCTAAATCTCAGCGCATCATCCTTAATCTCATCAAATGATCATGTAATAATACAATCATACATGTATATAATATATATTAATTATGTCACATTCTGGAACAACAAACTCTCAGACGGACACTGGCCTGTTGAACTTGTCTCCAAAATCATTTTTACAAATGAATTATATATATTTTTTGGTATATTTAATATTTTCATAGGCATATTTCGATTATACATATTACACAAATTATCACCGCAGTGTCACTGGCTTAAAAGTCGTAGTTGTCACAATATTCATAGACACGTGCCTTGTAATAATATCTTTTGAGTAATCCTTCATCAAAACATATCCCAAATTCCACTTAACATTTTAAAAAACAAAAATTTCAATTTTCATATTCTGTTACATCCCGCTCTTAGTCAACTCGATCAAATCACAACACCACATCAATAATTTCTATTTTTTCCTTAGAATAATATTAATAAAAAAATAACATATATAATATGAAAACTAAATGCATTGAACCAACCCCACCGCCCCATCCCTATAAATACCATTCTAAATCCCTCATTTATTTTCACTCTCACTCTAAGAACAAACACATCACCATAGAGAGAGAGAGAGAGAGAGAGAGCTCACTAAATACAGAAATGGTGTCTCAATCTTTGACCATCGTCTCCAAAACAACAATTTTCCCATCAAAGAATTCAACTTTACCCAAATTAAAGCTCTCAGTTTCCGATCTCCCGATGTTGTCTTGCCATTACATTCAAAAGGGCTGCCTCTTCGCCGAGCCACGTGTCCCCATCCACGAGCTCGTGTCGGCTCTCAAGGGTTCACTCTCCGAAGCGCTGACCCATTTCCCGCCTCTCGCCGGTCGGTTAATTACCGATGCGGAGGGCCACGTGCACATCGCGTGCAACGACGAGGGAGTTGATTTCATCCTCGCGAATGGGTCCCACTTCCACGTCGGCGAGCTGATGGCCGGGGACGAGGCTGACGGCGGTGACCTTCCTAACACGTTCAAGGGGTTCTTCGCGCTTGATCGCACGGTCAGCTACCAGGGGCATTTCCGTCCGATTCTCGCCGTGCAGGTGACGGAGTTGGCTGACGGGGTTTTCATCGGGTTCGCCGTTAATCACGCCGTTTGCGACGGGACGTCGTTTTGGAATTTTTTTAACAGCTTCGCCGAGGTGTGTCGCGGTGCGAAGGTGCTGTCTAGGGCTCCGGATTTCAACCGCGATTCGATTCTGATTTCACCGGCGGTTCTGAGGTTGCCCGACGGAGGACCGAGGGTCACCTTCGCCGATGCTCCGGTGAGGGAGAGGATCTTCAGATTTAGCAGAGAGAGTATCTTGAAACTCAAGAACAGGGTCAACAAAGTCGTCACTAATTACTGCTATAATAAAGCTGACGACAGCAGTAACATCACTGACGAAGACGGTGGAATCCACGTGGCGGAGCTCATGGGGAAGATGAGCAACGACACGTGGCGATCCAACACGAAGCCACCAAAACACCACAACAGTAATCATAAGGCCACGCGTATTAATAATAATAATGAAATCTCATCATTCCAATCCTTATGCGCCCTGCTGTGGCGTGCGGTCACGCGCGCAAGAAACCTGCCGCCCACCAAAACGACGACGTTCCGCATGGCCGTGAACTGCCGCCACCGCCTCGAGCCCAACCTCAGCTCCACTTACTTCGGCAACGCCATTCAGAGCATCCCCACGTTCGCCGCCGCCGGTGACGTCCTAAGCAACGGCGTCGCGTGGTGCGCCGGAGAACTGAACAAGAACGTGATGGCCCACGATGAAAACACGGTGAGAGAATACGTCGCGAGGTGGGAGAGGGACCCACGTTGTTTCCCGCTGGGAAACTTCGACGGCGCGATGCTCACCATGGGAAGCAGTCCGAGGTTTCCCATGTACGAGAATGATCTGGGCTGGGGAAGACCCGTGGCGGTGAGGAGCGGCCGGGCCAATAAGTTCGACGGGAAGATCTCGGCCTTTCCCGGTAGGTTTGCAGACGGCAGCGTGGAGTTGGAGGTGGTCTTGGCTCCGGCGACTATGGAGGGGATTTTGGCCGACGAAGAATTCATGCAGTTTGCGGACGAAGACGACAAGTACTTTGTTAAGGCGTGATGAATAGTTTCTTTTTTCCTGTGTACTTTTTTCTTTTTCCCTCGTTTCTTCTTGCGTCGTCGTTGATCTCGTATGCTAATTAATGGCTAATTTGAAAAAAAATATGGTAAGGGTAAACTTGGTAATATACTAAATTAGTCAACACCTCGTCCACTGGATTTATTTAGCTATTTTGGGAATTCTCATCGAATTGTGCTCCGACAAATGAGAAGACGACGAAGGCAAGCCAAATTCTTCTCCAAAATCCCCAAATCGAAAGCCCTAGCAGCTTGCATCTGCCTAATTTCACTTCTAACCACGCTAATACTCATCGCGTCACTATCAAGAACCTCAACGACAACGACGGCGACGAGCGCCGCAGGAATCGGGAAACTCGGGGAGAGCATAATCGAAATGCTGCCGTCGTCCGATCTCGCATTTACGATCTTCCTTCCGACCGAAGAAGCCCTGAAACGCGATCTCGGGCTCAACGAGACCTCAGTAGAAGACGACCTATCCACACACGCTGTGCTGACACGTGTCCTCGGATTCTGCGCCGTTCCTAAATGGATCCGGTCGGGGGATTTGAGGAGAGGAAGTGAGGCGCACCTTGAGTCGATCGGCGGGTTCGGGCTCCACGCGCGTAGAGACGCGCGTGGGAGGGTTGTCGTCAACGGAGTCGTGAGATCGGAAGCTGTGGATTTAGAGGTTGGGAGTGTGGTGGTGCATTTGATGGATGGGGTTCTGATGGATGCCGAGTTCGAGGACTCCGTTAGACCTGACGATGACGGCGACAATTAAATTCGATTATCTTTTTTGTTTCTTTTCTTGTTTTATGGAAGTTCAATTTTGTTATTATAGAATATAACTGAATCTTAATGTATAACATTGAAAGAATTTCCATTAGAGAATGATCAGCGACATTTTTTTACTTCCATTTCATCTGATACTATTTGTGTCAATGGATCAAATTCTTTTTTATTCTTCGGAAAAGCCATTTCATAACGAACATTAGAGACGAGGGAAAACAGAGAGATGATAGCTTTGCATAAAAAGAACTTTCAGTATCAAACAGTACAATGATTCTTTTGTGGCATTGCCACAATATCAGCTAAAAACTTTGTGACAAAGAGCATCACGAGAAAGCACAAGTTTTCTCACAAAGTTTGATTTTTTTCAGCTACCTGCAGGAGTGGGAATGGAGACTGTCTTTGAATCTTCTGCTTGTTCATGTTCTTTGTTAAGGATCTACAATGTTTTTTTTCAAGAATCGTCAAAACATGATTATACCAAAGCTAAATGAAATGATGATACATATGTGCTTAAAACCATAGATAGGGAAAAAGGAAATATGACTAAATATCGCACCTTGTTATTGATTAGATTGTGGAGAGCAATCACACTTCTGATTAGGGACGACAGGTAAATGACCAACATCATATCATTTGTTTTCACTGCAAAGTGAATTCAAAACAGTGTATGGAATTAAGAAAATGATAGAATTATATATTTGATACAGCAATAATACGACTGATGTGTCATTTAAATGTTCTACCTGCAAAAGCTTTAACTAATTCAGTCACGTTGAGGTTTGGGAGTAAGTTGAACACATCCTGCACAAGTTGTGAATAAAATTTCACACTTTAGAGGGATATAAAAAAGTGATCAACGAAAATGCTTGTAACTTTCTCTAAGGGATCATTAAGGTAACTTGAGAATAATATCTTCATTGCCAGGATTTAGAAGATACAACAACACTAACAGATGTGAAAGACAGAGATAACAAAACAAATTACTTCATATTCATGCATTAATCACAAAAAAGAAAAAGATACCTGGAGATGGTAAAGAATTTCATGATTCAGGGGAAGCTTCCCATCGACAACCAGATCGAGATAACTCCGTATCTCCTTCAGCCGTGCATCCAATCCCTTTAGAGCAGCAAGTTTTCCCGTCACCTAAGCAAGATAAAAATACTTTAGATTCTTAGTTCTTATCCATGTCATTAAAACTAGCACCAAGAAATCAACGGTACTAAGGTATGTCTGCAATTAATAAGCATAGTTTTGTTAAAGGGGCCCTGGGGCCATGAAAAAGAAAAACCTCGGTTGCAAGTGTGCTGATAGTTGTGTCTTTCACATCTCTTAGCAAATGTTCCACTCCTGCCATACACATGATATAAAATAACATGCAATTGTAGATAAAACGAAGCAAAAGACATAAAACCATTTCTACATGTAAACAAGAAAAAAAGAGTTGAAGGATATGAATGTTGTAAAAGAATAGACACACCAATTTCTTCAACTTCATGAGCAGCGATTTCAGAAGGAACGTGCACGAACACCTTCTGGCTTTTTTGAGTAGCATTCTGCAAAGTTCTCCATATCGTCATCCAACGTGTGTTCAAAATATAATAAAAAGGGTTTCTGTTGTCTTAGTAGCTAAAACATTCACTTTGTACTGTGCCAAATCACATGCAGGAAACTTTCAGCAGGTAAAGAAATAAGACAAGAAGAGGAGCACCCAGATGACTGGTTACATATCAAAATGATCTCTAACATTAATTATCTATACCTCTTTTACTTCCTCAACAGCATAGTAGGCTTTAGTAGGTAACCCAAGCTCGTTTGGTTGAACTTCAATAATGACCAACACCGGAATAGGAACATAGCTGCAGTAATGTGAAATGTTGGATAATCATCAGATAAAAAGCCAAATATTGGGAAATGTTGAATAATCATTGGGACTCTTCCGGGATACTTCATGCAAAGCATAAGTTCACCGGAAAAAAATTATATACATACACGAAAAATATGGAGAACAGATAAAAAAAAGAAGCTGCTTTCTTGTTATATGTCCCACTTGAAAGCGTAAAAACAAAGTTTTCTCAATAGTACATCGCCATAACAGGTGACAATTCATAAGAACTAAAGCGGCATTAGAAACCAACATAAGGAATATACTGCAGCTCGTAAACTTTGTCTCCGCAACAGGAAACAGGATTTGTTTTCAACAACGACAAGAAATCTTACTCATTGAAAAGGCGATGAATGTTTAAGTCGTTCTCCCTAAGTTTTGGACCGGTACTATACCAACCAACGACATGCTCCTTCGCTGAAAGAATGAAATGAGAATATTAATAGCAATCTGAATTGCATTAAGTGCATAACGACCCACTAACGGCCAATCACATACCATTTATTCTCCGAAACATGGAAAACATTGATTCGTGATAGTTATGGTCGAGAAAAAAGATGCTAGGATCCCGGTCATCTTCTTCAAATGGCACTGTTTCAATCATGCGAATACGTTAGCAGAAACCCACCAATAAAAGCAACTAACAAGTTCCAATTTCGAGATCAGACACACTGAGGAAAGAGAGAAAAAAAGACTAGCATTTGATTGATGAATAAATAGATTATTGAGCTTTAAGGCATCTCAAGACGTAGAAAATTGCAGAATTACTCCATGAAAAAATCTAGTCACCTGCCACCGAAGTCACAAGCTTCATGAATTGAACTCAAACACAACTCAATCAAATCAAACAGCAGCGAGTCACGATATTAATGACGAGATCTAATACCAAAAAAACTCCTCAAAACAATACATACAACAGGAAAAACAAAAAAGCAACACAGCTAATCACAACACACCGGCATAACTATTGGTGACGTCAACAGTTCCTTTAAACGAACTCCCGAGAAGAACACCAACGACGCGCTTCCTGGTATCACGCGCCACGCGATTGTAATGGTCCACGACACTCAGAAGCACCAGCGGGTGAACCACCACTTTCTCGATCGGACGCGAAGATACTTGCTGCGACTTTATTACGTCCATTGTGCTTCCCGATCTTACTAGCCTCTTCGTTAGATTTTCTTCAGAGGGTTTTAGTTTTTTTTTTTGGGATTGAAGTTTTCTTGCCCGCAAAGTTAAATGGTTAGTTGGCGCTGCTGCTGGCAGCGATTTTATGAAATGGAGTCGTTGTTGGATTACGAGAGCATAATAATTTTTCAGTCTATATATTTGGTTGAATGACATTGTAAGGATAATCATTTTAGAAGAATTACTTTTAAATAAAAATAATTTGAAGACAATTAACAATAAAAATATAATTTTAATCAAAAGTAACATATTTTGACCATACATGACAATTAATTTGGTAAAAATCCTACGCAAATTTGGAAAAAATTCGATTCAAATCACCACATCAGACAAATGGAGCCAATTTAAGAACGATTAACGCGTGAACCTGACCATAACTTAACATACTTAAAATGCACGTGACAATTCATTTGAGGATACCTATATCGAAAAAATTCAGTCTAAATGAGCATATCCGACACCACATAAAATAGGATTTTGCCCACATTTTAATTGCTAAGTGCCCTTCAATGTATTAATTTTGTTGAAATTAAGTTTTCGGCATTCAATTTCGAAATCTATTTTCTTACACTTCCACACTTTAATTTAATTATCAATAAAATATCATTCCCCCACGTATACACGACGAAAAATAATAATTAAGAAAGCTTTTTTAATCCTCTTTTCCAAAGTTAAGGCTCAGGCATAATACATACACATTCATACATACATAGCTGAGCTTTATCCATTAGTGTTTATACTGCAGCAGAACAGAAAACTGTTAGGTTTCCTATTGTCTACAATACTAACTACAAGTCACGATGCACTGAGCTGCTGCCGCCGTTGACAAGGAAACAAGTCTCCTCGCCACCAGTGCTCCACAAGAAGAACGCGTACTTCGAAGCATAGTAAGAATTCTCGGGCTCGTACGCCAACGCCTGCAGAAACCTTTCTTCGGCACCGGCGAAGTCCTTTCTCACAGCCCACAAGAAGTTAGCGTATTGGCTCAAAGACTCCGCATCCGGTGTAGTCTCTGCTTGCACGGCCCTTTTGAAGCATTCCTCAGCCCTTTTAAGCCCACAAGTCAAAGCAATCAAATCTAATACTCTACTAAGAATTTGCTGCTTCAAGTTGCAAAGAGAACAGAAAAGAAAGAGGTTACCTGTCGTAATCTTTAGCAACGAGGTGTAAGAACTGTGCATAGTTGCAGAGAAGAAGGGAGTTATTGGGCTCTACTGATAAGTTCATCTGGTAAATAAGGTCGGTCCTGAAATAATCTTCGTAGCCCTCATCGGGTTCGATCTCCACAGACACGGGCGAAACGAGGAACCTCGTTATGTCGGGATCAAGAACCTCATTGATCATGCTCATTTTCGATGCAGCATCCAAAGTAGAATCCCACAGATTGAGCTCTGCTTCATCACAAGGATAAGCACTTGTTTCTTGGCTGAGGGATTCTTGTGGTAATAACAACGTATTCGATGATGTGGATTCGGTGTTTTCTTCCTGCGAATGAGGGATCTTTGGAGCATCGAAGCCGTGAGACGCGGAGTACACGGTATAATTCGCAAGGAGGATCATCACATGAAGCATCAAATCCGGTGTTTTACAAAACACTTGTTGGAACAGCCACACGAATGAGGAGTGCATATCTTTATGGACTTTGGAGGTAATTAACTCCAAATCTTCATCACTTAAAGCTTCCCTCATCTGTAGAGCAAAGCCCTGAAGTTCTGCTACGATGAAGACCATGGAAGAAAAGGCTGAGTTCACCGCACAATGAGCGGAGCCTCTGCAACCAGTGAAGCTCTCTTGGCTCTGAAGCTTCTTCTTAATCATCCTGAGGGAAAGGGGAATCTCCAAGCTCTTAGCTTTTCGTTCGACGGTGGCCCACACGGCGGTTTCCCGATCGGGCCAATCGGGAAACTCGGGTTCGATACCGAGCATCACGGGCTCTAAGAGGTCGAATCTTGGACCCGAAAACGAATCGGGCCTTGAAGGGCTTTTTTCCCTTTTCCAATTTCTTTCACCTCCTTGGCTACAAGTTTTAGATGATCCCTGTATGTAAAATGAAGGTCCACGAACGAAACCCGCGTCCACATTCGACTTACGAGATCTTCGAATCTCATGGATCTTTGAAGTCTCTTTAAAATTGGGCAGCTTAAAGAAAGCATAGAAGGGATTCGAACCCTTCCTCGAGTGGGAAACAGAGGAAGGGACCAAGGCAGCAAAAGGCTTGAGGCAATCATGTGGGCTCTGTACACCAACAGCTCCGACCCTCATTATGTTATGCTAAGTTAATGCAAAGACCCGAAATAAAACGAGATTACGAAGGTGCTAATCACGAAAAGAGGCAAGCGCAAATTGAAAAGAAAGTGAAGCGTCGGAGTTAAACGACGTCGGATCGCTATCGGGAGCAGTTTATGTCAGCTTATCAAACCTGTGAAATACAGATGCATTATTAGTACAAGCAGCGACAAAAGCAAAATATTATTAAAGATCAACAACTTTCGACTCCTTCCACAAACCTTTGATCCTACACAAAACAGCAAAGCGAAAATTGATTTTACATACGCATGCATTATGTAACATCAAGCCTCCACACAAAAAGAAGGCTGCTTTCATGTCGAAAGAGGGCCGGCGAGTGAACTCACGTTGCTCGAGAAAAAGGGGATATTGAGGTTACGTAAGAAAGCTGCTTTCTTGAGTGTTTTTTTTTTTGGATAGAAAGATGGAGATGATTCTGGAGAGGGAGGAAGGAGATGATTTTTATTTTTAGTAAGCACCAAAAACCAACGTTACGCTTTTTTAGGACCAGTGGGGTTCGTTCGTTTGATGACACCAAACCAAACATGTGTCATCATCTCAAGGGCTGTTGTGTTCACATAGATAATATTATCACGGCGAATTATTATATTATCATAAGTGAAATAATTTCATTCAATAATGGATCCCTATATAATATACGTCTTGTTTGAGGAAAGAGCTCCCTTCGTCACATGCAACTGCAAGATTTTACTATATTATATTCAAACTCAAATGCATGGACATATTACGCATATATTAAAAAAAATATTAGAGAGATGGAAAATATCGAACTAATAGCATAATAAACTGCACATATCATGGCGGACGTCTTTGAATCAAGAAAAGTAGTACGAGGTAAAACAACCAAATTTATTGTCATAAAAAGCATAGAAAGAAAAAGCATATCCAATTTCACTTAAAACGAAATATATATTCTGACTCAATCATCGAAAAGATTGAACAGCGGTTCCTCATCGGACTCCTCCGCCGGTTCTTCCTTCGCCTCCTCAACCGCCGCTGCCGGAGCACCACCTGAACCTCCGGCTGCAGCCGGTGCAGCCGCCACAGCAAACTTGCTCGGATCCTTAAGGAAACGAAAAATCAATAATTCAGTTAGGAAAACACAAACATCAAAATTAATGTCCAACCAGTTTTTCGAGAGCAAAGAATAGTAAAATCATCATATTAAAGTTAAGGCAATCAGTAAACATTGCTGAAAACTGTAAGAACATACCTTAAGATATTCCTTGACTTGGTCAGCTTTTGGGAAGGAGTAATCGGTCCCAACGGCAATAGCCAACAAGTTCTTGTACGCGTTGATGAACATGTGCGGCGAAGCAGCAAGGGTCGGGTACGAGAGGGCAAGAGAAAGAGAAGTAACCATGGAGGCACCCATTGCAAACTTGTCAATGAGGTCATCTTCGGTCAGGTCAAGGACCTCGGGGCTGAAAACGGACCCATTGTCATAAACGGAAGATATCACCAGCCCGTAAGAGAAGGGCCTGATCCCGAGTTTGGACAGGAGAGCAGCTTCCGATGATCCCACTTTTTCTCCCTTCTTGATGAGTTCCACGGGGGTGATGATTTCCACCGTTCCCTTGTTGATTTTGGTTGGAATGTTGAGGACCTGAGAGCATACATTGATTAAGTTTTCATACGAAATGAAGTAGAAACAAGAACGAATGAAAAAATGTCTGAAAAATGATTAGACGTTGCCTGAAAAAAGGAAGTTTGCGATGGATCTAGACCCGTGTTACCGGGGGGGACAACAACATCAATTGGTGCCACCAAGCCAACACGAGCAGGAGCTCCAACCTGTTATAATAAAGCATGCATAATCTTCAGACAAATCGAATTTGAAGCTTAATGCAACGAGGAAATATCAACGAAGAAGAGTAAACCCGAGTAACTAAAACCCATGAGGATGCAAGTAAAGGTTTATTAAAATCCATAACAGATGATTGCTTGCTTCAGGAAAAGGAACGATAAAGGCATATAAGGAAGCATAGCATCTAAATTTTTTTCACCTTGTACTTGGCCACCTCTTCGCTGACCTCCTTCAAGTCACCCTTGGTGAAGATCAAACCAACATTTCCCTAAGCAGAGAACCGGATCCATGAATCAATCACTCCAGATTGTCAAATTAAAAAATAAACCAAAATTACGGCACAGAGAGTTAGGGTTTTCGGTTTTTTGCATGAACCCTAGGTCTCAAACATGCGAGAAATGAAAAGACGCAGAAACGGTTATTTTGCCTAAAAAAAACTCACAACGAGCAGCGGAACGAGGCTGAGGATAGTCTGATTCCCAGTGTTCTCCGAGTGGATCCTGATGGTCCTCTTCATCATGGTGTTCTTCCCCATCAGCACGATCGAGTCGCCCCTCAGCCCTTTCCTGATGCTCTGAAGCTGGTTCGATCCGACATTGTCCGCAACGGCGATGAGCACCTGCGTGTACTGATCTAGCAAAGCGCACAACTTCTTGTCGTACGCGATTTTCTTGTCTGCCTTGGAGACTCTCGGGGCCATGAAATGATGCGGATCGTAACAACTGCGTTGCGTCTGCGTTACCAGCGAAACGTGAAACGTATGTGGCAGTCAATAAACATTATTATATATAGGAAGTGGGGAAGGGTGACCTAAATTATTGTTTTGTGGGCCATAGCCCTTAATGGGCTCGAAAATCAATTTCGTTAATGGGCCTGATTAGAAACGGCGTCGTTTCCACGCGGCATTATCCAAAAAAACGCAATCGTCTCCTTTAATTCGCTCCTTTCATTTCACTCCCAATCCCAACAGACACCAATCTTTAATGGCAATGGCTATGGCTATGGCTTCTCTGTTATCGCCTCCTGCAACTTGCCAACTCTCTTCGCTTTCCTTCTCCAAATCCCTAAACCCAATTCCCAAAACTCAATCTTCGTCTATCATCGTGCAATCACCTCCGGTCACCCCTCTCAGTACGTAAAGCGTATTCGATTTCTTTTCTATTTTATTTTTTTTGCTCGTTTATGGTTTACATATTTTCTGGTTTTCGTTTTGCTGGGTATCAGTTTACTGTGGCAGAGGAGATAAGAAAACTGAGAAGGGAAAGCGCTTCAACCACTCCTACGGCAATGTCAGGGCGTTTATTTCTTTTCAAACGCTATATATATACAGATTGAGAAAATATCAGAATTTTCATTAGTATCATTATTACAGTCTCGGCCGAAGGACAAGAAGAAAGGGAGAGGGCCGCCTAGGGTTCCGGCGCCGCCGCTTCCGCCCAGAAAAGATAAGTACGACGACGGTGAAGTTGTCAGGATTGAGATTGATGAACCCTGATTGATTTCATTGCGCAGTTGCTTTCGTTTCAAGCTTGTTTACTGTGACTTTCTTTCTTGGCATCAATGGAAATCTGGTTATCTATTAAATTTGCCACTGCTGTTGGAAGAAAATCCGACGACATAATTCAACTGCAACATTTAGTACACGATGATAATGATGATGGAGACACCGAGAAACCCTAACAAATTACAGAAACCAAAAGCAAAAAAGAGAAGGCCCAAATGTACACGATGATGATGGACATAAAAAACCCTAGCAATCACAATTCTTATTCCGACGAAAATCCCAGAAAAATTAACCCAACAGGAAAAGGAAAAAAAAAAAGAGGCTCAAATCTTACTATTTCCTATTGCTGTCGTAATCCACGATCTCCTCGCGAGTCACCGACCTCGAGTGCTGAACGATCGATCTCCCAATCGAGTTGATCCAGTCCTCCTTTTCCTTCTCCGAGTCGGCGATGAAGGACATCGTCTCGCTCCTCGTGGAGAGCTCGAAGGCGTATTCCCTGTTGATCGCGTCCTCGGCTCCCTTCACGGTCGAGCAATCGGCGACCGGTATGACTCCGCGGGGCACGGAGCCCCGCGTGAGGCTGGAATCCTTGAACCAGAAGAGCTTCCCCTGTTTCAGGACGAACCACCGGCGCCGCCAGGTCTTGATGTACTCGCCTTGCTTCGTGAGCCACCCGGCTCGCTCGGGCGTGTGCCAGAACTCGATTCCGGATGGATCGGGCTGGGCCGAGCCCGAAATGGCTCGCCATAGGCTCGACGCCATTCGTTAGATTGGATTGAGGAGGATCGTGGGAGAGAGTCAAGTCAAGGAAATGATTTGATTTATCTGTTTTTTGAGTTATTATAAAAAAAAGGTCCCTCTGTGAGAGGAAATTAAAAATTGTGACGTCAGCCAAGCAGCGAGAGGAAAGTTAAAAAAATATTATATTTAAAAAAAAATCGAGTCACCATTTTCCACAGTAACACCTGAACTGAATTACCAAAAACACGAGAAATGAGGAACGAGGTAGATTTCAAGGATCTTCCGGTAGAGATGAATTCGTCGAAGCATTCCTTAATCAAGCGCATTCTCGACGACTCCGTGATTGAGGTGACTACTAGTACACTCCCCTTAATATTTTGTGTGCGTGTTTGTGTGTTTCGATTGAATTTTTTTTTTTTCGATTTCGTTTAATCGTGCTTTACGGTCGAAATCTGATTGTTGTGGCGGACGTCAGTTTGTGAAGAGCAACGGCTATCCTGAAGATCACAGGCTGAGTAATGCAATCTTGTCGATTGGGGCGATCGCAATTGTGATCGCGCTTGTTGCACAGTTTTACAACACGCAGTTCCCGGAGAATCGGAATTTTCTTATCGAATGCACTGAATTATATCCTTTATTTTTTTCTTGAGCTCGAAAGTGTAATTTTCTCAAATTCATGTTTCCTTTGAGGATTGGGCTTATTCCTGTCGTGATGAAATTCTATTGCTTGTTAAATCTTTGACTCCGGCAAGTATTTTGTGGCCTTTGGGATATATCAATTGATTTTACTCTTACTGAAGAAGGATACGATCTTGTCAACCTATCCTCCTCAGCCGGTGAGTTTTACATTCACTTCACTCGTCTTAACTTTTATTCGTTGCATATATGATTTGTGAATCCTGCAAGAAAGAAGGGGAAACAGTGATTTGATGTATTATGCGATCAATTCACAAGGTTCTTTTGTTATCTGTTGCTGAAGCTCTCCCATGAACAAATATTTTCCAAAACCATGTGTTCTTCTTTCAACAGGATTCTCTCTTCTCTGCTGGATTAGTTGTGACTTCTAAGCTACCAAAGTACACTGACAAGTACACTCTCACCATAGAGTGCGCTGATCCCCAGTCAACAGCTGCAAAGCCACCGGTTGAGTTCACCAAAAGTGTCACTAAGTGGTGATTTTAAATCAACATTCTCATCCATATTTGAAATCTTTTTTTTTGGGTGACTATACTCCTGATTCCATCGTATACTTCTCCATATAGGTTTACAAACGATGGAATTTTCGCTGAGGGCCTTTTCCGGAAAGATGTTCGAAGGCTAATGAACAAATACGCAAAGGACCCTGCAAAGAAAGTAAAGCAGGCACAATCGAGTATGTACTTCTGATTCCCAGCTTCAAAGTAATGCATACATGCAAATATTAACTAGTTTCATTAATATCGATCGGTATTGAATCGAAAAATCGTATATTGTTCCCCTGAATGTTGGATTCTCGTTGACAATATCGATAGTTGAAATCCACAATTTATGGTTACATACACAATTTGATCACCCATTCTCTAGCCTAAGCAGCAGCACCAACGGGCTGAGCAGCCTTGAGCCTCGAGGAACCATACAAAGTCTCCTCGAAGCGGATAATCTCGTTCTTGGACCCGTAAGCCACTTGGGTCCTGTCGTCCAAATTGGTAATAACAATGTCAAGCACAGATTGTTTCCCATTGCTGCTGTAGCCTCCTGCTTTCTCGATCAAGAACCCCAGTGGAGCCACTTCGAATAGCAGCCTTAGCTTGGCCTTGGCTGACGGTGAAGCCACGTTCGTGAATATTCCCTTCTCCTTCACGATGATCTTACAGAAAAAGCAAGAATTCGAAATTATTTCTTGGATTATTACACAATCATTTATTGTGTGGTATGGTAAATCGAGGTCACTTCAATTGTACCTGGTTAACATCGGGGACCATTCCTCCGGTGTACCTCAAGGTGTACTTCTCTTCAACGTAGTAATCGATCAAGTTTGCGTACTCGGGGTTGTCCTTTGTTGCCCTAAGGTTACCGGGTGAGAACATTTTCCCTTCTCCTATCGACGTCGTGTCCTTAACGTGTTGCCATTTCCCTAACACCGAAAAAAAAAACTCGAAATCAGTGACCTTTGTGCGTATAGATAGATATATGTGTGTTTCCTTTCGCCATTACTACCTTCATCGAGCAATAGGAACTCGTGGGTTCCGGGGATGTCCTTTAAGGCAAGAACATATGTGGTTCTCGGTCCGAAAATCCCCATGGCAGCCGCGACTTGATCGGCTCCCGTGACGCCGGTGAGCTTTTCCCCGGGCCACACTCCGAAGATTGTGCCCACCGTGAAGTTCGTGTCCACGATGCTCGAGCCGTCGAGGGGATCGAATGCGACGCTGAATCCTCCTGTTTCAAACTATTTCATTCAATCCCCTGATCGTTTGTTGGGGTAAAAACTCAATCTCACATCGATTAGGAATAAAAGTAATGATATGCATATAAAGCTTGTGAACCACTCATTTTATTTATTGACAGTTGATTTTAAACCGAATCATTTTTGGGGCTAAAGAGGAAATCCCAACATCATCATTTTTTTTTTATATTATTCTCAGTGGTTATAGTGAGAATCTGAATAATATCATCTAGTAGAAAATGAGTGATATTTTTTATTTTTTAATTTGATTAATGCGAATGATACCTTCGGCTGGTCCACCCATATCTTGGAGCTCGGGGATTTCCTCGGAGCAAGCGTACTTGCAGAAGTGAGAATATTGCAACGCCTACGAATCATTGAGGAAATATAAAGTTAAAATCTTTAAGGAAAAAAAAAAAGAAAAGGGAATCATAAGAAGTAATCAAGAGGTTGTTAAATAACCTCGAAAAGAAGCTTGTTTGCGAGCAAATCGACAGCAAGTTGCTCGTCCCCGAAAGAGTTGACGCAAGCAGTTCCACCGCATGAGGCTGTTCTTACTTTGAAGGCAATCGTTCTCAAAGCTTCTCCCATACACATCATGAGCCTGATGAGTCCCTTGTCCGAAGTCGACTTTGTAAGAAACTCTTCCTGCGAATAAAAAAGAATAATAAATTACAAGCTTCGTATGTAGATAAAAAGTTTCCAAATCTCACCAAGCTGTCACCGATCTCACACTTGGTCACGAGCCCGGAGTTCTTAGCCTTGGAAACCTTCATGGACGATCTCGGAGCCACACGCAAAGATTCTCCAAAAAGTGAGCTTGCTTTTAAGCTCTGCAAAGCCATTAACATCCCACATTTTTTCATGCATGAGTTAGGTTAAAAATTTGAACTTTTTTCATCCTAAACACCGTAAAACGACACCGAGATTGTGAGCAATAATTCACCTTGGAGCTGCTAACTAGTGTTGAATGAACAGAGCATGGAGAGGCGAGCCGAGCAGAGTATTGCTGTTGTGCGGAAACACTGGGCAAGATTGCTCCGCGAGGGAAGCATGCAATTGCAGCGGTGTCCATATTTTTTTTTATGTCTTAAGGGATGGAGAAAGAGTTGTCTTGAATGGAGAAGACTCACTGCAAGAAAATAAAGAAAGAGTAATAATAACGAAGAGATAGACTGGTTATGCATGAATATGTGGCAAAGATTGATTTATGAACTTGTGGTTCAAATGTTGGATATTGAGGAGGAGAAGGGATAACGGTCTGCAAAATAAGGCTAAAAAGTCTTTTTTTGGGTAAAAATATAATAATGTGATGAGAAAAAATAATAAGAGAAAAAGATGCGGCTTGAGTTAAAATTCTTGCCCCGGCCCCTCATATTTGGAGAAAAACCTTATACGCCATTGACGCACCAAACAAAGCTACGACGACAAAGGTGCATATAAATATATATTTCTCACTACCAAATTGATGGGGGGGAAAGGAAAACAATCACATACCAAACCAGGGTAACATCAAACTGTATAACCGTTTAACTTAGTTCTTCCTTCGAAGAATATTACAAAATAAAAAAATGACAACAAATACAAGAATAAAGCTCCTTCTTTGACAATAGGCGGAAAAATTAAAAGACATACAGAGTAAGAACTTATTGGACTCCTATTCCTCTTGTCTCCGTGTTTACTTTGCTGGCACTGGCTGAGAGATGTTAACTGAAGAATATGAACTCTGTGTGTTTGTATATAATACAGTGGAAATGAACCTCTCCTTGATGGCATTCGATTGCTCGAATCACTTGGTACGCTTCTTGGATTTGCTGTAAAGAATAACACCAATAACGGTGAGGCCGTAGCCAAACATTCCCGTGACAGAGACGGGATTCCTAAAGATTAAGATGGAGATAACCACAGCCACCGCTCCCTTCGCGTTCCCAAGGACCTGCATTATTATTTCAAGAATGTAATAAAACAAGAAGAAAATGGGAGCAAGGCAATGGGTTACAGTGAAGAAGAAGCTTAATTTCTTTCAAAGATAGACAAGCAGGAAAAGGAAGGGGGAGAGCACCTGAAGTGTTAACGCACTGGTGTGCTTCGTCACCAAGAAATTGGTCAAATTAACGAGATATGCAAGCGAGGAATTGAACAGCAACAGCCAAACAATTTTGGTATCGTCTCTTGCCAAGGCCAACGTAATGCCAACAACGTTTTCCTCCATGTAGAGCGTTGCGGGGAGTAGAAGGACCACAGCTATGGGAGCCATGTAGAGGAGAAGATTCATAGAGTTCAGCTTTTCCCTTCAACAAAGAGAAGGCCAATAAACAACTCAGGAGTCAAGAGTACACTATCTAAAGATTTTAAATCGATGTAAAATCCTGTTATGTGTGAAATTCATACGGGCACATACCCTTCAGAAGAAAGCAAAATACCCTGTACAACTGATTTGAGTGCCCTCGCAGCTGTAGCACCAATGCACATTATAAATCCAAATAAATGAAAGCTTGGCTCACCCTAAAATCCAATCGAAGGAAAAGAATAATGAGAATATCGAATTTGAATGAAAGCCCCAAATTGGTATTATCAGTCACTAAATTCAAGAAGCAATCAATCAACACTAGCAAAATTACTCACCCCACTGGCAATAACCACGCCAGCAACGACAGGTACAAGCGTCAAATACGTGACCCACTCCTCCCTCTTCCTCGTCATCAGATACGCAAAAACGGCCGTGAAAAAAGGCGTTGTGGCTCCGATCGCCTGATTGAAGCTCACAGGCAAGTATCTCAACGAGACATTGCCGCTCACGACGGACCCACAGAAGATCAGGCTCAGAGCCGAGATCTTCATGAACTGAACCCTGGATCTTATCGTCTGCATCGGCACCATCTTCAACCAGGCGATCGCGATGTAGCTCAGCAAGGAGCACGCGGTCATGTGGCACATTGTCAGAAAAATCGGGTACTTGAATCCGTAATTGCTCAATAAATACTTGTTCAGCAACAAAACCCCAATGTTGGACGAGTACCAAGCAGCGACCAAGCCGATCGTGAAGAATCGGCCCGTGGGTTTCATCGCTGACATGTTGAATCGTCGAAGGCAGCACTGAGCTTCGTAAAAAGTTTGGATTTGAGGTCTTTGAATCAAAGGGGTCAAATGTAAAAGAAGATGGTAGGAAATTGAACTTCAGCTAATCGTGATTCCTGTGTTGTGTGTGAATGTCAAGGGGACATTACAAAGAAATTAGTATAAAAAATAAATAATTTCGTATTGAACCGTAATTAATGGGCTAGATTTTGCTCACTTAAAAATTTAGTGGGCCTCGTCGTGGACTATAGATATATGGACAAATTTGTTTTCGTTGACAGAATTGAAGAAGCCCAACATCTTATATTTAGTCCCACATCGAATCTATGGGCTATGTGATGTGAGGCTTGTAAGCTAAGATATTTTACCAGTTATGTATGTGCCTCTTTGTATCTACATATATTTTTAAACAGAAAATAAAGAAATGTGAATGTCCACTAAAGTTGCATCAATCAATGTAGCGGTAATGTAATAAATAATAAATCCTATTTTGTACTAATTTTGTTTCTAAAATCATATAGGAAAAAACAAAGCAAATTATTGAGAAAATAGTATTGGTTGACAAGTCAAAGCATGCTTAAAATCACCAAAGGCCGTTTTTACACGACGGCCAATACCAATGGCGTTTTTTCACGCTTCCCACTAAGCTTTATGCTTTGAAATTTTAAAAAACATCACCCGCGAAAGCACACGAAAGTTGCTAATTTCTATGTGTCTCTATCTCTTGATACCCATTTTTCGAAAAAAAAAAAGGATAAATAAAAAGATTATTTTCAAAACAGTTGCAATGAAACGTCGTCGTAGGACACACTTCGGGTCACTACGTCGCTATCTGTCTCTGCTTCTTCACGCCGAAGATATCTGCTGCAATTTGATACGCTGCTTTAACCGCCTTGTCTGTTCAAACTATCTATTTTGTCTTTTATATCTATATATATATTTAATGAACATAAAGATAAATACAATAAATTTGGTATAAAGTTAAGTCGACCATAAATGTTTTCATTTCGATAGTTGATGAAAAAGTTGAAAAAATAATAAATATCTTTACCAAATAAGTACATAATGATATCATACGCTTCTTCCAAGTAGAAAAGACACCGCGTGAAGCGACTTATACATCAAAAACCGCAATAAATATTTTACACACCACATATAATTTATTACACCATATTTAGGCAAATTCATTACAAACAAAACCCAATATTACAAAACAAAAACAAAACCGAAGATAACGACAAAGAAAGGCCTAGAAATAATTAATAGAACCAACTTATTTCAACTAAAATTCAAATATCACACCACCAACTACATTATTTTACATATATTCTCAAATTCATATATATATATATATATATTATATAATCAATCACCACACTGTAAAACCCTTGTGATCCCATTTCTTTATTTTTCCTTTACCTAAGACAAAACATATCCATTTGTTCCTAATAATAGAAATTAATAAGTCCATTCATGAGGAAGATATATGCCTCTGTTAACGAGAGACGATTCCATAAGCATCATACTCGTCTGCTTCTGCTGCTGCTGCAACATTAAAGCGTTTCTTCGACCCATCGACATCTCTAAATACACAGGAGAAATTAATATTATTCTCACGTCACCATCACTAAAAATAAAACATTAACAGTCATTAATATTGTAAATACCGTAATTAGCGAAGAGTAGGTGCTGAGATTCGACGTTGTAATGATTTCGTCCCATGTGATGAGAAGGCTTGTGAACATAAGCTGCCAAGTCAGCTGCGAACATGATACGATGAATCAACAAACAAAACCAGCTAAGACAACGGCTGTTATGCTATGCCCACATGCGGATACATTAAAAATATTTGTAATATAAATATCAATCGAAGACAGCAAAGGTTGCAACATGTTCCAGCTAATCAGGGCATGTTTTATGGGACATTAAGAAGAAAAGAAATAGTTTTGAGAAAGAAAATCACATGGGAAGAGAATAGAAGAAAAGGAAAAAAGCATGGGGTCGATGTGGGACCCCAGAGAACATGGTGTGAGATTTTGCATGTGCCCACAGGTTTCTCGAATTGGCAATTACTTGCAAGGATCAAAAACCCAACTGCAAAATGAAAACTGCCGAAGAGTCCCAAGAACATGTTCAAGCGATCGAATATAGCAGCAGCATGGGCCAAGAAAAAACAGGATATAAATCCCAAAATCGCCTCAATTTACCGAAAAGGAAACGAAAAAAATTATTACAGCATAATGTTTCAAGGTAAAAAAGAAAGAAAAGCAACAATAACGTACAGTACCTGTTTTCCGACGCAATTCCGCAGGGAAAACACTGTTATTGAAGGCTCTGTCGTCATTATTGTACCTACGAGGCAAAAATACGCCGGTCCCGGCGCAAGTTTTTTGCCCAACGCCACGGTTGGGCCGACCCGCGAGACCGGTATTGGGTATTCGGGTCGCTCCGGACAAAGGATGATGCTCCGTGATTTTCCTGTTTTGTCCCACTTGCTGATGTCGGAGACCGTATAACCACGCGGCACTGGACCTCTCGGCATCCACCTGCCGTGAAAAATATCGAAATCGTGAAACTCGGCCGCGAGAGAAACAGAGCAGCTTAGTATTTTATTTTAATTTTTTTGCTATTTTAGATTATTACTTGTGGGAGATCTTTTAGGTGGCGGATGTGAGATTTCGGGTGGATAAGGCCATGTCGATCGACGCCGTGAAGCTTGAGCCTCGCGACTTGTCCCGCGGCAAGGTGAATCAGATCCTCGACGGCGTGAGTGAAAGGAGCAGCGGTGGGTGAGGTGACTCCGTCGGGGCTTACGACATCGGACGCGTGACCCGAGAAGCTGCCCAAACGGGTCAGGGTCGACTGCGGCGAAGTCGACATAACCCGACTCTTCTGCGTAAAACGAATAAATAGAAAGAAAAGCTAAGAATCGGGAAGAAGTAAAAGTTTTCGAGAGAAGTTGACAGCTATTTATTACCGCGTCGACCATATTATCGTACGGAAATTCGCTGGGGAAGCAGAAATCGGCATCGAAAGCGTTTCTCTTGCTTTTCTCGGAGATGATTTTTCCGTCTGTGAGTAAATCATCCAAGAACTCCGGCGGCAGCCAAAATGCCGACTCTTCGACGCGGTCAACCATCTTTTTTGGGTTTTTTTTTCTTTTGATTTGTGAAGGAAAGAGGGAAAGTGAAGGGTGTGTAATGAATCGAGGGAGGAGTTTTGTGGTGTGAGCACGATATAAATAACGAGGGGACAGGGGCAGTGATGGTGGGACCCACAAAAATATAGGGCAGAGCAGAATGTTGTGTGTGTGAGAGAGAGAGAGATGGTTTGTCGTTGCATTTATGAAGATTTAAGGTTGCATTGATTAATTTTGGAGACAATAGTAAGATTTTTTAAAATTGGCGGAGAGAAAAGGTTATATTTAGGTGGAATAAATAAATAATGAAAGTTAATGTGGAGGAGGGGGTTTTTGGGTACTGCGGGCATTTGATGAAATTATTTATAATTATGGACCATTTTGTGTTGAATTTGGATTTTTGGAAGTTGTTTTTTGAACTATATGATTTGTGATGCCGCCTGCAGTTTAACGCTTATCAAATGATAAATAAATCATTATCGTTACCAAATTTAAAATAAACGAACTCATGATTTTCAAATTTTTGAAATAGCCGTCAAATCAAGTGGAAAATTTTCAATCAATTATCATAAATATAGGAAAAAGCATAAAGCTATAACAATCATGATATCGTATCTTCTAATCTTTGGGTATATTTTATCTTTAAAAAAAATACGTACACATAAATCATAACATAATAAATCCACGTTTGTGGTCTTGTATTGGCCAATCAATCAGAAAATAATTACTACACCGCCGATCGTTTTCTCCAGCTCGTAATTATTATATTTAAACACTTTAATTACGGCTTATCATGATATATTCTTGAATATATATATATATATATAGGATTTAGGAAGGATGTAAGTGTGAATGTATCTCTCTATTGCTTTATTACTCGTAGGAAAGAAAGAACATGCCCCATCTTCTCAGCGGCTCATCTTCAACACTTTTTTATTTTCTGCAACTTTTGAAATTTTGGGGATCGGTAGATAAAATAAAGCTAGCAACTAACAAACCACCAAAAGAAATAGAAAAAAAATTATTATATAATAAAGCATGCTTATCGTATGTATCTTTTTCCATCGAAGGCGGCATTACCCGTTTTAATAACGAAGGAAGTAGCAGGAAAAAACATTATAATAGAGATTATTATTATGTTTACCAGTCCACTACACAATACAAGCTATAATGGTCTTGTCTGAATACATATGGTGAAGAAGAAGCATATATGTCGGAAAATGGTTCTTTTCGACTGAAGTGAACATTATGATGATAAAGTATATGCCTCACTATATATATATATATATATTTATATATATATACAATACAATACACACATAAAACAAGAGTTCGCATAAATACAAACAGAGAAACATCACAGATCACGCTTACTCTCTCTATGTATGGTTTATATATATATATATATATATATATATATACATTCATGTACGTTAGTAACGTTAGAGAAAGAAAGATATGATTACAACAGCCAGTGTCGTGAGAGAGAGCTTTTGTCTTCCTTGACTCACCTCGCAAGAGAAATCTGCAAGCCAATGAACATAACAATTAGAAAGAGGATAACTGTGATTAGAAAGAAATCTATGAGTACTTTAACAAATATTTTTTATTTTTATTACCAGAAGAAGATCCTCGTCGGTGCCAAAAGATTTGTGGGCTTGCTCTAAACACCAAGAACTAACCCTCTCCTGCTTCCTATTCGATATGATTAAAAGCAAAGGCTTAAGCTTTTTTATATCAAATCATCGATAGCATCAAGGTTGTGTTTGGTATGTGGAAATTAGTATTGAAAGGAAAACGAAAGGAAAAATGAAAACTACTTTTTATGTTTGGTTTGGTGAAAAAATAGATACGGAAAATATTAGAAAAGAAAATCTAGTTACGTTTATATTTAAAACTAAGGAGCACTCATATCTTGACGAAATGTCGAGGAAAATGAAAGAAAAAAAAAAACTTATTAAAATCATTTTTTTCTCCAATTTTTCTTTTCCAAAAACTGCCTAAAGAAAAAGGCACGAGAGTAAATAAATTCAAACCTTGAGCTCGAGGGATCTCTGATCTCAAACTCGTTCGTCGCAGCATCATATCCGCAGATGACAATATAGTGACCTGCAATTTTTTTTTGCACTGAATTCTCAGACGAAAAAATCGAATGTATGTAATAAGCATTGAAGATTTGATACAATAATACAAGAGATTATTATTATTACCAGTGTAGCCCGGATTACTTGGGCCGAAGAAGAAGTCCCCGATAGAAACATCTCCCGCCTGAGAATAATGGCTGCATACAAGGAAATTCCATAACATGGAACTCATTTTGATATTTGAAATTGGAAATAGAACAAAAAAAAAAAACAGCTCTCACCTCAACTTGTAATGATCCACCAAAGCGATAGCAATGTACTTTCCCGACGAGATAAACTGAGAGATCTCTTTGGCAGTAACTGATCTGCACTGTAATCTATACTTTGTGACATATGGTAGCAAAAAAAAGTAAAAAAATAAAATAAAAAGAATCAAGCTTGAGATTTCAAGAACGAGTCCTACCTCTATGTTGATCCCAGCTTCGCGGGCTTCTTTGAATAGTTTATTTACTCTCACCAAATCATTGGGCAGTTGCTCCTGCAAAACAATATGAAAACTGAATGTGACGAAAAATTTATATAACGAGGCCAAAACGAGAAGGGTTCTTCAACTGGGAATTCTTACCTTGTAAAATGTCTCAACGGAGAAATCGGGATTGGCTCCTATTGTAACGGTGCAGTACGTAAAATTTACCGAAAACTTCTGCAGCAAATACGCTAAATCAACGGTCCAAACACTGAAAACAGAGAGAAAACTAGTCTAATCAGGACTCTGTTTATTCGATCCCGAGGAGGGCAAAACAATAACAACCAAAGGGCTATTTTTGACTGAGGATGCATAAAAGATCGAACCTTGTTGTGTGGCAGAGGTCCCCAAGATCTTGAATATCGCATTCGTAGACACCTAATGTTCTCAAAACCATCAAAACACAAGCAAGGCCACAATCCCATGTGTATTCTTGGTTTATATGAGGGACCTGTGGCACCGGCAAATGCCATTCAGTTATTATATGTTCTTACACTATAGAACCAAAGATTAATATAATATTACTATGAAGACATCAAACATGGTAAAAATTGTGGCAGTAAGTCCATAGTATACTCCACTGTGTCTTTATTACAGTGGTACACATCAAAGAACAGATAAAATTTGCTGAGATAAAAATGGAAACTCACCTCGACAAAACGGGAGGAGACCGAAGCTTGGCACAGGAGGCTGCTGCTTGATGATGGATGTATCATGTAGGTTTCTATAAAATCTAAATCATTATCGGGAGCTCCTATGAAATCATCTTCATCGGCTTTGAGGAGCTTGTTTAGGAGGAGATAAAAACACCACATTTTTTTCTCGAATGTCATGCGGTAGTGGGTTTCAATGAGGTCACCCGATGAGTCCCAGGAATTGCTTTCTCGAGCTCAAAACCAATTTCTATGGCTCACAAGTAAATATGATGGATGCAACAGAGAAATCTTTGTGCAGTGAAAGCAGCCTGAAAACAAAAAATAGATTGGATCAAGTTAAAGAACGTGATTCGTGAGATTGTTGAAGAACCCATTCAATAGAATCAAAATTTCACAACGCAGCTTCGTGATGCAAAACGTTAAAGAAAGCAATTATGTGTGATCATCTGTAGGCGTTGACCCTATGATGTTCACAAGCACATAATTTTTCCCTTATTTCTCAATCCTTTACTTTCCCTTTATCTTCACCTCTTGGGAAAGCCATTCATAAGATTGAAGGTCGCATCATATTCACCTATGGCAGAAAATGCCACCAAATCTATGTTTTCTCTCGGATATAAAGCACGCGTCTTTGGTGAATCAAAAATATCATGGACAAATTCAAATCATCGAGCACGAGAGAGTCCATAATAAAATAAAATAAAAACTTAATAACAAAAAAAAAGTAAAAATCCACAAGCAACGCAGTTGTACCATACCCACCACACACGTGAATATCTGTCCAGAGTTGATCCATACGCTCAAGAAAATATCATCGAAAGAAGAAGACATTCCTCGTGGGTAAAAAGTAACAAAATATGGGTTACCTTTTTGAGCATTTAAAGGCTCATCCGTTGTTGAGCTGAACACAAAAGGGAAAGAGAAGTGATTTTATCTGTTTGGAAAATGAGGAATCGGAGAAGAGAAAGTGTGTGTATCGAATCATCGATTGCGTGGCTTTACATTTTGTCAAACTTTAGTAATTTTCGCAATATATTTTATTTCCTGCATATGAGTAATTTACAGCATGTCATAGACTTCATTAGACGCAATTTTTTTATTTTAATTAACTTTCGATTTTTTCATCTTTGCAATTTTTCTTTGTATTAACTCTCTCTAATTTTATGAGAAATAATAATATAATTTTGCTGCTTTAATAAGTGAGAGCAGAAAAAATATATCTATTGGGTATTTTCCCTTTATTTTTTCCAATAAATAATGGATAATTCTTGCCCAAGGTTTCGGTCCTAGACGTTTCTGGCCTGTCGGGGTTTGACTTTATGGCTGCAAAATGTAATTGCAACATAAATTCCTGTCTTAAAACATTGAATAATTGCACAAATAAAAGAAATATCAATATCAAAGATAATAATTATACTTCTTTCAGAATATAATATATTTCACTTTTCATCCAATATCAAATAGTTCTTTTTATAGGCATATGCAGATGTTCCTCACCGAATTTTTTTTATGGGCATATGCATATATTCCTCACCAAATTATAGGAAATTATCGTCGGTGTATTCACGTCCATGTGCCTCCAAAAAGGATAACTCAAATAATTGAATGAATAATAACTAAATAAATATATAAAATACGTCGGCAATTATTGTAAGAACTAAACTGTACTATTATTTACTATCCTTTCAAGTTGTGTTCATACGTGGTTGGTTCATTGGACCTTTGCAGATGGGACCATTTTTGTGGAAATTACGAAACAACATGTAACTTCAGTAATTATCCATATTGTCTGAATATTTTTTTATCCTTTACATCACGTCACACATTATATAGATATATATAATTTTTTTGGATCCCGGTTTATGTATTCAAAGGTAGTTGTAACGTTCATTTACTTTTATTCTGGCAAAACAAATCCTGACTTACGGCATCCTTAGGAAAAGTAAATGTGGAAAGGTACAATTATGGAAGCACAAAATCTCATTGTGCAGTAACTTAATTTTGTTTTCCACACATACCAAAATTCATCAAATTGGAAACGTGTTTGTAGTAGTATCTTCATCAAAAATGAAAACGTGCATCCTTTTATTCTTTCTTAGCGGCTTCATTTTTTCTTTCGGGTAATGAGGATATGATGATATTGGGCTTCAAATAAGGATCCAAATATTTGCCATTTGTCTTTTCCGGAGAAGAAAATATGTAAAAGCCCACCAGGCCCGGTTCTAATTATTAAATTTAAAGAGAAAAAAAACAGTTGGGGCATTCCGAGAATTGAACTCGGGACCACTCGCACCCTAAGCGAGAATCATACCACTAGACCAAATGCCCTTTTCTGTTGCCCTTTTGGTACAATCTCTTTATGACGTCTTTTCCTGTTCACGGAAATGGTGGCTTATGACTCGCGAGTCATTTCAGTGTAATAAATAAATGCGCACATTACACAAATGAATGACACCATTCCAGAGTTTGATATGAGTATAACACTTTTTTTTGGCTTTTTTAACAAAATAAATCAAAAAAAAATATTAATTAATCAAATAGGGCGTTTTTCGCACCCATTACTAAAATAGAGTCATTTGCGGGTATTACCCGCGACGTCGCGTCCATTAGGCGCGATTCTCTATTTGGCCCATTTAATCGCTTTAAATGGGCCGATAAGTGTATTTGGGCCCGTCGTCGCGTTATTAAATTGGCCCATTTTATCCAGTATTTATATAAAATAAATTGCCCGCTTAGGCCCGCTCCCCGACGGGCCTAAAAAATCCAGGCCCAGCCCGCACTTTTGGCGGGCATGGGCGGGCCGGCCCGCGGGCTTCGGGCCTTTTTGACGGCTCTAATAATTCTATAACATCCAATTTTATAAATATCCACGATAAAGATACGCATAATAAGATAATAACATCACTAAAATAAAAACGTAAGTTATAATAACATAAAACATGAAAACATCGTAAGTTATGACATATAATGCCCTCCAGTACCGCATCTACGAGGACGCTGCTCTCTACGCAGATGACACATTCTAAAATATATTTTAGATGAGGGAGAATGTGTCATCTAAAATAACGAACAAGCTCCAACTGTAAACCTTCGTGAAACAAAATACTATGTCATTTACAAAATGATGTCCTATAAACGCTTCCAAATTAAATTAACGAATATATATATATATATATATATATATATATATATATAACTTACTGGAAAATGACAATATTACCACTTACCAAGGTAGGTAAAGGGCACTTCATTGATAAATATGTTAATAAGCCCCAACTATCCGAAAAAATTAACCACAAAATAATCGAGGAGTGATCATCATACTTTTGTCATAAATCATTCATTGCCTGCCACGTATGTACCATGAAAACAAAAAATATATTCACACAGACACAAGTGCTGCAATGCAACAACAAAGCTTGTTTCATCATTTGCTCTCATCCCACTAACAAAAAAGATAATGCCCCATTATCGACAAACGCACAAATCTTACAAGAAGTTGCGAAGGAACTCTGTGGTGTTATTACACGTATTACACCCCACCGAAGAAGCTCTTCTATATAAACCCAACATCGAGCTAATTCACTCACTCACTCTCAAGACAAGGAAAAAGGAAAATAAGAAGTAAAAAAAAATCAAGAAAAATGGCGACTAAGTTCGTTTTCATGGTGGGACTCGTCTTATTCTCCGTGATTTCCTACGCCTACGCAGCCGGCGAGTGCCCCAACTCCACCCCCGACGCGGAGGCCTTGAAGCTGATTCCGTGCGCCTCCGCCGCACAGGACTCCACGTCGGCCGTGCCGGCGAGCTGCTGCACCCAGGTGAAGAAGCTGGGGCAGAACCCAAAGTGCCTCTGCGCCGTCATGCTCTCCAACGTGGCCAAGATGTCCGGCGTCAAGCCCGACGTCGCCCTCACCATTCCCAAGCGGTGCAACTTCGCCGACAGGCCCGTCGGCTACAAATGCGGACGTGAGTAGTTATCTACTAGCTAGCCTTGATTTATTTTGTTGTGAGATGATGTAGCTTACGTGGCGCTTCGTCATTGGTTTTCATTTTTTTTTGCAGCTTACTCGTTGCCGTGAAGAGGATTAAGGGGATCAGCGACGTACTAATGCTCTGATATGTCATTATGTGTACTTAATTCTACTTTTAACTGCATGAGATGTCACAGTGTGATATTATAGCTGTTGTTCCCCGTACTTAAATCTTAAAATGATGTAATGATGCCAAGTAATAAATTGAAACTTCTTTGTTTCATGTTCAACTCAACCTCTTTTATAATTTATTTATTTATTTCACAGAGAAAAACAAAGTTACAGCACGCAAGTTCCTCAAAAATGGGAACCACACACACACACACACACAACTGAAACTAGTATTACACAAGTCATTTCTTCATCACATACATAATTCGAGCTAGCTAGCTAGGTAGAAACCATGGTTGGGCCGGCCCGGCCCGGTGTGAAGTGAGTCGTTAGTAGTAGAGTGATCCTGCAACGTGTCATAAATTTCAATTTTAGCCAACCAATAAATAAATATATAAGGAAACACGAATTAATCGTCACAATTCACACACCTTGCCACCAGTTCCCTCTCGAGGCGCAGTTAGAATTTCCATCATCGGTGTCATTTTCTCCATCTTTTCTAGGCTGCAAAAAGAAAAATAAAAAATAAAAAACAAATTAAATGGGGGGTAAGTTACTAATATGAGAATCGATTTTCTTACGTTTCGAGAGGGACTAGCAGTGTTGTGGTTTGTGGGAGAGTACACTTCTTGGCCACCGTAGTAGATAGATGAGTTGAAATAGCACGAAGCTGTCCCATTATTCTGTTCATGATGATAGCAGTCTTTGGAATCTGCATCTTTTTTTATCTTCCCCTTTTCATTCATATAATCTGATCATAGAGTAACAATTAATTAATTAATTAATAGTGTATTGCTAGGACATTGAATGATACAATACACATGCAATAAATAAACAAATATGGATTTCGAATAATATGATTAATTGTACAAACCTTTGGTTTTTATTTTATTATAATTTCCATAGGAACTGCGATGATCTGCCGGGGAAGCTTCTCTACTAGGAACCTGAAAAAAATAATTCACATATAATTTATATATTCGTCTCAAATTTTGATTTTTCGATATTTTATTTCTTTAGTGAAGAATGAAGATATATACATAAGCTAATAGTCTTATTGCGATATTATTAGCGTGAACTAACATTGTAAGAACACAATTGTAATTTCTTTTAAGACATCAAGACAAAAAAAAAAAAAAAAAAAGAGAGGTAAGTGGTGAGGAAGTGAATAGTACCGCGTTTGGTGGACCAAAGATGGAAGTGAAGAGACTCGCTGCTTCGTTATTAGTGGAAGATGAAGTGTTATTCGAGGAGCCTTTTGGACCAAACAAATCGTTGGTGAAGGACGACGACGACGATGAATATCCAACTTTCTTTGATTTCTCCATAATTACAAGTATTATACGACTTGTGTGATATTGAGAGAGATAGAGGAGAGAGAGAGAGATATTGGTGCTGAGTTCTACGAAAACGAGCTTATCGTCACTCGTATTTATAGAGAAGATATGGTATTGCCCCGTCTCCATGAAAGCGCCAACAAAAAAAATGGAAAGTATAAATTAAATCCCAACTTTGGAAAATATCAAAATTCAGTCCAACTAGTAATTAATTACACTCTACCAAATGATTTATAAATGAAGTATCAAACTCGAACAGGGCACCATATCTTAATTGATTTGATATATCGATTGATAATCGTTGGTTTAAACAAATTATATTCGAAGAGACGATCAACGTAACACAATGCTCGCTCCCAATATGTACGTCTCGTGTTTAAATTCGAAGAGAAGAATTACTATAAATGAGAACGTGTTAGAATGAATTTCAATATAATATATAGGATTGTACATATCTCGTTGAGAGATTAAGCATTTGAAAAAGTGAGATAATATTCAACAAGCGCATATCTAAATCTATTCATCTTTTGACATGTATATGTATATACGTATAATATAAAAAAATAAATATGTCTCCACATTGGGAGAGAACCTTATCTATTTATCTAGAATGATTCTTTATTTTTGTGGGTCTGAACTGGAGTCGTCTAACCATATTTTTTATTCTCATATATACTCCTAAGAAAATATTCGGATAAATAGGGTCTCTTGTTCAAACAGTTGACTCTTAGTTATTTTTTGCAATGAAGAAATATACTATATTGAGGAAGATATTAATTTTATTCTTGGGTATATTACGATTGACGCGAATTTTTTCGAGAGAATATTTAATCCGAGAGTTCACGTGATGTATTATTCATAAATTCTTTATTTTTTGAAGTACTTCAAGAAAATGAATATCTCATTTTCAACAAGGCCCACTTCTATAGAGGGAAAAAAAAGAATTTATCTTGAAAATATAATAGTTTAAAATCTTGTATGGCCCTCACATGCATATCCATTCACTCAGTGCGACTTATCCTTACAAGGATGGGCCCATATCATATGTTCCATAGTTCATAAATATGATATCTACTCCTATGAAACTCAAGCCACAATAATGCTGTCCCTTGAATTCGTCGGAAGGTGGCATTGTCAAAATTGATATATTAATTATATATATATATAACAAATATGTTTCTATAAGTATATTTAAATAGATCAATTATTGAGATTGAGACATTATAGACCATTTATTAACAAGAAAAGGTAGTTGCCATTTATTGGGCCTGACTGCGAGCTTTCGAAGTTTTGGCCCAACAATATATCCTTCATTGCCCGAATAATTTAACGTAAATCTTTATAAATTGATATGCAACTGCAAGGGAGGATTTATTGGAGAGAAAAAAAAGATATGTAAGGGAGCATTTATTTTTTTTTTTTCATTTTATGATGTTCATTTTAATGATTTTCGAACTTGAAAACATATTATGTAGGGACGAATTCAATGAAAAAGAAAAAAGGAAGTAATTTCTCAGTCAACAATGCTACAACGTTTGACCGATATAATAGGCAGTTTCAGATTCCTCATAATCCAGAAAAAAATAAATAAAATAATGAATAAGAGAAAAAGGAAAATGAGATTTTGAAATCTCAAAGCCCACAAAACAAGACGAGGAGAGGAGCTACCTTTCAACTCGGGAAAAGCACACGCATACGCACTCTCGAGTGTGTGAGTGTGTGACTCGAGAAAATTCCCAAAAAGGAAAATAAGGGCACACGAAAGGAGGATGGACGGCGCCGTTTTGGATAGGATAATTGAGAAGCTGATCGAAGTCCGATCCTCGAAGCCTGGGAAATTAGTGCAGCTCACGGAGTCGGAGATTAAGCAGCTCTGTGTTGCCTCTCGTGAAATCTTCATTAGTCAGCCCAATCTTCTCGAGCTCGAAGCACCAATCAAGATTTGTGGTATATGATGATTTATTTTAGGGTTTATTTATTTTTGTTCGACGCGTTAGATTATTGTGCTAAATTTGAACGCCTTGAGCTTTGAATTCGGGAAAACCCCTTTAGGTTTATCTATTTTTGTGAAGCTGAAATATGTTGTCGGTGCCTTGTAGAATAATTTACTGTTAAGCAATTATTTTCTATGGCATGGTGGGTTTTGGTTCTTGTTTCGGTTCCATGCTTGACAATGTTGTTTTGCCTCATGAAATCAATGAATGAAATAGGTTCAACTTACTTTGAAAACCTTGTTTTTGACTTGATATTCTTGGAAAATTGGTAATTGTATAATAAGTAAAAATGTGACATTTCTGGCATAAGAGTCTCATGTTCTATAAAGATTTCTGAATCATTTTGGCATCTTTTATTTGGTTGATTATTGGGAAATTGAAGGTTAGTTAACATTATAACTTCATCAGTATGGATGTATCAGTTTAGTAAACAAAACATACACACCCTTACCATCGTACTTATACCTTTGAATGATCCTTTCACCGTATTGCTTGTTCATTTTCAAGTTTAGAGATGGTAAATTAAAAATGAAATAATCCTTTGCGATTACTATGTAGATTCACGAGTTGTCAGTTGTTGGAACGAAAAAATAACCCTCATCAAGTGGACCACCGGATAACACTTCTTCAATAAGAAGGTCCCGTAACTGTCCCCGATATGAGACGTTGAACACTACACGTTTTTTTACACAAAGTTTCATTTGCTGCTGTTGATTTAATTCCATCACTCCGAAACTTAAGTGGCTGTCAATACTTACATTTAGGCATCCAAAATTACTTAATTCTATCATATCAGGTGACATCCACGGGCAGTACAGTGACCTCCTAAGGCTCTTCGAGTACGGAGGCTTCCCTCCACAATCCAACTACCTATTCTTGGGAGACTACGTGGACCGTGGAAAGCAGAGCCTGGAAACAATCTGCCTCTTGCTCGCCTACAAAATCAAGTACCCGGAGAACTTCTTCCTCCTCCGAGGAAACCACGAGTGTGCCTCCATAAACCGAATCTACGGGTTCTACGACGAGTGCAAGCGCCGCTTCAACGTCAAGCTGTGGAAGGCCTTCATCGACTGCTTCAACTGCCTCCCCGTTGCTGCACTCGTCGACGAGAAGATCCTCTGCATGCACGGTGGGCTTTCCCCCGAGCTAAACAGCCTCGATCAGATAAGAAATTTGCCCCGCCCAACTCCGATACCCGACACGGGCTTGCTCTGTGACTTGTTGTGGTCAGATCCCGGGAAAGATGTGAAAGGGTGGGGGATGAATGATAGGGGAGTTTCTTTTACTTTTGGCCCAGATAAAGTTTCTGAGTTCTTGGCAAAGCACGATTTGGATCTCGTGTGCCGTGCTCATCAGGTGAAGTGGGGGAGCATTTCTTTCTGTTTTGCTAGCTTTGAAATTTCGTTTATTGTGGGTTGATTATTCGGGTTTTTCTTTAGGTTGTGGAGGATGGGTATGAATTCTTTGCAGAGAGGCAGCTGGTGACGATCTTTTCAGCACCGAACTATTGTGGGGAGTTTGATAACTCGGGTGCGATGATGAGCGTCGATGATAACTTGACGTGCTCGTTTCAGATTCTCAAACCGGCTGAAAGGAAGAACAAGTTCATGGCGTCGACTAAAATGTGATCCCGAGTTTCGCAGGTTCGTATAAGCTATTCTTTTTTTGTCTTCTTGCGGTTGATGCACAATAAATCTTCTTGCTTTGAATTGAACCTCTTTTTCGTTTTGCCTTTTCTCATGGCTGCAGGTATCCTCGGCCATGCCATGGAATAAGAATGCCGCTGCTCATGAATAAAATTTCTTAAATTGAGCTTTCATTCGTGGGGGCTTAAGGAATTTCATTCACATTATTGTCCTTTTTACTCTTGTTTGCGTTTTCATCGTGTAGATAATATTTATTTGCTTACGTCGTGAGACTGAAACATGGGCACACCGAATTAGTGCCAAGTTATTCTCCAATGGTGGTTATCATCTCTCTCTCTCTCTCTCACAATAACAATTGACATACGGCACAATTTGTAATTATATTTTGAAACGGATAAACAGCATTAAAGATAATAGCAACCCAAGCCGAAAAGTTCCAATGTCATATATGATTTATTACTACTAAGCTTCGACATACTTCTTGAGGTTGTTGAGCCAAGTAACATATTCCCTACTGTCTTTATCCACCATGTAAGCGTGCAAGAAGTTGGTGGTGCTCGGCTTGATTCCTCTGATCTCAAGGTACTTGTGGAACGCCTTCTGCAGATTCTCATCCAAATCACTACACACACACACACACACACACACACACCAAAAACAAAGAACAGTCGATTCAATTCGGGTCCTCAATCGATCATAAAACATTAAGTCCATGGTATCAAGACAACTCACGCGAAATCGGGTCCTTCATAAGCAATTTGATCTTCAGAATTGCTGTGTTGTTCCTTCACAGATAAGCTGTCGATCGAAATTTCATCAGGGAACGCAGTGCAGCCAAATTCAAGATAAGGCCCACCTTTCTTTGACACGGTGACAACCATCGGCAGGCTCGATTGATTTGCCCTCGACCCTTCCTCGTCGTCACCATCATCGTTGTCATTTTCCTCACCGGTGACGAGATCGGGCATGTGGACTTCAGCGGTCACGATTTCCCCTTCGTATTCTCTGGTTAGGGTTATCGTTTGCTGACCGGGATTGTCGTTGATTTTAAAGGGAAAGCCCTGGGGAACTTCTTCCGCCTGTTAAAACCAGAAGGAAATAGCAGATGCAGAGGGGAAAATAGATAAATCACATGTCGAATAGAGGGGAAAATTGAAAGGAAAGGAGAAAAAGGGGACCTCGTCTTCCTGAGATTCTATAGCGCACTTGATTTCGGTCTCGATGACTCGCAGTAACGACTCGTCGGAACTCATCTTCGGGGAGTAGAATCTCTTCTGAGAAGACGCAAAACCTTTCCATCCCTGCAGCGCATTTCCCGACGGGGAGATGAACGGAGCCGACACGGAGGAGCTGGTGCGGAGGGGCGTCCGAGTTGCGGCGGAGGCCCGCGTGGTTAATGGTACAACCTTTGAAACAGCTCGGCGAATCGCATTGTAGAGCGCCATTTTCGTCGTCACTGATTCCCCCTCCTCAGGTGTTGAAGGGTTAGCCAGGGTTTTAGTTTAGTCTCGCGAGAGAGGAACCACTCAATGGGCTTTCTCATTGGGCCAGAAAAGCCCATTATATCCGTTTCAGCCCATATAATTTATATTGCCAAAAGACAGTTTTGCAAATTCTGGGAGTAATTGGAAGAAGAAAACTACATTGGACCAAAAATGTAATTTTTGCAAAATCCGTTTTACGCCACGGCTTCGGTTCGGTTCGGTTCCTCGGATCACGCAACAGGGTCTGAGTTACTTCGCCTTCATCCTCACTCCTCTTTTTTTTCACTCCTGAGGTTCTTTACCACATTCTCAATCTACTAAACTCGATGCGTATGCAGCATTTGCGATTACCTTTGGGTTCAAGCAAATCCAGGCGGAATTGAGATCCGACTCGAAAATTGATATATAATTAGCAAAGCCCACAATCATGAAAGCTGTGATCCCTGGCGGCGACCATTCTGTATTCAAATCCGCCACGTTCATCAAAACGTCGGCGTTCGTGCTGCTCTCCGTCGTATTTTTCTACTTGGGCAAGCATTTTTCGGACACGTCGTATCAGCAGCTCGTGTTCTACTCCTCTCATCAGAAACCCTCGCAGGCGGCGGCATCTCAGCCTTCGGTTGCCCTGTCTCCCAATATCAATGTCACCTTCGACCCCTCAATTCTTCCAACCAACGGCACTGCCGCGTTAAATTCGCCCCAAGGAACTTCAAATCCAGCTCCGCAAAAGGAGACACCAGCCTCAAATTCTATGGCGCCCCCGCCACCACGTCCAGCGGTTCAGAGGATAGGTGTGGTCGACGAGAATGGTAGAATGACGGATGATTTTGAAGTTGGGGATTATGATCCCGAATTGGTGGAGAATTGGGGGAAGTCGAACGAGAGTGAAAGCTTGGAGGGTGCTGGAATTAGGGTTAGAGTTAAGAAGTTCTTGCTGTGCCCGGAGATTATGAGGGAGTACATACCGTGCTTGGACAATGAAGAGGCCATTCGGAGCCTGACTTCGACAGAAAGGGGAGAGAGGTTTGAAAGGCACTGCCCAGAAAAGGGTAAAGGGTTGGATTGTATTGTGCCTGCTCCGCGAGGATATCAAACACCAATTCCGTGGCCAAAGAGTCGTGATGAGGTGAAAACGTTGTTTGGGTTCATTGTGATGTAAATGTCTCAAATCTACTATCATTTATGTGGATTTCGTTGTACTTTAGAAGATGAATGATTTTCGTGTTGTGTGTGTTACACTGCATATGAGTAGGAAATGAATGGTTTTAGCATTTCCATTATGTTTGGGATTTCAGGTCCTTGGAAAGATGGCAGGTGTTGTGGGCTTTGTTATATAAGCATGATGAAGATTAGTTGTCCTTTTTTTGGATTTTATCTTGTGCAGGTTTGGTTTAGCAATGTTCCTCATGCACGTTTAGCTGAGGATAAAGGGGGTCAGAATTGGATCACAGTTGAAAAAGACAAGTTCAAGTTTCCTGGAGGTGGTACACAGTTTATTCACGGGGCGGATCAGTATCTGGATCAAATTGAGAAGGTACTATGTGACTCATTTAGATAAGCTTTTCAAGAGCATTGTTTGTATTGGGTCCTTGAAATTTTCTTTTAAAGTATTGAATAAATTTTAATGTTTTGCCTGTTTGTTACAGATGGTTCCTGAAATCGCATTTGGGAGACATACCCGAGTTGCTTTGGATGTCGGTTGTGGCGTTGCAAGTTTTGGAGCGTATTTATTATTTCGAAACGTCACCACTCTCTCTGTTGCACCAAAAGATGTCCACGAAAATCAGATTCAGTTTGCTCTTGAGCGTGGTGTGCCTGCAATGGTGGCTGCGTTTGCAACTAGACGATTACTTTATCCAAGTCAAGCCTTCGATTTGATACATTGCTCACGGTGTAGAATCAACTGGACTCGCGACGGTGTGTTTTTAAGAAATAAATCTATTTTTTGTTGTTGTGTCATTTGAAATGCTAATGAATCCATTGGTCACATGTGTATGTTTGCTCTTCTTAAAACTGACCTTCTCGTTGTGTCGTTGTTATTTTACAGATGGAATTTTATTGGTCGAGGTCAATAGGATGCTTCGGGGAGGAGGATACTTTGCTTGGGCAGCACAACCTGTTTATAAGCATGAAGCAGCCCTTGAAGAACAATGGGAAGGTAAAATCATTTGGACTTCGTGCAACAAATACCAAAGGAAAATAACTGTTTCATTTTATGCCATATGAAGTTACTTAATCCTTGTGCTGTATAGTTGACATTATCTCATTGCGAACTATGGGACTTAGAAATCTCCGTTGTTTGTGCTTGCATGAACCTGCTGTCTCTTGACAGGATTGTTTTCGTTCATCTTTCTATTCTTCTTTGGTTCTGCAGAAATGGTTAACCTTACTACCCGTCTTTGTTGGACACTTGTAAAGAAGGAGGGTTATGTAGCAATATGGCAGAAGCCTATGAATAACAGCTGCTATTTGAACCGCGAGGAAGGAGTTACACCTCCACTTTGTGACCGTAATGACGACCCAGACAGTGTTTGGTATGTTTTTTGCTGTCACACTTAACCATTATATTCATTACATTTAAGTTTCTTTACTCTTACAAAATCGTAGCTGTTATTTAGGTATGTTGATTTGAAGCCATGCATTACTCCTTTACCTGAGAAAGGTTATGGCTTGAACATCACTGCATGGCCACAACGATTGCATGCTCCACCAGATAGGCTCCAAAGCATACAGCTCGATGCCTACATATCAAGGAACGAGCTCTTCAGTGCTGAATCGAAATACTGGAAAGAGATTGTGGAAGGCTACGTACGTATCTTGCATTGGGGTAAATATAAAATGAGGAACGTGTTGGACATGAGAGCTGGCTTCGGAGGGTAATAAATTATTTTATGTTTTTTTTTTCTCACTCCCGTTGTGCCAATTTTTCAGCTTCGTATACTCTCTTGTAGCTTCGTAAAGCTAAAATTTTGTCGGTTCCTTCACCCACAGCTTCGCAGCAGCTTTAATCGAGAACAAATTGGATTTCTGGGTGCTCAACGTTGTGCCCGTTAGCGGGCCCAATACGTTGCCCGTCATATACGATCGTGGCCTTATAGGAGTTATGCATGACTGGTATGCAAACAAAGATGAAGTTCATTAACTTCTATCAAAATCTAGTATTCTCAGAAGAAAAAATTGGATCTTTTTTCAGGTGTGAGCCATTCGATACGTATCCAAGAACCTATGACTTAATCCACGCCGCGGGGCTATTCTCAGTCGAAAGAAAGAGGTAGGTTTTTCAACGATGTAACGTCTTCGGGCCCTATAATACATATTTAGGTTGTAGCAGCTTGTATTTTTCATACGTTTATTCGCATTACTCCTCATCAGGTGCAATGTGTCATCGATTATGCTTGAAATGGATCGAATGTTGAGGCCCGGTGGGCGAGTGTACATTCGGGATTCTCTCGCAGTAATGGATGAGCTTCAGGAGATTGCAAAGGCCCTTGGCTGGCAAATCTATTTGAGGGAAACATCTGAGGGTCCTCATGCAAGTTACAGGATATTAACATGCGATAAAAGACTCCTACGATCATAATCATAATAATGTATGTAACGCCCATACACTTGAATCTTGATTGCATAGAAATATCTCATATATACATATATATATATATATATTTCCATTGTGTCTCCATTTTCTAGGCTTGGTTTCATTCTTGATTGAAAATATTATCTATTGTCATGCTCTGACGGCAAGAAACTGCAAGCCAGCTAAGTAATTGTTTGTAATGATATTGTATTTTTTCTAAGCTAATTGTCGGTTTATCGTACACCTCTCTCCTACACACAGCTGGTATACGTCTAAATGATTAGAATTTGGTGGATATTATGTAACGGTCGGCAATAATTATTTAATGTTGGGTGAGGAGTTATCAACATCCACCACCAAGCCTCCTTTCTCACATCGATGTTTTGTTGGAACAGTCTATGAACGCGATGTTTTCCACGATGCTTTTTTTATAATAATATAATATAAAAAAAATGCGATGATGTGATGATAAGATAATAAAATTACAATATCCTTCACTAGTACTATTATTGATGATATCTTCTCCGTCAAATTTCCTTCTTCAAGGAAAGACGGAATACATACGCTACGCACACCTGCTGCTGCATCTCTAAATATCTAATGGACTAATCCCCACAAAAAAGTAAAATTAAAAAAAGTCAAAATGTCAAACGTGGGCCCCACTGGTTCCTACTTCCGCCTACTGAGATCGACCACGACGACGCTGACGTTGTCCGTGGATTGCCGAGCCATCGCCAGCTTAGTCAACAGAACGGATGCGTCGGCGCATGCCTTGTCGGAACCCTCAGAGACACGTGGCTTCCGCGACTGAAGACACATGCGAGCCACCCCACAAGCCGTGTCGTTGGAGACCACGTCCCACAGGCCGTCGCTCGCGAGGATCAGGCACTCGTCCTCCGGCGTCCTTGCCGTCACCGTCACCTCCGGCTCCGATATCACGCAGGGCTTCAGATAATTATCGCCTGAAAACAAAGGGAATTAGAATGACATAAAAACTAGAAACTTTATATTAGCCACTTGATTTCTAGGGTTTTAATTTCCTATTATTACCTATTGCACGCGACATGGCAAGAACTCCAAGAACCCTAGGCGCGTCCCAGAATATCACGCGCCCACCGGCTTCTTCGATTCTTTTCAGCTCATCGGGCCTATCCGGCTGAAGAAAAAAAAAAATCAAGCCCAAAAAGAGATTTTCAGATAAAACTCAAATTAATAGTAAATTTATTTAAAAGATAGCAAAAGCCCACCTTATGGTCTTGGGAAAGTGGAATGGCGACGCCGTTGCGGCAAAGCACGGCCCTGGAGTCGCCGCAGTTGGACACGACGATCTCCTCCGGCGTCACTACGGCCACAACGGCCGTGGAACCCACGGCGTCGCACTTGGATGTGTTGGGCTCGCAGCGACAAGAAGCTGTGGAAGTAGCAGAAGAGTTTCTTGCAGTGGAAGTAGTTGAAGAGCTGCTTCTCCAGGCAACGGCTTCTTTGTCCATTAAGGAAAAGCTCTCACGCATAGTACGTTCCCAAGACAACGAGGGCTCTTCTTCATCAACTCGCTGTCTCCGTTCGCACACTTCTCGTACTATCTCGTGCATTCTTTCTTTGCATGTTGTAGCTACCTAAAATGGAATTAAATAAATATATCCATAATAATAAAAGCTTAAATCATCGTATGAAAAAATGTATCGAATCGAAGGCAAAATATATTATTATTCTCTTACGTGTGAGCAGCCGTGACCGTCGTAGACTCCGAAGAAGTCGCTGCCGCCGCAGAACGATGGATGAACGGCGACGGCGTCCTCCATCTCTCTCCTCCTTCCGCAAACCGAAGTCACGCCGTACCTCCGGCACCGATCCACCTCCGCCGCGTCAGAATCTGTAATACCCGACACTGGCTCCAACAACGACGACGACGCTTGATCACTTCCCAGAGCCGCCGCGTCACCGCCAGAGAGCTCGTCGTCACGATCGAGATCCTTCTTCCCCTTCGGCGGTCGGGGAGGCACATGCACTGCCTCTGAGGTGGCCAGCATCTTCCGCCGCTTCATCTTCCCTTCGTGGGTCGTCGACGGCGCCACCGCGGTGTCGGCGGGCACGAACTTAAACTGGTGAATTTCCATTCGCCTCCTCCTCGCCGATTTCGAACTGGGCTCCGACGGCGTGTTGGCCTCGGTTTCGCCGCCGCCACAGCGCATACCAGTCATTGTGGAACCGATAAATTCACACGCAATACGATCACTTTGATCTTGGCTGAAGCAGTTAATAGAAGAATAATTTAGAAGAAAACAAAGAAAGAAATAAGCTGATTATATGAGAAGCAAAATATTCTTCGAGTGGTGATTTGATTATAGAGAGAGAAGGTGGTCGAGGGAGGAGAAGAAGGAAGAAGGCCACCGCATATGTTTAATGAAGCAGTTTCGCCACGCGGCGGATGTGACGTAACACGCTAACAGCTTTGCCGCGACGTAGAAATTCTCTTAGAATGAGACCGTAGATTAGATCTCCACCGTCGATTTCAAGACATCTGTCATGTTGCCTCATCGTCAGAATCTAACACGTGTAATTGATATTTTCCTTTTCTAGGTGATGTGCTTTGATGACACGCATCAATGTGGTTAAGCGGTGTTCGATTTTCATTTGATGTTTTTTTCTCTCTTTTTCCTCTTTCTGACTTTCTTAATAATGGGGGTACTAGATTCCTGCGAGGATTACGAACACGTGGCGCCATCGTAGGGTACGGCTAGTGGTGCTAGCTATGTTTAGCTCACTCTCCGCTACGGCGCGTGCAATTTTGGGCAATTTCATAATGGGCTTCTTAATTATATAATTGGGATTGGGCCCATTCTTTACAGCCCAACCCAACCCATTCTATTCTAAAACATCCGATCTCCTATTGTTTGTTAATGGCGATTGAGATAGATAGGGGCTTATAAACGGTGCCGTTTGATAATTTTTAAAAAAAATTTGTAAAATATTTTCAAGTTAACCATAAGTCCATAGTGGTAAGATCCGAGTTTTCCGGCAATAATCTGTTTTATATTTTTTCTTTTTGGCTTTTACTTCTAAAATATCCTTTTCACCATCTCACAATCTTTTTTTTTTTTTTTAAATTTGGTTTTTCCTTTGTTGTTATTGTTAATATATTTATAGAATCATTTAAATCTGCAACTCAGTCTTTAAAGCTTACGCACACATGCACGCACCGATCCCAGAAAACAAACGTACGTGAACGAGGATACGTTGCCACGTGTCAACGACCCCTTAACAGCTTTCTTTTGTTTCACATCTCCACGTCGTGGTCTCTGTTTCTCCACTACCACGCCACAAACTTCCTCTGTTTCACCAATTCCACTCCCTTTGATTCGAGAAAAGTTTTTTACGGTACTACGTGCGACCTTCTAATCGTATTCAGCTTAGGGAAATCTCCGTCGGATATGTGCGCGACCAGAGACGAACCGGGTCGCGACGAGGACCCGCCGAAGCCACCGAAAACGAGTGCTCTCAGCTACTCGACGGTGAAGGCACCGATGAAGACCACTGCTGCGACTATCTTCTTCCTCTCCGCTTCGTTGGTGGCGATTTTGTACTACGGCAGGGCGACGGAGCCCGATTTTGCGCCGGAGCCGACCATGTACCTGGCCAATCTAATTTCCGATCCCTACGAAACAAACATCTCCCACATAGCCTTCGGCATCGCCGGGTCGACACAAACCTGGGAGCGCCGGTCCAAATACTCCGACCTTTGGTGGATCCCAAACGCCACGCGGGGGTTCGCCTTCCTCGAGGAGGCCGAATCCGACTCAGCTAAAACCCATCACTCCGGGATCCCGGTTCGAGCCTCCTCTCCCGGGTGGACCCGATTCGGTTCGAACCAGGCCGTCCGCGTAGCTCGGGTCGTGCTGGATCTGTACCGGGTGGGTCTTCCGAACGTGAGGTGGTTCGTGATGGGCGACGACGACACCGTCTTCTTCCCGGAAAATCTCGCGACGGTCCTGTCGGGTTACGACCACAGAGAGATGGTCTACGTCGGCGGGAATTCGGAGAGCGTGGAGCAAGACGTGATGCATGCGTACGACATGGCGTTTGGCGGCGGCGGTTTTGCGATCAGCTATCCTCTGGCAGTGGAATTGGCTCGGAACATGGATGGGTGCCTGAAGAGGTACGGGTATTTTTACGGGTCGGATCAGAGGGTGTGGGCTTGTGTGGGGGAAATCGGCGTAGGATTAAGCATAGAGTTGGGTTTTCATCAGGTAACAACAGTACTTTCTTTCTGCTTTCTTCTTTACAATTTCTTCTTCAATTTGGATTGTGTCCAACAAATTATCATAGTATTTGTGCTGCGGTGTTCATTGACTCGAGTTTTTCTCCAAATGATTAATTCTCTATTTTGAGTGTTTATCTGCCAAGTGATTTAAAGGTATGTTAGATAAAATGGAAGTAGATGTTCACAGACATTTCTTTGAAAAAGGAAATTATAGCGTCAATGCAAGGAAAAACACACTAGTCGTCTGTTGTAGTAAATGAATGCTTCGAAAAGACAATATGAGATGGGGACAAGTTGAGAGCTACTGGTTAATTGCCATGAAATATCTCAGTCACATTCTTGATTAGATGTAAATTTCACTGTCAACCTTAAGTTGACTACACAGATCATAACATGTGCAAGTGCAATGCAATAACATGTGGCTCAACACCTAAGTACTTTAGAAAAAACTAGGCCGTCTTATGTCGTCAATAATTGCGGAGTAGTTGCAGCATCTTCCTATTAATGAGATTTGTATTATTGCTTCCTTACCAAATACAAAATATAAAGTAACATTTTTTAATCTAGCTAGATTAACCTTTTAACTGCCCACTCGTGTCACATCTTCAAGAGTTGACTTATTCTTTTGGACATGGGCATTTTTTTCCTTTCCTCTATTGAAACGTGTCTGATTCGTATTGGAATCAAGCATGCATTGTGTTCTTCGTCGTCTCTTCTTATGACCATAGATAGATTACCAACAACTATTTGTGTGTTGCTGCCTTCTTTTGTTTATTCCTTGATTTGTGGTTGACAAACAAGTTTGGCAACCATTGTTTCTTGGGTTTCTTCTCTTTTTTGCTCCGAGAACTTATGTATTCTTGACTTTCTTGATAAGGCGTGTTATTTACGATGTTACCTTTTGCGTGTTTCTTTTACTAGCTCGACATTAGAGGCGACGCCTTTGGCCTATTATCGGCGCACCCATTAGCACCGCTGGTTTCCCTCCACCACCTCGAAGATATAACTCCATTATTCCCAAACCAAACGCAGATCGCTTCCTTAGAGACCCTACTAAAGCCCTACAAGCTCGACCCTTCAAGAACCCTCCAACAGAGCTACTGCTACCACCGCAGCTACAAATGGTCCGTATCCATTTCATGGGGCTACGCAGTTCAAATCTACCCGCGACCCATCACAGCCAAAGAGCTCGAAATGCCCCTGCAAACCTTTCAGACGTGGAGGAGCTGGAGCAATGGGCCCTTCACCTTCAACACGCGGCCGTGGAGCAACGACCCCTGTGAAAGGCCCGTTATTTTCTACTTCGACTCTGTTGAAGAAGAAGGCAACGGTGGTGTTGGAGGTTGGGGCTCGGTGACGAGATATAGAAAGTTCGATGCCAACTTCGTGATGAGGAACTGCGATAGGAACCGCGATCGTGTATTGGGGATTGATAGTGTTGTTGTTACTGCGCCTAAGATGGATTCTCGGGAGTGGAAACAGGTTTGCTTTTTTATTTGTCTTAGATTTTCTTGATTTATATGTTCATGGTGGATGTAGTTGGTGGTAATTTATGCGTGGCTGTGTTGAATGTGATGAAGGGACATCGTCGAAGGCATTGTTGTGAGATTATTGGTGGCTTATGGGGGGCGAAGATGAAGATTGGGATTCGAAAGTGTAAGGCCTCGGAGACTATTACGGTGTGATCGAGGAGATTAAGGTATCCTTTAGTGAGTAGATATTAGATAATACGACGTACATAATTGAGCACCATAGTACTTGCATTATCTCCATTTGAATGCATATAAAACTGTCTTCAAATAGTTTGTCATTGTGTGTATTTTTTTTTTTAATTTTTTTTATGGAACATAGTCATGGTCGGGAAAGTGAATTCCTCTTTCGAGCTTACGCATGAAAATGTCTTTCGCTGTCACGATGGTAGCAAGTTACGTATTTATTTATTGCCGACTTATATTGAAATTTTCTCTTTTAATTTTACTATTTTCTACTTTTTTTGTCTTGTATATCAAAATATATGTTATGGTAATTGGTAGCCATCATAAATATTGAAACCAAACTACAAAAAACCATCTACTAGCCGCCGGCCCATCTCTCTCTCTCAATTTTTCCATTGGCGGAAAAGTTGAATTTTTTTTCCATCAATCGAAAATGAACTAATCAGTTAACAAGCTTCTTTTTCAACAAATAATAATATTGTTAACTGCGTTGACCTCAAAAGCAAATCGAAGAAGGCTTCATATATATTTATATTTCATTTTCAATGATCGTTTATTGCCTATTTCGTAAACTAAGGAGGCTTATCGAGAAGACACTTGTAAGCTTCCCTGTTTCGTAAAGCAAACATCCTCTCTGAAAAGTTCGGCAATTCATCATTAACCCAAAAAAGCTTAGTTTGACATTTTCTTGTTATGAATACAACTAAAGATGTGGATATTTAAATTTTCTTAATTATTTACTAAACAAAACTGTGTTCTTTTGTCAACAAGCTAGGTTAGGTAGCACTTAGCAGGCCATGTCCTATTATTTATATTGTAGTAATAATAGTATTAATCTATATTTATATACAAAACACCCACAACCTCTTCCATTCCTTTTTAGTTTTTACTACCACAAGATAAAAAGCTGCAATTTTTCTTTTTTATTTCTGAGTACCAAAGATGACAAGATTTCACATGGGACACAGTGTAACAAAGCATAATCCCAAATCATAATTATGCAAGGAAAGATGAATGTTTCCTTAATTATCATTCTCCTACTAATCCTTTTGAGATCTCAACTCTCCGTCGCCGACGAGTTCGTCTTCAACGGCTTCGAAGGCGCGGCGAATAACCTAACACTCGACGGTATCGCCGAAATCGATCGCAATGGCTTGCTCAAGCTCACGAACGATTCAGCTCGGCTTCTCGGCCACGCCTTCTTCTCCGCGCCGATCGAGTTCAGGAACTCCACCGACGGAAAAGCCCTCTCCTTCTCCACCGCCTTCGCCTTCTTCATAGTCCCCGAGTACGAAAAGCTCGGCGGCCACGGCTTCGCCTTCGCCATCTCCAAGTCGAAGGAGCTAAACGGCGCCCTGCCGAGCCAGTACCTCGGGCTCATGAACGGCAGCGACGTCGGCAACTTCTCCAACCACGTGTTCGCCGTCGAGTTCGACACGGTTCAGGATTTCGAATTTGGGGATATCAACGACAACCATATCGGGGTCAACATCAACAGCATGGTCTCCAATGCTTCGGTGGACGCGAGCTGCTTCGATCGGGGAAATTCGATCAGGGAAGGGATTAATCTGAAGAGCGGTAAGATGATTCAGGCTTGGATCGATTACGACTCCACCGCGCAGCAATTGGATGTTACCCTTTCGTTTTCCTCTTCGAAGCCCAATGCTTCGATTCTCTCGCTTCCCGTTGACTTGTCTTCGATTCTTCTAGATGTTATGTATGTGGGCTTCTCTGCTTCAACAGGATTACTCGCTAGCTTTCACTATATTTCTGGGTGGTCTTTTTCAACGAACGGCAAAGCACAGTCTTTAGATCTTCTATCACTTCCTAAGCTTCCCGGTCCAAAACAGACACGAAACACGGGCTTAATCTTGGGTGCTTCTTTGTCTGCTGCTGCTGCTGTTGCATTAATTCTCGTTCTCGTGATGTCTCTCTACATTGTCAAGAAAATCAAGAACAGGGACGTGGTTGAATCCTGGGAATACGAAATAGGACCTCACAGGTATTCCTACAAAGAACTGAAGAAAGCAACCAAAGGTTTCAGGGAAAAGGAGCTCCTCGGGTTCGGTGGATTCGGGAAAGTTTACAAAGGCACGTTGCTCAGTTCGGGCACCGAAATCGCTGTGAAGAGAGTAAACCACGAATCGAAACAAGGGCTTCGGGAATTTATATCGGAGATCGCGAGCATAGGCCGCCTCAGGCACAGAAACCTAGTTTCATTGCTCGGCTGGTGTCGCCACGGTGGCGATCTCCTCCTCGTTTACGAATTCATGGCCAACAGGAGCTTAGACAAGCACATCTTCAACGACCCCAAGACCGTAATAACATGGGATCAGAGGTTCAAGATCATAAAAGGGGTGGCCTCGGGTCTCCTCTACCTGCACGAAGAATGGGAGCAAACGGTGATCCACAGAGATATTAAGGCTGCGAACGTGCTGTTAGACTCAGAAATGAACGCACATTTGGGAGATTTCGGGCTCGCGAAGCTGTACGAGCACGGTTCGAACCCGGGCACGACGAAGGTGGTGGGGACTTTAGGGTACTTGGCTCCCGAGCTGACGAAAACGGGCAAGCCAACGGCTAGCTCCGATGTGTTTGCCTTTGGTGCGTTGTTGTTGGAAGTTGTCTGCGGGAGGAAGCCTATTGAACCCAAGGCGTTGCCTGAGGAACTGATATTGGTGGATTGGGTTTGGGATAAGTGGAGAGACGGGTCGGTTCTTGAAGTGGTCGACCCGAGACTCGAGGGGGAGTACAGTGAGGCGGAGGTTTTGGCGGTGATTGAGTTGGGGCTGATGTGCTCCGATAATTCGCCGAGGAGGAGGCCGAGCATGAGGCGCGTGGTTGGCTACTTGGAAGGCGAAGTAGGGTCTATACGAGATTTAGGAGATGGCGGTGAGTACGAGGTGGTAGTGAAGGGGGGCGATGGAGGAGGTGGTCGTCGGGTTGAGGACAGTTTCGACTTTTTACATTCGTACCCGTCGTCTTCTTCGAACTGTGAGAAGCCCAGTGATGTCTGATTGGTTCGATTTTGGGCTTCGTCTGCTTCTTCTGGAGTTTACTGGAAGAGCTCTCCCTCTCTCTCTCTCTCTCGGTCTTACTAATTTTGTTAGTTGCTGCCTTGTCTGAATCAAATGTGCTCATTGTTCCACTTTTTTATTTGTGTTTTCTTATTTCACAATTGAACTAAAAATGGAGGATGTTGATTGTGTGCGACTTGTGAATATATAGAAAATTAGATAATTTCGTTTCTCTGTCATATTATAGTTAGAAAATGTCGTTTAGGTTCTATCACACAAAAAAATTGTTCTAAAAACTCAATTTTTCGTAAAATATAAAAATGAAACGAACTAATAAGTATGTTATAAGTGTTATATATTGATATAAACTTCTTTTTTGTGTTACAAGCTTAATACATGTTGTTAGTATAAAAATCAAGTTCTTAAAATTAATCTTTTTTCCTGTAAGACTCCGAATATTAAATTAAAATTCTGCCGCCGTGATTGCCCTAGTAAATATTATTGAAATTCATAAAAATAACCAAAATCGAATCATATGCACATCACACGTCTATAACATCATCTGTATAATATAATATATAATACAATACATACGAGAGTAGAGATCCGGGTCGCAATCCAATACAATATACATTATTCCAAAATACATTTACTAAAATACGAATAATAAAAAAGAAGAAGGTAAACAAACTCCTCACCAAAAATAAAAAATAAATGAGAATAATTCACATATATCAAGATAGATGCATAATCAATCAATCAGTGGAGCATGAAATTTCCCACCAACAGCTTCAAAGCGTCAACGAACTTGTTGGGTCCCTGAGACTGCACGGTCCCATCGTTCCCCGCGAGGACCCTGTACTTATCCCTCCTCGTAAAGTTGGTGCACTCGAACCCCAACGTCGCCGCCAATATCCTCTGCACGTAGTTCGCCACGTCATGCGGGCTCTTACCCGACGAGCACGTGGCCTCCACCGGCAGCTGGTTCAAGAAGGTCACCTCGTACACGGGCCTCGGGTTCATGAAGAAGAATATCGGGTCCAAGCCCTTCCACCCCCGAGCCGTGGTCGCGTGGAAGAGCCCGACCCGGTAGTTCATGGCCACGGGCACGATCCGGTCCGTGAGCTCCGCGAACAGCGCGCTGAACCGCAGTAAGAACGGCTCCCTGCACGTGGTCCCCTCGGGACAGACCGCGAGGTCCCCCTTCTCGAGCTGGTTCTTGATCTTCCGGGCGTCCACGTCCCTGATCCGGGTCAATCGGACGGTGGGGATCGGGGACAGGATCTCGGAGAGGCGGGAGAGGGAGTAGGTGACCGCGGGGATCCGACGGTGGAGGACCGTGGAGAGGACCACCGGGTCCATGAGGGTTCGGTGGGTGCACACGAAGAGGACCCCGGAGTTCGACTTCGAGGGCGGCGGCGGCGGGTTGCCGCGGACCACCACGCGGCCACCGAGGACCTTGGCCACGTGGCGGGCGGCGGTTAGGGGGAGGAGGATGCCTAGGGTTATGCGGAGGAACGCGAGGACGATGCCTATGGGGAACCACATGAGGATCAGTAGGGCCACCGAGGGGGTCGGCCGCTTGGCTAGGCGACCGTCGTGGAAGATCACAGGGAGGGGGTCGGCGGCGGCAGCATGGTGGTGGTCGGGGTTCGTGCTGGTGAAGTGTGGATGACACTCTTCCTGTCAATCAATATATATAGATATATAAATTTGGGTGAATATGTTATTCCATATTTTTATGTACTTGTATTTTTTCAGATGTGTGTATTTAAAATATAAATATATATGATATAAGTTAATTGCAATTTAAATTTTTTTAATCGAAATTATAATTTTTAAATTTAATTATATATTATTTATAAGTATATAAAAATAAAAAAAAAATAGTTTATAATAAATTATTAAGGGAAATTTGATAATCAATTAAAGGGGGTAAACTTAAGCCTTAATAAAGAGTATGGCTATATATATATATATGTGTGTGTGTGTGTGTGTTATATATTAGTTGCACATTTTTATTTTTTAAAAAATAGTCTTCAAATATTTTGATGCATGGAGATGAAAATGATAAAAGAAAAAAAGGAGATTTAAATAAAATGATATAATTATTAATATAAGAAACTTACCTCGCACATCGGTAAGAATTCCGAAGCACAACTAGAATTAGGCCGACCCATGCCTAACTTAGGTTTCCCGCCACCAAACAAGTTAACTAACCTCGTACCAATCGAATCCAAGTCCTCCTTCAAAAAACCGGTGGCCAACCCAAACCGGTTCACAGAAAGTTCGGTCCCCAACACTTCATCAGCCCTAAGGTGCTCCTTCACGAACCTCTCCGCCATGACCCTCGGAATCTTAGTCACCACCACGCGCTTATCATTACACGAGCCAAAAACCCTCCATGCACTCATGTCCACGTCATCATAAAAGAATTTCGGCAAAACAGCCCTCGAAACAGCTTCGATCTCAGTGTAAGGAACACCAGCGGTTGCAATAAAGATGACGAGCTTAAGCCCGTAATCTTCCGATGAAAGCCCGAGAAGAGCTATTACAGGCCACAGCATGAGCAGCAATGCGAACCGTATGAGGCCCGATGCTTCGAAGGCTATTAGCATGAAGTAGGAGAACACATCGGGGTTTTTCAAGAGGGTCCCTTCGAGCTCAGAAACTATGGATTGCATTTTTATTTGCTGCGTGTGTTTGTTTCTCTATGTTACGCCCACGGGTGAGGAGATGATTAAAGTTTGATGAAAATGGGTCTTCTTACACTCTTGTAATTGATTGGAGGTTTATTATTAGGGTTGCAAGAGAGAGTATTAGCTGAAGGTGGATAAGACTGCGTGTAATGGAAAGAACAATGCTGCTCATCTGCTTACAACAAACTGTTTGTAGCACTTGTATTATTTATAAGCGATGTGGAATATCTGAGATATATATTGATTAAATTCCTTATTTAGATGCATCCACTTGGAATATTCAAAGAGAAGACACGTCAAGGAAAACCAACGATATTGTTTACTTACCTCTTAACAACTTACTTGGTCAGAGATGTCCTAGCCACGTACGTAGCAAGGAGCCGTAATTTTAGAAGAATATAAATTATTTCAATAAAAAATGTATATTTTTTGAAATAGTGATTCTTGGCAATTCCACGTTTGTGCTCGCGAAATGAATTTCTAATTGTTTCCTGTTCGGAAGCATTTTTATTCTCAGATTTTCTGTGCATGGCCTTGTAATAGAAATATTAAACCATAAACTCTTCTAACCTAGAAGTTTCTTAACATAATTATAACATGATTGACATATTTCCTAATTTGTAGTTTCTGGTCTATTGATGTGTAACTAAATTCTCAACTCCAAAATGAAAATAACCAATGTATTTTCGGGTTCTGATCTTGTTGGTACGATTTTTTTTGGGTCGTTGACTCTGAATGAAATGGACAATATTTTCGAAAATAACGTCACATTCTCCAAGAAAGCACGTTTTATTAAAATTTATGAGGTAGAACCTTCACCTAATCCACCTTGTGAGATTATTAATATCCGATATTGATATTTTTCAATAAATTTATATATATATATATATATATAACATAACGATTGTCGATATTTATTAAATCTACGTCTTATTATTGCTTCAAGGCAAAGGTATGTAGTACGCGTAAAGTAATTGGAATGGAACTTGATCGTAGTTTAGGGTAGATAAGAAAAAAAGAAAAAAATACAAGATGTCGTTATTTTGGTTTAATGTGCAAGCTTCGTCGATCATATAAATAATCGAGCTGGCTTGTAAGATTCTCTTAGTAGGTTAGAAATTTGCAAAATCCGTTAATCGATCATCAACATCGATTTTTTTTATTTTTTTTTTCTGCCCAAACGTTTTTTCTTTCTGTCTTTTCCTGTTCTTTTTTGAGAGTGTCCAAACGTTTTTTCAAACTTGCAAGAAAAGCATTTTCAAGAGAAATCCACTCGAATTTTGACATATAATTAATTACATGAAATTGCTGATCACATCACTTTGTTAAAACCTTTCTTACATTTGATGTGATATTTTCGCAATTGTTAATGATTTGGGCCTTTCTATTGACCGGCCAATAGTTAACATATCAGCCTAAATCTTTATCGCCTATTTTAACCAGAAAAAATAAATAAAACAAATGCAAGTTGCACATACCAAGAATCTAAATGATTCTTAGCAACTCAAGTAAAAGAAACTTCAAGAACATGAAAAAAGGTAACAACAGAATCAGAAGAAGATTTCCAAGATGGAACAGTGTTGATGTTTCCATATATACATGTTCTTTATTTATTTATATACACATCAAAAAACAATTCTAACTATCACTTAGGAGAGGAAGAGTGATAAATATTCTTCACGAATTAGGACTTGGCCCTTTGTTCCTTGACAAGAGACGCATATTTCCTATAACGAAAGAAAAATATCTTCCCTTTCTTGATGGATTCTTGTCGCTGTAAGAAGATGATGAGATTGAGCGGTTTCATGAATATCTTCCTGATATCTCTGAGTGTATTATCAACTGTGGAGCGATTATATTGCTGCTGCAAGAGACATTAGTAGAACCGATTAAGCTACCGCAGGAGAGAAATATTAATCGGTGAATTTGACTGATATTATAAGTCGTGTTTATTTAAGGAAAGAGGTGGATTAAAGAGCTGTCTACTTTTCTATTTGTACGGAGGAATGAATTGTTTAGTTGACCGTTATAACTGTAAATCCGCATTTAACCATATTATGATATGAATTTAATTTAAGTTCACCTTTTTTGGGGGCGAATAACGTGGCGGAGGTCGTTATGGATCGAACTAATAGGTCGTATAAGGGTCCTTTTAAGTTTTAGTCCTTTAATGTTATAGACCAGCGTTGCTGCTAAAAACCCTAATCAGACGATCAATATATAATATAGACAAAAATTTAAGGAGAATATATATCCGTTGTTGTACAAAAAACATAACGTTTTGTATTAATTTAAATCTCATTTCATGAAGTGTGAAAGAGGAGATATATATTATCTCACCTGTCACTATACACATCTACACATCTTTTAGAAAAGGAACACAGTCAATGTCAGGGATATTGGCACTATAAATCAAATAAAGCAGCGATGTACATTTAAATCTCCGAGTCAGCAAAGAAACCTAAATAAACTTTTGTGTAACAATAAAGGATCCAATGAGACACATTGGTGTTTCTCCGTACGTTAACCCCTACATGATGCCTGTAAAGTACGAGACATATTTGATGAATCCCAGGTTAGCTTTTCCAAAGCAACCCTAATTTCTTCAAAAGTATTCATGATGCTACCACTTATTGTGCTCATGAGCTGGTTTCCTAATTGGACTCATAATTCATAAATGAACAATTGTAAGAAAAAAGATCACATAATTAATACTGTGAAATTTTGATTCGGGTTAAATACTGATTACTTGTAACAACATCATTCATTGATCTTCGGGTTCTCAACATTGAGCAGATAGCATATAATTTACCAACAAAACCCCACGATGTAGGCGCATAAGTGCATTCGACACACATGAATGAAGCCAGAGCACAATGATGGAGATGAAAGTAGACAATAAGCCTGTAACAAAAATAGTTCGTTTTTAAAAAGAATTATATATATAATATATATATATATATATATATATATAATACTCACCAGCAATGGCACGTATGATGAACTAATTTACTCGCACGGATAAAGCTTGTAGCAGATGAAAGTTACTGTATACATAGTCATTCGCTGCCGCTGCAGCATCATCAAGATTCTCAGGGACCAATTTCTCAAGTCTTCATCAATGATATATAATAATAATAATAGAATTAAGAAGCAGCTGTTTATCCATTAATTACAAATTTTAATTGTTTCACACAGGCGGCGTAAAAAGAAAGGAAAGGTATATGTGAATCTTGATGGTGCTGCAGCAGCAAGAACTGACTTTCTAAAATCCATTGAGGATATATAGATGCATAAGCTTAATTTATGAATCGAAAAAGGGTTTCAGAAATAAATTCACAGTATATATATGGAAGAGTTCTCGACCAGAAGAAACCCTAAATTTCCACATTAAAAAGATATATCTGATTCAAACAACTGGTGAGAGAGAGAGAGAGAGAGAGAGAGAGAGAGAGAGAGGAACAGCAGCGTAGATTGAGATTAAAAGACTCTTCCTCACGAGTCTTATTTAAAGAGCTGGTGGTGATGGAACAAGAGAAGAGATAACAATGAATCCGAGATTTCAGGGAATCGCACGACTAGTCATTCATAAACGTATGTTGTACATGTGACGCTGCTAAGAGAAATATGGTTGTTACATATATAACTCATCATCATGATCATATACATAAATAAAAAGGGACCATGTAATAAAGTTGAGTGTCTGTGTGTGACTTTGTTGGACCTCGCAAGTACCCTCTCAGATGTCTGCCGTCCAATCTATTGATGGGGACCCGTGAGATCAACACCTTTTCCCCAGTCCCTAAATTATTACAAGGAAATTAACTGCGGAGGCAGCGCAGTTCTTATTATAATAAATCAATGGGCAGTAAATATGGCATTTTTATTACAAAAGATTATTTGTCACGCATAATATCTTACTTTACACTATCGGCAATTTTCAGGTGGCAGCTATCTGCCAGGAATTATGGTGTTATGAATTTACCGCGTCCTGTGCTACTTTACAGGGATTGAGAGGATCCGAAAAAGAAAAGTAAAATCGACATTTGGTTGAAGGCATTGAAAGTGAGATGTGACTTAATTATTAGGGTTTCAAATTTTATTTTTTTTCAATTCTATCATATTTCCAATTATTGTAACATTACATTTAAATTGATGCAATTATTTTAACGAAAGGAGAGTCAAGAACCTTATATACGAGCTGAGATTGCGCTTTTTGAGGTAAATCATTGTCATTTAACATTTTCAGCCCATAAGATGCGTAAAGCTCCAGCGCCCAAAATAAACGAAACTTTTCCAGCCCATTAGTGTTAAAGCCCATTAGATGTCCATAAGTAACAGACAATTCAAATTTTGGACTGCAATGTTAAAAAAACAATGATACGGGGCCAAAATGCAAATTTCGACAACCCGCGAATAATGCATTATCCAAAATAGTCTCTGCAAGCCGCAACGGCTAGTCAGCCAGCTCAGCTCAACTCTCCAGCTCCTTCATAGTAATACATACGACCGTTACATTCAAAACAAAGCTCCCTTCTCTCTCCCACTCTCTCGTCTCTCTCTCTCTCGTCCTCACACTCCCACCAGAGAGGGTCTTCTTGACAAAAAACGCATAACAGAGCTCCAAATACAATAACAACAATGGATACAGCAGCGGAGAGAAGAAAGAGTGGCATAAATCTGCCACCGTCAATGTCTGAATCTTCTCTACGCCTCAACACCCTGAGAAGCCCTTCAACAAAGCTGTCTTCTCCTCTCAAATCGATGTCTCCGAGGACCATATCGAACTTATCAGCCTCGCCCTCACCTTCAAGGTCCACCGTGTCCACCTGCAGCGACAGATTCATACCCTGCAGGTTCACTAATCCATCAACATTCTTTTTAATCTGTTTTTTAAATTCCAGAGATTTTATTGTGTACCTTTTCTTGCAGGTCTTCATCGAGGCTCCACACTTTCGGGCTGATAGAGAAGGCGTCTCCGGCCAAGGACGGGAACGGAGGAAGCAGCGAGGCTTATAGAAATTTATTGAAAGCTGAGCTTTTCGGGACTGATTTTTGTGATTTTGGTGCAGGTTCCTCTTCGCCCATGTCGAGTCCGAACAAGAACATGCTGAGGTTCAAGACGGAGCAGAATTTCAGCTCGGGTCCATCTTCTCCTTTTTCTCCTTCTGTTTTGGGACACAATGGGATCAGCAGTGACGTGTCAACGCCACCTAAGCCCCCCAGAAAAGTTCCCAAGACACCCCACAAGGTAGACCAGCAAACTCTCGAACCCCATGTGATTTCGAGGCATGTTTTGGTCTCATGGGGGCTTAAAAAATTCAATCTTTCCCCCCTCAAGAACCCTTTTCAGCTATATTTACTCGCTTAAAAATGGATTCTTGGATGAATTGTTGCTGCTGGTAGATCGAACCCGTGTGATTTCGTAGCATGATTGGCCTCATGGGGCTTAAAAAATTCGATCTTTTTTTACCCTCAAGAACCCTTTTCAGCTATATTTACTATTTCAGAAATGGATTCTTGAAATAAAATGTTTTCTGCTGGTAAAATGTGCAGGTGTTAGATGCACCGGGGCTTCAGGACGATTTTTACCTCAACTTAGTGGACTGGTCTTCACAGAACGTGCTCGCCGTTGGATTGGGGACCTGCATCTACCTGTGGAATGCATCCAGCAGCAAAGTCAGTAATTAATTCTCCGTTCCCATTTCGATCCAACAAAAGAAAACCCTGTCACCATTCGAACTTATTACATCAAATTTTTTTTTTTCGCTCTCGCAGGTCACAAAGCTGTGCGATTTGGGACCTACCGACAGCGTCTGCTCGGTCCAGTGGACCCGAGAGGGCTCGTACCTGTCGGTGGGCACGCACCTCGGTCAAGTTCAGGCAAGAAGTCCCGTGTCCTTTGTTGCGATGCTGATGTGTGATAATAAACGTTCGATCGAATCGAAAACTTAGCAGATTTTTTTTTTTTGCTGCCTCTCATCGTTCAGGTATGGGATGGAACTCAGTGCAAGCGCGTGAGGACGATGGGTGGTCGCCAAACGAGAGCCGGCGTGCTTTCGTGGAATTCGAGGATATTATCCTCGGGAGGCAGAGACAGAAACATCCTTAACCATGACCTTCGCGTCCCGAGCGATTACATCAGCAAGCTCGTTGGACACAAATCTGAAGTAAGCAAAGCAAAAAAAAATAGCATCACACTCTTTCGCTGCAGAATAATATTTCAATGTATATTCTGTGCAAAAAATTAGGTATGCGGGCTAAAATGGTCTCACGACGACCGCGAGCTCGCATCCGGCGGCAACGATAACCAGGTTACATAAAGATATTATATCCACATACACAAGCATAGAAGGCAATAAATAAAATTGAATTTTTGAAACTTTTTTTTTTTTTTTGCAGCTTCTGGTGTGGAATCAACATTCTCAACAGCCAATACTGAAACTCACCGAGCACACGGCTGCGGTGAAAGCCATCGCGTGGTCCCCCCACCAAACCGGTCTCTTGGCCTCGGGCGGGGGAACGGCGGACCGGTGCATCCGCTTTTGGAACACGTCGAGCGGGAATCAGATAAACAGCGTCGACACTGGAAGTCAGGTGAGTTTCTGTTGGGAATAAAATTCCCACTCTAAAATCAATTGGCAACAGAGGAAGTAAATAAATAGCCCACAAGCTTATAAGCAGCTCTCAAACTTATTTCGATATATGCTGCAACAACGCAGGTGTGCAACCTTGCGTGGAGTAAGAATGTCAACGAAATAGTGAGCACGCATGGGTACTCGCAGAACCAGGTTATGCTGTGGAAGTACCCGTCTATGGGGAAGGTAAATAAAAAATCGATTTTTACCGATTTCATGTCCCCTTCTCCTTTCGAATACCGATATGTTATAGGTTTCGGTCTCCAACTTTTGATAGGTTGCTACTTTGACGGGCCATAGCCTGAGGGTGCTCTACCTCGCTATGTCTCCCGATGGCCAGGTAATCATTAATCATAGGCTGTTTCTTTCTAACTTAACCTTTCCTGAAAATCTGTAATGAAACAAAAAGATATTTTGCAGACAATAGTGACTGCAGCAGGAGATGAGACACTCAGGTTTTGGAATGTTTTTCCATCTGCTAAAACACCTGTAAGTAGATCTTAGGAAAAGAAAAATGTCCTATATAGAACTCAACTTCTTCTCAGATGTCTTATTCATTTTTTCTATGTTGTAATTGCAGGCAATTAATGACAGTGGCATGTGGTCTTTAGGCAGAACTCAAATACGATGACGGCATACACTCGAGATTTCGGAGCTCAGATCATAATATATATATCTATATATCTATGCTTTTGAACTCAAATGAGAGCAGTGTACAAAATAATTTATCATTCATTTTTTCCAAACTGGGAAGGAACTCCATAAAACGAGATTTTTAAGATATTCTTCAATAACAGGAAAATCTTCGATTCACCTCATTAAACCTTGGCAAACGAGATAGATCTCTCTGGAACAGGACCGAGTTGCTTTAGGCCTTAAACATGAAGCCTTCTTAAAGTGTGCCTTGCATGTGTTGCTTAATTCTGAATAGCAGCAACCCACAAAACTCAGCACGTATAACTTACTACATAGAATTCGATAAAACATGAAGAAATAACACAAACAACCTTTTACTTCTTCACTTTCTAGAAGCTTCACGATGAGGTGACCCCCGGGCCTCAGCACACCACCATCCATATCTAAGACAGAGCTCGAAGATGTTCCATCATCGGAATTGCTTCTTCTTCCAATAGATAAATCGATTGCTCTTAACCCTAATTCAGCTGATAAAGCTGCATCTCTGCTAGTAATCCCAGAAACTGAGGGACACATATCGGAGAGTACAACGGAGAATCCCTTTTGCTGCAAATATAATCAAGCCATAAAATGCATAAAAAGCCCATGTGATTTCTCATGAAATCGGATCATGATGAGGATTGATACCAACTAGAGATAAGATGGTTGAAAAGAATATCTTGGGATTTTCGTACCTGAGGAGAGAGTGCCCTAACTTGGTCTCTTGGCATTTTCATTACATCGGCACACACAGTTTTTACCCTTTCATCGCAGTGCATCGGTGGAACTTTCACCTTCTGCAATACAACATCACATTGATTGGCTTCAAAACGTAGATTCTTTCTATTCAGACATACGAATCCCTTGGGCTGCTAAGAGAAACGAAGAACAACAGAGCACCACAAAACAAAGAGCACCACCTTAACATCGATTCCCACAACTGCTCCACCCTTTTCCAATGGGCCCAAGCTCTGACATGCCACCTAGATTTATTACCGCATGAAAAAGGATCAAATCAAGGTTACATTTTTAGGCCACAATCACTTAAAACAGATCAATACAATTCCATAATTTCTCATCGGAAACCCATTACTAAGGTGGTAGAACTGGAAATATTGGACTATCCGAACACGTAAATCTAAATAATATCCAAAAACATGCTTTATGGATAAAAAAAAAAGTACAAATACCAAATATAGGAAGTATACCTGAAGCCAAGCACCAGGAGCACAACCAAGATCAAGAACCGACGAGCCGGGCTTTATGAGTTTGTACTGGTTCTGCATCTGAAGCAACTGAAACCCTCCAAATTACAATATTCATGGAATTAATTCAAGGAATCCCATAAAGCTCCATAGACATGTGGGCAGCTGAATACGCAAACGTATGAACGATAAATGTATCAAAGAGAAGTTTCGGGGCACCTTGAAAGCGGAACGGGCAACATAACCAAGGCGCTGAGCTTCCCTGTAGAAAAAATCAGCTGTCCCACTCATTCTTCTTCTTCTTCTTCGTGTCCTTGCTCCTAATTTCTCAATATGGTTGAAAAAGAGCCGGGTTTTTCTAATTGGGAATTGGGACGCCTTGATTCTTACTAATTGGGTTACTATTTGGACCCGTATCGGGTCTTATACTGGGCCTAATTGGATTCGTTTTATGCTCTACTGTGTTGGGCTTTACTAATGGAGGCCCATATCCGCAACGTCTTAGATCCGGTTTTCATATTCTCTCTGTTCTTACGCGTCTCTTTAAGGAAAGAAAAAGAAAAGTCAATCTTCTAACTTTACGACGAAAAAGTTGTTTTAAGATCTCATCATTTTTTGTGGATCTTTGCTTCCGTTTGGGGCAAGTAATCAATCACGTAGATTACAATCATTCAAAGATTAAATCCAATATCTTTATTAGAGGCTTCAGTTAACAGGTGTCAATAGGCTTTCATCATAAGAATATCAACTCTTCAAAGCATCAAATTTATATATCACATGAATGTTAAATGCAATAGGGCTATATATTTGTTTAAAAAATAGGAAATTCATCTATAAAGTCAGAATTTAGATGCTTAACTGTTACACCATAGCATATGCATTTAAAATCGCTTGATTCTTACGTTCTAACAAACTATCTGTCTCCCCATATTTATTTATGGGTTCTTTGTGTGTCGAACAAGTGATACCAACCAACGATGTCTCTTTGTCCTTTGGAAAAAAGAGAGCATTTTTTAATTTTTTATTTCCTCAAGATATATACTTTTTTTCGTTGCTAATATTTTCATTACTAAAGAAATGTGATTTTGTCGATTATTACGAAGTATTAGTAGATCCAAGGTCATATTAAATTTCTATTACATCAATCTTCTGTCAATGGACAATGATATGCGCCACCGCATGATAGTTAACTCATCTTCACATGCTTCAACGTGCTCTCTCGTCGGAATCACCGCCAACTGAAAACTAATAATAATTTAATTTGTCAGATAATTATGAATATTCATGCAAATCACAGCTAATCATTTCTGTATTTCACCGCTCGAGAGTTACATAAATATTAAAATAAAGTATGTCGAAGTCCATCGTAGATTAGATAATCTTTACATATAATAATTCACTATTTGTTCGGAATCTCAGAATTTCTGTCATCGCCATTTACAAAATATTACGATGTCCGTTTTCAGATCCAACAAACAGCCTAGAGAATAAAGACACTATCAAAATAAATAAAGACTCCTACTTTATCATCAAATGTACATAAAAATCAAGAAATGAAGTTCAACTTTATTACATAAATCATTTACAAGAACAAAAATCAGTCTATATCCAACAGAAATCAGCAAGGTAAAAAAGTAAAAAATACAACTGCAACATTTCAGTTTTGAAAAATGTCGCATGTTAAAAAGCACACCATGGGTCCTCCAACTTTTCTTTTTTTACACACTGAACCCAGTCAACATTATGTACCCTACAACACAATTTTCATACTTGTTTCTGTCTCCTCCCGAAAAGTTTCGATCTTCACGGGAGGTTCGTTGTTCGAGTTCTTCCCGTGATGCTTCGACTGATGCTGAGACCAATACGAATGAGCCATTAAAACCCGGTCCAAAAGCTCTTGCGGGACCGGTTCCCCTCTCCTCTGCTGCGGCGAAATGCTAGCCGTGTGCACCAAAGTTTTCCACTTGTCCTGTTTTTTACAGGCAGATTGGTAATAAATTAATCTAAAAAAGTTGAACTAAATGTGGGGTTGTGACTGAATTATATACCTTCAAATCGACGTACGTCCTGTGATCCGCGTTTTCGAAAGCTCCCATTTTTACATCTCGCCACCTGTAAAAAAACCCGAAAAACATTTTTCAAGAAATAAAAAAATAATTAAATAATCATCTTCATCATTTATATATCAAACACTTTACCTTCCGGTACCGAGCCTTTCAACCGCAGAAACGAGTGCTTCGACTTCAGCTACAGAGAACGGTCTCCTCGTTCTACGCTGCGAGAGTTCACTGCTCTTGAGCTTAGCATTCACCACGGGAATCATTGCAAGGGGCTCAGCTTCCACTGCATGAATTGGTACTATTGCCTTCGAATCAAGATTATCGAACAATTCGTTGCTTGGAGGTGTCTGTAGAGAAGTATCAAGTTGGTGATCGTTGTTATTGTTATTCATGTCAGCTACGTTGCTGAGAGGTTCCGTGTCAGCTGAGACATTTGAGATCCCAGATTCGATAACCGGGGTGGAAGCAGGCCTGTAAGAAAATTTAATTCGATTTCTTTAAACATTTGGGGCAAAAAAGAATGTTGAAGAACTTCAAGATTCTGTTGCTGTCATTACAAAAAATAAGATTAATGTAGTACCTCGGTGGCGATCGATTGTCTCCTTTAGTTCGTGGAGTGAGCTTAGGCTCGAGAGTGAAGCCCAAATTGTCGAGGTTGCTGCTGCCTTCGGAAATTCCCGCCTGCTGTAAGGTTCTCTTATCGTCTCTGCATTTTCTTCCCTTAAAAACTAAGCCCACTCGAATCCCATCTCTTAGGAGGGCGTTGACTGCATCAGTTACAGCTCTCTGGACCCAGAAAAATAAAATAAAATATTAAAAAATAAAATGAAAGTTTGGTAAACTATTTATGTTTTTAACGAAGATGGTGAACCTTTAGGGAGCCAACAGTATCTGTTTCTGCCACATCGATGTACAGCTCGGGCACAAACAAGGACTTGATCTTAAGCTTAACTGCACACAGAGATATCGAGATGTTAAGAGATTTTTAATCTGGTAAGAAATCACGTGTTTAAGGACGAAAAAAAAGTTAAAAGTACCTTTGGGACCGGTTGCTTTCTTATGAACTTTCTTGCTCGGAGAATTCGAGACACTATCGCAGCTATTGTCATGATCATAAACAGACTTGTCATAAGATATTTTACTCTTCTTAATCGGTGCAAAGTGGCTCCTATATCGGTAGAAAAACTTGATTGCTTCACCTGTAATAGAAGAAAATGTAGAACGATTACAATCCCTTCGAACACAAATTAAGACAAAGAAAACACAAGACAAAGCTTACGGTTGTTGTAAAGATCCCGATCCTTCATCTTAGGAGCTGCAATCCTGAACCTGGAGGAACCCGCTTTAGCAATCCCACGGTGCACGAACCGCGGTTGGGACCTGAAGGAGGAGGGCCTAATCTTGGCTCTAAATTTATGGCCACCGAAAGAATTTTTTTCGTCATCATCTCTAATTCCTAAATGTACATCTCTCCAACAACGGTTAATCCCAGAAAACCCGTCCCTGTACGAGGGAAACTGTGCACCGTTCTCCGAGTCATTTACTATAGTATTAGTATTCACACGTTCTTGCTTCGAATCCTTTACATGGGATGTGTTAGCCACAGACAATTCTCCGGTCTGATTCTTGCTGCTACTGTCTGAATAAACCGGTTTCTCACTATCTGTTGATTTACTGTTCGAACTATTAACAACATATATGGAGCCATCATCCTTCTTTGTGTCCAAGATTCCTACTTTTGTGTCAAAGATCAAATTTTCTTGAACGAACGAGCCCTCCAAGATCGAACCTTTATTATTATTACCGCCTATTTCATCGCGGGGTTTGACTTTTTCTTCCTCGGCTACGTTGCTAGAAGAAGAACTCTCGTTTTCCTCCAACAATTTCTCGGCTACGGCAGCGAGTAACTCGAATGCACAGTGGTTCCCGTCTTCCGGAAACTTCTTCCGTGGGTCGCGTTTCTGTTGGAAACAAGATTACGGATTTTCAACGTGGGTACTGAGTAGGGAATTAAAAGACATTATTTTTCGAGCTCGTGAATTTATTTATTTTTACCCTGATTGATCTTGGAGCTTTGGGAATAAAGGGGGCTCCTCCGTAACCGAGAAGGCCACAGTCCTGTCTTCGTTTTGATACCATAGATAATCTAAGATCATCAATTTCAGACACCTGTACGCTGTAAGATCACACACCTGTCAATACAAAAGCAAAAAAAAAAAGTCAATTGCGAAAAATTATTTCGAAATCATCCCAGAAATATCCTTGCAGAAAAATTATGACCCGAAAAAAGAAAAAGGGTCAAAGATCTTTCTTTCTCTGCTAATATGAAAAAGGATCTTGTAATCTTCTTGCAGGCAGACCTCAATTGACCAAAGTTATCTTAAAATTGATCAGATCGGATAAAATTTTGAAGCCTGAACAAGCGATCGGACACGTAAAGCTTAAAATATGGTCAGCTGAATCTGAAATATACATTTAATTTTCTCAACGAAACAGATGAGAAAATCGAAAGAAGGGACGATGTTCTTAGATCTACCTTTCCCTTCCGACATGAGATGATAAGACCCAATTTATTTAGCTTCAAATCGAAGACATAAACGAGAAGATCGCATCATTATTGCAGAAACCCAAGCAGATCTCCGCATAATCAAACATAATTTTCAACGGGATCACATCCAACCCACAAAAAAGTTAAAAGGGTAAAAAGATCGATGGCCCAAGCACCTTACAAAAAGTTTCAGATAAAACAACATAACATAAAAAATTTGATCTTTTTCAAGACGGGACAAAAAAAAAATTTACGACAACCAAGAAATCCATCGCATGAACAAGAATTACCTCGTGATATGATCGGAGCCAAGAGAATTTCTTTTACACGTATGCTTTCGTGTTCTTAGCACAGGAATAGTCGCGAGAATTTCCAACTTACGTCACGCAAAGGAACTACTCCTGTATTAAAGAAAAAAACCTCAAGATGTGAGCTGTGGACGATAATTATTTATCATTTTCTAATTTCAGAAAATATAGGGGAGAGAGAGAGAGAGGGAGTTATTACATAAAACCTCTCTAAAACCAGCCATAAAACCTTGGCGCATGGGGTTAAGTTGGCTTTTTATATACTCAACCACCACATAACCGGAATAGCCGGTAATGAGGGGCAGAAGTGTCCGGTCAAACAGGTTGTCTAATCCCATGGGTTTTGTGGGTGGGAATCGTTGGACCACTTCGCTCCTAAAACAGTTCATTTCATTTCAATTCAATTCAATTCCACCACCACATAAATTATGGTCTATCCCTTAAGTGATAGAATGTGCCACTTGGCATTTTTAGCCAATTTTGAGACATGTTTTTTTAATTTATAGGAATTGTGTCTTATTAATACATGTCATTGTTGGTATATTATTATATTGTTGTCGTTGAAATTGTCAATTTTTAGAGTTTTATCCTATAATTTAGTTAAAAACAAGAGCACTAAAGTTATTTGTTCCGAGATTGAATTTTGATGTTTGATATTTGCGTAATGAGGAATGCGCTTTCTAATGTTTATTTTTAATTATTTGACAATTAACAATATGCTAGCGTTGAACTAATTAGGTTTGTTTTGGGTTGGTTGAAAGTTTGGTAAGAATTAAATAAATGTCTCTTCCGATTGGGAAAATTAACGTTTAATTAACCAGTGCAATTCATTGATTATTTGGAAGATATTGGCAAGGATTGTCTCAATCAGCAACTTTAAGGTAATATATTGAAATATTATGTAGATCATCATTTAATTTCATATATATATATATGCATTGATAATTCTGCCTGGTTATATTAACAATTCACGACATGTGCTTAAATTTACTAACTCAGGAAAAGAGATCGCATTTCACGTGAACTTTTTAATATACAAACCGTTGACAGCAATATGTGCGTATAATTATTAGTATATACAATTAATAAGATGTTTAAATAAAACTTATTAATTATAAAAATACTCCACAAGAAGGGGTTGAGGCGTTGAACACGAGTCATAAATAGATCACACCACTTTTAATAGTCAAGTCGATGATATTTATAATTTATTCTGAAAAAAAAGATGATATTTACAATTTACAGCGAATACCAATAATATTATTCTCCTTTTTGTTATGACCGTAACCGTACACGTTATCGAAGTATAAAAATACCAACGTGTCACGTAATTTGCACCAACGACGAAAGTTCGGAGGAGTCCCCAAATTTGAAAGTAATAATGATAACATTCAACCGATAGATTAAACTTAAAATGTCAAAATTAAACTTCAATGTCGTCCAAATGGAATCGTTATCCTCAGCCACCTAACAAAAGCAGTACTCTATTAAATTAAATAAAATAATAGAAGATGCATAGCTTCATAGACAACCCAATCAGAAGAGGACAAAAAGCTCTCTCCATCAGACGGAAAGGACATCCATGCCGTTGACGGCGCTTGCATTATGCAAAAAACAGCCACGTGATATAACGGCGTCAGTTTAGCTTAGCCATTGCGGGACCCACAGGATGAGTGGTTCAGAAGACTTGTCAAATTATCTGATGTATTCTCGAAGAAAGAAATAAAACTGAAAAAGTCCATTTTTATGGTGAAGTCATCACCACAACAGCTATTCCGGTAAAATATAAACAGCAATGGGCCCCTTCTCTTCTTACACGAAATCGGCTTTTCAACTGGGTTTCATTTTGGGCCTACATTTTGCCTATGTTTTTTTAGGCTTTTAATTTTGTCGTAAATATATAGGAAGTATTTACTTTTTTGCACTCGATTTCCTTTCTTTCTCAAAACTATAGTTATATAATTCATATCAAAAACAAATGTTACATAGCTAAATAGCCCAATAGTCCTCCAACGAATGAGCAAACAAATGCAATCCAGACAAAAAAAATGGAATCTATAAAAATTATAAAAACATACACCACCAATTGTTATTATTATTAAGTAATCCGAGAAATGGAACTACGATTCGATTCCCCAAAGAAAGAGAGGGTCATCAATGTGATCATAAGTTATTACAATAGCAGCCGAGTCACTTACCAAACAAGTGGTAATAAAAATCACATCACAATCTCAATTTATTCACCACGAAAAGAAAAAAAGAAAAAAAAAAAAAGATCAATCCATTCCCCTCAGCCTCTTGTGAGCCTTCCACTTGTTAAGAAGAACCTCAACTCCTTCCTTAAGAGTAGCTCTCCTACCTTCATCGTAATTCCACATCTCCGAAGTAATGTAACCCCCACTGGGGTTATACTCATAAATCTCAAACAGAGCATTCGTCACAGCTCTGTAAACCTCCTCCCCATAATTCATCTTCAAGTCACACAGTTTCTCATCATCTTCTTTAATCACACCCTGATGCGTGGTGCCATTGACGGAGACGACCTTAATAGGGTGCCACTCGGGGTCCCTGAGGTACTCCTCCCACAAGGAGCAGAGCTCCGTGGCCCTTTCGAGGGCCTCGGCCTCACTGTACCTAGATTTCATTACATCGTGGAATGGTTTCGTATCGAGCTCCCCCATTCTCTTTACACCGATGATGGGATCCTGTTTCATTTCCTTCAAGCACTGGAAGAAGAAGATGAAGAAGACAAAATTCAATCAAAGACCGTATCATAATAAAATATGCTTTTTTAACTAAACGAAAAGGTGGTTTGTTTAATGTAATGGGAGACTTACGTTGACCATTTCTTTCCGGGCATCTTGCAGCTCTTCGTTGACCTTGCGTTCCTTCACGATCAGGGCTTGGTTCAACGATTCCAAATCCTGCTGCTCGGTCTCCTTCTCCCTCAACTCCTTGTAGAGAGATTCCACTTTGTTCAGGACCTCGAGATCTTCTTCTTCGTCCTCGTTTCTCAGGCGGGTCATGACTTTCAATTCGCCCTTTAGCTGTTCGATCTTGAGCTGCACTGCTTGTTTCTGATCCAACTGCTGCTGCAGCTTGATGCTCCTGCTGTGGAGCTCCTCCATCTCTTTCTGAAAAGGCACCAGATTTGAGGATTTAATCGTTTTCAGAAAGGTTTTCGAAATCCCACTTGTTTTTTTGGCAGCAACGAAGAAATTAATGAATAGATAAAGAAACGTGAATTGAATGTTAAGAAATCAGTACCTTCTGTTGTTCGACCAACTTCATCACCTTTTCGTCCACCTTTCTGTGTTCGTTGTCAGCTGCGCGAAAGCGAGAGCTCTCTACTGCGTTCTGGAGAAAGAATAATTGGAGTCATTAAGCAATTGGATGAAAACAAACATTACAACATAAATAAAACCCATAAAACCTGTTCAAGATCTTCTGCAAGCTTCTTTCTCTCAGTTTCATTGTGTGCCTCACGCGTCGTTAGTTCCTGCCCCCGATGCTCGAGATCTCTCATCCAAGTTTCCAATTCGTTCTTCAACTTCAAGTGGTCATCGAGTATCTTCTGAGAATGTTGTCTACAATTCGATTCAATCCTTTTTATATCTGATAACAACAAAGACACCATCAATCTTGGTTCATAAATTCATAGAAAGCAGGTACGAAACAGAATGTACACCCACGAACCTCTATTATAAGTCTGGTGAAGATCATCCTTTTCCTTGATCACTTGCTGCAGGGAGATTTCGGTCTCCATGAACTTATTCTGCACCTCCTGCAGATGCAAATTCTTCGTCTCGATCATATTCTCCAAATTTCCCACGAGCTGCTCCTCCTTTCGTTTTTCCTCCTCCATGATATCTGCTACAGTTCTAAGGTCTCCGTTCTTGCGAAGATTCTCTCCCACGATGTTGTCAAGATAATAGTCATCAACCCGAGCAACCCACGCATAAAGCCCAGTTTTCTCCGTCCCGTCCTCTTCAACCCATTTTTTCCTTCCGTGTTGGTTAGCTTCATGATACTTCTCGAAAGCCATGGCATTCGTAAAACCAGACCAGTCCTTGAGGAACTCAACGAGGGCCATTCCCGAATTACCCCGGTAGTTCCACAGGGGCCTAACCCTAGTCGGGTTGAATCCCATGTTCCTAAACTCGTCCCTCAATTTGCTCCCGCTAGCTCCCACGTAACGACCATCCTTGAACTCAGTTGGCATGTTCACAACGATCCCAATCCATGGCCACACGAACGTCTCATCAGGGTCATAATCAGCCATGGATTTTGCTTCTGTAGGAGGCATAAAAGAACTAGGACCATCAACATCAGCAACCGAAGGATCATTTTCAGCAACGGGTTTAGCTTCCTGAGGACGTTTTGAAGGGCTTGGATCAACAACAACCGCTACCTCTTGGCTCTCTAAGTACTTGGCCAGTGCGAAGTGGTTGGCGATATCTTTCGTGGTTCTTTTCTTCGATTCGCAGCTTCCAACGCCACTAGCGTGCTGCAGAAGCTCCGTGTAATGGAAGCCCCTCTTTCTTTTCTTGGGGCAAAAAGGGCATGAGTAGGCATCATTGGAGATCTTGAACTGGTGCTTTCCACACTTTAATTCTTCGTAAGTCTTTGACGCGAATTTCTCTTTGTCGAACTGAGCATTTGTTGAAGAACTTCCCATGGTTTTGAGCCTCACTGGAAAGCGAACGAAGTGTAAGCAGAATAACTAGAATACGCCATACATAAGGTCTAATTCCTTGCTAATTATTATCTACACTGTCTCAATAACGTCGCTTTTCCTTCGCTCTTAAACTCCGCACGCAATTCACCAAATTAAAGCACAATTAACCTACATTCATCAAAGTACAATACAACTTTCTCTGTAATAATCAGATAAAGATCTCGAAAATTCAACTAAAATAATTTCGAGTGAGAAAAAAGCTGGATTCAGACACAATTTCACATTCCGCGAGCTAGAAACAAAAACATGTAATCCCCCCCAAAAACACAAAATCTAGTTCCAAACAACGACGGAAAAAACAACGCGACAGCAACTACGGCAGGCAATAGTTAACATGCAAGTGGGGAAAACCAACACTTTCGGCCAAAATCAGATTAGGATTAAGGACTTACATTCAGTAAGGAACTGAGCGATTCCCGGACAATTGCGCGTTACAAAGAAATCAATGAGTAGACTGAGGTCGTAGATCAAATTAAAAGCACCAGCATAAGCACTTACTCAGCAGCAAAATCTATGCAGTGGGGAACAATAATTCTAGGCCTTTAGGGTAGGCCAGAATTGAGAGAGAGAGAGAGAGAGAGTACTAATTTTGGGGTTTCTTTCACATAGCAGTAAACTGTAAATTGGAATCACACCCCTTACTGTGTATTCTTTTTCAATTGGACCTTACATTACACGCGCTCGGTAGACGGTGACCCCACTGGTAAATGGGTAATAAAGTTTGTCACAGGCTCCCAACGCGTCGCGACATAGGTAATATCGTTAATTTTTATATATTATTTAATGCATGGGTTATATGATCATAAAAGAAAAATAGTAATCATATACGGGTTTCAAGAACACAACGCTATATTATTATATAGGAATGGGAAATTATAATGTTTTGATTTATAAACGCGCGCAGTATCGCAAATGCTACAATGGACCCTCTCCACCTTCAGCATTCTAATTCCTACCACAACCTTCGTTTATTGTCCATCTATGGAAGATATATGAATTCCTTTATTAGATAAACCTCAAACCCAAACCTAAAAAAATAAAATAAAAAAAATCAAAGCGTGCCGTGACTCATAACTCTTACGATATTATAATATAACTAGCTAGTCTCAAGTTCCTTCTTTTCTACATTTTCAGACAGCTGAGGCATCGAAACAGCACACGCGTTGCAAGCGGACGGCGAAGGGGTGTCTGAATCCGGGACACTGATTCTATACGTTTGTTGCTTCTGTTCGTTCCCCGGGACGTGCAGAAGAGCTTCCATGATGAGGATCTCCCAATCCCGTGGCCACAGAAATGAAATCCAAGAATCGTCTGTTGGAAACGAGAAAAAATAATCCAGATATAACGAATTCGCGGGCACATAAATGAACATCTACGAGCTCGAATAATCAGATATGATAATACACTTATTCTGTTGAGATTATTTGTCCAACATCGGGAAATTAACTTCACCCAACTCAATATATAAATTAAAAGAGGCATCTCCTCCTATCACCAATTGGTTTTAGGAAGGAACCCTCAATTTAATATATTCAAATTCTATTATTGCTTCAAGGGGATTTTGCAGTAGAAGATAGAAGGAACCTTCATTGCGTACAGCTTTGAGCTGAAACATCCCGGAGCCTTGTGGACCAGAGACGGGGAATGTGCACGAAACGGATTGGCGTTTGTGAGCTACAGCAAGGGAGGCGTTGTACCAAGGGCCTCTCACGATAGGCTCGCCGATGGCTTCGATTACTGCCCGATTCTTGCTGGCTCTCTCCATGGCCTTGCTGCAGAATTTCAAGATTATTGCTAATAACTTAATCAGATGTCTCCTAAAAGACTATATTCTCTTATAAAGATAACACAAAAAGATTCACCGAGACACTTTCCAAGACTAAAACAGCAACAGAATATGCAAGAGAGTGAGAGCTACTGCTCTAAATATCCATCCATCTTTATACTTTCGTATTCTAATGGTAAATAATGGAAGACTTGTAGCATTGTTCCAATACAACTGCAAGCTAACAATGGCACATCATGCTGCCAGATAGGAACAATCTATTGACATGGATTCAGCTAGCTGCATCATTAAATGATAAGATGTGATCGTCTTGCATTTACTGAATGAGCATCAGGGAGCTTTAATTCAGTTTACGTTCTGTAATTCTCTTCAACTAATGATTGATCATTAATGGAGGGACATGTTTGTAAGAACATAAGAATGATTCCTACAGATTTAAAGGATCAGGTGAAGCATAGACAGTATAAAGTTTCGTTATTTCGATCAAACGAACTCAAATGCTTACATCGACTGACCAGCGTTAGTTTGTGAGGCATTTCATCAAACAACTAGGAGGCGTCATAATGGTATTCAATATAGGGGTAGGGGTTTATCCACCTTATCGCCAGCATCTATAAAGTGAAATTGTCGAAAGCAACGGTAACAAACAAGCAATAACCTGCTGCATCCGTAGTAAATGATGAGATCGTTAGCCGCACTCAAAGCAACACCTCCGGTCAAGCAAATAAGCGCCGTCGACGCCACCTTGCGACCCCATAATTTCGCCTTACTCTCTTCAGCAGAAGCCGGCGCTGGCGCTGGCGCTGTGGCGGGGGATCGTCTCTTCAGCAGCGGCAGCACCTTACGGCCCACCATATTTCCCTCTTCCCCAAATAAACGTAGGAAAAAAAAAAAGAAAGGGACTGTTTTGGAATATTCGTAAAGGTTGTATTGTAGTTGCGGAAGTAGGCTTTATTTTAGTTCATGAACTGTATTATTATTACACCGAAAGTCAAAATACAATTTAATGCAACAATTGGGCCCATGTTTAATTCGAAAATAATATTGTATTAAATAAACACTATTTGTATTATTCTCAATATAATTGTAAATATTTAACAGCAAAATCAATAATTTCAAAGAGAAAAAGAGTACACAAATAATCTTCTTACAGTCATGATACACAAACTGTACAAGAATTCCGTTGATTGCGCCACATCATCTCTCATCTCAGGCAGTAAATACAAACTAAAATCGATCGATCGATTGAATTTAATCCCATAAATTCAACCTAAAAATCTACAACCCAACGGGCCTCGGATAGGAAGCAGAGGCCCGCCTGCTGCTCGAACCTCCCTCCGCCGCCGCACCCCTCCTCCTCCGAGCCAGGCCCTCCTCGGCCCTAACGCTCCCAGTCTCCTGCAGCTGCTCAAGCACCCTCACGACCTCGTCCATGGTGGGCCTGTGCTTGGGCTCCGCGGCCAAGCACTTCACCGCTAGGGTCGCAGCCTTCAAGGCGGCGCTCGGCGAGTACTGCGCCTCGAGGCGAGAGTCCATGATTCGGAAAACCCTCCTCTTGCTGGCCAGGTGAGGCCTCGACCACTCGATGAGGTTCTGCTCCCCGTGGGGACGGTTCTTGTCGAGCACCCGCCGCCCGGAGAGCATCTCGAGGAGTACGACACCGAAGCTGTACACGTCGCTCCTAGCCGTTAAATGGCCTGAGAAATCCAAAAAAAAAAAACCCCATTTTTCCATCAAGAAAAAGCACTCACAGAGAAGAGCCATTATTTCCTTCCAGGTATAATAATATTAAAAATAAATAAACCTGTAGCCATGTACTCGGGAGCTGCGTATCCGTAAGTGCCCATGATCCTAGTAGACACGTGGCTCTTCCCGTCGACGGGGCCGTCCTTGGCCAGCCCAAAATCGGAGAGCTTCGCATTGTAGTTCTATGGATTTCATGGAGTCAAGTGATGAGTCTCTCCCTGAATATAATTTAAATAATTATAATAGGATATTAACATGAGGGTTTTGCTTATTATTACCGCATCCAGCAAGATGTTTGAGGTTTTGAAATCGCGGTAAATGACTTTGGCTTCGGGGCCATGTAAATAGGCGAGCCCCTTTGCTGCTCCGAGAGCCACCTTCATCCTTAAATTCCACGACAATGGCTGAAAATATGCTGTCCCTGTTGAAGAAATCAAATTATTCAATGTAATGATTTTAATAAGTGTGGTATATATATAAAATAGGCAAACTAATTAGAGAAGAAGATCACTACACTATACTCACTCCTGAATAAGTGATTCTCCAAGCTCCCTCTGGGCATGAACTCGTAAACAAGAAGCCTGTGCTCGTCCTCTAAGCAATAACCGATGAGCTTCACCAGATTCGGATGATGCAGCTGTCCAAGGTAATTTATCTCAGCCTGCAACAACCAACAAAAAAATTAAATAATTGTAATGAAAAAAGTGATCGATCTTGGTTTAATTTCTGTTATTAAAGATTGGGTTTCTAAATCTCTTACGAGCCATTCTTTGTGGCCTTGGAATCCTTCTTGGTTGAGCCTCTTGACGGCGATGACGGTGCCGGTGCCGGGTTTTGCTGCTTTGTAAGTGTTCTCGTCGATCCACCCTTTGAAGACGCAGCCGAAGCCGCCCTCGCCGAGGACGCTGTCGGGCCGGAAATTCCTCGTCGATATCTTCAGGTCGTTGAATCCGAAGCTCTTCAGCGCCGGAGATTCCAGTATCTCGCCCTCGCTGCGGGGAGTCAGGGGAAGCGACGCCGCCGCCGACGAGCGCCTGCTGCTCCCATCTGCTGCCACGTGCCTCGATGGCGGCGTCCCTGTAATGAAGAACCCACAAAAGATGAATATACAAAATCAGACAGAAAAAAAAAATAAAAAAATCTTATTCTCTAACCATCTCGACGAGGACTATCGGCTCTGATTCGGACGCTGAAGCAAGAACCCATGAGATTATTGTTTCTATTATCTTTCTGCCCTTTTTACTTCATGAAAGAGATAAGAAATGAAGAATCAGCAGCACAACCAACTTCTACAGAGGGAAGAGAATATTAATTGAACGCAGCAGCTGGTTTTTAGTTTTTACATAGAATGAATGGTTCAATTCAATGCAAAATAGCCAAAGTAGATGTGTGAACTCGTTGAAAAGCAATAAATGAAGACGCACAAGGCAGATGTATTGTATCTACTAAATTACTTCTTCTAATTAAATATATATATGTATGTATGTGTGTGTGTATTTTTTTGGGTTGGCTTCACGAGAAGAAGCTTAGCTAGTAGATAAAATAGATAGGGAGATGCATTAATTTATGATCATGCATCTTTCTTTTTCTTTCTTTCCAAGGACGACGACGCCTTGAGAGGGCCAAAGTAAACAGTTGACTTTTCTTCTCTATTAGTCAAAGTCTTAAATTTCTTGCAACTTGTTCAGAGTTCAGACGGGAAAGACACGGCAATGTTTTATTAAATAAACTTAGTTAAATAAAAATATATATATTTGTAAAGGTTCTTGAAAATAAGGCACCTTTAAATAAATAACGCATGTCCGGACAAAAAAGGCAGTGAGTGGCCTTTATCTCTTTGCTTTTATTGTGTGCCTCGCCACCTTCCCCAACGGGCTGAGAAATGCTTGCCTGTCATTGTATCAGGAACCGTTTCAGTTAAATAAATATATCCCTAATTTGAAAATGGGTTTTTTAAATGTCTTAAGAATTGTTAGTGAATTCTTTGGTGTTGCTTTGTCCACTCATACATGTCATTAATCCACTGAGAAAATTGAAATGATTGTTTATTTTTCAGCATAAGCATGTAGTAGTTTTCCGGATGCCGCAATTCTTGTTACTTGATGAAATAATTATTTAATCTTTGTCAATATTTACCGCGACATGTAGAAACAAATGCAAACCTGCACATACAATAAATTATTATATATTTTATGTGCATATAGGTTGACTCATGATGTGGTTATCATGATGCCGAGCACATTTATTTCTACATTCAATAATTTTCTCAATTTGAAACATTATATTGTAAACTTCGGGGGAGAAATCTGGTCTCATTCCACTGGTGGAGGGTTCACTTTATCAATTTATTATTAATGAACTCAAAGTCATTTTCAAATTAATGAAAAATACAGCAAATCGTGTTTTAATTCGATACACTATAATTTAAATATGTCCTTTAGGGCAATTTTTTCTTATATAACCATAGACGATTTTTTTTTTCATGGATGGATGATTAGTATAGCATCTATAACCTGTTAGTCTGAACTCTTATATCATTTTAAATAACAATTTCACATAAGAATTTAAATAACCGTATTATTTTTATTTTATATATTTTATTTTCAATCTATTTAGTATGATTAATTTAGTTTATCGTTGCAAAGGATTATTTATGGCAGAATACGAAGTCACTCACGTAATTAACCGACAAAGGTCACAGCAGTTTCCTTGAACAATTACTAATAAAGGTATGAAAAGGTTTGGTCCGAAAAATGTGAACATGATCACCAATCACCAAGCAATGAAAAAGATAATATCATTATCATATCTTAAAAGTGGAAAATTGAAATCTAACCCTCGAAAAAGCTCGTGATTGTTTGGCCTTTCTTTTCCATTGACTACGTGAGTTAAGATTAGGCCGACGTTGATAATTACCAACTCTAGAGAGAAAAAAAAAAAAAAGAAGACAGTAAATCGTTTTTCTCTTCTTTTCGTAAGATGATAATGATGATTACGTAATCGGATTGGCGTAGCAAAATGGCTTTAAATTAATTCATTTTTTAACCCTCGTAATCAACGACCTCATCATGATACATCATATCCCGTAACGTGCCCAAGCGAATCAAATGGGCTCGTCAAGAGCCCAATATAAATAATACCCAAGTCTATGACCAAAAGCCCATATGTACGAGCCCATACAGTGGAATGAAAATTTTAATTTAACTTAACGAATAAATTTGAGCCCTTTTTGTTTTGATATCTATGTATAATCAGTTCAATTTTCTATTCAAGGAACGAATTATTATTATGGACAAAATAACTACTAACACACTGTATCAACAATGAAAACTCGTTGAAAATACCTAGGATTTATTACATAGTAATGTTTGCATTTTCTGATAGACTAGACATGTAATGAATAGTTAACAAGGGGCAGAAGACAACGGTGACTCAAGCAGCGTATTCGCAAGAAGCAGTACCTGTGATAAATAAAAAAGAAATACAAGATTAGAGAAAATAAAAACAAAAGTTCACATTTTAGATTGAGAGAGAGAGAGAGATTCACTTACTGGGATCGGAGTAGCTAACGACGCCGGTTCCATCGAAGTAACAGTCAAAGTCGTGTTGACCACTCGCCTGATAGAAAGCGTTCATGACGTAAGCCGCATGTGACCTGACGGTGTTCGGGTCGAAGCAGGGCCCACCCGGTTGGATCGGTTGGCAGCTAACGCCTCCTTGGCTGCACACGTAGTCTAAGTTTCCCTGAAGGGCCGCGTCGCTCGCATCCGCCTTCGGCACGCACCACTTCTTGCCGCCCTGGGGCGGCGCCGACGACGGCACGGGTCTCGGAGCAGGCTGTTGTAATGGCCCACAAAATTTAATATTTACAGATCGAAAAAATAAATAAATAAAAATAATAAAAAAAGGCACTGAACAACTAGCTGGTAAGAACTAAAGCGAACATGTGCTGTGGGAATACGAATAAAGCTTTTTAAGAAAACGCTGCCAGCAACAGCGAAGAAGGACTGACCTTAACAGGGGACGCGGAATCCTTCGTCCTCAGCAGACCCACGTCGTAAACGGGGCTGAAATCGGGTCGGAAAAGCCCGAAATTCTTCTCGCTCAACGGCCCGGTCTTCTGGTTCTCGTTGAACAGAGCGAACAGATAGATCTCCACCTTCTTCCGCGGCATCAACGGCGTTCCCCGGCCGGATTCGTACTCCCTCACCAAGCCGGCGTTGTAGGACTCCGCATTGTCGAGGGAGCACTTGAATTGCTCGCTAGCGTCGCCCGTCGAAGCCCAACCCGTCTCGCCGGCGACGATGTCCACGTCTTTGTACCCCAACTTCATCATCGAAACGTAGACAGCGTCCACCAGCAAATCGAACATGTTGCCGTACGTCCGCCGCGAGAACTTGTCGCGGTAGCCCTTGTTTGGCCGGAAGAGCGCGAAGTCGGCGTTTTCCGGGCTGAACCCGAAGTAAGGATACGGGTTGACGACGAACGGCGAGCTCGTTTCGCGGTGGAATTGGAGGAGCGGGGCGAGCACGCCGGTGTCCCAGCCCGGTCGGAACCTCGCCGTGCTCGGAGGCTCAGAGGAGAGCAAAATCCCAAGCGAGTGCGACGTCGTCACCTTGATATCAGTCATGTTGAGGGCCACCAGGGCCTGGTGGAGGCTCCTCATCGCCGGTACGAGGTTGTCTACGAGATTCTGCGGGCCCCAGTGGAGAACCTCGGTGCCCACGAACACGTAGTTGATCTTCGTGCTCGGATAAAACGGAGATATGTTGGTCAACACCCAGCTGCGGGCGTTGTCGGAGCTGGTGAGCTCCGGGATGAAGCCATTGGGCACGGTGACGGCGACGAGTATGCCCGTGTCGGCGAAGGCCCGCAGTATCTCCGGGTTGGCGTCGAAGATTTTGACGCGGTCGATGGTCGTTTGCGTTTTGAGGAACTGAGCGACTTGAGACGGCGGCGGCAGGTTGTCTCCGACGGTTCCGTAGTTCACTCCGATGGATCTCGCGGTGGTTGCAAAGAAGAGGAGGATGAAGACGATGAGAAAGGGCGACATGGGAATTTTTCTTTTTCTTTTCCTTTTTTTTTTTGGTTTGGGGGTTTTGGGAACAAAGTGGAGGAGTGACGACGATTCGATTCGAACCTGTTTCAGGAAATACGCGTTGTAAGAGAAGAGATGTGCTTTGTGTGAAATTAAAGTGGGAAATTTCAACAGTCATAATTAGTAAATAGAATCGCAACTGAAAGAAGGAATTAGTAAATTATGACTCATTAGATTTGGTGTGTAGATAAGAATCAAATCATTCATTTTTATTTTTTTTATGGAAATTTCATTATTTATTACAGCTGTAAACTTTCACACTAATTATGATAAAAAGTATATATCTTAACTTAGCGGTATATTTAAAATTATAAATATATATTCGTCTAGGGAAAAACGATACACTGATCGAGATCTTTGTTGTCTTAATTTGAACGTTGCGTGAGTCGCGAACACGTGCAACGGTAATAAATTTGCCTTAATTAATATTATTACTTTTTTTACCCGGTCATAAATTAATGGGTCTCCTACATAGAACAGAATTGTTGGGCCCACCAATCTTAAGGAAGCCCAATTATCATGCCCAAAGTCATTTCTAGGACTAGTCTGAATCAGATCTCTCATTTTCTTACGGCATTCATTATTAATAGAGCTTTCGCTGTGACACTCCAACCAATGTTAGTTACACACAAAAGGATAAAGCTTTCCAAATTCATTTGGTTGTTGCTCTGACTAAACGAAGTAAATAAAATAAATGCAGAAAATAATAAAATTTCTAAACGGGTGTGCACACGAAAAGTAATAAAATGCTTCGAGGAGAGATTAAAGACCTATATAACAAACAACACTAGAAGAGAAGATTTTGAAACGTTTCTAGAAGATAAGACGTGTAAAACGACGCTATATATCCAACGACCACAGCTCTGAAGTAGATAAAGAGATAGATAATCTTTGACTGTCCGGAGAGAATATTATATATTCACTTTGAATAGGAATTAGTATAGGATATTGCTGCAATGTTAATCTCTTACATTTGGATATAGTTTTTCTGTCACATAACACATTCACATGTTGTTACTAATCACGATATTGTAATGTGTACATGGAAACATTCAAGAAGGAAAGAAGATTCAAGCTGGCTCTATAGTCGCAGGTGGCTCGAGAGACCCCAACTACTCTTCCTAACTATATATGGTTTATAGTCGCAGGTGAATTGGCCCAACGGTCATGCTTACGCGCCCAGTGACGTGTCCCCTCATCATGTTTCACACTTAATTTCTTTTAATTTAACATACTCTCTCTCTCTCTCTCTTTAATGGGAGACAATTCTTATTTTATCTGCATCCCAATTATTAATATAATTCACAGTATAACTACTATATAAAATAATATAATAAAACCCAAGACTTGTCCGAAATCTCAAGCGATAAGTCCAAACCAACACGCACAAATTTATTACATATCCGACGTTTTCATACATTTGACTTTAAATATCCTTACGGTTCAAGAAAGATATGCGTAGAGCCCCTAAACGTTCACTCGTTTATATTTTTAACCATAGAAAGCAAAAAGGTCAGCAAACTACATCAAGTCAAACTTCTCAAAAGAAAATAAAAACCCATCATCACACACATATAAATACACCAAACCACCCCATCTCCATATATCTCTCACTTCAAAAGATTATTCAATAGTCCTTAAATAATTATTCCCCATTACTCATTCACTTTTCCTATAGTTATCATGTCGATGAAGAGAAGCAGAAATCAGGCTGAAGATTTCGCGGCCATGGCTAACTCTCTGCTATTACTATCCACCGGAGGAGCACCATCATCGTCACCTTCTTTCGAATATTTAAACCCAACAAATAATACGACGACTAATCATCGTATGTTCACATGCAAAACTTGTGATAGGAGTTTCTCTTCATTTCAAGCTCTCGGAGGCCACCGTGCGAGCCACAAGAAGCCCAAAACCACCGACGACGCCACACCACAACAGCCTTTATCTCCTCCTAAGCCGAAAACCCACGAGTGCTCGATTTGCGGGCAGGAGTTTGCGATAGGACAAGCTTTGGGCGGACACATGAGAAGGCACAGGCAGCAATCGAATGGTGTTGCTGATGAGAAAGTTGTGATTCCTTCTTTGTCTCTGTCGCCGCCGTCTCAAGATCGTAATCGGGTTTCTGTTGTGAAGAAGGCGAATAGCAGTAGGAGGGTTTTGTGTCTTGATTTGAATTTGACTCCGTTCGAGAACCAGTTTGTGTTTGGAAAAGTCAATTCTTTGATCTGTTGATTCCTTATATTACAGATCAGATTTGTTCATTATTTTGTAGGCCTTGCGTAAGGTTGAAGTTTTAGGGTTTTATGATAATATTATATGTCGATCTTTGTATATTTTGTCTTGTGGAGTTGTATATCACAAAGAATCAATAAGATTTTTTTTGTTTCTTTTTTTACCGTGATTTTGTGATAATATTGTTGCTTTCTTTTCTCCATGATTAGCGTTCTAATACAAATGTAAGAGATTAAGGTTTTAAATGCTAAAACACCAACTGGCTATATACGTATGTTTCCAATTATTATTTGTGGAAAGGCCCAAGTTGACTGCGGAAGTTGCTTCTAAGTATGAGTATTATTAATGTTTGACCTATTTAATTTATTCTAGAAGATATAGGGAATTCAAGGAAAGGCTTGCCGGTTTAGAATTCAAGGAAACGCTCACTTTCAAGTTTCAAAATATTTTTCAAAGCAAAATTATAAGATTACGGCACTAGTAATACGTGTTTTTCGTTTGATAATTGCAAAAGTATGTCACTAACTTTGTATATCAAAATAATTTTAGGTAATGTTTTCAATTCTAGATCACTATGTATACATTTTTTCGATTTAGATCACTAAATATTAAATTGGAACAAAAAAATTGACGGATAAAATTGAGAAAAAAAATCTAAGGGTAATTAAGAAAATGCTAATTATCTATATATAGTATATATAATTACCATTTTATTAAAAAAAGTATAGATAATAACTAATTGAAAAAAATATTCCAAGGGTAATTAAGAAAATGCTAATCATCTGTATATAGTATAGATAATTACCATTTTTCCAAAAAAAAAAAGTATAGATAATTCGCTAAATATGTGATATGCTAAAAATTTAGATGATAATTTAACTTGTCTCAATAATTCGCGTTCAAGTAGTGCATTAAAGATCTAACTTGCCAAGTGAGCTTTGACAATTTGGTCGGGATTAATACCAATAATATATTATGGTACTAAACACCGAAAGAAGATAATTACTAAGAAAAACGTTGCTTGACCCGATTTATATACAACATGCGACAACGCAGTAAAATAGCACACGAGAGAAGCGCTCTACGTCTATTTTAAGCATTTCTCCACCTATATTTTCATCACAAAAGGGAGTCATGCATCATCTCATTCGATCAACACAAAGAGCATAGCACATTATCATAGCATGCATGTGTGTTTTTCTTTTTTCTGATATTATTATAGTTTCGTAAATATCTGTTTTTGTATTAAAAATAACAATAATGGTGGGAGGACTCGGAGGATTGCCCAAGATCCAAACGGACAAGACCCTCGACGACGACGATTTGAACCGCCCGTTGAGTGCACAAACGATCGATCAACTCCACTCCCTTCAGAGGAAGAAACCTCAGCCGACCTCGCCGACCAAGAACATCCACGGACAGAACCTTCAGTCTATTAGGTTATTTTTTTTCCTATGATTTTATTACCATTTATGTTAAAGATTAAGACCCGAAATCTAATAATCTTCAGTGTTTTTTGGGTGTTGCTTGCAGTGCTTCTTTGGCTTCACTGACGAGAGAAACGGGCCCGAAGGTCATCAAAGGAAATAATGCCGAGATAAATAAGGCGACCCTCTTCGCTCCGAGCCTCAACAACACTACGAGCGATAGCGCCCTCAAGTTTACTCATATTCTTTACAACCTTACTCCTCCCGGTATGGGAAAACGGAGAAAGAAATCGACGTTGTTGTTATATATGCTGCTGTTTAATTCCTGCAAATCGAGCATTCACGTAGCTTTTTATTTTTATTTTTTTTTATGTACCTCTCAAGAACTTTACGAACATGCCTTAAAGCACGAGAAGGGATCGTTCATTACGTCGACGGGTGCGTTGGCCACGCTCTCCGGGGCCAAAACCGGAAGATCTCCCAAAGACAAGCGAATCGTGAAGGATGAGACCACCGCTGCTGATCTCTGGTGGGGAAAGTAAGTGCTGCTTCCTAATTCTTATTACATGCTTTCGTTTTCTCGATTCGATTTGTCTACTCTTTTTTTTGTCGGGTTTTCGTTTGAAAATAGTGTGCGATTTGAGTTAGGGGTTCGCCGAACATGGAGATGGACGAGAAGACGTTCATGATCAATCGGGAACGAGCAGTGGATTATTTGTGCTCGTTGGATAAGGTAATAAGCTTGAAATTGGTAGTAATGTTTTTTGCTGGTAATAAAAACTCGTATTTTTTCGATCTTATGCTCCTCTTTCGGGAAAACGCAACGCAGGTATTCGTGAACGATCAGTTCCTTAACTGGGACAACGAGAACCAAGTGAAAGTCAGGATTGTGTCTGCAAGGGCCTATCATTCACTCTTCATGCACAACATGTAAGAGCAAACAAATTTTGTTGAGGTGTATAGTCAAAACTGTGAAAATTCGTCCTTCCTAAAATCAATTGGTGATAATAGAAGTGGGCCCATCAAGTTTATATTTGCTAGTCAACCTCTCCAGAATTATTCGATGTGGGACACACGTGGGATATATCCTTAAAAAAAAAGAAAAAAAAAAAAGACTAATGTTCTTACAGGTGTATCCGGCCGTCCCAACAAGAGCTGGCGAGCTTCGGGACCCCGGACTTCACGATCTACAACGCGGGTCAGTTCCCGTGCAACCGGTTCACCAACTACATGACCTCCTCCACGAGCATAGACATCAACCTCGGGAGGAAGGAGATGGTGATCCTCGGGACTCAGTACGCGGGGGAGATGAAGAAGGGCCTCTTCAGCCTCATGCACTACCTCATGCCCAAACGCAAGATCCTCTCCCTCCACTCCGGCTGCAACATGGGCAAAGACGGGGACGTGGCCCTCTTCTTCGGGCTATCAGGTAAAAGTTTATTGCATTGTCAGTGATACGATAATTCTTGAGTGTTGGAAATAAAAAGCATATAAAGTTAAAATATGATACATTCCGTTTAAAGCTTAAGCTTTTAGGTGCAGTGACCATTCAACATGGTATCAGAGCTCAGGCCTAGAGGTCATGGATACAGATCCTCACGACCCTATCCATTAAAATAAAAATTCATCGTTTAAGGTTAGATAAGAAAGAAATCACCCTAGATATAAGTGAGCGTGTTGGAAATAAAAGCATATAAAGTTAAAATATGATACATTCCCTTCGAGCTTAATCTTTCAGGTGAAGTGGTCATTTCAACATTAAGTAATAAAAATTCGATCTTTAAGGTACCGGGAAGACTACTCTGTCGACGGATCACAACAGGTATCTGATAGGGGACGACGAGCACTGCTGGGGTGAGAACGGCGTTTCTAACATCGAAGGTGGTTGCTACGCCAAATGCATCGATCTCTCGCAGGAGAAGGAGCCCGATATTTGGAACGCGATCAAATTTGGCACCGGTTTGTGTCCTTTTTTCCCTAATTTCTTACATGATGGTGTAATGGATAATATTGTATTTGGTCTTATAAGATTTTTTCTTGTTTTGCTTCTGCAGTGTTGGAGAACGTTGTGTTCGATGAGCACACCAGAGAAGTGGACTATGCTTCTAAATCTGTGACAGGTGGTGAAATAGGAAACAAATAATAAGCACTCATTTGTTACCTCGTTGATCTCGTATTTTCTTACCACAATTTCGTCAGAAAACACTCGAGCTTCGTACCCCATTGAGTATATCCCCAATGCAAAGCTGCCGTGTGTGGGGCCCCACCCGACGAATGTGATACTCTTGGCCTGCGACGCCTTTGGGGTGCTGCCGCCTGTGAGCAAGCTCACCTTGCCGCAGACCATGTATCACTTCATAAGCGGCTACACGGCTCTGGTAATAAAATAAGGAGGCAAAAAAAATTAAAATTAGATGTCGTGTCCAAAAATATAGATAGTTGAATTAATTAAGGAATTTACACGAACAGGTGGCGGGCACGGAAGACGGGATCAAGGAACCCACGGCCACGTTCTCTGCGTGCTTTGGAGCAGCTTTCATCATGCTTCACCCCACGCAGTACGCGGAGATGCTGGCGGAGAAGATGAAGAAGCACGGCGCCACAGGGTGGCTCGTGAACACGGGCTGGTCCGGCGGGAGCTATGGCACCGGGAGCCGGATCAAGCTGGCCCACACGAGGAGGATCATCGACTCGATCCACTCGGGGGCTCTCTTGCAGGCGAAGTACACCAAGACTGAAGTGTTTGGGCTCGAGATTCCCGATGCTGTCGACGGGGTGCCGTCGGATATTTTAGATCCGGCCAACGCTGTGAGTTTCTTTCTTCTCTTTTTTTAAAAACCCTCTAATTATCGGCAGAAAGAAACTATTGCGGTGAAAAACTATGAGCCTTTGTGAAATTATTTGATGTGTAGTGGTCGGATGCGAATGCTCACAAGGACACGTTGATCAAATTGGGAGGGCTTTTCAAGAACAATTTCGAGGTTTTTCTTGATTATAAGATTGGGAAAGATGAGGCTCTCACTCAACAGATTCTTGTCGCCGGGCCTAATTTCTGAGAAAGGGAGCGACTTTTTCATAATATTTTATTATTCTTTGATTCTTTTAAATAAGGTATTTTCGAGAATATCATTACACAAAGATTTTGTAGATCATAGATAAAGGTAAGATTTTTACGACGTTTACACCTGAGGTTCTTTCTTCTTCTTCAAAGAAATCTCCAACTATTACAGTCTCTCTAGCTTCTGTAGATTAGGTTTGCAGAAAAACATTTAAGATATATATTCTTACAGTTTTGTAAGACAGTGATCTCGATAAAATTTACTGAGCTTCATACAATTGGATTACATATCATAAACACATTACACAAAATAGCTTGATTTTAAAAAGGATATTCAAACAATCAAAAGCACGTAACACAAAAAAAAAAAAAAAAAACCACAGCTTGATAATAAAATATGGCCACTATCAAGTACACGTTTTATCTAAAACATAAAACATAAACATGAACATGAATTGCTGCAATAAGGCTTATTATGCCCTTCATAACAGCATTTCCTTGTTGTAAGCTCCACTAGTTTTGTCTCCGTTCTTTTTACCATTCACGGGCCGAGACGGTAAGGGCCTTCGCCCATAAAGTGATGGCCACCGGCTTCCATGTAAAGGGCTGCATTGTGGGGATTAAGACCGTCCATAACCATAAACTGCATATCTTCAGAGGGCTTCCAATGTCTTTTTCTCTGGTTGATGAACCAATTGTTTATCTGTTTCTGATCCAACCCCGTCGCCTCAGCCAAAGCCACCTTCTCCGACTCCTTTAAATTTCCCAAAAATAAATCAATAAGTTGGAAAAAAAAAAAAGAAGAAAGTAAATGCATGGTTTACTGATTTTGCCTATTACCGAAGGATAAGGCCACTTGTTGTGTTGCTCCCACCAGCTGAGCAGCTTTTGTCGGGCTTCTTTGGGGAGTTTCCCTTTCTTCTTCTTCTTGGAGAGCTCTTGCTTGAGGCTGCTTAGGTATCCGCTGTACTTCTTTAACAGATGGTTTTTCAACTCGCGATCTTCTGCCCTCGGGTCGATCTCGGGCGGGCCCGTTTCTCCCCCGCTGATGTGTTGTTCTTGCTCGTCTTCGGAGGAGCCAACGGCTTCGTGCTTTCCGTCTTTTTCGATCATTCGATTCGCATATCCATAGTTAGAAAGTGAATTATATTATGGTTGCTGACAAATGTAGAAAATTAAATAGTATACAGGAAAAAGCATAGCTGAGGGACTTGCAGTTGACTATCAGTTTACTGAAAAATATTGATTTATTAAGAACCTCAAAATTCTTAATGTTGAAATGAAATCTTAAAAGCATGGATTAAAATCATCTTTGTTTCAATAACAGAGAGGAACAGATTCATCAAACGCAAATCGATGTATAACTCACAAAAGCATGTCTTAAAGACCGTTAATAACAGTTGCCTGAAAGATACTCCAAGGCACACGCACCAAATCAAAATGAGAGAAAACTAAGGAAAATGTAATAGATTAATGTTCTATTAGGTGTAAAATGAAATGGGAAAACTAGCATGCCATTCTTTAACACAAATGTTAGTATCTCAAATATAAAGAAAAATACGAACAGCATCCTATGTAAGAAAAAATCATCTTTCCAACTAAGATATGGCCTAAGTAATTGCTTGTCTCATCCCTGTCTGTGTAGGCATTATTTACATATCTGCAACTTTCTACTATACGTGTATATGTGCATACAGTAATACATACACGAGAGAGAGAGAGAGCTGTAGACATACATAAAATAATATGGAATCTAGTCAGTTAAACAGTGTAAGCATTGGTGGTGCATGTCTGCACAACGGGAAGCCATGAAAAGGTTAATTAGAACTGCTAATTAAAAATTAAAGAAAGCAAACGTGTGAGTTTGCTGTCCCTTGATTCTTGCATATTATATCGTTAATGGAAGCAAGCTAATTATTATCTCTTAAAACGTAAACTTTTACTATAGACTCGTGATTAGATTAGGGTTTCTTTTTTCTTTTTAATATTAATATGTTAATCTTTGGCACTCGTGACGAGGCGTTGGAAAATGATGGTGTCATGTCAGTCAAACTTCGGATCAATTTTATATATCAACTTAAGGAAGAAACAGTATTGAATGAATCTGCAGTTGCTTGAACAGAAGACAGGAAAAAAAATTATATTAACTCAAAACTTTCCAAATTTTCTGAAAAAAAAAAAAGAAATGCCACCGCCATAACCAAACGAATCCCATTTTAAGAAAAGACAGTTAAACTATCAGTTTAGACGCTGCAAAACACCCCAATTTAGGATTCAAGAGCAAGCAGCAAGAACAATACTCTTTCTGTCTTTTCTTACCACGACGGGCAAAGGTAATGAAAACACATTCACAACTTTCTTTCTCTACCTTTATACTGAAAACAGAAATGTATTTAAAAAAGAAAAAGAACAAATGGATCTACCTGGAGAGTTGAAGATCCGAATAGGATTATTATCAGTGAGTATGTTGAGTTGAGATTCAATCCTCCGCATGAACTCCATGGCTTCTTGTAAAGGCCTCGTGAGCTCGTCTCGGTACTTGACCAGCATATCATAGTAAGCTTCCTGCATTGATTCAGATTCAACGGAAACCATAGAACCCAAATGAAAAAAAGTAAGAAAGAAACAACATGAAGAAAGATAGAAAGATTATGAATAAGTTAACCCTAACGAATTAACATTAATCAAAATTTTAACATTACCATGAACTGATCTAGCTCTGGATCTTTAGAAACATCTCTGCTATTTGCCGCCGTAGCTCGTTGCTTCGCCTCAAACTCTCGGCGCACCGACGTCAGCCTCGCCACCACTTCCGGTGGAGCTCCGACCTAAAAAATACAGTGCATGTATTAAGAAGATGCATACGAGGAAACTTCAACATTATAAAATGTACTGTAAAAGCGTCTCCGATTATTGGATGCTAAATATCACCGGTTAAAAAGTTTGTGATGTGTGTAAACCACGGCAAAAACAAAAGAAAGGGGTTACCTTTTGACAGTCCATGTAAGCTTGGAGAAGATTAGAATACTGAGGATGAGAAATAATCTTGGCTTTTATGATATCAACTTCCCCAGAATAATTTTCGTTTTGCCCTCTAATGAAAGACGGATGGTGAAGCCTAGTTAGTACCGCCGCGTGATTCTGTGAAGTCCCGGCTTCGGTTTTCACACCAGAATTATGATGGCCAACAGCGTCGGCTTGACGATGATGATCGTAGCAACTATGATCTCGTGACGACTGAAGATAAAAACCAGTCATCGTCGGCTGGTTTTGAGGATCATTAGAACCTAATCCGTACAGGAAAGAAGTACTCATGTTCCTGCTGGTGTTTGGATTCTCACTCATCTGATGATTATCGTAATCTTCCATGGTTTCCTTGAGATTTTTTATCTCAATCGATATACAACGAAGGGCTGGAAAAAACAAAAAAAGAACAAAAAAACAACCACCCTGGGAAATTCAAGCAAGAGGTTGGAGAAAAAACGAAACCCTAAAAACTACTGCACATGCTTCAATAAGAACTCAGCTTTAAAATACAGTCACAGATCCCTCTTTTAACCGATGATATAGGATGAAGATTTGAGGGGTTTGAGTTCTTGGGTGAAGTCAAGCTCATGGAGACCAAGAACAAGCTAAGTTGCAACAGTTACCGAGCTAAGAACATCTTTGTGAAGTAGAGAGAATAATTGAAAAAGATTCGTATAAATAGCAACCAGTTAGGGTCAGAAAAACTTCACATGTGATGGTTGCGTAAAGCGAACAAGAGGCAGAAGGATGGGTGGTGCTATTGGCCGGAAATCAGCAAACGGTAGGGGTGGTGACAAGATGTTCTTTCCACAAGAATAAACTAATATATATATATACTGTGGAATTGTTTTTGATGTGGTTAGTATTTTCTACTTTGCCTTTACATGTGCTATCTTTATCTCATTTATCCGTTTCTCATTTCCCTACTCGCTTTTTCACCGAGCCTTGAATTATGAATACCATTTAATTTGGTCCCAAACCACATTCTGTCCATTAAGTTCTCATAAATGCAGTGAAAAATACATCTACTGTCTTAAAGTAAGGTTAAGGAGTTGATATGTAAAACAACGTAAAGTGTTACTTTAATAATCAAATTAATTAGTGACTGCATTGGGATGGCGAAGAATATAAAATTGCAACAATCATACTGTTTTGTCTCTTGGAGAACTAACTTCGAGTTAAAAACAGTAGTAGTAAAAAACACTTAAATAATCGATTTGACGGTTGGCTTTGATTTAATCAATCGAGTTTCGTGCGTGCCATTATACGAAAGTTAATCGTTTAACAAGTTTATTCTTGCGTTGGCACTAAACCGAATATAGAGCTTCATTTTAAGAACGATTGCGCGAATTGTGACATATATGTTGACCAATCATTTGTCAATCTCAACATTAGTTAATGTTGTTCATCATAAACCTATTATTGCATCCCTCTACGGTTCTAATTTTCTTCTTTTTTTCGATACAGTAAAAGCATTACAACTGTACGAGAATAGCCGCCTATATATAGCGATGAAGAAAAACCATACATTAGCAGTCATGGTCGCATTTTTCTTTCACGTAATTGACAACATGCAAGAACACTTTTTTTTTCGTATTTCTATAAATTGAAAAGCATTCACATATACTCGAAACAGGAAGTGAAGACAATATTAGTCATCAAACATATCAACTAGTGCATCAACGACACAAGTGTTGCTTATCTTAATTATGCCTTCCATTATCCACACCCCCTCCTCCATACAAATACAACAATATTAACATAACTATGCTGCCAGATTTGATCTTTTTATTTGATTTTATTCCTGAAATATAAAATATCCCAAAAAATATAGAACTTGGAGGGCACATCACCCATATATATGTATATCTGGAGAGAGAGAGAGAGAGGACACATCTGGTTGATAAGAAATGAGTGAGAAAATGGGGTCCTTCTTCATATTCAGAGCGCGCGTAAACAGCGCGAGCTATGTTTCCTAATGCACAGACGACTCAATGCAGCACTTGTGAGTTGTCTGCCTCACTTAACCTTTTCTGCATTTATATTATAACATATATATATATATATATATATGTATATCAATCTGTGGTGTGTGGTAATGACTTTCTATTTACTGTGTGTGTATATCTGAATACACGTACAGAGATGCGCACATGTTATTACTACTGATGAGTGTGCTTTTTAGGGCCACTTTCTCCATCGGCCATCTTTTCACTGCACTATACATTTGACTGGAAACATCAGCCATCTTCTATAGCTGTCTTAATACTAATAATGCTAATCTTTGACAGTTGTTAAAACACTAATCTTCATCATCATAATGCGTAACTTTGATAATAGTATTCATCATTCCCATTAACTACCTTTCGTCCGTGGCTTTTCTCTTTATTTACATCTCGAGTTAAAAAAAATAAAATAATAAATCAATTTTTGATGGGCATAAATCAAGATGAAGTTAGGGAAGACATAGCATGTAATCATGTGAGAAGATGGGGCCGAGGAAGCAGTCACTGAGGGGCCAACCAAACATGGCACTTACGAAGTTACATTCAATCATAGTGTAGAATGTAATGTAGTGTACGTATGTAATACAAGAGAGAGAACCGTTAATATCGCCTCGTTAATCTTATATTAGAAGAAATGAATCTAAAACAAAATTCGAAAATACTGGTGGTGGGAGTCTGTCACCGGATGTGACGGCGGGCCACCACCGCTTTAGAGGCGGCGGGACCCGGGTGGGGATTTTTTGCAACTCGCATCAAATCATTGCTTGACAGCAATGAATGCATGTTTTTATGTTGTTGTGTTGTAGTTTTCATATATATTACATGGTCGAGTACTTGAGTGATCTTAATAACAATAAAATAATCGGGATTTTCTTTCAAATCGTTTCTTATTCGTTTCCTTTCCTATGGTAGAATGAATTATTCTGTAGATTGACTTATTTCGAAAAGTAATAATAATAATAATAATACGCGTTTGGTCTTAGGAGAGTCACAAATGTCAAATCCGAGTTTCCCTAATAAAGAAGGAAAAAACGTAGCTTTGTTCGTCTTTAACCTAACACAACATATCCCCACATCACAAACCTGAGTTTCCCTAATATTGAAAGTTGAACTACTATTGGATTACAGTTAACATATACATTTTTTTTCTAACCTAACTCATGAGTTATCCGGCGCCAACACGGACAAGAAAAATTTCCGGGCCAGATAAAAATATCTCAATTCCACGCAACAAAGATAATGATCATGATTTTGAACCATGAACAAAGGGTAGTAATACACCCCCTCAATTGTTAGTTAGGCCATGGGGCGTTTAATTTCAAGAATTGAAATATGTTTTAAGATGCTGTTCGACAGAATGGTCTAATATATAGAAAAAATTATATTGAAATAGCCCAATGGGGTTATTGGGTTACACTAATAGACCACATATATTCTTGCTGTATCGTATCGCCACAATATTTATTGTTTGATTTGAATATTTTTCACCAAGATCTCTTGTAATTTAGGGTACTTAGGAGATCGACTATATGGATTATTTATACATTCGGTTGACAAATGACATTGTCTTTTATATATTCTTAACACTCCTAAAGAATCGCAGTGAACTAAGACCACATGGAAACATCCTTGTCGTCCATCCAACGACGACCGCCAATTTCAAGAATCTGTGTAATTAATTACATAGTGTAAGTGTTTCTTCCCAGAACAGTGAAGACAGTACCGCGTGACTATATATATAAACTGAAAATACTAAAAAGGGTTCCTTTTCAATTTCTCCTAATTTAAACCGATCTCTAACAATATTACATATTGATCGAGACTTATTCGAGTATATGTTATAATATTCAGAGAGTCTTACAAGAACCTATCAGGTTATTTATTACACAGCACACATATACCACCATAATCTTTTATTCAACTATATACCACCACACATAGCAACAGCCATCAACACATACAACCGCTGCGTGGTTCATTATTCTCACACATACACGTGTGGCTACACGACGACGACTACTACACAAGATCAGAAATCTCGATAAGTAGTATAAATCGAAGCCCGAAACACAGTCGTCGCCGTAGAAGCATCAGTAGAATAAATCGTATCGTTAACATAACCACGAGCACATCGAAACTTCCCCGTCCCACCAATTACAGCAAGCTCACGAGATCTAGCTTGAAAAGGGTTTCTTCCCACGACGGTGAGAGTACTTCCGTTGAACTTCCCACTGCCGCCGGTGAAGACTACGTTACTCCCTAACTCTGCAAACGCCGGCTCCCTGAGATCCGAAGCAGCCAAAACCCCTTGTGCTCTTCCCACTTGCTGCGAGTTGTAATCGGGCCCAGTTGTTAGTTTCACGTCGGTGACGTAAACTAGGCCGAACTGCGAAGGAGAAGTGGCGGTTATGGAGGACCGAGCAACCTCGTACACCGACTGGTTCGTGCCGGCAAATATGCCCTGAAGGAAGAGGTCGATCTTTACTGATTTTTGCAGTCCGAAGAAGCATTCGTTGGCGATGGGTTCGATGATGAATGTCGTGTATGAACACGGGATTGAAGCAATGGAGATGGATATGATTAGGATTATTATTAGCAGTTGCTTATTATTATTCTTCGCCATTGGAAGTAAGCTTTGCGGTTTATTGATGACAATATGTTCTGTGACACTTTGATTTTAGTTCTTATTATAGTATCTATTTAAGCATGAAAGCTGACACCAGCTGCTACTTCTGTCACGAATTAGCACATTTTTTACTTAAATAGATACGTAGGGTTGGTCGAATAAAACCCTCCCCTATATATCTGTAATTCCTTAACTTTAATCCGTACGTTGAAAATCATCACTTTACTAATATTGAGGGGTGTATCAATGTTAAAATTTTATTTCTTTCTTATTCGGTCATAGACGTGCCGTCATAAATCCTCTAATGTTTTTATTTCTTTCTTATTTAGTCATAGCCGCGTAATTTTCTCAGCTTGAGCCTTATATATATTGTTAAATGATATTTTAGCTAAAAACTTAATGTTGAAGGAGATAATTATATATATTTATTCCAACACTCTACACCTTAAACACACAATCTTCCTCGTTCCTACACGAGGGGATGATTGGGGAGCTAAAATGTTGTTGTCTATGTTCATGCGTTTTTCTGCAACCTTCTTTTTTTGTTGCTCTTATATAAGTCTTTCCCGTAATTGATTTCTTGTCCCATTGTGCATGAGTTTTCATCCTCACTTGTTGGAGGTATCTTTTCGTAGAAGGCTAAAAGGAGTTTTTTAATTAAAGTGAACGGAAGAGTGAAAAAATATTACAGATCTAAATTTAATTACTGTTATCGTAGACTTTCACGCTCAATTTGTACTAGCTAGGTGGTTTAGTTTTTCCTTTTGTAGCTTTGAAAACTTGTTTAATTTTTTTGCTCTTTTTTGTTTGTTTTTTAGCCCTTCGTTGTTGTGCCTCTTGACATAAGAGAGACTTCTTTTTGTTCCATTATTTTCATAATTCTCTTACCCTGTTGAGAAAAAAAAAAGATAGGTTTGGTAGAGCTAAGCCACTAGTTGGGCCTTAAGCTTTAGAAACGTGCCATAATTAATACCCAGTTTAGGTTTGAAACGTCACCCATCATTATTGCTGCCTCTGAATTCAAATTGCCATGTTATCCTCTCCTCGTAACTCACGCTTTTTTATTTTATATTTGCTAAAAACCTGCTGCTTTTAAATTTTGTATGTTTTATTTATTTATGGATCTATTATTCTTTATTTAAACACCTGTGAGCAGTATTCAATCCATTGCGTGTGTAATCAGATTATTGGCCGCGTAATTAAGTAATTTAATTATTGATCTTACATGAACTCAGAATCTGCAACTTGTAATTTATCTCTAATTAATATGTAGTCTTGTAGTGTTTTGTACAGTGATGAGGAACTTTCGTTCAATGTTCGGAAAAATTATTTTTTATTTTTGTCATGAAACGGTGCAAGGATGAGAGGACTCTTGAATGGTAGACACTTGGCTTTGGATGCTAGCTATTGTTATGAAAACCATATAAAAATATGGGAAATAATCATATAAAATCAAAATGGTTATATAACTTTTTAATAATGATTGCTAACATTTTAATTATATATTTATTTGACATTCTACAACTTTTTAAGACAAATAAAACATCGGATGCCTTCTCATTATTTATTCTCTCATTTTAATTGTAATAAAGAAGATCGAACTGATATAGTGTGATGTGATTACGTAATTAATTAAGAATAATCGAATAATACTAAAATTTTAATAATAATAATAATATAGTCCACTCTTGATTAATTGTAGTTGGTGAAATGCTAATTTATTTCTCCGCTATCCACGCATTAACCTTGGATGAGTCATTTACGAATTTAGACATCGAAAAGTGGGAAAAAGACTGTCGGTGCTGTGAGCGGCTTTGGGGGTATTTGAGACAATTTCGTATGGAGTTGAATTGTTAATTACATACAGATAACACCGCACTAAGCGTGCGTGCGTTTGTTTTACATAATCATAAAATTTAAAATACCAAACATATTTTCTATCAAGTACTTTTTGACCTATAGATTAAATATCAGCCGATTCTTTTGTCCTTGTACAATGATTTGCTTTTTCATGCATATGCCACCACCTCTTGAATTATCCTCTTCAATAAATAATATAATTATGATATTTTCTTTGAATAATTCCTTAAAAGGGCCTACAATTTTAATAAAAAAATATTTATTTATACACATGTATTTTATTAACTATAAACTAAATGGAGGGTTTTGTTTGTTCATGTATTGAAAGCCAGAAAATCAGTAGGTGGAAAATTTAAAATAATGTAACGGTCGTAAACTAATGAGGATGCCCACAACTTATTGTCCACATTAAATTTCCTTCTTCTTTCTTTCTATATATTATATGATATGATATCAGTGTTGTCTTTGTCTTTTTGTATTTCCCATTCATTCGTTTTGTTATTCCATGTCTTTTTTTTTTTTCAAAACCCATTTGACCATAATTATCACATTCTTTATTTGGCAATATGTTAAACAAATAAAGTGAAGTAAATTTCTTGAAATTCAAAAATCACCGCAATGATAGTCTTCCTCGTCCTTCTTCTATTACAGTAAAACCAGATTCGTAATATTTTAGTGTTTTCTGTTATGACAATTCCTCCACCTCTTGCACAAAAAGCTCTCTCTTTCCCTCAATATCATTACACAGCAATCAATGTCTCCGTGAACTCGACTTCATCTCTCAGCTTCACACGCGTCACTCAATTCTTGCACACCTCATAAATCTACCAACGAAAAGAAAATTTTAACCAAAAATTTGAACTTTAAAGCATTACCTAAAATTCCCATTCCAGCCACGATTTGAGCGTTTGCAGCACTAGGGGTTCAGTTTTACTGCAGCTATTGCTTCAAGAATTTCTAACTTTTACCTGCATTTTCGTGTCACGAAGCTCATTCTTTGAAAAAAAATGTCTCCATCACTGTACTGGTGGGCCAAAGACGCCACCGCGCCGCACAGAGGCACGCCGGTGGTGGTGAAGATGGAGAACCCAAACAACTGGTCAATGGTGGAGATCGAATCTCCATCGGAAGGAGACTTCATCATGTCCCCAAAACGGAACAAAAACGCCAAGCAGCTCACTTGGGTCCTGCTCCTAAAAGCCCACAAGGCAGCCGGCTGCTTAGCCTCAATCGCCTCCGCCTTCGTCTCCATCGCCGCATTGGCCCGCCGACGCGTCAAGGTCGGCAGGACCGACACCACCGACGCGTCGGCGAGCGAGAGCTTGACCTTCAAGTCGAGGTTCTTCGCCTGCATCAAGGCGTTCCTCGCCCTGTCCTTACTGCTGCTGGGTTTCGAGCTCGGCGCGTACTTCAAAGGCTGGCACCACCTCGGAGCCTACGACGTGCGCTTGACGGCGAGGTCCGTGTACGGATTCGGCGTGAGGGATGCGTTTGGGTTGGTTTATTCTTGGTGGGTCACGGTGAGAGTTGAGTACCTCGCGCCGCCGCTTCAGTTCCTGGCAAATGCCTGCATAGTCCTCTTCCTCGTGCAGAGCCTCGATAGGCTAATCTTGTGCTTGGGCTGCTTTTGGATCAAGCTGAAGAAGATCAAGCCAATTGCCAAAGAGAATGCAGCTTTAGATCTTGAATCTGGGGAGGACACAGTTGGCTACTTCCCTATGGTTCTTGTTCAGATCCCAATGTGCAACGAAAAAGAGGTAAAAAGTAAAACCCCCACTGTAACTAATACTCTTACTTCCATTGGTGGCTTTAAAGTTAGTTATGCTGTTGTATCATCTGCTGCTCAATTGGAGTCTTAAATCCTGAGAAAGAACCAATTTTGATGATTGTTTCTTTATGGGCTTTCGACTAATTAGCTAGATATGGCTTTGAATTGAGAGGCAGTTATATAGTTATTCTGTAGTATCTGCTTATTTTCGAGTCTTGATTCCTGAGAAAGAAGCAGTTTTGATGATTATTATTTTCTTTATGGGGCTATGAATTGAGAGGCGGTTATATAGTTCTTCGTTTTATTTTTGGATTCTTAGGTATATCAGCAATCTATTGCTGCTGTGTGTAATCTTGAGTGGCCTAAAGGGAAAATGCTGATTCAAATCTTGGACGACTCTGATGATCCCGTGACACAATCGTTGATCAGAGACGAAGTCCACAAATGGCAGCAAAACGGAGCAAACATTATATACAGGCACCGAGTCATCAGAGACGGTTACAAAGCCGGGAATCTCAAGTCCGCCATGAACTGCAGTTACGTAAAGGATTACGAGTTCGTAGCCATCTTCGACGCCGATTTTCAGCCCAATCCCGATTTTCTTACAAGAACGGTTCCTCACTTCAAGGTGTGTGTATACTTAATCTCTGATCCATGTGTATGTTAGAATCTGATATTCTGTACTTGCAATGATTTCTTGGCTCATTAGGCTTTGTTTGGTTTAAGGAAAGTGGTGAGGAAAGGAAAAAGAAAAATGGAGAAGGAAAACTAGTTTTTATGTATGGGTTTATTAGGAAATAGATAGGGAAAAGAAAAAAAAAAGAAAATTTAAACTAAGTGAAAGCTAAACCCACGGGAAATCAATTTCTTCACCATAATGGTGAGGGAAAGAAAAGAAAAGCTAATGAAAACCTTTTTCTCTTTTAGTTTTATTTTCCTCGATCCAGACACAGCCTTAGTGTAAGTTTCTGTTATCTTCTTTATGTCTGAAATCATGAGACCGATTTCGTCATTACAGGATAATGACGAGCTCGGGCTGGTGCAAGCGAGGTGGTCCTTTGTGAACAGAGACGAAAACCTGCTCACGAGATTGCAGCTCATAAACTTGGCCTTTCACTTCGAGGTCGAGCAGCAGGTGAACGGGATTTTCCTCAACTTCTTCGGGTTCAACGGGACGGCGGGCGTGTGGAGGATAAAGGCCTTGGAAGATTCCGGAGGGTGGCTGGAGAGGACCACCGTGGAGGACATGGATATAGCCGTTCGAGCTCATCTCCACGGATGGAAATTCGTTTTCTTGAACGACGTCGAGGTAAAAATCGAACCCGAAGATTGGATTTATTTTTAACAAGATTTGAAATTTTATGTTAAGAATTTTTTTATTTTTTTTTTCCAGTGCCAGTGTGAATTGCCGGAATCGTATGAAGCTTACAGGAAGCAACAACACCGATGGCATTCCGGGCCGATGCAACTGTTCCGTCTTTGTCTACCGGCCATCATTAAATCTAAGGTATCTATAGAATTTTTTTCTTACATGCGGGTTCGATTATGTGACATTCAATACTACGTAATCCACGGCTTTATTTCCATTCGGTCCGATCTTCAAACGCTGCACGTCGATGACCAATACACCTAAAAGCTTAAGCTTTAAGGGAGCGTATCATTTTTAAATGTTTTATATTTTATATTTAATTTTAATCCAAAGGTAGAAGATTTTTGGGCTTTTTTCAGACATTTTTAATATGCGATCTAATTAGACAACATCTTGCTTCGAACATAGGAGTTTTCCAACACACCCCTCACGTTTAGGCTGATTTCTCTATTACCCAGCATCAAACGTGTAATTTCCTTAAATGGGTTGTCGTGAGGATTCGTACTCACGACTTCTCTTGACCTGAACTCTGATACCACGTCGATAGCCACTGCACCAAAAAGCTTAACCTCGAAGCAAACGTGTCTCATTTTTCCTAATCTTATTTATATATTTTATTTCCAACACTGCACAGATCAGCATATGGAAGAAAGCCAACCTAATATTCCTCTTCTTCCTCCTCCGCAAGCTAATCCTCCCCTTGTACTCGTTCACCCTCTTCTGCATCATCCTCCCCATGACCATGTTCGTTCCCGAGGCCACACTCCCCCCGTGGGTCGTCTGCTACGTTCCCGCCACCATGTCCTTCCTCAACATCCTCCCCGCCCCCAAATCCTTCCCCTTCATCGTCCCTTACCTCCTCTTCGAAAACACCATGTCGGTCACCAAATTCAACGCCATGATCTCGGGACTCTTCCAGCTCGGGAGCGCCTACGAGTGGGTCGTCACCAAGAAATCGGGCCGATCCTCTGAGGGAGACCTCGCGTCCTTGGCGGGCGGGGCGGATACGAACCCGACCCGCATCCACCAACGGGCCGGGTCGGAGTCTAATCTGGAGGAGATGAAGAAGAAGAAGAAGAAGAAGAAGCACAACAGGATATACACGAAGGAGCTTGCTTTGGCTTTCCTTTTGCTGACGGCTTCGGCTAGGAGTTTGTTGTCTGCTCAGGGAGTTCACTTCTACTTCCTGCTGTTTCAGGGGATCTCCTTCTTGCTTGTGGGGTTGGATTTGATCGGAGAACAGGTTTGATTAACGGTTTTTTTTTTTTTTTGGAATTCTGCGTGTAAATCGTATATAGAAGCTAAGATATACGTGGAGGAATAATGATGGGAGATCACTGCAATGGCTGCGTAACTTGCAAAGTACATCATATGTGTTACCACGATACTGTGTTTTTATTTCTTAGTAGTAATTTTTTTTTTTTTTTAATTCTTTTGCTGCTATTCTTTTGTAAGGACTGTCCTCGGTGGAGTATGTTTACTGTTTAGCCCACTGGTAAGTTATGAACTAAGCAGTGTTAGAGGACGCAAATCGTACGGCCGAGTAAGACGGGCCGAAGAGGCCCATTAGTAGATCAACGTGTTAGGCCCGCGTAAGGGCCCAATTTATTTTGAAATATAATTCTCCATATCTTTGATAAAGAAATATAATAAAAAAAGAAGTGTCGTCGAGCTCGTGCGATGGGAAACTCAATCCCAAGATGTTGTCACATGGCAGAAGCGAAATTAGCATTACTATATAGTAATGGAACTTTTTCTTCTTATTGATTTTTTTTTTCTGCGCCAATGCGTGCGAATATTCGATTAAAGCACTCAAAAAGTGTAATTATTTATATATCGCCTAGAGATGTGAACGTATAGAATATATATTAATCACTTGTATAATCAAGCTGTTCAAACTTCAAACATGAATAAGCTAATTATGCGTTTATATTGCTTTGAATGACTCGATGGTTGGGTTTGAAGTTAATAAATTAATGATAGAACCAATTACTTTCAACAATTAATCCCATTAACATTTTTTTGTTTACCATATTTTTATACGACTCGAATATTTATCATACTAAGTTTTTTTATAATGTCTCACTGCTAATATTTCCTTTTTTATATAATAAATTATCCAATAAAAAAAATAGTATTGTTGGTAAAATAAACCTCGAGTTATTTATATGATATGTCGCCTCAAGAGCTGTAAATGCTTAGAAATAAAATATATATACTTGTAAAACTTTTGGAAATTCTTAAAAGACCACCTTTGCATTGCCAAACATTTTGTCACATATAGGTAACCAATTCAACGAACATTGATTAGACTTTTTATGAAAAAAATATATATAACCACTCCCAATGTATTACTACACTTAATCTTTGGTACTAATTATTATAATCAATCGTTTAAACATAGATAGTCGAGCTTGTAATAACAAACGAGGTTACTTGTTGGAAGCATTGAGTGGTAACCCAATTTCCAATAAAATAAAATTATTATAACAAAAAACTCTTTGGAATTAGATCCAAAAGGGTCAACCGCAGCATCATTCTCCAGTCCTTATTCAATCTAGGTTAGCCTCGGAACTAAATATTTATTTTTTTAATTAGAATAATGATCTTGATAATGTGTCCTATATTTTCTTTTTTGCTTGTGGTCACGTGCCATGTGGCACGAGACATTAGGAATCAAGAAACATATGCAAGTGCCCAATTTGTCAAATTGACAGCTTAGTGAAATTACGACTTTTGTTCTCAAGTTGGACCACTGCCCTCTTTTTATTTATGTTCTTTGAATTTGGGAGACAGCTGCAAAATCATATATGTATTAACATATATATATATATATATATATATATACGAAAACATATTATGTTGGACGAAGACTTCAATTCTACACTAGAAACAATGATACGTGGGACTATAGATGTGACGAGTAGCCCTCCTAGCTAGTCCAAGTTGTTGATTATTTTTTTACTCTATTTTTTTATTTAGATGATCGATTTGAAATTGGCTAGATGTTGTAAATAGTATTTTGCAATAAATATTTATGTGTGTGTATGAATGGTGGCATGGGTTCGTGTGGAAGTTACGAGGCAAAAATGGGGAAGAGAAAGTGATTGATTATATATAGAATATATTTTAATAAAAAAAAAACTGTACTTGTAGAATGAAACCGTAATCATTTTCCGTATGGAAAATAATTTTATCAATTAAAGTTATTTTCCAAATTTTATTTTCAAAAAAATAAATGTATCGTACTTATTTTTAGTTTTTTTTTTTCAACTTCCTCGCTATAAGCCATATGCATATGACCATAAAAAAAAATCAATTATTACTTCACATGCTAGCACATTTCTTAATGTAGCACAAGAAAATAAAATGTAACAACAAATGTTTCAGAATTTTTTTTCCTTGTTATCTTCCTTTATTTATGCTGTTTCCAATTCCGTAAATATATACATATATATTACAGTATATTATGTTCAAGAAGCATCGAAGACCTATCTATCTATCTAATAAATAGTGTTCTTCTTTGGACACAATTAAAGAACTTCGATTTCCTTACAACATTTGCATGCGTTCTGATTATTTTCCCAATGCATGCGATGTTTTCCATTAATTGTCTTGGAAACCGTCTCTTTCAACAAGTAATGTTTTTTTCCTCAAACTTCCACAAATAATAACAAATTCTTAATGTATTTATAGAAATGATGAATCAATTCCAATCCAACATTTTTATATATATATATAACATATTCAAGTACAATAATCATCATGCATTAATAATCAACCCGTTACGAAATTAGGGATCACATAATCCCTGCAATAAAAGCGAGTACAACGGCCCTACTTATAATTGAGAGAGTACGAGTAGATGAACTAAAGGCTAAAGCATACGTACAAGTCCTTAAAGCGAGCAAAAGAGGTTAACAAAAGGACGTGTCGGCAAAAAGGAAGCGACACCAGCACCTAGAAAACACCTCCACTGCGTGTAAATAATATATCTCCATACCTTTTTGTTATTTTTTGGGCTCCATCAGAATTTAGAAAGAAAATACAATTTTTAAAAAGCATCTCTATTTTTTCCGGTAAGTTTATGTTTTCACTACTGACATTTGTTGTACTGCCACCAAACTATAATAGATGCCAACTTGCTTTTTGATACCAAAGAAAAAGTCATAACAATATGTCAATTTGGAAAGAGCCCATGAACTTATTAACTTTAATATATTATAAATAAAACGTAAACAAGTTTATTATAGTTACACTTTTATTTTAGATGACTTAATTATTTAATATGATATCAAACTCATGACAAGAAACAATGAGTACGAATTAGGACGACTATCCCATAAATAAGAAATATAATAAGTACACTGAAAAAATATATATATAAATAAAATATGGTTTCTTCAAATTTAAGTTTTTAGAAGAATTAATTTCATTTGTGGAATATAAATAAGCAGTAAATATTTTTTTGGCCAAATTATTAAATTAGGTCACTAAATAACGTATCTGATTTCTTTTGGGTCACTTGTGAATTTTTCGGTAAAAATCGCCGGAAATCTGACATGGCCGATGACACGTCAGCAGCCACGACATCCTCCACGTCAGATTTACGATGATTTTTGCCGAAAATTTGACAAGTGAGCCAAAAAAAATAAAATACGTTGGCCAGTGACTTATACTTACCAATTATAAATCTTATAAATCTTAGTGTACATGCATGTAGTGTAGTGTAGGCTTAGGTCTAAGGTACAAGTAGAAGCCCACTTGGGGTTGCGTGTGAATAAATGTGTTGTTTTTGTCTGGAAACCATGCATAGGCCGCGGGCCCTACACCACGCCACCCGCCGTTGACACGTCAACATCACCCCCCCCTACAGTGCATTTCCCTCCAATTCTCATCTTTTGTCTTGTCCTCTCCCATTAATTATTCGCCTATAAAACTCACCACTTGACATTTACAATCAAAATTAATTATAAGACATTAAGACAATAGGAGTAAAAATATGAGAATTTTTCGTAATGACGACGAATATTTGTTCAGTTTATATATAAAAATAGTACATCTTAATAAAGCCTTAATAAATCTTAGACGTCTTCTCTCTCTATGCTACCTTCCTTAAGGCTAGATACCAACAATGCCACGCTTCGAACAACTTGTGGCCGTACGTACCTTTTCTTTTCTTTATTTTTTCAATTTTAAAAAGACAAACAAATCATTTGTTTAGAGTGATTATTACTTAGATTACATTATATTGATCGTTATGGAGTGATTTTTCAGCACAATATACTTACCATATAACATGTCATGTATAATGTAATAATCAATAAATTCAAATAGGCAAGTTGAGGAATGAACTCCGTACAATAACTGCTTATTAATGACGTGATTAATTCCTAGCTAACTATCTTTGACCGAAGAGTGCGAAGCAACATTGATTTACAAGCAAAGAACGCCTACGGATAGTAAATACGCTTTGCGAATGATATTTAATTTCATGCTTTCTTTGTTAAATTGAAGCATGTGACATAAGCGAAGTAAGGAAATTAATAATGTGGATACATTATTTGTCTTATGTCCTAAGTAAATACATGTAAGCAGCTTTTTCTGCGTGGGAAGTTATTTATTATTTATTACAAAGGTCGAACATGATATTTGTACACTTGACCATGCCCTTAATGACACTATTAGAAGAATTAGTTCACTGTAAGTCGAAAGTATTCCATAGCTAACGCCGAGATTTGGAACTTTCAGAGACTACAATAATATTATATGGTAATAAAATATGTCATGAAAAAATATATATATGATTAATTATTTTTTTAGTCATGTATATTCCAATGACAACTAAATTCAGTGCACACAATTTTATGACAATTCAATATTAAAGTATTTTAAAGATAATTAAAATTGTGAATCTATTTCCAGCACGGGATCAACATACGTGGAGCGCATATGACAATTAATTTGAGAAAAAAATTATACTTGGTACAAATCATCATGATCAACGAGAGATATGATTATCCGTCCAATTTAATTATTAAGTACGACTTGCGTGAATTAATTACGTCTGAAACTATGTTATTAGCATTAATTTTCCTTAAATTGCTTCAATTTGAAAAATTATTGCTCTGAAATTGCAGGTCTTAATTTAACTGTGGTCAAGATGCCACCCTCATAAATAATTAAGAAATATTAGATGATGATTTTTAAATGCAATTCGGAATCGGGGGTATAATATTACATGTGTATATATGTGTGTACAGAAGATGGTAGTTGTGATGTAGTTTATGTCACAAACCATTCAGACACATCCTCACCCTCTCAAGTCATAATAATAATACTTCCTTTGACATAACACCAAACTACCCAAACAAGAGCCACTGTGCTTTTCTCCCTTTTTCAGCTCAGATTTCAAACAAAACTTAGAACCTACAACACACACTCAGAATTAATTAAAGACGATACCAGTTATGAAAAAGATGGTATTTTTCCCAACAAACACAGCTTATGTCTCCATATACAACAACCCTTTACTCCACTACAACAGCTCCCCACTGTAAAATCTTTGTCTCTTTTCCATCAAAGCGTTTATGGATTTCGGTGTGGTGGGCGGCTTCGATAGCAGCAGCATACTGTGCTCGAACTCTAACAGCAACGTAAGCTTTTCGTTGGACGGTAATAATAACAGCTCAGATGAGGCACACACAGTGAAGAGGAGTGCCGCCATAAATGAGGACTATGGTGGAGAAGATGATGATGCAGTTTTCAGAGAGTTTAAAGCGGCGAAGACTAATAATCCCTCGTCGGCGTTTCAGAGGTCTAATAATGTCGGTGAAGGCTACAACCAGCAAATGCTCAGCTTCTCTTCTCAGAATCCAACGACTGCATTGCCACTTTACTACAGCCATCGTCCTCTGAGTGCTTTTGGTGAGTGTACAGTAGCCTCTCTTGATAACAAAATAATGTAATGGCCATATCTAACAAAGTCGATTTTTTTTTCTGGGTTTTTGAAAAAAATGCCTTTTTTTTTTTTTTTTCTCTAGTTCTGCCTAGTCTTGTCACTTGAACATGAGTGTTGATTTTATCTTTATACTTGTAATCAATAAACGTGGACTGGGAACAAAAGGTTTCTATATCCTGTTTACTTCACTCTTAGCTTTCCTTTTCTTTTTTTTCCTTTAAACTGATATTTTCTCTCATCATCGTGTCTCTCTTTCTCTAAGATTCTTACTGTCGCCCCTCAAACTGTGATGAAGTACAGGTCTTTGGACATCCTTAAACACATCGAAGACTTCATAGTCTAAAAAAAAAAAGAAGCTTACACTTGTCTGAATAATTCTTTTGCCATGTGTGAGCAGGTTTAAACGGAGCTAATATGCAGGGAATGTTATCTCGAGTGAGAGCCCCTTTTACCCCCTCACAATGGCTCGAGCTCGAACACCAAGCCGCGATCTACAAATACATCATCGACAACGTCCCCGTGCCTCCGCATCTCCTCAATCCCATCAGAAAAGCCTTCGAATCCTCTCCTTTCTCCTGCTACTCCGCCGCCTTCAGATCCAATCCCCGTGAGCAAAAATTGCTTTTTTATGGTTTTTATGTTCCGTTAATTCTTGAAACTAAATAACAATGTTATTATTATTATTTTTTTTTTGCTTACAGTGTTGGGGTGGGGCGGCGTCCACCTGGGTTTCTCGAGCAGCACCGACCCCGAGCCGGGACGCTGCCGGAGGACCGACGGCAAGAAGTGGCGGTGCTCGAGGGATGCGGTGGGCGACCAAAAGTACTGCGAGCGGCACATGAACAGAGGCCGACATCGTTCAAGAAAGCCTGTGGAAGCTGCTGGTAATCAAGGCACCCACCAAACTTCTAACAGAAAACCCACCTCCTCCGAGCCCTCAAAGGCCGCCGCCGCCGCCGCGTACCCGTCCTTAACCGGCTTAACGACGAGGTTAGTTAAAAACAAAACCCTTTATTATGTCGCAATTAGTTTTTAAGATAATAATACTCTTTCGCTTTTCATTAGTCAACATCGTCAAATCGATTTTTCTTGGACAGAACTCTTTCGGACAAGGACGATCAACAGAAGGCGGAGGCATCGCCGCCGGCATTTTCAATCGGCAAACATAATCAGAATCCATTTGGAGAAGCTTCCATTAATGGCGAATTCGGATTTGTCTGCTCCGATTCTTTACTCAACCCTCTAAACCCCACCTCGTCGCTCGCCGCCTTGGGAAACCTCAGCAACCACGAGGACGAAGACAAATCCAAGCACTTCCTCCGACAGTTCGTCGACGATTGGCCTAAAACCCGACACACCCATCACCTCTCTGATTTCATGTCTTCATCAACTTCGTCTCCCACAGTCTCTCACGAACAACTCGATATGGGGTTAAGCGTAGGGATAACGACGAAGGTTCCATGGGGAGCATCCATCGGCGGACCACTTGGAGAGGTATTGCACGCCAACAACATCGACGAGTGTAAGAACATGATGATGCCTGAGGGATGCTCTCTGGATTTAACGGTGCGGAATTGGGATAACGGCGGCAGCAATAATAATGCTGCCGCAAATGGATACTTGGCGTCGTCTTCATCGTCTCCCACCGGCGTGTTGCAGAGGCCCGAGCTTAATTCTGTGTCGAACAGTAGTGCGGCGAGTAGTCCACGTGGCGAGAGTGGGAGAGCGCTCGATGCAAATAGCGTTTGTTGTAATAACGGGTCGTCGATCTTCGGTCGTGGGATCGTGTAGGTTTCGTGTCTTTGTGTAACTCTCTATATGCAATGTGTTTCTCTGTTTTTGCGACGTTGTTGTGTGTACTTGGAAGTTGTTCGAGTATTTCGATGTTTGTAGTGATTTTATTTTGATTGGAATCGATACTATTTGTCTTTCTTGTTTTTTTTTTTTGGGTTATGGATATGAAATAAAATTAAATTAACACGGGGATTATCATGTGGTGTTAATTAACATGCATTAGTCTCCTGTCACGTTCGAATTGGGCCATTGAAATCTTATTCGAGGTTTCTCAAAATCTCTCTTTTAAATGCTTTAGTCCTTTTGGTGGTCCAGTTTCTCACACGCAAAGACAGTTTTTTTGTTTTTAATTTTCTTTCAAAGTTTAGTCGTGGGACTAGATATGATTTAATTTAAATGTCACTTTCAAACTTGAGGTCGCACTATTTCAAATTTCAATTTTTTTTCTATAAATATGAAACTAGAACATTGTACATATCCATTTATTCTCGAAAACTGTAATTGGTGTATCCTCAAATGGGCCCATAATTTTCTACGAAAGGCGGAGCATCCGTGATTCTGGCCCATTAACAACACAATAGTGTATAGTATGCTTTTAAATAGATGATATAAAATATTTTCTATTTTTATGTATGCTTGCCTTTTTTTTTTCCTTTTTTGTATTGGACTAAGTAATAATGGTACTCACTAATATTATATTTATAAAGTGATGATCATGATGAAGATGATGTATGCAATAAGATTCATGTAGTTCCCGCTCTAAACACTAAATAACAGCCTCGCTAGGAAAACGACAGTGACTCATTAACATTAAACTCCCTCCAATCATTAACTGCAGAAGTATCATGGAAATGAGGACAAGAAAAGGAAAAAAGATGATAGAAATGCAAACCCTATTTTTATTTTACACGATCCTGCTGCAAAACACGACGTCGTCCGTTTGAAACCCTAAAAATCTACCCTCTGTCTCTTTCTATGTATATATATATATGTATGTATAAGTATTACGAGCACTCATGCGTGCATTTAGATTTATATATACACGGTAAGCTTGGGAAGTTTATAGGATAAGTTGGGCTTTATTAAATTTTCTAGCGATTATGTGTGAATAAAGACAATCGTGACGAGTATTGCGCTTGCATGGTTGTTGATGGCAACACCCGGTTCAATTCGGTTAGCTTCTTTCGTAGATGAATGGATTCTGACAACAACCGGTTCGAGTCACTTTGCATCGAGAGGCACTCACGAGTGAGCACACACAGCCGGTTCTCAATTTTCCGGTTCTCAATTCTCAAAGTGCCTCTTCTTTCTCAAACGCGAATCTTTTTGCCGACTCCCGATTGGACATCATTCGCTTGTGTCTCTGTCGATGGTCGAGCCAGCTGGAAGTTGAACCGGGTTTTGATTGTAATAGAGAAATTATGGGTTCATTCACCTCATCGTGAGAAGAGAGAGAATGTTCGAGAACCGGTAGTTCTTGGTACTGAACCGACCATTTTTGGTAAGAAGGCGCCATTCTTTGTGACATATTTTTTCGTGATATTTAATTTTTTTAAGAGAGCGTTTGAGAGAGGAAAGAACGGGAAAAGGGAGGGATTTGCTGGCATAATAAATGAGACCAACTTGGTCTCATTTATTTCACGCGGTCTCATTATATTATATTTATTAATATTAATATTATTTTATTAGTATAACGCGTTTGATTTTGCCTATAAATAGGCATCAAACGTCAAAAGAAAAATTATCTCAGAGCAGTAGAAAACAATATATATATATGTGTGTGTAATAAGTAAATAGAGGGTTTGTGAGGTATTGTCTCCGACTATAAAGAGAGATATTGAGTGTTTTTCTCCTTCATAGATTGAGAGGTTGTAACCCCTATTTTACCCACAGTAAAATATTTCTACCCTGCCCGTGGTTTTTTACCTCGATCTGTTTGGGGTTTTCCACGTAAATTCCGGTGTTCTTACCTTTTCAGTCATTTACAATATCGTTTTACTGCCCACATTTACAACAGTTGGTATCAGAGCTCAGGTTGGGTGTCTATAATATCTACTTACCGTATGCTCTGTGGTTGCCAATAATATTGGATCCTCCACATCAGAAAGTTTGTTAGATTATTATTATTCACTCATTTAAAGTTTCTAGAGAGAGAAAAAAAAATGGTTGCCAAGCAAAATGACATTGAGTTCAACGGGAAAAATTTCTTGCTATGGAAGGTAAAGGTCAAGGCAATTTTACTAAAGGAAAATTGTCTGGAGGCGATCACCGGTAGACCTGAAAGAATTACCAACGATGCCAAATGGAGAAAGATAGACATGAAGGCCATAGCCAATATTCAGCTGGCAGTAGCAGATGATATATTATCAAGTATCATAGAGAAAACTAGTGCAAAAGAAATTTGGATCACCTGGAGAAGATGTATCAAGTCAAGTCACTCCACAGAAGAATTTTCTTGAAGAAAAATTTATATTCCCTAAGAATGGAAGAATCTTCTTCAGTGACGGAGCACATCAACAAATTGATCACTCTATTTAGTCAACTCAAGGACATGGACTGTAACATAGAGTCAAATGAACGTGCTGAGATTCTACTCCAAAGTCTGCCAGATTCCTATGATCAACTCGTCATCAGCCTAACCAACAACCAAACTGCGGGGGAACTCATCTACGATGATATTGCAGCTGCAGTTGTGGAAGAAGAACGTCGGCGCAATGACAAAAAGGACAGAGTGATGACAGTGACGAGGGCAATGACAGGAGAGCGTGGTCCAATTGGAAGCCGAAAGCGGGCCAGATCTGGAGAACCTGGTCCAAGTGGGAGTCAAAGGCAGGTCCCGAAAAATAAGAAGGCTATAAAGTGTTACCATTGTGGCAAAAAGGGTCATATGAAGAAAGATTGTTGGGCTCTAAACAAAAACTCCAATGCCCAAGGAAATGTTGCCGGCGCTCCAAACGATGGATTTGTGATGGTATGTGAAGCTGCAACCACCGTCGGAGAAAAGGGAAGATTTGACGATATATGGCTTCTCGACTCGGCAGCCACCTTTCACATGACCGCTCGAAGGGAATGGTTTCATCAATACAAACCAACCTCTGAAGGATATGTGTACAGCTGTAACGATCAACCTCTGAAGATCGTGGGAATTGGTACCATTAAACTGAAGATGTATGGTGGCACTGTGCGTACCATTCAAGCTGTGCGCCATGTGGAGGGCTTGAAGAAAAATTTACTGTCGATGGGACAGCTGGACGATCTTGGTCTCAAAATCGAACTGGAGAACAAGATCATGAAAATTTTTCACGGAGCGGTGGTTATTATGGAAGGAGAAAAGATCGCCGCAAACTTATACATGCTGAAGGGGGAGACTCTGCAAGAAGGGCAAGCTTCTGTGGCCACGACAAATTCAATCGAAAAGTCTTCAATGACTTGGCACAAGAAGCTTGGTCACATGTCTGAACAGGGCATGAAGATTCTTGTTCAGAAGAATCTACTTCCTGGTCTCACAACGGTGTCTCTACCATTTTGTGAGAATTGCATCGTCAGCAAGCAGCATCGCCTGAAGTTCAACTCCTCAAATTTCAGAAGTAAAGAGATTCTGGAGTTGGTTCACTCTGATGTTTGGCAAGCACCGGATACATCCTTGGGAGGAGCCAATTATTTCGTGTCATTCATAGACGACTATTCCAGGAGGTGCTGGGTGTATCCAATCAAGAAGAAGGACGAAGTATTTCTTGTCTTCAAAACTTACAAAGCGCGAGTTGAACTTGAATCAGGCAGGAAGATCAAGTGTTTGCGGTCAGATAATGGAGGAGAGTATACTGGAAAAGAATTCATTGAATTCTGCAAAGATGCGGGTATCAGAAGATAGTTCACCACGGCTTACACTCCACAACAAAATGGGGTGGCAGAGCGGTTGAATAGGACCCTGTTGGAAAGAACAAGGGCTATGTTAAGAACTGCAGGCCTGAACAAGGAGTTCTGGGCAGAAGCGGTCGGTACTGCCTGTTACGTGGTGAATCGGGCCCCATCTACTGCTATAGAGATGAGGACTCCGATGGAGATGTGGACTGGTAAACATGCAGACTACTCAAACCTCCATATATTTGGCAGTCCTGCATATGTGATGTACCACAATCAAGAAACGACGAAGTTGGATCCAAAGTCCAGAAGGTGTCTATTCCTGGGGTACGCCGAAGGAGTAAAGGGGTACCGCTTGTGGGATCTTACTGACCACAAAATGGTTATCAGCAGAGATGTTATTTTCATGGAGGATAACAACCAGGAGCAAGTCAATGATGATGGCAATTTGACAAAGACTACATCAACACCAGTGAAGAGAAAATTGAAGCAAAATGATTCTTCTGAAATTGAACCGGCGCACGAAGAGCTCGACCCAGTCGAAACTGAAGTATCGGACCTCTGGCGATCAAAGCGCATGCGCAATCCGCCAAGCTGGTACTCAGATTATGAAACTGAGAGCAACATTGCATACTGTTTTCTAACTGAGGATGGAGAGCCAACCACTTTCCAAGAAGCACTGGCAAGTTCAGATGCGAGTCAGTGGATTTCAGCAATGCAAGAAGAAATGGAAGCTCTCAGTAAAAATAAGACATGGGAGTTGGTGCCATTGCCGCAAGGAAGGAAACCTATTGGAAACAAATGGGTGTTCAAAATCAAGCGGAATGGTGATGACCAGGTAGAGCGATACCGTGCAAGACTGGTTGTAAAGGGATATGCTCAGAAAGAAGGGATCGACTTCAATGAAATATTCTCACCGGTGGTTCGACTTACAACAGTCATGGTAGTCTTGTCATTGTGTGCTACATTTGACTTGCATCTTGAGCAGTTGGATGTAAAGACGGCCTTTCTCCATGGCGACCTGAAGGAAGAAATCTATATGCTTCAACCAGAAGGCTTTCAAGAAAAAAGCAAAGAAGATCTGGTTTGCAGGCTAATCAAATCTCTTTACGGGCTCAAACAAGCACCACGATGCTGGTACAAGAGATTTGATTTTTTCATATTGAGTCTTGGCTACAACAGGCTATATTCAGATCCTTGTGCGTACTTGAAGAGATTTGGTGACGACGATTACATCATGTTGCTGTTGTACGTCGATGACATGCTGGTAGCAGGACCCAATAAAGATCGTATCGATAATCTAAAGGCGCAACTAGCTGGTGAATTTGAGGTGAAGGACTTGGGACCAGCAAGCAAAATCCTTGGTGTGCAAATTTCTCGAGACAGAAGCAATCGGAAGATTTGGCTATCTCAAAAGAATTACTTGAAGAAAGTCCTGCGAAGGTTCAACATGCAAGACAGTAAGCCAATATCTATCCCTCTTGCTGCTAACTCTAAGTTATCCTCCGATATGTGTCCAACCAATGAAGACGAGAGGATCGAGATGTCTCGAGTGCCATACGCATCTGCGATTGGAAGTCTGATGTTCGCCATGGTGTGCACCAGACCAGACATTGCTCATGCAGTGGGAGTTGTAAGCCGATATATGTCCAACCCTGGTCGAGAGCACTGGAGTGTTGTCAAGAGAATTCTCAGATATATCAAGGGAACCTCTGATCTTGCATTATGTTACGGAGATAAAGATTTTACTGTCCATGGTTATGTTGATGCTGATTATGCAGGTGAACTTGATAAAAGCAGGTCCACAACCGGATATGTGTTTAATCTTGCCGGCGGAGCCGTAAGCTGGGTTTCAAAACTGCAGTCGATTGTCGTAACGTCTACGACAGAAGCAGAATATGTAGCAGCTACGCACGCCAGTAAAGAGGCAATATGGTTGAAGATGTTGCTCGAAGAACTCGGCCACAAACAAGAGAACATTGTTCTCTATTGTGATAGCCAGAGTGCATTGCATCTTGCAAGGAATCCAGCATTTCATTCAAGAACCAAACACATCCGGGTTCAATACCACTTTGTTCGTGAACAAGTGGAAGAGGGAACAGTGAACATGCAAAAGGTTCACACTGCGGATAATCAGGCAGACTTCATGACGAAGGCAATCAACGTGGACAAGTTTATGTGGTGTCGTTCCTCCTGTGGATTGACTTAACATAGCAAGGTCGAAAGAAAAGTGTGAAGATTGCTGGCATAATAAATGAGACCAACTTGGTCTCATTTATTTCACGCGGTCTCATTATATTATATTTATTAATATTAATATTATTTTATTAGTATAACGCGTTTGATTTTGCCTATAAATAGGCATCAAACGTCAAAAGAAAAATTATCTCTAGAAAGCAATATATATATGTGGTGTAATAAGTAAATAGAGGGTTTGTGAGGTATTGTCTCCGACTATAAAGAGAGATATTGAGTGTTTTTCTCCTTCATAGATTGAGAGGTTGTAACCCCTATTTTACCCACAGTAAAATATTTCTACCCTGCCCATGGTTTTTTACCTCGATCTGTTTGGGGTTTTCCACGTAAATTCCGGTGTTCTTACCTTTTCAGTTATTTACAATATCGTTTTACTGCCCACATTTACAACAGCATTAAGGTATGTGGGAAGGGTATTTATGGAGTGAGATCACGGGTGGGTCCCATCATTTTTTCGAAATTTCAAAAGTAGAGAAGATTTTAGTATATCTCTTGGAAAGACAATGAAATAAAGATTGCATCTTTTAGAAATAACACATGGCGTATATGTATATTGCTACGACGAACAAAATCAGATTCGATGGTTCAATTTAATTAGTAAAGGTGACAGTTGAGACAAGAATGGATTTAAGATCACTACATAACTTTTTCTTTGTTAAATCCATTGAATTATGAAAAAAATTAATCACTATTGCGCTTACTTTGTTACACAGACTATGATTGCAGTCACATTTGATTTTTCATTGTCCGGCTTAGTGACGTACACAAAAGCCGAGTGAACATCATCTCCTTCATTTATTTTATAATTCGTTGCCAGCGCATTACAGTAAACCGTAAAAGCATGTAAATAAATCTATCCCTATACACGTGTATGTATATACATACACACATCCATTTGTATGAATGGGTTGAGAATTTGTTTGTAAGTCATGGTCAGCTTTATTTATGTGGGGAAGAGCTAAGACATTTTCATTAGCTTAATCACGAAGAATCATACTTTATAATGAGAAAGAAACCCGAAAATTTTTCTAAGTCATTTACGGGTGTGACAAAAAGAAAGTGGAATTGTTTTAATTATTCTTTGTGCTATTTTAAGTAGATATGTGCGTTACGACTTTGGGGGGTGAAGTTAGGAGCCATGTGGAATAAGGCCTATGTAACTATTTTCGTCGGTTTGCAATTGTTAACAAGAGTTGGTGGTGCTAACGTACACATTTATATGAATGATTGGTGGAAAAAAAAATTATAGTCCATGACTACGATTGCCAATTAAATAAAATGTGATAGCACTAGTATGTTTCTTTGTCTTCCTAGCGACGTGTTTGATAAGTGAAGATTAGAGAAATCTAACAAATAAAGTAACATAATTGGCAATGACGCAGCCTCTAGTTAATGTAACCTCTTTCCCGAGTTGGATTCTTTTGCTCTCGGATAGAACAAAACCCTAAATCATCCACCCATTAAAAAGAAAATTTAGGAAACAATCTAAATCGATAGACGAGATAAGTTAATTGACAAATGGGATCAAATTACAATTGACTATCACCAATATTTCCTGTTTTTTTCTTTAACAGATTTTCTAGACTACCAATGTCGCCATAAAGAACATAAGAAAGTTAGGGCAAAGGTGAGGGGCAATAAAAATTCCAATTGGTAGCTATAAAGTTCTCCGAATGTAGTGGTAAGAAAATGATCAAAAAATGAAACGGATAAGAGTTGAATTGTAAACGTTGATAATGGCTGAGTTGTAAAAAGAAGAGAAAACAGAAGGTTGATTCTTAGTGACGAGGCAAAGGCAGCGAAGACCAAATCATCAACAAAGCCACCCAACGTTTTATTTTATTCTTTCAAAATTGGGCCTTTCCAAAAGAATAATGGGCTTTTACTAATGGGCTTACGAGTTTCTCATAGACGAGTATTTTTATGGGCACGCATTGAAAATATTGTTTTTAACCGTTTGGGCGAATAAAAAAAGAACCGTTAAACCTCTCGGCCATTTTCGTATCGCACGGCGGTGGATCTACCACTCGATCTCTCTCCAACAGATATATGTCGAAATCCCTCAATTCCTTTCTTTCCGAATTGATTGAATTTTCTAATTGTTATATAGGCTCGCACTGAATTTTCTTTGGGGTCTTCGTACTTTTTCTTATTGAATGAGCACGAGGCGTTCCTTACGCGATTGTCTCTAAGGGATGTCGACTGATGTGGTGCGTTCGTGGAGGACGGGGTTTCTAACCCTGAGGGATGAAATGCTGGCCGAGCCTTCTCCACTCACGGTGATTCGACTTCTCGAAAAGCTCATCTTTTCCCAATTCAATGATTTGATTGCTGCTGCTCCGAATTTGCCTGCTCACGAGGTAAAAATAGTTCTATATACATGGACACACAAAGTAAAAATCCGATTTTGTTGCATTTTTATTTGATGTGTTGATGATGCTGTGAAATCAGGTGACGTCGGATATCATTTTCTTGATAGAGTTGGCGGGGAGTGTTTCTTTTGAAGGAACCGAGGAACTTATTCCCTCGATTGTGAAGCTATCTTCCTTGGTAAAATTTATCTTTTCTTTTTATTTAATATCCCTATTCCCAAGTCGAGGGTTTTGGTTCTTACCTTAGTTATAATGTATATAAATTAGAAAAAACAGCGAGGAAGGATCTTTGGGTTCACGCAGTTCTGATTCTTCCTTTCTTTTTTCATATGTTTTATGGTAGTTTGTCTGTTGGGAGCTGCATTGATAGTTTTGGATTTCCTGTTGTCGCAAAGCAGCAGTTATTTTGTCATTTATAATTGCTTCTCATGTGTATGATTTGATTGCTGTATATGATATGGGATACGTCTAAAAACACTAGTTACAAAAACATTGTTATATGTTGCAGATCCACAGCATTTGTCACTGCTCCGCTTTGCAGATCACTTCAGCATCTTTGCCTCTTGTCCTCAATTGTGTCAGAAGGATATTTCAGTTTTTCCTTGGTAAAGATGAAGGACAAAGTTATTTGATGGGACAAGTTTCCATAATTCAAGCTACAAGACACTGTGTAGAGAGTTTACGGTTAGAAACTTTGCACATCTCATTCCCATACGTTCTCCCCCCTATGAAGAGAGAGTTTTTTTTTGTCTCAATCAATGCTACTCCATTCTCCTCAGATACACTGATTTTATGTAATAAAGTTTATTTGTGCTTTGTGCATTCAATTAACATCTAATGTATTTTCCAGGTGTCTTTTTGGTCGGTATCAGGGAGCCGCTTCCCTGTCAGAAAACGAGCAAGTACTACATTTAATTCTTCTAGTTGTTCAATTGTTTCATGAGGAGCCGGTTCACTCTTTGTGGTTGAGTGGCAGTGAAACTGCTTCCATGGATTCATGGAAAGTCCTTGCAGCTTCCTTTTCCTTGATTGGTGATTTGTATTCAAGAGTTGGTCCTTCTCTAAAACTTAGTGTTTGGCTGTCTACTTTTGAGGTATATGTATGCTCGGTGACATAACTAATGATGATGATTGCCTGATTAATTAATCAAATCTAGCATTTATTTCTCTTAGGTTCTCAGAAAAGTGATGGATAGCTTGGCATCTAAGAATTCTCTAGTGGAGAATAATACTGCAGCAATGTAATCGTTTTGTCTCCTCTTCTTGGACTTAATTGATTTTAGTTTATTTTATTTCTCTGGAATCACAAGTACGTCGGCTTTGAGCAGGTTCTATGTTGAGCTTCTTGGTTGCCTACATTTGGTTCTAGCAGAGCCTAGGCAGCATTTGACTGATCATGTAAGACTCTTTTACTCCATATTAGGCCTGTAAATTATCATGTATTTATTGCTGAATTCCATGAATCCGATCCTACTTTAACACTCTTAGGTGGCAGCTTTTGTGGCTGCACTAAGGATTTTCTTGGTTTACGGTCTAACAAATAATTCCCAAATTATTTGTAAAACGAGTATTAACAAGAAAGAAACTGGGTCTACCAGCAGAAACCCACAGTCGGAGGTGATGAATAAATCAAAAGGTGAACGTTATAGGCCTCCACACTTGCGAAAGAAGGAGTTTTTACCTAAGCAGCAGCAAGATGAGGAAACCCCAATTTCTTATGAACACGAAGTTTGGTCATCAGATTCGGAATTTAGTGATAACGATGGATCGATGGATAACTATGGTTCCCATTTTGCTAAGGCTAGGTTAGCTGCAATTTCTTGTATTCAGGTTCGTTCATTTTGTTATACATCTTCCGATTTTTCCAATCTTTAATGCATTGTAGATATGAAAATCATATGACATATGTTGTGTGCTTGACAGTTAAATTAGTCAAGTTAATAAATAAAAAAATATTTCTAGCATAAAAGCAGTTAGGCTAACAATTCATTATCCACCTGGCCATTGCTTTATCTTGGCTCTAACACTCAAGAAGTTTCTAGGATCTTTGCCGAGCTGATCCCAAGTTTTTTACCAGCCAGTGGACAATGCTTTTGCCATCCAGTGATGTGGTACAACACAGGTGATGCTTCTTCCCTTCTCTGTTTTTTTTTTACCACTTCGATAAAATTTTATATTAAAGAGTTATGTAGAGAAAATGTGTTTCTTTCAGTTCTTTCTTGTCCTTCACATTATTTTCATATTTGCAGGAAACATGAGATGACACTAATGAGTTGCCTTCTATTTGATCCTTGTTCAAAGGTCTCATTTCTGGTTCCCGCGGATTTGAATAATTTATCTATACAAAATATTATCTAATGTGCTTGGTAATTCAGGATATGATACTTTTCAAATCTTTGAGAAAAATGACAAATCAGCTAATTTCATTCATTAAAAGTCCCACCTGCATTCATTTCGCAGGTGCGAATTGCTGCCGGAGCCACTATTATGGCAATGTTGGATGGCCCTGCCTCTGTTTCTCTTCAGGTAGCAGAACTTCGGGGGCGATCCAAATCTGGGGCTTTCACCTCATTGTCAAGCTCTCTTGGCCATATATTAATGCAATTACATTCAGGTGCTTGAATGTAAAATATCTTCGTTTTCTAACATAATTTTGAAAAAGGAGACAAATGGGAAATCACTCGATTGCACCAAGAATAGTTTCTTACAATTTTCTAATGATTCTGCCTTCTTTCGTGGACAAAAATGTTTCATTAACCTCCTTAAGATGCCCATGTTTTATGCAGATTTGCTTTTGTTGACTCACGGCTTTCTTCTGGATTTTTTTTTGAATAGGTACTTTATACTTGATCAAACACGAAAAGCAAGATAGATTGGTGACGTTGTCATTCAAAATTCTGATGCTTTTGATGTCTTCCACCCCGTAAGTTTTTCCAGATCTGCAACTTTTCTGGAGAAATCTTGTCTATTTACTTTCCTGTCACCTGTTGTGTTGGGAATGCACATGCAAGTAAAAAAATACAGTCAATCTTGGAACCGGGTTGAATGTGGTATGATTGACAAAATACAAACTGTGTGTAGGCACTGATACATTAACTACAGCGATACAAACTATTGACTCCAACCTAGTTTTTGATTAATTTCTTTTTTCTAGATATCTTAATGTACTGCCGTTTGTACATGAATCATTGAGAGAAAATACAAATACCATTGATGTGTCTGTGTGTGTGCATCTGAATTTTGTTTTTTTAAATAGGATTTGAAATAATGTGGATTATGGTATTGAATTAGAATGAAGTTTTTCAAACAGAGCTGAATTCTACAAATATTGCCTGCTATGGAAATGTTGAATGAATAAGCAAGCTGGCATGTTAGCTTTTATGTAGATATCCAAGGATGTCTGAAGACTTGCTGTGGATGATTATCTCTTCAGTTCAATTGACAATCGGTGATGGTTTTCCATTTCAGAGAGATCGAAATAGTTTATTGGTTAGTATCAAAATATTTTCACACTTGTGTGTGCTCATTGCTAGGTCATGTTATTTACTTTTACCGATTTTTTGTCTTTTATCCATAGTCATATACTAACTTATTATGTAGTGTCCATTTTATCAAGTCACTTAACTTAAAATAAAAAAGAGATCTCTTGGACCATGGTGGTATGAACCACACCACACGTATCTGAATATTGTAGAAAGACTTTTTTTTGGGGGGTGAGCACATTTTATGCCAATAAGTTGTGTTGTGGCCAGGCTCAAAAGTATATTGCTGCTTCTATGTAACAATTTCCATAAATAGCATTTTCCTCCTTTGAATATGTCAGGTCAAAAGAGTCTTCTATTGTTTTATCTTTGCGTACATTTGCCTACTCTTGGTGTTATGACGTTGATGGGAACAAGTATTAGATGAATTAATAATGTAGTTCTTGAAACATATTGCAGGCAATTGCAATATCTTGCTTAACTTTGGCTCTTTCTGTATCTCCTTCGTCAAAACATGTCAACGATATGCTTCTAGATGAAATCTTGAAAGGTATGAAGTCTGTTATCCATGTTAGCATTTGTCCCAAATTCGAGGTTGGAAGCATAATTTCAATCTCAAACCTTACTTTCTTAGTCTTCTCTTCTTTCTACCGTCTCTAATCTATTCTCTCTACGTGAACCTCCTATTTACAGTTCATATATATCCTCTCTAACTAACTTTAACCTTTCCAGAACAATACAGTATTTTTTAAGCTTCTTGGAAAAATTGTGTCTTGGTTACATATAGATTAGTCGTGGTGTTGAAAATGATTTATGTTTGTTCTGCACTTGAAGGTGTATGTGGTTTAATTCAGAAACTTAACCAGTTATCTTTTCCATATCAGTTATAAACCTTGATATACTTTCCTTTGTTTGTTGCATATATTCCTGTTTCGTCGTATTCTTATGTGAAGTCTGAAGTTTGAGGCATGCAACATATTTGACCAGGAAATCTTGAAAATAAGCGGAAGTCTGGTGTGTTGGATACCTTATTTCGCTATGCTAGACAACTCTCCGCTGCATCCACTAGTATAGAAGCATTTCAGGTAACATTTGTGTTGGGTTTTGGCTGAGTTTTGCATGTTTCTTCCATTTGTTTGGTCCTCAAAAGTTTTTCTGAGTTGATACTTGTGTTAATATCTATGATTTGTGTATGTGCTGGGGAAGAAAGCACTCACTTAGTACCATCCATTGTAGATGATCGAACTTTTTCTTGAAATATCTTTTACCTTTTAAACCAAGAATATGTTCATGTGACTTAGTTTTCTGCAGGCTCTTAAAGCTTTGGCACACAACTACCCAAATGTAATTGCTTTATGTTGGGAACAAATTTCATCGATTGTTCACGAAGTTTTGACTTCATCTTTGGATAACCGCACAAGACCTTGGAGGACCAATGCAGATAGCACTGTCATCTCATCGGAGGAGAGGCTTGTGACAGCTGCAGTCAAAGTAAAGCTCCTTTTTTCATGTATAGACAATTCTTGGAAACTTCATTTACCAAATCTGCATCGTTCAATTCTCTGACCCTGTTGCTGCAGCTATTTATAAGTAGAAATTTTATCATCACTTTAAGAAATTTTATATAATCCCTTTTCCTATTTCACGGGTCTCTGCACAGTTCTTGGATGAATGTCTTCGAGCTATATCTGGCTTTAGAGGAACCGAAGATTTGTCAAATGATAACATTTTTGACAGTCCATTTACATCCGATTATGTGAAAACAAAGGCAATCTCTTCAGCTCCATCATTCAGCTTAGCAACCACCACACGAGCTAAAGAAGATGAAGCTGAATCACATGTTTTTGCGAGTGAGAGGTGGATTGAAGCTACAAACAGGCATATGCCTATGATAAACAAGCATTCTTCAGCAATGGTTGGTAAAAAACTGCTGTTATTTATCAATGCCTTGTTCATTGGGAAATACTTAAGCTTATGTTTTATACCTTGTTCATTGGACCCTAAGCAACCTTAGTTTATTAATGGATGCCTTTTGTTGCTGGAAGGTAAGGGCTGCAGCGGTGACCTGCTTTGCTGGAATGACTTCGTCAGTTTTATCGTTACTGCCCAAAGAAAAACAGAAGTTTATCATCGGTGCTTCAGTAAGTACCATAATTGACCTCATTACATGATTCTTCTACTAAGTTTTTTAAAGTTTATGCATGCATTACACATTAAAGAACACAAATGGCATACATTGGTGAGTTTCTGTAGATTGATGCTGCTATAAAAGATGAGGCCCCTTCAGTTCGGTCAGCGGCTTGTCGTGCCATTGGCGTCATTTCTTGTTTTCCAGAAATATATCTCAGGTATATAAATCTGTCTGGAATATATGCTGTACATAGCAAAATAGAAACCATTCAGTTATTTTATTTTATTTTTTTATGCAGTACAGAAATCCTGGAGAGTTTGATCCACGCTGTTCAGAATAACTCTCTCGATTCCCTTGTTTCAGTAAGTAGTTTGCTTTCTTCTCTTCCCTCCTGTAGTCCTGTTTTTTGTCAAAAAATCAGCTTTGCTTTTATTTTGTGAATCTTTAAATGGTCTGTCATCTTAAAACTGTTTCGTGCTGCATGACCTCAAGATGTAGATTCTTTGATTGCCCTAGTTAGAAAACAAACTGTTGATGGAAATAGGAAACATCTTATGTCCATTCAGATTTCAGAATGGTAATTGCGTGTCTTTCTATTTCCTCTTTTTCTCTCTTAATGTGTTGTCTCCCTGTTCAAGGTGGTAAGAATCCAAAATTTGTATGATTTCCCGTGACAATTTTCAGGTTCGTATTACAGCTTCGTGGGCCTTAGCTAATATAAGTGATGCCGTTGGCCATGCAGCAGAGGCACTTCGTACTGCAGAAGGTTCTACTGTTAGGCCCAGAATAAAGTTATATCCCTTTCCCCCACATTTTCTTATTTTTTTACATGAATTTTTGCCCGCTACAGAATCCAACAGAATCACTCGGTGCATACAATCGCTAGTAGACAGCATCTTGCAGCTTGCAAAGGATAATGACAAGGTAACTGCATACAATCGCTAGTAGACAGCATCTTATTAAAGCTCTCTTTTTTCATATTCCTGAATATCTTATTTTACATGATTCAGGTAAAAGCTAATGCTGTTAGAGCTCTGGGAAATCTTTCAAGATCAATTCAATTTTCTAATCCACCCCTAGAACGCAGTGATCTATTTAGTTCAGTCAACCGAAAATACGATGGGACAAAAGCATCGAACGGTGGTCATAGGAACGAAAGGTCAAAATATTGGCAATCAGCAGCATCTTCCACTTGTTCTGATTCGCTTGAACGTATAGTGAAGGCACTTCTTTCCTGTGCTGAAACTGGAAATGTTAAGGTATAGTTGAATTCTGTTCTTTTAATATCTTCCAATGTTTTCGTTTTTTTTTCATTTTCTTTGAGTAGATTGTTGATAAGGGATTCCGATTTTTCAAAACAGGTTCAGTGGAATGTCTGCCATGCCCTAGGCAATTTATTTTGCAACAAAACCTTGAATCTGCAAGATAAGCTTTGGTGAGTATTCTGCTTTTTCTATAACCTTGAATCAAAGTAGTCCCCCACTCTTTTGTTGAAGATATATCAAGCATATTATTAGTGTGTTTGAAACTAGAGAAATACATGTTCTTGCAGTTCCTTTTGGAAACTACAGAAATATTCTTATATTTTTTTTCAGGGCTTCTCCTGTTTTCACCACTCTTTTGCTGCTGCTTCGGGATTCTCCCAACTTCAAAATCAGGATACAAGCTGCTTATGCATTGGCTGTGCCAAAGACTGTAAATGGTAACAATAGTGGGTCATGTGGCTCCTTCACTTTTTTTTATTCTTCTTTCATTTCTCCAAATTTCTGATGCTTTTCTTTACGATGCACAGATTACGGGAGATCATATCCTGATGTCATCGAACGAGTGGAGCTTGTGCTTGAGAACTTCAAGTCGGCCCAGATTTCAGAACCTTCTAATTTCAAATACATGATTGCCCTCGAAAAGCAGGTGAGCTCGAGAAAGAAAATCACACAAGCCACTATTTATTTCATAGAATACGTAGTGTGTTTAATTTTCCCCCTCATGAAGCTTTGACTTGTTTATCTGCAGTTGACTTCCACTATGCTGCATCTGCTTAGCCTCGCATCGACATGTGCCCATGAAAATGTACAAGATCTTCTCATTAATGTAAGAAGATTCATACAGCTATTCATAAAGATGTTAATTATCTCGTACACGTTTTTAGATCTTTCTTTGTGTTGCAGAAAGCTTCATTTCTTGAGATTTGGATCAGAGATTTGTGTTCATCTCTGGGGGATAATTCTGTTACTAATTCCCTTGACGAGGCGAAAAATGTAGCCTCGAGGGATCAGAAGAGAGAAATTATACTGAGGACAGTGAAATCTTTGACCGAGGTGTATGAGAGCTGCAACAACACTGTCATTGCACAAAGATTTGGCGAAATAGCAAAGACATTATTATTATACTATGAATGATCAATGTTTAATAGATTAATTTATGTCTCTCTTACGATAATCTTTATTTTGTAATATGTAATCACTTTTGGACAAGATTTCACTTGTCAGTAATATGCTTAATTAGGGTTTTTATCATCAAAATTGCTTCAGAAACTTGGTAATCGGAGTTTAAGCAAGCATCAATATTCATCCCTTGATAAGAGAAGCCATTTACCAAAATTTGTTCTTCATGAACGAACTTTTCGTGCTGGTAATAACTGAAGCGGACCACTTCATTTGCATGAACCTCCTCTTCCTCCACGGGCCCATATGAATCCCTTTCTCTTCTGCAGATTTCTTTGCAGCATCGCACGTTAGCCCCACGATGGCGTTTAAATGCTCGAATTTTCCTATGTAGATTTCCGGTAAATGGCTGATGAATTTATTATACTCATCGCAAGCTTTTGCCATTTTAAATTCCTCCGAGAATCCCACCTCCACCAAGAACACGGTGGGAATTTTTCTTCTTCCACCGCGGTTAATGGTGGTGATCACTTCTATGTACTCGTGCTTACCTCCCATTGTGTTGTTTGCTTTTCGCCACTTAGATGTTCGAAGAAATGCGTTAAAGCCTTTGCTTCTTAGGTGATCAACTGCTGCTGCAAGAAAGCACTTGTGGCAATAGTCTCTCGAGGTTATCGTGTCTTCTTCACAGTTGCAAAATCCCGAGCCTCTACTTACGTCGTCGATGTTCCTTCTGATTTTTTCGCGGATCTTCGAACATGTCGAATTGTATCGATCGAGAATTTCCTGAGTTTGGTAAAATGGAACCCTTTACTACATGAAATCTTATGTAGAGAATTATATACAACAGCCACACATTAATAGATACTTGAATTTATTTCAAGATGAGAGATATTCCGATTTTGTGTGTTAAATTGACAGCTTATTTCTTGAATTCGCATGTTAATTCTGCATCAAAAAATGGAAATGAAAGCCTCTATTTATGCTATATATGTAATTAATCTACTAACGAAAATATATATTAATTATTACCTGGAGCATGAGCTCCTGAGATTCCCAATAAATAATCCTCCGTTTCTCATCTGCTATATGTTTCGAATGTTCATCAAAACTGTGTTCATCGTCTCCATTGAAACTTTGATGAAGCCCCTTTTCGAAGAACCCGAAATCATGGTCATCGCATAATAAGCTTTCGAGGGACAATCCCACATCGATGCCCGTAATCTGATCGATATCGGGAAAGAATCTTTGTTCGGATTTAACAACCTTATTAATGTTTTGGGTGATAAAAATATCTAAACCCATTATCTCTCATCTATGAATGAATTGAATTGTTTTCGCTTTATCTTTGGCTTTGGGGTTTTTGCATGGATATATTTAATGGAGGAGGCCATCGGACAAGAATGAGGGTTTTGATTTAAACTGTTTGCGTGTAAATCTTTATATCATGAATGTATGTTTATTACTAAAAGTAGCAATTTGTGGTATTCGTAACGTCAATTGTAATAATCTTTCGAATGTGCTCTTTCTGTGGTGCAAAGACAGGGGTAAAATGGTCATCTCCCGTTGTCAATGTCCTAATTGGTAGTTATATATATCAGTTCACCAAAATAACTAACTACACACCCGTTTAGGTAGTAATAATATAATTATAATCTCATGAATCCACAAAATACATCCACACATCAATTATCCAGCGAAAAAAAATAAAAGAAAAAGCATAAGACAGTCGAACATCGAAGAACGAGGTGGGGCTCCTCCTATCGGGGTGGTTCCTTCTAGAAGCGGCCTCCTCGTACCGATAAAAGCACGTTTTTTCTCGAGCTATGAAATACTTGAACACACCAAATTCATTACACGCATATTTATTGGTTGAATAAAAAGAGACTACTTTATTTATTCTTACTGTCACAACACCACGGCAGATAATCCACAGCATATATGGTTGGTTATATATAATTATATTAATTAGGGAGTGAGGAGATTAAAAGTGTTTATCTCACTCGCTATAGTTATCGGAGAGTCGTTAATACCGTTAGTTGTTAGTTGGTAGTAATCTTCATTGTCTGTCGGAATTGCTTCCATGTTAGCACCAAGCAGCCCATAATTCTCATATACCTAAATTAATTCCAAGTTAAATTACGCCAGATGTTAGTGTTTTAAGGGGGAAAAATGCATCTATATACGTGATTTTTTTGTATATCAATATATAAATAAATACACACCTTCTGTTGTAGGTGCTGGTTGGCTGCTTGGAGTATTCCTTCCTAGAAAGCAAAAAATCAAAATCAAGAAATCATAAATAACTAAGGTGATGCCAATGATGCAGAGCTTACCTTATTTTTCAGCAACTGGATCTCTTGAAACATGATCTCCATCTACACGTAAAGAACAATATTATGAAATCATAAAAGTTATATATATGCAACGTATATGCGTATGTATGTATGCATACCTTTGCCGATCGAATTTGAAAAATCCATTCCTCGAGATTTTTTTCGATGATATTTAGTTCACCCATTGTGTTTGGACCCAGTCCTTCAACTCCACAGAAAAGCCTATAAACACCAAAATTAGATAGTTTTCATGGACAAGATCTGGTTATATATATGCACCTTTATATTAATTTATATAATAATATATAATTATTCAATACCTTAGTTCCTTCTGGAGTATCTTAATCTCATGCTTGAGTTTGCTAATCTCATCTTGTGGGTCCTAGTATCGCAGTCAAGATTGTTAATTGTTCGAAGCATATGAAATTATTGCAAGGTAATTTTATATTGTGAGAAAAAATAATAATCCAAATTTGCTTTACAAACCCCAGCATTAGCTTTCTTGCACGAGGATCCCTTCCCTTGTTTAGTTGCGTGGCAACTCGTAAGGTACTTCTCAATAAGACCATGCATTGTCCTGAATATATATATACATATTTATATATATATATATATTAATTTTCCAATTATTAAGATTTAAGAAACAAGAAAAACAAAGAAAGAGAGGAAGGAAGTAAGTACCCTTTGGTAGCCAGTTCATAGAGTTTTCCACTAGCAGAAAAGATAAAAATTGCAACTTCAGCATCACACAGCACAGAGAGTTCTTTAGCTTTCTTCAACAGCCCACTTCGTCTCTTACAGAACGTTACCTGTCTGTGCACGGGATTCTCTATCCTCTTCATCTGAATCTTACCACGACCCATTAATTTCAATATACGTTGTAATATATTGAATTATTGGTAAATTATTGTGCCTTGATTATTCTTTTGTTTTTGTCTAAGGCCAGCAACCTCCCACTAGTTTGAACTAGCTTCGAGGCTGTTGTCCAAATCTCACTTAGCAAGAACTAATTATGTCTTGCTTCTTCTTGTTCAACATTGTTTATCAAGAAATATATACATCGTCAGGTGATTCTGTTAAGAAAGAGAGTGTTACGATGATAATGTTGAAAATTTAAAAGCTTGTTAGATTAATTACAACGTCGACACCTGGTGATTCTAAAGACAAAGATATGGATTCTGAAATTACATTTAAATGCTTAGCCACAGCAGTCAAAAGGCCATTTGATGCACACTTAATAAAAAGATTCGCCACCCCACTAAGTTAATGGTTGGGGATTGGGAACTAAAACGAATGTTTTACTTGCAATATTCATAGAGAAGACCTCACTTTAAGTCTTGTCATTGAAGGAAAGCATATTGTCTAATCGGAGGCTTAAGATTAGAAGCTTCACCACAGTTGATGATTAATTGTTGAATATAAAAATATTCTTTCAAAGATAATATAAAAGAAACATACCTGTAAGAAAATGATTATCTAGTGCTCACAATAACTCAAACGCACCAAAGAAGGCATCACAAAACCGACATAACGAGACAAAAAACTGAAACAATGTTCTCACAACAAACTTTTGCGTGTCTGATCACCAAAAAGGGTTGGAAAGAAAGGTCTATCAAAAGTCAACAGCAAAGATCACAAAGTTTTTTCTCTTCACTTGAAGCACTTGGCATCCAAAAGTGGCTCTCCCTCGAACGGCTCAGCATCTTCAATCAATTGATTCACGCGTTCTTTCTGAGCTTCGTCGTTGATATCAACCTTAGTCCACTCATAAAGCTCCATGTCGTAGCACTCTTCCATCACAAACTGAGGAATCTCCGGTCCTCTGAAGAGCCAAAGCCCCTTCACCTTATATGGTGCTTCACCGCCGATAACCAACATCTTCCCGAACGCGTATTTTCTTGCCAAATCCATCCTTTGCAAGAAACCTCCCACCTTGTTCAGTGTAACAAACGATACGGTGTTCTCATCGTTGTACTTGTAGTCGCAGAACCAGAGAGAGTATCCCTCAGGATCATACATGTCCCAGAAACCTGAAGTTGTAGTAATTTATGAGCCTCAGAAGTTAATGAACATAGAGATTTATCATATGAAAGTGATTTTACCTTTGATTGCAACCTCACGGAAGTTGGTCTTGGTGTTGGAGTAAAGCCTCTTCCATTCGTCCAAAATCATTTTACTAGGAGGTAAAAGATCCAAAGGATTCTTAGCCTTTGGCTTGGGAGCTTCTTCTTCTTCCTCTGCTACTTCTTTGGGCTTAACTTCCTCCTTCTTGGGCTGCTCCTTCTTCGGTTCCACCTTTGCCTTGGGTTTTTCAGCTTCTTTCGGCTGAGCGGGTTTCTTTGACTGAACAGGTGGAATGGATTCTGCTTGCTTGATTTCACCCAAAATCTTCTTGAAATTAGGCTGGTTAACCATGGTCCAAAAGTATCTCTCCACGTGTGGGAACTGTGAGGTGAAGCTCTTTGTCATGATCATCTTGAACCCAATGCTAAGGTTGCATGTCACTGCAATATCAGCGAGAGTCACGTTGTGGCCAACAAGGTAGGTGGAAGAGGAAAGATGCGTGTTCAAAGCTTCCAATGCCCTCTTAAATGCAGAAACTGCAAGCTCCTCAGCCTGTTGATAATCATAATGTTTAGGAAACAAAAATAATTCATCTACCATAATTTTTTCAATTGTAAGAGATTCACAAACCGGAGGAAGATAGAGACCCAAACCAAGTCGCGGGTACAGCCAACGGCTTAAATGTGCATCAATTTCAGTAGCAGAAAAATCCATCCATTGCTCAATGTGGGCCTGTAAGACACAGTAACAAATGTATAATAAGTTAGTTACATGGAAGATAGTCTTATGAAATGATGTAACCACAACAATAGAAAAGTCATGTTGTGGAAACAAGCGACATTGATATCTTACGTAATCAATCAGGGAGGCTCCTAAGAGGGAGCTCTCAGAGTTCAACTTAGCCACTGCAAGAATTAGAAACAAATCGTCAGCGCATATAAAAATAGTGAGCCATGTGAATTTCTGAGACAGATATTACCATAGCGTGCAATGGCATGGCTCTCGAAAATGGGGCCATCAGGAGTTTCAAGCACGGGAATCTGCAGTGGACGTAAGATGAGTGCATGATAAAAGATGGGATACTCAGCAGAAATTTGTTGCATACCTTTCCAATGGGATTCATCTTGAGGAACTCGGGAGTCTTATTTGATACACCCATGACAAAGTCCTTTGCCAGTTCAACCTTAACACCGTTGTATTCAGCAGCAATACGAGCTTTGGCCCCATTCTTGTTTGTCTCAGATGCGTGCAAAACCTGTGGATGGAACTTTCAAATTTAATTGATTGAAAGGTAATAATAATCGTAGGCACAGGCAAATCACTCATCAGATTCATGTACAATCTCAGTCATACAACCACACAAATCAGGTCACATAAGTAGAAAGAGAAACCCAGAGATAAAGGAGAACATGCACACATTGATTTATCAGAAAAAAATAATGAAACAACTGGATTCACAGAAAGATAGGCCCTTTTAGCACAAAATAACAAATCATGCCACAAAATCTCAACAAACGACACAAAAGCATTAATAGTAAAAGGAATACATTAATCCAAATAGGAAATATTACAGCACAAAACAAAACCTTACTCACGAGATCTTCAATTTCAACAATAGAGATATAACTGCCAAAAATAAGAGAAAAGTTTTAACTCACCAGAGCCATCGAATCACAAGACTGATACTTCACTCTTCCAAATTCAACAAATCCCTGAAATAACCACAGTAAACAAAATTCAAACATTTTTCCATCAGCTTAATGAATCAGTAAAGGACCCTCAAACTGCGCGAAATGACGGATCAAACGATTTGATCAAAGCAACATTTGGAGCTAATCGTTCCCTTACCAAGTTACGCGGAGTGAAACAGAAGGGCCGTCCTTGTGAGCTGTAGATATACAGAATGGCAGATACGGGGCGTTGTGGTGTATTAGTATTTAGGGTTTCTATCCTGAGAATTGACAAATATGCTCAGCAACCTATGGTTTTATTAGTTCGTGAGAAAGGTTATTTTAGGAATTTAATGTAGTAGAGAGCTTGTCGGCTTTGGCCTTTGTATTTAGTTTTTCGATATTATTTTATCTTTATTGTTGAAGGTAATTATAATTAGCACCTCCGAACAGCTAAATCAATCAACAAAATCCCTCATTGAAACAAACCCCTTTTGCAATTCCAGATCTTAGGAAATGAGACCTATGGATTAGAGAAAAAGAAGATAAAAACCCGCCAAGCAAGAACGTCCAATTTAATCTCCATTTGTGAATTGTTCTCGATTGAGATCCGACGACAACTGCTTTCACGATGGGCTCCGTTGTTCGATCTTTTGGCATCATATTCTGCATCATCGTCACGTTCCTCGTGTCTGCTGCATTGGGCAAGGTGGGAATTAACTAAATTGCATTTACTTGGGTTAGTCATTGGGATTTGTTTGTTAGATCTTGCACAGTGAGCGACTTCTGTTCGAATCTGTATTTGATCCTGCTTCTTTTAGTCGGTAGCGATGATGCTGCCGCCCAAGGATCGAAATTTACATTCATTTAGAGGTTGTGGCTTCTTATTTTTCCATAATTAGAGTTATGCGATAGGGTAAATGGAAATTTAGCAGAAGAGATTTGTTTATTGTGTTCGTGTGTTGGAAATTTCCAACCTTTTCATTTTCTTGATTTGGAAGATGGTTTTCTATTCTTACTATTTGTAATTAAACTGAATTGTCTTACTAATATGCAGTATCAACCTGACGAGCCTGTCACTCTATGGGTGAACAAGGTTGGCCCTTACAACAATCCTCAAGAAACATACAATTACTATTCTCTCCCGTTCTGTCGTGCACCGGGAAATCCTGCTCACAAGTGGGGAGGCCTCGGTGAGGTTCTTGGAGGGAACGAATTGATCGACAGCCAAATTGAAGTAAAATTTAAAAGTAATGTAGCAATGATGTTCATGTGACAATTATACTCACACACACTTTCTAATACCTCAAATTACTGTGGATCATATGCGGTTGATGTGTTTGGCAGGAGATGTTGAGAAAACTAAGATATGTGAAATAGAAATGGACGCCGCTAAGGTCAAACAATTTAAGGATGCAATCGATAATTCATACTGGTTTGAGTTTTTCATGGGTATGTTCTTCATTTATTGCCTCTTTATGTAAGTTTCTTCTTATGATCTTAAATTCTTTTTACCCATTACTCGCTAACTTTTCTTTGCCTCTACTCTATGTGCTCTCTTGGATCACATTTATGCAGATGACTTGCCGTTGTGGGGTATGTCTTACATTTTTAAGTTAGTTTGACTTAGTGGGCTCTAAATGCTTATGGGATTGCTACTGCTTTTGTGAAGGTTTTGTTGGTGAGGCCCTTCCTGATAAGACGCGTGATACAAAACATGTGCTTTGGACGCACAAAAATCTTGCGATTCAATATAATGGGGACCAGGTTAGTTTTTGGGCTATTTCTCCATCGTCAATCCAATTATTCCTGTAACCATGCATCGACCATTTTTATATTAAGCTCAAAATGCGCAGATTATTCATGTCAACCTTACACAAGAAAGCCCAAAATCACTTGAAGAGGGAAGAACACTGGAGATGACTTACTCTGTCAAATGGAGTCCAACTAATGTTACATTTGCACGTCGTTTTGATGTTTATCTCGACTACCCCTTCTTTGAGCACCAGGTTTATCTGGGTTAAATTCAAGCATGTTCTATTTTGAATTTGATCGTGCTATAACATATGCATGTGACTAAATTATTCAAGTTATGCAGATCCACTGGTTTTCCGTTTTTAATTCTTTCATGATGGTCATTTTCCTTACGGGTCTGGTTTCTATGATCTTGATGCGAACTCTACGCAATGACTATGCTAAATATGCTCGGGAAGATGATGATCTCGAGAGTTTGGTAATGTTTTCCAAACTGTGCCCACTTTTCAAAAAATGATTTTGTATTTTTCGAAGCTCATTCGATTGGATTCTACGTTGCAGGAGCGGGATGCCAGTGAAGAATCTGGTTGGAAGCTTGTCCACGGAGACGTGTTTCGCTCTCCTCAAAATTTGGCTCTATTATCAGCTGTTGTAGGCACTGGTGCTCAGCTAGCCATCCTCATTTTACTCGTTATCCTATTGGCCATTGTTGGCATGTTATACATTGGGTATGTTAACATCCATTTATGATTTGAGTTAACTCAAGTTTTTCTTTTAGTTTTCATTTTCTGCTACATGTTTTTGTTCCCAGGAGAGGAGCAATCATCACTACCTTCATCGTATGCTATGCTTTTACATCATTCATTGCCGGTTATGTCAGCAGTGGCATGTATGCACGCAGTGGAGGTATGTCTATCGCAAATTCCTTTGTCACACATCTACATTTTTTAAAATGCGGGAATTTCATTCATTTGTCTCCGATCTCATTGCCAGGGAAAAATTGGATCAAGTCAATGATCCTCACGGCATCGCTCTTCCCATTCATGTGCTTTGGCATTGGCTTGATATTAAACACGGTTGCTATATTCTACGGTTCTTTAGCTGCAATCCCATTTGGCACGATGGTGGTTGTGTTCGTCATCTGGGCTTTTATTTCCTTCCCGTTGGCACTTCTTGGCACCGTCCTCGGTAGAAATTGGAACGGTGCACCGAACAATCCTTGCCGTGTAAAGACAATCCCTCGCCCTATTCCCGAGAAGAAATGGTACTTGACTCCATCTATTATTGCTCTTATGGGAGGTCTTCTTCCTTTCGGTAGCATCTTCATCGAGATGTATTTTGTCTTCACGTCCTTTTGGAATTACAAGGTATCTTTAGATAACTTTTCCCTACACAATGACATCTCTCTTGACCTTTTTCTCTCTTACACTTAATTCCATTTCAAAAGACCTTTCTCTCTTACTCTTCTCATTACATTCATTTCATATACTCTCATTCGATTTCTAGGTATATTACGTGTATGGTTTCATGCTGCTGGTGTTTATAATCCTGATCATAGTCACCGTATGCGTGACCATTGTGGGGACTTATTTCCTGCTGAACGCGGAGAACTACCACTGGCAATGGACCTCGTTCCTCTCCGCTGCTTCAACTGCACTTTACGTCTTCCTCTATTCGATATATTACTATCACGTCAAGACGAAGATGTCGGGATTTTTCCAGACAAGCTTCTACTTCGGATACACTACCATGTTCTGTTTTGGTTTGGGAATACTATGTGGTAAGCAGTTAACATGTCTCATCTTCTCACCTCTTTTAAAGGCCTTAAAAACATTTTATTTACGTTAAAAATAATCGAATCGACTGTGCTGCGAAACTTTACAGGCGCTATCGGGTATTTGGGCTCGAACCTGTTTGTGAGGAGAATCTACAGGAACATCAAATGTGACTAAAGCCATGTGGGGTTCTGTTGTGAGAGCATTTTATCTGAAATGGGAGACAAAGAAAGAGCTGAAGCGTTGGAGAAATTTAAGATCTTTTTTCTTTGGGCAGTTTTTACTTGTGATTGGAGAATTCCGTTTTTATTACACACTAAGGTCGTTTTACTTGCCAAGAAAACAATTATAGCATTTTGTAGACATGGACTGGGCGCAACTTATGTCATTTTTGCCATTTTTAGTTGAATATTTTCAAGGAAGGATACTTAAACTTTTGTGTAAAACCTTTCTAGCAAGATTGCTACGACATATCAGATGAGCCTGTTTCCTTCATATAGATAGTGGTCTCCCATGATTCATTCTATTTCATAGAAAGAAATTTCTTCTCAAAGCATGCAATAATGATTCTTACCTCATCTCTTTCTTCATCCGAATAGTAGTTATATGAGTTTTTATAGAAAGAAATTTCAGAAAATAGAAATGCGTTTAGGCTTTGAAGGTTCATGCAGCAACAACAATACAGTCTCATCCCAAATTCAAACCAAACAACCAAAAACATAGATAGAAGCAGACCAACAAGTGAAACAAACTCAAGCAGCATCAGCAGAGGGCTGCGTAACCCCAGATTTAGCCAGCAGCTTATTAAGCCTCTGAGAGGGACAAACCTGGAATTTCACCTTCCCGGAGGACAAGAACACCTCAGCAAGCTCGAGCTTCTCCGAGTTAAGGCTCGTGCTATCCATAGTCTTGCTCAGCACCTTAATCGCAAGATCAACCGCCTCTTCCCTGCTAAGCTCATCTTTATAATCCTGCTTGAGAATGGACTGTGCAGCCTGATTATTCGCACCGATAGCAGCAGCTTTCCACCCGCTGTAATTCCCACTCGGGTCACTCACGTAGAGCTGAAACCCGTGATTCTTGTCCCAACCCGCAAAAAGAAAAGAGACCCCAAAAGGGCGGAGCCCACCGAACTGAGTGTAGCCCTGCTTGGTGTCGCACAGTGATTGGACCAGCTGTTCAACGGGCATTGGCTCTTGGTAGGCAAATGAGTATCTCTGTGCTTGGAGCCTCGCGTTGTTGATGAGGATGTTGGCATCTGACATGATCCCTGCTACTGCACAGGCCACGTGGTCGTCGATCTTGTACATTTTCTCGACGGAGGTTGAGGTTTCGAGGAGCTTGGAGATGACTTTCTTTTCGCCCACGAGTACGACCCCGTCCTTGGCTAGGATCCCGATGGCGCTGCCCGCGTTCCCGATGGCCTCCATTGCGTACTCGACTTGGTAGAGGCGGCCCTCGGGGGAGAAGATTGTTGTTCGGCTGTCATATCTTCGAGACATCTGCAGAGTTTGAAAAGGAAAGAAAAAGGAGATTCATTGAAAATAATGATGCAAAAAATAAACAAATGGTCAGTGAGGTCAAATAATCGTCGTTCAATCAGGAAACAAATGGTCCTCAATCCCCTTTCGTTCTGCTTTTTTTTTTTTTTTCAGGAAACAGAACCCCACTAAAGGGGCTTGAGGAGCAAGAAAATAGAACTTCAAGAAGAAATCAGCCACTGGGAAAATCAAAATATGTCCCAGAAGCTCATTATAAAAGAAGCTCTACCTCAGAATCGTATATATATACGACAATTGCATCAATACTATCGTCAACAATTAGAGAGAGATTATAAATCGCAATTCACTCAAGATACAGAAACACCAAATTAGTGCATAACGAACAAAAATTTTAGAAAGGTAACAACAAATCGGCCACTATGAAGCGGAGAAGAGCTACCAGAATCTCGTAGGGAAAGATTTCATACCACTGAATTACTAAAACACTAATCAAATCACGGCACCAAACGAAGAAAATAGCTCGTCAAAGAATATATAGAAACACTTACATCGATTAGTTTCCGAAATCGCACGAAAAAAAACTGGCTTGGGTTTTACGAAACGAGCAAATCGCAGCACAACAGCAATAGTCCTCTTAGAAAAGGAAGTTGCTATTAAAAACAAGAGGCGCTATGTCCTTTTTTCTTTATTTGTTAATATTTATATATGGGCCTCACGATCCAAATATTGGGCCTTCGCGTTGGAACTTTTTTTGCGCCAGTACACACCCACCGTGCCCTGTTTTTTTTTTTTTTTTTTTTTTTTTTCTGGGAAGTCCTCAAATCAATAAATTTTTTTATCGCCCACGGCTTTAATTAATTAAAAATTGGAACTTCATCCTAATATCACAATTTTCTGTCCTAATACTCTGCCGGTAATTGCAAAGAGAAAAGACCAAAATCAATCAACAAACAATTCAAAGGTGTCCTACAAGATTTGGTTGTTCCCTTAGGACGTAAGGAACATGAAATAAATACGATCTTATTCGGAAACAAGGCATGAAGAAAAATCTGAATTTTCTACCGCTGATTCTCTTGCTCTTGATCCCATCGATGGCTGCTGCTAGCGATTCATCTTCATCTGAGGCCAGCGTTCACATAGTCTACACGGAGAAACCTGAAGGCGCTGAGCCTGAAGAGCATCATATCAAGACCCTCACGTCTGTTCTTGGCAGGTAAGTAATTCCTCTCCGTTTCGAATCTGAATGAATTTGTGACTTGGGGCTGTTGTATGTTAGCAAGAGCCATATTTTTTGGTAACCCGGACGAGTAAAAACGACAGCTTGGCTTTGATCTGTGGAAAAAGATTGAATTTTTTAGACGAAATCATTGCGAAATTGTCCGAATTTGAGCTGGGCTGTCCGTGATGGGTGGTGGGCTAATCTTATTTTTTCGTAATTTCGAGGAAATTATTGTGATCTTTTTCTAAATAGTGAGGAAGCTGCAAAGGGTGCTTTGGTGTACACATACAAGCATGCTGCAAGTGGATTCTCTGCAAAGCTTACCCCTGAACAAGTCTCCGAGCTCTCAAGTATATTTTTTGATGGTTCATTTCCGCAAAGTTTCAATCTTTATACCCAAATCATTCGAAGCATTGCTCATTTTCCTTCTCTGATTCCACTGTACAAATAATAATCGAATCCACGATATCCCACCGTGCATTTTCTTCTTACACCGTGCATCTACATTTTCTTGCAGAGCAACCCGGTGTTCTCCGGGTCAACCCGAGCCAAACTCTCCACCTACATTCTTGACCCGGGAAGACGATAGCTTCAAAGAAAATCTCTGCAATGCTTCATGATCTATGATCATCCAATTATTACCACCATGTGTTTAACTATGTAATGATCCTTTCGATTGTGTAAAAGAAACTACAGATATATATCTGAAAAGATTGAGATCCACATCCCTCATAAACTATCTAATCTCACCCATTTCTTGCATATCAGCATACCCATAAAGCCTCTCATTGAACACCACCTGAGGATCCCTGCAAACAAGGTCCCCATCATCACCGTACCCATCCCTTACAAACACGCACCAGTTCATCTCCGTGCCAGCCACGTAAAAAGTCCTAGGTTGCCTCAGCAGCATATCGTAAGTTCTCCTCGTGAGGCTAAATTCGTCCTTAAACTCCACGATGTTGTGTATGTAAGCCCTCTTCTCCATCGTGAGGCTCAAGAACTCGTGCAAAATCCCGACCCTGTACTTCTCCGCCTCTAATGTCCACGAATCCAATCTGCTCCCGTCCGTGTAAGGAGACACCAGAGGCAACGCGTTGAGCACGTTAAGCTTCCTCTCGTCGTCCAAATCCAAATCCAGTGACCTCCCGTGCTTTACGGGGAATCTAAAGGCCTTCTTTGCTTTGTCCTCGTCGATTAAGTACTCCCCCTCTAAGGCACTCACTGCTAAAGAACTGTCCCAAGTGGATAATTCGAGCACGTGGCGCCCGTCGCTGTCTATTACAACCTTGAAACAATCGGGATATTTTGTTACCCTGTCCCTGAAATCAGTGGGAAAGCCGAACAGGTGGCGGTTGTGGTGCAGCGTGCTTAAGGGGATTCTCTGATTCTTTGACATCATGAGCAGTTTTTTGACGACGGTGACTCTCTTCTGCTCTGTCTCGTTCATGATGTCTTCTTCCTCGTGAAGCAGACCCTCCATGAAGTCGGTGAATCCGAGCCAAATCTTGTCGTCCGTGTGGCGGTAGGTTTGGAAGATCAGAGGGTGCCTCGATAGAGATTTCAGGACTTTGCGGCCGCGGGGGAAGCCCAGCTGCTGGTGGAGTTTTCCGGCGTCGTCGAGGCGGAGGACGTGAAGGGGCTGCTTGGAGAGGTAGTCTTTCGTCTTGGTGAGGAATCGGTAGCGGTCGTCTCTGAGGAGGATGTCCTCGAAGTGGGCGGCGAGGTTCGGCGGCGTTTGGACCTTTTTGGTCCGCGGGCTTTCCTTTTTCTTGCGCTTCTTCCTGAATTTTCTGGGGATTTTGGTGGTGAGGAAGGAAGTGGAGAGTTGGTGGGAGAATATGCGGCTGTGGCTGCGGTGGTGGTGATGGTGGATTTGTTGGGATTTTAGGGTTTTGGAGAGGAGGTGAACGAGGTTCATCGTCGCCGCCTCAAAGATCTGCTTTTTATCCGAATTAGAGCACCCAAATGGAAAAAAGCAGCCCAATTCCAGAAAAAAGGTGAGATTTTCTTTTTTTTTTTCAAATCAGATGAAACAGTTTCTCTGTAACATAAATGAGAGAGAATCTCGTACTGTAGTTAATATGAATTCCAGAATTACATTATTTTAAGTAATTGAAACTAAGTAATTCCAAAATCATCAGCAACACAGATTACATATGCGAGCTAGAAACCAGTATCCAATAATCTCTATAGAAAGGGAAATACATAATTAACATGCTATTCTCCTCAACACGATAATAATAAGCTCTCAAAGAAACAAAATCACTGATTATTAGTGCCACCATTCGATCGATCCCACGTCTCGTAGAAGAGTCTAACGGTCGAGAAAATCAGAGAAGGCTCAGCCATTGCACCGTTACCATAATCTCCACAGGCCAACCTCTTAGTCACCGGTGGGATAAGAGTAATCCCGAGCTCGTCCAACACCATGAGATGCCTCTCAGTGAAGGGATTCGTCCACATAAAAGTATTCATCGCTGGTGCAATGAACATCGGGTTACTATAGTCCCATGCCCGAACGATACAAGTCAGCAAGTTATCACACAACCCACCAGCAATCTAGCATAAAAAAGGGCCCAAAAAAATAAAGACAAGGGTGTTTTAGATGCACAAAATAACCAGAAGAAATGTTAGTAATTAAGGGTTTCATTACCTTTCCGAGTGTGTTGGCTGACAAGGGAGCGATGACCATCAAATCGGCCCATTTTCTTAGCTCAATGTGAAGGACACCGTCGCCTATTCTTTTCCAAGAGGACCATTCATCGTCGTCTGTGTAAAGGGTCACCTCCTTGGGGAGTGATTTTTTGTCTATGAAGTGGAGAGATGCCTTAGTTGCTACTGCTTTTACTTCAGCCCATTCGGAGAAGCTTTGGCAGAGATTGGAAAATTTTATTGCAGCAACGCTCCCACTTGCTGCTAGCAGAATTCGAGGTTTTCTGGGTGAATATATGTTCGTGCTAGAGTTTGTAGGTTCTTGATGTGCCATGGCCCTGTTCGTTGTGAAATCACGGTGATTTATTTCAGACATATTGAATCACAATGTAATGAACATAAACAACACTGAGAGAATACGATCTTTGAACGTTCTTTCGTACACACTTCAATCTCCTCAAAGAAAGCAAAAGACTGAAGGAAGAAGAAAGTAATGCTCGTAAAACATCAAAATCCAAATCCTTCAGTTAGAAGGAATTTATTTAGAAACTTCCATGAGGAACCCTACAAAAGGCTTTGCGTTTCCTCAATTAACAAAATTGACGAAACTACTTGAGCTGAGATCCCAAAAACATAGCATTTTCAAAATTAGGGTTTTAACATAGCATAATTCTAATCCCATTTCAGCAACTCAGATCGAGAAATTTAACCTCAGGGCAATGACTTTTTACTTTTTATCATCTGCTTAATTCAAGCATCTCCATAAACGGATTGATAATTTTGAAAAAGGGATGACTCTAATGGGTACAATTAATCAGGGCTCACTTAATCAATGCTTTTGCGAGAACGTTAGTGTAGATCGCAGGATTTAATAGCAGAGCACCCACTTGAAAACAAACAGTAGAAACCAAGTGAATCCACCATCGTTTGGCACCAGAAAAAAAATACTTAAAAAAGAACACACAGACACAGTTGCATCTGCGGCATTAATTAAAGCAAAATCGGAAAAATTACACATTAAAGCAAAAAAAATAAAACGAAGACGAGTGCTTTCTGTGAACAGAGTACCTCTAGCGGGATGTGCTTGCAGCAAAATATTCAAAGACGAGGCAAATGGTGGAAAAGGGACGAATTATTTGTTTATTCTTTGGGGTTTTATATCTTTTGTCTATTGATTAATTAAAATCGCAAAAAAATAATTATGAACTTAATTTGGGTTCAAATCAGTATAGCCCACTTTACTGGGTCAGACTATAATGTAGCCCATTATAATCAAAATTAACAATTTTACTTAAATTTTTCTGCGAATCTGTGACCTAATTGATGGACACGTCAAAAGTTCATCCGAAGACGAGAGAGAACCAACTTCGATTATGGTGAACTTCTCAGACATTACTGCTTGAAGTTTCAAACTTTTTCAGTGGAAAACTCATAATTCGGCATCATTTTCTCTGATTGTCTCCTCGTATTCGATCTTCGACTCGGGGCGATGGACGAATTACAATCAGCTTTGAATGCCCACATGGATCAAATGTCGGATCTGGTTGAGAAGCTATCTGCGGAGCTCAAATCGGGGCTCAAACCCGCTTGCGAAAATTTCATGGGATTTTTCCACGCTATTGATTGGAAGGTAATTACGATTTTGTACCAGCAACGCGTGATTTTTGGATTTGTGCTGCATTTTCGCATTGTGGGCTGACATAATTAGGATGTGATATAAACATTGGGATGATTTTGTTTATTGTAGCTGAGACAAGTCTGGTTTCTACATTCACCTCTCACTTTGGCTTGAGATTGGCTTTCTTTTTTTTCCCTTTTCATAACGATTTATTGTTATTGGCATATATTTTTATGTATTTACCTCCTGTTTTCTCTCACCTTAATTTTTCTTGGCTGTAGGAACCATGGTTGATATGTCTCCTTTCGTTCCACGTGTTCTTTCTTCTGGTAGTTATCTTGTCAAGGAAGAACATAAACTTTCAAATGTGTCTGTTTCTTCTTGCACGTAAGCTTTATTTTTCATTCCCTCTCATCTTTGTTTGTTTGCCTCGAATCTCTTGCCAAAGAGCGTGGGATTCGAGTCCTCTTCAAGGCCTAATATATTGAGAATGCATTCAATAATAACAGAGCTCATACCGATTCGATCCAAGCTCTTGCAACTACATTAGCTTGCATCTCTGATGTACAATGTTAGGAACAGAATAAAAAACATCATAAGTTAGTGCAGGAAAACAGAATATCATTTTTCAAAAAAATATCCGTTAACCCTATATTTCTCTTTTAGTTTCTTGCTACATATTGGGTTAAAAGCTGTATATAACACAGGCAAAATTATGCAGTTGCTGGAATTTATCTGGCGGAGAGGCTCAACATTTTCCTAGCAGGAAATTGGAGAAGCTTCGCGGGCCAAAACTATTTTGACCCGAACGGACTTTTCCTCTCAGTTCTATGGTCGGGCCCGCTTCTGGTCATGGCTATGGTGATCTTGGTGAGTCATCAATGGCACCTCTTCTTTGTTCCTCTACAGAATGTTCTTGGTTGTTTGCTGTTGCAAAGGATTTTTAATCTATTATTTACCAACATTTGCCACGTCATGTAAATGCAGGTAAACACCTTGTTCTCTCTGTGTTATCTGATTGTGAAGTGGAAGAAAGCTGAGCTCCGTCATCGCTCAAGAACTGCTCATAACAAAGAAGATTGAGATATCTTGGTTTCATTAATTTTCGTGGAGTTGCCTTAGAATATTTCTCGTCTGTTTTTTTTTCTTTTCCGATTTCTGTATCGCTATTGCGAATTGCTGCCTCTTACGTATATTAATTTTGCCGGTAAGAACATTTTATTACATATACCTTCATCTGCACTAATGTATGGTATCGTATGGTATCCAAAGTGTATGCTGTCATTTTCCCTCTCGGAGGCAACGAAATTAAAGTTCTCTGAATAAAAAAGAATATTTAGAATTTTGAAATATAAATTGCCGAAAAAATAAAATATTTCTTAGAAAAATTATTTTCTAGTAAAGAGAAAAAGGAAAAAAACAAATACGGTTTCCGGGCAAGGGGTCCCAACGCTCAAGGAAATTCCAGATTTCTTTTTATTTATAGAAAAAAGCTATATATACATATTATTATTTTTTCTTAGGCGTAAAAGAATCGTATCAATATTCCGAAACCCTAACATCGTCCTCCGAGACTAATCACAGGTTCTGTTCGCCACCATCTTCCCTACGGAAGGAAAAGTTGCTATCTTGTATTTGAATTTTTTGCTACTCGATTCTCATATTGTATTCTCCTGTTATTTAATCGTGTTCTTTTTGTTTTTCGCTTGTTTGTGTTATGCGGATGTGACAGAGCAAAGATGGTCTTGTCCGAGGAACAAATCACCCGGTTATTCAGGATTCGGAAGACGATAATGGAGATGCTACAAGATAGAGGCTACTTAGTGGGTGATTTCGAAATTAACATGTCAAAGAGGCAATTTCTCGAGAAGTTTGGTGAAAATATGAAGAGAGAGGACCTTTTTTTCATGAAGAAGCTGCGCAATTCCAACAGTGACAAGGTTCCTCTTCTATTTTTTTTTAAAATCATATGTACTTATACATTATAGCAGTTTCGGTCCTTTTTGTCATTTGTGGTGCATACTATTGTTTTCTTTGTAATTTGATATGATGAACATTATCTTTTTTATTACGGATGTTATCTCCTTGGGATTCCTATTAAAGTCGAAATGATTGTATTTATTTATCTGTTTGCTCCGCCCAAACAGAATTCTTGAGGGTTTGAGCAATCTTGATTAAAATATTTCTCTGGCTTAATATTTCCAGGATGAGATATACGTTTTCTTTCCCGAGGAGGAGAAGGTTGGTGTTAAGACAATGAAGGGTTACACCAGTCGAATGAAAGAAGATAACGTTGATCGGGCAATATTGGTAGTGCAGAACAACTTAACCCCCTTTGCTAGGAACTGCGCCACCGAAATATCTTCTAAATTTCACTTGGAGGTTTTCCAGGTAATTTTGAAGTTCCCATTCTTTCTCATACCCGTGATATTTGTGTCTCGTGTTTTCTTCTTCTCATATGTTTTGTAATTAATCTAGAAAGTTAGAATTTCATGTTTTTCCAACCAATGAATCGATGGAAAACACGTGCATCTATATTTCTAAAGTATGACTGTTTATCACAATCACACAGGAGGCTGAATTGTTGGTCAACATAAGCAAGCATGTCCTCGTTCCCAAGCATCAGCTGCTCACTCCCGAGGAAAAGAAAACCTTGCTCGAAAGATATACAGTCAAAGAAACTCAGGTCCTGTTTTATATTATCCTTTCATCACAATCTGTTCATACAAGTTATATGGTTCATACGGGTCGTTACTGCGGAGTTTTAATTTCTTATTGGTGGACTATTTTCTTTATTCCCTGAACATTTCTTGTATGCTTGCAGCTACCTCGTGTTCAGATAACCGATCCAATTGCTAGATACTACGGGCTAAAACGAGGACAGGTTGTCAAGATTATCCGGCCAAGTGAGACCGCGGGACGTTACGTCACCTATCGATACGTAGTTTGAGAGCAAAAAAAACCTGCTATGATTTAGCAGAGTAGTAATGGGACTATGATTGATGTCTTTTGTTGTGTGTGTGCTTCACTTGTGAGAATTGGGCCCTGAACAAACATGGCTTTCTTTAAAATCTTGTGCGTCTGTTGAGAATGTGGTGGATCTTCATTTACACTCATGTATTGGAGGGCTTTTACTCATGAAATCAGTTTAGAAAAGAATTAAGGTTGCAAAAACCAAAATATTACTGATATGATAACCATCATCATCATCATCATTTTCAACCCGGTACCAGGCAACAGCTTGTTTGATCCGCTGCATCTCAATCTCTTGTCGTGATATGTACACACTGGTTGCTTCCTGCAATAACGAAAACAGAAGGAAACTTAAAAGAGGGCAAAAGAAATATTTATGTCTACTTCATATATTACCTCGATGAGCAGAAGGAAACGACGTAATCGGTGCCCGAACAAGTGAAGATACTCGTGGGGTCATCGTAAGCGTAGCTGTAAGCCCCAGGACAAGCTTCCTTGAACGTCTTAGAATAGTACGTGGGCTGACACGTCATCGGGTTTCCGTACACCCCCCTACAGCAGTATTCGTCCGTGTCGAAGACGTCGCACGCGCTCCTACACGCGACGATTCTCCCGTTGCTGCCTCGGACGGCGAGCTCCGTCGGGCAACGGGGTCTCAGGTCTCCGTCGCATCCGGCGATCTTGCAGTTTCCGGTGCCGTTGATCGGCGTAACCTTAAGAGAGAAAAAAGAATTATTATTTACAAAAAAAAAAAGAATTTTGACCGAAACTTCTTCGGTCAACGAGCGACTTCTGCCTTGCTTTTTACTTTACCACGACGGGCAAGTTGAACCCATCGACGAGGCTGACGTCGTAGAAATCGACGGCGGCCAAGGTGAACTCCGCCAACGAAGCCGGCGGCTTCCCCGATGCGCCGCACTTGAACGACGAGCCGCACCCAGCTGTCTCGCACGAGCCGTTGCCGCTCCTGTCGAAGTTGCATCCGGTCCGAGCCCATATCCGACCCGACCACCCGACGGGTGCGGTGAAAATGATGCTCTGACCCGTGGTGAGGCGGAACCCGCCTCCGTTGAAGGTCTCTCCGGGCGTCACCGCCGGCCATATCGTTTCTCTGCAGTGGTTTACTATCGTAAAGGTTCTTGCGCTTCGGGATGTTGGTAATAGCGAACCTGGGGATTCAACATTGTCATAAGAAACCGAAACAGAAAGATGAAATAAAAAATTATATTAATATTATTGCCCACCTGCTGTAAGAATAATTAGTAGTGCTGCTAAATGAGGTCTGCTTATCATCATCATCATCATCGTCATCTTTCTGAGTTTTCAATGATTTTGCAGCTTTCAGCGTTGAAATGCAGACCAAGAGAATCATTTTATGGTGTGGGGTGTAATTTTATTTATGTGTTGAGAGGAATACGTGCGTTCAAGGCTTTGTAAATTGAACCAAAAAGGCAGTTCTTTTTTGCTGTAAAAAGCGATTCTTTTCCTCATCTGATCGTGAAATAGCTTCTATTATTATCAGATTCGTCTTCTCCTTCATGGGATTTGTCTTTTCAAATCACAAGTATTTTTTATTACAATAATCCACTCACGTATTGCATGGAAACCCTATCAATCACAACATGCAAGATACACACACGCACACATGAAATCACAAAGAAGACACCTGGAAGAACTTTCCATTACATCTTGGTCCGAAATCTTGCTTGCTATTACGCATCTTCGCAAGAACTTCCCATTGCATTACAAACTTGATATCACAAAGAAGACACCTGCAAGTTTTGAGTATTCGAACTATTGATTCAACGATATTCTCAAAATTTGCAGGAGCCTCTTTGTGATATGAGTATGAATCTCTCATCTAATGCAGTGAAAACATTTATAAAGAGATCGTGAGGAAGAGGAATCTTTTTTTGTTCCGACTTTTTTCAGTTATATTTGTTCAACTTGTACTAACACGCAACTAAACAGAGAGTTGACAAACGTTATGTATATTAATTTAAGGTTGTTTCACGGCTATTTGATATGTAATGTTTCCTATATTCCCGTTCTAGATTTTATTTAAAGAGGTAATATAAAAAACTATACTAATAATCGGTAATTATTGTTGGAAAACGATTACGCCATGTATGAGGCTTTGAAGCCTTAATCTATAGGGAAATCAATTACATACGTGTTTACTATAGATTTGGTTTGCTTGCCTGCGTTATAAAGACGAGTGCCCATGTTAAGGGACATGAAGAATTCCAAGGGAGGACCTAAGTGCCCTTAAATATTTGCAAGTTATCTATTATTATTCTCCTATAAATTCTACATGTAAAGAGTACAGAATAGGCATTGTCATAATTCTCATATTATTGTATAAACCACTTGGTGTAATGAAGCATCAGCCTTGAAATGTTGTTCATTTCCAAATTCAAAGTGAAAACAGAAACAAAAAGCACAAGAAATCATCAATGATCAACATATCACTAGAAAACACAGAGTGTAATTAACTAAGCTGACCCCGTTTTCGATTATTGTTCGTCGCTGATGAACGCTGCAGCTATCTTCTTCTGAAGGAATTCAACACCAAGACGAGGAGACAACCTTGGAAGTGTTTCCTGCAATAAAAAACATATTCTGTTGAAAGATAACACAACTATACAAAGCAAAGAATTCGAGAACTGAAATAAACCTCGGTCCCATCTTCACGAACTCGGGCCAGCACGGGTATCTCGTATTGGTAAAGCTTCTCCCACTCGGGATTACTCGTAATATCCCTTATCTGAAGATCAAGATTTTCAAATTCTTCACTCAATTCAATCACCAAAATATCCCAATTAATTGGAAAGAAGTGAAATTGAGAAACACGGTTACTTCCCCAGTTGAAACAGGTTAAGAACATCGCCTACCTGCAACTGAACGTCGCCGATGGAATTGGGACCCGACAGAGCAAAAGCCGCGTCCAGCTTCTCTTTGAGGCCATCGCACAAACAGCATCCGGGCTTCGAGTACAGGATCAGTTTCCTCCTCGGATTAACCGACGACGCCGTAGTAATCGAAGCGTGTGTAATAAACTTTAGAGATTTGATGGAGGCCGGTCGAAGATGGTGAAAAAATTGCTGCCTTGTCGCCGGATTTCCAAGCACAACCATCTTAGCGGCAGCAGCCATTCTTTTCTCTGTTTTCCTCCATTATTTTATTTTATGGAAAGAACTTAAATAGCAATTTTAGTTGGGACCACCAAAAGTCGCGTTTTTACGCAGAAACGATGAAATACAAAAGCGTCATCAAAAATCGTTTTTAGCTTGACAACTACAAAAGTCAGCCATTACTATTACAACAACGCAACACAATGAGGCAAATACGAGGTTTTTTGTCTTAAGCTGCCAAAACCAATACAACGAAGCAAAAATCACCATAGGACCACACAAAGCTCAACAAAGGAGCCGAAAAGTACATCAAAGAAGCAAAGCCCTTCAAATCCGCCATCAGAGAGCTGCAGCCGCTCGAAGGGCCAACGAGGCCCGAGCTCGGGCCGTTGGCCGGTTGGAACGAGCCGCTCGAAGATGGAACCACTGAGGGAACCGTGGTGCTCGGGATTCCTCCTGCCTCAGAAGGTGCTGGTGCCGGAGAAAATAAAGAACCTTCAATGGCCGTTGGTGGTGCAATAAGCTGAGGAAATTGCTGTGGCCCTGCGTATATTATTGCAGAAATAATAAGGAAAAAGTTCGAATCTTTTGAAGAATCACTGGTAAGAAATAAGTGGGATTTAAACAGGGAAGAGTAAATTTACCAGGGCACCTAGGTTGAAGTGATGTGGACAACCTGCAGATTGAAACCATTTGTGATGAATGATGATTATGTAGCAATGAAAGATTAAAAGAATATATGTAAAGATTGTGTATATATATATATATAAGCATACGTGGCAGCAATGCTTCCATTGACAAATCCCCCGTAACTGCAAGAAGTCACATTGCACCCGGCGCTCGTTTGCTGCGCGGTGAAATTTCCGAGCATGAGGTTGCTGTTTTTGCACTGCATGCTCGAGCAAGAAACTGCTAATGAAGCTGGCATGCAATATAAGCTGCAAGAATTCAAAGATTGTTAGACTAAATAAGCCTTAATGTTGTAGGATAAAGTATAAAATTATGTAATGAAAGAAATTGATAAGAAACTCACTTTCGGCTTCCGGGCCCACAACTGCATTGCACGCAGTGGCTTGCTGCTATTGCGTAGCTACCGTTCGGTACCACCAAACCGTAATCCGAAGCATATGCAGGGAAATTCGATGCACACGCTGCAATAAAATTACGGGACGGATATAAAGGAGTGTTTAATCAGTACATAAAGTTAAAAACTTGCTGGACTTTTGAGGCTGTGGAGCAGATCTATATATATATATATATATATATATATATATATATGAAAGATCCCCACAAGCTTACAAGAATGTGCAATTTATGGAATAAAGATTGAAACTGTCTAGTTCATTACAAACGAAGCAACGGGTTTAAGAAAACTTGTAACTAACCTGACAAGGGAACGGAGAATTTAATCAGTACATAAAAAGTTAAAAACTTGCTGGAGTTTAGAGGCCGTGGAGCAGATTTATAAGCAAGATCCCCACAAGCCAACAAGAATGAGCAATGTGTGGAGTAAAGATTGAAACTTTATCTCACCCATCTCCAGCAATTGTGGGGAAACAAACAAACGAAGACAAAGGCTTTATTTAAGGCAACCTTAACCACCGACAAAATACCAACTAACCTGACAAGGGAACGGCGAGAATATCCCCTTCCGCTACATCTTCGGCGCCGAGAGCGTTCACCGTCATCAGATCACTCACTGTGGTCTGGTACATCCTCGCAACTCCGGCGAGGGTATCGTCCCCTCTCACCACGTAGCTCAAATAAACCGCCGGCACATTGTTGTCGCTGTTGTTGAAGCAAGTGCAGGGCAAGGGAACGCTCAGCATCGTACCCACGCCGATCACTTCCGGGTCCGACAGGTCCACCTTAGGATTCGCCTCCTTGATCTGGTCCGCTGACACCAGGCCGCCGTACACCTCCTCGGCTATGTCCGAAAGCTTGTCGGAGGGCCGGGTCCTGTAAGAAACCGACCCCGACTTGCGTATCCCGTCGATGCAGGCGCAGGGTACGGGGATCTTGACGAAGAGTTGCTTCGGTAAAATGTGGTTCTCGACGTCGGGGGAAGATATGTCGATGGAGTTCGCTAGGAGGAGGGAGATTGGGTCTACGTTGAAGAGGGAGGCGACTTCGGAGACTTTGAGGTCGGTGTACAGCGTGTAGCCGACCATCGACGGACACGTGCCGGAGTTGGAACAGGGCTCTATTGTGGATTTTGCTTGGACTCTGTGGTGGTGGCCCGCGACGAGGAGAGCGACGGCGAGGGTAAAGCGGAGGAGTGAGAGGGATGTCGGCATTTCGAAGTAAAGAAAGACTCGAAAGGACAAACAGGTGACTACTAAGGATGTAATGAGCTCTCAAGCAAGCTCCTTTTCACTAGTGTAATGAACTGAGCACAAACGGAAGCTGCTAAGCACGCGAGGAGCTGTATTGAGCTATTCTTGAGGGGATACAGAAAGAGACGACGACAGGTTTCGGCTTTTTCCGGTTAGTGGGTGATTAGGGTTTCCGTGGTGGTGTGGAGAAGAAAGAGATAAAAAGTAGACGTTGGAGAGAGAAAACAGAGGGGATTCAGACAGACGGAGCCAATATTCTCGATAGTCGAGTCAAATGGTGTCCATCATCGGCGATGGATTTTTGAAAATAGAAAAAGAAGACGGTGGTGGAATTACGTTTTAACCCCTCACAAGTGTTAATAATCACAGCGCTCTCTCTGGTTTGTAGAGAGGGTAATTTGGTAACTGAGGCACCTAATTCGTACCTGAACTCTGAACTGTACCCCACTGTGATACTGTATTCGAAAACTAGCTTTTTTAATCGCTGAGGTGGTGTGGGTCTCCATATGCTTCCTTCCTGGCAAGAAATTATGGATCGGCAAAATGGGTTGGGCGGAATATTGAATAGGCCCAAAGTAAATAAGCCCAGGAATTTGGTCCGACTAGGGCCCAATATATATTTATTGCAGCAATTCCTGTGATGTTACATGCAAGCAATATATTTTCATTTGTATTTTTTAAAATTAATTTAATTGTCCAACAATTAAATAAGCCCAACTTGTATAAAGCACCCATTTTTTCAGCCCAACGCGGAAATAAATCCAATTAATAGAAAATAGGGTTGTCTTTCGTCATCATCTTCCTGTCCTGCAGCCGCTGGTATAACGAGCTCAAAGCCCACATCTTTCCCCTGACCTCGAAACCCCGCTCCACCGGCCGCTCCGTTCGATCAAACCGAGATCTCGCCGCGACGTCGAGATATCACCCGCCACAGAACCAAAACCGCACCAACCCGTATCAACTGGCGCGGGGAGGGCCGATTCCGAACGGGAACGGCCGCGACGGCCGAGATATCGCTGTATCGGATGGTTTACGTTTTGTTCTGTAACATGAGGAAGAAGATAACGTGAAGCAAATTTTATGAATATTTTCCTGAGAGAACAGAGTTCATTGTTGTTTTAGCAAGCTTTATTTGGGCATTACTGTGACGAGAAATAGAATCGTCGATCGGGTAATATATTCTTCTCACAAAAGCTTTCCTCTATGTTCGTCAAGTTTGAAGCTTTTTCCTTTATATCTCCAAAGATGGTTATGTGTTAACTGTGAATGTGTTTTTTATTACTTACTTGGCTTATTAAAACTGCATGATGCTCTTTAATAATTTAAAATGAACAGTTGAAAAGCAAATTGCTTCATTTGTAATTATAAATGTAGTTTCTGCATGCTATTTTCAGTTGCAACTTGTAAACATCATTTCATGTTTCATCAGGAATTTTTCGGCATGGACACCAAAATAGCAAATGGAGAGCGAAAACACATCACCATCAAACTCTGGCCACCTAGTGAGAACACACGCAGCATGCTCGTGGAAAGGATGAAAAACAATCTCTCCACTCCGACGATTTTCACACGCAAGTACGGCACCCTCAGTGACTTCGAAGCTCTGAAACATTCCAGAGAAATCGAAGCATATGCGTATACTACCGCAAATCAACATTACGAACAAGAACCCGATGGCGATGGAAGCTCAGCTGTGCAGTTGTATGCTAGGGAATGCAGTAAACTAATATTGGATGTTTTGAAGGGTGAATCAAAGTCCAAGGTTGAAGAAGCTCCACACGAGAAAACCTTGTTTGATATCTCAAAAGGGCAGCGGGCATTCATAGAAGAAGACGAGGCTGAAGCACTCTTGAGCCCCTTAAAGGAGCCCACGAATTCTTACACAAAGATATGCTTCAGCAACCGAAGCTTTGGCCTCGGTGCAGCTAAGGTTGCTGGCCCTATATTAGCATCCCTTAAGCTCCAGCTGAAGGAAGTTGATTTGTCCGATTTTGTTGCAGGGAGGCCCGAGGCAGAAGCTCTTGAGGTCATGGGCATCTTCTCTGAAGCACTAGAAGGTTCCGAACTGAAGTACCTCAATATTTCCGACAATGCATTGGGCGAAAAGGGAGTCAGAGCATTTGAAAAGCTGTTGAAATCTCAGACTAGCTTGGAGGAACTCTACTTGATGAACGACGGGATATCTAAGGAAGCAGCTCAAGCTGTTTCTGAGCTGGTTCCTTCCACAGAGAAGCTGAGGGTTCTTCACTTCCACAACAATATGACCGGAGATGAAGAAGCTCTCTTCATATTGAAGATTCTGAGACGGTGCCCTCTGTTGGAAGATTTCCGATGCTCCTCTACCCGGGTTGGGTCCGAGGGTGGCATTGCCCTAACCGAGGCACTTTCACAGTGTAAGAATCTGAAGAAAATCGATCTCAGGGACAACATGTTTGGTACCGAGGCCGGTGTCAAGCTCGGTGAGGCTATCGTAAGCCACAAGAATCTGACCGAGATTTATCTGAGCTACCTTAACCTCGAAGATGCTGGAGCTGTAGCAATCTCTGATGCCCTCAGTGGCTCATCCTCCTCCCCCCCACTTGAGGTACTGGAAATGGCTGGAAACGACGTAACTGCTGAGGCTTCTTCGAGCTTAATTTCCCTAATCTCCAGCAAGAAGAAGTCCCTTGTGAAGCTGAACCTCTCAGAAAACGATCTCAAGGACGAGGGTGCGATTCAGATAAGCAGAGCTTTTGGGGAAGGCCATAAGCTGTTGGCTGAGGTGGACATGAGCCAAAATTCTCTTACAAGAGCCGGTACGAGAGCATTGGCTCAGGCTTTGATCCACTTGCCGGGTTTCAAGCTCTTGAATGTCAACGGGAACTATATTTCTGATGACGGTGTTGATGATTTGAAGGGCATCTTTAGATATTGCCCGGAGAAACTCGGGCCGTTCGATGAGAACGACCCTGATGGAGAAGATTCTGCTGATGAAGATGATGAAGGCAACCAAGACGAGCTTGCAGCCCAGCTCCAAAACCTCGATGTGAACGAAGATGATGATTGAAATTGTTCCCTTTTTGCTCTTGCAGCAAAGATTCCTACTAACTTTTGGTGTAATAGATTGGATTGTTGGTGATGGCTGATTTTAGCTCATGATTGATGAGGCACTTTTGTTTTTTCTTTATTGTTCTTTTTTATTTATCAGTGCATTCTATGTTTCAACTAGTCTTGGGAGATGACATTTTTGCAGTCCATCTCTCGGATTTAAGACCACTTTTATCGGCTATCGTATTGTCTCGACCTGTTGTGTTGCATGTGTTGTGATTAATATGTCTTAACTTAATGATTGTATTTTTATTTTTTTATTCTATTCTTTGGCATCAACTGAACTATCACTGAGAATTGAGAAACTACAAAAACTTGAGAAAATCTATCAAAGATGCTTTATCTTAACAGTACAGGTCCCATGTGGGCCCGGGTCAGTAAATGGGCCTCTCCAATATATATTTGGGCTTCATGAAGTGTTTGTAATAAAGCTCTGCCTACTACAAAATCACCTCCCCGTTGTTTCCCTTATGTCCCCACCACCACCGCTCCTCCACAGCTACTCCACCGTCAGCCACCGCCTCGTGGCCCAAATCTCCTCCACAATCATCCAAAACAAACCGTTGAATTCCATAACACCACCGCAACAAAATATCAGTCCCTGGACCACACAAACAGTTAACGAAGTCCTAAGATGGATCCCAATCAACCTCTTCCAGTCCCCAAGATCCATCGGGCGCCAAAAATCAACGCGCCACCGCACGCCGCTGAAGCAAAGAAACCTCAGGCAGGAATTCGTCAAATACCAGATGAGTTCCCTCGTCCTCGGCCCCGCAGCTCACAGAGACCCCAAATTACTCAACAGCGGGCTGGAGAAAGCACTCGAGTTCTTCTACTGGGTCGAAAAGCGCTGCGGGTTCGAGCACAACGAGCACACTTGCAGAGAAATGGCTATCGTTTTGGCTAAGGGCAACAGAATGGCCCTGCTGTGGGATTTCTTGAAGAACATGTCAAAAAGGAGGGAAATCGACGGAAAACGCAATCTTTTAACCACCGAGTCCCTCACCTGCTTGATCAGGGCTCTGGGAAACGAGGGCTTGGCCAACGAGGCCGTTAGTGTCTTCTACAGGATGAAGCAATTCGGGTGCAAGCCTGATGTTTGTGCTTACAACAACGTCATCGGTGTCCTCTGCAGAGTTCGATTCTTCAAGAAAGCAAAGTTCTTGTTCGAACAAATGGAGCTTCCGGGCTTTAAATGCCCGCCCGATGTATTCACGTACACGATCATGATCGATTCGTACTGTAAATACGCCATGGAAACGGGCAGCAAGAAGGCGGTGAGGAGGAGAATGTGGGAGGCGAATCATTTGTTTCGGTTGATGATCTTCAAAGGGTTTGTCCCCGATGTGGTGACGTACAATTCTCTGATCAACGGCTGCTGCAAAACGAATCGGATCGGTAGGGCACTGGAGGTGTTCGACGATATGTCGAAGAGAGGATGCGTGCCTAATAAGGTCACGTATAACTCGTTTATTAGGTATTTTAGTGCTGCGAATGAGGTAGATAGGGCTATTGAGATGCTGAAAAGTATGGTAGAGAAGGGCCACGGTGTGCCCACTTCGAGTTCTTACACTCCCATCATTCACTGTCTATGCGAAGTTGGGAGAATTTCAGAGGCTAGAGATTTTATGGTGGAGTTGGTGGATAGGGGCTCAGTGCCTCGGGAGTATACCTACAAGCTCGTGTGCAATGCCTTAAACTCGGATGGGAAAATGTACTTGCTCAGCCAAGAGATGCGTGAGAGCATTGAATCGGGCATTGAGAAGAGGATCAGGCATGTAATGAAGATGAAGCCAGCAATGAGAAAGGAAATGGGTTCTGCAAGAAATTTTGAAGAGATGCAGTAATGAAGTTCAATTACAGAAAAAAAATCACGTTCAACAAATGAATGAAGCAAATCACAGCCATGGGAACACTGTACAAAGCACACCAGAGCCCTCCAATCTCATTGTTTAGTACAAACCCGGATCAAAAGAATTGATTTTTCGAAGAAAAAAGGTGTTCTCAACAAGCTTTACGAAGCACGGCGTTGCCTTCATTTGAAATGTGGGCCTAAGCTATCGCAATTCCTCGGCACTGAACTTGGTCCATGCTTCCTAGTATGAATGAGTTCATTGATTAAATAAGTTGGTCTCAAACAACTCTCAGTGAAGATGATGAACTCAATGGGGGACCGTAAAGGAAAATCTGTGTGCTCGGTGTTAAGAAGAGTGTTACCTTTAGAAGATCGAAGACCTTCTCTGCAATGTATCTTTGCTGGAGATTTGCTCCTTTTTGCTGCACTTTGTCTGGGTGTACACACAGTGTTGCCTTCTTGTAGACCTTTTTAACCGATTCAGAAGTAATCATATCTGTTAGTGAAACCGGGCGCCAACCACACTCTGCCCATAAAACCTGCATATATCAATCAATTGGTAAATTATCCAATTTTTGTTATGAGTGTGTTAAGTTTCTGAACTTGTTAGTCTCACAAAGCACTTTCTAAAGGGGAAAGTCTCATAAGGAAAAAGGGACTAGGAAGAAAGCAATAAACAGAGAGTATAATATTTAACCTGTTGCAATGAGGACAAAAGAGCACGCAAGTTCCCTTCTTTCCCTGCAGCCCAACGCTTTAGGTCACTGTCCAAGGTTTCTGAAAGCCGCTGAAATTGACAAAAATGATGAGTAGAATTTCTTTGCTTTATGTCAAGAATAGGAGAATGTATCAAAGAAAACTGCATGATCCCAAAATGTAATTTGCTTCAAAACTGATATGGTCATTCTAAATTTTGCCCAACACCAAAAATGTCCACAGCGAAATTTTTCGTGCAGGTGCAATCTTACGTATTTCTCCTCCTGCTCGAGTCGAATCTGAAGATCGCGCTGATTCTTTTCTGCAAGAGCTTCAGCCTGTAAATATCAATATCTTGGTTATTAAACGTTATGAGAAATAGCCAGATGATTATCAAATTCCGAGATCAAAATATTATAGGATGAGAAAACCCATGAAAAACTTTAAAGTAAGTTATAGGAGGACACCATACTTTATAACTTGTTTAAGATTTACATCTATTTCAAAAGAGTACCATGCGTGCGTTCATTCTCATGTGACGGTTAAGCCTAGCTCTCCGTCTTTCTTCAGGTTCCCCAGCAACTTCCACAAATTCTCCAGATGAATTGGTATCATCTGAAAGAAAAAGTTTCAAATTAGAAGCCAAAAACATAAACCATATTCTAGCAGAGAAAAGTATCTCTTACAACGTAGAAGGAAACCATTACAGCTATAAAGTAGGTATCACTTATACGTTTAGTAATGTATTGCCGCGTAGAGATAAATACGGTTTCTTCATTTTTACCTCCAAAAAGTGAAGTAAAAGCATCGCCTACATTTATGGCAGACGAAGTGTTCTTCTTCGTGCTGTGGGAGGATTGGGGCGAAGCTTGCTTGAAAGGTACTTTGGCCTGCTGAGGGAAGAAGCTATCGAATAGGGGATCCTATATATAACAATAATAACGATAAATGATTACAAATACCAACCATGAAAAAACAAAAGTGTTCATGTTTTGGAAACTCACATGAGCCGTAACGATTGGAGCTGCATTATTGTTGTTTCGTTGCCCACCATGAGAACTACCAAAAATAGTGTCCAAATTATCTGTGGCAGCAAAACTTGATGTTTTAACATTGGCCCCTACACCAACTTTTGAGCCACATTTTACTCCACCCATTAATAAATCATCAAATGGAGTTTCAACTGCATCTTTTGCAGTATCTTTCTCAACCGGGAAATGGAAAGTCCATGAGGCATTTGATTGAGAAAACGATGATTGGAAGACCGAGAATTGATCATCTATCATGGTCGAAGGTGATGCAGGTGGATGCCCAATGGACCCTGAGAAGGGGATCTTTTTATCCAATTGTGACCTGCCATTTTGTAAAGCAAAAATAAGATATCATAAAGATAAAATCATAAGCAAATCAAACAGAGAACAAACACCACCACCCGCATTGAACCATCCTCAATTATTTGCTCGTCCTCCATTAATTCAATAGCATGCAAATAATTTTAAGTTATATCCCTCGAAAAATGATATTGTTGCATAAGAACTAAGAAGCCATATAATTTTCACCTCCGGAAACTTTCGATGCCTCAAGAATATGGTTCATAGAACTTCACAGAAGATTATAAATGACAACTTCAAATCAATCATACAAAGAAAATTCTTACGAGGAAGCAGCACGTACTCATTTCTTGAAGTGCTATAAGCTCCTCCAAAACCCGGTAACAAATCATCGAAACCTGTTCCGTTTTTCACCTCTCTTGCACTAAAACCTCCAAAGAGATCATCAAAACCGTAACTTTTTGGACCAGTGGAACCAAATAAATCCATAGAATTCGAATCGCTATCCGTACTCTTTGCACCATTCGAACTAGCAAACAACGAATCCAAATCACTTCCTCCAAAATTACTCGGCCCACCAAAGACACCATCACTGCCTATGAAATCCGGGGTTTTCCGTGTCTGGCTGATACTAAACCCGGATCGGAAAATGCCGTCGAGCTCATCAACAGGTAAAGAAGTAGAAGAAGAAGAACCATTAAACGCCGGCGAGGTGTTGCTATTGACGTTGGGGATGAAATGGGAATTAGGATTCGCTTTTGGTCGAGCCTTTGATTTAGCCATCGGAGCTGATCTTCCATGGGCTTTGAATCCAATGCTCTCCACCAAAACTCCAAACTCGTCCATTTCCCGGGAAAAATAAGATGATTTTACGATTAAAAAAAAAAACAAAAAACTGATTGCCGATCGTATTTGGTGAAAAGTTTGACGATTGCAAAACGATAAAAGAATATCAGGCAAATGATACTGGAACATGCGCGTTAATTATGGATGGACTGGGAAGAAAACGAAAATGTGTAATTTTTAGTTACCTTAATTTGCGAAAATCTATGAGCTGTGTCCGACAAGAGCGTGGATTCCTATTGGATACATTTAAATATTACTTTTTTATCAAACAACTATTAAGATGGGTGTCGTTATTACATTAGGTGTCAACTCTCAAGAGGTAGGAAAAGTCCCATAATTGTGGCCAGCGATTGGCCAGGTTGGTCCTGCTCGTATCAAGCTGTCGGGCCATTTCTTAAATTCCACTGGCAGAGGTATGTTTACATATTATCTCTTAAAAGTACAAAATCATCGTACAATATATAGTGTGGTCTCCAAAAAAAATCTTACAATCCCTTTTGTGTTTGGATTAAAACCTTTTCGCCTTAGATTCCCCCGTTGCCGAAAGCTTGTTGACCTCGTATAGCAGCACAGCAGAGAAGAGGAAGCTGCACATTTTTGGAACAGTGGTGAATACAAAATAGGAAGATTTGGAAAGCAAAAAGCAGAAGAAGATGAATATATATTACCAGGTTGTGATACAGACACGATGAACGGTGCTGGCGGCTACGAGTGCCACGATTTCTGAAATTATGACTTCAAAAACGAATGCAAGATTCATCAGCTCAAAGACTTTTTGATTCATTATCAATTAGCCAGAGAGCACACACTTAAATTTTCACCTCCAATTCAAGAAAGACATGGGAATTTATGCTCTTAGATTATGTTTGAACCCAAATCAATGGTGTTATTCAGCGATAATATATCACAAAATCCCTCCTTTTTCTACATTGGACTAATCATAGAATAATTTGGATGAAAAATCAAAAGCTCCCCAGCTGTTTCAAATTCCTCCCCAAAATCTGTTGGTACTTCGAAGAACAATTTGATGTTTTGAGTCCATTAAACGAAAAAGAGACCATGCAACAGAAACAACATCACTTACCAGCACCCCATCCAGTTCTGACACCAGTTGTTTCCTGATAATTTCCGATAAACTATAGAAAAAACATACTGGTGATAAGCATACACCAACAAATATCAAACAAATGATGCAAAACTGGAACTCACAAATGAGTAAAAAAGCACATCAGTGACATAACGATACATAGGTAATAGTTTTAAAGGACAATTCGTTCTTACTGTCAGCAGTATTAGGAATATGAGAGAGCTGGTGAATCCACCAAGAATGGTGAATAATTCCGAAGATGCCAACTTTGCCCGATACATTTCTTGTAGAGAAAGAGTAGCAACGAAAAGGAGAAGAGAGTATAACATAGAACTCCCCGCACTAGCCATCTGATTGATCACTGATGTGGCGAACCAAAGCAAAGAAATACGGTAACTATATAATCGGTAAATAAGCAAAATGGAGGAGAAAGGCAAATAAAAAACATCAGTTGTATTTCACACTCCCGATATCATACTTCAACTGAAATTCAATTCTCTTTTCCGTTCAACAAGTATGCTACTTTCCCACCTGATTCCCTCACACCAAACCATAAATTTCTAATCAACAAGTCACGATTGTTTTTCAACATTTCTGAGCTCGTTTACCTCTGCAACTCAGTACAGATTTCCGGACAGTAATAAACAATAAAACCGAAAAAATCGATCATATTCAAAGATGACAAATTAAATCAGAGCGCTTTCGGATTGCAATCACATAGAGGCTCACCGAGAGATTTTCCGGTCCGATCTGTGATCTGATTGATACTTGGATCGAAGTACACAACACAATACTGGACCTTGGTCGTTTAATACCGAAAGACAACATAAAGTCGCGGTTACGAAGAACGATTCTCGTTTTCTAATTTTATATGTACAAATAAACTACTTGGATGGGCCTGTACCTTGTTGGGCTCATAAAAGATACGGGCTCGAGCCCATAACCATTAAAAGGAATCAAGCGCTTGTACCTTACGCAGCGCTGTATTGTACCAACGCGTGCGTCAACATAAGATAAAAACTGGCTGCAGACTCCATTCTCTGTTTTATGTTTTATTTTCCGCCTCCTAACGACCGTTTTCTCCGATACCGCCGAGCTTTTTTTCTTGGGTTTCAAGCAAGAGGAATACACGCGAAGGAGAAAGCACTGGCATACAACGTAGTGTACGCATATGCTGATCGCACATCCCTTTCTAATTTTTAATTAATCGGTATGATGAATCCCGTGTTTTACTTATTTGATTTTTCTCCGGGTACAATCCCTAGTTTTATTGATCGTGATTAATTAAGTGAGTTCCTCGATGTTCGTTGGTTCGGCATTGCTATTTCAGTTGTTTGTACGTTGGTCAGATTGGTGTTTTTTGTTAGTCGAAGTTAATTGTTCTCCTGGCATCCTTAAACTTTGTTTGATATAATCCTAACTTGCATTGTTTCCAAGAGGCCAAATCCGTAGCTTTTTTTTTTGTTTGTTTTCGATTTTTGCTGGGATGCATTTATTGTTGGTAATAATCAATTGTGTGTTATTATAGAATTTTGAAGATCGCCATATGATCTCATTGAAGTCCAATTTTTCGTTAATTGCATGTGGCACAGAGTCCCAGGTTGGTTCATGGTGTGACATTCTTGAAAGATTCCAAGTTTCGTTTTAGGCTCTCGGTTCTGTATCAATAAGTACTTGATGAAGTTGCTGGCAGTTACATCGTCATTTTTTCTCATTGCTAGATTTTTTCTCCTCATCTGTCTCATACTCGCACAAACTATGCTATTAATATTGCTGATATTGTTGTAGCAGCGCTCGATTTAAATCATGTTTGGAATTTTGATTGATGTTCATTCTTTAGAACACATCTATCAAGACTTCTTATCCACCAGCTTTAAATTTGAAACATCTGCTCTGAATTTTAGGAAAAGCATTTGCATGGACTGGACGACCATCATTCCCGAAGTTTCCCTTCACAATAATGAATCTAAGTGAACAGGTTACCATGCTTACTGAGATTCCATTATCTGAAAATGATGGGGCGTTGAGGGACGATTCATCATTTAATGATCTTGATGTAGTCATTGGAAAATTATCCGCCTCTCCAGTGCTCGGTGAATCCTCTTATGTGAGAGATAATGAGCCAACTACTTGCATGTTGAAATCTGACACCTCATGTGCTGACGACGCGCTTGCTTCAGCTTTCACTTCTGTCAATTTTGTTGAGTGCTCTGAGCAGAGAGATGATGTGGCAAAGAGTAATGTATTTGCTTCCAATGGTGAATCCATCCATCCAGTACAAAATCCCGATCAGAATAACTGTTCTGAGTTTGTAAATGTTGTTGAGCCATCCACAGGAAAGGATTCTGACGCAGATGTTATGGACAAATTCGATGCGGTCTGTAAGGAAAGTCATGCTATGAATGTTTGCACATCATCCAGGAGGAATACACGGGGTATTAAGTCTAATCAGAAGAAACTGTCTGCAAAACCATCGAGAAGTCGTAGAAGAATATCCAGCGAAACCCTGTCTGTGGATTTTGATGCTCTGCAAATTTCAAGAAGAAGAAGAAGCTTGGTCAATAGACCTCCGTCATCGCTTTGGGTAGCTATTGGGAATATTATTTCAGATTCTCATCACCGTGGAATTGACCCACATACAGGAAACAGAAAGAAAACGAGTAGAAAAAACAGCAGTCAGGGGAAGAAACAGACTGCCAAAAACTCTCTCGCTAAAAGCTGCACTCCAACTGGTCCCATCTCTTTGAAGATTAAAATTGGAAACCAAATTGTCGTGCCTAGTATTCATGATAATTTGGATGCTTCAAATACTTCAAGAAATGACAACCAAATTAATATTCAGGAGGAGAGTTGTAATTTAAAAGCCAACACTGAGAACAGGCTTTCAGATCCTGGAACATCACCTGATTCAGAAGTTATAAATTCTATTCCTGATGCTGAACTTTTTGAGAAAGGTTTACCTGGCTTGCAAGATAGTTTGGTTACATTGAGTATGCGTATTGGTGATGGTCCAGGTATCAGTCTCCCACCACTGAAGTCTAAAAAAGCAAAAAAGAAAGATAAACACTTCCCACCGGGGCACTGCAGCATGGAAAGCAAGCTAACACATGAACCAGGGTTGAAAGCATGCAATGGAGAGCCATTTCTTCAGAATCCTTCGCAGCTTCCAAGGATTTCTGCGCCTGGATCCCAACTTACTACATCAAAAAATGCTGATATGAATAATTTTTCCAATCTTGTTGCTGTATCCGGCTCATCACATTCTGAGGCTGCTGGCACGTTGGCTAATTGCAACCGAGGGCAAAGAGGCTCGAAAAGTCGTAAAAAGAATGCAGGGAGCACGAGCAGGTCAGAAACTTTGGGGTCCCGCAGCAAGAAAAAGGAAGCCTCTGAAAAAAAGGGGGATAAAAATAATTCATCAGGTACGATTATCGTTGCAGAAAAGGATAAGGCTCTGATCACCCATCATGGAATTGAAACCCAACTGCTTGAAGGTGCCTAAGTTTTTGTAGTATGTGTTAGGAAATTTCATTTATTCGCCTCATCTTTTCCTGGGCATGCAGAGACGGAAACTGGGCAAATTATCAGTCTTAATTGCTTTCTATCTGTCACTTATTCATGTAAACATGGTAATTATATTTTGATCTTCTGTAGGAATTCAATCTTCTATTCAGGAAGAAGAGGCGCAGTTAAGCATAGTTTCAAGTGAAGTGATAGCAGGTGAGGCAACCAATCGGAATACTCCATCAGAGAGTGCATGGGTGAGTTGCGATGAATGTGGAAAATGGCGGCGGATATCAGAAACACTTGCTGATCGCATTAGAGTAACAAATTGTGAATGGTAAAATTCATGCTTTTGTTTTCGATATGCTGCACAGTTATAAATAGGTCATGTCCATTAACTCAATTGAAAAGTAGGCCATCTCATAAATCTTCAAGTTTAACTTTACCTTCCACTACTATGATGATCACTGGTGGAACTTGGACTTGAGCTTTGTAGTCCTTTACTTTTCCACCATGTTTTGATATGCTATGTATTCTATCATTTGGGAGGATTTGTTTATTGATTTGATGTCCTAATTTTGTAGGACTTGCAGAGAGAACACTGATAAAGACTTCGCTGATTGCTCAATTCCACAAGAGAAGTCAAACTCGGAGATAAATAAAGAGCTGGAAATATCCGATGAGGAAGCAGCTCATGAAACTATCCAGAAATCTGAAAAAAAACCATCAAAGGGTCGGAGTTAAATTTCTATCTTGATCTTTGGTGCATTAACATACATGCCTTGCTTGGACCTCTGAGTTGATGTTGTAAAACTTACAGTTGACCGACCACCATCTTGGTCTAATATCAAGTCAAACTCATATCTGCATCGATCCCGCAAGACCCAGCCCATTGATGAGGTAAATGTTTGTTTGTTGGTTCCTGTATTTATTTGCATGTCCCACTGTCATGTAATCATGTCGCACTAGTCCATGCCTCACATTGTTTCCGTCTGTTATTCCCACCAGTGGTCATAATCTTTTATTGTTTTTCCTCTACAAACTAACAATGGGAAATGGTGTTCACTCCTATTTGCCTGCTTTGCTTATTCTCTTGTGGAACTAGTAATGAATTCAATTATTAATTATCTTTTTGGTCTGTCTGTTTAGACGCAAAACAGTATTTCAGAAACCTTCTTTTTTCCGGAACAAAATATATTACATAACAGGTGATGGTATGTCATTGCAAACCTCCATCAGATGGCCGGATGGGTTGCGGAGCCGAGTGTTTAAATCGAATGCTCAACATAGAGTGTGTTCGGGGAACTTGTCCTTGCGGCGAACTTTGTTCAAATCAACAGGCAAATTCCTTGCCTTGTTATGGTTTTTCTCTTGTTGTTATTGAACTCTTCTTTACTTGATTGTTTACTTATTGATTGTGAATTCTGCAGTTCCAAAAACGAAAATATGCTAACGTAAAGTGGATCAGATGTGGCAAAAAGGGTTTTGGCCTTGAGTCTCTCGAGCATATCTCTACTGGGCAATTTATCATTGAGTATGTTGGAGAGGTAAACAACATTTCATCTGTGACTAATTCCAGGGCACTGGGCACTTAACGTTAGAAACGTGATACCAATTGATATTCTATGTAATTTATTTCTAACTGTGTTGCTGTCATGGATCTTCTAATAGTTTCTTCGACTTGTCATTTGTTACTTGTTTCTTTCTATTTTCCATTTCACATCAAGATACCTCCATTGCAACTCCTAAATGTTATATTTACTCAGTATTGAATTGTTATATGTTTCAGAGTGTGGTATTACTATATTTTTCCAAAAGATGCAAGTTCCCTTGCTCTTAATATTATGAGAACATGCAGTCAGCAAATTTTGGTCACAAAGTCATTCCTACTGAAATTTAAGCTTTGTTTAGTCTTGTCAATTTGCTTGCCTGTCTGTTGCAAGCTTTTTGTTTTTGCTTATGCATTTGGATTGACTGTCTCAGGTTCTTGATATACATAATTATGAAGCAAGGCAGAGGGACTATGCATCGAAGGGTCATAGGCACTTTTACTTTATGACGTTAAACGGGAGTGAGGTTTGATTTAGTCCCTATTTTTTTATGTTAAATAATTGAGATAATCTTCGTTGTCATCTAATGGGATGGTGGTCAGTAATTTGATATCTGATAGTCCTGTGTCATAGAATTTTACTGTATGACGTTCAACGGGAGCGAGGTTTGATTTAATCCCTGTTTATATGATACTTCTTTGTCATTGAATGGCTTGGTATTCGTAATCGAATCGAGTACCATGTCTTTCTCAGGAGCACGTACGCGAATCCATTTCTCGAAAAGATTCTCTTTGCACAAGAGATGTTCCAAATAAAAAAATATTTTGTTTTTTATTTAATAATGACGAAGTTCTTTATTCCACATCCGTTTAGGTGCTATCCAGGATAAGTGATTAAAACTTCCTTAGTCCAACGTCGTTTAGAAAGTCTAATGCTGGGCAGGGTTTTTTCTCTTATGCTTTCTTTGTTGTCGGTATTTTAGCCCCGATTAGGAAAGCTTCAGAGAAATACAATGCATTTGCACGTACTTTCCCATTTCTCCCCAAACAACGCTCTCCTTCAGGCCTTTCAACCAAATTCGCCAACTCGCCAACTCGCCGAAATTTGTTTAATTTCCAACTATATGATTATATTGCTTGTTTGATTGACTTCAAAGTTTCTAACAATATGATTTATATTGCTTGTTAGATTAACTTCAATGTTTCTTTTCTGATTAGCACTTCAGGATTAATGAATGTTCCTATCTTGTTAAAACATTTTAAATAGATTTGTGAATTTTCTAATGTTATGCAATTTATGGTTCTTTAGGTGATTGATGCCTGTTTCAAAGGGAATCTGGGTCGTTTCATTAACCATAGTTGTGATCCTAATTGCCGCACAGAAAAGGTATCCGTCGGTTTGTATTTTGTTTCCAGGAATTCTTTGTTTAGGTTTGAGTGTTGTAAAGATGAGGCCTTTTAAACGAACTTTCCGTTGTTTCTTAATTTTCTAGTTGAACAGCTGATAGTGTCAGGCCACTTGCGTACCATTTGTTCAAGTTTTCTTATTTCATTTGTTTTGTTTTCTATTTATTTGTTATTGTTTCGTCTGCATTGTCCTGGAATCTGATAACAATTGCTTTATCTATATCTCTTTTGTTTTTTCACTAGCATAGCCTATTCTCTATAGATTTAAAAGAAATCGCCATTTATCAATTTTTCTTTTTCTGGAACCATTAAACACAAGAAGTTTCGCTTCTGCTGATAAATTTTGTTTCAGCCTTTCAAGCCTGTTTTATACATGTCATATATAACCACAAAGCATTTTAGTATGGCTATCTATCCGTTTATCTGTAAATCTGCAATATTCATACACTTGGATATTATATATGCTTGACAGTGGATGGTAAATGGAGAAGTCTGTGTTGGACTCTTTGCTATTAAGGACATTAAAAAGGTGAATTGCGCTCCGCTTTTCTTCTTGATCTCTGAATCTCCTCTTATTCCCATCTCTCTCTCTCTCTCTCTCTCTATATATATATATATATATATATATATTATTGTTGTTGTGCTGGCATTGAACAGTATCTGAAGTTCAGGGTATGATGGTGTCTGATAAAACTTTATTTTGGGGGAGGTTTTCTATTATTATCACAAGTTTTCTTCTGTTTTTGTTTTCCACAGGGTGAAGAACTTACGTTTGACTATAATTATGTACGTGTCTTTGGTGCTGCTGCGAAAAAATGTGTGTGTGGTTCATCCAGTTGTCGGGGCTACATAGGTGGAGATCCAACGAGTTCCGAAGTAATTGTTCAGGATGAGTCAGATGAGGAATATGCAGACCCTCCAGAGGTCTGTGAAAATAATGATATGAGAAGTGATTGGAACAACGAAATATTAAATCCCTCATGTGATAAAGAAAATAATATTTCTGATGAAACATCTGAAAACTGTTATGGAGAAGAGAAAATGATTGATGCTGCTGGCCAATTTAGTCCCGGAACGTTATCCCCGAAATCCGGTGTTGTTATCTCTACTTCAGTGGCAACTCAAGTCTTGGACAGGGTTGTCCAACAGGAAGTTGAAGCAGTACACATCAGCGATGGGTCTTCTTCTGATGCTGTTTGCCAACTTGTGGATGATTCAGAGAGCAGAATGAGTAAAGCAGTTCATTCATCTGAGCTTGAGCATCCTCCAACACGCACAGAAACTACTGCTGCAACTTATAAGCCACAGCTTGATATAATTGAATCCAAGAAAAAATCGAAGGGCAATTCACTAGATGGAGCCACCAGGTCTTCAATCAAAAAAGGAAAACTCAAGACTAAGAATGTTGTTAATTTCAATGGAGCTTCTGGTTTAGATAAAGCAAATGCAGCAGCACATAAATCCAGGAAGTTTTCAAACTTGAACTTGAGTGGTCATGTTGAAGCAGGTATGTTGTAATCTGCACCTTGCTACATTTTGAGGTATTATGGTTTCTATTTATTGAGCTAACTTTATCTATATGATTGCAGTTGAGGAGAAACTGAATCAATTGCTGGATCATGACGGTGGGATAAGCAAGCGCAGAGTTAGTTCCTCCTTGAATTTTTTTTTTTTTTTAAGTTTTCCTCTTTCTTTTTTTCGCTTTTTGGAGCCTCGCATATTCTATATGTATTTGTGCTTTCATTTTCCATTCGAGATAATTATCTTTTTTGCCATATATCTTCTCTTCAGGATGCTTCAAAGGGTTACCTGAAGCTACTATTCCTAACAGCTGCTTCAGGGAATAGTAGGGATGGTGAATCTATTCAAAGGTAGATTAGATCGCTTGTGTAGCCTTTTATCTCGTAACACCAACTGCTCATACTCAATTATTCTTTTATGGTTCTTGATTTATACTTTTATCTTTTTCAGCAATAGAGATCTTTCAATGATCTTGGATGCTCTTCTAAAGACGAGAGCTCGTTCTGTTCTGGTTGATATTGTCAACAAAAATGGTATTTGCTTAATGGACAATATAACTTAATATCAGGTTTCATGTTTGTTGTTTAAACCGTTTTTTTGTTGAGTGACCCAACAAGATATGGAAACAATTTACAGGTTTGCAGATGTTACACAACATAATGAAGCGATGTAGAAAGGAATTTTACAGAACTCCAATCTTGCGCAAGCTTCTTAAGGTATATTGTTGGATCTCTAAACCCTAAACCACCAAAAAAGTGCCAACTAACTATGAACTGTCAGTTATAGTGGCATGGCTAGAGAACCATTTTTACTCCTGCCACAATTTTTAATTCATTGTTGACTAACTGATAAATATGTAATTTGATCCTGAGATTATCATGGGGTAACATTTATGGTCGATATGGTGCTTCCATTACCTAGCCATGCTAACTTTTTATAGGCTGGCGAACTTTTGATTTTAAGATCGATTAATGATTGAAGATGACTAAATCTTATAATATTAATGGAAGAGAGTTTGTGAAAACAAAACTATTACATAAATGATATTGAAAATATTATCGCCTCTTAGTTTCTGTATGAAATTGGATTACACGTATATCCGTTCACCATCTTTTGCTATGCAGATACTTGAATATCTTGCAAATAAAGAGATTCTTACATCAGAGCACATAACTGAAGGTCCACCTCGTCCTGGAGTAGAGAGGTGAATGTGGTTTCCAAATACTGTTGCACTCATATATTTTTATATACGAGCATGGAAAGTATCATCTTGTTTGTTATACTTTCGAAGAGTAATTTGTTGGGTTGGTTCTGGCTTAAGGTTTTATATACTTTTTCAACGCCTTGCAGCTTTAAAGATTCGATCTTGACGCTGACTGAGCATGTTGACAAAGAGGTATGCAGATAGTTCCAGTTATTAACATCTTCTACTGCTTCATTCTGAATTGTTTTTGCTCCATCATCAAAAGACCTAAGATGAGATAATCTTTATTCGTATATCTAATTTTGTTGAAATCCATTCAATCTCTTCTTTGTGGCCATGTAAATACGCTGCGGAAAAAATATTATTGACACGATAAACTATGAATCCTTGTTCCTCCACACTTGTTTCTCTTTTCCTCACTTCAATCCTTTTTCTTTCTTCTCCTCACTCAACCTCCTCTGCTGCTCCCAGGTCCACAAAATAGCACGAAATTTCCGAGACACGTGGATTCGGAGATTTCTCAGAAGGAATTGCCACCAGGAAATGGATGAATATCATCACCATCACCACACCACTTACAACAACAGGTTATCATCTTCCTCATCCACTTATGGCCAACACAACGATCGAGGCATAAAGCCCTCAGGAGCAAACAATTCTCAAAAGCAGCCATCTGCAACCGTGGAGTCTTCAGCCACCGTAGGCCACCGCCCTTCAGCAGCCTCTTCCCTAGCTCCATCCACAACCGAAACCACTACACGAACCCGCAAGCGTAAGAGCCGTTGGGATACACCTGCAGATGAAACACAAGTCACCGATGACATGGATGCCCCCCCTGGTTTTTCAACCCCGTGCAATAACACCAAGATCCCTCATGTTGCTTCTTCTTCCAGACGAGAGAGAAACATGGGACCCACCTCTGGTTTCGTATCGGGCGAGCCGCAGCTGAGTTTCACCGCACTTGCCCCCGTTTCTTACGGTGTTCCCTCGTCTGTGATGGAGAAATTTGGAGTTCTCCGGGGAGAAGTTCGCAGAGGGTGGACTATGGCTCCGGGCGTACCGTTCTCTCCTTTTCCACCGTTGCCACCGGATCCCGAGAACTCGGTGGATCGTTCGGTTTCTGGTGTTGAGTCCTCTGCAGCATCGAGTGGTGTAATCGGTCAAAAACGTGCTTTCACGTGCAGCAGCGATGTGGATGAATCGGAGACGAATGGCTCTGGTGGCCTGGGAAGGAAATATTTTAAGCAGCAGAAGTGGAATACTAATACGAAGTCCTTACCACCACCGTGGATCCGAATGAGAAGTGGTTCGGGTAATAATTCGCAGTGACTTGAAAGGGAGGAGACATGCGAATTGATTCATGTGTTATTTTCTTCTTGTGATACTGTAGTACTTATTATATTACTCTTAACGATTCTTTATTATAATCATCATTTTATGGATTCTGATAATATCACCACCAAGCTTTGCATGTTTTTTGGTTATGTATTTTTTGATGCAATGCTAGTAGAGGCAAATGTGGATGGATGTTTTTGCAAATTTGTGACGGCGATATATTCAGTAAGTTGCTCTTTAATTATTGTAGCGATTCAGTAAGTCGCTCCTTAATTATTATAGCGATTTCTAGCCATGGACAGCGTTCGACCCAAACCTTTTATTTACTCGAAAACCTTATAAACGCAGACATAATAAACCCCAACTCGTATAGCGCAAAAAAATGTCGACTTTGTCATCAACAGAAACACGAGAGCCCGCGTTAGGCCCCAATCGCGAAGAAGAATCCATTGAAGAAGACGAAGAAGAAGACCTATCCTTCTCATCAGACTCGGAAATCAACGAGGCTTTGGACTATTTGGACGCCATAGACGAAGCCGGCGGCGGAACATTAGATGCTTCGTTTACTCCTACCCTGCACGCGAGGCGGCCTAATGCCCATGGTGGCCTTCACTCTCGGCCCAATGCGTCTTCGCTTCAGCCCGTGTCCAATAAGTCTCAGAAGCTTGCGTATCACATCAGGGCTTCGCCGTTGGAGGTAAAAAAAATTTCTTTGTAATTTATGGTTTTTGATTTTCGAGTGGTTATGTGGTGCGGCTCCTGGGTTGTCTGGTTGTGTTATCTGTACATTTGGTGGTGTACGCGGGTTCTTTTTCGTATGAATTGGCGGATTGTGTTGATTCTCTTAATTTCTAAAGAAAATGATACAAGAAAATTCGTGTTTCCCAAAGTAGCTTTTCATCATAATTTGTTTAATAGTGAAGTATTTGTGTTTGATGCCTCGTAGCCACCTCAACTGCGTCCTGTAATTTTTTGCTGAGTTGGATGAGAGATCTCTCTATAAGATTGTTCTTCATCTCACCTTTTACTTCATTAATATTTTATATGCAAGTGTTATATATACTTCAGAAGTCACTTAATTTGTGCAGGAATGGGAGGGTAGGGTAAAGATTGGGATGTCAAATTCCGTCACAACTGCTATCCGTGGCAGTGTTCGTGACATGGCCATTGGAAAGACTAAAACCACTGAAAAAGCTGACCGGGCTACTGTTGAGCAGGTAGATATTATATGAGAGAGATTCTCTGAAAGTCCTTTATACCTTCTGCCAATTCTATTTTTAATGCAGTCATTAGCTTCAGATTCGTCTGTTATGTATTAAATGGCTTCTTTGTTACAGGCAATTGACCCTCGCACCCGTATGGTATTGTTTAAAATGCTGAATAGGGGTGTATTTAATGATATCAATGGCTGCATCTCAACTGGAAAAGAAGTATGTTCTTTACGTCTATCTTATTTATTGTGTTGGCATTATTATTGTTTGTTATGTTTTAAATTCAACTCCCAAAACTTTTTTCCAACTCTCATTGGTTTCATTTTGAGACAGGCTAACGTGTACCATGCTACTAAAGCTGATGGACAAGAACTAGCAATCAAGGTTTACAAGACTTCAGTTCTTGTATTCAAGTATGCCTGCCACTTCTTTTACGACAACACTGAAATGGATGTAGTTTTACTCAATTTTTTGATGTGATATATCCCATGATGCAACAGAGACAGAGATCGGTACGTACAAGGTGACTACAGGTTCCGATATGGGTACTGCAAGCACAATCCTAGGAAAATGGTGCAGACATGGGCTGAGAAAGAGATGAGGAATCTGATGAGGTAACGTTTTGTTTGTTTGCTGGCCTACTTTTGATGGCAATTTCAAAAGTTCTCTCTTGTACTACAGAAAGCCTGCAAATATTTTACATCTATTGATGGTACCTTGACTTAGTTGTTTGAGAATAGACTAAAATAAACTTTTTTTCTTGCTTAAATTACGTTCTTACTGATCTGAGATAAATAAACTGAAACTAGTATAGACGACATTGTTTTTCTATGATATGTTTTTTGCTGAACTTGCAGGCTTAGAGCAGCTGGAATTAGGTGCCCCCTTCCAATTCTACTGAGGCTTCATGTTCTGGTCATGGAGTTCATAGGTGTGTACTGTTATGAGTATATTGATTGATGATTAAAATTCTTGGTAGAATGTCAATTTCATCGAAGTTGATTAAACTTTTCTTACAAACAGGCAAAGAAGGTTGGGCTGCTCCCCGGCTTAAGGATGCTGACTTGTCTCTAGACAAGCTACGTGAAGGCTATCTCGAGGTAAGCTTGTTTGATGAATTCAATCTTTTTACTTTATTATAATGTATCTTTTTTTTTTCTTATCGATACAAGTTATGACAACCTTTGTTTGTTTCACTGCCACCCTTTTGTTCATTGCATCAGATGATTTTGGCGATGCGAACACTGTACCAAAAATGCAAACTTGTGCACGGAGACCTAAGCGAGTACAACATACTTTATTACGAGGTGACATCGCGTTATAAAAACCATTATTCTGCAATTGTTGCACGGATATCTTTAATGCTTTTATCTGTTTTCTAGGGTCACTTGTACATTATTGATGTTTCACAATCAGTTGATCTCGATCATCCTTATGCGTTCGATTTCCTTAAAGAAGATTGCAAGCATGTTTCAGTGAGTGTTTCTCATTATGCTACTTTCTCCATGCTATTCTTTTATCCTAAGCAAGGTTTGCTTATCTTGTACTCTTCCTTCTATGTTCTTACAGGACTTCTTTGAGAAACATGGTGTCGCTGTAATGACAAATAAGGAATTGTTTGATTTCATAACGGATAGTACTATTGCCGACGATTCTGTGGATTGTTATTTGGAGGAGGTATCAATTGGTTATTATATGAATGATCTTGAAATTTCTCGTTATTAACTTCTTTCTGTGTGTATCTGTTTTCATTGTTGTTCAACTTTTTCTTCTCAGATGCAACGGAAAATATTGGCTAGAGGCGATGTGATCTCTGCAGAAGACGAAATCGCTGACCGTGTCTTTCTTCAGGTCTGATTCTGCTCAGACGAGATTCTTACCATATTTCTATCAGCAATCTATCATATTTTTACACATACAAATAGATTGGATAATTCTATTGTTTTATGTTTTCGTTTTCTGTAGTCATATATACCGAAGACTTTGGATGACGTTAAAAACGCAGAAGAGGACGTGCAACGCATCATCAGTGGAAAGGACACAAAGGAAATGTATTATCAAACTGTTACGGGTCTGAAGAAAGTGCTTGCCATAGCTGACTCATCTTCCTGGGTAGAAAACAAGCACGAGCCTCAGAAGCCGGTGGAAAATGATTCAGAAGCAGATACATTGATTCCTAATTCCCGAGACGAAGAATCAGAAACTGAATCGAAAGAAAGTGAAGATGATGATGAGACAAGTGACTCTGAGTTGTCAGATTCTGCAAATGGCGATAAGCAGACACCGCTCGATCGAAAGGCAGCGAGGAAAGTAAACAAGAGGAAGGTTAAAGAAGAGAAGAGGGAGGCTCGAAAGAACAAAATCCCCAAGGCTGTGAAGAAGAAAAAGAAGAAGCTGGCTAAAGCAAAGAAGTACCGTTGAACGAGTGAGCAACGGTAAGCCCCCACTCTCGTTATAGTAATGTGTTTGAATATTTAGCTGGCAGCAGATAGTTAAAAAGTTCCTTTTTTTCCTACTACTTCCTGTTTGAGATTGTTGATTGACTGGTGATTCTCACCAATTTTGCTGCATAATTTATATATTATTTTAAAACTTTGAATCGGATGACTTATTCATCATCATGTTATCTCTTTGTGCGTGTGTTTATCCCGTTTCGAGCTAGGAATTTATCGTTCTCACAACATGCCTCGCAATTTTTACACGAAATACGCAGAGATGTCATTACATGAGTTATCCATTCAAACACTTTCTTTGGAAAACAAGGAACATGCCAATAGAATCTTAGGCATGTCTGCGAATAATTTCCTGCATTTATCTTCCTTTATAGACGATTTCATCGTCATCAACATCGAATGCTGGGTTACAAAGGCACCTGAAAAGCCTCCCTATGCCCTGTCATTTGCATTCAAAACAAGTTTTTCTACCTAAATATCTGGTAATAATAACAAGTTGATTTTCTGATACATAAATTACTGCGTACTTTTATTGTACTTATTACCTGTGTAAGTAACGGTGTGCGATAGTTGAGCGATCGCGGCGACTCATCTTCATCGCTGCTCTCCGAAGTGCTATCATCTCCTTCTTCAGTAGCCATCTTCTTCTTCGATGTTTCAGCATTTTGCATATGCTTCTGATTCTGAATACAAGCACAGAAAAAATATACTTATTACAGCATTTCCACCTATGTAAGTGACCATATATATCGTGTTAGGAAGGAACATAAATTACCTGGAAAATCTTTCCGAGGCATTTCAGAGCCAAAGCTCGAATCTTGAGTTCCTCCTTCCTCACATTGTTCTCCAGCAGCACCTGAGGAAACAACAGCAACCGAAAATCTAAGGCGAACCCGTGTAATTTGATGAGCAAATTATCACAGATCATAAAAAATTTCAGAGGCTCACCATTTGACACACATGAGCTAGTGTTATTTCGATGTCCACCACATTCAATTTCCACAGAGAGCTCATAAGATTATCTTTGTTCTGCAGCAAATGCGTTTCGATGCTCTTCTCCTGAACATTTTCTTCCGTCTTAAACTGGCGTCGCATGTCTTCTTGAATTTGCAGCAGCTGAAAAGCACCTGAAGGAAAAATCTCAAACAGTCGTCAAATTAACTTGAGAAGCCCACAGAAAAAAAGAAAGAAAGAAACCTTTAGCTGCTGTAAATTGTGATTTCCAGAAATGCCCTTTATTGCGAACCCACTCGGCCACGAAGGGGACCCCTAAGTAGATGGCTTTCTTACCGAGCTGCTGAGCTGCTTGTCTAGTGTATATGTACCCAATTGTATGCAAAACCTCGGATCCAAAAGCTGGGGAACATATATAGTTGTAATATTTGCATGACAAAAAACACTTAAATTACTTGGGAAAATTATGTTATTGGCTTGAACTTTGTACCTGCTTTCGATAGCCTCTCTGCTTCGGATTCAGCATACCGTAAGAAGCCTTCTTTGTCTCCACGGACATAACGGTGGAGAAAATCCCGCAGTTTTCTCGCAAGTTTTTCTTCTCTCTCTCTTTGGATAACCTTGATTGAAAGGAAAAAAAAATAGTGTAAGTTAGTTTAGAATGAAACTAGATATCATTGAATGGAAAAAAAAAATCTTAACTTTATCATCACCTTGAGTCTGTCATGTAAATTGTCGGGATTTTCGTTTTCAGAAGAGAATTCAGTGGAAGCCATCGAGGCCACAGCTAAATGACCAATGTAGTCTTCGAAAAGCTCGCTCCCGAATAGAAGAGCAAAAACCGCAGTTGGATCGAGCATCGTTTCCCTAAGAAGAAGAAGATCGACCAGTTAAGAAGATTATTACAATGCTATTCTTATCACGATTTTTTGCAAGAACGCATATTTCTTGAAAAAGAAAATGGATTATTACTTAGATATACAGTTCTTTCCATTGCGATCGTATGCGTCTCTCTGAAGTGGATCACTCAAAACTTGATAAGCTTCGCCTAATACCTACATAGTTAATGCAACTACCTCGTTTCAATAAAACAGATGAATCAAGAAAATCAACGAGATAGAATAATCAGGTTGAAAATTTGCCTGAAATCTTTCGGCTGCAAGAGGATCATTTGGATTTTTATCAGGGTGCACTTGTCTAGCCTGCAAATTGGAGGAAAATGGATCAAAAACTCAAGCAATAAGGATAAAAATCACAGCTTTCTTGCAAAAAAATGCTGAAATGAAATAAATGACTTCATAAGGGATGCCTTTGCATGAGTACAATACATGCTTTTCTGTTCTTTGAAACATCATCAAACTTATGCAATAATACCATTGATCTACGTGTGCATAAGGCCATCAATAAATCTCCATACCTTAAGATAGTAAGCCTTGCGAATATCCACCTCAGATGCGGAGGGATCAACGCCAAGAATGTCATAATATTCAGCTTCTTTAACCATTTTTCTTCCTCTTTCAGTTCCCTCAATCTATTTTTCTGACCAGAGAAAAAGCTCTTCACGCATATCAAGATAATGTATAAAAAAGGCAAGAAGCTGAGAGTCTTGATTGTGCGAGAGTGTGTGTGCAAGAAAAGGTGGGCATGTGGATGGAGATTAGTGCCCAAGTGATGCTTTGTAAGCCTTTACAGTTCTTTCTTAATATTTTTTAATATGAATATTAAAGTGAATGCTTTTTTGTAATAAAAGCTTCTTCCCGGGAGGAAAACAGTTTCCTTTTTACTACTGCAACTTGGTGGCTCATATCATTTTGAATGAGTTGTCTGCTCTCAATATACCCCCACTTTTTGATTTATTATTGCAAGCAAACTCATGAACATGAATATTTTCAATACCCACCAAGAGAAAGATTTGGCAATAAAAATTCATATCAGAAAAAAAAAAAAAAAAAAACTATATCCATGCACGGCGTTACACTGATTGCTGTGCTCTATCCCTCACCAAAATCATTGTGCCCACCAAAATCATTGATTTCTTGGACCCGTTGGCGTCGATGCTTTAGAGCATAACTGCACTTACACCGGTTATTTTTTCGGAGCCCGTAGCTGAGAATGCAACTCGGAGTTTTTCAGCCTTTTCCCACTTTTCAGAAGCAGCATATATGTTACACAACAACACGTAATGAGCATCATCACGGGAATTTGGCCCGCGATTGAGCTTCCCGATAAATTCCATCACCTTCTCCGTCATAAAAGCATCCGAATAATTTCTACAAGAACCAAGCAAAGCCCCAAGAATCACATCGTTCGGTGCCATAGGCATACATTGCACTAAATTCAAGGCCTCCTGCAATTTCCCTGCACGTCCCAGCAAATCCACTAGACAACCATAGTGCTTTACGTTAAGGTTTACCCTGTAATAATTTTCCATCTTAGCAAACGTTACTAAGCCTTCTTCAACGAAACTCCCGTGTGCACACGCGGATAGAACCGATAGGAAAGTGATGGAATCTGGCTGAACTTTAGAATCCTCCATTCTTGCGAAGAAGTTGATTGCTTCTCTGCACCGCCCGTGAATTGCAAGCCCCGTGATCAAGCTGTTCCAAGTGGTGGTGTTTTTCAATTCAAGTCCTTCGAATATTAGCATTGCGGTTTTCAAGTCCCCGCATTTTGCGTACATGTCGAGCAACCCGTTGAGGACGAATTCGTTTAAATCGATCCCTTTTTCCAAGATCAAATCGTGGACCCTTTTACCGGTTTCTAGCATCCCCGATTGGGCACAGGCTGATAAAATGCTTGCCACTGAGATTTCGTCTGGCTCGAAACCTTCTTCCCTCATCCTCGTGAAAGCATTCAATGCTTCGTGGTACATCCCGTTTTGAGCAAAACCCGAGATCAATGTGTTCCAGTGGACCAAATTCCTTGAGCTCATCGAATCGAAAACCTCCCTTGCCTTCTTGATGTCTCCGTTCTTGAAGTAGCCTCGGATCATCACTGACCATATGTAGAAATTCCTCTCAGTCATTTGCTCGAACACCTCGCCAGCACCATCCATGTCACCGTTGCTAACGTAGCCATCGACCATCACGGTCCACGTGACAACGTTCTTCAGCTTTTCAGGGACGCTATTGAAGAAGCGCCTCGCAGCTGCCAAATCTTTGTTTCTTGCGAACCCGTCGACCATCTCGTTCCACGTCACCGATGTCTTGCGTTTCATCCTCTGAAACAGTTCCACAGCACGCAGAGTGTCTCCGCTCCTCATATACCCGCAGATCATGGCGTTCCACGTCACCACGTTCCTCACGGGAATTTCATCGAACACCTTCCTCGCACTTGACACGTCCTCGCACTTGCCGTACATGCCGACCAACGAAGTCCCCACCATCACGTCGAGGTGAAAGCCGCACTTCAAAGACTCGGAGTGCAGCGTCTTCCCGAGGCGTGGCAGCGAAAGCGAAGCGCATGCTTTGAGGACCAATGGGACGGCGGTGGCTGTAGTTCTGGCGCCGTTGATGCGGTTGTGGACGTAAATCAAGATCGCCGATTTGGGCTTTTTCTGGGCTATGCAGTCTCTTATCGAGTATGTCCACCTTGTTGATGATGGGTCTTCACCGGTCAACGAGAAGGTCTCAGCTCTTGATCTTTGGTCAACGTTTTCCGACAAGGTCGCCGCTGGTTTCATGTAAAGATGTTTCACTGGCTCCCGACAGGTGTTCCGTGTTGGGAGTTATACTAGGATGAATGACACTTAAAGTCCTCCAACTAATATACTTTATCAAATGGACCCCAAAGGTTTTTAATAGAGTAAAAAATAGAAGATACATGCAATGCATACAATTAATACGTACATCCACCGATTCACAGCAAGTTCAATGTTCTTTATTCAAACATCATTCAATTACAATGAATATATCATATATCAATTATAATTTCAGGATCTCATTCTCAACCCTCAAGATCACGAGGAGCACTATTGATCTCTTTGTTCTTGCCATGAACGTGGCTTGTTGTACCACCAACACGCTTGTAGATATCTTCTTCTTGATGCTTATCGTCTTCGAAAGAGATGGCAACGGCCTTTGATCCATGTGGGCCCTCGACTACATCGCCCTTGACTCTGAGATGCTCATCTTTGTGTATCACCTCAGTTTCTCGCACAGGTTTCTTCCTCCATGACCTGATCAAGAACCACAATGCAGCTACGCAGCATCCAAAGAAGAAGAAGCAGCCAAAGACTCCGAACACAACTATAACAACTGTTGGGGCATTGCTCAGTGAAGAAGAGGCCATTTTTTAGTGTTTTTTTTTAAGCTTTGAGATGGTGAGGATTGTGAGCTTTTGTGGTGATTGGAGCTGATTCATTGTGGCTTCTTTATATATAGTAGTGGATAATGATTCATGCTTGTGTTTTGACTGTTCTTGCAAGAAACTGAAGACTTTGAAGGAATTGAAGACTTGACTCGCATGTTAAGTTTTCGTTATCTTGGCCTTCATTGTAAACAAAAACGCTGTTGAAAATAGAGACAGGAATATATTAGACTTCTTCGAAGAAAACCGTGCATGTTCTTGTGTAATAAAACCTTGATAAAAAAGGTTTTCAGGGCCTCAGAAATCATTAATTAAAGGATCAAAGAAACAGTTATACATTAACGTCGATAAAATGCGGTATTGGCCCATACCGCTGAAAAGCCCGTGGCCCGCTCTAAATATATCCGTTAAGCATCTCTCTCCATCTCTCTCAACGGGCCAACGGCTATTTCTCTTCCCCAATAATAAAAGAATCAAGAATAGGAAAGCCACAATCTTTTCCCTAAATAGAAAAAATAATCACAAAATGGAAAAACTGATCTGCCATGCACCTTCGACACCGCCCATTAAGCCATGGCGCGCGACTCCGTCGAATCCTCGTTCCGACGTGGAAATCCCGGAAACGACGTCGTCGTGGGATGACGTCGCCGGATTGGAAGACCAGCAGAGGAAGTGCCTGAAGCGTCTCCACGAGAAGGGCGTCTTGTGGCGCCATCCCCGAGACGGATTTCTCTCCGCCGTATTCTGCCTGTCTTACGGCGGAGAGGTCGCCCCCGACGGAAACTGCCTCTTCACGGCAATGCAGAGGTCGATCGACGTCGAAGACCTAACCCCACGCGACCTCAGGAAGAGGGCCGTCGAGAGCTTCCTGCAAGATCTCGACAACGCCGATCAAGAAACCAAATCGCAAATCGACGCCGCGATTAAGAACATGTACGCGCCGGATCTGAGCTCCGGCTGGGGCGTCCACATCGTTCAGCAGATTAAGCTCCTCGCGAGGAAGAGAAACCGCGGGTCGATCGACGCCGACATCGACGAGCTCGTCTCATTCGGAGGCATGCCGAGGGAAATCGCGGCCGAGGTTGTCTACAGAGAACGCTGCGTCGCCGTAGACGACGGCGACAGCTGGGCGAAGTACATGTCCGTGTCGGGCTCGCCCGACGACGAGTACGACATCGTGACGCTGCTGTACACGGAGGAGGGTTTCCTCACGGTGGACGAAGACAGGGACGGCAAAGCCGCAGCTTTTGGAGACGACGTCGCTATCGAGTGCTTGGCGACTGAGTTTCAGAGAGAGATCTACGTCGTTCAAGCTCACGGAGCCGACGGCATGGTGGAGGAGGACGACTGCGTCTTCTTCTTGCCGCATTGGCCGAGGTGTGAGATTCTGAATCCGCCGCTGTTCTTGTTCATGAAGGGGACGGGGTGGTCAGGAGCCGGCGCTGACCATTATGAGCCGCTCGTGGCTCGGAGGATGCTTGTTTCGCACGACAAGGTGGCGATGGTGCTCTAATAGTGCGGGGAGAGTTTAGTGGATCTCATCTGTGTGGGTGTTGATACTTTCTCTTCTTTTTCTGGGATTCTTGGTGCTGATTCGAGTTTTTTAGTTCTTTGGGTTCGTTCTCTGTGGATTCGAAAGCTTTTGTTGGCTTCTTGTGAATAGTTGGTATAGTCTCTGTAGTTTTAGCCAACCTTTCTGAGGATGTGTAAAGCTAACTGTGGTGAGGTTAGATGAATCACTGTAATGGAAATGATGATCTTGATGCTGAGAGTACTGTGAAAGATGTCCACTTTTGGGGGTTTTAAAAGAATGACATTTCACCCAATTTCAATTTTTTGAAAAAATGGTCTCGATTTTTAGTCAACGAGCTTAATTTTACTGCCTTGAAATTGAAACCCATTAATTTCAGAGTCTGAAAATCCACGTGAGTTCTGAATTGGGCCTTGACTCAATTGGTAGGGAAGAAGAAAGCTCACCAGTGCTCGTTTTTTCGGCCCAAAATTAAGGAAATCTCTCCGAAACGACGACAACCACCGTATCGGCGGTGGAGAACTCAATTTACCAGTCAGTCGATTTCCCTTGATTCACCGTTTGTTCGATGTAATTCTCGTCGTTTACCATGCTCTCTCTATCCCGAAATCTCGTGCATCAATTACTCTTCAAGAACCCAGCTCGCTGCATCCTCCGTTCAATCATTTCCCAACGTCAAATTTCTCAATCAGTTAAGCCCTCAGAGGTCGCTGATTCAGCAAACCTCTCTTCCTTTTCGAGCGAACAGCCTAATTTTTCAATTATCGCCTTTAATCCTCGCGGGACATTTAACAGCACGTATGCCGCTTGTTTCCGGCATTCGTGGGTTACATTCTATTCTACAAGAGCATATATAGGGCCTATATCGAGATCTTTGAGGAGGAGAATCAGCAAAAGAGCCAAAGCTGCTGCTAAGCCTGTTTTGAATCAAGCCCTGTTTCAAGCAGCTAAGTCGCAGCTCTCACCTCGATTCACTAACGAAGAACTTCATGACCTCATGGTCTCAATCGATGACCCCTTGGTTTGTTTTGAGCTGTTTAATTGGGCTTCACAGCAGCACAGATTTAGGCACGATGCGCTTACGTATCACATCACTGTAAGGAAGCTTGGAGCCGCGAAGATGTATGAGGAAATGGATGTTATCGTCAACCAGGTTCTTGCTGTTCCTTCTATGGGCTCTGAGCCTCTTTTCAACAGCATGATATATTATTTCACCGAAGCTAGAAAAATGGTCAGAGCAGTGAATATTTACAAGCATATGCATGGGTCTAAGAAATTGGATTGCAGGCCGAGTATAAGAACTTACAACATACTGTTTGCAGCCTTTCTGAATCGGGGAAAGAATTCTTACATAAATTATTTGTACATGGAGTCCGTTAGATCCCTCTTCAAGCAGATGATCGATGACGGTGTGGAGCCTGATGTTTTTTGTCTGAATTGTATGATCAAAGGGTACGTGCTTTCGCTTCACGTAAACGATGCTCTGAGGATTTTTCATCAGATGGGTGTGGTTTACAATTGTCAGCCCAACTCGTTTACGTATAATTATTTGATCCACGGGTTGTGTGCTCAGGGTCGGACTAAAAATGCGAGAGAACTTTGTGATGAGATGAAGAAGAAGGGCTTTGTGCCTAGTAGTAAATCTTATAATTCGCTCGTGAACTCTTTGGCTCTTGAGGGGGAAATTGATGAGGCGGTACAGTACCTGTGGGAGATAGCTGAGAAACAGAGATTGACAGATTTTATTACTTACCGTACCGTGTTGGATCAAATGGCCCGTCAAAGGACGACTAGGGATGCTTTGAGGTTGTTGCAGGAGTTGGAAGACAAAAAACATGCCGATGGGCTTACATACAAGAAGCTTCTCTATGAACTGGAAGATGGTTCCCAGAGCTATAACAGAGGAAGTTGATTCGTTTTTTCAGTATTGTGGGTGTAAGAAAGCTTCTCTTATGTGCTTACTACTAAAACAAGCAGTGGATGCGTGTCTTAGATCAAGGATCTATATATGCTCTTGATAAAAGAAAAGAAGCAAATAAGTTAGCCTGCACGGGACAAAGATTGAGCTGCGGTGATCAAATATTGTTCTTGATGGCGGCAGCTGATGATTCAAGGTTCAGGGCGTAGACATGGTTAGTATGTTTTAATTTCGTAAAGATGTTAAATTACGTGATTTAGAGTGAATTAGGGACATTCTTATAATCTTAATTAATTCCTCCATGCAGCATCAGCTTAAATCGAAACAGTGCTTCACCTACGCCTGAAACTCATCAAATGTTACATTTCCAATCTTCTTTTATATCAATGATATAAATCATTACAATGAAAATCCTCATCATCTTCATGGGCCCTATAGGCATACACCGTGCGTGCAAATTTAGTCGAATGCGATTGGTACTACTATAGAAACTAGTACTTATTCCATTGAATCAGCAATATTCTGTGCAAGCTTAGCATACTCCATAGCAACCTTGTTCTGTGCTTCAACTTCAGCATTCTTTGTCTTCGTCTTTTTCAATGCCTTAACACAGCGGTTGATCTCAATCTTAACCAACTCCGCATCGTAGGTTACCAACTGAGCCTCGGATTTTGCTTCTTCAGCAAGCACGTTAAGCTGAGTAAGATAGCCCTTGTATGCTTTAATGCAATCTGCAACAGCTTGTTTCAGACCAGCTTTACCCTTCCCATCTTTTGACAGCTTATTCAACAAACTCAACGTTTCGTTCCCGAATTTTATCGCCCTCTCCACCGTTATATCTAACAGTGCCTGGTTGTCTTTTGCCTTTCTGCTTTCGGGACTCGATCTCAGTACCTCTAGGCAGAAAGTTTTCTTTACCTCGAGCCTTCTTGTGATGCAAAAGTGGTTGGCGTAGTGGTACGGTGAGCCTACTGATGATGACGGTGATGACTTTGGTGCGGGTTTCGGTTTTGTTGAAGATGTTGAGTTTGACTTTTCATCAGGTTTTGGTGTTGATTTCCCATCTGTATTTGGATTAGGGCTCGATCCCGGTTTTGATTCGGGACCCGGCTTTCCATTAGACTTTGGATCTGGTTTTGATTTAGGATCTGGCTTTGCATTAATCGGGTCTGACCCTGGATCTAACTCTACTTTAGGACTTGATTTTGCTTCAGGGCCTGAATCTGGTTTTGGTTTGAGATCAGGCTTTGAATCTGGTTTTGGTTTTGGATCTGGCTTTGCATCAGGGCTTGAATCTGGTTTTGGTTTGAGATCAGGCTTCTCGTTAGGGTTTGAATCTGGTTTAGCTACTGATTCGGGATCTAAGTCTTCATCAGGAAGGGAATCTTGTTGTGATTTGGGATCTGGATTATCGTTAGGTTTTGATATGGGATCTGGCTTATCGTTAGGTTTTGAAATAGGATCTGGCTTATCGTTGGGTTTTGAGTCTGGTTTCGATATGGGTTCGGGCTTATCGTTAGGTTTTGAGTCTGGTTTTGGTACGGTAACCGACGATGCGTTGAGGTTCGAATCTGGTTTTGACTTGGGATCTGATGTAGCGTTAGGTTTTGAATCTGGGTTCGGTATGGGATCTGGCTTCGCATTAGGCTTTGAATCTGGTATGGGATCTGGCTTAGCATTAGGCTTGGAATCTGGTTTGGGATCTGGCTTTGCATCAATAGGGTCTGAATCGAATTCTAATGTATCGAGGCTTGATTTGGGGTCCCACTCAGTGTTAGGTTTTGAATCTGGGTTCGCTTTGGGATCAGGCTTGATAGGGTTCGATCGCGGTTTCAACTCAGGATCCGGCTTCGCACCAGGGCTTGCTTCAGGCGAGCCTCGTGAACTAGGATCCAGGCTTTCTTGGGGCGGTTGCGGTGGTGGCGATATGTGCGTTGAATTTGATTTTACCACATCTTCTTTAGAGTCAAGTGGAGTTGTGGAATTTAATAGCTCTTGTTTGGGATCTTTCTGGGCATGAATAGGTGGAGATAAAAGAATGAATGAACAAAAAACTATGCTCAGAAATAGCATAGAGGAGGAGGCATTGTTTTGAGGATTGCTCATGTCGATGGATTGATCTCGTGATCTGCCTTGGCTTGGATTTTTCAAATGGTGGGTGCCTATTCATCCAGTTTATGAGTTGATCAAGAATTGAATGGAAGTATTGTATTCCATATTTCGGTTATACTATTACATCTAAATGCAGGCGTTTCAGGAAGCAAGAGTTGTAACAATACTATGAAACATTGTTATCTCCTTTTTTCCAGTTACCAAAATGTTACATTGGACGGTTTCATATGTAAATGCTACATTTATATTCGAGAATTATGTTTGCTGAGTAAGACCTCAATACATACCAATGGAAGTAAGAAGCTAAAGACAAGGAGAAAAACTTGAAGAGGTCTTTGTGGGGAGATCATAGGATTTCACCTATAAGCCTATCAAATACCTAGAGTAAGCATATGTCATACATAGATATGTCATAGTCGTAAATGGCAGGCGATTGCATCAGCTCCGGGGTTTACCTGGTCCTAAAGACTCGGGTTCCCAGAACAACAATAAAAAAAAAGAAAAACATTCAAAAAGGATATGCTTTGAAAAATATTTACTTGATTTATGTATATGATTACATGGATAATGGAAGAAGCATCCTTCTTCTTTTCTTCCTGGCCAGTCTTACTTGCTTAGTTATTCTAATGCATAGAAGCAAGAAAAGCATACTACACAAAAAGATCAAGGCAAGCTTCAAGTGCCTATGATACAGAGAAACAGCTGAGAAAACAAAGCAAGCTATGATGATGAGTTCCCATATGACATAAATGGCCACATCAACCCTGTATATAGAAGAAAGGGAAGAAATTGAAAAATTGTCATACAGAAAAAAAAACACACAAATATGTAATTTATGTAATCCAGCTAGGAGATGCTATGGCCAAATCACAACAAAATCAAGACAAATATCAAATCCGATCGGATACAAAGTTATAGGAGATGAGCTATCTTTCCTAACATGCCAAAGAACGTATACAAAGCCTCCAGAAATTCAGCAGTAAATAAGCTCAAGCGACCATGGATCCGATCAGAAAAAAAAAATTGGAAAATACCTCGAATAGGCTACATTTGAGGTGGAAGAGAAAAGAGAAAACGAAGCCCAATCGCGTTTGTTCCTTAGCTGATACTCTCTGAGTTGTTCCGCCAGATTCGACCGCGTGATCATCCTGGAATATTCCCACGCGCCGTCGCGGCGATTCGGCGAAGTGTGGGAAAATGGAATGGATTGGCTTATCAGCAACGTTCACCGTTCGAGACCTGCTTGTTAAAATTGAAGTATTAGCGTCTTTTGTGGCATCTGAATTTCCTTTTACTTGCGGCCCAGTATCGTTGGGCCTAAAAATTTTTATGGGCCTATAGTAGCCCAGACGCGGTATTTGTTATGAGTAAAATAAAACAATAAGAAAAGGTTAAAATATATCTTCCTCGTCGTCGCTTTTCATCTTGCGTCGTTTAGTTTTTCTGCCAGAATTCGCCATCCGTTTTATATCAGCTGGTTTGTGTAGAAAATCTAGATCATCTGGATGAACAATGTCTCTGCAAGGCTGAAGCATCTTAGCTTTCGTTTTCCTTCGTTTGCCTTAAAATATTGGTTACATTTTTACATGTTTTCGTCGCCATTGTTCAGAGAAGCTTTGAACTGGAAGTTGTTTGAGGTCAATATACGTCGGTTTTGGTAATTTCTGATTTTCTGTTTTACTAGTTATGTTTTCTTGTTCCATCGTCATCGAAACCGCTAGGCATAAATTTCGATCGTGACATTGAGGAGTTTATGGAACGTTTCGACGACCATGCAGGCGTAGTACGATTGCATTCGTGCCACTTATCCTAGACGCCAATCGTTATTTGCGGTAGATTTCCTCGGGGTGATTGTTTTGTTGAACTGATTTCTTCTTCGAGGAAAATTTGGTTCTCGTGTTTTTTGTAGCAGATAGAGTTTACGTGTCTTCTATAGCCTGATTATTGTACGTTGCATATTTGAATGTGGCTTGCATACCTCGATTTACATTTCGTTTCCTGGTGGTTTAAAATCTGGCATTGATTTCTGAAGTTTACTGGTAGCATTTCGGGGAATTATTTTTTTCCTTAACTAATCTATGTTTTCCGTGAATTTTGGCAAGTTTCTAATCAACTCCGGTGCAGGTCAAGGTAGATTTGTGATTATTTTTTTTGTTGACTTGTCTGAGGCACTTGAATTAGAAATGGTTCTCCCGTAACATTTTAATTTAGTCTCATGTTTCATTTAGTCCTGTACCCTAATTGTTTGGTGATTACTGTTTTAGTTTGTTGCTCTAAAGTTACATGGAGAATCTGCAGCCTAGTGAGGGTTCAAGAAACAGTGGTGCGTCCGGTGGCAGTTCTACGTCGCTTCAACTCAATATCAAGACACTGGATTCCCAGATTTACAATTTTCCCATTGATAAAAATGTAATCATACGTAATCTGGTTGTAGTATTGTGAAAAGCATGTCAGTGACCGTGTGAGCCTCTCTATTCATATAATGTTCATCTTCTTTTTACTACTTGAAGAGATAAAAATTTATTTCACAGCCAATGACAGGCTTTGCCCGACTATAGAAGAAGTTTGATGTTATTTATCTTGGGAGCTTTATATTATCATCTGAACTATTTATGTATACTATCACAGATTAAGGTGTCCGCATTTAAGGAGAAAATTGCCATTCAGTGTGGCGTTCCTGTTGGCCAGCAGCGGCTAATTTTCAGTGGGAAGGCTTTGAAAGATGATCATTTTCTTTCTGAATATAGTATCCACATAGTCGTGTTAACGTATTCTGGAGCTAGACTGGGTAATGTCTGGTCACTTATCAAGTATAAACTGCTTATTAGGATGCTTGTTTCACTGGTTTGTTTTTTTGCGTCAAGGATCAGACATAGTCTCCCCGTCCTTGCATGCCACCACATCTAGCTTGAGCATTTGTTGCATATGCATGTCTTCTAAGTGAAAGTTTCTGTGTTGTTGTATCTTGCTGTAACTCCGACCACCGATTGTGTGACATTATTTTATTTTTTATTTTTTGTGTAAATTATCACAAATTGCATGATGAAATATAGCGAGCTATACAAGTATTTTTGTCAAGATTGTTCTCATTGGCGTGCCTGGTTTGTTTTTACCCTGCAAATCCTGTCTTTTTCCCTAGCATTCTCTGCTGACGACAAATGTCTGCATTTCTGTTGTGTAACCTTAACCACACAACATATATGGAAAACGGCGATACTCTACATTTGGTTGAAAGAGAAGCACAACCTTTGCTGTCATCGAACCCCGGAGAGGCAACTTCAAACAATGGCAACAGAGGTGCAGTTTGTTGAATTCTTATTTAGGTTTTACTCGTAATTCATCGGTGTGGGTCTAGTATAAGAATTATCTTGTTTTTTTTTTTACGTTGCCTTGTCTTTTCATTTACAGGGGAAGAACCTGGTGCTGGTAGGTTACACGATCGAATAGGAGCCTTAAATGTAGGAGACTCAGGAGAGGGTGGCATGCCGGATATGAGTCGGGTATGTTCTATTTGTTATGTGAGTGGTTTTTTGTGTTCAAGTGATCTATTGGATTTTTCCTCCCAGGTCCTTGGGGCAGTTCTGAACTCAGCTATTCCCATCCCGTCTCTGAATATGGTAGGTAATTATTCATTTACTTTTAGTTACTGTTTGTTTTAGTTGTACCTTCATCGACACTATTTTTTTTTTCAGCCAATTCCTGATTCATTGAACACACTTATGGAATTCATCAACAAGATGGAAGTTGTACTTCAAGAAAATGGTAATCAGGCTGTTTTTATTCTGTTCTTTCTTATTAATTTCATATGATTTCACTGACTGTATCAGTGTAGGCCCCCAACAGAACCAATCTCCAACTGCGGGTGGCAGCCAACCAACCATTCCGCTGCAGGCATATTCCCGTGGTTTACCAAAGATAGAGGCACTTACAACTGTCATTAGAAATACCCAGCGTCTTCTTACTGACCATTTCGTTCCAGCATTGTCTGTAAGTGCCATATAGAACAACTTACCTTTCTTACTTTCAAGCCATACACATGCATGAGACATGCCAGACATTAGTGATATGCATGAATAAGTATGGACCTATAATTTGCTGGTAATGCGGAATTTTGGTAGCACCAACCTTTTTGTAGTGGTTAAACATGTTCAATTGCCCAACGCAATCACATGGAAAGTCCAGGCTGAGCCTCTACAGTCCACTGTATTGAGATTAATTAGATTGACAGTGTTAGAAATGGATTCTTATTGAGTTAATGACGACGTGTGGTAGGTGAGTATGAGCAGCAGCATTAATTTCTGTGTATGTGCTAGTAGGTGATGATAGTTACTCTGTGATATCTTTTCTTATTTATTCTCATGGGGTTAGTTTTGATGTTTTGGCTTGCTTTTATTTCGCAGCGGACTGCAGGGCGCTTGGATCATGAGGGGTTCTCTAGTGATCCTGAGGTGAGGGGCCAAATTCATTCAGAATCAATGCAAACTGGTATCGCTATGCAACACTTGGGAGCGCTTCTCCTAGAGTTGGGGAGGACGACCTTGACGCTTCGCATGGGCCAATCTCCTGTATTTCTTGCTCCTTCGCAATTGAAGCTTGTTGTTTCTGGTTGCATATCGTTTCACTAGATTGTCATTTTATGCAGGATGACTCTTCTGTCAATGCGGGACCTGCAGTTTACATATCTTCATCTGGGCCTAATCCAATTATGGTTCAGGTTCTACTTAAAGTCCATGTTACTATAGCCAATTAACTAGTTCTCTATATAACATTGCTGCTACTGATTTGCTTCATACTTGCCATGACCCTGTCTCATGCTATGTTTTTGGCACCTGCTGCCTTTCTCCCAGCTTGAACTAGTTTTATTTTCTTCTGCTAATTTTACCTGTGGTCTATTCCACGTAAACCGTACGGTTTGTAGTGCTTGTTTTTTATATCATTTCCTCCTCGATTAGTTTGAGACTTGTGATATCCATCTTTGTCTTACATTGTAAGTTTATTATCATCTTAAATGCTTCGCATACTTGCTTTCCAGCCATTCCCACATCAAACAAGTTCTCTATTTAGTGGTTCAGCTGGTATCGCACGAAATACTGTAGCTATGGATCCTGTTGGTACTGGTGGCATTCCAAGAAACCTGAATCTCCATGTTCGTACCGGTATGTGATGTCTGTGAAATTGCATATCTAATGTCTTCCTCGTTATGCAGAGTTAAACTGTATGCTCACTGTTTTCAATGGAATTACTATAAACAGGGGCACCTAATTTGGAGGGTACCCAAGACGAACCATCAGGTACATGTCATGTATATTCTGGAATTTTCCATTCTAAAATTCACATTATATTACAAAACGTGTTGTGTTTTCCGCCCCAGAGGCCTGTTCAGATCAAGTACAACATGATAGGCCCAATTCCTTGTTACCTAATGCCACTAATGATGATGAAACAGTAAGATATAATTAAGTGTTTGGCCTAATTCCTTGTTTTCTAAACATTACCTTTTGTGGCATATTTGTAACTGGCCTTCAGCTGCCAGGTACCTAATGATAGAGATATATCAGGCCGTAAAAGCTCACATAGAGATCCTTCAACAAGCTCGAAGGGAGTCACTGGTGGCCATTCAGGTACATCATCCAAGTATGCTGAAAGTACCGAGGTATCCTCCAAATCGAGTGCTTATAATCCCGGTAACTCTTCAGGAGGTCTTCAGTCGTCGAAGGTAAATCAACTCGCATCTTTTTCTTTTTTTCGTATTTTCTTTATGCTGTAACTTTCTTACGTACCTTCTTTCTAAATGATCGCATGTTAAAACTTGTTAATCCCTTTCTTCTACTCACAATAACTCTCGACATGTTTGTGTAGAAACGAAGCAAGCAAAGAAAAAACCCAAGTAAGGACAGTGATGGTGCAAATAGAGCAGTAGGCCAACAGCTTATGCAGTCTATAGCAGCAGCAGGGGTGAACGACGATGACATAGCAGAAGCCATGTCTCAGATGCTGCACAACCCTTCCATCGACGGCTTATTGGCCGGAGTTTCGCAGCAAACTGGGCTCGGTTCACCAGATATGCTCAGAAACATGTTGCAGCAGTTCACTGAAAACCCCGCGATGAGGAGCACCGTGAATCAAATCGCTCAACAGGTCGATACCCGGGATCTCGAGAGCATGTTTTCTGGCATGGAACAAAGGGGAGGAGGGTTCGATCTGTCAAGAATGATGCAGCAGATGATGCCAATTGTGTCCCAAACTTTAGGAGGCACTTCGTCTCTTTCGCAGCTGAACCCTCCTCGCGTAGAAGAAGAAGAAGAAGAAGACTCCCAAAGCCATGCGAGGGGAGAGATTGACCCGGTTAAGAGTATTTTCCAGTCCCTGGTCGACAGTGCTATGTATCTCTCTGGCGATGAAGTAGGGGAAGATTTTGCAAACAACTTGGGCAATCAACGTGGAATTGTGCGGGTAAGAAAACGCGAACATTTTCCGAGTTTTTTTTTTTTTTCAGATCTTGTGATAACTCGTAACAACGCGATGGTCTTTATCGATATTTGTTTATATTGTTATGTGCTGTAGGAATTCATGGATATGCTTCAACGCGATGTAACGAGGAGGTTTCAGGAGGAATTGGGATCTTAGGAAATGCTAATATTATGTGATTTTGATTGGCAAATCAGAGATGCGTCAAGATACAGTTATTATCCTCAACACAAATAACACGCAAGGTTTGTTTGAATTATTTTACATATATATATATATATTATAGGAAAGATGTACTCAGTTGTCAGTCCAAGCTGCACCCACCATCTTCGCCATGAATGCGTATCTGTCCGCAGCTTCATCAATCTGATGGTCGAAGAAGACATTAGAGTTTATACACATACATTGAAATTTGAAGGAACAAATTGTTGACCCAAAATTGGATGTTCAACTTACAATTTTATGAGTTGGCTTTCCAGCACCGTGCCCTGCTTTACGTTCGATTCTTCCAACTATCGGATTTGAATTACGTTGACTGTTTTCCTTACTCAAATGCTGCATTGTCTGTAAGTACAAGGCATAACATTGTGTTAGTCAACACACAAAAAGAGATTGAGTTTCATAGTGTACTCACAGCCAAGAACTTCAGTGAGTGAAGTGGAACGACGCGGTCATCGTGATCGGCTGTTAGCAGCATGGTGGATGGATAATTAATGATCTCACCGGAAGATTTATCCCTTTGTATCCCGACATTATGCAACGGCGAGTACCTTATATGAAGAGAGAATAACACATTGAAATAACATAGTACTTATGTTGATATCGTATGTGTAAGGATGATAGTTGAAAGAAACAGACTTGATTAGCCAATGGAACTCTTCCTCCTTGTCCGAACATCCAAATTCCGAAGTCCACGCATGGCCTATTGTGAACTTGTGAAACCTCAACATGTCCATGACACCAACATGTGCCAGGGCGCAGCCGAACAGCTCAGGCCTCTGATTAATACAAGCTCCAATGAGAAGCCCACCGTTGCTCCCACCTTCAATGCACAGCTTCTTCGGCTGCGTGTAGCCCGAAGACACGAGAAACTCAGCAGCCGATATAAAGTCATCGAAACACTTCTGTTTATTACAAAGGGAACCCTCTTTGTGCCACTCTTCGCCATATTCTCCGCCTCCGCGAACGTTCGCAACGGAGAAGACGAACCCCAAGTGCTTCGCGATCAAAATCCTCCCGACGCCGAAACACGGAGTAACGCTGACGCCGAATCCTCCGTACGCGTACAGCAAGCACGGGTGGGACCCATCTAATAAAATTCCCTTCCTCGCCACAATAAACACCGGGATTTTAACCGACCCGTCTTTACTCTCCACAAAAACCTGAATATTTTTTTTTTAAAAAAGAACACATCTCAAAATTTATCAACAAAAGTTTTTTTTTTTTTTAAAGTATGATTTTACCTGTCGGACTTCGAACTCGGCCTTATTAAACCCGGGAACCGTAATCTCCTTGAAGATTGTCATCTTAGGAGCCTCGGATTTTAATTCGAACATGTATATTATCCCGGGAACGAGGAAGCTCGTGAACTCGACGAAAAAGATGTCGTCTTTGCGCCTCGAAGAAATGCAAGAAACCGACCCGATATCGACAGGTAAGTCGCGAATCATGGAGCCGGTTTTCAAGTCCCGTAACTGCAAAACGCTCTTCACGTCGCTGAGATAGTTCAACACTACTCTGTCTCCGTTTACAGCCACTGCCGATTCGAGCACGTCTTTGTTGTGTTCTCCGAGCACTTCGATCCAAGAAAAAAATGGCTTTCTTATATCGACACGTACGATTTTCTTCCTCGGAGAATCCTTGTTCGTAATAAACGTGAATACGGTGTCCTCATTCGCAATATAGCTGTAATAAGCATCGAAAGCAGCGGCGAGCTCGACGAAGGGAAGCAATGAATCGGTGCCTCTGTAAGGTTCGAGCTTTTGCGGGAGGGTTTTCAAGTCCAAGTAGTGAACCTTGTTCACGGGATCGCAGCCTTTGAACGTGTACAAAAGCACGTACTGCAAATTTTATCGAAAACGGATCGAATATTACACAAATTTGTAGTATTTAACGTTTTGTCCTGAAAAATCCCGGTACCTTTCCGTCGTCGGTGACCGTTGTCGAAAATCTATGCTCGGGATTTTCTGCGTCGCTCCAGCAGAGTATATCTTGAGATTGATCGGTGCCCAGAAAGTGATAGTAAAGTTCTTGATTTAAATTTGCATTTGTTTCCTTTCCAGCATCTAAATCTTTTCCACTCCTTCATATCAAGAAAATAATCCAACAAGGAGATCAATATCTTATGAACCATCTATGATATTTAAATTAAATTTCACTTACTCATCACGAGGAGACGGGTAACGGCTGTAGAAGAAGCCTTTGTTGTCATGCGTCCAACTTATGTTCGAAAACTTCACCTGTAAGAATATGCGTCACGTTAAACACTCACCGGAAAATTATAACATTAGGTCACTAAGTATACGTGTTTTCGATTTTGATTCATTATGTTTGATAATTACAAACATAGGTCACAATTTTGTATGTCAAAACAATTTTTGGTCACTAAGTATATATTTTTTTATTTTGGGTCACTAAGTATATACATTTTTCAATTTCGGGTCACTCATTTGGTAATTAACCTTGTAAACATAGTGACCAAAAAATGAAACATGTATACTTACTGACCTATAATCGAAAAAATATATAGTTAGTGATCTAAAATTGAAAATATGACCCAAAATTGTTTTGACAAGTTATTGACCTACTTTTGCAATTATCAAACATAGTGACCAAAAAACTAAAACTTGTATATACTTAGAGACAACTTTGGCCACACACACAAAAACATTTATGAATAAGCAATTTTGGTAGATTTTTTACCCATGAAATAGTATCGGGCTCGAAGCTCTCATCTTCAATCCTCATGACTTTAATGGTATTCCAATCACTTCCACTGGTGCTAATGGCGTAAGCCAAGTACTTTGCATCCTCACTAACTTTACAGAAACTCAACGCCAACGTACCATCTTCGCTTAACTCGTTTGGATCCAGCAAAACCTCGGGTTCTTCGTCCAAATTATCCTGCAATTAAGGTGCTTATAAAATATATTCGTCACGAGATCACAAATGTAATAAGGTGTATTTTTAGCTAATTTTTTTATTAAAGAACCTGAATATAAAGAACCCTCTGAGGTTGCAGACCGGTGTTGTGGAAGAAGAAGAACTTTTCTCCAGCTCGAAACGGTGCACTGTATTTCGGGTAATCGTATGATTTAGTTAAGCTTTCGCGTAGCTTATTCCTTGCTTCGCATGTTGTAATAAGCACTGATTCCGTTAGCTTCATCTGATTTTCGACGAACTCTTTAGTCTCGGGGGAATCGGGATCCTCGAGCCTATAGCAACACGATCATCTAACAAATGCTTGCAAAAATGCAATAAATGAAAGGGAAAAAAATTTGATTTTTATTACCATCTATAGGGGTCAGGAATCATAACACCGTGGTAGTTATCGACTACGGTTTCGTCTCTACGAGCCTTTGGATACTGCAGAAGCGGTTCAACTTCGTGAGCCAACGAGCCCATCACTGTAAGAAACTGACAATTGCTGTTTAAAACTATCTCTGTGAAGATGCTTACACACAGAAATGGCATATATAGTGCCTGTGTGAGGCAATGAATATTCGGAAAAGCTTCGCTTTCGCACACTGGTGACGCTCTTGTGGCGACATTTTCTTGCATGGGTTTTCGTACTTTCGCAGCCATGAAAAGGAAAATCTTAGCCGATTGGTCTTTCGAGCGATTCAGAGGTTGTTGGTCCTCCTATGTTGTCATCTGGTTTATATTATGTCGCCATTTTCTTGGGATAGTATTTTTTTTATTTATTTGTTTATTTTCGTTTTGTGGAATTTTAAAAAGAATTTGCTGATATGGGCCCATTGGGCTGATACTGGTTCTTGCCATTTGAGCCCATTGGGCAGACTTTTGCCTTCTTCTACACTACTAAGCCTTTTAATATCATTATTGGGCTACTTGCCACAATGTGTACGGAAGTATTTAATTCAAAGCTAATTTGAAATTTTAAAAAATACAATCGTTACGTTACATGAGAGCTTCTCAATCTCATCAATGTACGTATTCAAATGATCATTTAGTATTCCGTCTTTAGTTTTGTACCACGATTATTTTTTGAGTTATTTCATTTGCTCTTACTTATGAAAATCATTTATATCTCTCCACCAACATATAATAATCTACAACTTTTAAACCAATCAAAAACTGTTGCAGCAAAAGAGATTTATATCGACGGTCCCCAATTAAATCCCACCAAACTTTGTTTTACTCCTCCCTATCTTTTATTATAACCGGAAATATTCAAAGAAGGCCCACCATTAATTGATGATCCACTTTTTGGTCGCTAAGCGAAATTAAAATATCCAGCAGCAAACATTTAATATGTCCATATTATTTCTCATGTAATAACAAAACGGTTTTCGTTATTGATATAAGGTAATCTGTACAATATAGAATATGATAGGCTATATATTAATTGAAATTTCCTAATAGCATCTCGCCTCTATAAACAATATTCGTCCCATGGGATATCCTGAGATTATCAGTTTTAAAATCACAAAAATTACATGTCGGTTGAAGCGAAGAAGAAAAACAGGAAGAAAAAAAAAAGCAAAATATAAACTCGGTAAATTAAATTTAATTTATCTAACTTATCGAATAAAGAAATTAATCTAATTTATTATTCTAAATTCTAAAACGGCAATGAAACACAAATCACTCGGAGTGGTTAATTACGATATAGTCCCTTTACCGAAAGAGAATAGGAAAATTACAAGACACAATCAAACTCTACAGCGCGCGAAAAAAGTGTGGAGCCGTTGCAGATTAAAGGCGGTCGCCACCACGTGACTGGCGGGGCCCACAGTGGTGTGGGCCGCCCGCTCATCATTGTTCATCCAAAAGAGACGCCACCCACCGATTACAAATCGCGAGGCACATTGAAGTTTACATCAGCACTTGTTGATTATTTTCCCGAAACAAACGGATACAACACTGTAGTACTGCTACTTTCATTGCGCTTTACGACCCGCTTTAATGTCTGTTTGTCTCACCACGTTTTGTTTGGAACGTATTTGTAGTACCCGTTGAACCAACAGTAGTTAGTGGCAGCGAATCTTCTGAAGGATGGATAGTGGTAGCCTGAGGAGGATGATTAGTTCGAGAAATCGCGGCAGTGATGTGTCCGATGACGACGGAAGCGATGAGTTCGGAGGCTACGACCCCTCTCGTCGTTTTGCCGACGGTTACAGCCTGAGCGCTGACGTCAGCGAATCGGAGGGTTCGATCTCCAGCGCCGCTACGTTTTCTTCGAGTCTTAACACTAGAGATCGCCGAAGCACCAACACGACGTCGTCTTCAACCAGCGTCGGTGCTCTGGGAAATTTCGATTGCTTGACGCCGCCGTCCGTCATGCTTCCGGTCGTCGGAGGGAGACACGTCGGAGCTGGTGGGGAGAAGCCGGAGGCGGGTAGTATTCAGACTCCTGAACTCAACGGTAAGTCTCCATACAAGGCTTACGCTATTGGGGTCTCCAATTATGCAATTTACTATGTAAATTTTACGCCATTGTGCAACACAGAAGCATTTAGGGCTTTTTTCTTTCCTTTTGTTCACTTCACCGAAATCTAATTATACTGGAAGAAATCTCATCAGAAGCTGTAATGATGAAACAAAGATTCGCTAAACTATTACTGGGAGAGGATATGTCCGGTGGAGGAAAAGGAGTGAGCACTGCTCTTGCCATCTCCAATGCCATAACTAATCTAGCAGGTTTGTCTGAAATCTCAATTCAACCTTAGCTCGCCTTGTTCAGAAAATGCCCGTTAACTGCTTGATTATATGCTTATTAGCAGCCACCGTCTACGGAGAGCTATGGAAATTGGAGCCATTATCCCCACAGAGAAGATCAATGTGGAACCGAGAAATGGAATGGCTCCTATGCGTGAGTGACTCCATCGTCGAGCTCGTTCCATCACTTCAAGAATTCCCAGGCGGTAGAAGTTTCGAAATCATGGTCCCTCAACAGAGATTGGATCTGTACATAAATCTTCCTGCTCTGAAGAAATTAGATGCCATGCTTGTCAGCATTTTGGATGGTTTTCAAGGCAAGGAGTTTTATTACGTGGACCGCGGGGTGGTCCTCGCTGACGTGGAGCACGTGCAGGCGAACCCGTGTTCACCTCCGTGTTCGAGGAGGCCCTCGATCACCCAGGAAGAGAAGTGGTGGCTGCCTTTCCCCAAAGTCCCTGAAAACGGTTTGTCTCAGGGGACGAGGAAACATCTGATGCAGTGCAAAGAGCTCACACAGCAGATCTTTAAGGCTGCGGTTGCGATCAACAATAACGTTCTTTCGGAGATGGAGATTCCAGAAACTTACTTGGAGGGCTTGCCTAAGGTAACAAAATGTTTCTTTCTAGTTTATTTCTAACTTGATCATTGATTCATTAGAAAGATGATTAGATATTAGAAGGGCCCAGAAAACAGCAACTGCAGATTCTTGGTTCAGATCGAACGGGGCTGAGTTACCGAATCTGATACATTTTTTTGTGTTTTCTTGAATTTGACGGTTAGATATTAGAAGGGCCCTGAAAACAGAAAATGCAGATTCTTGGTTCAAATCGAACGGGCTAAGTGACCGAATCTAATACATTTTTTTTTTCGTGTTTCCATGAATTTTCAGAGCGAGAAAACTTGTTTGGGAGAAACCCTCCATCGTTACGTAACAGCCTATAGGTTCTCTCCGGGTTGTCTCTTCGAGTACTTGGACCTCTCATCAGAGTACAGCACCCTAGATGTTGCAAATAGGCTCGAAAATGGCATTCACTTCTGGAGACAGAAATACCAGAAAAAGAATCCAATAACTCACACGAAATCTGCTTTGTTCTGGGGAAACACAGCAAAGGGATCTTCTGCTAACGAAGTAGAAAAATGCAAACTCTTTGTAAATCGAGCCGAAACCCTTCTCAAGAACTTAAAACTACACTTTCCAGGGCTCCCACAAACTTCTCTAGACACGAGCAAGATTCAGTACAACAAGGTAAGAAAATTCACAAGCTTTTCTTCCCATCAACTTCATTGCAATAATGTTGCTCAAATAAGTTAAACAACTGCACAGGATGTTGGGTACGCGATTCTCGAGAGCTATTCGAGGGTGATGGAGAGCTTGGCTTTCAACTTAATGGAGAGAATCGACGATCTTTTGTACGTAGATGAAGCCACCAAGCAACGAGCATTGATGGCTGAGTCTCTGTCTTCCTTGTGCCAAAGGAGGGATTTTGCAGTCTCTCACGGTTCCTTCTCTAACCGGAGCTGCTCGTGTTCGTCGGAGGAGGAGGGAGAATCTCCGCTGTGTCCTTCGGTTTCTAGAACCTTCCGGAACAAAACTTCGTTAAGGAGATCTACGAGTCAGCCTGCTGCTTCTGGTAACCATCTCAACACAGGATTGCGAAATGTGGCTTTGAGATAAAATCGTTGTAATGGAATATAATTTTTATTTGGGCCATTTGTCTGAAATTTTTTAGCGACACACTTAGACTAGCATTGCATGCATGCTTGCTTAATCTAAAGCGAAATTCTACTTAAAGAACAGTTAATTGTCACTTTTTCCTTGTTTCTAACCAAATTAAATCTTGTTCAAACAAATGTAGTAAAAAAAAGATGTAGCTACGTATATTGAAATAGTATGTAAATTAATCGTCTTCTCACATTGTAGACTCCATGTCACAATATAACCGTTACTATTCTGAATTCGCGCTATTAAATTCATTCACGAAAACTACGTCTAGAAGTTTTAACGTGCTGCTCTGAACTCATATCCGCGTTGGGATTATCAAGTATTGGAATGATAAAATACATATATTTAATTATCTATATATATATATATATATTGCAAGACAAAGATGGGTAACGTAACGTGTCTTTTGCTCTTCAATTTTCCGGCCCCACGTAATTTAATAATTGTCTCTACTTGGATGACAATTGGAAAAATTGTAATCCACACAAAACTAAAAACACACGTTACTACCAATTGTTTTTAGAATTGTCTCATCTTCAGCTGTCGTAGAAAATGACCCTAAGAAAGAATTGCTTTCACAATTCACATTTACACATAATCAACATACAAATTTAACAAAACAATTAAAATTAATAGATTCTTTGGACTCATGTCCGTTTAATCTTGCCCATATGCTGAAGAGGCTTGCTTAGGTTGAGCCATTGTTCTCTTCTTCCACAAACTAATCTCCTTTTTCACGTCCAATCTCGTACTCACGTTGTCGTCCGCGTTGTTATTACGTCTTTCTGGTCTGTCGGAGAATATTGGCCCAGAAAATGGAATCTTGATCACTTCATCGTCGTCGTCCCCGTTGCCCTCCTCTGGCGGCGCCGTCCAATCAAAATCCGCCAACGCAGCACGGCTGCTGGCGAATTTCCTCATCTGCCCCAGGCTCGGTGCTTCAACGTCGTCGTCTTTCCTAGCGTAGGATTTCCTTCCAACCCCGAAAATCTTCTTCAGCTCCGCAATCGGGCCTTTGGGACCATCCCTATCGGGCCTGGACAATGGAGCAGGCCCGTGTTGGCATTTTGCTTTCTTCTTCTTCTTCTTCTGCTTGATTTGGCCTAGGCACGAGACTCTTGGAGAGGTGGGCTCTTCTTGATCGGCTTCAGTGCCGCCGTTGGATCTTCTTGTGGCGGCTTTGTCTGGGATTAACGGGCCTGAGAAGCCCTTGTAATGGTGGTGGTGGTGGGCTTTGGACCACCTGTGGCTGCGGTTGTCTAGGCCCGGACTGAAGGGGATATTTTGGAACGAGGCTGCGGCTTCGGCTGCTATTTTCGAGATCGAAGTCTTCTTGCTTTTTGATCTTTGTGGAGGTACTATCGGTTTGTTCATGTTATGTATTTCTTGGGAGGTGTTTCTTGGAATATGATGTGGTGTGTGTGTGTGTATATATATATATATGTGTGTGTGTGTGTGTGTATACGGACGAAATATACGCATGTGGGTGCGCGTTGTATTCGCGTGTGTTTGTCTTTTAGATAATAGATGAGCGGAGACGTTTACAAACTTGGGAAAAATCAAAGATACAAATTGACTTATAACAATGCATCGACGAGTAATTTCGAGGAAAATAAATAAATAAAAAGAATAATTTATATAAACATGTTTCTTGCATGGACTAAATGTGGAATAATATGTTGTCTAGTCATATTGGTTGACGAAAGTTACGAGCGAACAAATTTTCATACGTTGTGTTAACAAAATTTGAGCTATTTTTATATACAACTATTAATAACGTATTTTTAAATAGTGGACTTCATACTTGACCACAAGCAAAGCAATAACCGCATCGACCCGACCCGACCGGCCCACATAGGAGTTCGGTAGCTATATGATCGGCGTTTTGGGTTCAATTCAATGTATCTATGTACATACTTGACAAAACCATTATGATCAACGTGGATTCAAGATTTGTTTATTTATCAATTGAAGATTTTGTTCGTTCGGTGGTGATTCGTTGCTTTTATTCTAAAGATACGATTTTTATTATTTTGGAATTCCTTCAAGCATAATAATCCAACGTAATTAGCATATCAATGTCGATCACTTAAATTCTAGTCAACAACCCTATTTATAGGAAATTCATTCCCCCTAGTTGAATCAATAATGACTATAATTAATTGTGTGTGTGTGTATATTTATTTATTCTAAACGTATGTAACGTGTATGTATGTAGACAGTGAATGTGAAGAATTTAGTAGACGCCGATGACTTGATGAGTGAGTGTGTAGTACGTAGAGTCACTGTATTTTCTATCATTTGAAGTCTTTGACGGCCCAAACCCTACTCCTCTCCGCCTCTCCGATCACTCATTATTTTTGTCGCCGGTGCATTTACTCTTGGATCACTTTGCCTATCAACGAATTCAGTTCTTAGGAAAAAGGGAAGGAAGATAACTGTTTATTTGTATCATCTTTCTGCTTAATTAGGGCTTTGCTATAAGCTAGAATGCCCCCGTCCCCGCCGCCGAAGAAGGCCCCATGGGCATCCGTAGTTCGCGGCGGAGATTCTGAGGAGAACAGCTCTCCGACGGCTGCGGAGGTGGAGGGTGGAAGTGGATTGAGTCACGAGGTTCAAAACGAGGAGAGCTTGGTCACGAACAAGGACCAAGGTGAGGCCAACGAGGGCCGATCGAGGAGACCCGTGTGGAATAGGCCGAATACTGTCGTCGTGGAGGATGGTGGGTCCGTCATGGGTGGAGCAGTGGCTTGGCCAGCTCTGTCTGAGTCGGCTCGGACTGGTGGGTCGAAGCTGGTTGCTGCTGATGGATCATCTTCTCAGGTTGTGATTAGTGTGATTTGGTATCTCCTAGTAATTTTGCTTCTATTTGTTTGGTGGTGTATTCGATCTGAGTGCTTTGGGCTTCAATCGTTGTTTGTTGATTTTGATCCTCTTTCTTGTGAACCTAAGCACACGTAATTGTTTTATTTTGTGTTGGGTGGTGATGATTCTTTGTCATATGTGCCAATCATCTGCCAGCTCTCCTCGTGAGTGGAATTTTTTGGAGTCTACTCTATAATGCTGTGTTTTGTTGTGTTCATTTGGGCATTCATGGTGTAAATTTATGTTTCTTTTGATTATTTTTGTGGAGGTACTATGCCATTTTTTACGATCTCCTCATTATATCTTGATTAATTACATAGTTTAATATGGTTTTTGCTGTGAAAATTTGTGTTCTTTATGAATTTGATACTTGACATGTGCTACTTTGTTTGTTACTCGTGCTTGGTTCAATAGCCTCCCATACTATCTCAACCGCCTCAGCGACCAGCTAATAACAACGGGACTCATGCTAATTCTACTGGCAACAATTCATCATCCAACAATAGACAAAGATCAAGAAACCGTGGAGGCAGTGGTGGAGGCAATCAGCCAGCTGCTCCAATAGCACCACCACCACCACCTCCTCCACCTCCTCCTCCTGCTTTTCCCATCTATGAAAGACCTTTTTTTATGAGGAGCCCACGATCAGCTGGTGGATCACAATCACAGATGGGCAGTGAACACTCTCCTCAAAGAAATAATTCAAGAAGGGGTAATTACAACGCTCGACCTCGAGGAGATGGATCGTTTCATAATAATCAAGGTCACAGGCGTGATCAAGATCGTAGAGGTTATCACCCTCCGCTGCCTATATACATGCATCCTCCTCCGGTGGGATATATGCCGCCGCCACCACCGCCACTGCCTTTGGCTGCAACCGGTGCCACCCCTTTCATGATGCCTCAACCGATTAGAGCATTTCCTGGAATATTTGGTGTTGGTGAGCTCATTGAGCTTTAAACATTCCTTTAATGATTTTTTATTTGTGGATCTGTGAAATGTGTTTTGGTTGTCAGAAATGCCACAAGGTTATGTCCTTCCTTCGATGCCGCCAGATCCTTATAGGCCTGCAATGCCTCCCCAGTCTCCTCCTCCTCCACCATCGATGCTTTACTCTCCTGGTAGTGAGAGTTCTTTGGCGACCTTGATTCTCAACCAAATAAACTATTACTTCAGGTATTTTAATAGGGTTTTGTGGAGTTTGTCTTTTTTCCTGTTTCAGAAACCCACACCTGATGTGTTTATTTTGTACCAGTGATTACAATTTGGCTAGTGATGAGTTTTTGAGGTCGAACATGGATGATCATGGCTGGGTTCCCATTTCTTTGATTGCCTCCTTTCGGCGAGTAAGTTGTGATCTATGTTTTCTCCTTTCATGGTTTGCCAATATATTATCATAATGTAATTGTGCTTGTTTCTTTTCTTGATTCTCAACTGTAATAGAAGGCAAGAAACACCCTGTTCTTGTAACTGTTTTATGATCACTATTGAGGGGCTTTTAGGCATCCTGCAGACATGAATATGATTAAACACGACAGATCATTTTATTTGATATTTTCGCGTTCATGAGCATCTTTTATGAGATTAAACACTTCTCCTCCTGTGCAGGTTCGGATACTAACGAATGAAATACCAGTCATTTTGGATGCTCTGAGAGATTCTCCTCTTTTGGAAATACAGGTCCTCTCATGCTTTCTGCTGTTTCCTATCTTCGTTTGCCAAGAATAGATATTCAATATATTTAATCATCGTCATCATCATCATCTACGTTGCAGGGTGACAAAGTGAGGAGACGCGACAATTGGAGCAAATGGCTTCTTCCATCTTTCTCCAATTCTTCTGGCTCATCATCCCAAGAAAGTGAAGCTGCCCTGTCAACTCCCATGCAAAATATGTCTCTTGATCACTCTGGGAAAGAAAATATTAACGAAATGGGAACCCACAACGAGTCGAGGCTGGCGAATGGCGGAGAAGATTCTTCAGAAGCAGACCACTCAATCAGCGAACAAAACACTAATACGCCGTGAAAGAAAAACTGTTTTCAAGGTTGATTTCGGAGTGATATTCTTTTGTTTAAAACGTGTGAAAATACTCTTCAAGGTTTTCTTTTTTCACCTTTTCTGACTGCAGCGGCTGCAAGAGATCCAAGGAGAGAAGTGTTTTTGGTAACAAACATGATGAGAATACGCCACAGCTGACAAGTCAGCAAAGGTTTTATTCCTATGCTATGGATGATGGTAATGGTGGTTTTTTTATGTATTTTTGTACTAAAATGACGCGGTGGATTTTTTTGGGTTAATATATGGCAGAAACCAAAAACCTCTTTGATACATTTTCTTGACGAGTTTTGGGGGAAGTAAACTCGGGATTGAGAATTTGAGATGAATATGATGATGAGCATCTTAAGGCAATCATGCTAAAATGTCTTCAAGACGACCGTTTTGTGATTTCTTTATGATGTCTTCCTCTTGCATGGTATTTTTGTCTCTCTTGATCCTTGCAAGCTCAATATCCTTGATCATCTTCGCCTTATACATCTCCGAAAAGGTTATTGGTCCCTCCATCACCGAGCTTTCACCTTCGGATACCTTCAGAGGATACACAACGGCTTCGGGGGACGGGTTTTGAAAAGTCGCGATCGATAATCTGCTGGAGTTTGAATTCACGACGGCTCGGTGATCCGCGTTCTTGAACCTCCCATTGCTCAGATACTGCTCACACATAATCAGGTTACTTACATTGTTAGTTATGTAGGGATAGCAACGGGGCGGGCTCGAAGTGGGTTTGATAGGACCCCGCACCCGCCCCGATTATTTTGTAATGGACCCGTAATCTGATGGGTTTTTGGGGGCGGGGTTGGCCAAACCCGACCGGGTTGAGTCCTTTCAGACCCGTAATCAGCCCGGTTACTGGAATACTAAAAAATACCCGCCCCAATAGGGGCGGGTTCAGATGGGTCCGGATCTGGTCACCATGCAAATATATAGCTCAAGTAACTTACATGAACATGGTCACCAAGATTGACCACAAAAGCCCGCTCCACGGGCCGAACCGTGATCCACGTCCTCCCACCGTCTCGGGTCGCCTGCAACCCGCCCACGTGATCCTGTAACAGCAGCGTGATTGTGCCCGGATCCGTGTGTCTCTTGAGACCCAATGTGAGATCCGGCTGGGGGCATTTTGGGTAGAAATTTACTACGACTTTTTGGTCCGTGTCCAAGCATGCCCGAGACAAAGTGTCCTTATCCAAGCCCAGTGCCTCGGACAATATCTCAAGTAATTTGCAAGCGAGCTTCATTAACTGGTCGCTGTAGGCTTCGGTCACGGCCCGCCAAGATTCGGGCTTATCGGGCCATCTCGTGTAGTCTCGTGCCTTGATTGGGTACGTGAAGTATGTCACAATTTCACGCCAATCTCGTACTGCTTCACCCTTCAACGCACCAATGGCTAAGTGTTTAGGCAGTGTTTGGTTATAAGCCCTCAGATTAAAGGACAAGATAAATTACGTAAGATTGACCAATATAAATTGAGGTTTCAAAGGTGTTTGACTTAATTTATTATCTAGGTATAACATTTTATCCACTTATAATTTTTATCTCACCCATTTCAGTTAGCTTCTTTGTAAATAATTTAGTGGGTTTTTCTATTGATCTCGAGCTGGAAAAAGGAATCCAAATAGAAGTAAATGAGTTATTGTCAGTCTGATATAGTCTAATCCAAGATTGTGTGATGAAGGCGAAACAAGGGCAAATTCGAGATTAGTAGTTAAATTCTAACCTGAAAGGGGCTAGATACTATGAATCCACCTTTCTTCCCACCGGACATGTGGAACCGAAGCTTTTCATCAGCCGGCAGATCAAAAAATTCACGAGCCAAACGAGTCATATCGTCGACGAGCTTATCATCGACCCCGTGATCCACCACTTGGAAGATCCCCCACTCTTCGCATGCACACGCCACTCTCCGGCGAATCTCCTCCCTTTCACCGTCGCATATTCCGGCGAGGGATATCACGGGAATCTCGTTGCTGAATTCGTCGTGAGGGACCTTCGGCCTCTCGTCTTCGTCTCTCAGAAACTCCGCACGTAGCGAGCTCTCTTCGGATAGTGCTGTTAGAGATGTTACGAAACCCGCCATTTTCTAATATTTTTTTCTTCTTTAATATGATTAAATACTCTATTTTATTCATGTGTGAGGCCCCTATTTATATAGAGAAGCTGCAAATGCGTATCCACCGTTGATGACTTAGTAACTCTACTATCAATTAGGCACCTAACGAGGATCACAATGAATCTTGTCTTGTAAGGATTGCGGCAAACATATGTAGTACATTACATACATATGCTGCTGGTCATAGGAGGCTGTTAAGAGAGAGTTAGGCTAAGCAACTAACACTAGTTATTGTCTAGCGCAGTTTAGAAGGAATTAGGGGTTCCTAACTATGCATGTATATTCTTGATTGCTTCCTTATACATGCGCACGCATCTATAATGTATTTTACATATATATATATATAATATTGTCGTATAGAGTTGGAGTTTAATTTTTATTTTCCTTCTAATATGGGATTTTAAATATACATAATTGCAGCCCACATCCGGTTGAAATCATATCAACATGCTGATATTTCCGTTCGAAGCACGGAATCATATCATATAAAGATCTTGGTGAAAAAGATTTGGTTGAAATTCACGAAAAAGATTAGGTTGTCAGATTTTCGATCCACGTTGCGCAGTCCATGATATTTTCTGGCAAAATTCGAATGTATTTATATATCTACGTAAACTCATTTATCTTATAACATTTTTCACCGCTTAAAAAGGAATCTACACTTCTTGCCAGTTCATGCAGCAATCGTTATTGTTATTCCTGTTATTCTTTGAAAGAAATGAAAACTCCCTATGGTTTGCCTACTTTTGAGATATACATATATAATATGAACATATTTACTGGATATTCAGTTCTTCGGTCATTCGTTTTTGTTGGGCGTATTATATTAGTCGTTTTTGTTTTTTTTTTACCAGAAACGATAGCTTGTATTATATTAGTCGTTACATATTGTGAATTTTGAGAATTTCAGATACGAAGTAAGTGTCCCTGTGCGTATCACGAATTGGTTACAAATGAAACCGTGAGCCATGGCCAATCGTTTTTCTCCAAATCATGGTGTCTTCTTTGTTTTCCACTAATACTATTTAAATCCCTATACCTCTACACACAAAGATATTAGATAATCTCAAAATGATATAGTAATATATGAGTGCTGTACAGCTTTCTTTTCTTGTTTTGCTCGACTATTCTGTATGTAGAAGTTTCTTTTTTGCTCTTCTGTATCATTTGTTATAATAATCCAACTCCCAAATTGATAAGCATCGTTTCTCAAATAGTTTCGTCCCAGTTCAACTCTTTTGGATAAGGAAAAAAATAAATTAGTTTCTTTTTGTACTTCAAAGCTCGAGAGAGAATGGCCATCTTCAAACCTCTCGTTGCTTCACTTTTCATTTCCCTTCTTTTTCATCACTCCGTCGAAGCTGAGGTAATAATAATGTTTTCTTCTAGTTAGAAACAATACGTGCCAGTTAAGTTGACAAAATTACGTCTTAACTATCTCCCACGCAGATCAAAACAAACAGCAACGCCAGTAATAGCCGCGTCGCAATAATGGGTATGTATAATGCCACCTTATATGAACTTTCTCAACAAGTCGTCACATATTTCCTTCAAATAATATTCCCAATTATTTGACTTAATAATTTGTGCATTTTAAATAGATTGCAGCGGCGCGTGTGCTGCTCGGTGCCGCTTGTCTTCACGACAAAAGATATGCTTAAGGGCTTGCGGCACGTGCTGTGCCCGTTGCAACTGCGTGCCGCCGGGTACTTCGGGAAATCAACAGCTGTGTCCTTGCTATTACAACATGACCACACACGGTGGAAGGCGCAAGTGTCCTTAAAATAAACCTTTGCTGGCTAGCTAAAACATGCTTGTGCTAATATATGCATATCAGCTTTTGTTGTTGCCCTAGCTAGTTAATATAATGGTGAAAAATAAAAAGCTTCGTGCCTGATGTATATGCATGTATGCGAATTTTGGCATGTATATAATATGATGGTTACTATCTAAAATAATGGATCTCAGAAGAAATGGCTCTTTTTTCCTATGCAATAGTGTGGTACTGAATGAATATCATGTTAAGATAAAAAAGCATGGTAAGACATACCTAGCAGCAGTAGTTACTATTCATATACTCATGATCAGTTAGCTGTTGACACGTCAGCACGTGCCTTGATAACAAGCCCGTCTTCTTCCAAGATTAACCGTCGGAGGGAAGAAACAGAGCTCTGATTATCATCGCTGCTCTTCAACAGCAGCTGCTGCTTCTTGTCGACTGAGATTGCAGCTTTGTTGGTAGCAGCAACGTAGTCGGGGGATGCAGTTGTTTTACGCTTCTTCATGGCTATAATAATCGGAGAAGTAGCTGCTTTTTGGGAGCCTTCTTCTGAACTGTGATCATCGTCTTCTGTGTCTTCTAATAAGTTGTCGTCACTTGAAGAAGATGATGACTGTTGTCCATCTTTTGCTCGTGGGCTATCAGCAGCTGACTTGTGAGTATGTGGTCGCTTCTTGATTTTATCTTGGGCAAGCTGCAGTAGAGATATACAACATAGATGTTTAGTATTGGAAAAAACATCGAAAAAGCACAAAATCCGAGTAAAATCATTCGCACATGGTCGGCCATATAAAACTGAAACCAGAGACTTATCATCTCATTTCATATGCTCTCTTTAAATACCTGAGCTGTTTGTGTCGGATAATATGATTGTGAAGCAATAAACTTCAAAATGTCAAAGATCAGAGTCTGTGCATTGCTGGAGGCCTTTTTCCAGTAGACAAGTGCCATGTCTGAAGCTCTTAGCTTCCACTCTAACAGATTACGATCAATCTCCGTCTCGTGCTTCACAACGTAGGGCCTAAAGAAAGAGTCGTAGACATAAGTTGTTCCCTGAAATGGAAATTCGAAAGTAAAATCTACAATGAGAAGAAGATTCAAAAAAATCATTTTCATCATGGTTGGTGGTAAGCAAGATATAGTAGATACCTTAGTTTTAGGAAGCCACAAGTACAGAAAGAAGGCCAATTTAGCTTCACCATATAACGGAATCCTTCAAGAGGCAAAAAACCAGGGATGTAAGAAAAAAAGTTAATTAGAGAATGTTATTGGCATATCTTACTACGTTTACGAACCAGCCAGCAAACGTGTCACCGATTCGCTCACAAACAGTCAAGCCGGCGACTAGAATCCTGAAATTCACAGAGAAAGTCAGGCATGGAAACCTCGAGTTATTAAATAAATAAATCGATTGTTGATATCATACCAATATTGGCACCAAAAGCGAAGCTGATCAATGTTAGGCTTATTCATCTCCACAGCTTTGAAGCACTCGTACGCAGGATAAGCATAACCAAATGCCAAACTGCGAGGAAACAAAAAACAAAAGTGAGAAATGCAAGCAGTGAAAATTCAGGAGTCAAGATTTTATGACAGAGGATGAAATAATCAAACTACATACACAAGTGCTCTAGTTAAGAATGATCCAATCATCTTTTGTACCTGTCACAGATAAACGAAATAATGTTCTAACAGGAATTACTTCTACCATAAGTCAGGGAAGATGAATCCTCAAGAAGACAAAAGTTAAGATAATAGCTCTCCTAGTTTCAGATGCTCTCTCTTTTATTCAATTCTCGATTCTAAACATTGGTTTTTACGGAGAATCTACAATCAGAAACTAAACGTTCAACACATATATGTTTTGTTTCCTAGTTCATGAAATGAGTTGCATACGCTACACAGATCGACGTAATCAGGCAGTAGCAATCACTAATCAAACGCTCCACACGTGATTTTACGATTTTAATTGATGTAATCTAAAAATTTGCAAATTCACTACTCAGGAAACTGGTAATCTGACAGGAATAAGTATGCACCAACTTTCGATTTCACGCTCATATACGCATACACGCACTTACGTGTTGAGGAGCAGACGATATCGGGAATGACGAATCGCAAAAACAGCAGTAATCAACGATGCGATCTAAAAAAGAGGATGCCATTAACGTTCTAATCATCCACTGACTGTAGAATGAAACGGTTCGTTCCACCACTACGCAAATGCGATGAAGCAACCGTTCGCCGAAGGTCGCAGTTACAACATATATGAACGAAAGCAGTTCCGTACCTTCTCGAAATTGGAGTGGTGAAGATTTACGACGATGTGAAAGCGTAGTTGGTTCTGCAGTGTACACTGAAGTGAATTGAGTTTTTTCAGATATTATTTTTGTTGGGAGTTTTCCGATTAAATAGCTTGGCAGGGAGAGGTTATACTGTGCGGACAGGTACACCGCTTCAGAGTGAGGATGCGGAAAAATAGCATACCCTTCGCTATAACCAAGTCCGATTATATATTTTGAGAAAACCACCATAAATCTAAGTTACTATATAATTTGACATTTCACTTGTTGTTTTCCTTTTTCTAAAAAAGGAGTTTGTTTATGTAACGGCTATGTTGACTTTGGAGGCTACATACTCGACATTGCGATGGCTGTTCAACCTCATCAACCTTGATGGGGAGAGATAAAATGATTAATCTCGCAACTCACGTAATGCTGAAGTAACTGATTTGTTGCTCTTAATCATGGCGGACGAATAATAAAAAAAAATATATAGCAAACATTTAAAATTTATAAATAAAATTATTCGTCGACAGGAGGGTTCGAACCTGCGCGGGCGAAGCCCAACAGATTTCAAGTCTGTCTCCTTAACCACTCGGACATATCGACAACTTTGGCAAGCCTATATTATAAAACTATCATAAACACGGTTTGGGTAGTTTTATTAATAGACCACCTCTAACCCGAATATATGAATAAATAATAATCCTATTTGAATGCACCATCTATATAATGTATTTGATTATCTGTATCCCGACGTTGAATCAATCTATCAATAAAATAATATGAAAAATCTTCTTAGTCGCATCCAACTATAGTCTCGACATATATTATTATAGCATAAAATCTTCGTCGTTGTTCGTTAACTGCCGCTTCCCCTTTCCCGGATTCGGACAAACTTCTCTCCTCGTCATGGATTAACCTAAGCCACGCCCCCATCGTACACTTGTATGTATGCAACAAAGCCAACCATAGATTTCGTTTCCTAGTCACAAGATTCCATGCCACCCTTTGATTTCTCCGGAAAAGATTCCTCTTTTTCTTAATTAGTCGACATACAAAACAAAAAGTCTTATATTAGTCTTAATCTTCTCCACCCATATTGCCTTTTTTTTTCCTTTTTTTTTTCTTTCACAATAACATGAAGAAGGACAAGAGGAGGTCGCGAGGCTGCTGTGGATGGTTCCTGTTGTTGATCGTGCTTGCCGTAATAGGATTCGCAATATTCATCACCGTACGACAGAAAATCCTCAAATCCAACGAAGACGAACCCGAGCCCGTCCCCGGGCCACCCGGAGCCGCCACCAAGAAGTACGCCGATGCCCTCAAAGTCGCCATGCAATTCTTTGATATACAAAAATGTAACAACAAATATTTCGACCCTTTTCACATATTATCGCAACAAGAAAAAGATTGCTAGATCTTGATGTGGTTCAAGGTTTCCCTATAAGAGATTTGTTTGTAACATTTTCTAATGTTAGATTTCATCCAAAGTTGACTTCTTTTTTTTTTATATTGCAGCTGGCAAGTTAGAAAAAAACCCGATACCTTGGAGGGGCGATTCGGCGTTAGGAGATGGACGGGAAGCAAAATTAGACCTCTCGAAAGGGCTCTACGATGCGGGCGATCACGTGAAATTTGGATTCCCGTTGGCTTTCACGGCGACGGTACTTTCGTGGGCGATCCTCGAGTACGGAGATCAAATGGAGGTCGTAAACCAGTTGGAACCGGCGAAACACTCCCTCAAGTGGATCACCGATTACCTCATCAACGCACATCCTTCAGACAACGTTCTCTATATCCAAGTTAGTGTACAAGTTTCTCGTTTATCCCTTTTTATTACCGGGTCTCTGTTGAATGATCATTTCACCCAAAAGCTTAAGTTTTTATTGAACGACAATTTCACTTAAAAGTTTCAGATGTATCATATTTTTAAATCTATATATTTTATTTTCAACATGTCTTTCATGTCTAGTTTGATTTCTTTTTTGTTTGTTTTTCTGCCTAACCTTAGAGTGCAATTATTCTTAAATTGATAGTCATAATGATTCGTATCCATGATTTTTTGTTGAATGGTACCACGACCTTTTAGGTCTGACCCTAATACCACGTTGAATGATCTATTCACCTAAAAAATTTACTTGAAGAAAGTGTATTGTGTTTTAAATTTACATATTCTATTTCCAACAGGCTCATACTTTCTCGGTATGCAGGTTGGTAGTCCCGAGACCGACCACAGCTGCTGGGAAAGGCCCGAGGACATGTCCGAAAAGAGACCCCTCACGCAAGTCAATGCCTCGTTCCCGGGGACCGACGTCGCCGCCGAGACGTCGGCAGCACTGGCGTCGGCCTCGTTGGTCTTCAAGCCTACAGATGCGGCGTACTCGGGATCTCTTTTAAAGCACGCCAAGCAGCTGTTTTCGTTCGCCGACAAGTACAGGGAATATTACAGCGTCAGCATCCCCGAAGTGCAAACTTATTACAACTCCACGGGATACGGAGACGAGCTCCTGTGGGCCGCCACCTGGCTCTATCACGCGAGTGGGGATCGAACGTACTTCGATTACGTCACCGGAAGCAACGGTGACGATTTCGCGGAGTTTGGGAGCCCAAAGTGGTTTAGCTGGGATAATAAGCTTGCTGGTGCTCAGGCATTATTATATTATTACATGATATTATTTCCATCTTCTGCATATATTTTAAGGATATGTAATGTATATTCATGGAATTAAATGAAATTCTCGGCTGTGAATAACAGGTTTTGCTTTCGAGGGTGAGCTTCTTCGGGCCGAAGGATGTCTCGAATTCGGACGTTCTTGGGAAGTATAGGAAGACGGCGGAAGCTGTTATGTGCGGGTTGTTGCCGAAATCTCCGACTGCAACTTCTAGCAGAACAGAAAGTAATTAATAATCCTTTTTCATCCCCATGAAAATTATTTTTCTTTTCTTGCAATTTACCAAGTCCTGAAAAAAAAAATTTGTCTTTCCTCATAATTTTCTGAGTGTTCAGATGGTTTGGTGTGGATAACTGAATGGAACGCGTTGCAACACCCCGTCGCGTCGGCTTTTCTAGCCGTTATATACAGCGATTACATGCTCACGTCTCGAACCCCGAAGATTACTTGCGATGGAGAAAGCTTTAAGCCCTCGGATCTCCGAAGATTTGCTCTATCACAGGTTAGAATAAAATTTGCAACTGACTATATTGGCATTAAATACTCAACAAGATGAGTTAAATGATCAGTTCACCTAAAAGTTTAAGCTTGAACGAGTGCATCATATTTTAGATTTATATTATTTTCAACACGCCCGTCAAGTTGCTGATTTATTTCTTATATGGTCTTAAATGTGGAATATCTCATGTTTAATCTGGTTTCTTTCTTATATGGCCTTAAATGTGGAATTATTTTTTAAATGGAAGGTCGTGAGGATTCGTAATAATGACACATATGTATGTGCTCTGATACAATATTAAATAAAAAGTTTAAATTTGAAAGGAGTGATAATCCTACTTTAACTTTTTATATTTTATATTTTTCTAGGTTGATTATGTATTGGGCAACAACCCAATGAAGATGAGCTACTTAGTGGGATACGGAGATAACTACCCGCAGTATGTGCATCATAGAGGAGCTTCGATACCCAGTGATGCGACCACGGGTTGCAAAGACGGGTTTCAATGGCTCGATTTGGGCGACCCGAACCCGAACGTAGCAACGGGCGCGCTCGTGGGCGGGCCGTTTCTCAACGAGACGTTCGTCGATTTGAGGAATAACTCCATGCAAACCGAACCGACCACTTATAACAGCGCGGTTATAGTCGGGCTCCTCTCGGGCCTGGTCACCACGTCATCTGTGGTTGAATCTTTTACATGAGATAATAATGTACATATATATTTATCACGTGGTATAATAATAATAATAATAATAATAATAATAATAATAATAATAATATCTTCTTCATTTCATGATAACCGTTTGCCGTATGAGCGTAATCTTTTTACGTTATTAATCAAAAAGCGCATGAATCATTATTCTTTTTACAAAACATTACGCAATATATAAAAGAAGATCTAATATGTATAAACGAATGATTCGCATCCTATCAGTCTTGAATTAGGTTTATGTTTTTATCTTCGTTTCCGAATATAATTAGGCGGAAAGCTCCTTTTATAGATACGAAATTACAAGCTTCGATGGCTGCCGAATGAAGGGCTTTGTCTGATTTCACACTCGAACAGTGATTAACTAATCTATGGCACCCACGTGTATTTTCGAGTGGTCAGGTTTTCATGTAATAAAAGGAGAGACAATGCTTATAAAGGTACATGCAAAACCTAAATATATGTCTTAACCTTGCTATGCATGTCACTGTCATATTTATGTCCATATATACTATATTATATATGGCACTGTAATCTCCAATTTCCACACTTCAACTAATTTTTACCGTGAAGTGAAATGTGAATATGAACCCTCTCACGTCCGCCTATGGAAAGATGTCGGTTTCCAGAGAGACTAATTTTTCTGGCCCTATGTGTACCGTCTCAGTCCTCATATACTACAATGGTGAAGGACTAATACATACATTTTGTATTAGGAAATAACTCCCGGATGTTTTATAGACAATTACGTTGCTTTTTGGGCAAATCTAGCTAATCTTTCACGATTTAGTTCGGTGTATAACGTGAGAGGTGGTCGCATCAATAAATATGGTTAGTGAGCACATGTTTTAATTTAATTAAATTAAATTTTAAAACGCATGAAAATTTTGTATTTTCTTATACACTACGTGTAAATAGGGAATAATAGAAGTAAAGAATATTGTGAGGAGGGCCTGCATAATGTCTCGAGAAAAGATAACAAATATATCATCGAAAATAACAAGACAAGGAAATAGTTAATTCGTGGTACTTTATGGGCATTTAAATTAATATTTAACTATTCTATATCTATTTCTCTTCAATAAACTCGTGCTCAAACATCTCGTCCACGCTAAAGAAAATCCGAAATTATCATAATGCTTTTGTTATCATAAGTCAATAATCAAGGTATTATATCTTTATGATCATTGCACCTTATTATGTCCTTATAAATACTACGTACCATACCCTCATTTTTTTCATATGACAAATAGTTCTCTTCCCACTTAACAAATAAATACACACACACACATTCTTGTTGTCTAATGGCAATTACAAAGTTCCACACTCAGAGGGCTCAAATCATTAAACAAATCATGAAGAGATGCTCGAGCTTCGGGAAGAAACCACAGCCAAAATTTGATGTTCCAAAAGGCCATTTTGCAGTTTATGTTGGAGAGAACAAAAGCAGATACATTCTTCCGATTTCTTATTTAAACAGATTAGAGTTTAAATATTTATTACAGCAAGCTGAGGAAGAGTTCGGGTTCGACTATCGCGAGATGGGGCTAACTATTCCTTGTCCGGAAGAGGTTTTTGAGTCTCTTATAGCATTGGTTAGATCAGAAAATTATGTAAAATTAAACTAAATTTGGTTTCAAGTGTTGATCTAAGTTACATTGTGGTGTTAGACAAGGTTTTCCGTGTTATATATACAATTATACGTATAGAATGTCTACTGTTGTCATTTAACGCATAATTGAGGGACGATAACGAGATTGCAATCTCTCAAGATTTAAACACGTCACTTGTTACTGGCCCAATTGAAAATATTTGGGCCGACATGAATATGCCGCCTCTAATAATTGGGCTCCATTTTAAGCCCACATCAGTCAATTTCGTAGATTCAGCGATTCAGGCCCATATTCTTATTATATGAAGCCAGCGAAGAACGTAATGATTGATCGTCCATCAAAAACATCTGAAGTAGAAACTCGTCGGCGACTAATTCCAATCCACTTAATATTTTATTGTTTTGATCAATCCAATTCGCGGGACACGTAGCGGATAAATCTGTTGTTTATGTTATCCGCCTAGAAAGATCAAGAATAAACTCTTTCTGTGATCAATCAAATGATCTGCGGGACAAATTCAGGTCACTAGCAACGATCGAGGAGGAATGGGGCAATCATCATCCACGGAAGAAGTGCCATCGGAGCTGCGTGAAGTACAATCAGTAGCTGCGTCAACTGGGGCACTCCCTTCTCTCGAGAAAGCCTTTTCTCTCCTGTCTGATCCCCACACTAAGTCAATTCCCGTCGATTCTCTGCAGGTGAATCATAAATTTTGAGCTTCTACAAAGACGAATGAAATGCCGTTTTCTATGAACTAAGTAGCTACCATGAGGAATTTTATCTTATCAATTGGCCCATGGGAGTTATGTTTAATCTTTTTTCCTTTTTTTTCAAAAATTTCGGACGTGGTAGAGTTGGGTTTTTGTGTTAAGTTGGGAATGAAGTGCTTACTCTTTTTTTTTTTCCCAAATAATTGTTTCGGTTATTTGTATGTTGGAAAAATCTTTAATTTAATCATTCCAGGTAGTATCTAGATATACACGCATTTGTTTGTTTTGGAAGTTAGCCAATTATGGAATGTGATCTAATGCTTTTAGTCCTCTCTGTTCATCTCAGAAATGTTTCGACGTGACATTTGAGAACTTGGAATCCGCTCAAGCTTCAGTGTTTAAGGAATTTCCTGGATTCTTTACCCATTTGGGGTCTGCGATTATTGACCTATTCTTTGTTTCCGGTGAAAATGGGATTAATTGGATCGAATTCTTGAAAGGGTTTAATAAACTTTGTGCAAGGAGCGTTGCTTCAGCATCACTTAACAATCTGTTCAGAGTGTTTCACACTGCTTGTTCGAAGGCTGAAATTCCACTTGATCTTAATTTCGAGCTCTACGATGATGATTGTAAGATTATCGGATCATTATATCCACGTAACGTTGCTATACTTCTCCATGTCTGTTGGATACTATCATGGGATTCGAAGAAGCTGAAATCGGACAGCAAAATGGAATTTGATTTACCAGACGTTTCTCATTTGGTTGCATCAGCTGCTGATTTCTGTGTTGAACACCGTTCTAAGTTGGACTTGTGGGATTCTTCTGCTGTGTTGGAGTTGGATATTAAACTTCCCGCCACCGAAATACATACGTGGGCTTTGAAGACGGTGCCAAATCTTGCAGACTGCTTTCAACAGTTTGTAAATTCAAGACTCGTATATATAGCAACCCATGAGGTATAATAATCACACTTTCTGCTTCGTTTTTCTACTGATAATCTTGAATACTTCAGTCTATGATTAATGATGCAATTTCTTTTCAGGACAAAAAGGTGCCAATGTGTTCTCTTTCTCAAACAAGCTCCTCAACAGCAGCCTCTGTAACCGACCTTCTAACTCCAAGCAGGGCTTGGGGCCTCTCCCTGAGCTTGAGGGGTCCAATATCTGAAGAAATATCGAAAGCTTGCTTTCCTTGTGACTTTGAGGAAACGATTGAAAACCTACTTTACCGGTTCGTCATAATCATTTTAATCAGGAACCACCGTTGAATTTTCCTTTTTTTCCCCACTACTTTCCATTGATTTGTGAGCTTGAAATCGCTTTACACACAACACAGATCAACCGTTCATGGAAAGGGTCTCAACCGATTCTGGTCAAATGTTGAAGGGTACAGTGGCCCACTTCTACTGCTCATATCTGTGTGTGATAACAACACAAATGCAAGGAAATGGATTATCGGTGCAGTAACTAACCAGGGTTTCGAAAGCAAAGAATCCTTCTATGGAAGCTCCGGTAGCTTATATGCTTTGAGTCCCGTATTTCAACCACTGCATTCATCTGGTAAACAATGTCTTCTTTTCTTGATAATTTTTTATTTTTATTTTCTGTGTATTCAAATTCAATGTCTCCATATCTCAGGGAAGGAGAAGAACTTCGTGTACAGCCACTTGCACCCAACGGGCAGAGTGTACGAGGCGAACCCGAAACCCGTGGGAATCGCATTCGGTGGGTCCATTGGAAACGAAAGGATATTTATAGACGAGGATTTTTCTAAAATTACTGTTCGTCACCACGCCGTTGACAGAACGTACCAGCACGATTCCCTTTTCCCCGGTCAGGTATAGTATTTATCACAATTTTCAATATAAACATCAAAATCCCTGCTAAAGCTATGTTACAACATGGGAAAATAAGCCACAATCTTCATATCCTAACAGGGTTTTTTGCCGGTTGAAGCCTCAATCTTGGAGGTGGAAGTGTGGGGCTTGGGAGGCAAAAGCTGCCTGAAAATTCAAAATGCTTACAAAAAGAGGGAGCAGCTATTCACGGAGCAGAGGCGCAAGGTCATCTTTTTTATTGCTCCTTTACGGGTTTTTTGCACGGTTTTTTAATCGAACTTAGTTATTTACAGGTTGACCTAAAATCATTTGCAAACTGGGAAGATTCGCCGGAGAAGATGATGATGGACATGATGTCTAATCCAAACGCAGTTAAACGAGAGGATAGGTGATGATGAGTAAGTGTGCCTATTGTAATAATATGTGTTGTGATAAAACTACATTTCTCTTTGAAATGTCAATAGTGTGTGGTGAGTTTTTATACCAATATTTCCCAAACGACCTGTAAAAATCTTTTGAAGGAGATAAACTACTAATGAAGGCACTGTTAAAGATGAAGAAGAAAAGTTTTTGTTTGGTGTTTATGATTTTGCAATGTGGCTAATGAATAATAATGATGAAGTCCAACTAACTAACTTTATAGTAAAGAGAATAAAATTCGATGAAAATAATGGAAAAGTAAGAGAAAGTAATATTCTTTCCCCTCTGTCTCTGTCCCCACCACCACATTTCATCATCACCACACATTCCACGGCTAGAAAAAAAAAATGTTTCAAGAAAAACAGAGGACGATTAGGTGAATTTGGGGAATGGATCATTATCTTATTTCTTTTCCTCCCCCCTTCTTCGTATCTCATCTCTTTAGAAGATCCCAAATGCCACATTGGTAATAATCTACAAAATCTTTACTCAATCTAGCAAAGTATTACCTGATTCGACAAGAATCCCCAGAAAATTGGAATCTTCCCTGAATAATCAAATTCAAGCATTCATTCGCATTTGGTTGTTAAACCCAGAAAATTAAAAAAAAATTCGATCTTTCCTTCGTCTCCAGTTTCTAGGGTTTCAGATTTTTCGCAATGTTAACCCCTCTTGCTCTGAGACCCTTGAGTTTCTCAATTCTTCTTACTTCAAACATCTGATCCGAAGAAGATACCCTGATTCCGATACCCTTTTCCCGTTTGTCATTTCCCCAAAATTAGTTTTCAGAATTGCGAAAGGCTGACGAATACCCTAATATGACGACCCGAGGCAGCAGATTGGAAAAAGTAAAGCGAATCTTCTACCAATTCGACGCGAATCGTGACGACGCCCTCAGCCACGACGAAATGGCCGCCTTGGTCGTCGCCGTAAACCCCAGGGTCAAATTCAGCGACGAGCAAATCAGCGCAATCCTCGACGAGGTCTTCCGCACGTACGGGGAATTCATCGACGGTGAAAATGGGCTCACCTTCGAAGGCCTCCTACGCACCTACGACGACGGCGCCGGCGACGTCGACCGCGATTTCGACGCCCTCGGACTAGAACTCAAGCCCCCGCCGGAGGAGGACAAGAACGGGATTTCACAAGCCTCCGACGAAGCCGCCACGTCAGCATCCGCCACAGACGAGCCCCACAAGACCCAGCGCGTTGCGGCGTGGGCCGCGTCCCCCAACCACGGGATCGTGTTCGACGACACGTGGAAGCTCGTCGACGACCTCGAATTGCTCATCAAGAGACTAAAAACCAAGCAATCGAAAGACGGTAAATCGAAGAACGACAACTCCGATGCCTTCTCCGACGCGGGCTGGTCCCGGGAATTTTGCCCCTCCGGTGAATTCTCAGAGAAGATGACCGTGTGGGACGAGAACGGCGAGGGCTACGCAGCGTTCGTGAAGGAATTGGGGGTTTTGAGGTCTCGGGCAGATAGGTCCCGTTCTCGGGCAGAGGCATTCGACGGGCAGATGGCGATCGGGCGGGTTCTTTACGAGCACTGCCTCTTCAAGGAGGCACTCGTGAGCTTCAAGAGGGCTTGCGAGCTCACCCCATTCGACGTGAGGCCTCATTTCAGGGCAGGGAATTGCCTCTACGTGCTCGGGCACCACAAGGAGGCTAAGGAGGAGTTCGTTCTCGCGTTGGAAGCTGCAGAAAACGGAGGGAATCAGTGGGCTTATCTTCTGCCCCAAATACACGTAAATATAGGGATTTCTCTCGAGGGGGAAGGGATGATTCTCGGTGCCTGCGAGCACTACAGGGAAGCTGCGATCTTGTGCCCCACTCATTTTCGGGCTCTGAAGCTTTTGGGCAGTGCCCTCTTCGGTGTCGGGGAGTACGAGGCTGCTGTGAAGGCCTTGGAGGAGGCGATCTACATGAAGAACGATTACGCAGATGCACATTGTGATTTGGCTTCCGCATTGCATGCAATGGGAGATGATGAAAACGCGGTGAAGGAGTTTCAGAAGGCGATCGATTTGAATCCGAGCCACGTGGACGCGTTGTACAATCTGGGCGGGCTTTATATGGATATGGGCCGGTACCCGAGGGCATCGGAGATGTACGCTCGGGTCCTCGGGGTGAGGCCGGGCCACTGGAGGGCACAGCTGAACAAGGCAGTGGCCATGTTGGGTGCGGGAGAGAACGAGGAAGCCAAAAAGGCTCTGAAAGAGGCTCTGAAAATGACCAACCGGGTCGAAATGCACGACGCAGTAACCCACTTGAAGCAGCTGCAGCAGCAGCAGAAGAAGAAGAGGGGATCGAAGGGTAACGGTGGTAATAACGAGGAGGCTCCTTTCATTACGGTGGAGCCCACGAAGTTTAGGACCGTGGGGGAGAGAACGGCACCGAGGGGAGAGCTCGCGGTGGCCCTCCACGTGAGGGCCTTCCAGAGGATCGCGAGGCTGAACCGGTGCGAGGCCGAGCTCGTGAGGAAGGAGATGAAGGAGGGAGATGTCCCGATTTCGTTCTCGGGGGGAAGCGGGATTCCCGAGAGGTCGATACGCAAGGCCTCATTGGAGGAAATCGTACGGAGGCTGCTCGGGTTTTTGAAGCCCGAGACTTTCGCGGGAGCCGTGAAGGCCATAAACCGGAGGGTGCTGTCGGTGCTTGACGGGTCCGGGTCGGGCCGGGTCGATCTGGGCCTGTTCTTCGCGGTCCTCGCCCCCCTATGCGGGGGTCCTGTGGAGAAGAGGAAGCAGATCGCGTACGAATCGCTGATGTGGAGGCCCGTGAACGAAGGGAGATCACAGATTTCGAAGAACGATGCGAGGAGGTATTTTAAGTTGCTGAGATCCATTTACTACGCACCGTCACCGGTCGTTAGTGAAGAAGCTGTGGAAGATGAAGGTGATGATGAGAGTTCTGCGGTTTCTTATGCACAATTTGCGGTGATGTTTGATGATAGAGAATCGGGATTTGGGGTGATGCCTTTGCTGGTGAGGCTCGAAGGTGGAGATAGAAATCGACATGGGAATCGGGTGTGTGCCACGTGTCGTTATCCCTTTGTTGGGTCTCGTTTCAAGGAGGTGAAGTCTAAGTTTAGCCTCTGCGTGCATTGTTACTCGGAAGGGAAAGTGCCTTGGAATTGTAAGCAGGAAGTGTACAGATTTAAGGAGTATTCGAGTGAGTCTTCGGGAGCTGTGATGAGAGAGAAATGCTTGTGGTTTGGCTATAAAGGCTCTGCTGCTGCTGCTGCTGCAGCAGCTCCTCCCTAGTTAGGCAGTCGCTGTGTAGTTTCATTTTTTGATGAATTATTTTCGAGATATTTATATTCCCTGTGTCTGTCTGTGTAATTGAACTGTTTCATTGGTTTCCAAAATGTAGATTTATGTTGGTGCAAAATCGTACGTCTTTTATGACAATAAATTAATTAGGGGAAAAAAATGTTATTCCGTTGCCGGGACTTGAACCCGGGTCTCTCGGGTGAGAGCCGAGTATCCTAACCAACTAGACTACAACGGATATGTTGATAGATGAAGCATGTATATTTATTTGTTTGGATAAGACGTTTATCAGCACAGTATCCTATTGGAATCAAATTCTCTTGCTTTTTGAATTGCTTACGCCCATGGTGGAACAAGGAATTTGCCAAAAGCTCAATCGTGAAGAAGATGATTTTCGACCATTCTCTCTTCTATGTGCGTGTAATGTGTGTGTATATATTCCATCCTTATTGGCTCAACGGGGCTGATGACTGAGAATCTCACTTCTTGTCCTTTCACTGCTGCTGCTCCATAAATCCGTAATGGTAAGTCATATTACTTAATATCGTATAGATATCTTTATCACGTCTTCTTTATGTTGTGGGCCATGAAAATTAACGGTCTGCAGAGTATAGAAAACTATGGAGGCCGAGCTGTGATAGCCGGCCCATGGGGCGGCGGCGAAGAGGGGTTTTACTGGGACGACGGCGTACACACAAACATACGGCAACTGTTCATAGCTCACGGAGACGCAATAAACTCAATCAGAATCGCATACGACGACGGCAACGGATCGTCGACGTGGTCAGAGAAGCACGGAGGCAACGGCGGAGCTAAATTCAACACAGTAAGTAAAAAAACCCTAATTTAATTCAGAAAAAAGAAAAAAGGCAGACGAAAGGAAAAAAATTGATTGATTCAGGTGAATCTTGAGCACCCCGACGAGTTCTTAACCTCGATTCGCGGTTATTACGGCAACCTGCTGCACGATCGAGGAGGGCCCGTCGTGATCCTATCGCTGACGTTTCTAAGCAATAGGAGAACTTATGGGCCTTACGGCGGCGGCCAACGGGGGTCGCCCTTTTCGTTTAATGGGAAAATCGTCGGATTTCTCGGGAAGTGTGGGCAGTATTTATATTCTATCGGCGCTTACGTTGAGCCTCTTCTTGATAAACATAAAACCTGGGAAACCATTTCTCATACGGTTGAATTTGAACATCCGATGATGCAAGGAAGTTTTAATTCGAACATCGAAAGGATGGGTGATGACGAGCACAAATCACCGTTGGATCCAACTAAGCAAGCTTCTCGGGATCTGAGCTACACCAAGCACAAGAAAAATGGTGATCATCAGGTAATTTAATTATTAATTGCAGATTCATTAAAAATATTCCTAGTTGATAAGAGAGAATTTCTTTATTGTTTTCAGAAGATCAAAACTGAGAAGATCCCGTCGAAAAATGATGATGCAAGAGATGGCAAAATCCAGAGATTTCACTCTGCAAACGCCGAAGGAGTAGTGACATACGGGCCGTGGGGTGGAAACGGAGGAAGCATGTTCGACGATGGAGCCTTACACGATGGCATTAAGCAGATTAATCTCAAACGAAATGTGTGCATCGTTTCGATCGAAGTCCGCTACGTACTTAGAAACGGGAAATCGGTGTGGGGAAACAAAAATGGAGGCAAAGGATCGTTCAAAAAGGACAAGGTTTGATGTGAAACGTTATTACATTTTTACCTCGTATTATTGCATATAATCATTCATGTTTTATATATATATATATATATATATATATATATATATATATATATATTTATGTTTTTTTCCTTGTAGATCGTGCTGGAGTACCCGTCGGAGATGTTAACGCACGTGACGGGCTATCACGGGCCGGCGGCGGGCTTTGGGCCCGACGTGATCAAATCGCTCACCTTTCACACTACAAAGGGACGATATGGTCCTTACGGTGAAGAACAAGGGCGAAGTTTCTCGACCAACTTGAGACAAGGATCCGTTGTGTTGGGGTTTCATGGAAGGAAAGGATTGTTCATTGATGCGATTGGCGTTCATGTGATTGAAGGGAAGCTTTTAATGTAACTAAAGGGAAAAAAGAATATAAACTTTTTTTACTTATGTCAAGAAAAAGAAAGTGTGTCGAAGTCTTCTCGAAATGGCATAATATGCTTTGATGAATATGATAGAGAAAAGAATATTCCGGAGACTTGGAGGAAAGCGAATGAGTTCAATGTTGTGGAATATTGTATAATTGTGAATCGAATATATAGAAATGACTTTTTTGACATTTATGAAAAAGGGTTATGTTATCGAAGTTGTTTTATTTTACACGATAATAATAGTTCAAAAATGCAATGAATGACCTTATAAATCAGTCTCTAATATTAGATTAGGGTAAGACAACGTAATTGGGGTCCTATCTATAATCTATCATCGTAATGTAATAATAAATCCAATCAGAATTGAGATTAATTTTCATCTAAAGGCGTTGTTTTTACCATTTCTCTCTCTCTCTCTCTCCGTACGCCATGACTTCAACCTCAGCTTCTGCACGCAAGGTCCCTTTCGTTGTTTTTATTCATCTATCAATTTGCTCGCGAACGTATTGAAAGCTGGGTTCATTTTTTGTTTTCACATAAATTGTGCGTCAAATTCGCTCTTTTTTGAGATTTTTCTGAAGCAAGATCAATTTTTTTGGGGGGGAGAAAACAGGCGTTGAGCAAGATCGCAAGTAATCGTTTGCAGAAGGAGCTTGTCGAGTGGCAGGTGAATCCACCAACGGGTTTCACGCACAGGGTCACTGATAATCTCCAAAGGTTGTTATCGTCCCCCTTTAATTTTTTGCTTTAAATTTCGTTGCCCTAACTGCGACTTGCGACGATTAAGCTGCTTTAGCGTTTCTCCTTACGATTTTTACGAGGATTTATTCCTTTCGATGTACGGGGAGATTAATTTTTTTTTATGGGGGAAAAAAATTTAATGATTGATGATGTTTAGGGTTAATTAAATCATTACGATTAATAATGGTTTCTTACTTTTGTGTTTGATTAGATGGGTAATTGAAGTGATTGGTGCACCAGGAACGCTCTATGCTGGCGAAACATATCAGCTACAGGTAGATTTCCCTGAGCACTACCCCATGGAAGCTCCTCAGGTAGTTAATTCCTTCTTTTTCTCTTTTTTTTTGTAAAGTAATGATTATCTTATTTATTTTGTGAATTTTTTACCTTCCAATTTGGTTTTCTTTACAGGTTATTTTTATTCCTCCAGCCCCTCTTCATCCTCATATTTATAGCAACGGGCACATTTGTTTAGGTGCGATTTCCTCACTCTCTCTATCTCTGGTTTCTCAAAGTTCATTATGCTTTTTTTTTCCTGTTCCTTTTGTTCTTAAATTTAAATAATAGCTCCATGCATTTGTGTGAAGTACCTTTTCCCTTCTACAGCAGCTCAATGAACATGGTTGAGACTTAATTGCTTTTATATCCAGAGAAGTCACTCTGAACAAATGAGCCTTTTTTAGTGATAGATTTTTTCTCTGAAGTTGATCCTGTACGAAATTAGTGTTTCCACCCCACCCCACCACTTATACAATGATCATTTCATCAGTCATCCATTTTAAAATGCCTTTGCAATTTGCATTGAACGACTCATTCATTAATATGATGTTGTTTCATAATGATAAGTAAATCTGCTTGGATTTGAATATATAGGATATGGTAGAAATATGATGGTAATAAAATTCGTTGATCATTTTGACAGATATATTATATGACTCTTGGTCCCCGGCTATGACCGTCAGCTCAATTTGCATCAGCATACTCTCCATGCTGTCAAGCTCACCGGAGAAGGTTTGTCAAAAAAATTATTTTGATTCTATATATGTCAAAAAATCATTCTTTGTCACGTCCCGACAATCTTTTGAACTTTTTATATTCGCACTTTTTTTCTCAGCAACGGCCAATGGACAATGACCGTTACGTGAAGAACTGCAAGAACGGTCGGTCTCCGAAGGAGACAAGGTGGTGGTTCCACGACGACAAGGTGTAATAATATGAGAGTAATAATAATTGGATAAATATGTGTAATCATCAATGTGGAGTCTGGAGAATCTTTATACCATTAAACCCTGGAGCAAAACCAAAAAAAAAAAAACAAGAAATGTTTTTTCTTTTCCTTCTATGTATGTTTGAGTCTCAATATATGCTATGGAGAAGTTCGGAATTTAAATGCCTCAAATGTTGTGTATGCATATAATAAGTTCGAATCTTAAATCATGTTTTAAGCCAAACGGAGGCACTTTCTCTCAAGCAATACAAAATCACAGCCCATGAACATACGTTGATTTTCTTTGCATGGTTTTCCGTGGAGAAAGAAAAGAGAGATCTTTCGTTTTACCATAATCAAAGCAGACGAAAACAGAACAAATTGCTCGTGGATGATCATCATCAGTAATCGAATATCATAGCTGAAGAGGCAACGATAGGCTGTTGATGATGATAATTAATCCCAGAAAAATCCCATGGAGTAATTAATCGACGGTGTATATTTAGAGTGAGGGAGAGTATGCACACGAATGTGGAGATAACATGATTGTTTATTACAACTACCACTACGTGGTAATAAATAATCTTACTGTGTAAATCCCATCTCATTAAATTAAACGATATATAAGATGAGTCAATGACTTTTGATGCTTGGGAGAGCCAATAATTCACTCTCGGCAGCTTCTCACAGGGTTGAATATGTCCCATGCCGTACACGTTGACAAATTGCACGACCAGTTGGGGAGATCTAATTAAGTTTGACTTATTCTAACAGGACAAAAAACATATTTTATAGAGCAATCAATCAATCAATCAATCGAGGTTATTCAGATAAGGCAGTGCTTTCTTCATTTAATTAATTAATTTCCCAGGTTGCGTTCACATGGGGATCTCTTCACTAATTCATCGTCTATAAATAGGACTTAAACAGACACTAAACACCAAAGCATCCATCCATAAGAGGAAAAAAAAAAACATCACTAGCTATCTTTTCACAACTGTTCAACAAAATGGCTCAACGGCTTTCACTCGCCACGCTCGTCGTCGTCCTTTTCCTCTTCCTCGTGTCATTTAATGGTACGTTCATTATATTACACGAAATCTTCTTTACTTTCCCAACGAACGGCTCTGATTTGATCGTTATACTTCGCAGGTCCATTGCTCGTAGAATCGAAGCTCTGTGAGAGGCGTAGCCAAACGTGGACCGGTGCCTGCATAAGCTCAAACAACTGCAACAGCCAGTGCAAGCACAGGGAGCGCGCGAGCAGCGGTGCTTGCCACTTCCAGTTCCCGGGATTCGCATGCTTTTGCTACTTCAACTGTTAGAGTCCAATCACCTCCGTGTTCGTCTGTGAAAATAAGATGAAGAAATGCATGCCCTATCATTATATATATATATATATATATATATATATGTATGTGAACATGGGTGATGATCATGTAATAAGATCGTTGTATGCCTCGCAATAAAAGCTTCATTTGCTATGGGCCTTTTTATCTCATAACACTCAAGCTATGGTAATAAAACAATAACAACGGGGTTGGACATGAATTAATCTTATTATTTGAGATGTTATGCTAAACCGGGGTTCCTTCCTAAAATCAACTGGCGATAAGAGGACAGATCTCTTTGATTATATATTGAATGTGCTGAAGTTAATTTCACGACGTAGGACAAATAATCTCAACATGTTCATGTAATTCCAGGCTCGTTAAATTACATCCGGCAGTATGTACGATAACAAGCAGCCAAGGCAACACTCGAAAAGGAAAAAAAAAGAGATAAAAAGTCTAGAGAATATTCACAAGCTTCTGAGGTCCCTTTATTTTTAATGTAATTGCCATTGTGTAGTAGATGGACTTACTGTATTGAGAGACGCGGATGCTTTGTTTTGTTGAGCAGATTTCCTTCCAAATATTATTAATTCACCTCTCGTCCGAGTTGAACCGATTCCGCGCAGACTGCGTTATATATAGAGCAAAAACGCACGGATTAAAAAAAAAAAAACAAAAAGAGTGCGCGTTAATTGTTATTTACGACAACGGTTGCCATCGCATAGCATACCTGAAGGAGATAGAAAACTTTTTCACATACATATTTCTGCCTCACAGTGGCTCCTCTCTGCTGCAGCTTATCGGGGTGCAAGCAAAGAGTGGCCTTTCTGTAAGCTTTCTTCACGGAAGCAGCTGTAACGATCTCCGTGAGTGGAGTCGGTTGCCAACCACTCGTTGGCCCGAGAATCTGCGCACGACCAAAAAAAAAAAAAACGGTTAGTAACTTTTACAGTTGAAAGTTTGCTTTCAAGAAAATGTAAGTAAAGCGCGTACGTATTGAAGAGTCGAGAGAAGCGCGCGCAAATCTCCCTCTTTTCCCGATGACCATCTCTTTATTTCAGCATCCAGATATACGGCTAGTCTCTGAAGCAACAACGACCGTAATAATGAGACAAGAAACATTCCCTAAGACAACATACTGGATTTTCAATTTCAAGTAAGATGGTTACATTTCTCTCTTCTTGCTCTTTCTGGACAAGAAGATCGCGCATGTTCTTCTCCGCGAGGGCTTTTTCCTGAAATATAAGAATTGAATGAGAAAATATAATTATTATTACAACAAGGAAAGAGTCCCGTTAGTTTCCAAACTGATGACGGCATACCACTCGTTCCCTTATCCGCTGCTGCCTTTCTAATATTGCTCTACGCCTTCGAGCTGATTCTGTGTCCCTTCTATCAAACCTATCCAGATCCTGCATGAAAAATAATCATGAATTTTTTTATTATTTTTTTATTACATGATACAAAAGTTGCAAGTAAAAGTAGTTGCATGATTGAAAACTCACAGAAGAAGAAAAGCTGTGCTTTAGCCCACTATTACGCGAGGAACTAGTTCTTTCCATTGGATGCTTATCACTCTTGGTTCTTGCATCCTCAAAAGACATGGCTTTCTGCAAAGCCCGCTCGCGGGCTTCAGCTAATGCTCGCTCCACAGCAGCACGTTCCTCTTTGACCTTGGCTGCAGCGGCCCTTTCGAGTTCCTTCTGTGCGTTGGCCATAGCTCTTTGTTGAGCATCAGCAAATGCCCTCTCGCGAGCTTCCCTCATCGCTCTTTCTACAGCTATTTTGTTTTTCTGCCTCTCTCTTCCTCTCTTTATAGCTTCAATCCTCTGCCTCAAGCCCTCTTGATCGTACTGATGATGCTCACGTCCTCGGGCACTATTTTCTTCAGTGATTGGCTTATCCTTGTTCATGTCGGCTGCTTCATTACTACAAAGAAGATCATCAGAACTAAAAACATCATTTTTAGTAGTTACTTCTTCCACATATTCACATGTTCCTTCAGGCTTTTCATCGGAGCTACTGTGAAGACTGTTTCGATTTAATTTCTCTTCAGAGGCACTTTCTGGGGAGCTGCTGCCAGTTTCAGGATTTTCATTGGGCTTCGGGGAAACTTTCTCTCCACCTTCCTCTTCGTTCGTTAATGGGAACGATTCATTTGCTCCGTGAAAATTTTCATTTTGCAAATCTCCATTATGATTAATGTTTGGTCTCAAAATATTAGCCTGTACTACTTCTTGATAGACCTCGGGCTCCTCCTCGCTTGTTTCTTCCTCCATGAGCTGCTCTTCGGTTTCAAACCATTGTTGATCCTTTTCATCGAAAACCCGATCATCTTCATCACCGGAACTTTTCGTGTACAAATTGCAGTTCTGCTTCAACGCCGTAATATCTTCAGACATTTTCTTCATCTTTTCCAGTTCCAACACGTCTTTCTCATCCGACATTCCTGATTCATGATTCTCAGCCACTCTACGAGAAAATGGGATTCCAGTTGCCATCTCCTTAAGACGAGTCATGTTTCTTCTTACAAAGCACATTAGGCTATCAGTTTTTACCTTACTAGACACAGAATTTGAAGTTCTAACATTTTCACTGACCACAACCTCAGGAGCCTTTTGTGCTTGATCTTCAGACGAACCGATGTCATAAAATTTCTCATCCTGATGGCATAAGGTAGCCAACTTCTTGTTTTCTGCAGGAAATTCGTCTTCATTTTCTCTTACATCTTGCCTTACCTTTTCTACCTCAACACTCTTTTCATGAAACAACTCTTCACTGCTACCGAGGACCGGAGAAAATTTCCCATCAACCCTAATAAACATAGGGAGTTCGCGATCAAAAGACGTTTTCTTTGCATTCGAAGCATTCATGGGACTGTCAGTTTTTAGCTCAAGACCACCTCTTTTTCTCTCCATTAAGGTCTTTGCAAGCCTTATGCTTTCTTGAGCCTGCTCGATCGCTTTCTTCAAAGCAGAGGCAGATTCAGCTGCTGGTGAATCCTCATCAAATTCCTCATCAACGAAAGAAAATGATTGATCGTCAAAAATCCTCTCAGATGCATCTTTAAAGTGAAAATTCTGAGCCTGAGTGTTTCCATGGACCAAATAAGCAAATTCAGGAGCAGCAAGAGCACTTTGCTCAACATGGGATTTCGCATTGGAGTGCTCATAATCTCTTGGGCTAATTTGATTCAGTAAAACACTGATTCGATCGGTTGATGCCTTGTTAGAGGATCTTTCGCCCTTCGGTGGACGCTGAGGAGTTGTTTCATGCAACGGTGACTGTGCGCCTACTGAAATCCTGTAATAAGTAACGTAGAGGACTCAGAGAGAGGATTTTCAATAAAACACGTGGACGCTTCGTACAAGTCAAAAGACAAAACTTGAAGGGAGAAGAGAAGTTTAAGAACAGCTAAATGCAAGAAGGAAACAAAAAGGCTGTTATTAATATTGTACCTTACAAGGATCTTATTACAGCATCAGACAACTCAATAGTAAAAAAAAATCATCAAATGGCGCAAAATATATCCGGCAGACGATATCATCTAATAATTGACTGCACTGGATTTCCAATTATCAGTTGAAAAAATAACGCGTTTAAACCACCAAATTGGCGCAAAATATATTCCGTAGACTACAATCTAATATAATCTGACCAGCCAACATATATACTCAAGGAAATATGCAAAAAAAATGAAAACAAAAGCATTACTCTGAGCGATTCAACGGTCAAATATTGGGGAAAAAACAATGCTTTGGGCCGACAAGCAAAGCTGATTCTAACAGTCTATTATATCAACCTTGATTACTGCATCATTTCATCAGGCAACTGCTTAAACATGTTCCAAACAAGATTTCTACCATGATTAACGGTAAATCTTCATCTACATCCATCACTTTGCAGTTTAATCTATAGGAATATCAGTGAAAGTATGTATAAATTGGCAAAACATTTTTTCCCAATACTCTGAAGCATGATCAACGATGTAATCATCTTATTGACAGAAGGAAAAATTAGATAGCACATCTAAAACCGCAGGTTTAAGAAAAGAAAACAAAAAAATGAATATTTTTCCGATCAAATGACTATAGGCGCACGAAAATCAAACGTTCATTAAAAAAAAATAAAAAAATCAAGAAACATGCAACACAAAACGTTAAGACAATCAACAGCGGAATGTTAGGGCAAAATATAGCAAAGAAACGACTCACCGTGATTCAGCTTTCTCTACCGCGGGTTCGTCTTCGGCGGTGGCGTCAAATAAGACCTCGTAAGGCATAGCCACATCGGCATCGTTAAGCCCACCGAATATGCTTGCATAATCCACGTTCTCTGCAACACCCGAACCGACCCGTTCGCGCGTATCGGTCATGCTGATCTCAGGAATTGACGACGTGGACGAGGCGGCGAAAATCTCGTCATAATCACGAGCTCCAAGCTTGAGCCTTCCATCGTAGGACGGAGAAGAAACGTCGTCGTAAGATGCATCGAAGCAGTTTGAAGACTCCATTTATGCGTATGCGAATGTGTGTTGTTTATGATTGCTAGGGCTTTGCGAGCTGTTTTTATTTAATCAATTTTGATGATGCGGTGAAGCTTTGTCTGCGATAGGGAAGCGTTGCTGCAGCAGTGTGCTCAGACAGCGAGAGAGAGAGAGAGAGAGACTGTGCGTTGGTTTAGTGTGAGTGAAAAATAGGTTTTATGTGCGTGTGGGTCCGCTTGCTAATTGCTATCAATATACATATATATTATATATATATATATATTTATATATTAACATAAAACATTGTTTAGTCAATAAAATTTATAATAGAATTATTTTATAACGTGAATAATATTACATAAGTTATAATTTCTATACCATGAAAAATGTATGGTCGAATTACATCGAATACTCTTATCTAAATTTTATGGGTTTACTACTTTTTCCATGTAAAAGTGAATACTTTAATTTTGGAGGGTTGACCAGATCATTAACACCTTAGCTACATATAAAATTGATTAGTCAATAAAATTTATAAGAAAATTACGAATTTATAACATGAATAAGATTACAGAAATTAATATTTTTTCATTACCGTGAAAAATATATAGTCAAGTCCATCAAATAATATGATCCATTTCTACGGATATTTAAAACTTTTACCATGTAAGAACGCACAATTTAATTTGGAGGGTTGACCAAATCATTAACACCTTACAACTCGGTCCAATCCAAAGATGTTGACATCTCGCTTGGGGATTGGATTCATAGTGGTTACTTATGTTAATCTCTTTTGCAAAATGATCGAAATTATTGTTTTCATTTATCATTTACAGAGATTGTACAAAATTATTTTCAGAGAACAAGTCGCCATATAATTATCATATATATTGAGAATCTATGATGTCATATTGTCCCGCATTACTTTTAAGACAGCATACCGACGAGATTAAGATTTAGTAAGATAACGTATCGATTCGTTGATAGATGAAAATTAAAATTTCAACTTAGTTCCAGAGGAAAAATAAAAGAAAAAAGGGATCAAATCCCCATCGCCATATACTTACTGGTAAGGGATTCTTCGTGTAGTCCACTTGACGACGATGATATTACATATATATATATATATAAGCACAATGCAATAAATCTTCGCATTTTACCATCAAAATCCGACCCTTTTATCATCAAGAATCCAAATCTTTTCTTCCCACATAATCTCCGGATAAGAAAATATTCGTCAACTACTTGTGTGTGATGTTAATTCCGGCCCTTTTCATCCCCTATATAAAGTAGATTTATTAATTTGAGCATAACATACAATCAGAAAACCAGAAAGAAATCGATCACTCTCCACATTATTGCAATAATGGCATCTTATTCACGCAGCATATATGCATCATCGTCTTCGTGGACTCCTAAGCAAAACAAGCAGTTCGAAGATGCTTTGGCCAAGTACGATAGGGATACTCCTGACCGTTGGATCAACATAGCTCGATTGGTCAGTGGGAAATCAGCAGAAGAAGTGAGGAGCCATTACGAGGCTTTGGAGAAGGATATAATCAAGATTGAGAACGATCAAGTCCCCATTCCTAATTACCCACACCATAATTATTGTATCACCAATAGAGGTAACACTACTAACTACATGACTGTATATATATATATATATATATATAGCTCTTCACTATATCGTATATGAATGTAATTTTCGTTACTTGGTGCCGACAGGTTACTGAGCTGACAGGAATCACCTCTCGTGCGTTTCATGGTGTATTGCTACAAGGAAGTTACTGTGTGTGTATGTAAGAAAGTAAAGGCTTTCATGTAAATGTGAATTATTAAGTGCGTGTTTGGTATATCTATTTATGTTTAGAAGCATGACATGATTTAAGAGGTCACAAATTAGGTCCAAAATCACATAAGACCATTAAAATAAAATATTCTAAAATCGGTGCGCGACATAATCGGATCTAGGGCCAAATCAGGGTCCGATATCACATGGGATCAAATATTTAGGTCCAAATGACCTCAACAGAAGGAGGCTAAAAAAGTTTTTAAAAAAAAGACGGCTATGTTTAAAATGATTTAAATTATTAACGTTTATATAAAACTAGTTAATATGTGTAAATAAAATATGTATTTAAATGGTAAGTTTACAATAACTCTTGAAAGGTATCTTTAGCTAAAATCGCCTAAATGATTTAGAATTGTTATATATAAAATAATATTTATTATATAAATCCACATACCAATAAAACAACATTTAAATTTTCTAAATCCACGAAGCCACACAAGTCTAAACGTATTGATATGGTGACCACTTCTTGAAAGTTTTAGTATGGCCGTGTAAATGCGTATTGGTATTTATTATTATACAAAGTGTCGTCTCTTCTTTCTACGAAGCCTTTCTTCGGATTCCCATCGATGGAGATCGCCTTGGCCCTCTATGGATCGTTGTAATGAGACAAGAGGCTATACTATAAATAATCTGTGCCCCACAGATCAAGAAAATATCACAGCACGAAAAAGACAGATTAATGATTATTTGTTAATTATATTTTATATAAAGAAGAAGAGAAGAGGGATCAATGTGTTTTGTCGAGATGAAAGCTGTCAACTGTTACTACAGCTCAGGAATTCTAAGGACAACCCAACGATGAAGTTCGACCGTTCATTTGCCGAGCAGCCACATATCACGCTGATAATACATAATAATAAAATAATCAGATTCTTTTCTTTTTTAATTAGATAAAAGCAAACAAAACGGGCGGCGTCCTTTTGACATGAAGTTAAGCAACACGACGAGCACGTTTAATTTGCTTACCAGTTGGATCTCTCTTCGTCAACTCCGTTCGAAGCAGAGTCTTTCTCCTCGTAGAGCTGAGATTCAGCTTTGCTGACTTGTATTCTTCACTCTTTGAGTAGAATTGCGGCAAAAGATCGATCAAGTTCCAGTTTTTGGAGCAGGGTTTTCGTATTAAGGAAGGTGAATCCTAGATTCAACTTCTAGACTTATGTTGTCTCATTTTTATTGGATTGCGTAGTCTGAATAAACCCAATCAAGATTCAATTTTGAACTTGTTTTTTTTTTTTCTGCATATTTCTGATTAAAGATCAAAGATGAGCTTCAGAGAGGAAAGCGACGATGGAAGAGGAGATCTCAGGAAACCTTTTCTGCACACGGGAAGTTGGTATCGTATGGGTCAAAGGCAATCGAGTTCATTGGAATCGGGCCAAGCTTTGAGGGAAAGCTCAATCTCAGTCTTGGCCTGTGTTTTAATTGTGGCTTTGGGTCCAATTCAATTTGGCTTCACTGTAATCAATCTTCTCCCTTTGCTTTTTTTTTTTTTTTTTCTTTATGAACATAACAAGGGCTCGAATTTCAGTCTTTAGGTGGCAATTTACTCAAGCTGTATTAATTTTTTCCTTTCCTTTGCATGTTTGCTTGTGAAGTGTGGATACTCTTCACCAACACAGGCTGCCATCACCAATGATCTCCACCTCACAGTCTCTCAGGTTACTATTTAATGCAAAATTAAAAAAAGAAATTATTGAATTTTTTGATAGTTATATACTCTTTTGCTGATCGATTTTGTTGCTGCAGTTCTCGTTGTTCGGTTCCTTATCGAACGTGGGAGCTATGGTGGGTGCGATAGCTAGCGGTCAGATAGCGGAGTACGTAGGGCGAAAAGGGGTATTTTAGAGCCTTCCAATTGCTTTATGTCTTTCGTTTTTAATGATATTATCGATTGAATCCAAATTTTTTTATTCTGTTAACTTGCAGTCCTTGATGATTGCTGCAATACCAAATATCATTGGGTGGCTTTCGATATCATTTGCAAGAGTGAGGCTTTGAAGACATATTCATTTCAATCCCATCAGTGTTTCATCTTTTTTGTACTCTTATAACAGCTTATGCTTTTCTTTTTTTATAGGACTCTTCTTTTCTTTACATGGGAAGATTACTGGAAGGATTTGGTGTCGGTATTATATCATATGTGGTAATAACTAATATTCAAATGATTGTTGGAACGAAATCTGGCAAAGTCCCACAAAAATATCTGATGTTTCGCTTTGCTATTTTTAACTTAGGTGCCTGTATATATCGCTGAAATAGCTCCTCAGAATCTGAGAGGTGCCCTTGGTTCAGTGAATCAGGTTTTTTACAGCTTAATTTATTACCATAATTTTGATGAATATTTGGATATATCAAAGTATATGATATACCTGAATTTTTTTATTTTTTTTCCATGTAATGTAGCTCTCTGTTACGATTGGAATCATGCTCTCCTATCTATTTGGATTATTTGTTGGTTGGAGGGTTCTTGCAGTTCTTGGTAATTTACAAAAACATTGCCTAAGATTTGATTAACTTCTTCCACAAGCAGTAATATTTTCAAATTTCTTGCAGGTATATTGCCTTGTTTAGTATTGATTCCAGGGCTATTTTTCATACCGGAATCTCCTCGATGGTTGGTGAGTTTGAGTGAGAGAGTTTATTGGATCATCAATTACCATATATATATACAAAGTGCTGACATATTTTTTCATTTGAATTAAAATCAGGCTAAGATGGGAATGACGGAGGATTTCGAAGCATCCCTCCAAGTTCTCCGAGGATTCGACACTGATATTACGAATGAAGTAAATGAGATTAAGGTAATAAAAAACAACTAGCATCTTAATCGAATAGCTCTTTTCTTCAGACCATAAATGATATCACGAATTTCTGGGTTTGCAGAGATCTGTGGCTTCGAGCAGCCGAAAACAAGCAATCCGCTTTGCTGATCTCAAGCTGAGGAAATATTGGTTGCCCCTTATGGTGATTATTAAACTTTTTAACTGAGGGATTTAATTTTCTCTCTGAAATATTTAATATTCTTGCTTACGAACTTTATATAACATGCAGATAGGAATTGGATTACTCGTTTTCCAACAGCTCTCTGGAATCAACGGTGTCATCTTTTATTCCAACAATATTTTTGAATCTGCCGGTGAGCAAAAATTCCCGGGAAAGCTTTACATATATAGAAAGATGGAAACTTCTCAATTTAAATGTTTTCTTACAGGGATCTCATCAAGCAATGTCGCAACAGTTGGCGTCGGCGCTATTCAGGTTTTTCTAATTAGAACTGCAATAAAAATTAAAATTGAATTACTACAAAAGACTAAACAAACAACATATTGTTCTTCAGGTCATCGCAACAGCAGTTGCTACGTGGTTAGTGGACAAAACTGGTCGGAGGATTCTACTCATTGTGAGTATAAGATTACTACTGTTGTCCACTGAAATTAATAAACATAATTACGACAAAATTATATTATAAAGAATTTCTATTTCAGATATCTTCTTCAGGGATGGCACTTAGTCTTATACTTGTTGCTGTCGCATTTTACGTAAAGGTACTAACTTTACTTTCGTGTTACAACTCGGGTCGATGGAAATAGTAAAATCTAATATCTGCCTCTGAATTTAAGGGCTTTGTAGCCGAAGATTCGAAGGTGTATGGAATCTTGGGAATTCTCTCCGTAGTCGGGGTTGTGGTATGTTACCACATTGCATGAAAAGATCGAATTTTTATTTGAATTTTTATATTTAGGTGATCTCCTAACTTCGTTTACGATCGACAGTGCATGATAATCTTCTTCTCACTTGGAATGGGACCGATCCCATGGCTTATAATGTCCGAGGTAATTAATCTATTTTGAAATCCCATTTTTATTTTCTGGGAATTTTTTTTCTAAGAAAACCTTCGACATTTTTTTTCATGCTTGTTTATCGCAGATTCTGCCTATAAAAATAAAAGGGCTCGCCGGTAGTGTAGCGACTTTGGCCAACTGGTCGTTTTCGTGGGTTATTACAATGACGGCGCCTCTATTACTGGCTTGGAGCAGTGGAGGTTCGTTAAAAAAAAAATCCTTTTTTTTTTTTTTTCATTTTTCAAATTGATGAGACATTATTAAATTCTTGGACTGGTAATGTATTGATGATGCAGGGACTTTCACGCTTTACATGGTGATGTGCGTGTTAACTGCTGCTTTTGTTGCCATTTGGGTTCCTGAAACGAAGGGGAAGACATTAGAGGAAATCCAACACTCTTTTCGATGATCATTTTATTTTATTTTATTTCTATAATTATACTGTATTTTTCTTTTTATTTTGTTTGGTTATGTTGTTTATGATTATTTTTTTTCAGTGTGTATGTAATGTATGTAATATATGACGATGTTGTTTGTTCTTGATTTGTTGCGAAGGCTCATATGTAATAATATTTTGAACAATTACGTTTGAGGGCTCAAGTGTCATTTCCCGGGAATCATTAGACATTTGATATCATTAAATAAAATTAAACGAGTAAAATCGAATTATCTTCCAACGTAATAGGCGTTCAAAGGCTACTTGCTACTCTCTGTAAAGTGTAAGGTCAAGTTCAGCTAAGCAAATCGAAAGAATGGATTCCTCCTCGTCTCAAGGATTCAAGGTACTGAATTTTGTGTACGTTATGAGCGTGTGCGTGGGTGTTTATTTTTTTTATTGTTTTGGCGTAAAATTAAGCTTGATTCGGGAATCCTTAATTGTGCAGTTAATCTTAGGATCAGCGTCTGTTGCCCGCAGAAAAATTGTGGCCGACATGGGTTTTGAGTTTTCCACTATGGTGAGGTTCGTCCCTTCATCGATGTTTTTAATTTCGAATGTTTTTTAGTCTGATTTTTCGGTCGTCTTCATGTAGACTGCCGATATCGATGAAAAAGCCATCAGGAAAGAAAAACCTGAAGATTTGGTTATGGCTCTTGCTGAGGCGAAGGTAGCTAAGTTGCCTTTGACATTTTTTTTACCAATCTGATTTAGGTTTTCACAGCTTAAATGGGTCTCATTGATTTTAATTTTGTATCTTCTGTTGTATAATGTGCGTGTTGTATCCTTTGAAAATGATTTCTTGCATGCTTCAGGCACATGCTATTGTTAGGAAACTCGAGAATATTGGAAATCAAGAGAAGGATGAGAAATCTACCCTTGTGATTGCAGCTGATACTGTATGATCTTCATTTCCTCTTTATTATTGCCAAATATCGATGAATTAATTTGGTCCTTTGAAACTTTTTGTGTATCATCCCCTCTTCTTGGACTTAGCTGGCCTGATATAGTTACTAGAGGAAGTAGCTGTTTATTTTTTTTCTGTTACACATTATTCTTTCGTGGGATCGAAGTTGTTCAATATACAGCAACAAGCAATCAAATTTTGTAGCATTGTGTCTTTTTATGATCAGAGGGTATTTTCTGATGCTATTTGTTGCTTATATAGTGATTGAGCTCAAATTAACTCTTAACAACAATCTATTCATAGGCAGATAATGCCAAGCCAAAGCCTCCGGGCAAAGGACAAGCTGAACCTACGTTGCTAATTACTTGTGACCAAGTATAACATATTTTTCCTTCCTACGGTCATCGTCATGTTTTGTTTATTTATTTTTAATGTGTTGTGAATCTTGATTAGATGACTCATACTATTCTGTTGATCTTTACTCAATGAATTTGATCTGGAGGTGGTGGTGTATGAAGGGATGATAAGAGAAAAGCCTTCTAGTAAAGAAGAAGCTCGTCAATTCATGAAAGGTTCGATCTTATATATATGCGTGGATACCCTGTTTTTATGGATTTTACATTCTTTAAAGACTTTTGGATGCTAACATATATTTCAGATTATTCTGGTGGATGTGCTGCTACTGTGAGTTCTGTTCTTGTTGCAAACCTTCTTTCTGGATCTCGAAAAGGGGATTGGGACAAAGTTGAGGTATTATTGAGCGAAATATATTCTAAATAGCTTATAATTGTATTCGAAATAGCTTAGAATTGTTTGATTTTTATTAATACCACCTTCATAAACACGAAACTTGTGCTGCTGTTGTTTGTTTTCGCGCAGATATACTTCAATGAGATACCTGAAGAGATAATAGATAAACTGGTATGCATATCGCTACTTTACACGCATCAATTGTATTCAAAGATGCTAAAATGGTATCAGTTTTTAATGTTTCCAGATTGAAGAAGGCCACGTGCTAAATGTTGCAGGAGGGCTAATCATTGAACACCCTTTGGTTTTACCATACGTGAAAGAAGTGGTTCGTATCTAATTTTATCGTCCCTTTATCGTAATCTGTGTAATCACACAGCTGTAGTGTCATAACATACCTATCGTAGTAGCTTTTAACCCTTACTAAACACGATGAATTTCAAGGCAACTGCTGTTTAATCTTTCGAGAGTTCTAAAGGGTGCATGTATATATATAATGCAAACTAATCTCCGATTGTAAATGGTAACTAAGATTGAAAAATCCGGGTTTTTTTTTTCTACAGGTGGGTGGAACTGATAGCGTGATGGGACTCCCGAAGGATCTCACGAGAAGACTAATAAAAGAGGTTCTCTAATGTTTGATTATACCACTTGAAAACCTTGTTTCAACCTTAATCATTTAATGTGTCAAGACATTCTTGGCTTCATGTTCTAGTCAATGTCATCACACATTATGTTTCTCCAGAAATCTTGAACTTTTTCATGCGTAAATCGGGATATCAATTGAAAGATTAGCTAAAGCTAAAGGCTGTCCCAAATCCCAAATGAATCAACCTTGAAGTATGTATTAGCAATCACATTACGAAATCAATATGACTGAATCATCAAGAGCTTTCCAAATGTGGGTGTTATTTTTTGTTTCTTTGCTTTAAGGATTATCTAATTACATTACATATGTATCTTGGGCCTCACTGGAGATTGAGATTCTTCAACCTGCCATTGAAAAGGTGAAATCTGCGTTGTTTCTTTTCTTGCATGACTTGTAACATGAAGATTAAGAATTGCATAGAATCGTTGCATACCTCTGTTGATTGTTATCATTCTTGTAAGATTCGTAATTGGGAATCGGAACTTTCCCGGTCTCAATGTGGTTAATATCCCGGACAAGATTTAAATAGTGATGCTTCACTTGCTCCGCATTTTTGCCACTAACCGCTCTGGCAAGATTTTGCCACCGGTCGGGCGTTTCCTTGTCGTAAATTGCCAATGCATCCTCGAACTGTTTGTTCTGTTTCGGTGTCCATGTTGAGTTTGAGCTCATCTTTCTTCTTTCCTCTTTTTAAGGAAAAAAAAAACAATCAAAAGACACACACTGCTCTTTTTGTAGGATTGATGCTCTTACATTTGCTTCATTTGTGGGATCTATTTATAGCAGTGTTATTGGTGCCTTTTTCTTGGCTTTGAAGCATCTAATCCTTAATTAGTGGGTCCAAACCAAGAAAATGTTGAAACCGCCAACATCTATCTATCTTCAGCCCACTGTTCTTGAGCTTCCATGCCCTCGAATCACGGGCAATCCGTACAGATAAACCCCTTTTTTTTGTCAATGTAGTGTTTGTAATTTAGTTTTTATTACAGTTTCTTTTTTTTTTTCCTCACTTCATAAAGTACTTATCTGAAGAGGATTGAAGATGACCATGATCTACGCTTATCTTTCCCTTTTCTAACAGCCGGCGAAAGCATAATCCTATGTAGTTTGAGCTATTTATTATCAACGTTTACAGCTCACTCAATCGCAGATAACATTTAATTAATCTTTGGAACAAAACGTCTCATGGGTTCTTTCAAATGACAGTTCTTTTCTTTCTTTCTTTTTTCTGTTCGAGATAAGAGTAAGAAAACAGACATGGGAACTTTATGCTTTTGTATGTGCTGAAAGATATACAACCAACCTGCGGATATTAAGTACTTTAGAATCCTTATCATCTCCACGTCGGTGCCTAGTAAACAAGATTCATCTTCGTCATACCTTTCTCTGATCAAATAGCTTTACGTTATTTGATGATCCTAACCATGAAAAGATTCGTGGTCCTAAAGTTTGTGAAAATGTCATTTGTGTCTGTACTCTTATTTTGCAAGAGGGGAATAATAAGGAGGATAGAGAATTTGAGCGACAATAACCACACTACACTGAAGAAGATAACAATTATCCATTTTCCAGATCAATTGGATTTGACATGTAACTTCGAATCTTGAATGAACAACTTGTAAATCTTTTATATATTCATGGAATATTCATATATTTTATTTTTTGTGTTTTGTTTTATGCGATGATTCTACTTAAGGTACATATAAAAAGGAATCGATATATCTAACAACAAATCAGAGTGGCGCAGCGGAAGCGTGGTGGGCCCATAACCCACAGGTCCCAGGATCGAAACCTGGCTCTGATAAGTTTTTGTGTTTTTTTATAATAATTTTTCATGCGTCAGTGGGCTTTAAATGTGGCCCAAAATACAAATTAAGTTCGTTAACGGGCTTTCGGTTCTGTTAAGTAAGGCTCGAATACAACTTCAAGAAATAACGAAACGACATAGTTTCTGGTACATAGAGAGCTTGACACATGGTAAACACAAGAATTGAGTCAAAAAACAAAATTCACGTAGCATTTTTCTACTTCAAAATTGTAAAATGAGGTAGGTCTCTCACTGATATAAATATTCTCACAGCCTATATCTGTGAAATGTGTGAATCTAATTCCTCCTTTGTAACAAGGTTCATATACAACACAACAATCAAACACAAAGTGCAGATAAGAAACAAACTACAACAAAATGTCACGATGAAACATCCACAAAACCCAACCAATTCGGTCGAACCGGACCAGCACGAGCCGGCCCGCTATGCTGCAAATGGACCACCAATCACCGGGTCGAAAACCGCCCCTTTTTTTCGTTCTTTCAATAGGGCTCGCAAATGTCATCTGGTACATTCAGCTTTTCGATAGCTGCCTGTCCACATCGAGACAAATAATAAATTCAAAAGAACATAAAAGATGGCAGCTAAATTATATAAAAAAAAGGGATGATAGATTCATGGATTACCTTAATTGCAGCAACATCCGTAGCAGAAGGTTTCAGATCCAAAGCAGATCCAAAATGAAGCATGGCCTCATCATACTTTCCTTTCTGCTTATAAATATTACCCATCAACGCATAGACACTACTCTCACGTGGGGCGTATTCTCTCAGCTCCTCAAGAACAGCTAAAGCCCCATCGAGATCCCCCATGCTCACGAGAATGTTTGCCTTCTGATAGAGAGGGAGAGGGTTCTTTCTATCAGCTGAAACAGCTCTCTCCATCATCACAAGAGCTTCTTTGTGCCTCTGATAAAATTTTTATTTCATTAGAGGGACATGAAATTATAAAATGGTGGTTGTTAATAAAGTGTATGCTGTTTAATTTAACTGACCTTTAGTGCGTGCAAAGCGGTTCCAATGTAAGACATTATGACGGAGGAGTGAGGATTAATTCGAGAGGCCATGCGAAAGTGGTGCTCGGAGAATTCGAACTTCTCTTGCCTGAGGTAGATCATCCCGAGCCCGTACCAGGCGTTGTAGTGCCTCGAATCTATACGCAGAGCGCTCTGGTAACTCTTGATGCCGTTTTCGAAATCCTCCAACGCCACGTATCTGCGAGGAAAAAAAAAGGTGGTATTTTTACGATATAAAAAAAACTAAATTCCAGCTCAGATAATGTCAGGGGTATAAAGTAAAAGGGTCATTCGTACTCGTGGCCACACAAGGTGTGGGCGTATGGGAATCGGGAATCTATCTGCACGGCTCGTTGGAAGTTCTTGAGAGCTGTTTCGTGGTCCTTCTGTAAGCTGTAGCAGTTGCCCATTGCACACCTGTCTCATTCATGTCGTGCACATGTATGAGTAATTCGCAAAAGGCAATGCAATGACGTGTATAAAAGCAATCTTGAAAAAAAGTAGGCAGGCGTAAAAAAGTAAGCTCGAGTGTTGGTACCATGATTGAGGAGCCAAACGGTCGGTGGATACCAGTTCCTGAGCAAGGTAACTCAGCTTCATATCTTCCCTCAAATGCTGAAACATGAGGGCGAATTAATTGTACATGAGGTGTAGTACATGCATGGATTTAAGATAAAAGAAAACTTTCCATCCCCCATTTCAAGCATAGGAATCCAGAAATTGTAGTTTAGAAACCCATAGAAAAAAAAAAAGAAGGAAAAAAGAAACATTGGTCACTTCTAGAGTCAAATGAAGGCCAAACTCTCCTCTTTAAATGCAAAATATGTAATTAGCCAAAATTTCTTCGAGCACTTTACAAGATTAATCAAGACAGGGATGAATCATCAACATGGTGCAATTAACAAGATCTACTTTACAAGTTTGTGGGGTGATCCCTTGCTCTCGCGTTCGAGCAGGGATGAATCATCAACATAGTGTAATTAACAAGATCTCTGCATTTGGTAAAAGATTAAACGAGAATCAACATAGGAAAAAATGGCTCACATATAAAACTGTAGAATAAATATCCATCCCCTCCATGCTGTAAGGAGCGGCGGTACGTGCAAGACTGAAAGCTCGATCAGCTTCAAGATAATCAATCCTTTCAAAATAAGCTTTTCCAACCTGGTTCATTACATGCATAACAACTTAGTGGGAAAAACTTTTTGCTACCTGGAAGCAAATTTACGGTTCACGCCCACAAGGACAGCACCGCTTATAACATTTTAAGAGCCCATAACATGCAATATTTCCGGACAGAATGCCAGGGAAAGTAGATAGAAGCTAATCAAACAATAAGGTAAGTCTTTTTTGGAATTTCAGTAGCAAGTAATTTTAAAATTTAGAAAAAGGCCCCAAAATCAAACAAGATTTTGTTTTTTGATTTTCTGTTTCCATTCATTCCTTTTCGTTGTGATTATGTACGAGGGGGAAGGGAACTGTGTTGAAGAGAAAGCATAACAGTGATACCAAAGAGTGAAGTGAATTGGAACAGAACTTGAGGATTAAGTAAATGTCAGAGTTCAAATTACGAGAAACTGATAAGTGCTTGCCTGAGAAAGCACCCATCCCGTGTTGTAATGCTTTTGTGGAAGTTTAACATAGATGTCTAATGCATCCTGCTTCATCACAACATAATCATGACACAAACAAGGAATAAGTGTTTGTGTAAGATCATTTGTTATAATAGTAAAGGTAATTGAATTACTAAATAGTTCTCAACCTGGCATCTGCACAGACAAGAGAGTCTGAAGCCTTCACCTAAAAGCCTTAACAGACCTAATAATTCGGAAGCACCATCTCTCACTTTTGAGCCATCCAAAGCAGCTTCACCTGAAAATCTGCCCATTCCTTCCTGTCCAAAAGATCCACTATCGCCAGCTGGCGATGAGCCCGAGCTTGTATTATTGAGCCTCGAATCATCACATAAATCACTACAAACACCTATAAAGACAGAAGTTTATTCATTAGTCCAAAAGAAACTCCATTCGGATATGATTATAGTAGCAGAGCATCAACAAGTATTTTTTGCTCATGTAATTTATTGTCCACATATATAAAGACAACCCAAAATTCAATGTAACATCCATACACATAGTAGCAGAGCATCAACAAGTATTTTAATCACCTTCGTCAGCGATCACGCTCGCTAGAGATTGTCCTTTTCGGACCATAACAGAACGGGATGTGACAGTGCTTAACTTAGACGCTCCAATATGTCTTGAAGATTTGGTTGTGACATTCCCTGAAGCAGAAAATGTGCTCAAATTGACAACAGAGTCTCCAGCTAGTCTTAAACTACGTCTCTGCCCCGACTCTGGAAATAGTCTCTCAGAAACCTGATAAGATGGATCAATAAAGATCTAACGAAGATAATGTAGCATTTAGCAATAGCATCATACACAATTTCTCACACAAAACTGTGAAAATGGGGGAAATTGAAAAAATGCATAAAGTGCACCAACTCCACTATTCCTATAACATGTTATGTTATGAATTGTAGAACATAAAGTGGTGGCATGCATAGACGAAAACAGTGAAGTAACCAACCTTCCTCAACTTCACTTCATCAACTTTTCTTCTTGGGCCGGGTAAGTTGGAATTCAATGTTACCCGTGGAGAGTTATCAGCTCCATATGGCCTCATGTTTGCTTTATTTAGTTGAATATTTCTGAAAATGGGAGGTGGAGCTACACCTGACGACTATAACACATACAACCATTTCCAGAAGTATGAATTACAAGAAAACCAGAGGAAAACAAAATATTCAGCATCCATATCTTAACCCAAAAAGGAACATATGATTGTATAAAATGTAATATCGCTGACTAGGAGGAAGTTGTACCTTTAATTGTGGGTTTACTGGAGATGGAGTGCTACAAAAAGAGAAACTAGTAGAATCACCATTCACAAATTGATTTGGTGTTGGTCCGTGTTTGTTCCCAGATGTATCCCATGGGCTATGTTCATGCAAATTCTTCAGTTTCCAAGGACTAAGATCTTCTGAGGACAGAGTTCTGTCTGAAACAAAGCCATGATTGTCACTTTCTGTCCAAGAAGTTGGGAGAGCCAATCCACGTTCAAAATATTGCTTCTGAATGCACATGGAAGCCCCTTCATCAAATACTGAATTTGCTACTCCCGCAGCACCTAATATGATGCCAATGTTTTGTGATGATTTATTTTTCATAAACGGTATTGAATATGGTAACATAATCCCAGAAAACATCCAATATCTTTATATGGAATATTTAATAACCAAAACCGAGAAGTTTAAAATTACTAGAAGGTGGAATGCTTATGGCTATCAATTATCATGTCTTTGTCCAAGTGAAAGTAAGTAATTACTAGCTGTTTTTACATATATTACTATAAGGTGAGCGCTCAAAACACAAACGCGCTCAAAACACAAACGCGCACACACACACACACATATATAAAAGTGACCAAGACGTCATTTTTTTCAAGTAATTTTAATCGCATTGAATATACCTAATATACAAAGTTCTTCATAGGCAGCCCATAATAATGGATCCAATGACAAAGCCTGATTGAACTGATCAATAGCACTTTGCCTTCTGTCTGTATACCTACAACATATTTAAACAAAGGTCAGTAAATCAGTACGCTCTGAAAATACGTACTTTAAATTCCTTTCAACTTATGTTTTTAATGCATTAGCCTAAAAGAGCCATGTCAGAAACTACTACATTAACCATATAGCCAAAAAGAACTATAATTGGCATTAAATTTTGGTAGTAGTTTCTGGCAATGGTAACAGTCTGTAAACCGTGACAAGAACTATATGGATATGAACAAGTAAGAAGACGATTATCACTTCTTGCTGGCACTGAGAAAAGAAACATATGAATCAGTTGAGACGAATTCTGATCGTAGTGATAAGCATGTGCCTCATATTTTCAAACGACACGATGAAGCAGCATAATAAACATAATATAACAGTATACTGAACATGCAATAACAAAAGTGTAATACTCTAATCAAGATTCACAAAAGACTAAGATGACCCCACCCAGAAAAATAACACAAAGCACGAGTTGATTGATGGACTAGGGAAATAAAGAGACGAAGATAGAAGTCTTATATAATGCATTAAATAAGAGGGTATACAAGTTCAAAACCTGTACACAAGTCCAAGAAGGTAGTGCCCAGACGCTCCATTAGGAATCTGCAATGCATTAGAGACTAGAAATGTAGATTGAAATCTACGGAAATGGATAGTCCTAATTAAAGAAAAACAGAGCCATTCTAAGAACATAATGGCACCTCAAATATGGTACGTGTCTAATGAATCATACCTCCGGAGAAGACTCATTAGGAGATAATGCTGCCTCTGCTTCCGTCATGAGATCCATCTGGAAGCATGAAAGCGCAAATAAGTACCGACTTTGCGCCATCTGTGTTCCTTTACAATTGAGAAAGTGAAATTATGAAGTCAGGCACTTACAAAAGAAAACAAAATTATTGTGCATAGGATTCCATAAAAGACATCCGCAAGTTAAGTTAAATCGTTTGAGCAGAGCAAAGGAAGCATATGATTATCGTTAAGACATTCCAAAAAAGCCGGTTCACAACATAAGCATACCTTTTAAAATGTAATGCGCGCAATATGCCTGATTGTTTTGCAAGTAACATGTGGCAAGTAACTGGAGATTTTTCTGCATTCATAACAAATAAAGAAAAAAATGTATTACAACAACGTTGATTCTAGTTTAAAACAAGAGCCACAATGGCACCTTTCGTAGGTGTATTCAGTTTGACATCCTCTATAACAGTGCCACTAGACCAAACCCCAATTATCAGTACGATTGCACCTCAGAATGACTCAAACATGCTCCATATATCTTCAGTTACAAAAATCGCTGTAAATATCAGAAAATTTTATCTCGTTTGCCATTGCAAGAGCTCAATTCTCTACCCAGACAGAAATCAACAAAAAGGCCCTTCCCCGTGACATCCTTTGGCAGCAGACAGAACTCAATGTCTCAATTAATCTAGCACGACATGCTTTCCAGCATTACGTACCCCTAATCATGATAAAGGTACGATTTTGCAGAACAAATAGACAAATTCATCTCACCTCAGAAGGGAACTCGGCGCAGAGACGCTCGCACATAAAAATTGCGTTCCGATACATAAATTGCTGGAGACTATTCCTCACGGAATCCGTTAACAACACCTCCATTTGAAGGAATCACGAGCGTCTCTAATCAGTGAGCTTATAAATAAAGACGCAGAACCGTGCGTCCAATTTTCTGAACGGGGAAATTCACGCCGCTTTCACGAAATAATATCTCTAACAGGTGAAATCACTCTAATAAACTAAAACCCTAAGCGGGATTGCCAGATTAGGAAATTTGGTCCCGTTGGGTTCAAATTTTTCGAAGATTGATTTATTTTTATTTTTTTGTAACTAGCGAATGAAGACTTGGGGCACCAGGTGTTTTCATACTAACCTTGTTTTCAGTTTTACTGATTTAACCGTCATACAAATTTTAACTCGATTTTAAACCCAACTATTTGATTTGCTTGTGTTGTGGGCCATAACATATCTTAAAAATAAAAATAAAAAATACACTACAGTACATAATGTTGAACAATAATTATTGATAGATCCCTCGACTTCATCAAAATTTCATTTCGGTTTCGATTATTTTCTTTTTAGCTAAAAATCATAGCTAGCTCCCTAATTACAGTTATTCGAATTGAACAAATTCACAAAATATTAGATCCAGGAACACCCTACCTACCACTATAGTCTTACAGAAGCATTGAACATGATCAATTTAAGACTGAGATAATAAAGGGGTTAAAATGATCTTTAGATAAACATCATAGTCATTAACAATCACATCGATATTACACTTACTAACAATGATTAGATACGGCCCTACGATTTTTCTATAGAAGTGTTAGAAACATCCTTAAAATCAATCGCAAGTCCCTAAAAAAACAGAGAACACACTTCAATCTTCATATTGTCGTAGAATGTGATCAAGGAAACGTCTTGTTCTTGATAACCTTTGCCTGCCATGAACGTATCTTCATCCCAGAGAGATAAAAGCCGCATTTACAAAGACTAACATCGAATTATTATTTCTACACAGCTACAAAATAGCTTAGAATGAAATACTATAAGGTCGTGTTTGGTTTAAGGAAATTAGTATGGAAAAGAAAATCTAAAAAAAAGAAAACGAAAATCTCAGAAAAATTAATTCTTTGTTAGAGTTTGGCTTATGAAATGAAATTTATTTTTTCGGAAACTAATTGTTATTATCATAAGAACATGACTAGTTACAAAATATTTCATTGAGACAATTCATCGAACTATTTCAAATATAAAACACAATCAATGTCTTGTTAAATCCGAGGTATTAGTATATCGGATTTTGACGAGTACTTTCTTCGATTCGAGAGCTTTCCCCTTTATTTAAAAACTAAAGTTGAAGACCGATCGTGCGTTGGAAAGTTGAGAGATATAAAGTTTTCCATGATTTTTCTCACTATTTGGTATGAAAAGAAATTTTAGTTTAATTTTAAATTCTTTTATTTTCTTTTCTTTTCCACCTCATTTTCCTTTCTCACCAAACATCAAATATAATTTTTCCCACCATTTTTTTTTCTTTTTCCTATAAAAATCCACAAACCAAACACGATCTACAAGTTTCGACGAGGATGATAAACCAAAATGAGGGAATAAAAAAAAGGCCTCAGAAGGATCCATTGGTGTTCATAATCAATGAGAGACTCATCATCCGGGGTAATTTAACAAAAGTCATTCATTTCTTAAATAAATAAAAAAAAGGGAGTGATTTTTATGTTTTTAGACAAAAGGGACTCACTTAATTAATAGATCATTAACTTTATAACTTAATTTAATTAGATTTTATTAATTCGTTTTTTATTTATTTTATTATATTAGCTCTCTCAACCGATTTTACGGGCAAAATCTCATATCAAAACAGAAAAAACTCGATCGAAGCTCTCACACGCATTCTCCATACTCTACTACGCATTTGATCGCCCAACAAAGATCCATTGCTTGAGTAAGTTTGATCTATGACTTTCTCTTATATTTTTTAATGTGGATTTCTTTTTCTTATCTAACAAATAGTCGAATTATTAACATGCATTTCACGTATATTATGTAGTTTATATCATGGGTCGATCTTAATTATACTTGCATTGGCATGGGATTCGCCAGATTTTGAGAATTTGATGTTGAAGATTCATCTGGATCGTCATTTGTTCGTGATATTCGAGTTCGAATAATGTTATTCAAACTCGAATAACTTGCTATTTGGGTTCGAATAGAGCTATTCAAACTCGAATAGAGTTATTCGAACTCGAATAAGCTTCTATTCGGTTTCGAATAAATTTATTCGAACTCGAATACGACTCTATTTGGGTCCGAATACAGTTATTCGAACTCGAATAAGCTTCTATTCGGGTCCGAATACAGTTATTCGAACTCGAATACACTTCTATTCGGACCCGAATACAGTTATTTAAAGTCGAATAAGCTGCTATTCGGTTTCGAATACCACACTATTCGAACTCGAATATCTTATTGTTGAATTCAAAATATAAATATCTCGAATTTTGTACATTTATACATCATATTTTTAACGACCTTCGTATCAACGCAGGTCATGCCGACAAGCATCATTGTTAAGTACGACGGAGAATGGGAAGTCGGATGTGATAACAAATATAGATGGCGTCCAAGGTCGCCTTCGAGTAAGAACATGCGGCCTATAGGCTTCAAAGAAGATTGTTGTTCATTGGATGATCTACTAGACGAAATATACATGTGTATTGATGTAAGCGGAAAACCAGGGTTGAAATTGAGTTATCAACCATGCTTAAGGGGTTGTGAAGACGGTGCTCCATGGTATATAATGAACGATGGCGAATTGAAGGGGTATATCTATTTAGGGGGTCCAATGGATAGACCAATTCTCCATGTAGAAATCGAGCACCCAGTCAATCTTTGCACTCAAACTATTGCCGCTGAAGTCATTCCTCAACTGGAAAATGTAATAGCTAGCCCGTCTCACCATGATGAATTTTTCGACCGTGTTATCAACCATGAGGAGAATTGTATGGATGAAGAGAACTATGAAGCAAACGTTGTTAGTACCCACCGAAATGTGGAAATCAGTTTTGAGAACGTCGATGAAGAAATCTTATTGATGAATGATGAGACTAATGAGAACAATGCGGAGAAAATGCAGTAATTCCAAGTGATAGGTATTCCTTTACAGACGGTTCTACAATGCGCGTCGGTGATGAATTTGAAAACAAGAGCGCCGCAAAAAAGAAGATTGAAAAAGTTGCTTTAGATGGATCCTTCACCACTAGGAACATCAAATCTACTCGGTCGATATATGCCGTTAAATGCAAAGAGGAGGGATGTACTTGGAGGATATGGACATCACAAATAAAGAAAACGTCCGTATTTTCGATTCGTACGTATTGCAACACTCATACATGCGATCTGGCAAATAGGAACTCAAGACTCACTCGGGCCTCTTCATATTCGGTGAGCGAGATGTTGCTTGAATCTTTTCAGGGAGCTACAAGTACGCCAACGCCTAAACTAATCCGAACTATGATGAGAAATCGAGGGATCGAAGTTTCATATTTCAAAGCATGGAAAGGAGGTATTTTAGCCCTAAATGCATTGAAAGGTGACCCGGAGGAGAGTTACAAGTTATTGCCATCTTACTTGTCGATGGTGAAAAGAACGAATCCAGGCAGCATAGCAAGTTTGTGCGTAGACGATGAACGGCGATTTAAATATGTATTCTTGTCACTTGGTGCTTGTATTGTGGGATATCGACAGATGAGGAAGGTTGTATGCATTGACGGGACTTGGTTGAAAGGAAACTATAATGGCACCTTACTCATTGCATCGGCCGAAGATGGAAACACCCATCAGTATCCCTTGGCATGGGGCATCGTCGACGTAGAGTCAACAGATTCATGGTCATGGTTTCTGAATGAACTCTTGGCGGTAGTACCCGATGAGGAAGACCTCGTGATTGTCTCTGATAGGCATCGAGCAATCAAAGCTGCCGTTGAAAACACTTACAGGCTTGCACATCATGGTCATTGTATCTGGCATCTCTCACAAAATATGAAAGTTCACTCTAAGAAATCGGGTGCAACCGAGATGTTCATACGCATCGCAAAAATCTACAAGCAATGCGAATTCGATTCAGAGTACAATGAATTTAAGGTAAGATTTCCCGAAGCATACAAGTATTTGCAAGTAACGGATAGTGAAGACCGATGGAGTCGAGCTTACTCTCCCGTGTCTCGCTACAACATTATGACGACGAATGGAGTGGAATCAATTAATGCAAGACTCCGTGAAGAAAGAAAGCTTCCCATCATTGCGTTGTTGGACTCTATACAGAGGATGACGTGTGATTGGTTTTCAAGATATAGAGCAGCATCAATGCAAGCCACTACGCAATTTACCCCTAATGTAGAAAGATTAATTCGTGAAAGGTTTGCGGTAAGTCAGGGGTATGAAGTTTCTGAAATAGGGCCGGCTGAGTATGATGTTAGATCCGCTGGGCGTCGTGCTGTTGTTAATTTGGAATTGAAGTCGTGCACGTGTAGAGTATTTGACATCGACAGGATTCCTTGTGCGCATGCGATCGCAGCAAGTTTGCGAGCAAACACATCTTTCTATCCATTATGCTCAGACTACTATTCTGTCCTGACGTGGCAATTCGCTTATTTCGAACACATTTATCCGGTTCCCGATCAAAGTGAATGGCACATGAACGAGGAAAATTTGGTGTTGCCACCTCTTATCGTGGTAAGACGTGGTCGGAAAAAGGAAAGGAGATTTTCCTCGGTGGGTGAGTTTAGCCGTAAAAATTGATTATCTTGTTATTGTTTATTTTGTGCAACTGTTTTGATGGATTATGGATGTTGTATGGACTTAGAGCGAATTGTTTAATGTACTGATATTTTCTTACAGCATAAGCTTCTGGAAATACTATTGCTATTCGAGTTCAAATACAAGTTATTCGGGTTCAAATACAAGTTATTCGGGCTCAAATAATATTTATTCGAGTTCATATACTATCTATTCGGGTTCAAATAAAAAATTTAATTAATCGAATAATTATTTAACTATCTATTCGGGCTCATATAATGCTTATTCGAGTTCATATACTTCCTATTCGAGTTCAAATACAGGTTATTCGGGCTCAAATACTTAAAATGTTTAATCTTCGACATGAGATTAAAATTAGTTATTTATGATTATAAAAAATACGTAACTGTTAGTTAAAAAAGGTATTTCGTATTCGAGTTCAAATATTTCTATTCGAGTTCAAATATATGTTATTCGGGTTCAAATAGAAGTCTTTCGAGTTCGAATAGTACCTATTCGAGTTCAAATATATGTTTCGGGTTCAAATAGAAGTTATTCGAGTTCAAATAGTATCTATTCGGGTTCGAATAGCTTTTATTCGAATTCAAATAATTATTATTCGAGTTCGATTAAGAGCATTAATAACTGAAAACCAAGTGCTAGCAACAAAAAATACTTTACATTTCAAAAAATAATCTATTCAACATAATAGTCACTACTTCCAATCGTTGAGCCAAATACACACAGTTAAATACCGTCTAAAATGCTCTATCTTACTGTCATTCAACTGCAAGATATCATCTCGGCCCCCGAACATCATCGACATAGCCGCCCGAAGCATGTATATACCACACTCTCCGCTGTAATAAAAAAAGGGACCTAAGCCGATGTTGAGTGAACTTTATTCGCAGCATATAAAAATTAAGACTCAGCTTATTACCTGATAATTTGTTGAGGGAACTTTAGTCGCCTAGCTGTAAATTCGAGCGTCCCTTCCGTCAATCCTAAATACTGCAACATGAGCGGTATCACCTCTTTAAGGGCATCGAGGTATGGCTTTATCGCTCGCATGTTCGAATCGCATGACCATAAGGAGTCGAGAATGTGAATTTGTCTCTCCTTGAACCGAGCAACTAGAAGCACCAAATGTGAATTAAATGCCAAAGGTATGACGGCAAGCTCGGCTCGGCTCCAATGGAGTGACGGCCTGTTAGGAAGGTTGACCTGTCCCGTAGCGAAGTTTTCGAAAGAGTCCATATTCCACGGGCGTGGTTTCAGGGACTCATAAAAAACTACATGGGCAAAGTTGGTATTCATGAATGCTATTCCTTCCACAGGAAGCACATAATATTCTTGCAACGCAATAAAGCCTTGAAATACCTCGTTCACGTGCTGCAATTTAGCAAACAAATTATTAAGATATTGAAAGAAATATAACATATTGAACGAAATATGAGTCAACATACCGCTTCGGAAATCCATACGCTAGGGGTACGTAGCTCGACGAAGAAATTTTTTGTATAACCTTGTATTATGCCATTTCGCTCGTGAGTGTCACTTGTTGACGTCAACTCCGCCTCTATAGCTGTCCATTTAAGCAACTTCATCCCAATGTGATGCTCTAAGTTCCAGAGCCGAGATCTCGTACAAGGGGGGGTCGAGTCGGGCAACGGTACGAAGGGATCACTCAGTAATTTTGATCTCTTCTTCTCACGTTCAGGCTGCTCCCGTTTTCTAAAACGTTTGTACCGTACCACTTGCTCGTTACGTTCCTCGGCGGCTGCCTCCGAGGGCTCGACAACACCGATATTCCCCTCAGCACCCTCCGCGTAGAGCTGCTCCTGCTGTTCCCGGTCGTTGTCATCCCCAACGTTGTCCGTATCGATCTGCATGTCTACATAAGATCATGCAACATAAATTCAAACATTAGATCAAGCATACGAAAGATAAATTTGCATCCCTATGTACCATAAAACACACCTATTGCATCCCTATGTACCGTCGTCTCATAACTCCCATCGCGTTCTCTTGTCGACCTCAGCATTGTAAAACCTGAACCGTCTAAAAATTAATATCTTGCAACAGACAATAATATATTTTTATATAAACATACATTATCTTACCCTCGAGCATCGTTGATTGTAATGACCTAATCTCCATCAGTAGATGCTCATTAGTCTTCCTAACCTCGTTCCTCAACGTCCCTACCACTTCATCCAATTTATCTAATCTAGCTAAAATTGAGGCTGGAGGGTCACGAATGCGTTCGTTTGATCGTATAAGCTCTTGAGGAGGATGCACATCGTGCTGAGATTCCTCGGATGGAGACGCCACATCATGCTCTAAATGCTCGAGAGGAGGCGACGACGCACGTTCTGATGCATCCAGAAGATGATTACTAACGCAATAAACCACCCTCCCTGCACGAAGATGGTCCAATATTCTTTGACCAACGTCGTCGTCCTTGTTGCCCTCCAAATTTTGAATTGTAGCGAAGTGCTCTGACCCAAGTTCGACGTCGGAGGGCGTGAGCCAACATTGCACATCCTGTGAAGTTTATTATTTATAAACCAACTCTAGAAATCAATGTTATAAATAAATATACTTACATCCATCGGAGCATTGTTGAAGGCATCCACTACCGCTTGCCATCCCGGGGCTTGACCCTTTCCACGATGATTCATGACCCAGTGGCACATCCGGGGGATCGGAAGCCCGTCCTTCTCAGTTTTCTTTCTTGCAAATTGTTCACCAACACTCGGCCAACACTCGAAGGCAAGAATCTAATAAAATAAGTTGTAAAATGTGAATATTATATTAGAATAAGTTAAGATATTGAGAAATGACTTACTATAAGCGGATAGACGAAACCACTGATATCCAATGTCCCATGGTTCTTCTTCTTTCTATTCACGTCCTCATACTTGTCGTTGAGGTCTTTATTAAGACCTAGAACCGCTTCTTGGAACGCGATTCTCCCCCATGGATACTTTTTGAAAGCATCCCAATCATCAACTAACCTCACCCATTCCTCGGGAACTTTAGCAAGTTTTCTTACTTTCCTCGGACCCAAAACAGCGGCGACAAAATAAAGCGCCGCTATCTTCAATTTGACTGTGCTCACCCGCGTACCGGTTCTCGAACCCTCCTCGATCATCCTATCCATCTTCTTCTCCAAATCTTCTATATAAATGATTTTCTTATCTATAAACAATAAATTAACATTAAATTAATGAAAATTAAATAAGACACAAATGATTAACAATATAAATGTGAAGGAAGCATACCATCAAAGGTTCTCGCCGAAAACTCATTTGACGACGGAATCTTTAATGAGCTATCAATGGATGAGCATCGAAGGCCTGTGAGTAAACAATACTCGACCATTGAGAAACGCAATGGTCGTCCACGTATAACGAACCATAACTCATCCGATCCGGGCCAATACTCCACTTGCTTGCTCATCATATACCATAGCAACGTATTAGAGTTGAAATGGTCTTTACCGGCCTTGATTAGATTTCCAAACTGCGTTCTTCTTACTATCTTGGATAGTTCGTTCGGATTTAGAAAATGCCGGATGCGCTCCGAAACCTCCGTGTAACGGGATAAGATACTAAGAACGCAAGGGAAGTGATTTTCTGGAAGTAGCTTGGTTGGGAAGTAAATCTGAAATGCATAAAGGTACATAAAAAATTCAATCAAAAATTCTCCGGGTACATTCATTCGAAGACTCTTCGGTCGAAGCTTTAAATTCGAGTTCGAGTTATTCGAATATTATCGAATATTATTCGGGTTCGAAGAAACTTTCGAATAGTATATTCGAATTCGAAAAACGCCCGAATACTTTCCGAATAATTTCATACAAACGCAAAACTTCAAAATCGCGATTGATTAAGCCAAATCGAAGTTGATAAATACATAAATCATCGACCCATAACCTACCGTGACTTTATCCCCTTCAACGACATCTTCAATTGGCCCCCGGCTTCTTCTCGGCTTCTCGAAGGTTCTTCTCGGCTCCTCGAAAGTCTTCCTCTTTTTCGCCATTTGTGACGATGTACTCGAATGAAGTTTTCGAGTTCGAATGGAGCTCAGTAATTCGAATGGGTTAATCGAGTTCGAATGGGCTGTTTTCGAGCTCGAATCTCTCGTCTGTTTTCGAGTTCGAATGGGTGATGGTCGCAGGTCGATTAGGGTTCGCGTGGGGCGTGGGATCGCTCTCGATTTGGGGCTTTTAATTAAGAAAAAACGATTATTATATTTATTAGTGAGTTAAAATAAGCCCTATTCGGGTTCAAATAAGGTTATTCGGATCCGAATAACCTTATTTGAGTTCGAATAAGCGTATTCGAACTCGAATAAGCCCTATTCGGGTTCAAATAAGGTTATTCGGATCCGAATAACAAACTTCGATGAACTTATTGAATAATGTTTATTAATTATATTGTGATACACAAAACTTTCATAAGCTTCTTCGTATAATGTTCATCTTGAATCTCGAGTTTAATCTTTATCTTGAGTTAAAATTGATTATTCGGGTTCGGGTTCAAATAAGCTCTATTCGTGTTCGAATAAGCCCTATTCGGGTTCGAATAAGCCCTATTCGGGTTCGAATAAGGTTATTCGAGTTCGAATAAAGGTTATTCGAGTTCGAATAAGCGTATTCGAACTCGAATAAGCGTATTCGAACTCGACTCGAATAAGTGTATTCGAACTCGAATAACCTTTATTCGAACTCGAATAACCTTTATTCGAACTCGAATAACTCTTATTCGGGTTCAAATAACCCAGATTATTCGAACTCGAATAAGGGTTATTCGAAATCGAATAAATCTTATTCGAACCCGAATAAAGCTTATTCGAATTCGAATAAGACATAACTGAAACGATGAATTCATTTAAGTGACTAAACTAATATTAATGACTTTTTACTCGAGGGTATTTTTGACTTTTTCTATACAATCCCTCCATCTTAAATAAAATATCTTTCGATCCCTTTTATCAAAATATCCCCTCATCATCCCCCATCAGAAAATAGGTAGTTTTTCCTTCATCACAGGCAAATGTTAAAACTTCTGGAATTCTCAGACAGCTAAACGACACATAACTATGAAAGAAACATTCTGCTCAGAAATGGGTAAAAAGATGATAATCACGACGAACATTTCACATGTCCAGACATAATTTAACCAAATTCATCGCAGCAGGAGCAAAATTAAACTCACAAATTTAAAGCAAACATCAAAGTTATCATCTCAGACACATTCCCATGTTAGGAAATCTATGCAGACATTCAACACGGCATCAGATTCTGTCCGCCCGTCTGCTTTCTATCATCATCGACATTAAAAAAAAAAAAGCCAAAATTAAAGTGGCATCAGATAATAAGCGGAGTTTAGTAGTCAGCACACATCAGCTCAGATTGTAGGATAAGAATTTGAATTCATCATATGCCAAGAAACAATTCGTATGAATTTCAAATAAATCAGATGCAATCGAATGAAGAACAGATTCAGCCGACGTAGAGAAACTATACAGAAGTTGCGATGAAGGCATGTTATGTAATGTATGTATAGGTGATGACGGCTCTTGAGGGAGATTTGTATAAGAGACGAAGGATCTGAGCTATTAGGGTTTTCGAGCTTCTAAGGTTAGTGGGCTTTTTTATTCGCCCGAAAGTTTGGGCTCAAATGCAGCGAGAGAGGGCAAAAGTAGTCATTGCCCGAAGACCGCTAAACCCTTTTAAATTCGAGATAATATAGAATCAAAATTCAGGGGTTTAAATTCGCAATTTAGGGAGAGAAAAAAGATTATTTTTTTTGCTCATCTGATTTTGGTATTGTAGCCGTTGATTATGCTCTTTTCAGCTGGTGAAGTGGCAGTAGGCTTCGAATTCCTTTTGGGCAACGGTACGAGAGGAACTAACTACCAAACACGGCCTTAACTACTTCCACTTCATCATCATCCTCACTTTACCCAAAGTGAATGAGACTCTGTGCCTAAACAAAAACCTTATAAAGATATAATTCGAAACTAAAGTAAACATTTTCGGACTTAACAAGCCACAATTATTTATACAAGCTTTGGGAATAAAAGAAACGGAAGATAAACGGTCACATATTCAACGGATACGTCCATAGAAAATCACCGGCTGTACCCAGTCACCGACGCATCTATTTAAACCCCATTCGAAGAAAACTTACTTTGTCTGTGTATGGCCACCGGAAAGTCCAGTTCAGAGACCCGGCCCGTATTCGCACCGGCGGGAAACAGGATCCGCGTCACCGAAGAGAAAAAGCCGGCGGTAGCAAAGACAGCTGGGAAGGCTAAAAAGGTCATTTCGAGCTCGCCTTCGAAGGCCTCCGCAGCTGCGAGCGCAGTCGATAGCTCCTCTTCGGACTCGTCATCGTCGCATTCGTCATCCACCAGCGGCAAAAACGTGAACTGCGGGGTGTCGACGAGAGCGAAAGCGAACGGAATCCGTAACGGCGTTAAGAAATCAGGCCGAGCTGCGCTCGGCGGAGCCGAATCGCCTGCGCGGTGCGATTGGATCACGCCAAGCTCTGGTATTCTCGAAGCTATCTGCTTCCGCGCTCAATTATGTTGATTGCTTCAATAATTTGGGATTTTATTTTTCTACTATTCGAATGTCACGAAGGAATCGCTGAAAGATTTCTCGAATTCATCTGCAGATCAATTATACATCAATTTTCACGACGAAGAATGGGGCGTCGGGGTTCACGATGACCCCAAATTATTCGAACTCTTGGTCTTCTCACAATCATTGGCGGAACTCACGTGGCCAATCATCCTCAGCAAGAGGGCAATCTTCAGGTTTTTTTCCCCATAATTTTAAGCCAAAATCATCTAGTCGGAATCACCAAGTCAACATTGCTTGAATCAATTTTGCAGAAAGCTATTTTACAATTTCGATCCATCTTCCGTTGCTTCCATGGAAGAAGAAAGGCTCCTCTCTGTAAGAAACACGCTGCTGTCGGAACAAAAACTCCGTGCAATAGTGGAGAACGCTAAGCAAATTCTCAAGATCCAGCAAGAATTCGGCACCTTCGGTTCCTACTGCTGGGGTTTCGTGAACCACAGACCGATGAAGAACGGGTTTCGTTACGGGCGCCAGGTGCCGTTGAAGACCCCAAAATCCGAGCTCCTAAGCAGAGATTTGAGCCGAAGAGGTTTCCACTGTGTGGGCCCCACCGTTGTCTATTCGTTCATGCAGGTGGCGGGGTTAGTGAACGATCACCTCATTACATGCTTTAGGCACAACCAATGCAGCCATGTTGCTGGAGAAGAGAAGCCAATGCTTTAGATATTTTCAAGTATTTATATGCTATTTATATTTATGTGTATGATTGATTGATCCGCAAAAAATAAGAAATAAAAATAATATATTTTTTAAATCATGCTCCATTACGAATTGGACTCCATGACATCAGTTTTATGGATGGTTGACAAATGTTTGTGTATCGTTATCAGCTACAGTATATAAAGAAGGAAGAGATGCCAAAAGAGAAGCTCCAACACGCGAACGAACATATCAATCAATATATATTGATCCTTTTTCTTGGATATTTATCTATTTAATTCGAAATGGATCATACCTGGTTATCCAGGTAAAAATCTCGATAATCATAAGCAATTTCTTTGTGTTCATTTTCCTTCAATTTTGTTTTTCATGATGATGCTTCCGTATTTTATTCGTTTATAATCATTATTCGACGTATGTTCGTTTGAATTTTCAAGTAGCAGAAGGCGACAAGGTCGATGCATATGAATAATATTGTTATATCAATACACAAAATCCTCTAACCTAATGTGTAGGTCACATGCACCTAAATAATAATGCTTAAGAACCATATATGCAGAAGACAATGACTTTGTTTAATCCAATAATTCGAATATTCAAGTAGCAGAAAGGCGACAAGGTCGACGGGTATGAATTCTATGTATGTATCAATACACAAATTCCTCTAACCGATATATGTCATAACCTAAATAACAATGATTAAGAACCATTTGTGGGTTATTAATAATTAAATAAGGCAATGACTTTTCCGTCGCATTCTTCCTCCCTTTCCATATATGAACATTTTGTGCATTAACTTATATGTATATATATGTTACATTTACAATTTCAATAACTAAAGAAAACTCCCATTTTCATCAGGATTTTAATAATTAAGGTTCTGTGTGCAGATCAATGGATCAATATTTCTTGAAACTGTTTATCGTTACACTAATGTTATTAAAGACGCACGCCCAACAAATCCCCCAACGTCTCAACTATACGTTCATCGAGAGTGCCGTGGCTAAAGGAGCAGGTAATTAAGTACTGTTAGATTTATATATATATATATATATATATATATAATATATAGTTACGATCAATTAGTATTCATTAGATTAACAATTATACAGTTTGCTTGGATGGGAGTCCACCTGCTTATGCCTTGGTGGAAGGGTACGGAGAAGGATCAAACAACTGGATCATCTCACTTGAGGTAAATTAATAATTAGAATTATTACAACTTGATTTATATTTAATTCCCCTTCCTCCCCCCCCCCCCCTGTATATTATTATCCCTTGGTTTATTTTTATAAGTTTGGAAATGGCAGAATAATTTTAATACGGGGTTTGAAAATGTACGTATAGGGTGGCGCATGGTGCGATACAGTAGAGTCATGCAAGGAAAGAACAAACTGGTTGCTTGGGAGCAACTACGGAAGAAAAAATATAAGCGCTCAATTTCTAAACGGCTACTTAAGTGAAAACCAAACGTTTAATCCAGGTAAGCTAATATATACGTGTGTATAATATATATATATATATATATGTGTGTGTGTGTTAATTTACGTTGCTATATATATATATATATATATAATATTACTCCCAGAATTTTACAACTGGAATAGAGCTTCTTTCACGTATTGTGATGGCGCGTCATTCATGGGAGACGTTGAGGAAGTTGATCCAGTGAGAGATGATTTTTAATTAAAGAAAATATGTGTATATATATAATATATTATATGTATATATGATTTATCTCATATTTTGTGATTTGCTTATGATGCAGAAAACTGGGCTTTTCTACAGAGGCAAAAGGATATTCCATGCAATAGTGGAGGAACTGATGGAGAAAGGATTGAAGAACGCAGACAATGTACAACGTTAACTTTTTAATACCAGATTTAGCTATCTTTATTATTAATATAAGAAATATTAAGTATTAGTTTATATATTGGCAGGCTATTTTAAGTGGTGCTTCAGCTGGTGGTTTGGCTGCAATCCTCCAGTGTGATAACTTTCGTTCGCTTTTACCAAATGTCAAAAGAGTTAAATGCCTTTCAGATTCTGGCTTCTTCATTCGGGCGTAAGATTTATTAATCTTTTTTTTTTATATTTTTATGCGTGTATTTATATATTTGTATATATTCATCTAAATAATGCGATGGTGTTACAGAAAAGATCTCCCTGGAGCCGACGCAAGAGAGAAGCTTTTTGGTGGAGTTGTCCAATTGCACGTATGCATTAATCATTTATGATACATATTGTGATTTAATATTTTTGGTAATAATTTTAACACTGTATAATAATATCATAGGGACTAGCTAAACAACTACCTGCGGCATGCACCTCACGGATGAGCCCAGAATTGGTGAGCTTATTAATTTTTTTTTTTGGTGGAATAATATGCAAATGTAAGTACTAACAATATATATATGCAGTGTTTGTTCCCTGAGAATTTGGTTGGGCATATACAGACACCACTCTTTCTCCTTGATTCTTCCTTTGATGCTTGGCAGGTAATAAAACAAATTAGTTTAAACCAATTATTAACTTTCGGATTTTATTATTATTTGTCGTCCACTTCCACATATATTAATTTAATTTTGTCCTTTGTCTCAGATAAACACCAACTTATTACCTTCTCCCGCTGAAAAAGCTGAGTGGGAGGCATGCACAGGCCCCAAGTATTATTTCAGGTTCTGCAACGAAGGTCAACGACAGCTCATGAGGGGTAATAATAATCTATTTCCTCATGTCTTTTAGTTTTTGGTAATTACTTTGCCAATATAGCTCGCCTAATATAAACACACACAAAACATACATACATAAAAATTATGATATTATTACAATAAATTTGCAGAATTTCGTCGAACCTTTATCGAGACATTGCAGAAACTTGAAGACTCTCCATCGAGAGGAATGTTTATCCACACTCGCTACACTCACGTCAGCGGCATGTACAAACACGGTTGGAGGTGCTCAGCAGCCGATGATAACATCTTGGCAAATAAGGTAACAATTTAATTAATAAAAACATGTTATAATATATCATATCCCAGTTCTAATTTTCATGGAATTAATAATATATATAATTATTTTGCAGACCATAGCTAGGGCTTTTGCGGACTGGTTCTTCGATAGAAACCCTAATAATTTCCAGGCAATCGATACTCAAGAGTACGCCATGCCTCGAATAGCGTGCGGCAATCACTCCGACGCAGACTTCAGATATCAATTCAACAAGAAATGTATTAGTGGCTTGTACTAAAAAAAAACTGCATACCCTGTGTAAGAATTAAGCCAACGTTCGCGTGTGGATTATTAATAACTATTTAAGCACATTTGATGCGTGTGGATTAGTGATAACTATTTTAAACACATCCTGGTAAGTTTATATATATATATATATATATATATATATATATATAGGCACTAATTGGCATACAATATCAAGATCTAGAACGATTTTTAAAGTGACCCATCAATCATGAATTAATGAATAGATTGGATCTTTCTTTATATTGATTTTGATCCCACGCAAACATAGACGTGCTCACATAGAACGAAACGAGAACATATAATTGCTGTGGTTAAGAAAAAAAAACAATAGATAATGAAAAACAGTACATTTTCCTATATGACGATGCCTCGTTAGAAACCTTGGCAGGAAAACCCAATGTGGAAAAACTGTGGTTGAGAAAAAAAAGAGAGAGAATTTATCATCTTGAGCAAATCATTTGATATTTTTCAATTGGCCTGCTCAATTCTTATAAATAAGCTTTTCAAATGTTAGAAGTCGGTAGTGATTTTTTAAATATGATTTTAAATAAGTTCCATAGATTATTACGCGACTGTCTCTTTTATTTAATCTTGCTTCAATTGAGCAATACATATTGCGTTAATCTTCGAACAATATTATTACAGTTCCTTTGTCCAAATTTAATCAACACATTTCTCGCGAACATGATGAATTAGAGTTCTCAACCAAACACACTCCCCAAGAAATATACTATTTGCATACATTTAAGTATGTATACTATTTATATTTATGTGTATGATTCCTCCGCAAAAAAAAAAATAAAAAAATTAAAGAACTCATATGCTCCATTGCGAATTGGACTCCATAACATCAGTTCTATGGATGGTTGACAAACGTTTGTATCGTATCAGCTACAATGCATAAAGAAAGAAGAGATGCCAAAAAAAAAAAGCACCAACACGCGAACATATCAATCATATTGATACTTTTTCTTTAGATATTTATCTAATTAATTCGAAATCGACCATACGTGGTTATCCAGGTAACATTTGATGATAGCTTGCAATTGCTTTGTCTTTAGTTTCTTCCATTATTGTTTTCAGTGATGATGCCTCCATTTTTTTTTCATTATTCATTATTCGATGTATGTTCATTTGACTTTTCAAGTAGCAGAAGGCGACAAGTTCGACACGGATATGAATACCTATGTATATATCATGAGTACACTAAGCCTATATATGTCACATGCACCTAAATAATAATGATTAAGAACCATATGATGTATATTAAAAATTACAGAAGACGATGACTTTGTTTAATCCAATAATTGAATTTTGTTCGTCTCATTCTTCCTCTTTTTCCATATAATGAATATTACGTGCATATATTTACTATATGAATAACCAAGAAGACTCCCATTTTCATTAGTGTTTTAATTAATAATTCAGTTTCTGTTTGCAGATCATGGAAGAGAATGACTATTTCTTGAAACTGCTTGTTATTACACTAATGTTATTGAAGACGACGCACGCCCAATCCATCATCGAACGTGTCAACTATACGCTCATTGAGGGTGCCGTGGCTAAAGGAGCAGGTAATTAAATATATATATATATATATTTGTAACGATTTATTTAATTTCAAATTAGTATTCATTAGATTAACTATCACAGTTTGCTTGGATGGGAGTCCACCTGCTTATGCATTGCAGGAAGGGTACGGAGAAGGATCAAACAACTGGATCATTTCGCTTGAGGTTAATTAATAATTAATTAGATTACAACATGATTCATATTTAAATTTTTTTCCCCTATTGGCTTGGTTTATTTTTTTTTTTTATTTTTTTGTAAATGGCAGTATAATTATATTATAACATATGGGGGTTTAAAAATGTACACAGGGTGGCGCATGGTGCGAAACAGTAGAGTGGTGCAAGGATAGAACAAACGGGTTGTTTGGGAGCAGCTATAAAAGAACAAGCGTTAATTTTCATAACGGCTACTTAAGTGGAAATCAAACATTTAATCCAGGTACAGTAATATATATATATATATGTACATATGTATATTAATTTACGTTGCTCTAATATATATATATATATATATATATATATTATTACTCCCAGAATTCTACAACTGGAATAGGGCATCTTTCGCGTATTGTGATGGCGGGTCATTCACGGGAGACGTTGAGGAAGTCGATCCAGTGAGCGATGATTTTTAGTTAAAGAAAATATTATATATATATATATATAAATATATATGATTTATCTCATATTTTTTTATTTGTACATGATGCAGAAAACTGAGCTTTACTATAGAGGCAAAAGGGTATTCCATGCAATAGTGGAAGAACTGATGGAGAAAGGATTGAAGAACGCGGACAATGTACGACGTTAACTTTTTAATGCCAGATTTAGCTATTTTTTATTAGTAATTGATTAAATATTAAGTATTAGTTTATATATATTGGCAGGCTATTTTAAGTGGCGCTTCAGCTGGTGGTTTGGCTGCAATCCTCCAGTGTGATAACTTTCGTTCACTTTTACCAAATGTCAAAAGACTTAAATGCCTTTCAGATTCTGGCTTCTTCATTAGAGCGTAAGATTTATCAATCTATTTTTTTTATATTTATGTGTGTATATATATATATGTATATATATTCATCTAAATAATGCAATGGTGTTACAGAAAAGATCTCCCTGGAGCCGACGCAAGAGAGAAGCTTTTCGCTGGAGTTGTCCAATTGCACGAATGCATTGATCATTCATGATTTATTGTGATTTAATCATACCCTTCGTACATGGTAATATTATATGTCTCTGTATAATAATATCATATTAGGGACTAGCTAAACAACTACCTGAGGCATGCACCTCACAAATGAGCCCAGAATTGGTGAGTTTATTAGTTTAATTTTTTTTAGTAAAATAATGTGAATATAATTACTAATTTATTTATTTTGGAGGAAAAATATGTGAATTTAATTACTAACATATATATGTATATTAATATGCAGTGTTTGTTCCCTGAGAATTTAGTTGGGCATATACAGACGCCACTCTTTATCCTTGATTCTACCTTTGATGCTTGGCAGGTAATAAAACAAATTAGTTTAAACCAATTATTAACTTTCGGATTTTATAGGGTTCTTCCACCGCCATTAATTTCAGTTTACATATAAAATATATTTTAATATTTTATTGTCTTTGTCTCAGATAAACAGTAACTTATTAGCATCTCCCGCTGAGAAAGCTGATTGGGATGCATGCACACGGCCGAAGTATTATTTCAGGTTCTGCAACGAAGATCAACGACGGCTCATGAGGGGTAATTAATTAATAATCGATTCCTCATTTTTTTTTATTTTTTGCTAACTACTTGGTCAATTTTTACAATAAAAATTTGCAGAATTTGGTCGAACCTTTATCGAGACATTGCAGAAACTCGAACACTCGCCATCGAGAGGCATGTTCGTCCACACTCGCTACACTCACGTCAGCGGCTTGAACAAAATGGGCTGGAGATGCTCAGCAACCGATGATAACGTCTTGGCAAATAAGGTAATTTATTAAATAAATATAGAATTATCGAGTTCTAATTTTCATGGAATTAATAATATATATAATTATTTGGCAGACCATAGCTAGGGCTTTTGCGGACTGGTTCTTCGATAGAAGCCCCAATTTCCAGGCAATTGATACTCAAGAGTACGCCATGCCTCGAATATCGTGCGGCAATCACTCCGACGGTGACTTTATATATCAATTCAACAAGAAATGTTTCAGTGACTTGTACTAAGTAAACTCCAACACAACACCTGTGTAAGAATGTCAAAGTTCGCGTGTTGATTAATTTTCTATTGTTTTTAAGTATATTTAAAAGAGAAAAAAAAATGATTAGTGTGATAAAAATAGAATAAATTAATGAAGGGTAAATTTGTAATTTCTCATACATACCAAATTGATATACCATACCATACCCAATTTGATTTAGAATAAAAATCCCAACTGGATCCTCATTTAATCGAAGAACCCACATCCCAAATTAACTCAGCAAAAAATCGAATTATCAAGCAAAAAAATTCGGACCTTTCGAATTATCATTTTGGGATTCCGTTGCCTTTTCACTTTCTTTCTTTGATGTTAAACAGCATCACCTCATTCGCGCAATTGTGGTATAACCAGCAGGCGTGAAGGAGTCCCGAGAGGTCTAAGAATTTGTGCGTGTTCAAACGGTGTTTAGGTACATGCATGTGCACATAGTCATACTATTTTTATATATATGTGTATGTGTAGAATTTTCGATATCGGGGCCCGCGCACATGCACCACACGTAAATGAAGGGTGATCGTATAAGCTTGATGATGTTTCTTCCTCTTAAAAATCGAGGTCTCCATCCTAAAACCAATTGGTCTAGGTGGAGTTGCCTCTTGATATATATAGTGGATTTGAGAACTTAATTTGTTCGATGCGTGACAACACCCACTTGATTAGAATCTCAACACTTCCTAAAATCATTTGGTGATAGGAGGAGTGACCCATCAAACTTATATACCAGTTAATTTTTGTCGTCGTAATCAATGTTGTATTCTTCACAGTATGATGGATCGACAAAAAATAAGAAATAAAATAAATAGGATCGTGCTCCATTGCAAATTGGACTCCGTAACATAAGTGGTTATGGATGGTTGACAAGAGTTTGTATCGTTATCAGCCACAATATATAAAGAAAGAAAAGATCAGATGCCAAAACAGAAGCACCAACACGCGGGCGATCGATTATATCATTCAATATATATTGATCCTTTTTATTTAGATATTTATCTATTTAATTCGAGATTGATCATACGTGGTTATCCAGGTAAAAACCTCGATGATCCCATGCAATTTCTTTGTGTTCACGTTTTCCTTCATTTTTTTTTAATGATGGTGCTTTCGTATTTCTTGTTCATTTGCAATCATTATGCGAGGTATGTTCATTTGAATTTAAAGCAAGCAGAAGGCGACAAGGTCGACGGATATCATATAATATGTATCTATCAATACACAAGTTCCTCTAACATATATAGATGTGACATGCACCTAAATAATAATGAATTGATTAAGAACCACATCATATGTGGTTTATTAATAATTTACAGTAGATAATGACTTTTTTAAATCCAATAATTGAATTTTTGTCGCCTTCTTCCTCCTTCACATATCATGAATATTGCGAGCATATGTATATATTTACCATTTGAATAGCTAAGAAAACTCCTATTTTCATTAGGATTTTAATTATTATGGTTCTGTGTGCAGATCAATGGATCAATATTTCTTGAAACTGTTTATTATTACAGTAATGTTATTGAAGACGCACGCCCAACAAATCCCCGAACGTGTCAACTATACGCTCATTGAGAGTGCCGTGGCTAAAGGAGCAGGTAATTAAGTATTGTTAGATTTAAATATATATATATATATATATTGTTAAATAAATTTCAAATTAGTTTTCATTAGATTAACTATTATACAGTTTGCTTGGATGGTACGGAGAAGGATCAAACAACTGGATCCTTTTTCTTGAGGTAATTAGTAAAGCTATAACATAATAATTCCTATTACTATGAATTTGGGATACAATTAATAAAAAAGAAAAAGGAAAAATTCTAGGGTGGTGGGTGGTGCGATACAATAGAGTCGTGCTTGCAGAGAAAAACTTGGATAACGGGTAGCAACTTCAGAAGAGTCGTCAATCTTAGCCTAACTGCTGATTTTCGAAATGGCTACTTAAGTGGAAACCAAACGTTTAATCCCGGTACGGTAGGTATTATATATATAGACTTAATTATTTCTTTAGACTAAATATATATATATATATGTGTGTGTGTGTGTATTATTCCCAGAATTCTACAACTGGAATAGGGTATATCTTGCTTATTGTGATGGCGCATCATTTATGGGAGACGTTGAAGAAGCCGATCCAGTGAGTGATGATAAATATTATTTTTTTCGAGAAATTAAAACGTAGTCCCTTACTTAAGTTTTGTGCATGATGCAAGAAAACGGGACTTTACTACAGAGGCAAAAGGGTGTTTGATGCTATGATGGAGGAACTTATGGAGAAAGGGTTGAAAAAAGCGGACAATGTACGTACAATGACTATTTATTTTCATATTTAACTAAAAATTTTTAAAGCCCACACAAATATATTATTAATCAATAATATATAATATTACAGGTTGTGTTAAGCGGAGGTTCAGCCGGTGGTTTGGCTGCCATTCACCATTGCGATAACTTCCGATCGCTTTTATATATATAATGTGAAAAGAGTCAAATGCATTTCCGACTCTGGCTTCTTTATTCGAGCGTAGGATCAATATTTTGTTTTTAATCCATGACTTTATATTTATCTCTATATATTGAAAATAAAGTATGTAAATTTAAAATATGGTACACACCTTTCAAATTTAAATTTTTAAGTGGAATGGTTATTTAACACACATATTACAGGAAAGATCTCCCTGGGGCTGATTTGAGGGAGCAGCAGTTTGCTAGAGTTGTCCAGTTGCATGTATACATAATTGCTTTATTGAAAAGATTTTATTTCTTTATTTTTTAGTTTTTTGTCTTCATATACAACGTAACATCACAGGGAGTGGCCAAACACCTTCCTGAGGCATGCACTTCACAAATGAGCCCAGAATTGGTGAGTAGTACTTCATTAAATTTATTTATTTTGGAGGAAAAAGATCTTATCATAAAGTACTCTCTTCTCGTATATATTAATATATACACGTATAATATTATTATTATTATGCAGTGTTTCTTCCCTGAGAATATAGTTCGACATATTCAGACACCACTCTTTCTACTTGATTCTTCCTTTGATTATTATCAGGTAATAACATACTTCGACAATTGGTCACATGTTACTAACTAGATATTGTAGCATTTACATCTTGTCCATAAACCCTTTTATTCCATTCCAGGTGCTTGAGAAGTTAATTATCTGTTATCTAATTCATTAATATTACTATTAATTATTATCATTATTATTATTATTACTATTATTATTATTATTATTATTATCTCTGTTTCAGGTACATAGCAACTTACTACCTTCTCCAGCTGAAAAGGATGAGTGGGATGCATGCACAAACAAGAAATTCTATTTCAAGTTTTGCAGCGAAGATCAACTAAAGCTCATAAAGGGTATTTTATGAATATATATATATATATATATATATAAATCCAATAATATTGAAATATAATAAATTTGCAGAATTTCGTAAAACCTTGATTGAGACATTGCAAGACGTTGAATCGTGTCCGTCGAGAGGAATATACGTGCACACTCGCTACACCCACATCAACGGCCTAAACAAACAGGGTTGGAGATGCTCAGCAACCGATGATAACATGTTGGCAAACAAGGTATTAAAAAGAATATTATTTATTATATTATTTCGTGAAAGCTAACAATAATAATTATATTTAATACCTCGATTAATTCGACAATAATAATTTGCTGCAGACAATAGCTCGGGCAATTGCTGACTGGTTCTTCGATCGAAGTCCTTTCCAGATTATTGATGCTGAAGAGTACGCAATGCCCCGAGTGGAGTGCGGTAACCAAACGGACGATGATGGATTACAGCTATCAATTCGACAAGAAATGTTTTAGCACCCAATACTAATTAATAAATTACCAACATTAGGAAATCAATACATCTGAAAAATTCGCATCACTACTGCTTGTAATTACTTGGTATATATGAAATGAAAAAACGAAATCAATAAATAAATATGACCAGTTTGGACATGCCTTGTCCTCGTGGTGTGTGGGATCCCAGCAAGTCAAAAGCATGTGGATACACTCAACAACTTGATATATGAAGGAAGATATATATATATATATATATATGAGGAGAATTATATAAAATTGAAGCACTAAGTATACCTATTTTAATTTTTGGGTCTCTATGTTTGATAATTGCAAAATTAGGTCACTAACATTGTATGTCTTAAAATTGGGTCATCGGTCAATTTTTCGGTCAAATTTGCCGGAAATCTGACGTGGCTGATGAGTGTCGGATGACATAAGTTACCGGCCATGTCGGATTTACGGCGATTTTCGCCAAAAAATTGACCGATGATCTAATTTTGTTAAGATATACAAAGTTAGTGACTTATTTTTACAATTATCAAACATAGTGGCCAAAAAAAAAAATTGATATGCTAAAATGACCTAATTTTATACTTTTGCATGACCCAAAAATCAATGAGCATTCTCACTCAACAACAAATAAACAAAAAGATAAACTGCATCATGTCCGCAACAGCCGCAGAAATCATGTGCATTCACTCTAGTGTCTACGACATATATATATATATATATATATATATATACATGTGCGCGTGTGACGGAACGGAACAAAAAAAAAAAGGTTGAAAAAATAAAAATCAATAAACTACTATTATCGTGCTCGATTGCAAATTGTTCTCCAGATTTGGTTAACCCTTGTATATTTGCTCAATCAATATATGGAGAAACACATTATTCAGACGATCATGGGTGGTCGATATTTCTTGAAATTATTGATTATTGCACTAATTATAATAATGTTGATGAAGACTCGAGCCCAAGATATCACTGACACTGCTACCTACTCTTTCATCGAGGGCGCCGTGGCTAAGGGAGCCGTTTGCTTGGATGGGAGTCCACCGGCTTATGCCTTGATGGAAGGGTACGGAGGAGGATCCAACAACTGGATCCTTTTTCTTGAGGTAATTATTATTTTTTTAGAAAATTTTGGCACGCGATATAAAATTAATATATATTTTAATATATGGGGTGTTTAAATTAAAACTGGTGTAATATTAGGGCGGCGCGTGGTGCGATACAGTGGAGTTATGCGTGGAAAGATCAAAAGTGGCGCTTGGGAGCAGCTACAAGAGAAAAAATATAACCGTTGATTTTTCAAACGGCTGCATCAGTGGAAACCAAACGTTTAATCCAGGTTACATACTTACAATTAATGCACATGGTATATTTATTTATATGTAACAAATATATGTCATATATTTTAATTTCTTTTCCTATTTAATAAAATATTACAACTTATTCCAGAATTCTACAACTGGAATAGGGCCGTGTTTGCGTACTGCGACGGCGCGTCGTTCGTGGGAGACGTGGAAGAAGTCGATCCGGTGAGTGAATAAATAAGTTCTTATTGGTGTTGTTGAAAACATAAAATAAAAGAAAAATGTTAATATTTGTCTGAGTTATTTATTTTATGCGTAATTATATATTGCAGAAGACGGGGCTACACTTCAGAGGGAAAAGGGTGTTTGATGCTATAGTGGAGGAACTTATGGAGAAAGGATTGAAGAACGCTGACAATGTCTCCGCCTTATATATTTCTTTAATATTCATCATATAATAAGCTCTAATTTGAGAAATATTATTAATTAATTAATTCATTAATAGTAAATGTTGCAGGCTATTTTAATTGGTGGATCGGCTGGCGCTTTGGCTGCTCTTCTCCACTGTGATAACTTTCGATCACTCTTGCCAAATGTTAAAAGGGTTAAATGCATTTCCGATTCCGGCTTCTTTATTCGAGCGTAAAGATCAATATTTTCAAATCACCATTTTGTATTTATCGATATATAATATTATTAATATGCATTTTGTCCTTCCTGCGTGTATTTAATATTTATACAGGAAAGATCTCCCTGGGGCTGATTTAAGGGAGAAGCGGTTTGCTGGAGTTGTCCAGTTACATGTAAGGATAATAATTTGATTTAATTTAATTATTATATGATTTTTATAGTCACTAAAGTATCACAGGGAGCGGCCAAACACCTACCCGAGGCGTGCACCTCACGGATGAGCCCAGAATTGGTTAGTATATATTTAGTACTTAATTTATCTATTTATGGAGAAAAGATCTTATTAATATATACACGTACTAATTGCAATATCAATATACGAAAATCGGCAGTGTTTATTCCCTGAGAATATAATTGGGCATATTCAGACACCACTTTTTCTCATCGACTCCTCCTTTGATGCTTGGCAGGTAATTAATAACTTCGACAAAACTGTCACACAATTTACATAAACTAATATAAATTTTTATTTATTAATAATTCAATGCTATTATGTTGCCTCTGTTTCAGATACATATCAACTTAATACCGTCGTCACTCGCCGCAAAAGATGATTGGGATGCATGCACTACCCCGAAATTCTACTTCAGGTTTTGCAATAAAGAAGATCAACCACAGCTCATGAGGAGTACGTAATTATCAAATAGTCTTCTTCAATTTTTTATTATTTTTATTTCTATAAAATAACATGCATTATCTCGCTATATATATATATATAATATAACGTACAAATTTTGGTGCTAAAATACTTGCAGAGTTTCGTCGAACATTTCTTAAGACATTGCAAAAACTCGAGCACCCTCCGTCGAGAGGAATCTACGTGCACACTCGCTACTCCCACGCCTTCGCCTTGTACAAACAGGGCTGGAGATGCTCAGCAACCGATGATAATATGCTGGAAAATAAGGTAAATAATTCTTATATATATATATATATATATTTAAGGGAAAATTATAAAATTAGGTCATTATATATCCAAATTTTCGTTTTTGAGTCACTATGTTTGATAATTGCAAAAGTAGGTCACTCGCTTTGTATGTCAAAATAATTTTGGGTTATATTTTCAATTTTAGGCCACCAAGTTTATATTTTTCGCTTTTGAGTCACTAAGTATATCCATTTTTCAATTTCAGGTCACTAATTTGGTAACTAACTTTGTAAACATAGTGACCCAAAAATGAAACATGTATATTTACTGACCCAAAATCGAAAAAATATATACTTAGTGATCTAAAATTGAAAACATGACCCAAATTTGTTTTGACATACAAAGTTAGTGACCTACTTTTGTAATTATCAAATATAGTGACCTAAAAACAAAAATTTGGATAATAATGACCTAATTTTATAATTTTGTCTATATTTAATTCTGTAATATTTGTTCATGGAATTAATTAATGATTATTTGCAGACAATAGCTCGGGCTGTTGCAGACTGGTTCTTCGATCGAAGCTCTTTCCAAGTAATTGATACTCAACACTACGCTATGCCTCGAATAACCTGCGGTAACCTCACCGACGAGGACTTCAGATATCAATTCAACAAGAATTGTTTTAGCCGCTTGTACTAATTAATTATTATTAATTTACATTCGCGCGAGTTTTTAATATGTAACATGGATATTTGTCCGGTTGATTTTGATATATCATCGCATGCACTGAGTTGAAAATATGAAACTAAACATTGCTGGTAATATATTTGCATGAATGAAACATAAATCATATACATCATAAAGTCCACTACTTATACAATCAAAACACAACACACAAACATGCATGCTTTTTTAAATAGTATTAATTCACATCATATTATTGTACAAATTAACACGATCGTGCCTATTAATTTAGCCCTGGCCCCGAGCCGTGTCCAATACCGGGGCTGTTTCCAGGCGTAGTTGGGTTCGAATTAACAGTAGCTCGATCTTCACCGCGGGCAATATGTTTTTCAAGAGGGTTTATTTCTTTCAAGAATTTCCTAGTAGTACTATGAATGAAGAAATTCGGATTTTCATTTATTGTAATAGCGTTTCTCTTATTTCCAATCTCAAGTGGGATTGCATTAATCTCCGCCTCGCCAGAAATAGAGACAGTAAGCAGCCTAATTTCTTCGGTGGAGGCAACAGAGCATGAGAATATTACGAGTGTTAGGACTAGGAGCAAAGAAAATGTGTAACTAAACCTTGAAGTCGCCATCTCTCTCTCTCTCTCTCTCAATATTGGAAAGAAATTTGTTGAACTTGAGCACGGTATTTATAGAAAGTAGAAGATGGTGCGTGGTAGCGACAATGGTATTAAATACTAGATTCTTTGAATGTAATGATATAGACGATTCATCAAGAATCAAAATCGATCTCTTCTTCCTATCTTTGTTCTGAAAAATCGTCAACTTTATAAATGTGTGTAAGTCTAGCCACTGTTTTGCATCATTAAAATTTGAATCTTTTTCAGAATATGCTTCTTGTTCATCATGAGTGCAAATTGGTTTGACCCGCAACAAAAATAATTAAAATAATTTAAAATTTGGTTGGCTCCCGATGTTGGGGAAAGTCTAATAATTGAAATTGACCACTCTTATATTGATCTAGGGTATTCAAGATCTTCGTCTACATGGGCACTTTTGATAGTTCCACATGTGTCAATACACAGTTGCTACATATATATATATATATATATATATATATATATATGCTCGTTAGAAATTATGACAGTTCTTGACTTTAAGACAGCAACCAAAGCTTTTTCGTCCGTTAAATATGGTCGGATTCAAGAATCTTGAAATATTAGCTTTTCTGTACGACTCTTCATACAATAAAATAAAATAAATAAGCATTTCTACCGTTTGAATACTAAGATCACCCAAGTGCCACAGACCATTTGGGAAATGGACATTTACGGTTTATATGCATGCAATCGAGTGGGGAAGACACTTGCATGTTAAATTAAAAATGAAGAAAAAAAGAATGAAAATTTCTAAAATCTTAGAAAAGGTAACTACCGTCATTGAGGTTCTAGTGGAATATATTTCCTGATGTTTTTTCAAAAAATAAAATAAAATAATTAATATTAATAATAATGATAAATATTGAATATTGATTGAAACTTTATTGCATAGTTAATATGCCATTACGCAGTTCAATGTTAGGCCCAACCGATTACATTAAGGGCTTCTTTACGGGCCCGAAAGACTTGCATTTATATTCGACAAGGCCTGTTTTTTCGATCGACCCATGGATTTTTAAGGACTATCGTCTCTCAATGAATACATTAGTTTGCTACTTAGCATTACACAGTCCACAGATGGTATAATATTCAGACTAAGGCGAAGGGACCTCTTCGGTAATCTTCCCTGCAATAAATTCTGAGAACTAATGGTTAAAATATAGGATTAAGACAATCAGCTTTGCCAGCAAGGTATGGTGATGAGACTATGAGAGGTCCATGTCCTGTAGAATTAATATCTCAATCAAACCGGGGGCTGTTGAGAAAAACGACAAATGCAATTTCGTGTATTTAATAATGTGGCTACTCGAATATGTTTCTTTACATCAAAACAAAAAAATAAAATAAAATTCCAAGGGCAAAATCCCAAGACCATCACCAAGTCAACAATGGTAGCCCATTGAATTTTATCTTTTTTTTTTATTTTATCATGTTTGATAATTATTATTATTGTTCTGATCCGACTTAACGAACCCAATAGGGATAGATAGAAACTCTCTTTCTTAACTAATAAAAAAACAATTTTTTTTCCCAACAACAGAATCACACACCAACATATGAAGAACATCCTTTCGTGCCTAAAGTTTCGATCTTTATAAGAAAGAAGCTAACCCCAATTCATACCAGATTTATTATTCCAAGTTTCGGTCTTAAAATTCTGAATATCCAGACAATTAATTATGTGGGGATTCGGAGGGAAGTACTTCTGGGGAAGAAAAGAGAGGGGCAAAGTGGAAGGCATAGTTGTGGTCTTCGGATGGATGTCAAGCCAAGACAAGCACTTGATGAACTACGTTGATCTTTACTCATCTCTTGGATGGAATTCACTTGTTTGTCACTCCCCCTTCCTCAATTTGTAAGCTTTTTTTTTTTTTTAATACATATGTATGTTGCCATTTTAGGATTTTGAGCTTCTTTGATCATTGTAAGGGATGATTTCATCATTTTTGACTTGTATGAAATGTTTATTCTTTGGTTTTCTTGATTCTTGTTTTGCCCTTATCATCATTAACCCGCTGGGCTTCAAATCGTAGCTTTGGATAAGGTTTTATATGATTCGTATAGGCCATGTTATTTATCCGATTGATCAGATTTAAGGCAACAAATCAGTAATTAGAGAAGTAAAACTTATTTATATATATCTCCTCTTTGGCTGAACCCTGAAATCTAATTACTGATGTGTGCATTTGCTTTGGCTTGCAGATTCTTCCCAGATAAAGCTGCATCATTGGCCCTGCAAATTGTCAATGAGCTTGTTCAAGTAGGGGATTTCTTTTTTTCTTTTTCCCCACCCCACATGTTTCTTTAGCTCTTCTTTCTTTTGGAATTGATAACAATACTTGATTTTACAGAGAATTACAGAAAATCATGTTTTGCAGACTGAAATTTTGGCATGTGTAAATTATTTCTTCAAACCCTTAATCGGTACATTTATCCTTCGTTCGCAGGAGCTCAAAATGAGGCCATGTCCCGTTGTTTTCGCATCTTTTTCGGGTGGCCCTAAAGCTTGCATGTATAAGGTTCTTCAGGTAATACAATATATATCAAGTAAATACGAAAAATTTTCAATCTGTGCTCTCTTTTCTGTCATCAAAATGTTCCTATTTCATCGCAGATCATCGAAGGAAAGTGCGAAGAAATAAAAGTCAACCTGGTAAAAATTCGTAAGGGATTCATTGAGACAATTTTATTCATTTATTCATATATTATTTATTACACAGGAAGAATACCGACTCGTAAGGGACTGCGTCTCCGGCCACATTTTCGATTCGACGCCGGTGGATTTCGTAAGCGACGTCGGCGCCCGTTTCGTCCTCAGCCCGACCGTTGTGAAAAAGTCAACCCCGCCGCCCTTCGTTTCTTCGATCGTGCGCGGCATATCTTCTACTCTCGATGCTCTCTTCCTCACACGAGCCGAGCTACAGCGCGCCGATTACTGGCAAACTCTTTACGCAACAATCGTAAGCAACTACGGTAATAATATTGAAAATATTGAAAAAAAAAGAATAAGATAAAAATCATTCCTTTTTTTTTTTTTTTTCAGAGTATGGGCACTCCTTACCTCGTATTGTGCTCGGAGAACGACGACCTCGCTCCGTATCAAGTTATACAAAATTTCGCCACGAGGCTCGAGGGCCTCGGGGGCGACGTTAAGCTAGTCAAATGGAGCAACTCACCTCATGTGGGTATGTATTTTTTTTTTTTTAAACTCATTGCTTTTGGAGTTTATAAGTTCAAATGCGGTCGAACTGTGCGTAAACTGGTCGAAGCTGAGGCCTCAAGGATTATGTGGGAGAAGTCACATTTTTTTGAGTGAACATGTCGCACATGGACCTGTACTAGTGTGGTTTGCAGGCTACTGCGCTGACCCCCCCCCCCCCCGGGGTTTACCTGGTCCCCTAGGGGTCGGGTTTCCCCGGGTGACCCAAAAAGAAAAAAAGAAAAACTATCTTAATTTATTCTAATTTTCTTCCTTAAAGGTCACCTCTTGCACCATCCCGAAGAATACCAAGCATCGGTGGAGGAGCTTCTTCGCAAGGCATCTGCAATCTATTCTCAAAGGATACGACAGCTCGAGGGCGAAAGAATGGGCGGAGAAGGCACACACAACGGTGCAACAATATCAAATCCTTTCAGCAACCTCAGAAAAGCAGCAGCAGCAACAGCAACAACAACAGCAGCAGCATCGAGCAGTAGAAGCTTTGGAAGAATTTCTCCAGACATGAACGATCATTTCTTGGTGCCCGGTTCCTTGGCGTACTACCACGAGGATAGGGACGTGGGGTCCGTTCAAGACGAGAGGAAAGAGAGGTACGTAGCTTTAACGAATCCTCCAAAGATTAACGTCCATGGAGTTCTCGGTCAGTACATGTTCGATGCTTGCGTCCCGAGGAACGTTGATGACTGGGATTTGAGATCGTTGCCTACGGGTCGGAGAAATTCACATTTCAACCCTATGAAATGCATTCGCCGTTCGAGGTTGTGATGTTGTAATAAGAGGCGGGATGGGCATAGAAAGAGTGATCTTGGTAATGATAACTAGTCGGTTGTTGTAATAGCAGTGATGCCCAAATGTATAGTATTAGTGAACACATCATCGATCTCTGAATACTGTGAACTTGAGATTGTTTCTACTTTTTCTTTGTAATCCGAAATAATAAAGAGTTTGCAGTTTCACTTCAAAGTAAAATGATCGAGGTTGCTTCAAGTGCACGTATGCATGCTCACAACTGCAGCAGCTGTTTTCACTGCTTTTGACGATTTTTTGAGATAATTAATTAGTTAATATTCCCGGTTAACATATTAATCATATACCAAACAATTCATATTTGGGCCGAACACTTACTCCTAATGGGCCTCATATATTGGGCCTCCTATATCGGACTTGCACTAGGTAGAACATGCAAATTGCAAGTACCTAGAAGGTTTTTCTTCCATCACTATACACAAGACAAAATACGAATATATTATTTCCTTTTCAAGAACATCGGATATCAGCAAATAAATATAGGCTAGCTATGATCCCGGCCACGTGTAATCACATTGTCCCTCTACTAATATTGAATGCCTTACCGATACATGCAATCGATATGTACGTATAATTTATTCTTGGAATCCCACAAAAAATAATAATAAGAAACAAGTGATTCTCCTGCATTTTTATCCTCGTTCCCGTTGGGTCGTTATCGAGAGATCTCCGACTTTTGTCTCTTCTTTGACGCTTCAATTCCCGGTGCGCTCTCATCCCCGCCCTTTCTTTTTCTCTCCGTTCTTTCTTGTTGTAATGATATTTTGCAGAGGTTATATTGCAATAATAAATGATGTTGTTAATCAATGCCTTATTGTTTCCATCTTTTAGATATGCATTATCCCATTAATGGAGACTTAGATATCGCGGGTTATGAATATCACTCTGCTTGCCGGAGATGTATTAAATAAATAAAATAAAAATAAAAAGATGAGATGGTGATTTCCAATAAGTTGTCTTCCTGATTTTGATTCATGTCGGCGGGTTTCCCAGGTTCTTATTACTCATTAGAATTTTATTACAATGGAGGATGCTCACAGCTTTAAGGAGAGGGATTCCCCGGAATCTTCTCTTGCGCCGATAGTTTCGTATCCAAAGGAAGATCACAACGGCGATGATGAAGGCAGAGCATCGAAACAGAATCTGAACCGTGAAGACGAAGAATCCACCCAAAAAAACAACCTAGCGCCTCTTTCACAATCCGATTTCAGCAGCTCGTTGTCGGAGGAAAGGATCAACGGCGACGATTCATCACCGGCGATGGATCAGAAAGAAGAGGACTACACCGAGCCAAAAACGGTGGTCGCACCTCCGTCGGATTCATCATCGGCCATATCCCGTCGCGTTTCGTTCCCTCGTCTAAGAAGCGGCAGCACCGCGCACCTCGTCGCCACAATCCCCGTCGATTATCTTCCCGGTCGGAAATTGAACGATCGGTCCAAGAGCGTTGACTTTGACTTGACCAGAGGTCAGATAGACACGGCCGCTCCGTTCGAGTCGGTGAAGGCCGCCGTATCCAAGTTCGGAGGGATCGTCGATTGGAAGGCCCATCGGGTTCATACGGTTGAGGTAATTAGATAAAAATATTAATTTTATTTTTTTATTCAAATGGAATTTGAAAGTATACAAAAAATTAACGACAACAATTTTTGGCAAATAAGTATTAAAATAGAAGAGAATCAACACGTTGAAAATATAATTAAGTTTGGAATTAAAACACAAAAGCCGCAATTAACAATTAATTTGAAAATGTTATAAATTTTTCTGATGCCATTTAGAATTTTTCTTAAAAATTTAATAGTCACGTGCTATTCAATTGTGTTAGTTTCGAATTGAATTAAGTTTTACGCATTAGTTTGTCATCAAACTTTAATTCAAATTTTTTCCATGCAACATATAATTTTCACTTAAATCGGGTTAAAATTAGATCCTAAGACTCGTCGCATTGCTTCAATTCTAAACCTAATTTATCCTTAAATTCTGAATCATATTCTCCTAAAATTATCAATAAAAGAAATAGCAATCGCCCTCGCCCTTTCTTTTTCCTGATGATTAACCGTTATTACGACGATTCCGTTCTTGTCAACAGAGGCGTAAAGTAATCGACCAAGAATTAGAGAAAGCGCAAGAAGAAATCCCTTTATACAGACAAAAAGCCGAGGAAGCAGAGGAGGCCAAATCCCAGGTTCTAAAAGACTTGGACGGGACCAAGCGCGTCGTCGAAGAGCTAAAGCTCAACCTCGAAAGGGCGCAAACCGAAGAACAACAAGCGAAGCAAGACGCCGAGCTCGCAGAGCTCAGGGTCGAAGAATTAGAGCAAGGAATCGCCGACGAGTCCAGCTTTGCCGCGAAGGCCCAGCTCGAGGTGGCCAAGGCCCGGCACACGGCTGCCCTGTCCGAGCTCACGACGGTGCAGGAGGAGCTCGAACAGCTGAAGAAGGACTACGCCGTCTTGGCCTCCGAGAGGGACGCGGCCGTGAGAAAAGCTGGAGAAGCCGTGTCCGCTTCCAAGGAGGTGGAAAAGTCCGTCGAGGAGCTCACGATCGACCTCATCACGGCGAAGCAGTCGTTGGAATCGGCGCACGCCGTCCACCTGGAGGCGGAGGAGCACCGGATCGGAGCGATCATGGCGAAGGAGCAAGACGCGCTCGATTGGGAGAGGGAGCTCAAGAACGCGGAATCGGAGCTTCGAAAGCTGAACGAGCGGATGATTTCCACGGACGACCTCAGATCCAAACTGCAGGAGGCGACGGCGCTGCTCGGAGATCTGAAAGCTGAGCTGGCGGCTTACATGTCGAGCGGCAGAGACGGTCTGAGCCCCGACGACGACGGTAATAAAACCCACGGCGACATGGAAACGGCCATTGCTTCCGCCAAGAACGAGCTCGAGCAGGTGAAGCTTAGCATCGAGAGGGCTACGAAGAACGTGGGCATCTTCAAAGCGGAGGCCTCTTGGCTAAAATCCGAGCTCGAGAAGGAAAAATCGGAGCTCGCAGCTGTTCAGCAGAGAGAAGAGACGGCCTCCATTGCAGTTGCTTCCCTCGAATCTGAGATCTGTCAGAAAAAGACAGAGATCGCACTGGTAAGGACGAAAGAGGAGGAAGAAAGGGAGCGATTAGCAGAGCTTCCAAAGCAGCTGCAGGAGGCTGCTAAAGCTGCTGAGCAAGCAAAGGCCTTAGCTCAAATAGCCAGAGACGGGCTTAGAAAAGCAAGAGAAGAGGCTGAGGAGGCAAAGGCAGGAGCCAACACCGTAGAGAGCAAGCTTCGTGCTGCTCGAAAGGAGACCGAAGCTGCAAAAGTGTCTGAAAAGTTGGCTTTGGCTGCAATAAATGCCATGGAAGCAAGCGAAGAAGACGATGGTGACGATTCTTCGAAAAGTGTGAGCCTCACGTTGGAGGAATACTACGAATTGAGCAAAAGGGTCCACGAAGCTGAAGAGGAAGCGAATGCTAAAGTGGTGTCTGCAATCGAAGAGGTCGAGGTTGCTAAGGCTTCGGAGCTGAAGACCATGGACAAGCTCGGGGAGGTTACGAGGGAGATGTCTGAAAGGAAGAACGCGTTGGAGGAGGCGGTTCGAAGGGCTGAGGCGGCTCAGGAAGGGAAATTGGCGGTGGAGCAAGAGCTGAGGAGCAGGAGGAAAAATGGAGAATCTTCTGCACCGTTGACTGTGGATACGGCGGTGGCTGAGCCCGATTCGCCGACCCTTCACGGGAGGGTGAACCCGAGGGCTCACGAGGCTAGCTCGAATAGTACGGAGGCCAAGGCGGGGAAGAAGAAGAAGAAGTTTTTTCCCAGGTTTCTGACGTTCTTGGTGAAGAAGAAGACGCCGTCGTCAAAGACGGCTTGATGATGATGATCTTGATTCTGAATGCTGCTGCTGCTGTTTCCACTGTGGTTTATGTTGTTTCTGTCTACATTGGATTCATTTTTTCGTATGCAATTTTAGTTAATAAAGGTGGGATTTTGTAAGAGCATATACATATATATTGTAAGAATATATTTGTTTACTTGATCTATGAACTCCATGCATGATTTATTTATTGTAAGAATATATTTGTTTACTTGATTTATGAACTCCATGCATGATTTATTTGGTGCTTTGCTTGCCTCTCAACCATTTAAGGAATGAATATGGGCTATTTGAAGAAAAGGAATGAATATGGGCTGAGCTGATAGGTCTCGATTCGGCCCAATAATTAAAGGGTACTACTGCAATTACGAACTATAAAATGACTCTTTCGGAAACCGTGGTTCGCGGTGGGAATCTAAAAACGCGCTCCTTTCTTGTTTTGGAGTCGTAGAATAGAAACACAAAATGGAACCCTAAGATTTTAGATGACTTACTTCGATGGATTCACAGCGATTATTTGATTCGTTTTGGTTGAACTCAACTACTCGTCATGATGCAGATTTAGTTCGCGATCGTAGATTTGTATCATCTTGAGGTTGCAGTGAATGCGGTTGTCTTGGTTTCCTCCTTAGGTTGGTTGGTGTGACTACACTGTTGGTTTTTCTTATGTAGCGGTTTTTTCTTAATATTTATTTGAAGTATAAGGTCTTTTAATTTATGATGTTTTCTGAATGTTTTGTGTTTATGTTCAGCGTTGTTGATCTCCTCGGCTCACATTATTAAAAATCTCCAGCTGAGGATCGAGAGCAAGATGAGACTTCATCGGAGTATTGTCCAAACGGTTAAATTTGCGATTGCTCATCCATTTCAGCGACGTCAAGTCATCAAGATTTTGACAACTGGTCTACATTCCGGTAATAAGTGTGTATGGTGTTCCCTCGACTTATACTGTTAACAAATTTATTGTGTATGTAATTTCGTGAAAATCTTTAGTGGTCCCATATGTGTATGTTCCCTTTTTCTTTTTTTTCATGTATCTGTACATTTTTTGTGCTATTGTAGTAAAATGCTATTTTTGGCTACTTGTATGAACTGATTCGGTAATTATTTGTTTCAAGCTATTAATTGATTCAACAAGGTTGTATGATTAGGTGTATCATTCATTCAGTAGATTGATAGGTCATGTATTTTCTACAGAGTTAATTGAGGTACCCTGTTATGTGCTTGGGACGTACGTGCAGTGCTGTGGAAAATCGAATGTTGCCTCTGCTGCATCTGATGTAGAGGAAACCACAAAGGGTGCTAGGAGGGTGACAAAAGGAGAACGCAAGTTGGTGGTGGAAAGCTATGTAAAAAAGTATATTAAGCTTCATCAATATAACCTGTATATTTCTTGTTGCATGATTTTTCAAGATGCCTGCATCATTGCTTTTAGTGAGAGATTTTGGTATCAATGCAACAAATATATGACCTAGGGAAAAATGATGAATAACTTAATATTTCTTTATGTCCTCATTTGGCATTTGCAGTAACTTAAGTCCACACCTAGTTCTTGGTGAAATGTATCCATGCCTTCCTTCTTGTATGCTTTTGTGAAGTAAAAAACCATCTTGTGGGTTGCCATCATTGCTCTCAATTGCTTGTGAACAGCAGCTTCCATTTGCATGTATCTACTGTGCACCAGTCATTATATCCTTGCTTGACACTGGGAAAAAATTCTTTTTGATTATTATAAAAACTTCATCATGTTTGCTGTTGACATCTGTTCACAGGTTTAAGGAGATGAATGATGGGAAATTCCCTACTGTATCTGATGCACAAAGAGAAGTAGGTGGGTCGTTTTATACTCTCAGAGAGATTCTGCTGGAGCTAAAATCCAATCCCGGTGCTCCATTAAAGGGCCAAACTTCAGTGGAGAAAGTTAACTCAAAGAAATATGTGTTATCGACCAATACTGAAAAAACCATCCGTACGAAGGACGAAATTGAATATGAGCAAAAATCTAAAGTGGATTCCACAGTTTCTATTCCCAAGAGCTTAGAGTCAAAGGAAAAGGCAGAATCATCATGTGCAGTTCAAGACATTCGAATCGATGATGACCAGCTTTCCTCATCAGTTGTAAGTATCATATGTTGAATGTTAATTGAAGAATCGTCTTGTTTAGTTCTGGGCATGTGGTAATTCGAGGAGCTTCTATGTCGTTGCTGTTTACATTGTATATGGCATCAAATGTGCAGCCTTTTTCTTCTCTATATCCATGGATTTTGTGGTGAAGATCCTAACATTTTAATAATTATCTTCATTTTGCAAGAATTATAAGTCAAAGGACTCTGAACATCATCCTCGTCACCCCTTCAAAGGACTTGAAAGCGGTCTAAATTCTGACCCTGAGTGTAAGTTAGAGTGTGACGAGGTAGAAGTTAAGAAACACGAGTCCGATGGATCCGAGAGGTAATGTATTCTCCCTTGACTATATGCTTGAATGGTATTCCATCCCATAATTGCACTGATATCAGTTTCATCTTGATTGATGTATAAACTTGCTTTCACATGGCTACTTAATTTATTTCCCGTAGAGCCTTCCGATTTTATAATGAAGAATTGTTTGATCAATGCAGTGCAACTTGTGTTTGTACTGTCTTGTTTTCCTGAATCTTGTTTGAAAATCTTTGTGTGCGTTGATGCAGGGAACTCAAAGTGCCTAATGAAGACAACAGACCCCAAAGGAACACGTCAATGTGGCAAAATTTGAAATCTTTTGCAAATGGAATCCTTGGTAATTGGAGGAGATTTTAGTTTTGTTCAAAGGGATACCATTGATATTTACGTACTATTCGCAACCGGGAAGAACCATTTCATCCACTAATCGACCATGAAGAACTGGTTAGTTTTGGTTGATTCAGATTTTTTGTTGCATTGAAAGTGGTAATGTCATCCATTTTTTTCTATTCTACTCTCTGCTATGATGTACAGCTTTTAGCCTTACGTGAGCAATTGGCAATTTTTCAGGAATCAGATAAAACAACTATCGACATTAGCCTGTAGAACATGTTTTGTCTAGGAAAGTCATTTGTTTGTTCATCTAGTTTTTTGTTGATTGCCTTTTTGTTCCTTTTTATTCGGCATACAATATGTTCCATTTTTTTCCTACTTTGTTTTGAGTCATATATATTTAATGCATCCTCACCCGTGCACGATGCTATGTAATAACTCACTTCACCTGGGATTTGACCAGAAAGAAATATCCAGGCTGTCTCTTTGTTGTGCTCAGTGTATGTTTGGTTTATTTATAATTATTGAAAAAACCCTGACACTTCTCTGGTTGTGGTTCGTTGGCTTATTTAATTCGACCAGTTACTTGCTGCCGTAAATCCTATAATCCGTACACCGTAGTTTCCATACTTTGATAAATTTGATTTGAATTGAAGCTCTATTTTTATTATTGGCTATGGAACAATTTTGATTTCCGGTGAGATAGTCTGTGTTTTGTTCCTAATTATAGTCAATGTATTCGATCGAATACTAAATCTCCATTTGTTGATATTACAAACTGGGGACAGCACTTTACATAGATTGTTATATGTTGAAAAAAAATGAATTTTTTTTTATCGTTATCCACTTGTACGAAAATGAAATTAGTCGGCGAAAATGATTTTTAGGAACTGGGATTTCTATCCATTTCTTCGACATAATTAATAAAAATTCGAGAATTATTGAATCTATTAAAGTTGTGAAAATAATAAATAAAGCAGAAGACTTGAGTTTGTTTTTTTCACGAGCACCGCAATCAATGGGATGGGGCTACTTTGTCATTATAGATCCGGTCAAATTATTCAGTCAGCTCAGGACAAAAAAAAAAAATTAAAAAAAATGTAAAGAAAATCAGAAAATCTAAATTGCACACGCAAATACGTTTTTCTCAACACCTTAACAGGAAAAAAAGGAGAAACATCATCATCATGATTAAGACATCTTCCCCTTTGATCTCTCCCAGAAAGGGACCATTTTAGCTTCAAAGAAAGCACAAAAAAAAATCTTTGTAATGTAATACAAACACTTCAGAGTAGGCTGACTACGAATTACTAAAAGACAATTTCATTCATCATTTTTACAATAAGGCCATGACCGATCTACAGGATTTTCATGAACCACGATCGGGCTTATTAAGGGCCCGAGACGTGAGCCCGGATTCAGTTATATTCACAGCTGAATCGAACTTTAGTCTCTTCTCTTCGGCATCTGGTAGCGTCGAGAGATGTTTTTTTACATCCGATGCTGTTCACGAACAGCAAGAAGCACGCGCCTCTCAGGTGGATTACGCGCTCTGTGTTTCTATATTTTTTTCACATTATGTTTATCTTCTCATGCATTCTCGAATCAATAGTTCAATTTGGGAGTTTTTGTCTTAGACTAGAATTTCTTCTGAAGTCGTCTCCGTTTTTTCTGGTGTGCAATGTGTTCTATGTTGTTGCTGTAATGGAGAATATGAAGCTTGTTTGTAACCAACCCTCTTTAAAAGCTGGAATTCGATGCTGCAATGCTACCTCTACAGATTTGCGATTTTCTGCAAATTTTGTCTGATTCGAATGTGTTGGAAAGTTGACAATCTTTTCTTTCAACAGCATTTGTCAGGGCACGAGGTGTCTGAGGTGTTGAGTGGTGGTCCAAATCCACAATCAAACGATAGTAAATCGGCTTATTACATGAACAGTGTGGGCTTCACTAGGAAAGGAAAAGCTAAAGGTACCTTTTTCTCAGAGTCCTTTTCCTCAAGATCTTTACTCTGGTTTGGGAACGTTTATTGCATTTGGATTCGAGATACTAAATTTTTGCACTCAACCATGGTTACCTCTCTTAGTTCCAATCTTAGATAGCAGTGAGGCTGAAACCACAGAGGATGAAACAATCGCCTTAGACTCCGCAAGAAATTCATTTTCTCAAGCTCTAAAAGGTATTGTTAGCCCAATTCAAGAATTCTATGTTCGAGCTATGTGTCTCTGTATATAAGTTACTCACCCTCCCTTACGGGTTTTATAATGTTTAGAATGCCAAGATCGAAGAATAAGATCTGAAATTCTCCTGAGAAAGACCGAACGCAGAAGACCGGCTTCTGTAGATTTCAACAACTCTTTCACCAACGGTGGGATCTCTTCTTCTTCCCCAAGAATCGGGATCATGAAGAAGCAATTGATTTCATCCCGCAAGATCGGTGCATTTCCAAGCCCGGGAACGCCCACTTTTCGCCACGCGGGCGTCGACCTACAGAAAGGGTGGAGCTCCGAAAGAATCCCTCTTCGTTCCAATGCAAACAGAAGAAGCATAAACACTCCGTTGCTTCCTTACAACGCAAAAGCCCTGCCTTCGAAGTGGGAGGACGCGGAGCGATGGATCTTTAGTCCCTTGTCAGGAAATGATGGCTTAGTAAGAAATTCGATTCAACAGCAGCCTCAGAGGAGACCGAAGTCAAAGAGTGGGCCTCTCGGTCCACCAGGGGTTGCTTATTACCAGATGTTTTCACCTGCTGTTGGCAATAACGGGAAATTGATTGCCAATTCTCCTCTTCTTACTGGTATTGTGGGTTCAAACGCTTTGTCCCTTAGATATGAATGTAGTGAAGGTGGTGGGAGTTTCATTACAGGACCCGAGCCTTGCATGGGGAGGTCTATTAGTATACATGGATGCTCTGAAATGCATAGCCAAGTAGCAGCCGTACAGGGACGTTCGGGTACAATTATTGCTGTTGGTTCTTGATTAATTTTATAACCGGATACGAATCTTACTTGTTGAATATCTTTTTTTTTGGTGTCCTATTTCACAGATGTTGTTAAATATGATGCAACTAACGGTGATGATGATGATTACGGTGATGCTTCGAACAGCATATCTCGTGCTGTTTCAAGAAGAGACATGGCGACTCAGATGAGCCCAGAAAGCAGCCCCCGATCTTCTTCTTCTTCTTTCTCTCTTGCAACACCGAATGCTTTGCCCTTTGTTGACGTTCGGAGCTCGGGTTCTTCTAGATTGGAGATAACAGATGCGTCTGTTGAAGAAAGGGTCACGATGACGAGGTGGTCCAATAAAAACGGGACCAAAATTACAGGTGGTGGTGGTCATAAAGATGATGACTGGAAAAGGAAGGCAATGAGCATTCATTCTAAAAACTGGGAAGTTGCCACATGTTCGAGTGGAAGTATCTCAAAGTAAATCTCTCTCTCTCTCTCTCTCTCTCTCAGGATATCCAACAATTTAATCATCTGATCTTTTGTACAAATTATATCAGGGTTCAACGCGAGGAAGCAAAGATTACAGCATGGGAGAATTTGCAGAAAGCAAAAGCTGAGGCTGCAATAAGGAAACTAGAGGTATATGCTTCATTACACTGAGAAATGTTTTCTTGCTTAATAAACATATCTTCGTCGGATGAGATTAAGACTTTCTTCTTCTTCTGAATTGATCCACTTGCGTAATAATAATCTCAGATGAAACTGGAGAAGAAAAGGTCCACGTCTATGGACAAAATTATGAACAAACTTAGAGCAGCTCAACAGAAGGCTCAAGAAATGAGAAGCTCTGCGAACAAAGCAAACCATAGAAACTCAAGTTCCTCATCAGACAACAGATTATCTTTCCGAAAAACTAGGCAGATCGGTTCTTTAAGTGGGTGCTTTACATGCCCAGCTTTCTAAAGGCATCGAAATCCCTACAATGCTACTCTTCCCAAACGTTACAAAGTTGAAGTTGATGCCTTAATGTATCGAGTATGTATGTATGTATGTAATCAACTGAAAACATTATTGCAAAAGTTGTTCAAGTTTTGATGGCTTTTTGGTTGTGTTCTTTGGAAATGGAGGCAAAAGTACAATTATAAGAGGTATAGACATTATTACATAATTATTAATTATCTTTTAAATTAGGGTCCGAACCATTAGGGAGACCAGTTACCAAGTTCCCTAGCATGGTGAGATTAACATAATCCACTGGCGCATGATTAGTTAATCCTGGGATGAACAAGCCCGTTACCCTAAACATCCTCATTAGCCATCCTTCTTTGTATCCCATGCCCTTTGTGTAAGGCAAGACAAAGCTTCTGATGAGCTCGTAAAGGGCGTTCAAAATCTTGGGCACTAGATAGAGCATCGAGAAATAGTTCTTGTTAGGTTCCTCCCCCAAAACCTGCAATAAAAATTAATTCAAAAATATATATTTGCATGTGTGTACATAGGTTATATTCGTGTAGAATATAACTAACTCATCACCTTGCCTTTGTAGAAGGCGTTGAAGTACAGACACGGCCCGAAATGCTTGAACAAAAGAGTCTTATCATCGTAGGGAACCCTCGGGACCAAATCGTTGCAATAAACGTATCTGTAATACTTCACATCGTACGATCTCATCCTCTCCTTCATGTACTCACCGAACTTCTCATCACCAACCCGTGGCTGACCGAAAGTGTACACGCCCTCTAATTTTTCCAGCAGCTCTTCTTCCCCGTGCAGTGCCAATATTCCCACGAAAAGAATCGCTAGGGCCCCACCGAGGCTGTGGCCCGTTAAGACAAACTTGGAATCTTGATTTTCTAGGGTTAGGGTTTTGAGCCTTTCCCTGATCGTGTAATAAGCGAAAGATTTAGTGCTGTTTTCCGCTGCGGCGGTGATTTTCTTGGGCCATCCAGTGAATTTTTGCAGGCCTAAGGCTTTCATGAATCCTCCGTGCATTTTCCCGATTCCTTCGAATTTGTACCACGAAATGTCCATGTCCGTTCGCCAGTCATCGGCATCGAATGGTTCCGTGCCTCGAAATGAGACCACGATGAGGTTAGGGTCGGCGATTGTGTCTCTGAACATGAATGCTTGTGTTGAATTTTGATCTTCATAGTCTGCGTGAATTTTTAATGAATGATGTTAATATTAATTAACATTTAACACGCTGTTGAACTGTTGATCAAGGGTTTTATTGCTTTATATGTATATTAATAATGTATATATTAATCTTGGAAATGCTTCTCTATCAGGCTATCTCATTCCAAGTATTTAATTTGCACACGATTCATTTGGGCGAGACGTACAAGCTACACTTTTTTTTTTCTTTCTAAATAATATTTATTATATTGGGGAAACCAAAATTGTTCTTTTGTTTTATTGGACGAACGCGGTGGATTGCATTATCATATGACAATAATATACCATTTTCATCCGTAACATTAACTACTACTTACCATTCCAAAAGTCGTAGAATCCCAAGAATTCCATCTGTGCTTCGAAAATAAAAATTAATGCTCAAGAAAGATTAGATCTTGGCCATGCATGTTAAATACTATAATAAAGCCAATTAAAGGTTACTGATTAATTTGAATTGGCACTAAAACTACGACATAAAAGCTGCTGTACCTGCCAGTGATTAGCCACTACGTTTTGAATAAAAGATTGATTCTCGTACGACAATTTAGAAGCCATTATTGCCAAGTATGGTTTGTATCGGCGGCTCCCTTTTTTAATGATCTCCGTATCCAATTCTTGTCTCGCGTCTATGTTACCAATCGCAGACAAAAATCCCGCCGATGATTTCTCAGGTCTCACAACGTTCCCTGATTATTATTATTAACAAACACATGCATGCAAGAACAAATGATGCAGAAACTTAGACGATCGTGTTAGAAGAAAATTTGATTTAATATAGAATTTATATAAAAAAAAAAATAAACCTGTGAAAATATTGTAGATCAGACGAGAGAAGCCACCATTACAGGAAGGATAATCCAACAACAGCTCGATGGTTGACCCAGTCAACGCCATGGGCTTCTTCACATAGAGCAATATTTTTTGCATCGATATTGAAACGAAAACTAGCCATCTCTGCCTTAAGCCCCTCAATCTTATTCCCACGCGAGTGTTGAAAAAATCCCTACTTTCCAAATTATCGTGACATAATATTCGAAAAAGGTCGAATAAACTTGCTTCTTCCGGTTTCAGCACTAGGTAGTTCTCGCAGAAATCGTCTTCACAAGCCATGGAAATAAGAAAAGAGACTATTCGATTCTTAAATGAATATCAATGGATGCAAAATAATCAGTAGATGAGTTGTTAAGTCAAAGATATCAAGTTGATTTTTCTTACATGGGACTCTTAGCCAATCGGTGTACCAACCTAAAGATTTGAATTAGTAAAAGAGAAAGACTTATTTCATTAAGACAGCCATGTTATCAATTTATAATAATAATCATATGGATCGGGATCGAGGTTCATTTAAGGTAATAACATATTTTCATTACATAGCTGTCATCTATTTTCACTGAAGTTTCACTATTAGACAAAATGCCAAGTCAACTTCAAGTGGTGTTTTAATGAAATTAGTTTTCTTAATCGTGTCGTTACTTCCATGTGATGTTTATCTCGAGTATTACTTCTCAGCATACGTAGACTTGAGATAAGTTTTGGGAGTGTACATATTTTATTTAAAGACTTGTAATGATATCAAGCAGGTATTTTCACGTGACTTTGGTACATAGATTAGAAGACATAAAATAAAAATTAGTTCCTCAAACATAAATCAAGGCGAGAGGCTCTAACTGCAGTTATATTCGTTATAATTAGGGGCGGATCGAGAATTTTTTGTCAGGGGCCGTAATATAAGTGAATAGAACATTGAACAATAATAATAATAACATGAATATTCAAGCAAGTATAACAATGGTAAAACAATGAAATTGAGCAACCAAATAACGATGAGATTGAGCAAACAAATATTTATTATCACGGGAAAGAAGCACAGGGGATCGTGGAAATGTGACTGACTTTTTTCAAATAATAACCTTGCTATGCAAATTTGTTCGAATCGTTACTATTAATACAAGAATCTCCAATATAATATTTTTTTTTTGGGCAGCCAACCCCGTCAGCTAAAAATTCATATATATATTTTTAATTTAACAGCCCAACCGGTCGGCTAAAAAATCAAGATATGTACTCTTTTTTTTAATGTGGCAGCCCACCAAGTCTTTAGATGGACATAAGTTTCAACACAAAATAATTAAAATCCACAAAATGACGACCAAATTATTAAATTAGGCACTAACTATGCCTTTCGTATTTTTTGGATCACTAAGTTTCATAATTGTAAATATAAGTCACTAAGTAATGTATCTGATTTTATTTTTTTTGGTCACTTGTGAATTTTCCGGCAAAAATCGCCGGGAATCCTACGTGGACGATGACGTGGCTGCTGACATGTCATCGGTCACGTCAGATTTCCGGCGATTTTTGCCGGAAATTTCACAAGTGACCCAAAAGAAATCAGATACGTTACTTAGTGATCTAAATTTGCAATTATGAAACTTAGTAACCCAAAAACGAAAACATGTATAGTTAATGACCTAATTTAATAATTTGGCCGACTTTGAACCATGGACCATCAAGGTAAATAATGACCAAGCCTTTACCATTGAAACACAAGAGGGGACACAACTTTATATGCATCAATCAGTATAATATATTATACACATGCATGATACTAAAAATTTCGAAAATTTTTAGGGCAAGCTCTGCGATAGAAGGATCACTCAACTATATGATCCTAATCCCATATATTAACCTCCATGAACCCATTTTCGGTAGCACAAGCCCTAAACATCCCGACCGAGTTGAACCCGCAAGCCACCTCACCACCACTCGAGACCGCGATCAGCCCGGCCTTGCCGCCCTGGTCCAACCGATTCTCGATCACGTGGTCCACCGCCTCCTGAAGGCTCAGCCCTTTGTACTCCATGACTGCAGCCACGTCTCGAGCCAGGGTCCCACGTATGATGGCCTCCCCTTCTCCGGTGCACGAAACCCCGCAAGCCTCCGACGCGTAGGTCCCCGCCCCGATGAGCGGCGAGTCCCCGATCCTGCCGGAGTATTTGTTCACGAGCCCTCCGGTGGACGTGGCGGCGGCGCACCGTCCCTGGTGGTCCACCGCCACGCACCCGACGGTCTCCGGCGAGTACACGGAGATGGGGAGCCCGTTCATTATTATGGGTGGGTTTTTTGCGGCGGCGCTCAATGTTTCTAATAATGGGATTCTGTAGTCAAACTGTTGAAGTCGATTAGTTTATTATTACAATGATGTGGTGGAGTCGGTCAAAGATGTTTTGTTTTAGTTCGGAGCTTACGAGGATAGAGTTTGCTTCTTTGGCTAATTTGAGCAGGCCGATGTTGTCGTCGGTGATGAAGTAGTCGTTTTCCACCATCTCCACGCCCTTTAATATTTTATTAATTAATATTATATATAAGTAGTGTGTTGGAAAATAAATATAGAAAGAAATTATGACTAACGTGTTTTCTGGCGAATTCTTCGGCGCCAGAAAATGCGAGATATGAGTGTGGAGACTTATCCATGACGAGGCGTGCGAGGGATATGGGGTTCTTCACGGTGGTGACGCCCGAAACGGCGCCGCATCGTCTCCCACAACCGTCCATGATGCTCGCCTCCATCTCCACCGTCCCTTTCTCGGTCAGCGCAGATCCACGGCCGGAATTGAACAGGGGATCGCTCTCCAATTCCCTAACCTGCGAAACGCACGCACACGCGCAATCGATTATCAGGCCATCGAACGCTCACTTATCATCGCCGCCGTAAAATAAAAATTAATGAAATAAGAATTAGACGCACTACGAGTTCGACGACGTCGACGGCGGACACCGACGACTTGAGGGCGGAGACTCCGAGGTTGAGGACGCGTGTCAGCAGTTGCTTGGCCTGTTGCTGACGTTCCTCGGGGAGGTTAGGGTCCACACCGGCGCCGCCGTGCAATGCAATAGCCCAACCGCCCATGTTTTGCCTTTGAATTGATTGAGAATTTTACTAATGATTGCTTTTCGCTACTGAAATCGGATGCTTGAGTTTGGTGAGATATCTAAAATTTTAGCTGGGATTTATAGAAGCGAACATGCGGGAGGGAGGCTATTCAATTAAAATAAATTAAGTTAAATTAAATTAAATTTAATGAAATATTCATTTTTAAATTCGGATTGGCTTCTGTTTTCTTTTCGTTATAACGGGAAATGCGAATCAACGCGACTTTTCGAAGGGCAAGGAAGCGGCCTACGGCTACGGCCTTATCTACTAGTATTTTGTCTACTCCCATTTTGCATTTTTAATTAATAGTTGCTAGCACGCCATAATTTGTAATTAAAATAGGATATTACGTCAAAAAAGGGGTATTATATAGCTGCCCTATACGTTTCCACTAATAGATGAAGTTATTCCAGCTCATAAATGATTCGTTTAATACACATATTATATACACTCCTAATTTTAATATATGTGTTAAATATAATTATATTCATAGATAAACATGTGCGTTACTTTTTGAAATTACACGTGCTTTATTATGATTATTATTGTTTTTTTTTTATGGGGCTGCTTAAATCTGATATCTACACGATTCCCATAGACGGCTTTGAAATTGCTGTGAAATAACATTTTTATTTAATATTTTTAGTACTTTTCGATTGTTAATGTCCACGTATTCATAATCAACTAGCCATATAGTGGATCCGCAAAGTTAGGAACGGGTGGTCAGATTCTTCTTGCTTTATTCTTTCTATCTACCTTTATTATGTCTCAACTCAATGATATTTCTTAATCAGCAACCATTATCATCAAGTATTTGTAATATTTAAATAATATTAGCGACCGAATGGCAATAATATGTGAGCTTAGGTTATATATATATATATGTGTGTGTGTGTGTGTGTGTGTGTGTACAGAAAAATAAAATGAAACAATTAAATATGTAACAAATTAAAAATATTTGATTAAATAAATCCTGAAACCAATTAAAAATCAAGCAAAAACATAATAACAGAAAACTAAATGATGGTGATTGATGACCCTCTCGTGGAAATGGAGAACGAGAAAGAAGGCACTACCACCTTGATAATGCGCAGCTGTCTATTTTATATTTATTAAATTAAATCCTGCGACTGCTTTTCATAGTTCTAACTTCTAATGTCTATTCTTACAAAGAAAAATGTATAGAAAATAACCTCTTTATTTGGGCCGTGAATTGGATAATTAGACACTGGGCCCAAAAGAGATTAGCCCAAATCTATCCGACGAGCCAATTACTACAATCTCGTTATTGGTCCAATTATTGTCCGAAAAGGGACCACTTTTATTTATTTTTTATTTTTTCACGAAGTTTTGTGTTTGAACATTAATATCCATAGGATACCAGTTTTGTATTTAGAAATTTTGATATAAAAACACAGTAATTCAGATCACGCCTGGAATGTGTATCGCCTGGCAAAAGAGATAGGAAAATAGCATTATTGTTTTTCCTCTGAGCAAAATATGGGGCCCTTTATTAAATTCATCTGCAGCCTTTTATTTAATCCCTTTCTGGCATTTTATGAAAATGGTTCATATTTGGTACTCCGTATGATTGGTGAATTGTCCATGTTATACAGTTGTCATTTTCTACTATTACATACTAAAATGTATAAACTTATATGTGATATTTTATTTCGTATGACCAAGTCTCGAACATTAGGTAAGATAATTGAGATAGATGAAAATCTTCAAATTCAGGTCCACGACCTAAGACTTTTGCATGGACTATTAATTGGAGATATTTTATAGATTTGCTGAAATGACGAAAAATTGGAATTATAATTACATAAAATTAGTTCGTTCTATATCGTAATCAATCCTCTTGCTCCATAAATCTTTATATATATATATATATATATATATATGGACCACGAATATCGAGTCTTGTCTCTTGGACAATAGTTAAAACATGATATATGATTAGCACTATATAATTATTTTTAAGCAAATAATCTGCTAGATTTGGTCTTATTATATACAGTTTTCAGTCGTCTTTGGTACTTTCCCATTAAAATTTATTTTATTGGATCAGAATATGATGACAGTATGTTATATTTATTAGAGGATCTGGTATCAACTAACTGGAGACAACTATGTGTTTTATGTAATATATATTATTGTAATAATAAGATATTGTCACACAAATGTCATTTTCTACTTTAGTTATGGGTTCCAAAAAGAACATTAAAGTCTATACTCTTCTAACTACTCACTCAAGCCATAACACATCAAAAGATACTGTCGTGTCCCCAACTTTCAACATTCTCTTAATCTATTTAATTCCCCACATTTATCATAAAGCATTCTTATATTCTTGCTTTAATTTTTTTGCCTTCTATAAATCTTTTTCGTTTAATGTCTTCTTTTTTGCGCCTCAGTCTTGATAAATATATTAGACAAACAAACAAGCACATCTGTTGTACCAAACCAGCGATAGAAACACAATAATAGAAAATAAATAAAATGTAATAAATCCGTATAGTTGCGCGCACATATTCCTCCGATTGTCACGGCACTTGCTGGCGAAAAGCCTGATTAATAAAAACCTTATATCTAAAGTTGCCTTGGAATGTCCGAATTAATAAACGGAAGCTATTTTACATGCCCGAAATATAATCCTATCGTTTAATTGTTGCATAATTCGCTATAGTGTCGTCCTTCCGTATGTTCAATTGTTCACTATATATATATATATATATATATAATTTAATTTTCTTATTTTTGTATATTTCAGGAAAACAAGAACAAGACTAAGCTCTTCTAACGAGGTCAAACTTAAAACAAAAAATAAGGCAGTGGCCGACATAGTGTTACTCCCATCACATGCAAACAAATTCAACATTTTTCTCTTGTTTGAATTATATGTCTCGTGCGTGGAAAAACGAACATATATCAAAATGGACATCATGAAAGAACAAAAAAAGCAGTAAAAAAAAAAGAAGCGAAACATTAATTTATTTATAATTGAAAAAAGAAAAAACAGAGTAAATAATTTACTGAAATAATACCGGGCTCAGAAGCCGACCATCTTTGCTTGTACATTACAGATTCAATTCTTTCATTCATATCAGCCCAATACGACACCGTCTACGTACATGCAAAGATGATATACTCGCGGAAGATGGATAGCGTTTTCAGTACTAAAATCAACAGCACCGATGTTTATTGCATTGGATTCATTTCGATTGGTAATAACAGCATTAATTAAGAAGACAAAGAAAGAAAGATACTGTGTCTTCTTCTTCTTCAATTAGGATCTTGAATATTCTTCGTTTTCTTGGACAAACGCGGCGGCTCCGGTGATGACGAAACCGAACCCGGCGAGCTTATTAGCTCCCACGATTCATCGGCGGAGCTCTCCGTGCTGAAGCAAACGTCCACCACTGCTTTGGGGCTTTGAGGCATCATTGACCTCAGCTTCCTCTTGTTGTTTGAGACGACGTAGTTTACACTCGACACCACCTCTTGTATCAGCCCACAGCATTCTTTAACTTTCTCCTGCTATGTTTTTTTCTTATAGTTAGATGAGAGAGAGAGAGAGAGAGAGAGATTTATTACAAAACAGACCTTGTTGGTTCCAAGAATGCCCATGAGCCGATCTTGATGATAAGCTCCAATGCAGGGGTCGAGGCTACTTATTACATACGCCAATATAGAGTTGGACAAAGTAGAAGGGAGATAACACGCGAATCTACAATCTGCAGAGAGAGAGAGAGAGAGTCTATCACTTTTATAGAAGATTCGAGATATTGCATCGCCTTAATGAACCCATGAATGAATTACCAGAAACGATTGATAGAAGCAAGCATTCACATCTCTTCAAAAATTCCCTCTTGAGATTTTTATTGGAATCGAGCCTCCTCGAAAAATATTCAAGAAATGAATGTGCAGTCACCGGATGCATCTTCCACTGTAGGGTAGTTAGTATCAGAATCTCCATCCTCTGTATTGTTTTTGGCTCGAACACGTACTTACACTCCTCCACCTGAAAAAAAGAACACGCCCCATAAGCTCAAAAAATTTATTACATTGTGTGGAAATCAAAAGAAGAGAAATTTGCAATAAAGATTGGATTTTTATTTAGTTCACATCATACTTGGAGGTCCATAAGAAGAGGGACACGAGTCTCCTCGACTTTAGCAGCCAACGAGAGGCAAGCCACAGCGGCTAACTGACTCATCCACGGCTTCTTCATCTCATTAACCTCATGAAATCCGTTCAAGAACCTATCCATGTAATTAACCGCAAGAATCGCAGTGGCGGCGGAGAATGAGTAGCACTCCATGACACTGAGCATCCAATCTACAGCGCCGCGCCTCTCGTCGGCCAATGAGGGGTTCGTTTCAAGCTCGGGACAGGGCTCGGTTTCCTGCTCCTTCTGCAGCAGGGACCTCAGCTCTTCATCGCCTTGTAATAAGAAATCGTCTTTCAAGAACTCCGCTAAAGGGTTCGTAATGCTGAGGTCGTTGCGACCCCTGTTTCCCTGTTCATCATCGCTGTGCGAGAAAGAAGCATCGATGTGGGAAGACATGATTAAGAAGTGTTCGAGGGCTCTTTGCTCATTTTGCTTAGTATATATGGAACATCTCAAGGTAAGAGATGGTTGGGATTAGATTATGACACCAAGATTGTGTTTTTCTTTCTTTTTTTTTTGGGGGGGGTGAGTGATATTTCTTTTTTTGCTGACATTAAAGCCGTGCAAACCAAACAGTTGACAAAAAAAAAATAATGGGATCATGCTGTGTGTACACTGAACTAAACACGTGAATGCTCGCTCGTACGAGGCAACAAACATTTGTTCTTTTCTGTATGGTCCAACGGCCTATTAAGAGGCTTCATCATTAGTTTGTGTAATAATACTTCATTAGGGGTTTCGTGATTAGGGCGGTTATAGAAGTTCTTGAAATAATATATTACAAGCAATTGCATACATTATTGTAAGGTAGAAAGAAAAGGGTAGGACCATTTATTTATCAAGTTATCATTGTTGAGTTGCTTTCTTCCTTTTTCTCTGCTTTGCTTTCTCATCTTCCACTCATATTATTGTCTTCAGAGGCTCAATGTGCTGCTAGCTACACAAGACGAGGAATAAAGACCAATAAAAACTATTACAATTATTAGTTTTTCTTAAAAAAATAAAGGCAGTTTTCATTTACTTGAAGCAGTTGCTTGAAAAAGATCGTTTAGCTGCTGAGACTTAATACTTAGTAGCTCAAGGGAATTGTTTTACAGTTAGACATAAATGGATTCTTAATTAAGCCAATGATAGTGTTTCTTAGTTGTCATAATTATGAAAAAAAGACGGCACCTATCATTATTAGTAATATTTAATGTTAATAATCGAACCAACTTTAGAACAGTAATCTCTATTATCATTGTTACATCAGGGAAAATTCATTCTCAAAGGCAAAGCAACGGTTTTATCATGCGTGTTTCCACATTAGCATAAAGGAAATTAAATGCAGCAGTCATTCTTAATGATCATTCATTACCAACCATTGCCAGTGAAGCAAGCTTTTATAGAGACTTCAACTAGCTATAGCTTGCTTGATATCTATCAACCACAAGTGCATTCGATTTCACAGCAGTGATCTATTATTACTCCTAAAATCTGTTCTGCAATGAGAAAAATCCGTAACTAAAGTTTCATGACGAACATAGCATTTATCGAACACAAATCAAAAAGCTGATTTAAGTTCACCTCATAGTTCTGCGAAGAAAATCTGGTTTTTTCTAGTCGGTTTTCTTTTCTTTCTTTGCGGGTTGCTTTTGGTATGCGATAATTTGGGCTAGAATTGTGCCATTGGTCATAATCCCAATCACCGAGCCCAAAACCACTGATCAAACGCAGGAAAATGAAATCAAGATTAATCGAGAGAGTTAACATACATAAAGATTTAATCTTGCATAAATTAGTGATTGGTTACCGCTGCTCGGTGCCTTTTCCTGTAAGCTGGTGAAGACTCTCACTGGCAATCACATATCACAAGTTGAGCAATGATTAAGAATGTAAAGAACACAATACAGATAGAACAAATACACTTACCTAATGAACCCCCAAAGTTCATGAAAGATGTCAAAAAACTCAACTCTCCTGTACTTTTATTCTGTTCGGGGAAATGAAACATGCACACAATGGAAGCTTAAACAAATTATAGAATAGATCATAGGTTACGTGTATAAAATTAGTATCTACGCCTGGTTACTGAATAAAAGTTTACGTTGAAGTTTGCCCAAATCTGTGGAATCCTTGCCAAGAAAAAGATCGCATGCTGCGAAGCCTGCGTTATTTAATTTGGGTGGACAAAAGATCAGAAAATAGAAATGTAAATAAACTTTTAATATATATATATACTGTATAACTAAATAAGAACAAATTCTCGGGACTCACATATAGCGCTTCAAAAAGAAATGGATCGATCTGCCCGGCTAAAATGGTAGGTGCAATTGCGCAATATCTGTTGTTTGATTGTTAACAACACTAAGTTTCCCAGTAAAACTCAATTAACAATCATATATAGGGGTGATGCACGTAAAAATATCAACTTTGCAAGGATACAGTAACGCTCTGATCCATGTCTTCATTCCCAGCGGCTGAGAAAAATAGTAAATTATGGCTACTAGAATAATTCCTGCAAAAAAGTAAAACATTGGTAGGAGGGTTAAATTCGTTAGATGAAGAAATTAAAGAAAATAAGGGCTCATGTATAAATAATAGATTGTTCTCCGTACTATACTAGCACATAAAGAAAGTAGCTAATAAAACCCCATTTCGTACTACGATGCTGAACACGAGGTGAGTAACGAATATAACAAACTGGGACATTTCTCGCACAAATCCTATATTTTAACCATTTGAAGCCCGACAAAGTAATTGTTTCAACTACGCAGAAGGGAGACATATTTTAGCCTAAATCAGCCTCTGATCAAGGCTCAAGCACTTAGGAGAAAAGAAAAGCATTTAGTTTCTGCAACTCTGATACCTTGAATCAAAAGGAACGCTAACTCCCCATACGCTGAAAATGGAAGTCCTTTGTGAAGACAGTAAGCCAAAGCAATCGTATAACCCACTACCTCAAGTTCAAAGGACAAGACGCTCAAGCCTCGCACACTACTGTGTTTCAATATTCGAAGTATCTGCAACGCAGGAAGGCTCAGTGAACGACAATATGTATCAAATTCATCGCAATTTCAGCTTCTTAAAACAGGAAATCCACATCATGGCAACACAAGAAGCAAGCAAAGTTTCCTGATCGACTCAATTTGTAGTATTTCTCAATACCCATACAGCAAGATTATCAGAATCGACAATTATAAATTACGGCACGTCGATTTTTCCCAATCCTTATTGAAGAACAGGCCATGGAAACCACGGATCAAGCACTGCAACGAGTACAAATCCACTTGAAGAAAAAACAGGGATAAACTGAATGGACCAAGGAATTCAATCACTTACCTGTGGCAGCTTGACTGTAGTTGAGGCAGCCACAATACAGTAACCTAATAGCTTCGATATTAGGGGAAGCAAACAGTCTTTTTCAGGGAATTCACCGTTGCTCAGCGATGTCAAGGCACAACCAAAGTCCATGCCAAGAAATTTTAGCTCCATTTTCAGGATTCTTTGGGTTGAACAAGTTGATTTTTTTTCTCCAGATCGTTCGATAAGCGTGAGAAGAAGGTAATGTATAGCCTTACTTGGCAGAGGCCGCTTTGAGCTGCGTGTTCTCTATCTTTCCAGAAGATTTGTGTTTTAGTTTCAATCCTCTTAGTTTAGAAAATTATAAATTCGCCTCACTTCAACTTAAATCAAGTGAAATTGAAAATAAAATTTATTTAGCTTCACAATTTGGTAGTGGTTGGGTTATTTCCGCATTTGGTCTGTCGTCAAACTAAAAACACAACGAATCGGAAAGGTGTCTTAATATTACAGTACACAGCAACAGAAAGGTACATTCGAAATTGCAATTACAAATGATAAATCATAAATGCTATACATGAATAAGATGTGCTTGATTGATTCTTCTTAATCCGAATCCGGAAACCCTTGAACTTCCCAGTTTGGATTCAGAATCATCAGCTCAGCTCAAGAACTGCTCTTTCTTCCCTGACTCCCGAAAGTCCCAATCGGCTTCGCAAGAACCCGATTCATCGCCTTAACCCCGAGAGGATTACCCTTGCTCTGCATTAAAAAAAAGATTAATTATTACACTTCCATAAATGAAATTTTCTTGCAATAAAGATCATGGAGTTTGTTTCAAAATTCTTACCACGGAGCATGTACCGGCATTGATATTACACACAGGATACTCATGAGGGCAACAGCTGTAATGATCCTCGCAGCAAGTTGCCCCTTCCAAAGGACAACATCCCCATTCTAAGCAGAAGTTTCCGAAGTCGTAGATGCAGCAGCAAGTAGTGCTCTCCGGGCACTCGTAGTAGTCGTCACAGACCGCCGGAGGCCTCACCGGAGACGGCGGTGACGGGCCCGGGTTGGGCGGGTTTTGACCCGTCTTCGTCGGGTAGGAGGGCTCGATCGCGATCCCGCATAAACCAGACGTATCCTTGATGTTGCGTTCCATTCGGACGTAGCCCTCCTCGCCCCAGCTCGGGCCCCACGAGTTTCGGACGATCCAATAGTCCTTACCGTTTTCTGACCCGTACCCGACCGCGTTCACACCGTGGTCTAGGTCGGTCCCACATTTGCCGGTGAATATGCCCTAGAGAGAAAGAAGATTCGGTTCAGGGGCTAATTTTTTAGATCGAACTACCGGTGAATATGACCTAGGAAGAAGATCGCAATTCACAATTTTGAAATCGAACTAATAATGCGGGTGAGTATGCCCTAGAAGAAAGATTCGATTCAGGGGCCAGCTTTGAAATCGAATTTATAATGCCGGCGAGTAAGCCCTAGAAAGAAGATTTGATTTAGGGGCCAATTTTGAAATCGAACTCATAAAGCGTGTGATTATGCCCTAGAAAGAAGATTCGATTCTGGGACCAATTTTGAAATCGAACTAATAATGCCGGTGATTGTGCCGTAGAAAGTAAGATTCAACTCAGGGATAAAACTTGAAATCGAACAAATCATGCGGGAGAATATGCCCTAATTTTTTATACAGGGGCAAATTTTGAAATCGAACCAATGAGTATGCCTAGAAAGAAGATTCAATTCTGGGCTAATTTTGAAAATCGAACTAATACCGCATCAGCAAGTGAGATAAGAAGCTTACCGATTCATACAGCTGAAAGTCTCGGCCGCCGCCTTCGATGGCGACGCTTACGGGTTGGCTTGCGACCGCTTTCTGCAGTGCCTTCTCGTTGTACGTCGGCACGTCTTCGTAGCCATCGATGCTCACGACTTTGGCATTTTTCTGAAATCAATCATATCTCAGATAAATTCATTCATATTTCAACATATATTTGTGTGTAATAGATAGATCGAAGCTAATACTTACCCTGTATTGGTCGCAGCGACCATCTCTGCCGGTGTACGGATAATCTTTCTCGGAGTCGATGCCGCCGTTCTTGATGATGAACTCGAAGGCGTAGTCCATGAGACCTCCATTGCAGCCCTCGTTGTACGATGTGTCGCATTCGACCAGTTCTTGCTCCGACAGCGAGATCAGATCTCCGGTCACTATTTGGTTTATGCCCTCCACGGCGGCTATCGTTGAAAATGCCCAGCAACTCCCTTCAGTTCACAATCGAGATTTTAAGATCATCATTTAATTTAACGCAATATATGTTGTTAATAATTAAAAATGCTTGATTAATCTTTTAGTTGTACAGTACGGGAGGGAGTTGCATTGTAAGGAACTTCAATTAAAATGATGATAATTATAGAAGAATAATAAAATTTGAAATCGAAGAAATTTAAGGATAAGTTAAGTCACAGATGAATCATACTAGACAATCAATTTAATTTAGAGCCTAAATTCGGTTTGCAGAGTTAATGTACTTAAATTAATTCAATTTAAAAGTTATTAACCGTTATCATTCTATCATCTGAACTTACACGCCAAATTGTATATATGATTGAAAAAATAATTAGCCTAATAAAAAACGGATAATTTAGTATAGCCGCTTGATGTTGACCTATTCAATAATGTTAAATTTAAATATTTTAGAAAAATATTAATGCCGTAGTAGTGCAATCAGTCACTGATTAATAAATGTAAAGGTGGGCAATAATGTATTATCCACGTGGGGCCCACCACATGTTGTTGGCTATACCACTTACCGCAGCTTCCCTGATCCTTGACGCCGACGACGGCGCCTTTCTCCCTCCAGTCGACGGAATCCGGCAGCTCGTCGCCGACTCTGGGCTTGTACCTGTCGCCGATCTTGGATCCGGACAATCTCTTCAGCCCACGCGCCCTCGTCCCGAGGAAGCTCGATCGGTACTCCTCGTTGGTCAAATCCGCGAACCGGTTCAGGCCGAGCCTGTAGGTCCGGTTCGGCGAGGCGTTGTGCTCGTCGATGTACCTCAGGTTATCCTTGAACACCTGAAACCTCTCCTCCTTCTCTCCCAGAGCATTCCCGTTGTCCTTGCCGTGCTTCGCGAGCCAAGCCTCGTACATGGCCGAGACCTCGTGGTGTGAGCGGAGGAGCTGCGGTGGTTCGGTGGTGGAGAAGGAGGCGATCGTTGGCGACCCTGACAAAGAAGAAGTTACCCATGTTTGGACAAGGAAGAGAGCAAGAATGAGAAGTGATGATGGGGACATTATTATTTGGCTTTTGTTTGGTATTCTGTTTTAGCTTAAATGAGTGTAGTTATAAAGGAATATTTCAGGGCTAGTTTGGGCAAAATTTTCAAGTCCGTGATGCGGTTTAATCATGTAAGATAAGTATACAATAATAATAATAATAAAATTAAATAGGACGTTTATGTTTAAGACTGCCAGATGAAGGTTCAATTTTATTTATATTTTCTCTAGAAAATTATAACATAGCTATTTATTGTTCGTGATAGGACTATATTTGGCCACGTTGTGTAGTGAATAATATATTTTGCTGTTACCATCTACACCATACTGTCTGAACACAAGAATGGGCAAACTATCATCGGTAGATTCAACTTCGAAGTTTATGTATGTTCATTTTTGTCGTTGTTAATAGTTAAAAAGTAACCAAAATTGATATATATATGTATGTAATACATTAACTACGAGTGAAGTAAATTTACAATTATAAAGGAGATTAATTTCCTGGCAGATGAACAAATTTTAAGTCTATTGGACTTCTCCAAGGTTGCTTGTGGGAAAGATAATATGTTGAAAAAATCAACGAACATGTGTACTCAATTATCACCTATAAAATAATTACATAAATAATAAAAGCTTGATGATTAATCTTTGTCAGAAGATATTTAACCAAGTAGTAACCTTAATTAATGACCTGGCTATCTTTATCCTAACTTCTCGGTTTAAGGTCAAAATTCGAACGTGTAGCCAATTAGATGAATGTCTTCGATAAATATTATTTATATTTTTAACTTATTAATATCTACATCTACACCAACAAAAAAATAAAAAATAAAAAATAAAATAAAGATTCCCGGGACAAATTGTGTTCAGATTGAACAAAAGAGTATCAATACGAATCATTGATGTCTCGAGCAATAACTCATAAAGTCGAATAATCCAAAGTTTATCAAAGATAACACATAAACATGACCATATCTTATCTTCAATGTTACAACTTGCATGCTCAAGCTAATGCCCAAAATAAATTGTAAAAGTCCATTCTTCAAAAATCTTTATCTGATGGGCCGATAAAATTAATCAAACTAGAACCATAAATTGTTTTAATTATCTGACCCGAGTAAATTTATACAGTAACACATGACCCGTTATAACCCATTTATAACAATGTATACGAGCCCATAAGAGGACTTTTCTATTTTTGTTTTGGGCCTAAGGTTTTTCTTTTATTGTTTTACCCAAAGTATTACATATTATTAATAAAATGAAGGAACAACGGCGGGTCAGGTAGGGATTGCAAGGGCCGGGTTGGTAAGATCCGGAATATGTTCGGATTAATTTGTAATGGACTAGTTTAAACAAAAGGCGAAATATGGGCCATGACGTTGTTTAAATAAAAGAGGAAAAACAAATTATGATGTGGGTCCCATGACACATAGTGTGAGGGGGGGTAACGTTCCAGTTGTCCTTGCTTTCGTATTTATTGTAATTAAAAAGTCAACTATACCATAACTTTCATGTCGATTAAATATCCAACGGGCTCATAAAATATCCCTTTTGACTTAAATTTATTTTCAACATATCCCACAATTGATTTAAGGACGTTTAGTCAACGCCTTGCCCCTCTTTTCTCAGTGATATGCCATAAATAGATTTATTATTACAATAATAATTGTTATAAGCTAGAAATCTAGGTTAGATTAAAGTCAATTGTAATCTTTAAAATAATATTTCAATGGATTTATGGGATTACATTAAATAATATTGACCCAACAAAATTAATCGAGAAAGCACTATTGATTTTCGTTGACTATACATGTCTTCCACAGCTAGTCACGAAGAGAGTCTCACCTTTCCCTATCTAAACATGGCAGCAGAGTCGCACCGACAATCCTCCGCCACCACGTCACCGGGATCCGCAGCTGCAAAAGAGGCTACGGCCTCCGTCGACCACCTAATCCGCCTCTTCAGCCAGAACCACCCCGCCGCCGCCGCAGAGTACGAATCCGCCACCGAGCTCGCCGTCTCCAAGTTCAGAAAATTCATCACCATCCTCGACCGCGCGCCACTCACGGGCCACGCGCGTTTCCGGCGCGGACCCGTCGGAAACCTCACCGATCCGGAAAACCCGCCGGCCCAGATTCAGAATAACAAGGCGGCCCCTGCGCAACGGCCGCAGCTCCCTCCCCTCCCGGCGAGGAAAGACGGCGACGCCCCTTTGGCTTCGACTGAGAATCACAGCTTTCAGCCGTCGATTCCATCGTCTTCGGGATTTCGGGTCCCGAACTTTTCTTCAGGAAAGCCTCCGTTGTCGTCCTCGGCGTTCAAGAGGAAGCGCGGCGCCGGAGTTCCCAGGGCCACCACGACGGCGTCTCGCAGCGACTGTCCAAAGAAAAGGTAAAGAGATAGCGATTGCGCAAAGAACCTCAACTTTCGACGATCGAACCTACTGGCACTTATTACATCTTTTTTTTAAAAAATAAATTAATAAATTTGATTTGTATTCCGACAGAAAAACGGGGTGGACGAAGGTGGTGAAAGTGGCGGCGCCGGTAAACTTAAGCTTGAGGACGGCGTACATCCCACAAGATGAGTACACCTGGAGAAAGTACGGCCAAAAGGTGATCAAGGGACGCCCTCATCCGAGGTAACGTACGAACATCCTCGGATCATTGTTAGATTTTGCCTAAAGATCGTATTTTTCGATTATTTGATGCAAATCCAAGCGATTTTTTTATTCAATTTTTGCTGATTTTTAGATCGTTTTTTTTTTCAGGGCCTATTACAGATGCTGCGGCGAAGGATGCCAAGCTCGCAAATACGTCGAGATAACATCGTATGATCCGAACGCGCTCATGATAACTTACCAAGGAGAACATCTTCATGGTGTTCCGGGATCATCTTGATCGTCCGATGGAATTTCGACTCGCCATCATTGGACGGATAGGATTGAGCGTGAAAAGGTGAAGGGTTGTCGGCAGAAAAAGAAAGCTAATTAGGTCAACGTAGGTTAGTGTATTTCCTTTGAAGGACGGTTGATTTGATGTAAGAAGAGAATGTGATAAATGTCGCGGCGACTTTCTTTGTACCTGTCAATGCAATTGTTAGGTCAACTGCGGAAATCTAATGATTTATTTATATTAATATAATCCAAAGTTTGATTCTTTGATGATAAGCGAAGGTGGGTGGACAGTACACTACCGGCATTAATAATTAAAAAAGCACACGGTGCCAATCTCTGTTTGTGGACATAAAAGTATTCCAAATGTCTGATAATTCTTCTACTCCCTCTCAGCAATTGTCCGTTTATTTAACATCTTTACTGGCTGAGTCTATAAAGGTTGACTTTGTGAAATCAATTTATTAAAATAATCGTGTGATTATTCAGATTGTATTGCGTTAAAATAAAATCAAGGGATAGTTAGACTTTTCTTGGAGATCTTTAATTGACTTTTGGCAGGTAGAATATGTGCCCAACTGCTCTCAAAGTCAGAAGTCACAAATAATATTTTAATTATTTTATTATATTAGGTGCGATACGACTAAGAATCACTATAATATGGCCTCTTTATTCAAGATTTTGAGAGATTTGCATTAATTAGTTTTTTTTTTGTACTTCTACGATGGGTTACTCTTAAACATGTGCCAATCAAAATAATATTATTAAATATCCGTCACTGGGGGCCGCACATATGCGCCGCACAGATGATGCCACACAGATGATGAGTGACCGTATAAAGTTGATATATTTTCTTCTTAAAATCAATTAGTCATAAGGAAAAAATGTCCCTTTCATTTAACTATTGAGTCTAATATTCTCAACAAATATATTTATTTGTAATCGAGGAAATAAGAACTTTTGCAAGTAAACTAAGGTCTCGCGCAACAAACTAAGTCAAATAGGTCAGGGACTTGCGGAGCACTGTGCCAACAATGTTAACTTCAAGGACTTGAGCATCGAAATTGCGCCAACCATGTAATTGACAAAAGAATGATGGCATGCTCAATTAAAGTATTATTTTTCTTTTGAAATGTACAATCAAAGTATTTGATAATAAGAAAGATTGCTCGTACCATTTTCCTCCGAAAAAACTTAGGCCTCGTCTACAACCACAAACTCAAACACCTATAGGCAAATATTCTTTCTTACAACCATAAATTTGAGTCATCGGCATATTGAAATTCAAACTAAGCCCATCACTATTTCAATAAAACACTATACAAAGTTTGTCCTCGTATTATGAGGACTCTAATTTTAAGCACGTTTTGTATTTTCGTGTTTGCCATCATTTTAATTATTTATTTCCCATTGACTTCGGAACCTTCTCCGTCATAGAACCCTCAAGCTCCGCACTTAATTAGACACAAAACTATAACAAAAGGTTAACCAATATTTCATTAGTTATTCCCACATCAATATGGGACTTAATAATTTCTAGCAACATTATCATCATCATACACAGAAAACGAATAAACAAGTCAAGAAGGCATCGGAGCCATTTCAGGCGAAAATCCAGAAGAATTATTGTTATTACCTAACTTAGGTAACCAACACGGCATCGTTGAGTAGTTCCCCATCTGCGGACAATACCTCGACCTCGCAAAAGAACCCGCACATTCCGCCATGGATCTCTGAAACTGCAGGCCTCGAATACAGTTCCTCCTCACATCGAGCACGCCATTTTTAACGAGCTTCGAACACGACGGCCCCATATCGGTAAAGTAATTATCCGACAGAGAAAGGTTCGCCATCCTACCGAGCCCACAAACGATCTCCGGCACCGTCCCATAAAACACGTTGCCGACGAGGTTCAGCACCTCCAGGTTCTCCAAGCACCCCAGGGACAGAGGCAACGAGCCCGTGAGGTTGTTGCTGCTCGCATCGAACACGACGGCTTCTCTAAGAAACCCTAACTCGTACGGCAAGCAGCCCGTGAGCGAGTTGTTGAGGAGCAAAACCTCGGACAGGCCCGAGAGGGCCCCGGCGAATATGCTGCCGGGGATCGGCCCGAAGAACTTGTTGTTCGCAAGGGAGAGGTACGTGACGCGCGTGTAGTTGACCGGCCTCGCGTTGTCGTCGGGTATCCTCGTCACGAAGTTGTTGTTGTTGAGGAAGAGGAAGTCGAGGTCCCTGTCGAAGATTTCCGGTGGGATCTGACCGGAGAAGGAATTGAAGCGCATGTCCAAGAAGGACAGGCTTTCCATGCCCAGTACCGCGGCGGGGAAGGGACCGGAGAATCTGTTGTTGCTGATGTCGAGCTCGTAGAGGTAAGGGAGCTTCGCGATGTTCGAGGAGATTGTGCCCGAGAAATAATTGGAATTCGCGTGGAATAAGGCTATGTCGGGCAAGAGATCGAGGAAGCCTTCGAGGGTCGGCGCCGATAATTGGAAGCCGTTGAAGTCTATGGAAGCTACTGCGACGGCGGACCTGTTGTACGGAGGAGCTTCGCAGTAGAAACCCTTGTACCTGCATATGTTGGGACCGGTCCACGAGGCAGTGACGTTGTACGGATCCGACGTGATTAGGTTCTTGAATCTTTGGATTATTGGGTAGACTATTGATAGTCTTTGATCGGCGAAGATTAAATCGGAGATTATTGGTGATGAACCGATGTTTATTTGTGGGCCGGGGATGATCTTTAGCGGCTGGCTTGTGCATTGGATGCTGAAGTTATTTAGAGAAGTTGTGAGGAGAAAAATTGCTAAAAATATAAGATTCATCGTGCTTGGAAAATGATTAAGTGGGCATGAAGGTTCTTTAACCAGTAGCCAAAGTGTTATGTAATAATTATTGTTACTAATGTGCTAATGTTAAAAGGTAGCCACCAAATCAAGAAGACAACATGATTGGAAAACGTGTTAGCATTACAAACTCGCTTAGCACTCACTTCTAAAGTTAGTGCTCCGCCGATAACGAATTGTGTGGTGGTGAACTTGGCATGGCACTAATGCGGTTGTATTTTCAAATTATAATTATTGTGCCTCAAAAAAAAATATTGATTTATATTTTTAAAATGACCAATATTGCAGCCAGCTCGATGATGGGCCGAGGCACCATAGGCCCAATTTGGAGACTGATGACATGATTCATTAATTTGTTTATTTTAATATATGTTGATTAGAAATAGGTTTATGTTTCATGAAACTGAGGTTTAATGATTGAGGAAGTTGTGCGTGGATACGTATGCATGTGTTTTGCTGATTCAGCTATACTATTTATATATATATTATAATATCGATATATTAGGCCTGGGCATGAAAATGATTTAAATTGTCGGCCATTGTATCTTATATAATACGTGTAAGAAGATGCTACCATTATCCGATGAATTAACGTGTCCAGATTCAGACAACGCATGATGAGGACCGCCAAGTTGCCCACGACCTTGTCGGTGTTACCGTTTCAATAGTTTCCCCGTGATGTTTTTGATCCGTTCGTTTTCCTCACAATTTCGCCATACGTGTCGACTTTAGAGTGATTCTTGATCATTATTGGCATTTGTTCTGTTTTGCTTAAAATATATAAAGATCGATGCTTTGCAAGACGCCAGAGAAAAGTATTGAAATGGTGTAAAGTAGACAGAATAATCTCGAGCATCAATATAGATGATCGATATGCTAATTTACACCAATAATCATTGTATAATTATTTACATAGCGTGTCGTATATTTATTATATACATGCATAAAAGTTGAATAATAGATGGAAAATGAAAACCCTAAAATGTCGATGCTCCACAAATTTGTACACGCGAACCTGATCATTATCCTGAAAAAATTAAAAAAATTAGAAATTGAAAATCAAAACTGAAAAAATCTCATGCCACCTCCATATAAATACCACCGCCCTCGCATCAAAACTAACACAGAATAAAAGCATCTTATATTCTTCCTCTAGAGGCGGCGGCACAGGCCACAAAGCGTCGCGCCACCACCACGGCCTAATAAGTCACTCGTCGCACACATATTAAACAATAATACAAAAATGGAAAGTTGCAAAACTACGACGACGGTAGAGCAACCACCGCAGTCGAAGAAAAGGCGCCATCGCCGCCAAGAAGACAAACCCTACAGGGGAATAAGGATGAGGAAGTGGGGCAAGTGGGTGGCGGAGATTCGAGAGCCCAACAAGCGATCGAGGATTTGGCTCGGTTCCTACAAGTCGCCAGTCGCGGCGGCGCGTGCGTACGACACGGCGCTGTACTATCTGCGCGGTCCCTGTGCCCGCCTCAACTTCCCCGAGTGCCTGGGTGGCGAGGTAGCCGCCGTGAGTAACAACGCCGGCGATCGCGAGACGACAACGGATGCTGCTGCTACTACGACGACGACGCTGTCTTCTCAGGCCATAAGGAAAAGGGCCACGGAGGTCGGAGCTAGGGTCGACGCGATGCAGAACGCGTCGAGCGCACGCGCTTGCGGGTATCAACAAAGTGGTGGCGTGCTGCCAAAACCTGACTTAAACGAGTACCCTACCGCCGACGAGGAGTTGGAAGATGGTTGAGGCTCGTCGGCCCCACCGTGCCGTCGTCGTGCGTGTTCTATGTTTGTTTGATATTAGTTACAAGTTTTTTTTTTGTAGGGTTCTTTTTTCTTTAGGGTTTGTTTTTTATATATATTTCCAAGTTGTGATTGAGGCAGTAACATAGTATCATTTCGGACATCTGCTGGGTATGGCACAAAGTGTGTATAATAAATATATAAGATTGATTTTAGCATATTTTATAATCTATGAATATTGTTCATAGGCACGAGTTTACTGTTTCGTTGAAACATCTGTCAAGAGGAGAAGAAGCGTATGAGAGAGAGACATCAGAAAGTCAACAAAGTCAACTTGGCCCAAAATCGATTCTTATACAATTTTTCTGTGGCTGATGTTTATAGGCTTTTTACGATATGGACCGACTTTGCTTTCCGGCCCACTTCTTGAGAAGTGTGATGGCTCTGGCTGATATATAATTTATAATATTGAATTAATAATTAAAGATCTCGCAAGACATATTCACTTTGATTTTCCACTTGTCCTTAAAAATTTTCTAGATATTTGAAAACTGAGCATCATTTTTCTTGTCAATAAACGGCGAAAGCAAAGATCTTGGCGTAGCAAAAGCTCTTACTATTTTAAACTAAATTAAAAAAATAAGATATTTTCGTATCAATAATTTTGATGTGTTTGATCTGTCATCCATTTACACGCATCTCTAACAAAAAGATATTGTTTTCATCTCAATCAAACATTTTCGTTGCACCCACTTTTCCTTACACGACATGACAATATTCTTACCATGCGAGAGATCATTTTATGTTCCCACAACATTCTCTTTATTTTCTTCCTCGGGAAAAATGAGAGATAAGAAAAAGATATATTCAATAACAACAAAAACCAAGAAAGGGCAATGATGGCTATTATGAGAATTTGCCTTTATTTGTTGCATAAGTGACCTTTAATTATGGAATAGTTTACCCTAAACTATCTTTGGGGAAATTGTTATGATCATTATTTCTATAAACACATTGACAACCACTTCAATTAATAACCAGCATTGCTTATGTGTGTTTAGTCAAAATAATTATAATTATAATTACTATCGCGTGGTAGCTTTGAGATTTAGTTATTTGATAATATGCTATATATCATTCCGTAATTGCTTCCAAATAATGCAAAGAATAAATAGAATGTGATATTATTTCTAGATTTAATTTCGTAATATCTATCTATCTATATATACATATATATTAACGAACACTGAATTTAATACAAGGGTTTTAGTCAAATATAGTACCCGTGCCTAAACAATTGAGTTTGTTTGTTAGCATAATTTCTTACTTTCATTCTTTTTTATTAATTTTCACTTTCAAACCACGACATAGGAGTACTTATTATTGTATGTCCTCACACCACACTTTGATATGCGTATCTTAGAAAGGAAATAACAAGTGTTTGCATTTTGAAGTTTTGGGATTGGAGAAATTAATTCTATTTATTTTAATTTCTTTCCCAACTTTGCATAAAGAGGCCACCGAAAAGCATAGGACAAGTTATCATGAGATGGAAGAAAAAATTATTGCAACGAATTTTGATCTAGACAATCCAACACACGCACGGACATAGAAGAATATAATTGTTTTCTTTGATTTCTTATGCAGTTCAAATTCGATTTACAATCATGGAAAATGAGAGGAAAGGTTGGTAATGAATAGAGATTAGTTACTATTACAAATGCATGCGATCAAATAATAGATAATATATATATATATATATATATATATGAGTTACGAGTATATTAACGATTAAATTTGAATATTTAACAAATCAATTCACGCCCTATAGCTAGTCGAAACATTAAAGAAAATATATAAACATGCATGAAATGAGTTGAAGAAACTATGATTAAAAGGCATTGCACTACGTGCGACTTTTTTAGTAATGGAAATGATAAGTCAACCTCACCTCATCATTTGGTCTTTGGTTAAATTGCAACCTAAGCTCTATTTACCACCTTTTCCCTTTTTTTTCCCCTACCTATATATTTTCTGCTTCGGCATTTACTATTATTATTTATTAACATTTTTGCCTTTATCGTTTCCCCACTTCGCTCATCTCATAAATCAGCTTTCCCTATATAACCATTACATAATCATCAGATTCACACACACACACACGCGCACAAACAAGAGAATCCAAAGCATGAAGGTGGAGCAGCAGCAGCAGCATTTCGCACGTGCTGGATTATTATCATGCGAAGCAACAAATGATTTGCTAAGCTTAGTTTGTAAGAGATTACGACCTCTCGCACCCAAGATTATTAATTCATCTCCTGCTGACAAAGAACACAAAACAGCTTTTGATCTCAAGAGCTTCATCAAACCTGAATATAAGGGTCATAGAAAACCCTTGCCCTTGGATCATCATCAGAAGAAGAATAATAAAGAACCTTCTATACAGGTAATATATATATATATATAATTTTTGATCTGAGATTCCCTGATAATTATATAAGAAAGGAAGCACATTGTACAAATTTGTTATGAACAGCAGGAAGCAGAGAGCAACACGCACGGAGGGACTCGGTGGAATCCAACGCAAGAACAGATAGGAATACTCGAAACGCTGTACAAGAAGGGCATGCGAACTCCCAATGCCCAACAGATCGACCACATCACCTCGCAGCTGAGGAAATTCGGAAGGATTGAGGGCAAAAATGTCTTTTACTGGTTCCAAAACCACAAGGCACGAGATAGACAGAAGCAGAAGCGCAGTAATAATAATAATGATGATGATACTAATCATCATCTAGTATTAGGCAAACAGCAGAGGTTTACTAGGATCCTTACTTCTCATAATAACACCACCAGCATCACTACGGTAATAATATAATTTATAATCTAGCCATCCAAGTGGTGGATATATTTCTTTTTTGCAATAACAAATAATTGCTGCAGGAATATGGGGAAGGAGAAGAATTTGAGGGTACTTATACTACTCCTCCTTACAAGAGAAAATGCAGCGCATGGCCCTTTGATCATTGCGTTGAAGAAGAAGAAGATAGAACCACACTCAAGCTTTTTCCTCTTCACCCTGAAGGAAGATTCTTGAATTAAGGGACATTTGTAGCATTAATTTGTCCATAATAATATATGTCTACTGCTTTTAGGATCCACTGTTGTCTGAGACTGATTTACATGAGGTTCGAGTTTTTTTGCGTACAAACTGTCATCCCAAATTTGAAAGGTCTTCAAAGCTAACTCCTTTACGAATACTACTTTTGACTAAAAAGAAATCCGAAGAAGAAGAAGAAGAACCCATATCGTAATTTTAGTCTTTAGGTCAAAAGTTGAATAGCGTTAGATCACAGAAGTCCATGCACCTATAAATATAATCCTTCAATACCCGACGCAACGTTTGAGTCAGAGATAAACTAATTAGATAACTAATGGGGTTTGTAGAATTCATAATAATGTAGTTGGACACATGCAAATTTTTTATTTTTAAAGTTTGGTTTTATAACATGTAATGTATTATTATTAGCTAGTGGCTGGTGGGGTTAGATGCAGACAGCACTATTGGATATGGAGGAAGTGTTTCTAAAACTCTTCAATAATCTCTTATTCACTGGAAAGTTTAGGGTAAGCAAAGCAAGCTATAAGAAAAAAACAAGAAAGGGCAAAGAAAAGTAAAAACCAAAAGACAAAAGAAAGAAAAAGGCGCGAAAACTTTGCCGCCACTTCACTCAACGGTGGACCCGGCGTCCTCCGCCGGTTCGCCCGAACCGGACCCAGCGGATCTCGACTTCAACGCGTCCAACACCTTCCCACTGATCTCCTTGGAGTAAACCTTCAGTATATCGATCCCATCGCCGCCCACTCCCGCCGCATCGCCGCCCGCCAAGCGAAACGCCTCCTCCTCTATATCCAAGGATAGCCCAGCTGCTTCTTCACTGGAAACGGCGACGTATCGCTTGGACAGCACAGACGGGTCCACGAGGGTTTCGATTAGGCGCGAGCGTACGGCGTCGCGCGTGCGCTTCGTGGGCGGCCATATGGTGAACGAGGGAGAAGAGGTGGGCTTTGCCGTCGTTTGCTCTTGGGTACTCGGCGGAGGTGCGCCGTTCTTGGAGCTGTCTGCTTCTTCCGACATTGTTTTTCTCTCCTTTCTTTTAAATCTCAAATTATGAGACTGTAATCTCTTCTCGAAATGGAGACACAACTGCGTTTATTGAGAGATTGGGACTTCTCTTAGAAGTTTTATCAATTGCGTGAAATTACATTAATATCCCTAATGCTAGTGATCAAAGGTAGATTTGCTGCAATAGGATTCAGCTTGAGAAATACTTCGTAATGTCCACAGCAACGAATTATTTCTTTTTGCCTTCAAAGGCAAATGTCATCTTTTATATCATAAGTCTTTGCTTCGAAGCAAAATTAGATCCTTCAAAGAATTACTATACCATTTTGATGTGTCACTCATGGTAGTGGTTTATAATCTGTATTATACTTCAAACTTCATGTGTTTCCTGCCAATATAGATTCTAATTTTTTGTAGGGCCGTGAATTAGTGGTCAATGTCGAGGCTAAGATTTTAGGATTACAAGATTGAATCTATACTGTGATCATGTTATAATATAACTGTTAATCCGGATTAAAAAAAAAATCTACACATAAACCCATAACATTAAAAAGCCGGTCAACCCGACCCATTCTCAAGATATTGGGCTTTTGGCCCATGAGCCAGCCCAATCATTTGTATTCCATTATATCTTCTTCATATATATATATATATATATATATCTATACCTTTATTACATTGAAGAAGGCTAAGTGCCAAAATCAATGGACAACGTAATTTATATGCTCCTCCTCGCACCGTTCATCATCATCATCATCATCATCTTCTTGATCATAAAATACAAGCGATCATCAACAAGAAAGACCCACAAACCACCGCCAAGTCCACCGTCTCTTCCACTGCTCGGCCACCTCCACCTCATCGACACCTCAGCCCTCCACCAAACGCTATCCACCCTATCCTCGAAATACGGCCCCGTCTTTTCCCTCCGACTGGGAACCAAAAGCTTCGCGGTCGTCTCCTCTCCCTCCGCCGTCGAGGAATGCTTCACCAAGAACGACGTCGCTCTCGCAAACCGGCCCCGCTCCGTCGCCGGAGACTGCCTGACGTACGGCTACAAGGCGTACGTGTGGTCGCCGTACGGCCAGTTCTGGAGGGTCATGCGCCGCCTGTCCGTCGTCGAGCTCTTCTCCTCGCACAGCCTCTCGAAATCCGCCGAGACCCGAGAAGAGGAAGCGCGCGCCGCCCTGCGCGCGACGCTCGGCGCCTGCGCGGGGACCGACAACAACGGGAAGACGACGACAGTCGATTTGAACTACTTGGCCGCGTGCTTTAGCTTCAACGTCATGATGAGGGCTCTCGCTGGGAAGAGATGCGTCGGAGAGGGCGACGTATGGGGGGAATCGGGGAGAGAGGCGCTGACGAGGATTCGAGCGACTTTCAGCTCTAGTTTGTCGCTTGGGGTCTGCGATTTCTTCCCTGTTTTGAGGTGGATAGGGTTTAAAGGCGTGGAGAAGAATATGAAGTTGAAGCATGAGAAGAGAGACGAATTCTTTCAGAGTATGGTGGATGAGGCTCGCGGCGGTGATGGTAATAATGGTGAAAACAGAAGCTGCTTGGTGAAGACTCTGCTGAATCTTCAAGCTGAGGAGCCTGAGTTCTACACGGATGAGATTATCAAGAGCATTCTTCTGGTAATTAATTTTTCAGGACCCTTAATCTTGATTTCTTAGTTAACTTTCAAAAGCATGTTATGGTCTCCGTGTGAATATAGAAAATAGGAAAAAAAAAAAAAAAAACAAGAGTTCGAGGTACGGACAAAAGACTTGTGATTGTGAACAAAAACCAAATCGAAATTTGCTTCTCACACGTCAACATCTGTTGGGAAGTGGGCCTTCTTCTAGAAGCAACTTACCTAAACTGTAGTTAATTCTACTTCTAATAAAGAAGCAGCTTAAACTTAGGTCAACTCTCGAATGGATGATAAAGAAGAAGCTTAAACTACATATTTTTTCGTACAGGATATCTATCAATAACATGACATTATATTACTGACGTGAACCTCAATTTCCAACTGCTTAAAAACCAGGTAATGTTCATAGCAGGAACAGAGACCTCTTCAACAGCAATCGAATGGGCAATGTCCCTTCTATTATCTCACCCCGATTCACTAACAAAACTCAGGAAAGATATCGACGAAAAAGTAGGAGGCGATCGTTTGGTGAAAGACTCCGATATTTCAAATCTCCCTTACCTCTCCTACGTAGTCAAAGAAACACTGAGATTGCACCCTCCGGTACCGCTCCTCTTGCCCCATTACTCCTCAGAAGCTTGCACCATCCTCGGGTACACGATTCCCAAGGACACGATCGTGATGGTGAATGCATGGGCTATTCATAGAGATCCTAAGCTATGGAACGAGCCCGAAAAGTTCGTCCCCGAGAGGTTCGAGGGGACGGAGTTCGAAAGAGAGGAAGCTTATAAATTCTTACCGTTTGGATTAGGAAGGAGGGCTTGTCCCGGTTCGAGCATGGGTTTGAGGACGGTGTCGTTGGCCTTGGCAGGGCTCGTACAGTGTTTTGAGTGGGAAAAATCTGCGGGACGTGTTGATACAGAGGCGAATTATCGGTCGGGGGTTACGATGAAGAAGGCAAAACCGTTGGAGGGTTTCTGTGTCCCGAGGGATGGAGCAAGAAATATTCTGTGGCAACCTTAAAAGTTGTCTTTTGTAGCAGAACATCATCACATGAAGGATATGAGTTTGTAATATCATGAATAATGTAAAAATGATGAATAAGGAGAGCCTAACATGCCATGAATCACTTACAAATTGTTGAATCTGAAAAGCCTAATGGCCCGTGATGTCAAATAACTGGCAAATACCAGGACATAAGCAAAGCAAGAAAACCTAAGCTTTACACTTAACATTCACAGAAGCACAAGGAGAGAAACGTTGTGTTTCTGTAGACTCTTATTAACATACTCTAAGATTTTATTTACAGCTGACGAGCAAGCTCGGGTTAAAGAGATAACGAACCTGATCAGTGATCATCTTTGATGTCTTCGAAAAAGGAGTCTGGTATTTCTGAAGGCGAAGACAATTTTGAGACGAACTTGAACTGTTAGAGAAAATGATTTTAGTGAGGAAACAAACGTTTTTGAACTATTGTAAGGATCTTGAATATGATTTTTTGTTATTTTTCGAAGGTACTAAAGTTACATGTACGAACCGTATGATTCTTGTATTTATCCCTCACTGCAACTAAAGATTTCCGTCGCCTGCCGAGTTGCAGATCATGAAGGATTGTGACGCATTCTTTAAGATCAACGGGTTTATAACCTGAATAACTTTGTAAAGATGAATTCTGCAGAAACGAGACATAGAATCAGATTGTAGACAGACCAAGAAATGCAACTCTGAATATGGGATACTATAAAATGAAAATGTAATATAAACCAATACCCAAGGGTGTATCGTTGGCTGAAGAGTAAATCTCGAGAGGAAAACAACAGATGCAGCCACCAAAGAGGGCAAGAATTTTATGCATTCATCATCCAGCAAACTCAACTCTGCTAGGTAACAACAAAGAAAGTCTAAACGCAAACGTGATGCCTGCAAATAAGAATTTACATACATAAAAGATCATCATAGACTGAAGTGAGCTCAGATAGAGAGAAAATTATTTGTCACATTGATCTCACTTTAAAATTTTCTTGACCAATGGTTGTGAATCTCCTGTGAAGACCCAAGCAAAGGTAACATATTTAGAGGGGAAAAAAGGTTATGATGTATGAAGTAGTGAGTTGAATATTGATGAATATACTCTCCTACCTGAGAAATTCCTTTATAGTGGGACCGCTGACTTCGAATTGAAGTGACTCAAGAACATCGGCCTCCATCTTTACTATCTCCTTTCCTGAGTACGTATCGTCAGTTGCATAACAAAAACTTGCCACCTTTGGAGGATTAATCTCCTCATGTTTCCTGTAAACAATACACAAACTAATATGAATTGGCACAAACTCAAAGCTTAAGGCCTTCTTTGAGATCAATAGTCAAAAACCAAATTCTTACGATGCAATAAGCATTGACGAAATGCCAAGAAGCTGAAGGTTTTGGCGACTAATACTTTTTTTGGACAAGAACATGTCGACGTAAGAAACTGACAAGAACAACGTGCTTGGAAGAAGCTTGTATTCCTCTACAACATCGACTAACCAATCTATCAAGATTGCTCTCATGTGAGCTGTCACATCTTTCTGGATTTTCTCCATGTAATCGGGCAGTGGCCTTCTCTTATCCTGCACCTGAAGCAATTACTTAATTGACGAGACGATCAAAAATTGATCCCAAACTGATCCCTTAGATTCAGGCATCCAACCAAATCAACATTTAAGAAAAAATGGTTATCACATTTCCCTACAGAAAATAAGTGAAGACCAGATTTTTCATATACTAAACATTCATGTTGGTGCAGTATTTTGAAACCATGGGAATGGGAATCTTAATCCAAATCTACCAAAATTAGTAATGTTAATGGAATTAAAAACAAAATAAGATCTTCCCTGAACTCAAACAACATACTTTAGGAGAGGATAAATATTCCCAAAAGAGCATCATTGAAATTCCAACCTCACACTAAAAACCCAACTCATCCAAGAATCAAAATCACAAAATCAACCTCTTAGCAAAGCTTATACAGCTAATTTCCAAAAACTTGGAAGGAGAAATAAAAAGCCCACCTCCATTTTGCGAAGATACGCATAAATCTCATCAACAAGGATCCCACACATCTTTAGACCACGAGATTTATCCACCCCACTGTCAATTTCATCCTTCAAGTCAGTCCCTTTGGTCTTCTCAATCTTACTGGGTCTCTTGCCGGTTTTTTGCTTCTCGCTTCTCTCCGCGACGGCAACGTTATGAATCTCGCCCAACACTACCCTATTCTTCTTACGATTATCATGTTCCATCGAAGACCCTAGTTCGTCTGCTGTTCTCTTCTTAACAGATAACCTTGTAACTCTCGTGCAATTTTCTTTGTCGTCCATCGAATAATATACCACCAACTCGAAATCGGTAAGCACACCAAATAACTAGTAATTCTACACACAGCGAAGAAGATGACAATGCAATTGGTTGAACAGAAGTAGAAGGGCTTCAGTCCGAACCCAAAAAGGGAATCGTTTGTGATGTCTTTTGGGGGAGTTTTGTTTTGGAAAAATGTGCGAAAATGTTTCAAAAGCTAGGTTTCCCCCTTCTTATTTTATCTATTTATTTTTTTGTTAGTTTATTTATTTAATTACAGTTTATATTGGTTTAATTACTTCTTCAAAAAAAAAAAAAACTGGTTTAATTACAATCATGGTAATGGTAATGGTAATGGTCCCAGAAAAATCCAAAAGGCGGCACCTTTGACCGAACTGTGCTGAGCAAGGAAGATTATTCTTCGCTCTTCTTCTTCTCCGGCGAATTTATCCAAACAAGTCGGAAAAAAAAAGTCAAATCAAATCCATCAAAAAGATGAATCTCGCCTCGCTAAACACGATCTTCTTGTACATCCCACTATCGTTAATCCTCTATTTCATAGCCCAAAACCTGATTCGAAAGCATAAGAATCTCCCACCATCACCTTTCGTAAACTTCCCAATCATAGGCCACATCTACCTGCTAAAACCGCCGTTTCACAAAACTTTCCAAGCTCTATCCAACAAGCACGGCCCCGTTATAACACTCCAGCTCGGCAATCGCCTCGCGTTGATCGTGAGCTCGCCTAAGCTAGCGGCGGAGTGTTTCTCGAGATCCAACGACGTGATTTTCGCGAGCAGGCCGCGCCTCTCCGTTGGAAAGCACCTGGGCTACAATTTCAAAAGCATAGTGTGGGCTCCTTACTCCGATCACTGGAGGAATCTCCGCAAGCTGTGCGCGATCGAGCTCCTGTCGTCTCACAGGATTCAAGCCCTCGCTTGGATCCGTTCGGACGAAGTTCGTACGATGATTACGCAGATCTACGACGTCGTCAGGGAAGATCCGGGGCACGTGATTGATTTAAGGACTGCGATCTTCGAGCACCTGTTCAACGTCATGACGAGGATGATTTTGGGCCGGAGATTCTACGGCAAGAAGGAGGTGAACTTGCCTGAGGCGAAGGAGTTTCAGGAGATCATCGCTGAAGCTAATAAGGTAGCAACGAAGTCGAGCGTCAAGGATTTTATTCCCCTGGTGAGATTATTCGATAAATCAGAGGGTGATTTTAAAGCAATACACGAGAGACGCGACAAGTTTTTCCAGGATATGATCGAGAAGACCCTCGCAAGATCAAAGAACGATGTTAGTTCTTCCGATCAAGAAGAGAGAGGGAGGACCATGATTGAAGTGCTGCTGTCGTTACACGACACGGATCCCGAGGCCTACACTCATGATATCGTCAAGAGCCTCACCGCGGTAAGAAATTTTTACTGTGCTTTAATTTAACTCGTGAATTCTGTGGAGCATACGGTTGCATATTATGAGGTGAAAAGTTGATACTGAAAAGTGAAAAGGCAATTGATGATGATGATGATGATGATGACAAAGCTGTTAGTTTCTTGCATTAAAATGGCCTTGAAAAATCCTGATTCTTGTCCTAACTCTGAGGCATAACATTGCATAATTCTCAGGTAAAATAGATACTGAAAGGCAATTGGTGATGGCAAAGCTGCTACTTTCTTGCATTAACATGGCCTTGAACCTTGATATTCTTGTCCTAAAATCAAACCAGTAGCAAGCAAGTGTTCTTTATATATATATATATCATCTTTGCTGCTCTTTTTAGGTACTTTTTCAAGCAGGAAGCGACACATCGGTAGCAACCCTCGAATGGGCGATGTCTCTTCTACTCAACAGCCCATCGACCCTAAAGAAGCTACAAGCAGAAGTAGACGAAAAACTCGGCCAAGAAAGTTTCATCGACGACTCCGATCTTGTAAACCTTCCCTACCTCCACTGCGTGATCAAGGAGACCCTCAGATTGCACCCCGCAGCTCCGCTGCTGCTGCCCCACGAGTCGTCGGAGGACACCACAATCGGCGGGTTCCACGTGCCACGTGGCACGATGCTGTTCGTCAACGCGTGGGGCATACAAAACGACCCTGACGTTTGGGACGAGCCGAGCAGGTTTAGGCCCGAGAGGTTCTTGGGAGACGGCGGTGGTGATAGGGAAGAATTCAGGCATATGCCGTTCGGTAAGGGGAGGAGAGGTTGTCCCGGTGAGGCTTTGGCCTTGCGGGCGGTGGCCTTGGCTTTGGGATCGCTCGTTCAGTGCTTTGATTGGGAGAGAGTTGGTGAGGATTTCGAGGATATGGATGAGAATGGTGGGGTCGTTGCTAGTAAAGCTCGTCCTTTGATGGCTAAGTGTTGGCCACGGAGGCATTCAATGAAGTGAAGCTTCTTGCTGTTAAATAGGTTAATGAGTGTTACTATTAGTCCTTGTAAAAAAACTCAAATCCTCCTCTAATCTCTGAAAGATTGCTTCGGTTGATGATTTCTTACATAAACTTGTAAGTTTCTTACAGACCTTAAACAATCTTATGGCGCCAGGAGTGATTTATTTGAATAAAAGGGAAAATTATAAAATTAGGTCACTAAGTATTCAAGTTTTTGTTTTTGGATCAATATGTTTGATAAATGCAAAAATAGATCATTAACTTTGTATGTCAAAATAATTTTGGGTCATATTTTTAATTTTAGGTCACTAAATTTATATTTTTCAATTTTGGGTCACTAAGTATATATATTTTTCAATTTCGGGTCACTCATTTGGTAATTAATTTTGTAAACATGATGACCAAAAAATGAAACATGTATACTTAATGTGACCCAAAATCGAACAAATATATACTTAGTGATCTAAAATTGAAAACATGACCCAAAATTATTTTGACATAAAAAGTTAGTGACCTACTTTTGCAATTATCAAACATAGTGACCCAAAAACAAAAATTTGAATACTTAGTGAACTAATTTTATAATTTTGTGTAAAATAGACAAAAAGAATTTTGGACCCAAAAAAAGAAAAAAAAATTTAGGTTAATACTCTCTCTCTCTTTTTATTTAAATACTCATGATGATATAATTTTAAAATTTAAATGGAAACAACCTCCTAAATATTAGTGGATATATTCAGATACATGAGACTAAATATTCTGAGGATCCATTCTATTTGGGTCAAATATTTTTAAACCTCCTCCTATAAAATCGAACGGATATACTATTTTTAAGTCTTTTTATAACAAGCAAATAAGATCTTCACCTCTACGATCCGCCACCTTTCCCTACAATAAAAACCCCTTCATCAAACATTAAACCCCCACACTCACTACTTTCCAAAGAAGAGAAAAGGAGAAAAACGGTGATGGCGGAAGTCTCTAAAAAAAATCCCTCTCCTCCGCTGAATCGAGTCGTCGATGACGTCGGAGAATCCTCACTTGAATCAGTCTTCAAGGGGCTGTCACTGTCCGGAAAGTCTCAATTCCAAGTCGGAACGGCGTCGTCTAGAGGACTTCCTGAAACCCCTTTCGACGGTCAAGAAACCCTCACGGCTTTTCCCGCGTCAACGGGTCAAAGAATCCGGAATTTTCTCTCGGCCAATCAGGTTCAGACCAGTGGTAATTATAATCCCGATGTGCCTGGTGGGGCCTACTACTACGACCCCGATACGCGGAGCTACGCGATTGTTCCTCGCGAACCGAGCCCACCTAACGGGTTCGCGGCGGCGAACCAACAAAGGCCGGATTTTTTTGGCGGTGGCGGCGCTGGCGGTGCAAGTAGTAGTAGAACCTCGAGCAATCGTGGGATGTCGGATTATAACTTGCATGAATGGTACCCAGCTGCAATAGGGTCGTCGAGCGATCCTTCTCTGAATCACATCCACAGCGAAGGATCGTTCGATTTCACCGCGCAGCAGATGAGCATCGAATCGTTTAGGGGAAGAATACTGACTTCGGCTAAAGACCCATTTTTCAGCGGGGTTTTGAAGAGTATGCTCGAGGAGGGCTTGCCTTTGTCCGAAATTCGTTTGATTTTCTTTGAGCTGTTGGGGAATTTGAACGATTTGATGATGAATCAATTCGGGTCCCATTTTATGGAGAAGCTTTTCCAAGCATGCGACGAGTATCAGAGGACTCTGATTGTGCTGGCGCTTACGAAAGAGCCGTACAAGCTGATTCATACATGCCTCGACTCTAATGGGTACGAATCATAACTGTCTTTTTCGATTGGGATCTTTTCAGCTTATGATATCATACTCGGTTTGTGAAATTTTCAGGTCAAGAACAGTCCAATCAATGCTGAAAAGTCTTATTATGCCGCTGCAACTTCAGCGTATGGTTTCTGTCTTTGCTCACGGTGCTGTTTTATTGGCCAATGATCCCTGCGGCACTCAAGTAATAAAATTCTGCATCAATAACTTCAATCCTGCATACAATGTGGTGAGCAATCACGTTCTTGAGGAGTATATAAAGAAATACAATTATATTACTCTAAGAATGTAAAGGTTTCTATCATGATGAGGTTGGTTGAAATTTTTTGTCAGGAAATTTTGATGGCGATAGCACAAAACTGCCTCGAAGTCGCCACCAACAAAAGCGGATGCATTGTGTACCAAAACTGCGTTGAAAACTCCTCTGGATATGTCAGAGAACACCTCGTTAATGGGATCTTATCTTGCGCCACGAGCCTAGCAGAAAACGCTTACGGGCATGACATCTCTATCTTTTATTACCACCTTTTCGAAATCATGATTTTAAAGAATAACAAAAAGTCGATGTCCCCCTAATTTTTTTTTTCTCCTCGATTGATTGCAGCAACTTCGTGGTGCAGCAACTGATGGGGATGAGCATACAAGGAACCAGCGAGAACCTGCTGATGAAGTACAGGGGCCAATTCGCGAGGGTCTCATGCGACAAATACGCAAGCAACGTCTTGGAGAAGTTGCTGAATCTTTCCACATATGATGTCCGCTCGGAGATTATATGGGAGCTTTGCTCCTATCCCCATTTTTCGTCCCTTTTGACCGATCCCTTTGCCAACTACGTCGTACAAACAGCGCTCGCAGTCTCCAAGGTAGACAAAATCTCAGCAGTAGATTCGGTAAAAAGAGTTAAAATTTCTGATGGGTCTTTATGTTTTTGTGGACGAGTGATTACAGGGAGACGTGCACAGGATATTGCTCGAGAGGATCCACGAGTCGAGGGGTTCACTGGAGATGAACATGTACGGACAGAAAATTCTCGGCTGGCTTCAGAGGAAGGAGGCTAATAAGGCTACTGCTGTGTGCGCGTACCCATTCAGGTTTCAGCGGTGAAGGAGATGAGATATAAAGTGATTTTCTTGAATTTTCTTACCTACCTATGTTTTTTGTTTCGTGATTTAGTTTTGTTATATGTGTGTGTTGTTCCTTTTCTTTCTGTTGTGGTGGGTGCTTCCTTCTTTTGCCTGTTATTTGTTTTTTGAACTCGTGAGAGTGTAATGTGTAATGTTTATGTGCATTTGTTCCTACGGATCTTTGCAATTACACACACACATATCTTATATGTATATATATATATATATATATATTATATGTGTGTATAAGGTAGATTGTAAGCTTTTGCAACACATGATTGCACAATATTAAGGGCCATGGTTCATTAAGAAAAATGCAAATTTATTAAATTAGGTCACTAAGTATACACGTTTTTGTTTTTGGGCATTAAGTTTTATAATTACAAAAGTATGTCACTAACTTTGCATGTGAAAACAATTTTGGGTCATGTTTTTAATTTTAGGTCACCAAGTATACATGTTTCAATTTTGAGTCACTATTTTTACAAAGTTAGTTATCAAATGAGTGACCCATAGTGACTCAAAATTGAAAAAATGTATATTTAGTGACCCAAAATTGAAAAATATATATACTTAGTGACCTAAAATTGAAAACATGACCCAAAATTATTTTGCCATACAAAGTAAATGACCTACTTCTGCAATTACTAAAAATAGTGAATCAAAAACCAAAACATGTATACTTAATGACATAACCTAATCGTATAATTTTTCCATTAAGAAAACATATATCTGCATATATTTGATTAGTAGAGGACATTTGGGCTTTCCGGTGGAGAGGTTAATAATATGGCCCATTAGATAGAATCACACAGCCCAGTAATAATAACCATCGCTTCGGCCCAAACCGACATTTGTATATCGATGCTATCGGCGGCGGATCTTCACATTTTCCTGGGTAAATTAGGGACAGTTGGAGAGGAAAAGCCGAAAAACTTCAGCTTTGCTTTGTTAGTCAAGTCAGGAAGCGAAAGGGAGGATAATGGTGCTGACGTATTTCAACGGACCTGGCGTCGGATTTGGTGGGTTCATCCCTTAATTTCGTAATCTGTACTTAATTTAGGAAATTTACTGTGGAAGCGATACGTTTTATCGTGTCTTTTTTTTATTGTTGGTGTGATTCAGGCTTTGGAGTTGGGTGTGGCTTTGGCATTGGCTGGGGCTTTGGAGGTACTGCTACTACTCTCCTTGAAGCCTTTCACTTTTTCTCCATTTTTGTTTGCTGAAAGAAAAATGTAATCTTGGTCTGTGTATTTTTATGCCCTAACGCCTTTGTCTCCCATGTTAATTTCAGGCATGCCTTTGAGCATTCTTGGTCTTGGTGCAGGTGAAATTGCCCTCCCTCCCTCTATCTCTCTCACTCTCTCTCTCTCTCTCTCTCTCTGTGCTAACATGTCTCCGATGATGTAAAGGTGGTGGTTGTGGTGTTGGGTTTGGGCTTGGTTGGGGCTTTGGGACGGCATACGGTGGCAAGTATCATACGTCGACGTTGACATTCCAAGGTTTTGAATTTGAGCCAAAATCTGCTCAAGATAGAGGAGATTCCGAGAAAAGACAGTAAGTACCCTTCTAAGTGAATGAATTGCAATTGCCCAGTTAAAAACTTCACTTCTCTTTCACTCCCATAAGGCTCCTGCTGCCCGTGAAGTCTCCTCAACTTTACAGTTCATTGATTTTCACATGTAATAGATGTTTATGAGGAATCTTGTACGGTCCCAAGAACTGGTTTTATTGGAAGATATAATATGAGACTTTTAATCATGATATATTGCCAGAGCCAATTAGAAAATGATCATCTGTATTATTAGATAATAGGTAGGAAAAAAAGGTAGCTCCTCGGCACGCTTTGCTCAACAGCCGCCGCATTATACATGGAAAGTTCCAATATTTGATTTCCAGCATTTGGCCTTTGCCTATCTATTATGAGCCGTAATTCAATACTCCCACAACTCTCACAACGTGCCCATGTTCTTCCTACCAATCAAATCTTTTCCTCCATATAAATAGGTTTATTTACATGGATTAAAACATCCTAACATAATGGACAAAGAGAGAACTTACACTCTATCCGAAGTTTCTCAGCACAAATCAAAGGAAGATTGCTGGTTCATAATCGATGGAAGAGTACAAAACCTTCTTCACCCCTTTATAGATCCCTTACTTACGTGCTCATCAGAACCAAATCTAACACTTGTTTTTTCTCTTATATATTCTTTCCAAGGTTTTACAAGTGTCAGAATTCTTGAACGAGCACCCCGGAGGCGAAGAGGCATTGCTTGAATACGCGGGTAAAGATGCAACAAAGGGGTTTAATGACACGGGGCACAGTAAAGAAGCACATAATCTCATGTCGAGATTTCAAATGGGCTTCTTGCAAGGATACCATGGGAAAAGGATGGATGATTCTTCCAAGGAACAATCACCTCCTGAGGTCAAGGATATGGAAGCTTATGTCATCAAGGAAGATCCCGAGTCTAAGTACGTCGATTTCATCGAGTTTTGGGTGCCAATTTTGGCAGCTTTTGCATACTTTGGCTACAGGTTCATGACTGGAGCTGTGGATTTTACATATTAAAATGAGTTGGGCTGTTGTAATTTCCCTGTATGATGAGATATGAATAATCCTTGTTCGTTTGAAAGTAAGACTAAAGCAAGCATGATGAAAATCTCCAGTTGACAAGAAAAATACACAAGCTTCAATAGCTACTTACTACAAGAGTTGAGAGAGAGTTTGATAAGCTCAAATGAGGATTGATCATGTGCGTTTGGGTGGAAAATAAGGTACGTGTTCTTCTTCACAAAGATTCTGCAGAAACCAAAAAAAAAGCCGGCAACTTACACTTTGATATAAATGAAGCAAGATAATAACAGTGACGGTTTTATTGTAAGACAGCAATGGGTATTAAGCTGAGTAATGAATGATAATCACATACTATCAGCAAATAATGAAGTGGAAGTTAGTATACCTGTAAGTCCTGAGGGAGTGCTTCAGAGACTGCAAGAGTGTAGCAGCCAGGAACGAATTTTCCTGAAACATTTTCGATCAGTTACAAAGATGAAACAAATAGGATTCTATAGCTTCACAACAGCTCACTACGTAATTCAAGGACATGATAGTGATTCATAGATCAATTTTAGGATTAAAGTGATGAAGGCGTTGCAAAAATGAGCTTACCAATACGAAGCCAGCGTGCAGACCAGCTTCTGCTTGGGTCCATGACAGATATGATCCTATAAAAGAAAAGAAAAATACTAAATAAGATCTCAAATGGCTGTGAACACCATCACCCAATCTCATCATAAACAAAAACATCCTATTCTATGTTTCGAAAATGGCAGGAAAATAAAGCACACCCGGTGAAATTAGGAGTTGTGCAATCTACAACGCGCTCATGGTCTTCTTCCATCTGAAAGAAACTGCAGTTCTCACAACCCGATTCACGAAACTGCATCAAACATATGAATATTAAAGCACCACTTCGTTGCATACACTGTTCGATTCAGTGATAGAAAGTTGAGAAAGAAAAATAAAGGACTGGCGAATCTCTCATTTCGAGGCTGGTACCTGATCGTATGTCTTCACCAGGCGACAACGAAGGCATGCTCTAAGCTCGTGCCCGAAGCTTGTGGGTATCTGCGCAACTGCTGGGCCATTTCCACCACCGTGATTTGCCATCGGTTATTAGCTATTATCCCACTGCTGTCAACCGATATGAGAATAAAGTACATCAACAACATACTTTTGTTCAAAAAAAGCAGCTTACATCAACAATAGAACATACTTTAGTTCGAAAGACAGCAAATTACAAACAATTACTCGATTCTTTTCCAATTGTGAGGATAAGATCGCAATGATACAGCTAATTAACGTCAATTTCCATATAAAATCATTCCCATCGGGTAAAAATTAAAGGCCAGGAGGAAGGTAGAGGACGCCGAAATCCCAAATGTTTATCTCCGGCATAAAAATTGAAGACCGTCCTAATTCACGACAAGTATAATCCCTAAATCCCCAGATGTTTGTTGCAAACCCAAACGAAAACTGAAAGAACCCTGCAAATTAAGTACACCACAAAAAGGTAAACGCCTTTCCGTAGACGAATGGCAATACATGCAGACCTTGAAAAGAAATCGGCGACCACCAAAGCAAATGTTTAGCAATAGTCTCACTGTAAAGATCCAACGTTGCAGTAGCACTGATTTATCAGACAGATTCCTTGGTGGTTTGTGGACAAAGAATTGGCCCGTGTAGAAAATTGCGAACTATGGCCGTAGGCCCATAAAATAAACCAGTGGGCTTAGGCCCATAAGAATTGCAAAATAGCAATTATAAATGACATGGTATGGTAGGTTGTTTGTTAATACAATACAATCAGGGCCTAATTCAAAACCTAGTAGATAATGTTTATTTTTTTCGAAGTAAAGATAAACAGTAGCATATAAAAATTTTAAAACTAGTACATAGACTCTGGACTCAAAAGATAGATTATTAAAGAGATGAGAGTTCAATGTCCCTCCCTGCTGGGAATAATATAAACTCCAAGCAAAAGAACGCTAGCAGAAGATGGCAATGACGAAACAATGACTGAGGTTTAAAACTCATATATAGTGTATGACTTTTTAAAAAATTAAAAACTGTTGAAATCCAATATTTTTGAACCATGATGAAGGATTGAATGTATGCAACAAGCTTTTGCTGAGGATCCATAGCTGTCTTTGTTCATTCGGGTAGCATCAGGCATCAGTGGAGCTGTTGCAGAAACGATATAAAAGCTCAGATTTTGCCATACGAGGGTCCCTCTCTAAGACCGCGATTACGTCCTTAGCCGTGATGCACTGAGGAACAACAACAACCTCGTCTCTTCCAACTTCTGCACGTGTAAGTAATGGAACTTATCAATCGAAAACAAAAAGATTGTCACCGTTTCTCTTTAACTTTCAGACGATGTGTTATAAGGTATTACAGAGGATCTCAAGCACAGAGACTCACCAGTGGTTGTTGTTATTGCAGCAGCAGAAGAATCACACTTTTTGGCTTCTTCTTCATCTGGATTCTCTGATTTTTCAGTTTCAGCCTGCTTCTTCTCACACTCCTCACGAGCTTTCTTGTTTATGGCCAGAATCTGTTGTCTCACATCTGAAGTGATGATAGTACGAGGCTGCCTATTTCCCGCTGCAACTCGCTGTAGTAACAGTTAAAAATTGGAGCAGATTAAACAGAGTGACCTTATTTAGAAAAGATAAGTCCACGGAGAGCCAGAAAAAAAATAATTGTTCTGTATGAAAGCAAAGTATAGAAAACTAACACGTCTTTTGACTCTGATCAGATCATGAATGAGCCCACGCAGCCTCTCCTCCACGCACTGAAATAAAAAAGATTTAGCAAGCAAGAAAAAGGTTATGGAGTGAAATTTGGATGCAACATAAAATGACTAGAATTTAAAAAGGGACTTGTACGATAATTGAAAAATCTTTTAGGCCTGTTGCTGCTTTATCATACTCATTCAAGGACTAATTTGGTTTGTTCTAACTGTCCGAGACACAAACATGCAAGAACATGATTACATAGCAAGAGTATTACCATTGATAGGCATCGCTCCACGTCGTTCCCTATGTTCTCCAAACCATATTTTGCCACTGCGGAGAAGATCAACGAATAACTCGATATCGATGATCGAAGCAGCCCAGTAATTGTTTCAACAGAGAGAGAGAGAGAGAGAGAGAGAGATTTGTTTCATTCAAGGATTATTTACTTGTTTCCTTCAATTTCTTCTGAAGGGGAATCTTATTTAGAATCAGCCTTTCTTCTTCCTCTTGAACAACCCTCCGAGATTCCTCCAATACCTTGTTATCGTCCTTGGAAGAAGAAAAGAGTTGTTCCTCCTCCTCCTGTTAGCTCGTCAACAGAAGCGAATCCAAGAAGAAATTGTTAGCAAAAGAAAACTTACATGAAATGCGGCACAATTCTGTTCAACTTAAATAGAAAATGTAGTTATTACCGTGAGATCAACTCCGCTAACTGCAGTGACATCATTGAGATGTTCAAGGGTTTGATCCAAAAGGGATTCAGCCACTTTTTGCTTCTTACTGCCAAAACATAACATAAATAATTAAATACTTAAAGATAAAACAAAAAATGCTAAAACCATATTATGTTGAAGCTAATCTGAAATATAAAAAAGTGGCATCACCTTGAGGGAGGTGAAGATTCAGGCGTTTCCATTGGTTTCTGTCCAGCTGCAGAATTCTTTTGGGGTAATTTTCAAACTATTTCCAGATCCAACAGGAGAAGTTAAAGAGGATGCACAATTACTCCACTGTAAAGGACACGGAAACATGCTATTAGATGAAGAACAAAACATTGATATGAGACATTAATCGCCACAAGAAATCTAAGGAAATAATATCCAACAAACAATATGTTACGTAAAAAAAAATAACAACATGAATAGAAAACCAAAGAGATCTATTTGGTTCGACGCAATTGAAAACATTCCGTCAAAATGAAACAGAAATAATTCACCAGATCACCGGAACTTACAGAGTCTCCTCTCAAAACACACAACTCCTTATTTAGGATTAGTTTCACGTTTCACATACCTTACTTTTCCCGTGGCTCAGTCGCCATCAACCCTAACTGATACAACAGAACACAGACACACACACGCATACGTGTATATACATGTTTACGACGTGGGCCCACTATCGTATGTTGTCCAATGGGCCAAACCTAAACTCAGCCACAGATTTGGTTCCAGACTAATTTAAGATATATTAACTCGAATTAACTACGTTCTTTGCCTAAATATAAAAAGGGAAAGAATGAGAAAAGTGCTATTAAGAAAGGATCCGCTTATACAAGAAACGATAAAAGCATCCAACAAATCTACTACACATGCATATGCATATATATGTTTACTCCAACTGTCGTATTTTGCTAATGGGCAAAAATATAAATCAGTTCACAAATTTGGTTGCGGAGAACTACAAGATATATCGACTCGGTTTAACTCAGTTCTGGATGAATGACTGCATAGAGTGAAAGATTGAACAAATTCATGTTAAAGCAGGAAGCAACTTATATGAGAAAAAACAACAAACGAATCCAACAAATCTGCTCCACACAATGCCGTACAAAATGAAAACTATTACGCCAACCGAAATAAAATTAAGATATACCAAACGGTTGGTTTCCATCCGGCGTTATAGAAGTGTTAGGGATGAAAGAACCCCAAAAACTCTAGCCTAATAAAGCTTGGAGGAACGACTGAGAAATTATAAATTTATAAATAACATTCTCCAACATAATGATTCCAATAACAAGCAACACTCCAAATGAAAATTGCTTGTTCAACTTCGGCACATTGCCTTGTTGCTGACTTCCACTAGTCGTGGGTTGTTGACCGTATATCCCAGTGGTCAAAGACCATTCTCGGCTACTCAACCCCATTGACAATTGATTGCTTCGAAATCATGGCCGATGTGCGATTTTGAACCATTCCAGTAAATTGACCATCACTGATGCTCTGTACTACGAGCTTGCACGCGTCTTCGGAATTTGATTCATGGTTTGGCCCCTGGAATTGGATAATTTGGTCTATTTATAGAATAGGTACTTGTATCTTTCTTCAAAATCATCTTCAATATGAATATGAACTCCCAAATGTTCATCAAGTATAACACTTAACGCGTTGAGACCTTAACAATAAACATAAATTCCAGCGATACATAAAATCAGCCACTCAAACCAAAAACCTAATCGAACGGCCCAACTCCAGCGACCCACGATCGGCGTCGCGTGACAGTCGGTTACGAATAAATTTAGGTCACTACAAAAATCTGAATGCAAATAAAAAGGCGCGAACCTCATCTTCTTCAAGGATCTTCATAATGTCCGGGTCCATCGTTATCCTGAAACGTCTTCTCAATTCCAGACGAGATTTTACTACAAGAAGAGCAATCGCTCGTTCCTTCTCGCTGCGAATAACAAGCTCACTACTGCATTCATTTGCATGCCGGGATTTGTGTGCGGTCCGTGATTTATAGTCGATTGAATTTACTCAGAAAAATACATCTTTAGTCCTCGACTACAGCCGTTTCAGTTGAGATCCTCCGTTGCACTATATTTGCAGTTTCGTCCTAGAACTATGGAATGTCGGAATCGGATCGTACTTACTAGCCCAAAATAAAATAAATTTATATTTTGGGCCTTACCCATTATTGATCTCCGACTAAATAGGCCCAATATTTAAGACGATGATACACTGAGCCCGATAGGCTAGTTCTTACTACAAGTCAATTATTCCGTTGAACCAACAATCATAAGTGAAGCTCCTGTGTCTTAAAGATTGGTGTACCACACTAACAAGTCTTAATATTATTTCGTATATTTTAGTATATGGTGATAATGTGACAGCCACAATCCCTTCCCTACATTACATCTAATTTATTCATTAATTGGCACATTGATTTTGATGTGAATAATGTTAGTTGTAATTTAGACACGATTAATCCATTTGTCATTGATAATTCAGCGGGGAGAAGACTAAAGTAAAGAATATATTGAGGGCCATCATAAGTGATGTGTCGTTCTTATCAATTTTCGTACACCTCAGAAGCCAGTGAACATTCTTGACTAATTTTCATTCTTATCTTCAAACTATTGTCATGCTTTGCAAGCTAAACTTAATTTTAGTTTCACGATTATAAACACATGTAACTCAACACGTGGAAGTTGCAGTAAGTGTATTAATCCAAGCTATACTATATATTATATTTAGGATTTATACATTATGTTTTAGTGATGATGTAAATATTCTTTAAATAATAAATAATTCAAATGAATAAATGATGGCCTCTACTCAATTCAATTGTCTTTACAATCCCACAAAATTACATAAAATCCAAAAACAAAAAAACAAAAACAAAAAAGAGGATATATTCCATGAATAATCATCATATATCGAATAACGAGAGACGCGGGCGCTTCTTGAGCGGGTGTGGACTCTCCACCTCCACGTCATCATCTCCACCGCCCAACGCCGGCGGCAAATTCAAGTCAAAGCCCTTCAATTGCGTCAAGCCCGACCCCGATGACGTGTCCACCCCAGTACTGCTATTTTTGTTATTACCGCCTTCGTAGTGCCTCCTCATGTGACCCCCCAGAGCCTGTCCCGTCGGAAAACACCTGTGACACACCGAACACTCGTGCCTAGTCTTTCCAGCGCCGGCGGCGGCGGCGGAGGATTTGTTCTTATTACCGTTACTGCTCTTATCTCCACCGTCCCGGTGGCTCGCCTTGTGACCACCCAAGGCCTGATAAGAACCGAAACACCTCCCACACACCGAGCACTTGTGAGACAACCTCCGCTCATCCGTCGTCGGAGAGGAAGCCGATAATAGTTCTTTGCTGGGAGGAAGTATCTCTTCGTGGGATGACGTCACACGATGACGTGGCTGTTCGGTGGACCCTTGGGCGAGCATGACGAGGCAAAACGCTAGGTACTCTTCTTCGGTCATCACTGCTTCGACGGTACGAGGACGCTTGGTTCTCTTGCCCTTGGCGTGCGAGTCTAATTCGTGCTGCTTGTTGCCTAAGTGAAACGACGACGTGTTAGGGTTTGTGGAGCTAGCCGTGTTTAGAGCTTCTAGTGCCATCTTTTTTCTTCGCAACAAAGGAAGAGCCTTTCTTTAGAAGTTTTTGTGCTCGAGAGAGATATAAAGTGATATAGTTGAAAATATTGTATTACTTCGTTGAGTGTGAGATATGTATGTAATGTATATATAATGGGCTTTGTATGAAGGAAGTTGCGTGACAAGTGTTGGGAAGTTATTGAGACGGTTACTCAACTTTAATTCGCTACAGGACAAGAAAACTATGAGAGCATAGTATGTGCAAGAAATAAAGAAAAAAAAAATTGAAACTTTTCTTGATGGGCAAACACGTTTACTTCCACATGGGAATTGCTTGGTGCCCAAGTGGAAGCTACTGCTCTCAAGTCGGCTAAATAATATAAATATAATATTCACACATACATATAACATATAATGTGTTATGATTGAGAAAGGTATAGGCTTGTTAAAGGGGACTAGGTCAAAAGTCAAACACCATACGCGGTCGAAGTACGTAATTACACTACACCCATGATTAAGAAGGTAAATAATAGTGTTATGCTGTCATTTTAGGACAATTATAAGTTTGCCTCTTGGTGGCTTACTACAGTCATAGTCATCAGTTGGGAGCTACTATGTTGTCATGATGTATCTATATAAAAGATAAGCTCTCACATAAAGGGCTGCGGTTTTTGCAAGTTGCTTGTGTTGATAAATAACGTAATACTAATTCCTAAATTAAAAAGTTTGATCGCAAGTTGGACGATGTGAACTCAGCAGACGGATAACAAAGTCAATAATTATTTTTTTTTCCCACAAGTTTTAATCGTATGAACGCAAGCTATAGCTTGGTTGGTTCAATTATTTGGAAGAATAATACAACTCGTTATACAACAAGTCAATGGCGAATACATATAATGTGGCGTGGCTATTTTTAATTAAAATCAATGGTGGTATTCGGTGTTTGTCTTCCAGAAGACAACTCAATGGCGGCTTAACTAGGGAACATGTTAAGAGTTAGTAATTATATCTATAGGAAGCATCCTCGTCCCATAAACTTGCGACCTCGATTGAGCAGCCAATGATTGTGTTATTGATTGCACAAAAAAAAAAGGTACTTAATGTAAAGAACTGCAATTATATACACAAATGCGATGAGTTCTTTACATGTGGTAAGAAGAAGAAGAAAAGGCCTAATGAGGACTTAAACCAAGAAAAGGTTTATTTATTGGGCCTTTGCTTTTGTATATTAGTGAAGCAACATCAGTTCACCAATAGCATCGATGGCCTTTCTAAAGCAAATCCATAACACAAGAAAATTATAGGCATATATATCACAACCAAATGATAAAACATAGAGGAGTTATAAAATCAAGAAAAAAAAGATTCTCGAGTATATTTGTATTCTCTAACACAAGGGTGTTGCTCGCATTATCTCTACCTTCGCATCATAATTATTATCATTCAAGAACGAAACTACGACTGTTGTTCTAGCAAAGATTCCTACTTTTCCTTACTTGTCTTTTTTATATGTCTCTGTCTGTATTGATTTTATATAGAGAATCTTTCCGTCTTGGTACGAAGTATGAGTCGATTTTGATCAAGGACATTTACTAGAAAATTGGCTCAAATCTTGATTTGAAAAAAATAATTTTAATGAAATAAAATAAATTAGAAAGGGATAAACCCCATTTTATTTACAAAGGAACATCCTAAAATCGAAGCATGTCGTCACTGCTTACACAATTCTTGATTTGACCGTTGACCACATCCTTCAGTTCTTTATCATGCACATCCAAAGCCCATTAATTTTGACCACCTTAATCTGCTTCCCATGAATCTCTACAGTTCTTCACACTAGAAAAACAAGCCCTGTAACTGAGATATCTCGTCACTGTAATGACACGGAATTTGCTGGCCAAACGGGTCATAAAAACCTTGAAATGGCTCCAAATAATTATTTTGGAAATCAAGCTTGTGACCCCACTTATTAGCCTCACTTCGAACTTCTCTGAACTCCGGCGACACGACACGATCGGAGCAGCCGCTCGAGTCCGTGTAATGAAACTTCAGAGGGCCCTCGGACTCTGACGTGTCAAAGTGCGTGTAGTAATAATCCTCTGTCGCCTGCATAATCTCTGTCCTCTGAAACATATTGTTGGCGTTGTACGCTAAAGCATCTTTTACCTTGAGCTTCACCTCTTCTTCTTCTTCACTGTCGGAGAACTCAACTTCTCTTCCATGATCCACGTCACTAACGAAGTGTTTCTCCATGGTTCCTTTCTTGTTGTATATTCGGCACAGCACCCAATCATCAAGCTGCAATTTTTTTTTTAAAAAGAATCAATAAATAATTGTCTACATATTAATCCATGATTTCCGCAGTTTATTATAGACAAACATTCATACCCTCGAATTGCTTCTCTTTCCAGCAGATCGATCAACGTTGGCCAAGCGATACTCGTGCATGATCCAGTTGGTCTTAACTCCTTTAGGAGCTTTGCCTGCGTAGAAAACGAGGGCTTTCTTGATGGCGAGTGCCTTGGGCTTACCCACCGGTTTATCGGCTCCTGTGGCTTTCCAGTACCCGGTTCCTGCTGACCGGTTCGGCCTTGAACCGTTTGGGTACTTTCTGTTCCTTGGAGAGAAGAAGTACCATTCTTTTTCGCCGTATAAAGCCCTACCTGTCATAAACCAGAGAAATAATAATGCTTAGCAACGAAGAAAAAAAGAAAACAGAGTACAACAGAGACAAGTAAGAAAGTAAATCTTACTGGGAAGTTGCCAAGGATCGAACTTGTAAAGATCAACATCGGCTATGATTGGGGCTGAAATATTCTCCCCGGCACATCTACGGCAGAGATAATGCAGCACTAGCTCCTCATCCGTGGGATGAAACCTGAACCCTGCAGGAAAATTCAGTTCTTGTTGATCGTCGCCGTTCATTTACAGCAGCAGCTCGATTCAGGAAATAATTAAATGTTTAATTCTTTAAGTCGACTTAGTTTGTTTTTTATTCTCGATCGTGTGTTTCTTGACTTTTTGAAAAAGCGAATATGAATTGGAATTCAGGGTTGTTTCATGTTTGTATATATAATCAAGCGGTGATGTCTTTTCATGTATATTATTGTAAAGAGATAAAACTCACGTGGAGCATTGAATCTGTTCGATTTGACTATTATGCATTAAGAGGTTGCTCGTAAATGCATGCATATCGCTATCTTAGTGATTGCTGCCTGTCGTATGTATGTATGCATGTATGTCTCATGCATACGTGTGTGGTGAGCTCACGCATATGGGTCTTAATGGGGTTTTTTGCTGGAACCGAGGTGGGTTCGGGTCGGGTGTTCACTTCACGAGCTGCCACGTGTGATGAGGTGGCACACGTGTGGTCGCGCGTCACTGCTTGCGAAATTGTGATGGATCAACAAAGTTGATTTTTCTCCTGTGGTGAGTCAAAAATCAAAGAAATCGTCTCTGAATGTTTGAGTTCAGCATAAAATGTGAAAAGATCATTTATGAATTAAATATTTTCACTTGTAATGGAACCCACATAAAAAAGGACTTTTTTTTTAATGTCCCCTGTAAATATAATGAACGATCGGAGGAACTTCAAAGTTTAAAACTTTGTGGCAATTTTCTTATTATGGGTCGTTATACTAATAATTGAGCTTTGAATAAAAAGATTCAACTTTACACTAAAACATAATAGGGGTTGGATCGTTGCTAAATCCGGAAGGAGGAAGCCGATAGTGTAGTTCGATTTAATTTTAATTAGAGATTGGGAGTATGGTGGGAAAAAAAAAACCCAACAGAAATATAATGAGGGCCCTTTGGAAGTCTTTTTCTAAACATGTTGATATCGAAGCTATGTTCTACGAAATTTCTTGGGGTCCCTAACAATTTCCGAAATAAATATGACAAAATCCCAGTGCATTTCAATACTTCACTTAGTTACGATGAAATTGAATCTATCATATTGGTATATATACATGATCTAGTATTACACAGACTGCCTACACAATAAGAAAAGCTATCATGATTTTTTCGTACCTTGGTAATTTATGAACAGAATCACCGTTTCCCGATTAAGGATTCGAGCAGTGCAGTTTCTTCTTCCTGCAAGTACCATAACAATAAATGTGTTGAAAGAGTTGACCTTCATTTATTCAACAGAGTATGTAATTTTACTATACATACCACCAAGGCATTGAACTCTGTCTCCTCATCTATGGCACTAATTATAGCAGGATCATCCAAGAGTTCCTGTGTAAGTAAGTAAAAGGTTAAAGTAATAGCAGATTTTCATGGAATGTGAGTCATTGATTCAACTGTAACGATGTCAAATTGCTTACATCGTCGGCCATCTGTAAGAAACCCTTTTTATCCTGAAACGTGAAGAGGCGGAAGTTATTCTCAACTTCAAATACCCTTTTTTCCAATTATACCAACATGGTGGTGCCAGTGATTTGAGTTTCGGAGCGAATGTCCAAGAATATAATTCGCTGAAAAATAAAAATAAACCGATCCTCAGAAAATTACCTTCACAGCAACAAACAGAAGAGGATCGGAAGGTGTATAAATCATATAGTGGGCACCGTCCTGCAGCGAGTAATATATTTAATCTCAAATGAGCCCAAGAATGATAAAAAAGGATTTCATATAAGTTTTGCTTTAAGGAGAATACTCGATTTTATACAAGAAATCTAATCGGATATCCGAACGCATTTGTTGTTTGAAAGTGCTGAAGATGGATCATACACTGAATGAACATAAAACCAGTGTCATACCAAATGGAAGCATGTAATCTCGACTCCTTCGCTTGGCAACCCATCTATATCTTCACCAGTATCTGCATTAAAAGAATATCAATTGAAAAGAAAACCAGTGCCAATTTATGTTTTATTTTTGGAAATAATTTCTTCAAGAATACCGTAAAGATATACTAGGATGTTTTGATAGGTTATGACAGTAGACAGCTTTATGGACAACCAAGAAAGAAGTATCTAAAATTTCATATGTAACAAAAATGAACAACAGTGGGCGGTATGATCAATTTTGATTACATGGTCCAATGTCTTACCTGTGTGAAATTCAAATATGTCTTCTTCAGTATAGCAAAAGCCCCCTCGTGCTGTGTAACAAAACCTGATAGCATGAAATATTGTAAATCCCACAGGCCACAACATCGAACATAACAGCAAAAGTAGGTTACGAGCTTTGACACGCAACAAAATTAAGCAAAAAACGTTTTAAGAGTGAGAATGACCAAGTAATAGGGCTAGTGGACAATTCTCATACCCACTGTACACGAGATGCATATGGATTTTAGCAAGGGCATAGGCGGCAGTTGGGAGTATGGCTTCTATTTCTTCATCACTAACCTTTAAGAAGGAAAGAATGCAAATCTTCAAAAACATAAGTTAATGAAAAAATACAATCCCTTTTCAAGCTTAAATCTACTAAATTTTGTGAATATCAAACACAAGACAAGAGTTATCACATAATATCCATACTAATAACATAAACACATGTATGGAATATATTCTAGCGAGGGGTGGTGCGTGGGTTGAGAATATTTGTCCCACATCGGGTAATTAACTTCACCGACTCAATATATAAATCAAAGAGGCCTCTCCTCCTAACAACAATTGGTTTTAGGAAGGAACTCTCAATTTAACAGCGCACGAAAAACACACACACACACATAGAGAGAGAGGAGGGGGATGATGAGGGATATCATTTCTCTCATATATACGAATAATTTTTGGACTTCTTTCAAACGAGAGTGATTATAGGAATGGTGCTCCTAATCATTGATCATAGATAGACATAGTTATTACATTAAACCGGATGAATAAGAGTGACTTACAGCAGACCATCCTTCAACATTGACACTTTTCAGAATCTGAATAGGCCTGCAAGAGAAGAAGCATAGTTACTTCTGTTCGTTGTCCAACTTACCTGTAAAACAAATGTAACTTACATATCAACTGGGCACAGTAGCATACAATCATCCCCTTGTGAACTTCGAAACACCCTTCTTATGACACATTCCAGGGGTAAATTATTCGTTGCATCAACCTGTCAACAATCACTAATATATATCATACATTGTCAAAGACCCAAAATGCAATAAATTTAAAGGAATGAAGATTAAAAAGTTATCTCACTCGAGAATAACTAGGTAATGAAATTTTGAATCCCGCTAGGTGTTACATAACACCATGATTGGAACAATGTCATGAGTTATCTTTTTCTAACTAAAGAGATCTATCAAAAGTGAATAACATGGAGTAAGAACACACAAATGCTTCTCTTTTTTCCAATCCAGCGTCTCTACAACACAACAGCCGGTTGCCACATTTCATAGAATAACATCTAACTGATACAAACATAGAATTTCTCTCCATTCTTGAGCTAAAATGCATTGAAGGCACCGTTCCACTAGTTGAAGTGATTAATAACATGCTAAAACAACAAAAAGCTCAATAAAGAAGAAACAGAATAACGTCAACTAAAACTAAAAACTCACAATAGTAGCAATCCGTTTATCAGACGCCATGAGAACCCTCCCTTGATCGTCCAACACGAACCCAGCTGGAGGATTCGGAAGCGGCAACGCTGCGTACGGGGATTCTTCCTCCAAAGACTCTGACGGCGACTCTAACAATTCAACGTCACTGCTCTTTACAATCTCAAAATCATCTTCATTCGATCTCTTACGATTATCACTCCTATTGCTGGTTTTCCTCTTCTTCTTCGTCACCGGAGGTGCACCACCGCCACTCTTCTGCTGCTTAGCAGTTGCGCAACAACACGACAGCCTTTGCCTGTGATTAATAGTTGTGGTTTTAGCACCTAATTGAAGAATTGAATTAACGGTCGAGCACTTCGTAGAGATTGGGGCGATTATTGGCAATCGTAGAATCGAGAACGCCATTTTTTTTCGGCTCCGAGAGCTTCAGTGTGGGACTGTAGTGGTTTACTGTACTGGTCGTTTTAGATATCTGAGATTTTTATTTCGCTATTTGTTATTTTGCTTCTAGGCCCTTTTAAGAAAATAATATCATATTTAGTCCACATGATACAAAAATAGGACCAATAAAACTGCTTTTCTATTTCACTTCAGTCCGTAAACATTTTGTCATACTCATATGTAGTACATAAAAACTAAATATCCTTCAATTCAGTCTGTTACATTACACTGAATAAGGATGTAGCCAACCAATTTCTATTCTTGATCAATAGTCAATACAATTAAAATTTCAATATCGTCAATGGGCTAAATGAAAGCTAGAAAGGAAACAACTTTGCAACGGATTCATAACTTTGTCTCTTGATTGGAATCTTCAGACCCTTTAGCACAACGGAGTAGTTCTCCATATCATGCATGAACTTTGCAACAGTTTTCTCCTATCAAATTGTCTGAGCTCGTCTTTTTTACGGGGTAATATACAGACAAAGTATCTCCATAAAGCTTATGCACAGTTGGAATCTGATTCTCGGGAAATGATAGCTTATAAAAATCGATCGTTAGTGACTTATAATAATTAATTAAATGCCCACGAACGACCTTTTTGCTACAGGGGGCTACATGCCAAATTGAATGGTTAAGACACAAGGATTCCTTCTGCCGACGGTGCAAAGAATCATGATTGAAACATGTGACCGTTCTTTGTGCGGCTGAAGGAGAAAGAAAGACGTATTGGGTTTTTTTTTTTATAACTCAATGCATGCATGATATTTTTTTTTTATCAATTTAATTAAGGTGTACTATACTCAAGTGAGCTCCACCATTGTTAAAGATCCGCCATTGATAGTGGGCTTCTTACATTTGATGGTTAAGGTCAAGTGTGGTGGAAGAATGTCCTATCAGTAAAGCTACAACATTTGACCTACTTTTTTAAGATTATTTCCACTGAGGAAGGAACACAATGCATGTGGTGTGAGTCTCCAGAGCCTTTTGAAAGTCAACAATTTGGTTAATTCATGCGGCACACAGCGTGATAAAAAATACGTAACTTAACGTAGTAATATTATTCTGTAATAATAAAGAAATTACTGTATTCAATTCACAGTAACCTTGAAGATACGTTGCCGATAAGTGTCTTATTACATTATTACATTGCATGATATAAAGGTAATGGAGAGATTCAGTCAAAAGAAGATGATTATTAATTGATATGAGACCGAAGGAAGCATCTGATACTGCTATTAAATTCGATGGAAGGGAGGCTTACACATAAGCTGCAATAAGCAACCTTTTTTTACTTGATTATTATTAAATAAACCATGTTGCAATTTTTGGTGTGGCGTCGCCTATATAAACTCGAGAAACGCAGAGCTTAATGAGTGTGCAGAAGTTGCTTTCCCATCATATATATCCCCGAGTCGAATAAATAAATTCCCTCTTTGTATATAATTATCGTTCCTCAGTCCGAGGGAGCTTTGAGGCCTGCTGAATATAATAATCCAGGTAAATAATAATTAAGATAGTGCGTTTCTTTTGCCACTTGTAATTTTGCTAATTCTTCACTGCTCGTCAAATTTTGAATCCAAGAATATCTATCCTCAACAGCCGCAGCACGAAGATCGTGCGTATAAATAAATCATGTGATAGCGATACTTGCATGATTTTGGACCCTTTTTTTTTCTGATGAAAAAACGTCTTCGCTGTCCTTGATCATTAGATTCTTGAAATTCCTTACTGGGACCTCGTTTTCTTGCATGGCATTGCCTTTCAATTATAGCCTATTACATGTCCTATAAATGTCTCCTCTGATCATTCTTTCTTGTAATAACAAGCTGTGTAGCAATAAAAAAAAAGTACATAATATATCTAATTCAGACGATTTTTCTGTTTTTACCCGAGTTTTTAGGATGGGACACAACACTGCCACCAACCACCACCACCACCACCACAGCAGCCAAATCTACGACGTCTCAGTCGACGTGCCACAGCATTTCTGCTCCAAAGCCCTCGATGATGATGGCCGGCCTCAAAGAACAGGTACTAAATCATAATATATATTTATATATACATGCAACATGTTTGTTTATACCAAAAATAATAATGCTCTAATTATTTTTTTTTATATTTTTTTTGTATTCTTTCAGGTAATGTTTGGACAGCAAGTGCACACATAATAACCGCCGTGATCGGCTCGGGAGTTCTCTCCCTCGCATGGGCCATAGCCCAGCTAGGGTGGATTGCGGGGCCCACCGTCATGCTCCTATTCGCCTTCGTCATTTATTACACCTCCACTCTCTTGTCCGATTGCTACCGCTCCGGAGACCCTTTGTTCGGGAAGAGAAACTACACCTACATGGACGCCGTTCGATCGAATCTCGGTACGTAAAGTTTTTTTAACAACATTTTTTTTTGCTACATAAAAAACAGCTATAAATAACTTCTGTGAAGTTAACATATATATATGCTATGAAACAGGTGGATCAAAGGTGAAGTTTTGTGGGCTGATTCAGTACCTGAACATATTCGGGGTGGCCATTGGCTACACCATAGCTTCGTCTATAAGCATGATGTGAGTGTAATTATCCATTTCACAGATAAATATAATTTCAGCATATGATTGAAGAAAAATAATCAGATAATGCTTGATTATTTTGCTATAAACTACGAACAGGGCGATTAAAAGATCGAACTGTTTCCACGCGAGCGGAGGAAAGGACCCGTGCCACGTGTCGAGCAATCCTTACATGATCGCCTTCGGAGTGACTCAGATTCTCTTCTCTCAGATCCCGGATTTCGATCAGATATGGTGGCTCTCCATTGTTGCTGCTGTTATGTCCTTCACTTACTCCTCCATAGGCTTAGGCCTCGGGATTGCGAAAGTGGCGGGTACTTATTTTCGCCTTTCGAATTCGATATATATATATATATATTTTTTTTTTTAATCTTTTTTTAGTCTCATGTTGTAATGATTAAATTTATTACCAAATCGCCAGCCACGGGGACCATAAAGGGGAGCCTCACTGGCATAAGCATCGGAGCCGTGTCGGAGACTCTGAAGATATGGAGAAGTTTTCAGGCTTTGGGAGACATAGCTTTCGCGTATTCTTTCTCGATCATACTCATCGAGATTCAGGTAATAAAAACTCGAATCTGAATAATTAGGAAAAAATATGATTAAAGTTTAAATCTTTGTAATAATTTTTAACCAGGATACCATAAAATCTCCACCGTCGGAGGCGAAAACGATGAAGAAGGCCACTTTCATAAGCACAATAGTAACGACCCTCTTCTACATGCTATGCGGCTGCATGGGCTACGCAGCCTTCGGTGACATGGCACCCGGGAACCTGCTGACCGGGTTCGGCTTCTACGAACCGTTTTGGCTCCTCGACGTGGCAAATGCAGCCATAGTGGTCCACTTAGTTGGAGCCTACCAAGTTTACTGCCAGCCATTATTCGCATTCGTCGAGAAACGGGCCTCGGAGAAATGGCCCGAAAGCCCGTTTATAACCAAGGAGACCAGCGTTGCGATCCCATTTCTGAGCCGGGCGTATTACAAGGTGAACGGGTTCCGATTGGTGTGGAGGAGCGGGTTCGTGGCGGTGACCACGGTGGTGTCGATGATGCTCCCTTTCTTCAACGACGTGGTGGGGATTTTGGGGGCGTTAGGGTTTTGGCCGCTGACGGTTTATTTCCCGGTGGAGATGTACATCGCGCAGAAGAAGGTGGAGAAGTGGAGCACCAAGTGGATTTGCCTGCAGATGCTGAGCGGTGGCTGCCTCGTGATCTCCGTCGCTGCTGCCGCTGGTTCGGTGGCGGGCGTGGTGCTTGATCTCAAGGTTTATAGACCGTTTAAGACTAGCTACTGATTGGTAGAGGCTGATTATAATAATTAAGTGTGATTTGATGTGTTTTTTCTTACATGATGGTTGTTGTATTGTGTGGTGTCTGTTTGTTCTATGTTGTCATTCGAAGGAAGATAAGCCTTAATGATGTAAAGAAGGCGTGGTGATATTTATGGTTCAAAATATTTATCAAATGGATATTAAGATTAACTCCGCGTTTAACATCAGTCAGTTGGAATCAAGAAAATCCAGAGAAGAAATGAACATTGGAATTCTTTTTCTTTTCTTTTTTTCCTTTACAGATTATTCTTTTTTCTTTTGAACTTTTTTTATGTTTCGAAAAAAAAAAAAAAACTTTTTTTATGTATCGGGTACCCAACCCGACCCGGATCTCACCCATATCAGTCCACACCTATTTCTTCCTGACCTCAATCGTAACCCAAAACGCTAACGACCCGGAAAATAAACAAGGAGAAGAAAAGGAAAAGAAAGCAATTAACAGATCCAGAATACCGCTGCGAATTGGGTACTTTACGTCGTCATTGTTTCATTTTTTATTAATATTTTTTATATCTAATTCTGAATTTCGCGGAATAGGATTGGTCAAATTGGTGGTCGATTATTGGGTCTATGTGCATCGATTACTTGTCTAAATCGTTAAAAAGGTCTGATTTTTTTATGCCCAGGTAGTGAAAATCGACGGTTCTTGGAGCAGATGCTTTTCGAATGTATCAGTTCTTCCCTGTCAATGATTGATTAATGAATGAAGGGTTTTGTCGGCGAAGCCATCGATCCGTGTCTTATATCTAATAAGGAAGATTCCAAGTTTTGTCATTTATCCGACACGATTGAGGGTTCTGTCTCCGATTCTGAGAAGACGGGACCAACTGTCGGCACCAGCAAGCATCAAAGGTCTCTGATTTGGTCTCCATCTTCGTATTTTTCCGGTAAAAGCAGCGGTTGCAACAGTAGTGTTAAGACACAGAAAAAGCCCGTGGGTGATATAAGTTATTATGATAAGTGGAGAGCTTCGGTGAGGAGAGTGATGATGAGTGGTGGAAGTGGAACAATGAGAAGGATATTAGGTTTTAATAGAGCAAGCGCTTCTACTTCCAAGAGCAACATTTGGCTTTTGGGGGTTTGCTACCGCGTTGCTGAGGAGGGTGATGATGAGGGTTCTTCAGATCCCACGCATAGCGAGGGCTTTGCAGCGTTTGTTGAAGATTTTTCTTCACGGATATTGATAACTTACCGAAAAGGTAGTTTTTTTTACATTCCGATGCACATTTGCAGCACTGGTGAGGATAACGGAATCGATGGGGTTTGTCTTCTTTTTTTGTTTTTGGCAGGTTTTCCTCCTATTGGTGATTCGAAGTACACTAGTGACATTTATTGGGGTTGCATGCTACGAAGCTGTCAAATGCTTCTTGCTCAGGTCTTATTGTTTTCCCACTCCATTTTTTTTCTGTATTATCACTTTGATGCTGTTTTCAGTTCATGTATATATTGATTTCTTCTTTTTACAGGCATTTCTGTTCCATAAATTAGGAAGATCTTGGAGGAAATCTCCGCACAAGGTAACACTTACATTCAAAGGGCATCAGGCAATGAAAAGTAAAAAAAATGAAAATTCGTTCTTGGATTCTACATAATTGTTCCTTTCCAACTATCTTCAGCCACTGGACCAATCCTACGTGGAGATATTGAATCTTTTCGGGGACACCGAGGACTCGCTATGCTCTATACACAACCTTCTAGAATCAGGAAAGGCTTACGGTCTTGCACCGGGCTCGTGGGTGGGCCCGTATGCCATGTGCCGCACGTTGGAAAGTTTGATGCGCGATGAGGCTAAAAAACCCGGTAATGAAATCTTATCCTCAAAAATGATGGCTGTATACGTAGTTTCTGGTGATGGGGACGGAGAAAGAGGTGGTGCCCCCGTTCTCTGCGTTGAGGATGTAATGAAACTCTGCTCTGAGTTCAATGGAGGACAACAAGCTCATTGGGCTCCTGTTTTGTTGCTCGTTCCTTTGGTCTTAGGGCTCGAGAAAGTCAACCCCAGGTATGTATGACTGTTACGTGGTTAGCATTTAGTTCCTTAATGCTGTGTTTGGTTTGTGGAAATTAGAAGGGAAAGGAAAATCAAATGGAAATGGAAAACAAATAGATAAGGGAGAAAAAGAAAATCTAGTGAAGTTTATACTTAAAACTAAGAAAAACTCGTTTATTCACCAAATAGTGAGTTAAATGAAAGAAAAATTTGTGAAAATTATTCTCTTTGGTTTTCTTTTCCATACTACTTTCTTGGTTCCAAAACAGCCTAAATGAAAGTGTATTGTTGTACTTAATGCAACAGGTATCTCCCACTTTTGAGGGCTACGTTTACATTTCCTCAAAGCCTCGGGATTTTGGGCGGCAGACCCGGTGCTTCAACGTACATAGTCGGGGTTCAAGATGATAAGGTGTTCTATCTCGATCCACATGAAGTTCAACAGGTTCTTAAAAGCATACACAATCTTCCAATGGCAGTCTTTTTTTGAATGTTTTGTTGCCTTTGATTACCCTCTCGTATTCGTACATTCTTGTTGGAATTTGAAAATCTTGATCCGCAGGTGGTAGACATAAAAAAGGATGATTTAGAGGCCGACACCTCATCTTACCACTGCAAGTAAGTTTGTATAAGCTTTCCCAGATTCTTATATAAGCCCCTATACTCTAATTTTTTTTTGCCAACAAAATCACTCTCATGTGCACTTCGTGCAGTGTTGTGAGAGATTTTCCTTTGGACTCCATTGATTCGTCGTTGGCCATCGGATTTTATTGCAAGGACAAGAGTATGATAATGCATTCTTTTTCCTACAATTCTTCAATCGAAGTTATTACTGAATAGGGCTTCAAATGTTCTTTTGTCTGCAGATGACTTTGAAGATTTTTGCATGCGTTCCACCGAATTAGTCGAAAAATCAAACGGGGCTCCGGTATTTACGATCGCTAACGTGCGGAGTTCTCAGTATCAAGCCAAGTACGATCGAAACAATGAGAAGACGGTTCAATGTGATCAATCTGATGAAGGTGGGCATGAAGATGACTGGCAAATCTTGTAACCTTGTATGTAATTAATTGAACACCATTAATTCGGATAATTTCGCATGTTCTATTTGATTTAAATCTTACCAAAAATGAGGTTGGAAGATTCAAGTATCTTTTTTATCTTATGAAAAAGTAAATGAGCTGCAAATCGGCGGTGGACAAGCCCACGTTTCAATCGGCTGAAGGTACACACTTATTTATTACAAACACCTTAATTGAAAGCAAACCAAAAGAAAGGGAACCCAACGGTCCCCATTTCTCCAAGTGTTTAACGGTCATTTTTTTTCTCGCAATAAAAGCCATGAAAAGCTCTTTTAACACGTAATATTGGGCGAAAAAGAACTAACTATTTATATGGTTTGGCAAATAAGCTTAGTCATCGTACCATAATGGGGGAGTTGAACGCACATGCTCTTTAAATCTATCTATATTCCTAGTCCCTTTTCATGATTCGTGAAACCTGTTTCACTTTTGAAACTTTTTCACAACGTGACAAAATCTTTTTCGTTTTAACATGTCGGCATGCCCATTTTCTTGATGCTTCCAAAGATTATTGAGTTTGGTTTGGTAGGATATATATTTCCGGATCTTTGAATTGAGTAAAAATAAAATTTCCCTGGGGTATGTTGCTCAATTAATTAATATTACTATTATTATTATTATTATTATTATTATTATTATTTTTATGAGCTTGAGATGGGAGAGATCAGAGATCTAACATAGGCTGCAGTGCAAGAGCACATGCCAATCTATTTACTATAAATAAATGCACTGTGTACTTCCCAACCTCTCTTGTGTTATCTCATTCATCATTAAGTAAGGAAACTTCCAAAACTTTCTTTCTCTCTCTCTCTCTCTATTCTATTCTATTTAGCTCCACTGTGTTGTGTCTTTCTCTTGACTTTCAAGACACTTTGGGAGAAAAATTTATTAAGGAGACCACACTATTACGGAAACAGGAATATAGTATTCACTACTTCTTACACATTTCTTTCTAGCAAAAAATCAAAAAAGAATATGGCAGAGGAAGGTCAAAGCAGCAGCGGAAGTGGAGTAGTCGCTGGCCCTGTTCGTAAAGTGATTCTGATATCAGCTGGTGCTAGTCACTCCGTTGTCCTTCTCTGTAAGTTTTAAAGCTGCGATCTTTGATATCACGGTCGTTTACTGCTGTTTTTTCATCGTAAATATTAATAACTGTTTCAGGGTTTTTGAAATTTATCTTTTTCTTCGATTTATTCTTCTTCTTTTTTTCTTCCATTCCCGATTGTATGGGCTCGTGCTGCTTGTTCTTTTTCTTTGTTGAATGGTTTGTGGAGAAGAAAAGGGTTGAGTGAATCTGAGTGTAGTGGAAATCGGAAAGTCTTTCCTTTCTTTGTTTTCTATTTTTGCATGGAGGAGAAGGCTCCACGTATTTCTCTTTTGACTCCACAGCGAGGGGCAATACCGTAATTTACTCGGAGTTTCGTTTGGTTCACCGCACCTAGAAATTTGTTGCTTTCATCAATGGCAATAAATCTTACGATTCATCAAATCTTTGGCCAAGAAACGTTTAGCTGTAACTGCGAGTTAATTAAAGAAACAGGAATATGATACGAATTCAGACATTTTTTTTCCAGACTATCTTGTTGTAATAAAACCTTGGCGATGAATGTCTGAATATTGCAATTTTTAGCTGGCAACATCGTGTGCTCGTGGGGGAGAGGAGAAGACGGGCAATTAGGGCACGGAGATGCCGAAGATCTGCTAACTCCGATTCAATTGAGTGCATTGGATGGCCAAGGTATCGTATCCGTCACGTGCGGAGCCGATCACACGACTGCTTATTCCGAGTCCCAGCTGCAAGTTTACAGTTGGGGATGGTAGGGATTTAATATTTTTTCATTTAAAAATTCGATCTTTTTGAACTATTAATTCTTGATTTTATCGATTGGTGCGCGCGCGTTAAAAATTGAAAATTTACGTTCTTGTTTTTTTTTTTTTTTTTGCAGGGGAGATTTTGGAAGGTTAGGGCACGGAAACTCTAGCGATCTGTTCACTCCTCAGCCAATCAAAGCATTGCAAGGCATAAGGATAAGGCAAATTGCTTGCGGGGACAGCCATTGCCTTGCGGTAACCATGGAAGGAGAGGTCCAAAGGTTGTTTATTTTTTTTCTTTCTTACCAATGTAATGTTTTTCTTTCTGGGACTTTCGGTGATAATCGTTATTACTCATCCACTGGGAGTTTTTTTTTTTTTTGGCCTGCGATATTTGTCTTTTTACGATCATATGCTCCTCGAAAATGGATTTTTCCACATCTTGATCTAACATAATAATATTCAACTGAAGTTGGGGAAGGAATCAAAATGGTCAACTCGGGCTCGGGACCACGGAAGACCAGCTTGTACCCCGCAAGATTGAAGCTTTCCAGGTAGTGAAAAAGCTCATGAATATGTATAAATCTTTAGATTATTTTCCTTATTGAATCGTTATTGTGAAGGGCATTTTGGTAAAAATGGTTGCTGCGGGTGCTGAGCACACAGCTGCTGTAACGGAAGATGGGGAGCTTTACGGTTGGGGATGGGGCAGATACGGTAATCTTGGAGTAGGCGACAGAGATGACCGTTTAGTCCCTGAAAAAGTTTCCACCGTTGAGGCCCGTTTTCTTTTTCTCGTCCTATATAACAAACACATCTCTGCCGTTTTTTATCACATTGCAAGATTCTTACTTTCGTGAACTCCTTATGAAAATGATTATGTTGCAGGGAGAAAAGATGACTTTAGTTGCTTGCGGGTGGAGGCACACGATATCTGTCTCCTCTTCGGGTAGTTTGTACACTTACGGATGGAGCAAATACGGCCAGCTCGGGCACGGAGATTTCGAAGACCACCTCGTCCCTCACAAACTCGAATCTCTGCACGAATACCGTATTTCTCAAGTAAGTATTCCCTTAAATTTGTCAACTTTTTTTCGTTTTGATTAGGCCCTAATTTGCTTTTGGAAATCAAGAGAAAAATTTGTCGGTATTGTTAAGATTTCCGTCCCACATCGAATAATTCAACTCAGACGACACAATTAATATATCAAAGAGGAAACTTCACCTACCACCAATTGGTTTTTAGGTAGGCTGAAGCCCTCAGTTTCTAACACAGATAGCTAAATTAGTTTCGATTTTTTCGTTCTTGCTGTGTTCTTACTAGATAGCAGGTGGTTGGAGGCACACAATGGCGGTGACAACCGATGGAAAATTATACGGATGGGGATGGAATAAGGTTGTTCTCAAAAAAAAAAAAAAACCCGTAATTTTCTTGCAAATAATGCACACTTTTTTTCACCGTAAGCTTCTTAATTTCGAATCTCGGCTCTTCACAGTTTGGACAAGTTGGCATCGGAGACAACGTGGATCATTGTTCCCCGGTACAGGTCAAATTTCCCGATGATCAGGTACAAACAACGACACACGAAGATGGTTTTATCTTATTATTACATGTTTTTTTTATTTTCTTTTTTATTTTCAAATGCGGATTTCTGTCTGTTGCAGAAAGTAGTCAACGTCTCGTGCGGGTGGAGGCACACGCTTTGTATTACCGAACGACAGAACATTTTCTCGTGGGGACGGGGCACGAACGGTCAGCTCGGTCACGGAAGCGCTGAGGACCTGTAAAAAAGATTTCATATGCACCGAATGTTCTATATTTATGGTACATGAAAAATATTGAGTAATATTCGATTCAAACATTCTTTTTTCTTAGCAATCTCCCGAAGATCATAGAGGTTTTGAGCACGGATGGGTCCCGCGGGCAACACATTGAGGCCTCGAAAGTCGACATATCATCAGGTTTTATTTAATCTCCTCCTTTAATTCTTTGGCAATTTCATCTCCACTAGATTTCAGTTCATTAATCCTCTCTTTTTCCTCCAGAGAAAACTTGGGTATCCCCAACCGAGAGATACGCGGTTGTTCCTAACGAGACCGTAAGTCATACACAATTTAGGCTACATATCGTTTCTACGGGCTCGTGAACAAATGATGTCATCATTCTTACAGGCTTATGTCCCGGTTTTCGGTGGAAATGGAAATGACGTTGACGTCCCTGGCAACGACGTGAAGAGACCTAAAATCTGAGGATTGAACGCTACAAACCCCGTAATATCGATTTTAGTTTTGCGAAATCCCGAGGAGAAATAATTCAGTAGTGTAATGTATGTGCTTGAATATGCGGCCTATTATACTATTTTACCAGCATGTGATCATACTTTGAAAGTTCATCAGAATTTCTGAGTTTTGGTTCCTTAAACCATTCATTGTCCTGCTTCTGTGTTGGTTACCTATGTTATAAAAACGGTAACCATGGTTAGTTAGTTGGTTCTTGTCCTAACCCGGGGTTGGGTTGGGTTGGGTTTATTATCATGCAAATAACATCGTCCAACGACCGTTTGAACCAACACATACCAAACACATGCAGGAGTTTCCCTAAATGTAAGGAGCGCCGCTAATGTAATGATAAAGGTCAATAATAAAACACCATTAAAACCACCTCACGTACCTAAACTTTGTGCACGCCATAACAGCAGATTAAATAAACCTCAGATTTTTAGATAAGTTTTGAAAAACTGTTACAAAATCAACGTTCTCTTTTTTTGTTAATACAAATCGTAAAGATGGACCTTTTCTTGAAAGCTAAGACGATCAGGCTCGTGACGAACGCGGACAAGTACCTCAAAGCCAGAGAAGACCGTACAACGGTGAGCCAGGGACGTGACGGATCAGCAGAGAACGTGATTTGGACCGTTGAATTCATCGACGGCAAGGATTTGATCCGTCTCAAAAGCTGCTACGGTACGTACCTTACGGCCTCGGGGACCCCTTTCCTCTACGGCTTAACGGGGAGAAAGGTAATCCAAACGCGGCCTAAGCAGGGAGATCCCGCCGCCGAATGGGAGCCCTTGAGGGACGGAATGCAGGTGAGGGTACGGTCGCCGTGGGGAGAATTCTTGAGGCCCAACGGTGGGTTACCCCCTTGGAGAAACTCGGTCACGCACGATTTTCCGCGTCGGAGGAGGACGCGGGAGAAGATTTTGTGGGCCGTCGAGGTTGTGGAGAAACGCGCCACCGTCGAGTGCAGGGTGGGTCGGCCGGAAGGCGCCGCCTTTGATAGGTTGAGGTCCGTGGGTTCTATGTCGAGGCGGAGGGATAATGTTAGGAGAGTGCTTTTGGATGACCGGATTGATAGGGGGTTCTTCGGCGGCGGGTGCTGTTGGTGTCCGAAGAAAGTGTGTCCCGGTTTCAAGATGACGACGGCGGCGGCGGCCAAGGAACATTCTTGTTAGGCGGAGGTTAGCGCCGCCGATCGTGTCGAGGCAGGGTTTTGTAATTATATTTTTCTTTTCTCTGTAATTTCATGTATGTGTATTGTAAACGAGACTCGTGTACAAGAAACATATACGTATGTATTTACGGTTACAGTTTACTGTGTGTGTGCTTTTTGAATTTTAACAGCTCCGAAAATTGTGAAAAGATCAAAAGTTGTTTTTTTTTTAAAAACCCCTATTACCATATAATTTGAGTGTCGTTTGATACTATTTTTCCAGCAAAACGACGTCAACCGACTCCAGCACCACCAGTAAAAGAACTTCAAAGAAGAATAAAAGAGAAAAAAAGAAAAATCTCAATACACACAATAATGTGCAATTAAATGACCTCCCATCAAAGATTATGGGGAAAAAATTGTAATTAAATTGGTCAGCCTTCAAAAGATGTAATAAAAAAGGGAAAATACTGAAGGGGCCCACAATATATAAACACCATTAACATCAGAGGATTTGAAATGTAATGACTAGTTTCTTAATCTGATGGAGACGACTGTGATTATATGCCGATAATACAAAGATATGAGTGTAATCACAGTTGTCATAATCAATGGCCACAGCTGAGCAAACACATACAAGTTTTCAAGTATAAAAAGGCGCTCCTTGTTTGCTCTGTTCAAGAGAGTGAGTGTTCTTAGGCGAAACAGATTTCCGGCTCCAAAAAGATTAGATTTTTATTGGTAAATCGCTCTCCATTTTTACGAACAGCATGGATATGATCGCAGAGCTCGTTGATTCCGCAACCAGCGACAAGCTCGCTGAAATTGATTGGGCCAAAAACATCGAGATATGTGAACTCGTAGCCCGCTACCAAAGGTGATGTCCAAATCTTACCATATTTTTTTATGTCCACGAGCTATATATTAACCATACGTTGCTCTGTTGTAATGATACAGCGAAGCCAAATCTTACCATATTTTCCTTTTTTTCTTTCTGCGGGTTTCTTATTTTCTTTGTAAATTTACAGTCTAATCTCCCTGTAAGAGAGAAGATCCTTAACCTTCTAGATGCTGCACAGTCATCAGTAGGCGGAGCTTCGGGGAAATTCCCTGAATATTACTCTTCATACAATGCACTCGTGGTGCCGAGGCCTCGTTCTTCATCGGACGTGATCAAGCGCAGGAAGGAATTCGCTGCTCGAGAGCGCGAGGATGATTTCGAATTAAGGTAACATATCTAATTATTGCATACTATGCTGCAATTACTTTCTTGTGCTTCATATCGTAATAAAAATGTCGAATTCTTGCAGTGTTATTCTGAAGGCACATAACGCGTTGGAGGTGTCGAGGGATGTGATCAATTCTATCGATGCACAGAATCCCGAGGCATTTGTTATTGTATGCAACGATATTCATTGTGTTTTATTACGGGAGTGATATATCGCGCTAAAAGGGTCTTTTTTCTTTTTTTTTTTCCTCTCAGAGCGCCAATGATGAATTCGTGTTGGATCTCGTGGAAGAGTTGTCGTTTCACAAGCAGAGGATCACTCATCTGATTATTACTTCGCGGTTAGTGAAAGTTCTCTGTTTATGGGCGTTAACTTGGGTAATAAAAAAAATAATAACGCGCTGTATGAGCACGTTGAGTGAGAGCTTTGATTTCTGATCTCAAAAATCTTTCTTGATTGTAATAGTGATAGGAAAACGGTCGATCGAGCAAATGGATCAACATTTAGTGATAGGAAAATCTTTCTCTACATTTAGGACAGATGTTATAATTTCTGTTACCAACATCCTGTTTAGCATCCTCAGTCATTACATGGATCAGATAGTTTGAAACTGTTATTACATCTCCGAAACGGGAGTATGCATCTTCGACATCCATAGTTCAAGAAAAGGGAAAACAATTATTAAGAACACACCAAAGCCAAGAAAGAAAAACAGGACCATCAAACAATTCGCATACGAAATGCAGAAATCACTGAAATAAAAAATCCAATCAGCCACTGTTAGGAGCCGATGAGGATCGGTCCTGAATCTCGATCCTTCTCAGAAGGTTGGGAATGTCGGTTTCGAGCTGAGATCTTAATCCGGGTTCAAATTTGTGGCCTTCGTTCTGTAGCCTGGAAAGCATATGGAGCAAATCCTTCTTCATTGATTCTAATGAAGGAGGATTCTCATTTGGTCCTACAGGGTTTGATTGTGGCAGCGGATTCTCCTTTGCTTCTCCCGGGTCCTGGTTGGAGCCCCAAGGAGCACACGGTGCCTTGCGTTTGCTGCAGAAAAAATAAGCAATTTCAACCAATTTGATAGAACGATTCGCGCAAGGGATGAGAGATTCTCCATTGATGTATCGACAAAATCAAGATTTAGAGAGGAGAAGACGTTATGATGACTATATATAGTATCCATCTTAATTCTGCATTAATAAGTGATTGAATTGGGACAATAAGTGGTAATTTAACATGTAAACATCAAAGTCACTTCTGCTGGGAATGGAAATGGACAGAGTCTCATCATAATTGTGGATAAACGATTATTGATGGGCAATGGCAACATTAAAAATGAGCCAGGAAGAATAGAAGCTTTTCTAGTTTCAAAATTATGCAGGCATCGGAACGTTAGCATCAATTTGCACGAGCCTATCTGTTTCTAGGATGGTAATGGACTCATCTTGATATAATAAGCATAGAGTATATTTTGAAAAACAAATAAAACTTACAGAGTAGCAGTAGCTTGGGGTGGCTTCTTCACATCTCGGTCACTTGGAGGTAGAACCACTTTGACAAACTATTCGTCAAGAAATGGTTAGAATTATCGTTTAGTAAAAAGAGAAGGCACATTCAAGATCCAACAAACAGAAACGGATAGATATTGAGGTTCTCAATTATCCCTTGCAAGTTCCCTGATTTTTTACTTCATATAAATCCTTCTTTCAAGAAACAAATACATCAGACTACAGAAACAGAAATAACATAAATGAGAACACTAACTAAACTAATTCCACAAGTTACAGTCGCACGACATAATCTATTTCAATTCTGTACGTAGAAGTTTGTGCTGTGAGATAAAATCGGACAAAAAAAGTGAACGGTGTCGCAGGAACATGTGCTGTGAGATGTACTGATCACATAAACACTTCGATATTCTTTACTAAAAAAATTCAATAAGTGACTGTAAACATATACCTTAAGTTCACGATGCGCCGCCGGTGTATTTTGAGACGAACTTTTTCCTTGAGATGTATGATTTTTCGGTGGCTCCATAGAAAATTATCCAAAACCGATCTTTTTGTTAAACACCAGAAGACAGCTTCCGCTCACTGAAACAGAAAGACGAAGTTATAGACCAGGAGGAGAAAAAAGATTAATGAGAAACATCGAATGCAAAAAAGAGTTTTATACCGTCAAGCAATGACAGAAAGTACGTAAATACATGCGATCGAAATAAATATATGCTGATTTTGTCTCTCTTTCCAATGAATACAGTCATAAGTACCACGAACCGAGAAAACCTAATTTAGGTATTAGTATTAAAAATTAAAACCATATCCATCCACAAGTTACTTTGTTCATGCACCTAACAATGCCTGTGCCGCGTGAGAGTAAAGGATGTCAGATTTAGGAGTAATTTACATTTTTATTCAGCCAGAAAGAGTAGACTCGGCCAAAATGGTAGTTCATCATTGGGAAAGATTGATGACTATATGGCTGAAACAAATACGATTCGTAAAAAATGGGCTACAATAAAGATCTCTTATCAAGGCCTTCTTTCCTCTTTTTTTTCCAACTAAAAGTATGAGTGCTCTGAAAACGAAATTCGTCCATAACAGTAAGACAACAATATAAGAATTACATCAGTTTAAAAGCATATTTACAAGAGAGAAATTATTCAGGATGAGAAGCAAGATAAATAAGATCGCTGAACTAATCAAATAAGTCAATCAAAAAAGTGAACGACAACAATCTACAAGGTTCAAACAACTTCCTCTGTGGAAGAAGAATTGAATTAAATCTGAACTACCAAATAAATTGTTAATACATAATGTGTGCCTTAGTGGAACTTCAAAAGCTAAACTAAGTAAACAGTAGATTTATCAACTTAAATCGACTCGACAAAAGAAGTAAACAGAACGGGAAGTGAGGGTGATATTTATCAATGGAAACTCCACCCATGAAAGGTATAAAACCAGCATTCATGTTTATTAATTTGCAGTTTAACTACGGCACATGGCAGAAAAGTAAATTTAGATCAGCGAAAAAAGTTTTCAACTGTTACCTTGCATGAACTTGACTTCGACAAGCAATAAAATACAGAAAAGCACATGAATGTTTTTTGGTTCCTAACTATATCCAAGCAATGAAACAGAAAAGCTGAATTTTTTTGTGCTTCCATTAATCTTACACAACATTTCATATATTCTCTGTCACATATCCTAGACTGCATTGTTTCCCAAGAGCCAAAGAAATAAAGAAAGAAGTTGCGAAGAACACATCTACTTTTCCCCTGATTGATTAGGAGCAATAGGTACATCAAAAAAAATCCTTGAAGAAATACACAAAGATGCCCGCACGAGTCAATCGCAACATATAGTTTTATAACAAGGGCAAGAAAATTGACTTACTTTTGGTCTCTAGGAAGAACGGAGTTTCTTGCTCTTTTGCTGCATCAAAAGGATTCATCTTGCAGAAAGCAGCTTGCTGTCCAGTTAAACAAAAGCTGGTACAAAGAAAGGTTATTAAAGAGGTGAAGAGTACATAAACATATCAAACTAAGTGAGAATATGAATTTACATAGGTTCTAGCACGATATTTGAAAAACAATTTATTTTCAACATGATATATATAGTGCAATAAATAAGCAGCAAACAAATTGTACCGCAAAGGCCAGATTTTGAAGATATTAGACAGTGAAAATACACGCTACAAAACAGGCGCTCAAACTCGAAGGATGATCACCAATGTTCCCTTTTGAGTTTGGGACTTGTACATATTTCTTTCAACTTACATTCAAGAAAAGCAACCCAATATCCATCCATATCAAAGAGAAATCAGGTATAGTGCAGGGGGATGCCAATTCTTCCAGTCAATTATTATCAAATAGTGAAATTAACAGAGTTAAACTGTCTTTTAGACACCCGTTTAGTGCAAATACTTGAACGTGACATTAGTGTAGTTAGATTTAACACCTCAGATCAATGCATTATGATAGTTGTATCAGAAGCGAAGAGGTAGTCTGATTCTGATACCATGAGATGGCGATCATCGTAACAATAGTAGCATTAAAGATTACTAGAAAAAACAATAAATATAGCAATAATTGAAACTGTAGTATCATAAACAATGGACCGGATCGTTTTCCTGGAACAAACGAAGCATACTCACCACGATCCACATTGAACCGTGACGGAGCAAGTCGGAGGGCCAATATTATTATTTCCATCGATATTCCTTCAATCGACGTCTCTCTTCAGCATCTTTAAGAACTTCATATCCGTTCCCACTCGTATGAACTTCTCAAACCAGATAATCCAACAAAACGACATGGTAAATGTCTAATGTCCTCGTACAAACACGCAGCATACAAGCACAGGTATTTCAGAGTCCACAGCAGCTGATATTCCCTGGAATGGGGATGATTCATTAGGATTGGGGAAATTGGATCTTAATTAGTTATTCGCGTTTATCATCTTTAATTTTTTTATTATTAAGGAAAAATCCAATAATGGAAAGCTAAAATAAGAAAAAACGGCGTCGTTGCCTTGGCTTATTAGGCTATCCATTAGCTGTTGGCACGCCGTAGTAGCACCGCCCAATTCGTACGCTTTTCTATTTACTATTATGCATTTATATCATCAGAAAAAAAACATCATAATTCCTCTTAAAATAATAAAAAGAAAACTTGAGATATCTTGATTTTCGATTTAGACGATCTGTCCAGTTGATCGATCAGAGTGACGGCGTTGATATATTTACTGGGCTTTGATCGATTGGAGATTAGGAAGAATGGAGCAGAGCAGGAGAGCTGTTGAATCGTACTGGAGGTCGAGAATGGTAGACGCCGCCACGTCAGATGAGGACAAGGTCACTCCGGTTTACAAATTGGAAGAAATTTGCGATTTGCTTCGCTCATCGCACTCGTCGATTGTTAGGGAAGTGGTCGAGTTTACCATAAAGCGTCTTGATCACAAATCGCCGATTGTTAAGCAAAAGGTTTACTTTCTCTCTTTGTTTTCTCTGGTTTGCTTGATGCTTGCTTGCTTGCTTGATTGATATGTGATAGCGTTTAGGACCTTTGGGTTATGACGTGGATGGTGTCTTGTTTGGCCAAAGTGTGATCAATGGCTGATAAGCTCCAGTTTGGTTAGGGTCCTTGGAATTAGCTTTGAGTTAATTATTTCGGAGACTGTGGGGAGATAGCAAAGTTGGTGTTACCCAAGTGAAGTGGGTCTAATGGTTGTTTTTGCAGTGACCTCAAATTTTGCTTCCATTAGAACATATTTGGTACGAATTAATCAAATATGCAAAATAAAGATGGGATTTGATTTGAATTAGTGAAATATGGTTTGAAGAAAGATTGTATGTGAGTTGTGACTGGACTCTCAACCCTTCAATTACTTTGTCACCTGTGCTGTTACTTGGATATAATTTGCACTTCAGTTTTGTAATCTGCAACATTATTCTCCATGTTCTTGTATCCCTGTAAAACTTTCAGGCACTAAGGATGATTAAATATGCAATTGGAAAGTCGGGTGCAGAGTTTAGAAGGGAGATGCAAAGGAACTCGATTGCGATACGCCAGTTAATTCACTACAGGGGCCAGCCAGATCCTCTCAAGGGTGATGCACTGAATAAGGCTGTGCGGGAAACAGCTCAGGAAGCATTATCTGCTTTGTTTTCTACAGAGGAAAGCAACACTTCTTCACCAAAAGAAACTAGCCTTGGAAGCCGAATTCAAGGATTTGGGAACACTAGCTACGAATTGCCATCACAAGATAAGAGGTCCTCGTCCTTCATTGATGAGGTCGTCAACATTGGAAATGCAACTATCAAACATGGACTCAGTAGTTTGGCACAATCGCCTTCCATAAAGAAACATAGTGACACTGGGACTTATAGGAGCCCAAATCTTCGGCGATCTTTGACTGGAGAAGGTGACTACCATGACCAACACGAGGGGATCAATTCTCATGAAACTCGCTTCTCGAAAAATGCTGGTTCTGAGGATTGGGGACAAGACATAAATGCATCACAAGCAGTAACAAGTAATGGAGATTCTGCTTCTACATATGGCCTCAAGACTCGTGAGGAAAAATTGGTAGAGACCATTGTGTCATCTGGCGGTGTCCGTCTACAGCCAACTCGGGATGCAATTCATGTTTTCCTGTTGGAGGCCTCGAAGCTGAATGCTCTGTCTCTGGCGCATGCTATTGAGACAAAGTTGAAATCCCCTATGTGGCAGGTTTTCTTTTTGTGGCATTATTCGTCTTTCTACAATCATGATATTTCAAAGATTTATGTCAAAAAATTTCTTATTCTTTCTGGTTTATTGAAACAAGATGACTTTACCCAAACTTTGAACTATGTCTGCATGACAAAGTTTACTAATGTTTTCGTCTGAATTATGCATACTGCTGCTGAACATGAGGGTTAAATTCTTTACTCAGTGAGGTGCAACAATCGGTGTTTATTCAGGTGCGCATGAAAGCTGTATGTGTCCTGGAGGCCATATTGAGAAAAAAAGATGACAACCACTTCTCTGTTATATCTTCGTATTTCACTGAGAACCTAGATATGGTGGTGCAGTGTTCTGAATCACCCCAAGCATCTTTGAGGGAGAAAGCAAACAAGGTAAAATTTCTAATAGTTGCTTCTTAATCTCTTGATTTTATATAAAATGTTGTTTCCAATTTCTTAAAACAAGTTTAGTTCACCAAAAGATGCTCCAGATTGTTCAAAATTGTTGCTGCGACCATATGTTTCTATTTCTAGCCTTCCTAAAGTCCTTGCAAGAAAAGCATGGATTGTGGTGACCAGATGAAAATCACTTCGTTCTTTTGAAATTATTACACAATGTACCACTGACCTATGTAATTATTGATCCGTCACTTCTCTGAGAGCTTCAAGTTTGTGACGAATACCAGATATTATTTTTGGGATAGGTTGACTTGTATTCATGTTTCATAGGTTCTGAGCTTACTTGGCCAACAAAACGACGGAGTAAGTAATGCGAGTAACTCCACTGTGGCTCCTCAGCCTGCAATCGTACCAGACTTGATAGACACAAGTGATTCAAATGGTTTCCTTGGAATTGATGATTCAAGTAAAGGCAAGAGTGGACCAATAACTACTGATACTGCTGGTTCTTCTGCTCCCTTGATTCATGATTTACTAGGGGACGGCTATGGTGGTGGTGATGATGGTACCAAAGGACATAATATCGATGATGACCCTTTTGCTGATGTCTCCTTCCACACCACACAGGTCAACGACCACGCTGGTGATTTCTTCTCTGTGGAATCTGCTGACAAAGCAAAAGCTTCACTAGCAGCATCGAATCATCGCACTGGATCTGAACCATTTGACCTGTTACACTCGAGTTTCGAAGACAACCGTGACAGTGGAACATCAAGAAAAGATATCAGTTCCTTGATGGGTGATTTATCAGTCAACGGAAACGATCCCTTTATAGAAAATGATGTGAGCACAGCCCAAAAACGCCCAGAACCTGCGAATACTCCCTCGGGTGGTAATAAAACCCCAATCAATGCCTTGAACTTTGCCTCGCAAGCCGTCGAAACGAATGTAAATCCCGCGTTTCCTTTGGGGGCCATGGGCTACAATTTTCCTCCCGGCATGGTGTTTAATAATAACCCATCGCTTGCTTCGCACCAGATGAGTTACGGTGCGATGGGGAATCTCTTTGCTCAACAGCAGCAGTTCCTTGCTGCAATGTCCAACATCCAACAGCTCGGGAATATGCAGTCGAGTATGGGCATTGGCGGGTCAATCACTTCGCCTTATCCAGATGTATTCAACTCGAGCACTGCTGCACAGCCTCCAACATCACTAATGAATGACGCCAAGAACCAGGATTCGAAAGCTTTCGATTTTATCTCGGTAAGTTGGGTTTTTTTTTTTTTTGCTTAATTTTACTACAAACAACGATAGATGCTCAGCTTTTAGCACGTAATCTTTGTTGAGGTTCTGCTAATGCTTCACTCCTGTAATAATATGGTTGTTAAAACATATCATCTTCACATTTTCAGGATCATTTAGCTGCAGCTCGTGACTCAAAGCGTGTCAATTAGGGCGTTAATTCGAAGGTCTTCCAATTTTTAATCAGCTATTTGCTCTGTTGAATCAATCCCATGAGTGTTGTGATTTTGATGATGAAGTGTGGTGGATTTTTGTATCTCTCATGGGTGCAAGTTTATTCTTGAAGTGTTTATGCTGGAAAAATTTTCTTCAATTTTCAATTTAACCAAAAGCGCTGAGAAATTTAAGACGATTTCAATTTGACAGTAACTGAATCGAGCAGATTTCGCGGATTTAATAATCCAACGGCTATGATGGTTGAAATTCGAATATTAAAAAGAAAAACTGAAGCGTTGCAACTCCCCCTTCTCTCACTCATTAACCCGCTTCCTCTCTCTATTCAATAATCTTACTTTCACCATTTCTTCTCTATCGTTCAATCGTTGCGTTGACACACACACACACACACACCAACACACAGTAAGAATCGAAGAACAACAAGGAGCAGAGAAGTGAAGATCGTCGATTCATCATTTACAGAAAATAATATATCAAGGTTTAGTTCAAAACCTGTTTTATATTATATTAATATCGGACTTGAATGGGTGTGTGCATTTATATATTCTCTTCATATACGATCTTGCGTGGCTTTTTCTTGAATAGATTAATTGGACTCGAATTTATTTGCATTTCTTCCAGGGCTGATAATCCAAGCAATTGCGAATCAAGATGAATGATCTCATGACAAAATCTTTCCAAAGCTACGTAGAACTGAAGAAGCAGGCGAAGTTGGATCTTCTTGACCAAGAAAAAGATTTGGAAGAAGCAGGAAAACTCAGCCTTGCAGATGAAGAAAACCTCGCCCATTTCTTCCAACAAGTAGAAACAATCAAGAACGACATGAAAGCCATCACAGATCTCTTACACGATCTCGAAAACCTAAACGAAGAAATCAAATCCACTTACAGCGGGAAACTCCTCCGCGGGCTCCGAGACCGAATGGATTCGGACATGGTTTCCGTTCTCAACAAGGCGAAAACCGTCAGATTGAGGCTCGAAGCCCTAGAAAGATCCAACGCATCGAACCGGAGATTATCCCCCACTTGCACAGAAGGAAGTGCAATCGATCGAACTAGGGTTTCCACCACCAACGGGTTGAGAATCAAGCTCAAGGAGATCATGAACGGATTCCAATCCCTGAGGGAGAAGATCATGTATGATTACAAAGAAGGGCTGAGGAGGAGGTACTTCAACGCAACCGGAGAAAACCCTAGTGAGGATGTGATTGAAAAAATTGTTTCGGGTCGCGGGAGGGTCGAAGTATTTAAAAAGGGGGTCAATTTCGAATCGAAATCGGAGAACGAAGATAGGCACGAGGCGGTGATGGATGTATGGAGGAGCTTGAACAATCTTCATCAGGTTTTTCTCGACATGGCGGTGATGGTGGATGCTCAAGGGGAACAGATCGATGATATCGAAAGAAACGTGGCCACCGCGGGGAGCTTTATAAGCGGGGGAACGAATAGCCTTTACTACGCGAAGAAGATGAAGAAGGACGGTAAGAATTGGAAGTGCTATGTGTTGGCTGTCGGAGTAGTGATACTGCTTGTTTGCTTCATTGCAATGTGGACTAATTGAGGAAGAAAAGTGAAGAAAGCTCCACACTTTGAATTTTTTTTTCTTTTCCTCTGATGTGTGAGTATTGTTATGATAAGATGTTATTAATGTGTTTGTTAATTCTATAATAAAACAAGTGCTTTTGGGAGACATATTCAAATGTTATTACATCTATATGTTTTTTTTTTTAGATGAGCCATGATTTTCAAATGAATGTTACATTTTGGGATGATATAAAACGGTATCTTATAATAGCCTATTTATATTTATACGAATAATAAGCTGTAATTCATTTAGACAAAAAAATTTGAAAGACCTAATTATTTCCTATTCTCGTCTGTCTATATGGGGGAATATTAATGTTTGGCTCCAAGCAAACTCCGCCAATGCTAACACACTCAAAAACACCAATAACCTTCGAAAAAATGGCCAGAAAAACAATAAATAGGAAAAAGCGAGAAAACCCTCCACGTGTCAACATCGCAGCACACCTCGTACACATGGACCCGCCACGTATCACCCAAACTGCAGATATATATCTTCTTCAACTCCCCCTCGCACAGATCTGTCAATGATTATCATCTAAAATAACAAATATTACACGGCGTTGCGATAAGATGGCAATGATGAGTTTGAGAAAGGCGGCTCTGCTCGCAGTGTGCTTAGCCTCGGTGGTGGTTCTGGGCCGGAGTTGGGCGGAGGAAGCCGCCGAGGGAGCTAACACGAGAGCCCACGAGGCGGCGGATTCGGCCTCTGAGACAATGGAAAACGCCAGAAGAAACGCCGATTCTTGGGCAGATTGGGCGGTCAACAAGTTCTCCGAGTAACTTCTTCTATGCTTTTCTATTTCTTTGTAATATATATTTTCACATCGTATTTTATTAACCGACAAATGTCAACTGCTAATGTTCAGAGGATTGCGATGGGATTCAGCCGACACAAAAGATACAGCACAGAGCGTTCTTGAGAGAACAAAGAGCGCTGCTTCAAAGTCCACAGACACAATCAATTCTGCGGCATTTGGTAATAATGCCTCCTCCATTTATATAGCAGCACCTGAAGAATTAAATTGAACTCATATGGTAAATCTATTTCTCGTGCACAGAGACATCGAAATATGCTTCGGAGAAGGCGAATGAGGTGGCAGATACAACGTCAGAAAAACTAGGCAACGCTAAGAATTACGCTTCAGAGAAAGCCAGTGAAGCTGCAAAAATGGCTTCTGATGCAGCCTCTACTGCAAGAGAATCTGGAAATGAAAAGGCAAGCAATGCCTACGAATCTGCTGCTGAACACGCAGGCAAGTTCGTAAACCGGGCTTCAGATTTCGCAGGTGAGGCCAAAGACAGTGTAAAAGAGAGAACCCATGATGCTTACACTTATGGCTCGGACAAGGCTGGAGATATTTCAAGGGAGGCTAAGGACAAAGCTTATGATGGCTACAAAGATGCTTCCTACAAAGCTGGTAAGACCATGGAGAAGGCATCAGATATGTATGGTGATGCTAAAGAATGGGCCAAAGATAAAGTAACCGATGCTTATGTGCAGAGGCACGAGGCCATGGAAACTGCAGACTCAGTTAAAGAGAAAGCTGGTGAAACGATAAAGATGGCCACTGATAAAGCTAAGGATGTGAAGGGCTGGTCAGAGGATGCAGTGTTTCGGGGTGGTGACAGAGCTTACGAGTCGTACGAGGATGCAAAGACTAGGGTTCGTGATGCTTATGATTCGGCTAAGGATTCCATGTCCGAAAATGCTAAGGAAAGGTATGAAGCTGCTAAGGAGAAGGCTTCGCAAGCTACGGGTGATTTGGGGTCACGCATGAGGCAAGGCACAGCCGAGCTATGAAATGTTTCATGAGTCCCTTAGTTATAATATCAATAGCATATGAATAAAGAAGTTGTGCAAGTATTGTCTTAGATGTGAGAGCTCTATAGGTGAAAGTATATTCACCCACAAGACCTCACACTGTATTACTGAATCTATATGCTCAATTAATTCTCTGCTGAAAAAAAAAAATAATCTTTAGAGTCACAACTAGTAAGCTTCATCAGGGAATGACGGTTTCTAACTATCACAACATGAACTAAATCTAGAGAACCCCTTTCTTGAGCTAAAAAATTTGCCATTAATATGCAACCCGAAAGAAAGAGAACTCTTCGTACCAGGAATCCGAGGAAGATCTCTCTGTTCGAGTTTTATCCTATCCATCGAGTGTCTTGATCAAAGATGATAATGAAGACAACTCGCCTAGCTCACTGATTCCAGATACAAGTCCTACAAATGGAATTACCATATGTTAATGACATATCTATATGGAAATAAAAAGACGAGACTTCCCAAGATCGTAAAGTTAACACCTAATAAGTAACAGGAATGTGCTGACATGCATTAAGAATCAATTGCATAAGATCACCAACTGATATGATGCTAGAGGTTGAATCATTACTAGATAGAAAATATGGATGATCTAAAGCATATCCATGTGATGGCATCAGAAGTGTAAATTTCTCAACCTACAAATGAATCGTTCAAGAAAAACGATTAATCGGCTCATGAAACTGCAAATGATGCATTTGTTGCAGATTTCCTCGTCGCCAACCTCAACCGGATTTTTGGGGTTCACCGGAGAGCTTACGGATTTTCTGGGGTCGCATTGGGATTTTGGCAGGGTTGGTAGAGTTTGAAGAGATGTCTTCGTTCGTTGGCGTTTGATTGGTTGTGATCAGAGGATGTGGGGATTTAGGGTTTTGGATCGGAGACTCGATTTTCGGTTTCGGCGTCTGGTGGTGGTGGTGAGCTGGGAAGAAGATGCCGGTGGTCTCACTCTCACTCACGTTGGTCGAGGGAGAATAAGGTAAAATCGTAAATTATCCATATAAAAAAAAACATAAAAACCTTTTTAGAAGATGAAATATAGCGCGACAAATGTCAAGTCTTTATTGGCAAATTAGGTGTAATAGAATTTTCCGACATTACGCATTGCATGGTCTCCCTCAGCTTCCTCGTTTCACCACCACCATCTCCTCCGTTTTTCACGCCACATTTTTTTCCCCTTACGCATAACATTTATCTTCCAATTGAATTTTTATCATTGGATATCCTTTCCGCTGGAGAAAAAGGAAAAAAAAACATTTTTCCGCTTTATAATACGAATATGAGCAACACAGATGCCACCTCAGCATCAACGGCCATGGCGGCAGAGGACGGGCTCCGCAAGCCGTTGCTCCACACCGGGAGTTGGTATCGAATGGCCGGAATATCGCGGTCGTCGAGCATATTTGGCTCGGCCCAGATGGTGCGCGAGTCCATCTCCGTCATTTTGTGCGTCCTCATCGTCGCACTCGGCCCCATCCAATTTGGGTTCACCGTGAGAGCTCAATTCTCTTTCCCTTATGTTCTTCATTGTGTGTGCCTGTGTGTGAATGGATGGAAATTGAATCAAGTCGTGAATATTTTTTTCCACATAGTTTATGTTTTCTGTATATCTTGGTTGATTTAAGTTGAATTGTGTCAGTGTGGATACTCGAATCCTACACAGGCCGACATCATCAAAGATTTAAACCTGACCATTTCCGAGGTATCCAATTGATGGTTATATAGATTTTTCAGTGACCCATATTCCTTTTATTTGGGTTCTAAAGTCTCCTCCTTTTTTGTGGGAAGTTCTCAATATTTGGTTCCTTGGCAAATGTTGGAGCAATGGTGGGGGCCATATCGAGTGGGCGGATTTCGGAACATATGGGAAGGAAAGGGGTACGATGGTTTATTGATGTTATGTTGATCTTGTAATAACTTTTGCCTCCATTTCTGAAGTTCTTCTAACTGGGTTGTTCTTATGATAATCTTTAAATACAGTCCCTTATGATTGCTTCGGTTCCCAATATAATTGGCTGGCTGGCTATCTCATTTGCAAAAGTGAGTTGTCACTTCTCTAAATTAACACTTCAAGTGTCTCTTCATTAAACTCATGTTGTCATGATTTTTCACTAAACGTTGGAACTTTGTGACTTCTGCTTAGGATTCTTCCTTCTTGTTCATGGGGAGGTTGTTGGCAGGGTTCGGAGTCGGCATAATTTCTTACACGGTAACTTAAAGTGGCCTATGTTAAAAGATATCACTCGAGAGTAAAGTAAACTGATTCATATTACTACATAGGTGCCGGTGTACATAGCAGAGATAGCACCTCAAAACCTGAGAGGAACCCTTGGATCAGTGAATCAGGTGAAATATACTATTACTATCTTCAATATTAAACCATTAAATTCAGTTGGTAATCCAATTATCCCGATGGTTCTTTTGCAGCTTGCGGTAACAATCGGAATAATGCTGGTTTATCTGTTGGGGGGATTTGTACCATGGAGGGTACTCGCAGTTCTTGGTGAATCATCGTTCCCTGCCCTGATGTCAACTTATGTATTGAAAACAGACATTTGTTGTTTTGATATTTATTTGCAGGAATCTTGCCATGCACAATCTTGATACCTGGTCTGTTTTTTATCCCAGAATCACCTCGTTGGTTGGTACGTGATAACACGGAGATTTCAATCCTTCTTTTATGTATAAATATAATGGCTTTTCTCATTCGACTTTGAAACGTCAAGGCTAAAATGGGCTTATTCGAGGACTTTGAAACTTCCCTGCAAGTTTTAAGAGGATTTGATACGGACATTTCGATTGAAGTAAACGAGATTAAGGTTTATTACTGACCCTGCTATTCTTACAAGTTAATTGTCTAAACAGCATTGTGAGTTTGGATGTTATATATACCTCATGTGTTGATATTTATATGTTCTCTTTCAGACCAGTGTGGCTTCATCGAGCAAACGAACTGCAATTCGGTTCTCAGAGCTAAAAAGAAGAAGATATTGGTATCCACTGATGGTAATGCTACTTTCTCTAAAGCTGAAGTTTTTTATTACCATACTTACTCACATGATTTATTACATCAAATTTCCTGTTTATCCTCAGGTGGGAATTGGATTACTCATGCTCCAACAACTAAGTGGCATCAACGGCGTTCTTTTCTACTCGAGCAGCATATTCCATTCTGCAGGTAATGAAGGCTCCAATTTCTTGCCCATGAAACAGATCCTCTTTATATGATGATGTGTCTGTGTCTGAATTTTGATAGGCATTTCATCTGGAAAAGGAGCAACATTTGCAATTGGAGCCGTTCAGGTAAACCAGCACGATTCTTGTACATGTATTCATATGTAATAAAAAAGTTGGTTTCTAATCTAATCATATCTTTAATGTCTTTAAAGGTCGTTGTTACTGGAATTGCAGCAACTCTGGTGGACAATGCCGGTCGAAGAGTTCTCCTTATTGTGGGTCCCATTGATCCTCTTCGAATAAATCGATCTAATCGTCTGTTTTTCGAATGTAGCAAAGAAAGATCTAATCTTGTGAGTCTTTTCTCAGGTTTCCTCTTCAATAATGACCATCAGCAGCCTCCTCGTAGCAGCATCTTTCTACTTAAAGGTCTATAGCTATATTATATTTTCTTAAAAACACTTTCTTTTTGAGTCTTTTGATTTCTCTCTTAGTACGAGCGAAACATTTTTAATAGGACATCTTACCTGAGAATACTCATTCTACTCTGGCAATGTTGTCACTTTCTGGGCTTATGGTATGTATTATTGCACTCGTTACCCGCTAAGTAGTTATGCTCTTCGTTAATGTTAACTGATCGATTTTTTTTCTTTCTTTTTTCTTTTTCTTTTTGCAGGTTTTGGTGATTGGTTTTTCCGTTGGACTCGGAGCTATACCGTGGGTTATAATGTCTGAGGTACGAGGAAATGAAGTAATAATGCTTTCAAGATCAAATTTGATATGTTTTTTTTTTCTTCTTTTTTTTCTGTGTTCAGATTCTGCCTGTAAGCATAAAGAGCCTTGCGGGTAGTGTTGCAACTTTAGCCAATTGGTTGTCAGCGTCACTCGTCACCATTACTGCCAATCTGCTCTTCACTTGGAGTACAGCAGGTTCTTTCATCTCTCTCTCTCTCTCTCTCTCTCTCTCTATGTGATGCCATTCATCAAAATTTCGACAGGGACTTTCGTGATTTATGCATTCGCATCGGCGTTTACGATAGCATTCGTGGCCTTATGCGTACCGGAAACAAAAGGAAAGACACTTGAAGAGATCCAAAACTCATTCAGAAGACCATAAATCATCCGACAAGCAAAGAAAGGCGGCGCATCATTTTCCGCCTTAATGTGCAACTGTTCACCGTTATCATGCGACTGCAGAGGTGAAAGTGTACATTGTAATTTGTAACCCCACCCGGAATAATCAATTGATTATCTTTTGTTAAAAAAAAAAAAAGGAAACCCGGTAAAAAATTTGTACACGTACTAGGTCCAAATATTCATAGTACTTCTCAAATCGATACATATCTTCACAATTATTCAAGATTATCATCGATTCATTTTAACAATGATCGTGTCTCGTTCTCTTATAATTTTATTGCATGGGACGATTATTCAAAATTCAAGATAAAAAAACTTCAAAATAATTTATACAACGATGATTTACCAGTAAAGATACCCACCCAAATGACCTCATCAAAACAAGTCGAGAAAGGCCGATCCTAAATAATAAGGATATGTATTACCTTCACAGTTCACAAAGGCAATATCTCCATAAATAAAACAAAGGATGTCTCAAGATCACAGATGAAAAGAACATTGAAAACACACAAAACATCATCAAATAGTTGGGAAAATTCCAACAAACAAAAGGGTAACATAACAACCTCAAACATGTAAATAATAACCTTAGTAGTCGCGTGAACGAGACCTGTCCGAACGCCGATACTCCCTGTCTTGTGCCTCCGATGGGCCACGTTCGTAACCGTAGTTATCCTCATCCATCTGATCATAGCGATCGCGGTCAGCTTCCTCGTAGCGATCATCGTACTGCCCATGGCCACCATGGCCCTCATAGTAGTCATCATAGTGGCTGCTGCCATGCCCTTGATGATCAGCCTCCTTCAGCCCACGCACATCTCCTTCTTCTTCAACGCCACCGTAACCCTCCCTCTCGTGCTTCGAGTCATAATCATAGCCACCTCTGTCTCGAGATCTCCCACGGTCACGGTCTTCATTATCTCTCTCCCTGTCTCTCTTTCTATCTCCACGGTCACGGTCTCTCTCCCGGTCACGGTCTCTGCCTCGTTCGCGGTCGCGGGTTCGATCTCTGTCGCGGTCTCGGCTGCGGTCCTTATCGCGGTCCCGGTCTCTGTTCCTCTCGCGGTCTCTGTGGTGCCTATCGTCTCTGTGGTCACGGTCACGGTCCTTGGGTGGTTGTCTATCGTGGGACAGCTCGCGGGATTTCTCCCGTTCTCTGTCCTTGTCTCGATCCCTGTCGCGGTCCCGTGTCCTTTCGCGGGATTTTTCCCTGTCCATGAAGCATCAAAAGGTGTTAGACAAAACGGTTTAGCTTCACGAGATGCAGAAAAACCATCACATATAACTAACAAGATGGGCCTGTAAGGTTTTTTTATCTCAACGAATCGTTCGAGAGTAAGACATGCAATAATATAACAAAACACCAGTAACAAGATTTAGTATCTAATCCACCAACTGATATTATCAACTAGTTCAGTAGTAAACTAGAACTATAGTGAGCAAAATTCTGGGTGCATGACCTGTCCCGTTCCTCCCTTGGCTCTGCAGAGCGTGATATTCCTCCAGATTGTACTTGCTCTCTGAGATGTAAAAGGGAAAGAAACATTTAAGTCATATTTTAAACTGCCAATTTCATGGACCTGAATAGTGAGAGAAAAAAGGCTGCTTACCAAAAAGAAAGACTACAGTTCTGATCCAACATTGATGCAGACAAATGTAGTTACAAAAAACTGGAATAAATTGTTGAATAAAAAGTGCAGTTCAAAAAGAGGAACAGAAGTTCCTCTAAGCAAAATGACAAGGAGTTTTACAGAGTACTTCTAACTATCTGTTTCTACTAGCATTAGTGAGATTTTTCCTTGAGTTTTCATCAGAAATCATCTATAGTTTACTCATTTATGAGATACGGGCAACAATTTGCATTTCAGTGTAATTACCTTCCCACTTGCCTCAAGCTGCCATCTTCAGGACCAATACGAGTAGTTCCAAGTCCCCCACCAAGCCTGCGGGGCCGCCAGTTTGGAACAGTTCTACCACGTTCAACATCCACGAGCACCCTCCTGTTATCAATCTTTTTCCCATCTGCCTGTTTGTATGCAGCTGCAGCATACATATATACCAACAGTAAGGATAAAACAAGGACTTGAAAAGAAAAAAAGAATGAAGAAAATAGGAAATGGAAAAACCTTTCATATCTCGGGTATGTATGTATTCAATAAAGGCATAACCTCTGGGCTTGTTAGTTTCTTTATCTGTGACCAAGCGGACCTGAAAACAAAAAAAAAATAACTTCAAGATATCCGAAAGTACGTGTGAGTCACTCTAGTGCAATAAGAAATTTCTACACTCAACTTGGTTCCAAAATCCGTACTAACCAATAAAAAAGAACATAAAGGGCATGGCAGACAAGGCATTACACCTAATTAGCAGTGCACGCCTTTCAAACATACAGCTCCCAGTCGAGGTGCATCACCATCATTGCAGCCTTAAAATGGCGGCCACTAACCAGAGACATTTCTTATTCTTTTTAAAATTTGAAATTAAAGACTACAAGCAACATTTAATACCAGGGGATCCTCAGAATTGCTGTAGCATTTTGATAGCCTTCCAATCCAAAAGTAGACTTTAGTAACAGGAAGGCATTTTGTATGGGAAAATTAAAGAAGGAATAGAGAGATGCAAGTACTCCCTATGCATTTTACCCAAAGCAGGAAAAAGAGTAGATCTCTCCAGGTAGCTCGAAATAATGTCCATAAGGCACTAATCTCTTCTCTTGGCAAATTCAATGTTTTACCTTTGACTGAATGAAGCGGACTTACTTTTGGCTTTGAATGAACATCAGGGAAACATAAATGGAAGAAAAGCGATTGCTCCAACAACAAAGCTGACACTTACTCATATACACTATGAGGCACCCTAGAAACTTACCATCTAATCTGAAGTCGAAAACAACCTAATCATTACTTGTTTGACCAAACTATACCTGGAGATACTTCCAATCCCGAATTTCTCACCGAGGACAATCAAGTTAACGGATGCTTTCAATTTTAACATACGAGCATCAAGTAGAAAGATCCAAACAATTAATGGTCAAGATGGTAGGATGATAGAATTAGACAGAACAGTAACAAAATATTAAAATTAGGGTGGCACGAAAAAACTATAATCAGTGTACAGAAACATATCTATCATAGACTTTTAGGGAATTCAGGGGTGCGTATCGAGTATAACCTTCAATACTATCAAGATTGACAACTATTTTCATGCAGTGATCTTAATCGGGAGAAGTGGGGGAAAGCAAAGAGCAAACACACTGGAAAGGCTTACCAAACCCGAAAGCTAACGACCTGGGCACCATATATTTGGTGCCCAGAAATACCTACCCGTTTGATAGGCCCATAGGCCTCAAACTCCCTTTTGATTCTGCTCTCAGTTGTCTCATAGTTCTGCAGAATAAGAAACAAATTCCCAATGAGCTATTGCGAATTGAGTTACAGTTCATTGAAAATTGAAAATCCATTGACTCACAAGCCTAGCAACGAACAATGTCTTGTATGGATCTCCAGATACATTTGGGTCATTATTTGGATCATCTGCAGGTAAGAGCACAAAACAATTAGAGAAACTACCATTACTGATAGAATTTCATGCAGTAGAATCAGGCATATATAATTTTGTGAATGATGTTTTCCACATAACACTAACAGCAAATGAAGCATAACTTCAATCAAATTAGCAGAAGATCAACACCAACAGGCAAGGATTAGGAAAGATATAAACAGAGAAAAACAACGACTTACATTTCTCAAGCTCTTCTGCTGCTTTTTTGGCACCTTCCTCCAGACGTATTTGGTGAATCCTAGTTCTTCTTTCAGCCTGTACACATAATAGTATCAATGTTTACTAGAACAAAATGTCGTAGAAGGCTACTGACATATCTTTACAATCTCTGGTAGACAGAAATTAAATGATGCCCATTTCAAGGGGAGGTTAACATGAGAATATGGTGTGATGCAATGTTCTATTGGGTACATGTTTACCAGAAAACACCCACCATAACAATGAGATATACTTCCCAGGAATTAAAGTGGAATATTCAGGCTTACCGTGCTTTCTATTCTACATCAAATCTTATGACTAATTAGACAAAAATATTTTATTCATTAACAGAAAAAAATAGTGATAAAAAATAAAGGAAAATATAACTTACCGGAGTCTCACTCTTTGTTACAGGGAGTGCATATTCAGGGTCACTAGGCTCTGCAAAATTAGTAACAAACTGCGCCATACCTGTGCATAAGAATATGTTAGGCATCCGACAGATACAATTAGCATTCAAAACTTGTGTAAATTTAAAGAATTCATCTCAAACAAACCAATACAAAGACCTGTATATGGCAGGCACTTCCTCTTTTCAGGAGGTGGCTTGTATTCCAGAGGTGGACGTGGTTCGAACAACTTCAATAGATTAGCAGTTAAACCAGTTGGATGACTCTGCCCAATCTGCACAACAATAAGAGAAAACCAAAATATGTAACGTGAGCGAATGACATGAAACAAATATGAGACACAGCACATAGCATATCACACATTTTTTATAAGTTGTATAAACTGAAACACTCGGAAGGTAACATACCAAGTTCTAGCAGCCATATTACAACATCTTGGGAATTATCAAGGACACAATCACAAATTGAATAACGAAAAACACAAATCTAAACAGAGGCCAAGGAATCAACATCAAGCTAAGACAAGCGGCACCATATTTCCTCATTCATACGATTCAAACCCCAACAATAGTAACAACACGAAATAGGGATAACATATGAAACATCGTGCGAAAACACTCAATTGACAAAGAATGGTGCCAAGGAAAACACACAAAACACATATGATAGAAGGAAAAAAACAAAAACAAAAACAGCAACAGCGATTGACGAAACAGTAGAAACGAAATCCTGCGAAAATCTTACCAATTTGAGTTGCATCACATTCGCGCGGTTCTGTGTCTTGGGCCGCGCCTGAACCGCGGCGTTTGGGTTGCGCATCATGGCGTCTCCATAGTCCCCCATCGTGCTCCGATCAAAAATGGAACGGGCGATTGAGATACTAGGGTTTTGTACGAGGGAGCGAATGGGGGAGCTGTCTTAGTTATTTATACTCGTACCGAACCGGACTAACCTTAGTATTTTATGCATTGGTCCAATATATAAATATATAGAATATTGTTTGAGTTGTATTATTATTTTTAAGTATAGATATATAAAACATTAATTTGTGAAAAATAATTATACTAAATAAAAGAGCAAAATGATAAATTAAAATTAGAATAAATAAATAAAAAGGTCAAATTAGAATTGAGATACCAAAGTTTAGTTTTTATCCCGTGATTATAAATAGTATATAGATAATTGGATTTATTTTAACTAAATATGTGATTTATTTGATGGATCTTTGTTATGTGTATATTATATAAATATATTAAAAAGATTAATTCCTCAAACTCTGAATTCCTTACTTCGTCGATCTATATAAACTTATGATTCTTAAAGCACTGAAAATATATAAATTTTGAAAAAGTTACAACAGCTTGAAGGTATATAAATATAAAGAAAACATTTTTAGCTGATAAGAGAGGAGGGGATGTATGCTGAGTGTGCTTTGCATCTTCGTCCAAATATAAATCATAGCCGTCCGTTTGTGGCGACCACTTTTGGTGCTTGTCCGCAAGAAATTCACATCGGATTATTACTCTCCTCGCGCGATCGAAAAGCGTTGTAGCGACTTTGGTCCACATGACCTGCAAACACCCCGAAATTGTCATCTCGTGTGTTGTGCTGCTAGCTAAGGCCAACACGTCAAAAGCTATTTAGCGCACAACAAGGAACTAAAACGACGACGGATCGTGGTTTGAGAGCCACACGAGCATTACCACCTGGTTTGGCTTACAAAACCCAGCCAAACTGAAAAAATAAAAGAAAATACCAAAATCAAAAGCAATATATATATATATATAATAATCCATCTAACACAACCCCCAACCAGGGTTAACACAGAGACACTAGGAGAGGAGCAGTAAGAAGAAAAAGAACCCGCCTTCAAAGTTCAACTGTCGTTTAAAATCAACAAAGCAACGGGATTGTTCAGCACCATCATCGTCTTATCAATCAAACCAAAGCAGCGGGAAACTAACTCTAACTTAACAACCACTTTTTGAAACCTTTCATCATTCTTGAAGACATTTTTCCCTCCAAATACAGCAGCAGCAAACAGCCATGACTGGTGTTATTAAGACTTGGTGAACTGCACCATGTCCTCATCATCATCTTCATCACCATCACCATCGTCATCACTAGCATCATCATCATCATCATCATCATCGTCACTGCTGCTATCTTCATCATCATCATTGCTATCATCTTCCTCCTGTCTCTTCCTCTTGTGAGAAGATGAAGAAGGTGCCAACTCTTGGACCTCACCATCTAAATCATCATCATCATCCTCTTCTTCTTCCACATCTTCACTGACTCCAACATCATCTTCTTCTTCTACTTCCACTCGGGCCACTGGTTGAACCAGATATCCATTGCCATTGTCATCATCCTGATTACAACACCAAGACAAAATTATAGCTTTGACCAGTAACAGAGCAACTAGCTAAACCCTAGCAGTTCCTAAATCCACATCATCATCTGAATGCAACCCATAAAAGCTGATGAATCAAGAATATACTGCAAGTCAAAAACTTTTCTAACTGTCAATGCCCACTCAAATTCAAACCTTAAAAGCATTTTCATGAAACTAGATGACTGCACATAACTCCATTTAAGCCATCTTCTAGTAGAGATCTTCAGGAACATAAAAGAGGGAAAACTAGATGTTTAAAAAACCAACCAATAAGAACATGACCTATCGTTTCATCTTAACTGAAAACCAATTTGAAATGATGCAAACTCATAAAAGAATCTTCTTTAAAATGCTGAAAGTTAGAAATAATATAAAGTTAGCGACTTGAAATTCATTTCTCTGGTGGCCAAAACCCACCTCAGCAGTTTTCTAAAAGCAAGCGAGACTTCAAAACAATAAGGTTTAAGATTTACAGACTTTCTCAAGTATTGCTTCCTAAACAAAAACATCATGGAATTGCTATTAAAAGCCATTTGAAAAATCTCAAAGAGCTCATTTTCAGAGTCTTCATTTTTACGTAATCACATGGATGCAAAACATTTTGAGTTCTCAAGTCCAATATCCCTACACATATTAACGATTTGGGATAAAACAACAGATCATTCACCAACACCAGGCCTTCAAGCTGATTAATGACACCTCAATCTGAAAATATGCCTTTGCACATCAAGCACAAAAGATAATTTAGGAACTCTAAGAGATTAAAATGAGAACTTGAATATTAAAGACTATCAAACACAAAATTCGGAACATAAAACCAGCATCATTCAGGCACTAATAAAATCATTCCATTGTCAAACAAAACTCAAAACTCATCCACCACAGAAAATATTAATAGATCCCATAATTACCTCATCGTCATCATCATCATCCTCCTCAACAGCCTGCTCCTCCTCACCTGTCTCACCACCATCATCCTCCTCCTCATCGTCTCCTTGCTCGTGCCCATCAATCTCACCATCTGTGTTCCTCAAGCTTCTCCTCATATAATCAGGCCCACCAAAGTCTCTCTCATCATTATCTACACCCTCCTTGTCCTCCTCGTCGTCTTCTTCCTCATCATACTCCACACCATCTTCATCATCCTCGCTGTCATCATCTATTTCATGCACCTCCACCACATCCTCGTCCTCACCATCATCATCCTCGAAAACTTCCTCTCCAGAATCATCTCCTTCTTCACCTTCAACATCATCTCCGTGTTCCTCCACATGAAATCCATTTGTTCTACACTGTTGGTTGTTTGATTCACCATTTACAAGGTTTCTGGAACCAGGCATCTCCATTTCTTCCTCATCTGCATCGCTCTCTTCATCCTCATCAACATCAACAACATCTTCATTTACACCACGACTACTACTTCCATTATTTATCCGGCGTAAATTGACATTATGATCCTCACCGTCAATTTCTCCACTTCCAGGGTCATCATCAAATTCTTCTTCCTCATCCTCCTCCTCATCATCCCCTTCCTCTTCTTCGTCATCTGATTCAGGCCTCTCATTACCTTCACCATCGATTTTATCCAAATACTTCAACGACCCAATCAATCCAAAAACCCTAGATCGATAGTCCTTCACCCGCGTCACAGGGCACTCATAAAGATCCAGCGAGACCAGCCTCAGCTCTGACAAAGGTCTCAAATCTTCAACCTCGGAGAAACGATTATTTGACAAATCGAGGTCTCTCAGCGATTCTAAACCCGACTCGACGAGATTTTCCAGGCCACCGGAGATACGATTATCCGAGAGAATGAGTTTCTGCAAGTTGCGCAACCGAGGGAAACGTTCCAGAGAAGAGGCTCCGATGTTCGCGATTGAGAGGTGTTGGAGGTTATGAAACTTCTCGAAAATCGACGGCGGCGGCAAGCGGCCGTGAATACATTTAACGGCGCCGTCGAGGGTTAGTTTTCGGACCAGAGATACGTCTGTTTGTCCGTCCAACGCCGCCTCTACGGCTCTCTCCCAGATCTCATCCATTAACCTTAACAAAAATATCGGTTTATCTCTCGTTTTCTACAAACCAAGCATGTGATCAAGGGTTGATGTTCTAAGAGAAACTGTAGGATTTTTATTTTATTTTTTAATTTTTTTTCAGCTTAAACAAGTGTTTGTTAGGCCTCTCTCTGTATTTGCGAAAATGGTGATATATAGATGGGAGAGTCGATTCTGAGTTGGATGAGTTAAGCTAACCCTGGTTTAGGAGGAGAGAGAGAGGAAAAACTCTGAGTATGTCAGCCGTTGGATTTGGGAGATGCGGATTAATGACGTGTGATAAATTCGACGGCAGAGATTTCACGACGGTGTGTTTGTTTCGAAGATATTCGAGCGGAAGTAAAAACAAAAAATATATAGAAAAAGTCACGCGCTCGTCAAGTCTAATACGTCGCCTTGGTTGGTGAATATGAAGGTGCAATTTCCTAAAAAAAAGAAATATCTTCAGAATTACAAATAGGCCCCTAATTTCCCCTTAATTACATTATGCATTATTGCCAGCTGGTTCTAGTTGTTGTTTGTAGTAAATTGAAGTCCAGCCGTTTCCAGGCCTTGTAAATTATTAATGGGATACGAATAAAGTAATTTCTTTACTCTCTAATTATCTAATTAGCAGACTTGATAGCATACCACCGGCCTTTCAATTTCTATAATTTCAAAATTATTTTTTTTTAAAACGTACAATCTGTGGAAGATTTAAATATTATATGGAAAAATAGAAAAAAGAAAAAAAAAATCAACTTATGAAGGTTAGAACCAGGGGTTACTGGCTTTACTGCCAATTTCATATGTAGTTTTATATTTCTAAGTTTACTCCTCTATTTTTATCAAATTACCATTTACCTTAATTTCAAGTTATTATAAGAAATCAATTTTTTGATGTACTTATAATAGAATATATTTAAATTTAAATTACAATTTCTATTAAATATTTTAATTAAAAATCAACTAATGTTATATGCAATTATATATTAGAGCACACCTGACAAAAAAAATATAAGTATTAATAGGGTTTTCACAATATATTTTCATTTTTTCTTCATGAATATATCAAGAAAAAAGAGAAAACAAACTTTCAAAAGTTTCCACAAGAGAAAACGTTGAAGTGCTCATCCCATAATAAAATACACGAACAACTACTTTTCAAGTTCACTAACACTTCTCATTCAGGTCCTGCTGCACTCTTCCTTCTTCAACCACACTATTCCCCACCTTCACCTGCTGCCCGAATCGAACCGAGGGCAACGGAGCCTGACCCACCGCCGCCGACGGGCCAAAAGGCCACCCACTCGAACCCTTCCCCGAGCCCGCAGCAAACCGACCCCGTCCCAACGAGCCCGAATCTCCCCCCACCGCCACCGCATCTCCATCGATATCCATACCCTGAGAGCCCTCGTGATTCGTCACGTTCACACTAGACGTAAACAAAGCAACCTGAGACTTCCAAAACGAAGGTGGCTGACTATAACTCTTGGGGAGATGGTCCTTGCCGTCACCGCGAGGAGGGAGGTTAAAAACGTCCCTGCTCGGTTTCAGCTCGATGCCCTTGTCCCTCTCGGGACAAGCTGCTTCGGTTGGATCGTTCTTGTAAGAAGACGATGAAGAGGAGCGGTTCGAGGAGACGGTGGCGGTGGGAAACGCCTTCTCTGGGGGGACTACGGGGTGGTAATTCGAGGGGAGGAGATCGTCCCAGTTTTCGAGAAGCTCCTTGTAGACTTTTCTTAGGGTTACTTCGGTTAAGCCCGTGACCTTGCAGATCTCTGCTTGTGTCTTGCGTTTGTCTTCTAATTGGCAGGCTAAGTAGATCGCGGCTGCCGATATGCTTATGGGGTTCCTTCGCGTGCAGAAGCATTTGTTCACCACTACGTCACCAATGTGCGTTGCAAGTTCCTGAGATTACATCATAAAGCAAATTTGTGGTACAAAAAGTATGATATTAAGCAGGGTTTTTTTTTGTTCTGTAAAAGAGAAGGATCTTCGTAAACGGAGACATGAGCTTTACCTGAGCAGATTTGTTGAGCTGGAGAAGATTACAGAATCTTGGCATGTGAACGGATATCGAATTGCTGTTCATGGGCTGAGTTAATTGCAGAGCTTCTCCAAGGATCTTCATGTACTTCCCAATCTCCTTTTGAGGTAAATTCGAAGCAGCTGATATCTCCTGTAATTGCACAAGAAATTATTAACCAAGTCACAAAATTTGGTTGTCTCTATGTTGGTTGGTCTTAGTATGTCAAAGTCATACATAGCTAACGCGTCACCACTCTACTAACAAGATCATCACATTAAAGATCGAGAGACTTGACGTTCTAAAACTGATGGTACTTAAAAAATGGTTACCTTAAGAATCGCATCAATAACGCAATAATAAATTATTGAATTACGCGCTACAACTAGACATGTATTCATGAACGAACAATCCCAAGATCAGTATAAATACTTACTTAGGATACAAAACATTTTAAGAACTTCTCATGTTCCTTTCTATCAAGCAAGTCTGCTCAAGATCAATTCGCACCCTTAAAAGTCTAATATATATATACATCGAAACCCTCGTTTTAAAAACGTAGTAACCTCAATGATTGTGCATTGGAATGGAGACATATTAAGACCTTAAACTGGGCATGATTTGAAGGCATTGATGTACCAATCGAGCAAAAGAATCGCATCAATAACGCAATGATAAATTATTGAATATCACGCTAAAACTAGAAGTATAAACAATCTCAAGCTCAACAATTACTTGCTTAGGATACAAAACATTGCAAGAAATCTCTATTTTCCCTTCTATCACTCATGTCTGCTAGGTGATCGTGAAAATTCTCTCCCTCAAAAGTCTAAGATGTATACGTCCAAACCCTTGTTTTAGAACGTAGTAACCTAAACTGATTGTGCATTGGATATGCCAAGACCCTATTAACTGGGCACGATTTGAAGGCATTGATGTACCAATCGAGCAAGAGAGAGTTGATTTGATAAAAATTTGAGCCCTAATGCAATGGAAAGTTTAAATTCCCCAAATTTTTTCACTAAATCTCAGGATCATAGTCTCGAAACAACACAATTTGCAACACAACAGACATCAAAGCAGCACCGAAAATCCCAATTCCACAGGCAAACAAACACAAAAATTATTACCTGCAAAGTCCTTGGCTCCGCAGCCTCCCTGATCGCCCGCAACAAAGCTGCAGTGGCAAGCGCCTCAACACTCCTATTCCTCAGGCACGTCGCCGTCGAGCAATCCCTAAAAAGCTGAAACGCGTGCTCGGCGATATCACTCTCTATCCCCAGTATCGACGCCACATCGATTATCTGCAGATACGCCCTCAAATTATCCACCACCACACCAGCACCGTTGCCCGCAGCACCACCGGACGTAGTCGTTTCGAGAACCCTCTCTAGCTCGGCCAAGTGGCCGGCGATGGACACCGTTGACCGGGCGACGACTGGATACTGCTCCAGAGACCACGTCGAGAAGGCCGTTACGAATCCCGTAGGATGAAAAGGGTCTTCTTCGTTGTCGGTGGTGTCGGTGGCGGCGTATTTTGGGAGGTCGGAGGTGACGAGTGGTAGCGAGGTCTCGCTGGCGCGGAGGTGGAAGAGGGGGTGGGGGAGGGTGAGATGCTCCGATATCACACGGCCGCACGCAGTGCACTCCGTGATGTTCCGTCCACCAGCTGTGGTGGCGGACCGGCCGTGTGGGGAGGAGCAATAGGGACAAGGCATGGTTTTTGACTTGGAGTAGTACAGTTGCTGCCTGTTAGGTTAATTTACTATTATTTTTTTGGGCTTAGATAAGACCATCTTATATACAAATGCAAAATTTGGAGCGGAGCCCCCAAAATTCATTAAATTATAAAATGATTTCAATGGAATGTTATGGGATGAATGATATATAATACTTTTTTTCTCCTAATGGTATTAATGTAATATTAAAAAAATTTCGATGAAATAAATAAATAGGCAAGATTATCATTGTCAACATTTCTCAAGTCTCTCACCACTTCAGCTTCTTCACAGTTCTTACACACATAAGAGGGCAGGTCTTCTCCTCGTCAACTGCAGTCTCAAGAATTCATACAGCCTTAAATATCACAGCCAAGGCTGCAATATCACTACCATTCATATGAAATTGGCTACCAGCATCAAAACAGAGTTCAATTTTCTCAGTAAGCAACCTTATAACAAGCAAAAAAGTTATCATTCCAAACAAATTACGCACTAGCCTTCTCTGTCTCACTAGGTTCAACCCCTTTCGGGTCCTCACCTACACCACAGCTCACCTTATCTCCCGCGGGAATCAAGCCAAGCTCACCCGCGAGCTTTCCCCAAGCTTTCAGCAGCTCAGGTGGAAAATTCTTATTCATCGTCCTAACCAAACCTTTGGCATCGTCCAAACGACCATCTTTGACAAGCCCTTCCACTAAATACTTCAAAGTCCCAAAATCCGGAATCTTCCGGTCCTTCACACTCCTCTTGAAAACCTTGTACCCCGTGGCGTATCGTCCCTTCTTGCAGAGATGAAACACCATTGTCCTAAATGTTGCTGCATTTGGCTTGCATCCCTTCATCTTCAGCAACTCATCATACACACCCTTTGCATCATCCAACATCCCATTCTCACAGTAACACGAAATCAGATAGTTATATGTAATGGTGTCGGGTTCGATCTCAACAGCCCTCATTTCGTCTATCAAAGCCTTAAGATCATCGACATCACCGCGTTGAATGTGCCCGATTCTCACATTATAGGACCCCACATCGGGTTTTAAGCCTTTCACGTTAACCATCTTATCCCAGAATTTCTCAGCCTCGTCCACCTTCCCATTCTTGTACAGCGAATGCAAAACAGTGGTAAATGACACTGCGTTGATGGTGACACTTCCTCGGTCTAATACACTCTCCAACTTCAGGATTGCTAGTTCGGTTTTGCCCATTTCGCAGAGTGCCTTGGCAAGCACTGCGTATGAATATTGGTCGGGCGTGAAGCCATACTTTGCGGGCAATTCGTCGAACAGGTTGCATACCTCGTCGTATATTCTGCACCTGACGAGAGCGTTGACAAGCGCGTTGAACGAGAGAGAGGTCCTCGGGGTGTTGAACTGCGTCATCTGCTGGTACGTATCGTACGCATTCTGGTACATTCCAGCTTGACCGTAGGATCTGATGATGGACGACACGAAGGGCTCACTGGTGACTCTGTCGGAGGATTTGAGGGACTCGAGGAGGGATTTCACGTCATCGAAGCGCTTGGATTTCACCAGACGGCGTACTGTTAGTTCCTGGGCGTAATTGGTGGAGGATGCCGACGAGGATGTAGGATCGGCGGAGGAGGTGAAGGCGGTGTACACCTTGAGAACTTCGTCGGGATCGTACGTCTTTTGGAGCTTGTATTTAGTGCTTGAAATGGTGGTGGCGGTGGTGGATAGGCAGCGGACGTGGTGGAGGCGGCGGAGGGCAATAGACGTGGCGGACATCTTTGTCGTTAGGGCTTTCGGAGGGTTTCGATTAAAAAGAAAAATAAAATTTCCAACTAAAATTTATTGCTTGTAAATCAAATGCAGTCGTTCAGTGGGTGATATGGGGGCGGCAGGGAAAATAAAAAAGTAAGAATATAATTATGTCCCTTATTATTTTATATATATAAATATATAATATACATAAAATAAAATAAGGTTATATTTTACATGGAGAGAACGGTGACGTGTCACCGAAAAACACTTGTCGTCGTAGCTATCCACTCACCACTTTTCGCCATTAGGAATCTATAAACGTGTCAAATGTACCTTAATAACCCCTACCCAAATATCTTCACGGTTAATTTCCCAAGCTATTACTATTTTATTTATTCAATATGATAATAACACAGAAATACATCATTTTGCTGTAATTAATTTGCTCTGGAGTTATAAATAAGTACACAAGTGTAAATATTTTTGTGGAAATCTTTCGTCCCTGTCCGAGTTGGACTTGCCTCGTTACACCTCACTCGTTCTCTCAGACCAGGTCAGTACTCTTCTCTCTATGTAAATCTATATATATACATCATGTTTTTTGCCTCCTTAATTTTGAAAGCAGTTTCTTTACCTCAAGTACAGGAGAAAGTGATTTTCTTTTAATCGTTGGTTTATTGAAATTGGTTTGAGGATTTAATTGCAAATCTCTGGATCTTATCCTATGGGTTTTGAAATTGTGTCGGTGGTTGTGAATTTGGTACCTGAATCGTTGGGTTGTTTCGTGTTCGGAAGTTTTCTGAGCTTTTTCTTAAGCTCCTTTTTCGTGGTAGGATTTTTGTTTGCGTAAACGCATTTATTGGATTTGCCCTTCACAGTAATTAGTTTAATTAGCTTCTGACTGTTGTGGAATCAGTTTCCTTGCTAGGTAAGAGATAGGATAGCTTTCTCTTTATTTTGTGGAATTTTCTGAGATTTTCAGTAGTAAGAGAGAGTTGAGATCTGTTTACATTCGAGCGAAAACGCAACTGTCTGAAATGGTTAACCCTTTATGCCTTTGTGCGTGTCTCCTTATGGATGATTTTATGGTTGTTGTGATCCCATAACTCCACTCATACTTTCTTGCATATTTATCCTAAGATGCATCTCTTACAAGCCTTCTTTGGCTACGTTAATCTCGCAGGTAGTAACCTTCTTTACAAGTCAAAATATTTTAAGAGCAGGCTATTGTTCTGCAATTTTTCTGTCCTGATGGGGACCGGTGAAGAGGGAACGCCAAAGCCTTCCAAACCTGCAACTTCAACACCGGTATGTACTGTTCGGTTATTACTAAATCAACAAACTCGTATTTATTCTTAAGCCGTGTCTTGTTATTTGAGCTACCCAAAAGCTAGCTTTTTCCACTCTTTGGCTGAATTTTCAGGAAGTGCCTACTGCGTCTACCACGCCTGCACCTGTATATCCCAATTGGCCAAACTCCATGCAGGTTTGTATGTTTTAATCTTCTATTTATGCCCTTGTGGAAGTGTATGATTGTTCTTTTCATGTTTCCACCATCAAATTTATATCTTCTTAATATATCTTTTTGATTTTTCTCAGGCGTTTTATGGACCTGGAGGAACTCCACCTTTCTTTGCCTCATCTGTTGCTTCACCTACTCCACATCCCTTCATGTGGGGAAGTCAGGTAATTTACTTCAATTAAACACAATGATTTTACTTATAGTTTTACCTCGATTCGTGTTGGATCACTGTAAGCTTCCTTGATTATCATTACAGCATCCTATGATGCCGCCTTATGGAACCCCAGTTCCCTACCCAGCTATGTATCCTCCTGGAGTCTATGCTCATCCTAATATGGCAATGGTAAATTGTAATATTTTGACTACTTTGGTTGTCTTAACGGTTGAGATCACTCATAAATGAATACTCAAAATGTCCTGCTTGTTTTATGTTCAGGGTCAAGGAATGGTACATGGAAATGCAGAATCAGAAGGAAAATCCGGTGAGGGAAAAGATCGTGCACCGAGCAAGAAAACTAAGGGGGCCTCGGGAAATCATGTCTCGAATGGAAACAAGATTGGAGACGTTGGAAAAGCAGCATCAGGATCTGGAAATGATGTTGGCACTCAAAGGTAATTTATTTCGGAAAAAATAAATGACAATATTCCCAAGAAAAAATAAATAGTTCTTGATTTATTCTTTCGTAATATGATCGTAGAATGTGAATGTTTTTGCTAATGAACAGCGCTGATAGTGGCAGTGAAGGTTCATCTGATGATAGTGCTGATAATAATCAGGTATTGACTTTTTTTCTTGCCTGATCTGTATTTGATTGAGGTACATACATGCAAATATATAATGAATACAATCTTAGGACTATTCCGGGACCAAAAAGGGAACTTTTGAGCAAATGCTTGTTGATGGTAACTATTTCTTCTCTCTGGCTTTTTATTTGTCATTCAAAGTGCATCTATAATATTATCTGGTAGATCCTCAATTGATAATAATTATCTCTTCCAATAAAAAAAAAAAAAAAAAAAAACAGGGGCAAACACGCAGAACACGTTGCCTGGAAATCCCGTGGTTACAATACCAGCAACTAATCTGAATATCGGAATGGACTTGTGGAACGCACAGCCCTCTTCTGGTTCTTCAGCGATGAATTTACGTCCAAATCCACCTGGAATTTCGCAGGCTGTGGCACCTTCTGGAATTTTGAGTGATCAGTGGGTTCAAGTATGCTCTATATATGAAGGATCAAGAAATATTATATATTAATAATACTGAGTTAGTGACAGAAATTTTACATTTTCAGGACGAACGCGAACTAAAGAGACAGAAGAGGAAACAGTCGAACCGCGAGTCTGCTCGGAGATCAAGATTGCGTAAACAGGTCATTTACAGAGATATTAGACCAATCCATTATTGTTTATATGGATTATTTATTCAACAATCATGGCTTGTCTTTCTCTTACGTTTAACCTCGTGTATCTTCGTAGGCTGAGTGCGAAGAGTTACAACACAAGGTGGATGCTTTGAGCAATGAAAACAGAAGCCTCAGGGAAGAACTTCAGAAGCTCTCCGAGGAATGTGAGAAGCTTACGTCTGAAAACGAATCCATAAAGGTGCTTTTACTCTTCATGAAAATTCTTATAAGTAGTGTGTTTATACATTTCATTGCATGAAATCAAAATCTCTCTGCCTGCTTGCTTAGCAGGAAGAATTGACGAGGTTGTGCGGCCCAGAGGCTGCTTCGAAATAGAGAAAGGGAACTACTAATCCACAGAAGTCAAACTTCGTGGAGAATAAGGTTTACTGTTAGTATCATGTTTAGTAAGTCTTAGGGGGTAATATGTATGTGACTCTTAAATCTGTTTAGTTGAAGTGTTTGTTTATGTCAAATTGTAGCTCGAAATCTCCGTTAGTCTTACCAGAAGATGTTAAGGATCCCTCGCTGTACTAAGATTTTATGATTGTTTACACTGACATTTTTCTCAATGATTTACACTATGTTTGATACGTGGAATTTGTGGGTGAAAAATACAAAGGAAAACAATGTTAGTGTATTAGAGTAAAATAACAACGTTATTGTTGTATCAAGCAAAAAGTGTGTCGAAGGAAAACAATGTATCAAGTAATAATACGTATTAATACATTTCTTTTTTCTTTTTCACATCGAATTCTTCGTACAAAACCCATCTTGCACATTGGGCCCAAATAGACGAAGGCTCAAAAATAACAAATAGGCCCAACAAGTAATCGGGCCCATTTATGCATGAAGCAGAGCACCTGTCCTCTCCTCTTGGGATTACCACGTGTGCATGCAAAAGCCACGTTGCCTTTCCTCGTCTCCTCCCATCTGTGCCAAACAAGACAAACACACAATCAAGTAGTACTCATCTTTATACGCCGCTGAAGGCATTTATTACCAAACGCAGAGGACCAAGTGAATTACATGCGACAACAATGTCCAATAAAATCTCCTTCATCTTTCTCTTATTTGCGTTCTCGCAAATTACAACTTCAGTCCCTGCAATTGCTGCTGCGAATGCAAAGGCTGAGGCAGAAGGAGAAAATCCTTGGTCTTATGGAGGCGGTGCTGTGGTGAAGAGAGAGCAGAGAAGGACGCTCGTGTCCACCGAGTATGGACACATCTCAGCCGTCCGCGTCACCGACAGCATCAACGGCTCGTATCTTCTCCACTTCTTCACCTTGGAGCCTAATTCCCTGCTTCTCCCAGTTGTTTTGCATGCAGACATGGTCTTCTACGTTCATACAGGTAATTAAACTAGGTGGAAAACAATGCTTTTTCTCATCATTCCACGTTAAAAAATTGTGCGTGTTATAAATATTAGGGAGTGGAAATTTGAGCTGGACCGAAGAAGATGAGTTGAGGAGTACCGATTTGAGGCCCGGAGATTCCTACCGGCTTCAACAGGGAAGTGTCTTCTTCTTACGAAACAACTTGTCAGAAACTGATCAGTATCAGTATGATCAAAGACGAGAGCTTAGGCTCCATGCAATCTTCACCAATGAGGACTCATGGGTAATATTCATTTCCTCTTACTCTAAATGACATCTAAGAAGCCGATGAGACCTTGGTCTAGTGGTCTGTTCTAGTGGTCAAAGAGGAGGCCTTACATTCTTGTGGTTAAGGAGGACGTGCCATCGAATCCCCCTTTCATAATTCTCACAATTCTTTGAGTAGTCCCATTGATCTAATGGGCCCATGACTATCGTTGTCAATGGGTTTTGGACATATTCATCATGTCTCGAGGATTAGTCCCACCTCTGGAATGTGTGGCGCAATTAAGCCACCGTCGGGTCTATGTGGTGCAAAAAGCCCACACCAATACTTAGAAGTGAGGATACGTCGGGACAGTTAAAAAAAAAAGAATGACATCCAAAGAACAGAAAAATAATTACTTAATTTTGCTCCATTGACACAAATCTTATGACGTAGGCACCAGTGAAGCTACCTTACTCCGACCTCAGGGGGACGGTTCTTGGCTTTGGCAGGCAAGTTCTGCAGGCAGCTTTTAAGGTACATTATATCTTACTAAATTTTCTTACAGTTGTCATAAAATTTATCTCTTGAGTTGTAAAAAGCCATTCATGTCCTGTTCAGGTTCAAGAGGAAGTTATAGACGAAATAATGAGGGGAGCAATGCAACCGGCTATTACACGCGGAGTGCAGCTTCAGGAATCAAAGGGAGGAGGAAGAGGATCATCATCGAGCTGGGAAATCGAGACTTCGTTTGTTAGAGGGCTTCTTCTGAGGAAGAAGAACACGAACTGCGAGATCTTCGAATCGAACAAGAAGAAGAAGAAGAAGAAGGAGGGTTCTTCGAAACTGTACAACCTCTTCGAAGAGGACAAGGACTTCGAGAGCTGCAATGGGTGGAGCACGACGGTCACGAGGAAGAAGCTTTCTGCATTGAAGGGCTCAAACGTCGGCCTCTTCATGGTGAACCTCGCAGTGGTACGCTACGCAAGCCCCAGATAATAATAATAATACAAAATCGTGTAATAACTTAGTAACCGAAAGATCGAGGTACTCAACTCACTTATGTCTGCAGGGTTCAATGATGGGACCCCACTGGAACCCAGTGGCTAGTGAAGTCTCAGTAGTCTTACAGGGCCGCGGGATGATTCGCGTGGTGTGTTCGAGCATTTATGACGAAAAGGAGTGTAATAACGTGAGTTTCGAGGTTGAAGAAGGCGACGTGTTCGCAGTGCCGAGGTTCCACGCGGTGGCTCAGATGTCTTTCAACAACGAAACCCTCGTCTTCATGGGGTTCAGCACGAGCTCGAGCAAGAGAAATTATCCGCAGTTCTTGGCTGGAAAGGAGTCGGTGCTGAGGGCAGTGGAGAAGGATGTGTTGGCTGCGTCCTTTGGTGCCGCGAACACGACGGCGATAGATCAGCTTTTGGCTTCGGAGGAAGACGGCACCATCGTTGGCTGCGTGTCGTGTGCGGAGGAGGAGCTGAGGATGATGGAGGAAGAGAGAGGCGGAGAGGGACAATGGCAAAGGGAACAAGAAGCAGCACCAGCGGAAAGAGAAGAGAGACGAAGGCAGAAGGAACAGCAAGAAGGTGAAGGAGGTAGGGAGAAAGGCGAAATCATCTTATTGCACGCGAACGAAGAATGAGACCGTTTTCTTGTTAGAAAAATTGCACTGTGGGCTGTGTGTGTGTGTGTTTGATGTTCCGTAATAAAATCTGAAACGATGTTTCTTTCTGTAATTAACAATCAATAATGAGCTCTTAATCTCCTGGGCTTAGTGGGCCGATTGCATGGGCGATAGGCCCAATGCGTAAAAAGTAATGAGCTATCCTAGCTCTTATCTTTTACATTTCAACTATCTATTAAAATCTCAAAATACACTTAAAATATAAAAAATGTTAAAATAATAGTGTACATAGAGTAAAATGTTACAGCTAGCGATCGATTAAAACCAAATCGGAAATCACTAAATTATTTGATTTAATAAATGCTAAAATATCTTTTTTCCAAATATGTGAAACATGTATAGTATAGTTGGATTGGAAGGTCAACGGCACTGCATAGTAGAAATACACAGAAAGCGCGTTTTCGTTCTGCTAAATCGCTGGGTACTGTATAAGTGTATATAGCAAGTCGCTTGCCGTCTTCCGTTCAATTTCCAAATCTGCACTCATCTCCTTCAGCTCAGTAGACGTAGGACTATGGCGGAAGAAACGCTATCATCTCTCAGGTTTCTCATGCGCTCTCACTCGCCTCCACTTGACGCTTTAGTGGTTCCTTCCGAAGATTATCATCAGGTCTGCCGCTGTTTATATCTGTATAATTCAATAGATTTTATCGGTGATGCTCTGGAGCGACTGTTCTTTATAATTTGGTATTTATCTGTAATTTTTATATATGTTGAATGTTCAATTTCAAATCTGTAATTTTTTGCTGTTTGTGCGATTAAATTGGCAGAGCGAGTACGTTTCTGCAAGGGATAAACGTCGGGAATTCGTGTCTGGATTTACAGGAAGCGCTGGTTTGTTTCCATAATTGTAATCGTTGAAGTGCTTTTTTGTTTACTTGATTCATTTTTTTACCTTGTCTCATTTAATATGTTCCTGCTCTGTGGCGAATTTGTACTGGATTTAATTTTTTTGTCTCATCTAATCTGTCTGTATTTTATAGCGAATGAGCTGATATTTCTCGTAGATGTGTTCGCTGCGAATGATCGGCTTATTTTTTAACGTGTTTTTATATGGTTATTTGATTTGCTGTAGGATTGGCTCTGATAACGGCAAATGAGGCATTATTGTGGACAGATGGACGATACTTTTTGCAGGCAGAGAAGCAACTTAGTGACAAGTGGAAGCTCATGCGTATTGCAGAAGATCCCAATGTCGATACATGGATAGCTGATGTGAGTTGACTTTCTTTATGATGTGTCGGCATAACATTTCTTTTCTGATTTTCGTTGTTCTTTACTATCTTGTTGATGAGTACGATGTCGGCGTTCCCCAATGACCGCTTCAAATAATTAACTATCAATTTTCTAAGCTAATACATCATATCATAACTATCTGCTTGATTTCAAGTTTCTAATAGCAATTGGAACTCTTGACATGTTAGAATCTACCTAGCGAGGCTGCTATTGGTGTTGACCCGTGGTGCATATCGGTGGACACTGCACAAAAATGGGAGAATGTTTTTGCAAGGAAGCAACAGAAGCTAATTCAGACAGTTCAAAACTTGGTAGATGAAGTGTGGACCGGTAGACCTCCACCGGAAATCAATCCTGTTGTTGTGCATCCTATTGAATTTGCTGGTTGTTCCGTTCAAGATAAGCTGAAGGATTTGAGGGAGAAGATTTCTATGGTGGAAAGCTGCCATGCTATTATCATCACTGCATTAGATGAGGCAAATTGAATATGCATAACCCATATATATATTCATATTTGCTTATTTGTAATCTTTTATAACTCGGGTTATATTCATTTCAGGTCGCATGGTTGTATAACATCCGTGGGAGTGATGTCTCCTACAACCCCGTTGTTCATGCATTTGCTATTGTAACATCTTCTTCTGCTTTCCTTTATGTGGACAATAAGAAGCTGTCTCCTGAGGTTAGATTTCTCATAATTGTATACACTTTCTCTGTGTTGATCGCATGACCTCAAATTCTTATTATCTTCAGGTTAGCTCTTATTTGGAGAAAAACGGCATTGAAGTTCGGGACTATAGTGTCGTGGGTTCAGATGTAGTCTTACTTGCATCAAACGAACTGAATCCTTCCAATAAATCTAAAGAAGCTGCACATGATGAGTTGGACAACCTTGGTACAGCATCCAGTGGCAGTTCCATGGAAGAAAGTTGTGATGGCCTTATATGGGTTGACCCTAGCTCATGTTGCTTCGCATTGTACGCAAAATTGAGTCCGAATAATGTTTTCCTGCTGTCTTCACCTTTGGCACTTTCAAAAGCATTAAAGGTAGTAAATATATACTCTCTTCTCCAATGTCAGTTACTGAATGGTGATGTTTTCCTGCTATACAGAATGATGATATTATTTTCACTGTATGTATGAATTTTTCATGGCTCTCACTCCACTGTCAGTCATTTATGATGGAAAACACGTGTTAGTCATTTATTCATGCTCTTTGAGTCCATCTTCCTTCTTACCTGCGCTTCCCGGTTTGCTTAATAGAACCCCGTGGAGATTGAAGGATTGAAGAATGCACACATCAGAGATGGGGCAGCGGTTGTGCAATTTCTTGTTTGGCTCGACAAGCAGGTAAAATAGGTACGACCTTGTACAATTACAACTTCCTGATGGATACAACTAATGATTGCACTTTTCTCGATCTATAGATGCAGGAAGTATATGGGGCCTCTGGCTACTTCGTGGATAGGGAGATCACAAAGAAAGATGTACAGTAAGTATTTCGTTGTTACTACACTACCGTGTTTCAACATTAAACTTGTTTTTAGGATGCATTATGAGATCTGCTTGATTTATGCCGGTTTTGGTACTCAGGCAAACTGAGAAATTGACTGAAATATCCGTGAGCGATGAGTTGGAGGGCTTCCGTGCATCTAAAGAGGTATGTGCCCAGATTCTTTCTTATAAAGGAAGATGATGGATTTGCTATACCTTTCTTCCCACTTATTAGGATTATTCTTGGGGGTTTTATTTGGCTCTTATGTTTGCATTTGCTTAACAGCATTTTAGAGGGTTGAGCTTCCCAACTATCTCATCGGTAGGCCCAAATGGTGCAATCATACATTATTCACCGGAGCCAGAAACATGTGCCGAACTCAGCCCAAATTCCATGTACCTGTTTGATTCAGGGGCTCAGGTGTTGATCTATTTTTTCTGTTTCTCAATATCCTATTTGCTACTCTTTTTTTCTCGTTTTTAATTTCTCGTGTTGATGTATCTATTTTGTCTCTCTGAAGTATCTAGATGGAACAACCGACATCACTCGGACTGTTCATTTTGGAAAACCTACATCACATGAGAAAGCATGTTACACTGCAGTAAGTGGTGGTCTCTTGCCTGCTCTATTCCGTGTTAGAGTGACGTAAGAATCTCATATATTGTGTATAATCATAGGTTCTTAAAGGGCACATAGCATTGGGCAATGCTCGATTTCCAAATGGAACAACTGGTAAAAAGGCTTATCTTTATCTTCATTAATTTTGTCATTTCATTTTCCGAACACATTCTTTGCCATTTTAGAATAGTATTTGTGAAATAAATTAGAACTCTAACATCCCGAGATTTCTATTTTCCCAGGTCACGTCGTTGATATTCTCGCACGACTTCCATTGTGGAAAGATGGACTCGACTACAGGCATGGTACCGGCCACGGGATTGGCTCCTACCTAAATGTTCATGAAGGTAATTACTTCAGACAGATTTTGCGTTATCCTCACTTAGCTGTTGTTCATCGTATTGTAGTGATGTAAAAAATCAATAATTTACCAACAGTCCCGAGAAAAACAAGAATCATTCAGGTAACAATACCTTAATCACTAACCACAGTACTCTTTTTTATATTTGTATCCTTCCACAGGGCCTCATCAAATAAGTTTCAGGCCCGCTGCTCGGAACGTGGCATTACAATCCTCAATGGCTGTGACTGATGGTGAATCACATCAGAAGCAATTTTAATATCTTTACATACAAAAAAAAAAAAGAAAAATAAACCCCTTTGTAACTTTACACTGAAGATTTCAGTTCCATTTTGCAGAACCTGGTTATTATGAAGATGGGAACTTTGGCATAAGGCTGGAGAACGTGCTCATCGTTAAAGATGCAGACACAAAGTTCAATTTCGGGGACAAGGGCTATTTAACTTTCGAACATATAACATGGGTAAATATTTTTTACTCTACTATGTGCATCTATGATAAATATGCTGACAAGTGATGTTTTTTTTCTAATCACTGAAGGCACCGTACCAAAAGAAACTGATCGATCTGAGCCTCCTCGTGCCCGAGGAGATCGAATGGCTGAACACTTACCATGGGAAGTGCAGAGATATCTTAGCACCGCATTTGAGTTCTTTCGAGATGGATTGGCTGAAGAAAGCTACCGAGCCCATCAGTTCTTGAGCACCATAATCTTCTTACAAAGATTTCCATGTCTGGTTTTTATTTGTTACTTCAACTTATTACATTGTTCTTCTGCCTTGCTGATTAAGTATAACTATCGACTTGTCTGGTTTGCTTTGCCATATCACCTATTTCATTCCTTGCATTATGATGCTTGATCACATCTGAAATTAAAATTGTGAATTATATATGATATTAAGTTTCATATCGCCCAAAGAAATGGAATGTTTGGATTCTCGCCGTTATTTATATATATAGAATTAAAAGAAATTAAATATTGGTATCATAGAATTTTCGTCATAAATAAATAGATCTATTCTAATAAACTTCAACACGATTGGTCTACGTATCGCAAATTTGAAAAAATTTGAAGTGGAGTGTGGCGGTAGTTCGGAAAGAGATTCGTTGCAAATTCACGTTTGACTATTATGCCCCTGGATCTTGATTTTGTTTTAACTCGTTTTAATTACTGTCTGAGACCTGCAATGGTATTCATCGCTTTGCTAGGGCCACTCCACAAAAAGAAGAATACATTGCATTGCATAAAAACTCCTTTGAATTAGCGATATATTGCCAGAGATTTATCTTCCTGTTTTCTCCTAATTTCAAAGCTGGATCAATCCGCCGTTGTTTCGTGGTTTGGCTCTCTTTCTTCGCTCGTCTGAAGATCTGTCGTTTACCAGCTGATTTGATTTGGGTTCTTCAACATTCCGGCTCATTTCCCCCCTCGTTTTTAAGTGTTTGAGGTAAGATCTTTTCTTGACTGTTTGTTCGATTTTATATTTTTGTACATATGGGTATGGCTTTACGAGCTACTTGACATTCAAGAACCCGTTTACTGCTAGCTTGTATGATTCTTGTCGAAAGATTCGTTTCCCGTTTACGAGTGGACCATCTTTCATTGCTGCTTTTATCTGTCCCCTGTAAAAATCTGCTCTTTCTTGTTTTAATTCATAACTATTTCGCAATTGGGAAGCTAAACCCAAAACAAGACCTTGCGTGTTTTTTCAAACCATTAACGATTGGGCTCTGATCATTTGTATCTTTCTTTATAGAGGTCTAAAGAATGGGGAGAAGTCTCAGCCCAGTGGTGCGAAGGGAGTTAGAAAATCTTGATAAGGATGCTGACAGTAGAAAATCAGCTATGAAAGCTCTGAAATCATACGTGAAAGATTTGGATTCCAAGGCCATACCCATCTTTCTCGCTCAAGTCTCAGAAACCAAACAAATCGGTGTTTCATCTGGTGAACACACGATTTCTCTCTACGAGGTTCTTGCTAGAGTTCACGGGCCAAAAATAGTTTCTCAGATCGAAAACATCATGAGCACAGTTGTGAAGACCCTGTCCTCGAGTGGAGGAGCATTTGCTCTTCACCAGGCTTGTTCGAAAGTGGTTCTTGCTTTAGCAAGATACGCAATTAACCCAACAACCACCGAAGATAAGAAGAAATTCGTTATCTCCTCTCTGTGTCGCCCTCTCTCTGATTGTCTCTTGGGTAGCCAAGAAAATCTATCTTCTGGTGCAGCCCTTTGCTTACAAGCTCTCGTTGAGTGCGATAACTGGCGTTTTGCTTCAACAGAGATGTTGAACGAGGTTTGCCAAAGAGTTGCAGGGGCTTTGGAGAAGCATTCATCAGTAAATTCACACATGGCATTAGTCTCTAGCTTGGCTAAACATAACAGCACGATCGTTGAAGCCTATTCGCGGTTGCTGATAAGAACTGGACTGCAAATTCTTGATGCGGGTTTTGCAGAGGTAAATTCTCAAAAGCAGCTATCGGCTATACATATGGTGAGTTCTCTGATGAAATGTTTGGACCCGAAGAGTATATTATCTGAAATGGAGCTGGTGATGAAGGAAATGGAGAAGTGCCAATGTGATAGGATGCCTTTTGTCGCTGGAGCTGCTTATGAAACTCTGCAGCTTGCAAGGAAAATATATGCTGAGAATGGGCAAAAATTTGAGAAGAGTTCGAGTTCTTCTTCGGGCTTGAACATGAATGAAAGTAACGATATCTCTGATAGTAGCAATATTTTCCGCTATGGATACAAATCCCCTTTCCCTGCATCACCCGAATCACAAACTGTTGATTCTTTCGGTGGATACGATTATCTGCTTGAATCACCCAACACAAGGAGCTACTGTACTAAAGATACTGATTACAATTCTCGTAGTGTGAATAGGAAACTTTGGCAGAGATATGAGAATGGTGTAGATGTATCTCTCAAAGACGGCATATTCTCTGAAATAGCTCGAGGAAATGGGATCATTGGCTCTGAGCATAACGAGTTTACTAACAACAATGGAGATCATCTTGAAAATTTTGTGGGCTTTGACCACCATGGAAGCACCAGGAATGAAGAAGTGGCGAGGAGCTGCAATTCACCTAGTCCTCAGGTAAATTTAAAGATTCCCATATGTCTCACAATTTGTCTTCTTCTTCATGTAGTTATTGATCAATGCATTTTATCTTATCTCATTCTTTTGTGTGTGTTTAAAAGCGTACGAATTCCCGCATCAACATTGACGATGTGAAGATTTTTAGCACTCCAAGAAAGCTCATACACTCTCTCCAGGATCAAGATGGTGATAGCACAGGCGGCTTCTACGTGAGACCAAGGAGTTCAAGAATCAGCGGAAATGCAAGGGTGGCAGCAAATTTTGGTCAAAGTGATTCTTATCAAGATTTTCGTAAAGACAGAAACTTTTCTTATGGTGGTGGTGAACAATCTTTGCAAGTTCACTCAGAATCAGTTTCCTCCACAGATGATGTAGTAATGAAAGGGGAAAGTCAGCAGTTGTCTACCGATTCGGGCTCAGACACCAAATGTGAACTTCACAACAGCATCAGCACTCAAAAGCCTAAGCACCGCAATATCGGTTTCGGTATTCTAATTGTTCTTTTCGCAGTGATGATGTTGTGTTTCTTTGGAATTGGCTACCAGGGCGATCACTACAATAACAGCCCTGTCCCAACATAGACTTATGTTGTGTTCTTTGATCTCAACTTTTTGTATTATTTGAACTGATGTGTAAGAGGTTTACACTCCCTCTAGGAAAAACTTGTCTTTCTCAAATTTTACATTTTGATAATTTCAGCAAAAAAGTACGTCTTCTTAATTCCTTTTTTTTTTTCTTGCAAGACGCGTTTCCTTTTATTATTGTTTCAGCAAAAAGAACTTTGATTGCACAAAATTTATATGGTCAGCTTCCAAAAAAGATCATGACTTTTAAACTCCGCAATAAAAGCTAAGGTTTCTAGCCAATTAATAGGGGGTAATTCATACGACAGATTTGAATCTTTGGATAATTTTTGGATTATCACACGTGTAATTAAGCGTTTCGTACTATCTTTGAATATTATTCTGATCTTCTCCCTTGGATGGGTCGTTAAGTCAATGGGTAAAAGAACCACAACTTTGGATCAAGAGACGTTTCTGCTACCACTGTAGATCCGCTAACGGATAATCTCTCCCGGAATCTGGGTTCATCTTCTAATTGATTGATTCACGCGACTTTGGCCTTGGGACTTCGAGATTACGCGGGATTTCTTTTTTGTTTATTCGATCAAAAAACAATTACCTCGAAGAATGAGGTAGGATTACGAGGTTCTCTGCCTTATGTTGTCTTCCGATTCTTGGTGGAGTTCTACGTCGTCTCTGTTCCGTCTGGTTTTGTCTTTTGAATCTAACTTCGTTCTGTAGCATTTAATGTTTGATAAACAGGTCGACATGGTAGATTTCAGTTACTGTTTAGATTCCTTATTTCCCAGATTCTGCAGTTTCTTCGTTTTGCTTCCACTTCGATTAAACACGTTTATGTGCATCATACATCACATTCATTGCATACCTCACAACATGTCGCAGAACCCTAAAATTTTGGGGGATTTCGCTCTCCATAATCATCATAAACATGGCCGCGATAATGGAGAGAGCCGACGAAAATCTCCTCCCAGCGGTCTACAAAGAAGTCAGCGAAGCCTTCTCCGCAGGTCCATCGGATCTCGGATACCTCACCTTCATCAGAAACTTCGTTCAGGGCCTCGCCTCTCCACTTGCAGGCATATTAGCCCTAAACTACGACCGCCCCACAGTTCTTACAATAGGAATCCTATGTTGGGCTCTGTCCACAGCAGCCGTAGGCCTTAGCAGATACTTCTTACAAATCTCCTTCTGGAGGGCCATTAACGGATTCGGACTGGCGATAGTGATACCCGCGTTGCAGTCCTTTATAGCAGACAGCTATAAAGACAGCGTTAGAGGGGCGGGTTTCGGGTTCTTGAACCTCGTGGGGACCATCGGTGGCATCGGCGGTGGAGCCATTGCAACGGTCATGGCTGGTAATAACTTCTGGGGAATCCCGGGGTGGAGATTGGCTTTCCTGGTGATGGGGGGCTTGAGCTGTGTCATCGCGTTTCTCGTTTCTAAGTTCGTTGTAGACCCGAGGAGGATCGTTGAGGGCGATCAAGTTATTTACAATGGGAACAAGGTTTCTGAGAGGTAAATTGAGTGCTGGTAATTAATCTCTGTGACCGCGATTTTTCTTTTTGTGTCTGAATCTTTGGATCATTTTGTTTGCTGTGTCCATTTTTTTTTCAGGGAAGGCTTGATTGAGAAGAACAGAGGGAGCTCGGCGGCGACAGTATGGATCGAATCGTGGTCGGCGATGAAGTCCATCATGAAAGTGCAGACTTTTCAGTTCATTGTGTTGCAGGGCCTTGTTGGTTCTATTCCTTGGACAGCCATTGTCTTCATCACCTTCTGGTTAGAACTGATTGGTGAGTTTTAAATCTCTTTGAGTTCCATAACCTATTTGACCATTTGAGGATTCTATCTTCATCATAGAGAACTAACTTATTTGATGATAGAATGAGTAATCCGATCACTTAATCAACCGAACTTTCTATAGAAACGGATTAATTAGGTAAATAGCCTTGATGAAATCATGTTTTTTTTTAACAAAATAGCTCCAAGTGTGTAAAGACCATTATACCCTTAATAATTAGGCCCCAATGTAAACTCGAAACGGGTGTAGAATAGTAGTTGTACAGTCATTCATCTAAGTAATAGATCATGTTGTTCAATTTCTTACTACAACAATTTTTTGTCTTGTACGGGTGGGTTACGAGTTATATATAAGGGCTTCCCTGAGACCTTTTATATAGAACTGAATCTCTTCTTGTATATAGAGTCACGTACTATGTAAGTGGATCCCATATAGCGGGATGATGCCCATGTAAATTGATGAAAATTCCCATACATTTAAGACTTTTTTAAATCCCGATAGAAACACGATGTTGTGATTTTTGGATAATTTAGGGAGGTAGCCTTTTTTTTTTTTTTCTTTGTAGTCTCTAAATGTATAAAGACGAATTCCCTTATTAATTTCCCCTTATAAAGGCTAATTTTTCATATATCGTCCCTTTTTTTGTCGTCGCAGGGTTCGACCACAACGGCGCCGCCACGCTGGTGGGCCTCTTCGCCTTGGGATGCGCGTTGGGCTCCTTCCTCGGAGGCATAATCGCCGACAGAGCCTCCCAAAAATACCCCCACGCTGGCCGAATCATGTGCGCCCAATTCAGCTCCTTCATGGGCATACCCTTCTCCCTATTCCTCCTCCGCGCGATCCCTCAAGAGACCGCCAGCTACCGAACCTACGCGGCCACGCTCCTCCTGATGGGCCTCACGATTAGCTGGAACGCCACCGCCACCAACGGGCCCATGTTCGCCGAGGTGGTCCCCGCCAGGCACCGCACCATGATCTACGCCTTCGATAGGGCCTTCGAGGTCTCCTTCTCCTCCTTCGCGGCTCCGGTGGTCGGGATTCTCTCGGAGAAGATCTACGGCTACGATTCGAAGGGGGTGGACCCGGTCTCGGGATCCGCGAGGGAGGCCTTGGCGTTGTCGAAGGGGCTCCTCGCGATGATGGTGTTGCCCTTTGGCCTTTGCTGCTTGTTTTACACTCCCTTGTATTGGACGTTTAAGCACGATAGGGAGAGTGCTAGGTTCGCCGCCGCCGTCAAGGAGACGGAGATGCTTTGATTTTTAGTTTTGTGAGGTGAGAGGCCTTTTTATTTTTTATTGTATCATTACTGTTGATCATGTTTGTTTTTATTGGAGGAAATTTAGTTAGTTGATGGTTTCCGTTGTTTTCCACGAGAAAAAAAATATTGTTCATTTTATGTTGTTTTAGTGAAAAATATAGTGAGATCGAACAAAACAGTAGCTTTATCTTAAATTGAAAAATAAGAATGTAATGAGAAGTTTCACAGTTTACACTATTTTTCTTGTTTTTTTTTTCCCAAGGAATTTGTATTTACCCCTCTAATTTGTGGCTATTTTCAATGTCGCCCCAAAAGTTTGGTATCTTCCACTTCTTGGCCCCTCTAAGTGTGGTTTTTCAAAGGTAAGACGGGTCTTGCATAATATTTGACAATTGACCAATCCGTACCAGTCTTGGTTTGATAATATGGAACGTTTTTCTCTTCGAAAGAGTTTACCTTTGCATGTGTTTAATGTTTTTTTTTTGTTGTAAAAACAAGAATCTCCACTTCTTGTTCCGACCACTGCAAGTAATTAGGAGTTAGGACATTACATGTAAAATACAAACGATAATAATCATAATAAACAACCTTAGGGAAGCCCTTTATCGTGCAAATATACGAAAGACACGTTGTCAGCCATTCACCATTTAAATTACCCGTTATTTAGCCATAAAGGCCCATATTACACCATGTATTATTAAACAATACAACGTTATCTTATCTGCATTCAGCATTTAAAATTGTACCAATTATTATTAGCCATCATAATACACAATGCATTATTAAACAATCACGATTACCCGAAAGGTACCGGCCTTTTTAACAAAATAAATCGAAAAAAAAGATTAATTTTCAAAATAGGGCGTTTTTTGCACCTATTACTAAAATAGATCCATTTGCGGGCATTATCCGCGACGTCGCACCCATTTAGTCGCGATATTATATTTTCGCGAAAATGTGGGCCATGGTACGGGGCTGTTGTACTGGGCCAATAATTTTTTGGCCTAGTACGGAGCGTCGCGCCTAATAGGCGCGACGTCGGGGAAATATAGATCTTAGATCTATTTCCCCGACCCTCACTCTCTCCCTCACTCTCTCTCTAAAACCTAACCCTAACCCTCTCCGCCGCCTCCGTCCGCCGCTCCGCCGCCTTGTTCATCCCCGCAGCCCGACCGCCCGTCCGGCCCCCTCCCGCCCGACCTCTCTCTCTCTCTCTCTCACTCACTCTCTCTCTCTCAGTGTCTCTTCGCCACCGGCGCCGCCGCCTCCGTCCGCCGCTCAGCCCGCCGAGGCCACCACGCGCAGCTCGCCCGCCCGGCCGCCCGGCCGCCCTCTCTCTCTCTCTCTCTCTCGGTTTCTCTTTGCCACCGCCTTCGTCCGCCGTGTTCATCCCGCGCAGCCCGCCCGGCTGCCCTCTCTCTCTCTTTCTCTCTCTCTCTCTCTCTCTCTATCTATCTCTCTCTCTCCGCCGCGTCCACCACCCCGCCGCCCCGCTCCGCTGCCGTGTCCAACGCCGCCTCCGTCGCCGTCGTCGCCTCCATCGCCTCCGCCTCCGCCTCCGCCTCCGCCGTAGTCGCCGTCGCCACCGCCTCCGCCTCCGCCTCCGCCGTAGTCGCCGTCGCCACCGCCTCCGCCTCCGCCTCCGCCGTAGTCGCCGTCGCCACCGCCTCCGCCTCTCCGTACGTTTTATTAGGTATTTAGTTTGATTATAGTTAAATTGAGTTATTCGTTGTTTGGTTATAACATTAGACGGATTCGTATAGTCATTAGTCGGATCTGTATTGTTTGATTGGTTATAACATTTTTTTTGTTCGATTTAGGATGGACACGAACGAATTCTACGGCACGATCAATCGTTCGCTGTTGATTTTTCAGGATAGTCATCGTTGTAACGATGTGCTATCCAACACGGATGGTGCTATTGACACCCCGTTGACGGTGAAGGGGTTAGAAAACGTAGTATGGGGTAAAATTTCACGACCGGTGCAATTACACGGTTGTGTTTTGGAGAAGTTACATACTATGTCGCTGTATGGCGTCTATAGTTGTGGATCTCAGAAAATAGATTCACACTTGATTACCGCACTCGTCGAACGGTGGAGAAAGGAGACACACACGTTTCACCTACCTGTGGGAGAGGCGACTGTCACATTAGAGGACGTAGGGTTGCTGTGGGCACTCCCCGTGGACGGTATTTCCGTCAGCGGTGTGATCCCACGTAAGACGCAGGAGCAGTGGCTCGAATATTGCGAGGAGTTGACTGGGTACAGACCTCCCGAAGGAGCGTACCACGGGACCAAGTTGTCTCTCCGCAAGTTTGCGGTCTGGTTAGAAGAAAATCCAGTCGACGACATGACCGACGATCTAATTGTCGATCAACACGCGCGCGCCTACGCATTGCTGCTGTTCGGGTCGGTGATGTTTCCCGACTCCAGTGGAAGTCACACGTCGATGACCTACCTTACGCTGGTCGAGGACATCGACGAAGTCCATCATTACAGCTGGGGCAGCGCCGTGTTAGCATTCCTCTACAGAGAGCTCTGCACATCATGTCAGTCGAGGAAGATGAACATAGGTGGAGCTTTACGGTTGCTGCAGGTACGAAAGATAGTTTAATGAAACAACTTGTAAAGCGTAAACGATACTTATGTATATAAATAATTAAAATATAGGTTTGGGCATGAATGCGTATATTACAAGTCCAGCCCATTATCGCCCACCCTCGAGTGGTGATGCAGCCTATTGTAGTCGATGGCATTCAGTTACCCATTCCACCGCATGCGGCGAGGTAATTGCTCTTCTAATTATTCGAACTTTCAAATAAAAAATTTTCAGCCTAATGAATATTTATTCCTTTAGATGGAATGCATTGTTTGACCATACGACCTCCGCAAATTCAAATTTGCGTGCGATACGGGAGTCCATCGATAGTACGTCGATGGAACAATTTGTATGGACCCCGTACAACTATCACTATCCGGAGATTTTGGCGCTACCCCCGGAATGTCGTCCTCAGTCCTCTCGGTCGTCGTGCCCGCTGATATGTTACAACATCGTCGAGTGGCACTATCCAGATCGCGTGATGCGACAGTTCGGATTGATTCAGTCGGTGCCACAACCACCGGTATATCTTACTGTGGATCTCCACCGTTTTAGCACTCGGAATGTCCCCGAAAAAGATTGGAGATCGCAGCACGAACCGCACGAGGCGTATTGGAGTCAAAGGCACTCGAGGGTTGTGAATGGACTGGAGATAGGATCCGGACCGCAGTGCACCAGTGACTATTATGACTGGTACCGGTCCGTGACTCGTCGATATATCTCTCCGTCGTCTATTCACATGTCGCGAGGCTTTCAGATGGGAGATGGAGCATTCATCGACGTGATGGTTAGTTTATATATTAATTTTATTTATTATATTTAATTTCGATTTATTCGCGGAAAAATAATTTGACTATGCTAAATAACATGCACAGCATCTCGATGACGTGGAGACAAGACTACGTCGTCGTGAAGTGGACGGAGGATTAGACGATGTACATCGTATGCAGCGTCTAATCATCGATAGGCGTCAGCGACGTGATACCCAGTTCACCGACGTTCCTCCTACGCAAGATCGTGGGGCATCATCCTCGCATCATGTCACTCAAGGTGCTGGGCCGTCGTCATCGCGTATTCCGACGGATTTATACGGCGATGGTGGATATGGGACGTCGATGTCATCGGGGTACACTACGCCGATGCAGTACACTTACGAGGACGATGACGACGACGACGACACGCCACCTTACCGTTCATCTTTCCATCGTCGTCCATCCGAGCGTGAGGCCCAAGTTGACCGTCGTCATCTGCGTAGAGAGCAGCGTCCTCGAAGATGCGATACCGGAGGGCATTATATGCCATAATTTTTTTGTTCAGACGATGTTTTTTATTGTATATATTCAGACGATATTTTTTTGTTATATGTTATTACGACTTACGTTTTTATTTTCGCGATGTTATTATCTTATTATGCGTATCTTTATGGTGGATAATTATAAAATACGAGTTATATAATTAGTAGAGCCGTAAAAAAGGCCCGTAGCCCGCGGGCCGCGGGCTACAGGCGGGGCGGGGCGGGGCGGGGCGGGGCGGGCTAGCCCGCGGGCTACCCGTCTATTTTTAAAAAAATAAATATAATATATTTTTATTAATAAATATAATATATATGTATTAAATTATGTAAATGTACTAAAAATATTAAATTAAATATAATATATGTACTAAAAGTACTTAAAAATTAAAATAGATCAACGTTAATATATTTTTAAAAATAGAACAACTTTTATCATCCGCGTGCAGCTTTAATCAACGCTACCTGCAACTTCAGCAACTTTTATCATCCGCGTGCAACTTTAATCAACGCTACATGCATTTTCAACAACTTTTATCATCCGCGTGCAGCTTTAATCAACGCTACCTGCAACTTCAACGACTTTTATCATCCGCGTGCAGCTTTAATCAACGCTACCTGCAACTTCAGCAACTTTTATCATCCGCGTGCAGCTTTAATCAACGCTACCTGCAACATCAGCAACTTTTATCATCCGCGTGCAGCTTTAATCAAAGCTATCTGTAATCTATCTTCAATCTAACTGTACACAACAATATTGACATTAAAAAAAAATGATCCAGAACATCTATAAAAATCCCACAAATTAAGAAAATAACATACAACATTTGAGATACGATGCACCCGTTTGGTAGAGACCCGCGTCTTAATCGCTTCAATGGAAAAAAGATGAATGAGGGTCATCCGATATTCGGAAATAGGTCATTGGTGATTACTTTTACGACGAACTGTGGACGTACGATATTGAAAGATGGTTCGTTGGAACATTTTCGGCAAAAGCATCTATGGGTGATATCACGAATGAGACATTGTCCGAATGTCTTCAATTCCTTGCGCAACTATACAATCAACGTTACGGAATTCATTTCGCCGTACCTTTTCTAACGGAGAAACTTGGTCATTTGAAGCGTCGCTACCTTTTATGGACAAAACTACGCGCCGAAATGGGAGATTGGGGAGAGTATGACAGAGGATGGATTCATGCAGATACCGAACAATGGCTTAAGTGGTTTAAGGTGGTTATTTTACTCAACGTTTTATTCGGATGTAATAAAAAAATTTTAATTATGCAATTTGTCATATTCTTGCAGGAGGATCCTCTTTCAACAATTTATTTCTATGAGCCCGAGCCACATGAATATTATCTGTATAAAATGTTCGGTAGCTATATCAACCCAGACATTGTTCCAGACATTGACGTGCTTGCAATTCCTAACAACGAATGTCCAATAGTTCATACTCAGGCGGAAGAATCATCCAAAAGACAGTCGGTAAAACATGTCAGCTCGAGTTCGAGAGTCAAAGACGATACGGGTGACGACGACTTCGTCGACACGCCACCGAAAGGAAACCGATACAATATGTCGAGTAAGATCGGCAACGCTGGCAAAAACCAAGGCGATGATGACTTCGTCAACCCACCTCCGAAAGGAAAGAAAAAAGGTATGAATAGAAAGACGCACAACAAAGGCAAACATCATGCAATGTCGAGTTCCAGAGTTGAAGAAGATAATAGTGACGATGACTTCGTTGACCCGCCCCCGAAGGGTTGGAGAAAAACTTTTCCAAAGTGATTGTTTATAACTTGAATAACCTTTGTCATGCGTGTTTGCAACTAATATGAGGTAAATTCGGACGTCACTGAAAAATTGTAATAATTTACTTAAAGATTTAGTACAACATATGAATACTAAAACTATTTAAAGATTACAATAAATCAACGTTGACCACTGCCTCCGCCTCTTCGACCTTGTCTCCGCCTTGAACCACCACGATCCATTTCGTTCTGTATACGAGTTGTACGGATTCTCCCCGGCCCTCTTCGGGTACGCAGAGCGTCGTTATGTATAAGAGAGAATTCAGCAGGCTCCCAATAACATTCGTCATGTAGAGGATGAAAAAACCCCTCGTATGTTTTACGGTACGCTTGTTTGTTATAGAAATGAGCAATATGATGCATGCTATGAACTCCCCACATACGGCAAGCTGCTTGGGCATGAGAACATGGGATGAAATACGTGTCCCATTTTCCGCACGTGCACGTCTTTCCTAAGATATTTACCACGTGCTTCCTTTGATTCACGGCCGATGTATAAACTTCAGCTGTTTGCAAACGTGGGTCAAAATTAAATGCGACGTGACTCCAAGAACGATTTGTCCAGTCGTTGAACTTATTCCACGCATACGGAGACCAATCGCTTTCGATGTTAGCCATCGCTGCAGAGCACTCCGTAAATCGATTGCGAAAATATTCAACGCATCGATGAAAGCTAAAGTCCACTATTGCTTTCGGAGGCAAACACCTCGCCCCTTTGAAAACTCCGTTAAGGGCCTCGAAGATATTAGTGGTCATCACCCCGCATCGGAATCCACCATCGTAAGCAAACGTCCACTGCTCTTTCTCAATCTTATCTAACCACTTCCAGGCCGGTTCATTGAGAACTTTAATGTGTTCCATAATGCGATTGAACTTCTCCAACGTGTGGGCCATTCCAGCTCTATGGCATAACTGTTTTAGGTCATTGTTCTTGAATTCATTGTTGAAGTTTGATACGACATGACGTAGACAAAACCGGTGTACACCATTCAGCGGCCTAAACGCTGATAATTCGCTTATCGCCGCCAATATTCCTATAACAAATTACGATCAATCGATTAAAAGAGTGTCAAATTAATACAAGAATTTATGTAGGAAAATAAAAGTACCTCGATGACGATCAGAAATGAGGCATACACCTTGATCACCCAACACGTGGATGTTAAGTAAGTTCAGGAATCAACTCCAAGAGTGTCTGCTTTCCGTTGAAACAATGGCAAAAGCAAGGGGGAGAATATTTTGATTTGCATCGAGCCCAGATGCAATTAACATTTTATGCTCGTATTTGGAGTATAAGTGCGTACCGTCAACGCAAACAACTCTACGACAATGCCTAAACCCATCAATACAAGGTTTGAAAGCCCAGAAAACATACCCCAATTTCTTCACACCGGGTGCTTCAGTTGGAAGATTCAACCACTTGACGACCGTGTCGGGGTTGTAACGTTTCAGAGCTTTCATGAAGATATGAAGTTGTTGGACTGAAGTTTCCCAGGTACCGTAAACATTTTATTTCGCCCTTTTGACGCCATGCCATGCTTGAATGTATGAGATGTCGTACCCGGTATTGTCCTTCACCAGCTGCTTTACGTTATTTGGTAGAAATTGAGGGTCTGTCTTCACTATTCCAATCAACATTCTCGCAATTGTGTTTCGCAAAATATTGCGGTGTGTTCTCGCCAACTCGTTCATGTAGCATGTGTGTGGCCCCCCATATATCGTAATCTTCCAATAACATTTTTTCGGTTTGAAGCATGCTCGTAACCTCCAGTGACAATCATGACTATGGTTGCATTTCACGCCCCATACGGTTTTGTTACTTTCAGAGACGTGAAACTCACGTCTAGCCACCCTGTAAGAGTAATCGCCAACAGCATCTTGTAAGTGAGCTTTGGTACTAAATGTCATACCGACTCTGAACCTGGGATTGTCCCTACTGTAAAAATCACCGCCGCCCTCGTTGGCTTCTGGAGGCGCCATTTGATATGTTGAATAAAAAGGCACGGGTTGGTAAGGCGCACGAGCATCATCCGCCGGCAATGGAATGTCATTCTCGGGACCATCATTGTTTCCATCATCGTCGCTATCGTCGTTATCATCTGCGGGATCCGGAAAATCGTCCAGTGCACCACCAACGTCATCAGCTTCAGAGTCGCTAGCATCACTATTTTGCAAGTCTTCGGGCACAAACTCAGGTTGTGACACATTCGACATATTATGAACATCATGACTGCTCGAAGGAATGTCTGTATGAGGATGGTGGAGTGAAAATTCACTCATTCCTTGAGTAACTGCCGTGAGATTAGGGAACGAGTGGCTGGAGGTGATGTTGGTGAACACGTCCGGTGCCTCTTGAACGTTCTCGCTGGCCTCGACAAACACTTCAATTAAATTAAGTTCCGCATCAGCATCCAAGAAGTACGATAGTTCCGCGTCGTTTGAAATTTGAAAGAGCCGCTGATAGAGTTGAGAATGCTGATAGTATTCATTCTTAACATGAACGGTTAAGGAGGAAAAATTGTTGTCGAGGCGAATAACCTCATATAGCATGCCCAGAAATTGAGCAAAGCTAGTGTCGCGACGAATTCGTCTAAGAGAAATGGGTGGGATGCTGTAACGGATGGAGTTTGATTCAGTAATGATTTCGCCACCATAGTAGATAGAGACTTGAATTTTGCGAGATGTCATAATTTGAGGAGAAATTTAAATACTTCAAGTTGTTTTTTTATATATCCATGTATACGAAATTATAGTACTTTATATAGGGAAAATCGTCGCATTTAATGGACGCGACGTCGCATCTATTGGACGCGACGATTCTTCTGCAAAACTCGTGAACGTTACGTCCACATCAGTTCTGCAAAAAGAAAAAGAAAATTACAGACAACGCGTGATCGATTTGTCACATCATCGCGCCCAATGGACGCGTTGTCGCATCCATTAAACGCGACGACGGGCCCAGATATGTTTATCGGCCCGTTTAAGGGCCCGTTTAAACGCTTAAACGGGCCATAACGAACGTCGCATGTAATGGGTGCGACGTCGCGAGTAATGCCCGCAAATGGCTCTATTTTATTAATAGGTGCAAAAAACGTCCTATTTTAAAAATTAATCTTTTTTTCGATTTATTTTGTTAAACAAGACAAAGGTACGCATACGTGCAAGAAACACCAAAAAAACGTAAAATATATGGACCACGTGTCATCACCTCTGTCGACAAGCATTAACTGCAAGCACCGAAATCTACGTTTCGTTTTACTATATAATGACGAAAAAACATTCAAACACAGCACGCGCAAAAAAAAAACAAAAAAAAACCTCAAATTCTAACTGAGATTCCCTCTGGTAATAAAAGAATCTTCTTCTTCCTCCTCCTCCTATTCAAAAACCATGAGTTTTGTCCTAAATTCAACCAAAACGACGTCGTCCCCAACAACTTTCATGAGCAAGAATAGGCGCTGCAGATTCAGAGCCAATTATCCACTCAACAACTGCCGCCGCCTTCCCGTTTCTTTCTTTATCCCAAGCCCCGCCGTCAAAGATCCAATCTTTCCACCGATTTCGGCATCAGCAACCGTGTTAATCGAAGAACCCACGGCGGCTCCCACCTTCGATTTCAGGAGCTACATGCTTCAGAAGGCTAATTCCGTGAACAAAGCCCTGGAGGAAGCCGTCGCCCTAAAGGAACCCCTGAAGATCCACGAGTCCATGAGGTACTCTCTCCTCGCCGGCGGCAAGAGGGTGAGGCCCGTGCTCTGCATAGCCTCGTGCGAGCTCGTCGGCGGCCGAGAATCGACGGCCATGGCAGCTGCGTGCGCGGTGGAGATGATACACACCATGTCCCTTATGCACGACGACCTCCCGTGTATGGACAACGACGACATGCGGAGAGGGAAGCCCACCAACCACAAGGTGTTCGGCGATGACGTGGCTATTTTAGCCGGCGATGCGCTACTTGCTTTTGCCTTCGAGCACGTGGCTGCTGCTACTAAGGGTGTGGAACCGGAGAAAATTTTACGGGTCGTCGGCGAATTGGCCAATTACATCGGATCTGAAGGGCTCGTGGCCGGCCAGGTGGCTGACGTCAGCTCCGAGGGGATGAGCGACGCTGGGCTAGAAGAGTTAGAGTTCATTCACGTCCACAAAACTGGTGCTTTGCTTGAAGCTTCGGCTGTGATGGGGGCAGTTTTAGGCGGCGGCGGCGATGAAGAAGTCGAGAGGCTGAGGAGCTTCGCTAGGTGTATTGGGCTTTTGTTTCAGGTGGTTGACGACATACTTGACGTCACCAAGTCCTCTCGCGAACTGGGGAAGACGGCGGGCAAGGATTTGGCGGCGGATAAAACGACGTATCCGAAGCTTCTCGGGATCGAAAAGTCGAGAGAGCTCGCGGAGGAGCTGAATAGGGAAGCTCGCGAGCAGCTTTCGGGGTTCGATCCTTTGAAGGCTGCTCCTTTGCTTGCTTTGGCCGATTACATTGCTAATAGGGACAATTGATTATTTATTACGTTTGTAAAAGTATTTTTGGATAATTTTCGCATTTATTTGTATTTTCCCAAGCATATTTGACTTGAGACAGCATTAAAAGAAAAGAATAAATTAGCAACCACCAACCATTAAAATTGATATTAAATCGATAAAAAGGGGACCAAGTGAATTAGAATAGAATACCCCACTAGTTATCGTGCAAATATTAACTTGATGAAAAAATGACATCTAGCATCCAAGTGTTTGTCACTTAACAGTTAACACGTATAAAGTTGGTGCGGGTTACCAAAATTGGGCCTTTCGTACACATAAGGCTCATTAAACTACAGTAAAGCCCAACAAGTTGTTGATCCTTGGTGGCGATTGTAATAGAAATTCATCGAACCGAAGTATCTCTGGTGAAATGTAAATCGCGTAGTTGCACCGTTCTGTTGCAGCAGACTCCGAAAGGATTAAGAACAGCAGAATTTTGTGAAGGAAAGAGGAAAAAATCGACGCCGTTTTGGAGAGAACGAGTGCGGTACCCCGGCCGTCATCCTCGCACCTCCATCAAGGGTCAACGCAACGGCCTCCGTGCCTGAATCTTGTGTGGTAGGATCGATTCAGGTAGGAATTGCCCTCCTTGAATCTGTATATTCTTGTGATTTGAATTTATGCAGTAATGTAATGTATTATAGTTACTGGAAAATAGGTCCTGAAATGACACTCTTTAAAAGAGTACCATAGATTTTCTGTGCGAGGACCCCTTTTTCTTTGAAGGAGTCATAGCATATTACTGGAACAATCGATCATTCAGAAAAAAAAAAATATGGACACTGCAGTCACACTGTTTATGCTATTTTCTTTCATAATTTTCCGTTTTGCTTCCCGTTTCAATTTCTGACGTTTGTTTCGACCTCAGTTTAGTATTTTTACAAAGAAGTAAGAACCCGTAAAGTCTATTAAAATTTCTTCTCGGTTGTGCTGTAAAACTCAGTGACTCCTAAGGCATATCTACAATGAACGGAGATCTTACAATTTCACTTGACAAACTCCCTGTGAGGCGCCTCGATGCTATAGAGGAAAATGGCGTTGAACGCTTCCCCTCGTTAGTCTTCTCTGCTTCATCTTTTATTGCTATATAAAATGTATCAAGATGTGGTGGATGAGGACTTGATATGGTTACATATGTAAGCAGCGTTGACGAGGGGTACGATGAAAAGAGAGTGAAACTGATAAGAAGGATTGACTTTGCATGGGCGGTAGAAAGGGAAGACCAAAGTAAGAAACCTAAGACTACTGGTGAACCTGATAAGGCAGTTCTCACGACCAGTCAGCAACAAGGGCAATGGCAGAGCTTAGTGGAGAACTTGAAGTTGGCTCACGAAGAGCTCTCTGTAATCGTCGATCTCATCAATACGGTGAGCAAGAATGTTGGATTGATGTGTGATTGCTTTGAAATCACTATTCAGGATCATTATAAGCTAAAGTAGCATTCCTGTGATTATTTTTTGCACCCCTTGATGGTAGTGAATGGAAGAAATTAATTTAAATAAAACATAATTTTGGTTCTCATTGTGCTTCATACAGGTGGAGGCAAATGATGCTGTTACGGTTGCGGGTATGACACGGCCGAAGCAGTTGCCTAATGAGCATCTCTCTGACCTTGCAGTGTCTACGGCAACCAAACTACAATGTTTCAAGGTTTAACATTAATTATTTGTCTATTTATTGCCAATCTTTTCAATAGCTAAAAATTTCCTCTCAATACCTTTTTTGTCTCAGACATAAGCTCTTGTGCATTGTTTCCATGTTTTTGTACTCTTTTTTCAGAATCTTGGGAAGTATTTCAAGCAATCTGCCAAAGCATTGGAGCAGCAAGTAACTAGAGAAGCCAGATTCTATGGTGCCCTCATTAGGTGAGGGCCTAAGTGACCAGTGAAGTTAGTGTTCTATTTTACTTCTTCTCGTATATTTCTGATTTTAGTGATGTTTTTAGCTATTTTTTGTGGGTGATAGGTTGCAGCAGAATTGGAAGATTAAAAGGCATCGATTGGTCGCTGCTGCTTCTGGCAATGAAGGGTTCTTCATCGATTTATTTGACAGTTCCTTGTATGATTCAGCAGTTGTAGCACGTACATCTCTGTCGACAGTTCCAATCGAGCATGATGCAGCTGGAATGCTCACTGTGAATGTGCCTCGAAGTTCGTGCCACTCACTCCAATTTGAGATTCTTGGTTCTTCCTCTTCGAGAAAATCTGGAGAAATCGGTTATAATTCCTCCGAAGAAACCAAGAAGCAACATGTCAATGATGATGAACGTGTAAGGGACATGCACGTCACCCTCCGTGAAGTTCACCAAGCCATACACAATGAACAGGTACAATAATGCTCTTGTGCTTAATCTTCCTCATTGTGCTTGATGCTTACATATAGATGAAAATTGCAGAATCGTCTATCTCCCTGTGTTTATTCAGGTGTATTTTGTGTGTAGGTATTCTCTTTGGTAAATCGAGAAGCTTGCAACCCGTCAATGGATGTATATCTTAGTGGGATGAGAGAGAATCATTTGCACATAAGCATCGGTCAAGGAGCATCCGTCTCCATTGCCCTCGTTTCATCCGATCAAGATGTTCAAGAAGACGATGAATCTGGAACAAACACTGCAAAAACTTCACATTATTCCAAGGAATCATTTGAGAAAGTGAAATCTGAAGAGGGAGTCAACAAAGAAAAGCAACTGGAAATCCCAGATCAACGTTGCTTTGAGATCTATCTGCGACAATTATTCCACGAGAATGTGTTTGTGAAGGCAAAAAACAAAGCTTTGCCGTCATTCAGAAGCCAAATACCGAGCCAGGCTCAGAAGGACAAAACAAACATTCTAGGCCACTTATGCATGTCCCTTTCTCACAGGATTCTCTCCTCGAAAGTTTCTTCTGCTCTAGAAAATCTGGTAACGTTCTTCATTTCTTTCTATCGCTAGAAAAAGAATCATGCTTGTGGATCCCTTTTTGGGCAGATAAAAGTCTATATCTAATGTCTATATTATTATCTTGAAGGTCTCCAAGACACCGTATGTCCGATTATCTTCTCATCCCACGTGGCACTCTCGAATGTCTTCGTGGACCCTCTCTGTGAAACTCCCACAATCCATTCTACTCGCACATAGTAACCTGAAGCGTGGTACCCCCTCATTGTGGACAAAAGTAGCGGTGATCGATGATTCTATTACAGTAGAGGGCGAAGGTGCTCCTAACGTTGTTGGCTTCTTTGAAGGGAGGTCAAAGGGTTTTAGTTCCGTGGACAAGCACAAATGTGGTCTTTCTGACATGCCCATAATACTCCTTCAGCTGGTAGTATTTTTATTGCCAAACCATAAAAACTAAGTCTTGGATTTATTCTCTTCACAGTGTCTCTTGCTTCTGCAGATTGCTAGCCAAATCATTCAGTGGCTGCACGAGGAATCACTCAAAGTTGGCATCAAAGCTAGTCGGGATTTTCTGTCACTAGCTTTGGAGCTCGATCGAGGTGAGATCGTGAGGCTCGTGGCTCATGTGGACCCCGAAGACGATACGGAACATGGCTGCATCTCGTGGTGGCTAACAATTGACAATGGGTTCTATGCGGAGGAGCTCAAGCTGGGTTCTGATGGTGGTGGTGGTGTGCTTGAGAGTAGGAAGTATTTGGGGTATTTGCCGCTTGATGTGTTGTACGATACGATGCTGGACTTTTTGAATATGTGCGGCTAAGTTAGCTTAGCTTTCTTTATAGGTGGTGAGTGAATTGTTTTACGAAACTGTATCAGGCTTCTTCCTATGTATTGAATGAATTGTTAAATTTTGAAGACTTGTATAATAGGATAATGTTAATTGCACCCTCGTGTTGTAATATACACGGATAATAGCAATAGCGATGCTCTAAAAACGTTGACATTAATTAATCACTCGGGCTTAATTGAAAAAATAAAGCAACGCCGTTGCCAGGGATCGAACCCGGGTCACCCGCGTGACAGGCGGGAATACTCACCACTATACTACAACGACTTTGATGATAATCCGTCCCTAGTTTATTTATATAACAGCAGTGGAAAATCTCATTCCATATTGGATAATTTTAAATTATATTTTTGGCATTGGAAACTGGGGTAATGGGTGTTATGGCCCAATACGCGTTACTTTTATTCGCTAAAAATTGATGGCGATTCCCTTACCTACCTACCACGTGCTTATACCATGATACCGCCCCACGTTGTATAAATGTAAAAGATGCTGTATATGTCCAAATGCGAGCTTGTCTCTGGACGGAGTTAGACTGGTCAAAGGTCAAAAATCACATATTTGTGACAATCTAACTAAAGGAAGAAACGGATTTATTTTTAACAAAATCGTGGCATGAACAAGAGTTTTTCCATTACACCACCAAGCGTTGTACTACTATTTATATGCTAACCCCACTTACACTACATTACATACACCCAACATCTCAATCCACATCTCTCAAAGCAAACTCACAAATACCAATAATCGATCAATGGCTTCGTCGTCAGCGTCAACCATTCTCAGACAAACCTTATCATCTTCTTTCGCAGCTAAGCTTCCCAAAACCGGCATCTTCTCCACCCAGAAACTGTCCACTTTCCGACAATCTAATAACTTCTTCACCTCACAACATCCAAAGATCTTCGCTTCTGCTGCGACCAAAAGCCGACCTCTATCGACCGATTCAAGATCTTGTAAGTATAAGTATCCACCACCACCTTCACATATCTGTCGCTTTCGTTTCCTTTGACTTGAAAATTTTTATTGGGTTTTAATCTCAGCTCAAGTTCAAGAAATGCACGTTTACGAAATCAACGACCTTGACCGCGGTAGCCCAGCTTACCTACGGCTGAGCCAGAAACCAGTCAATTCTCTGGGCGACCTCGTACCTTTCAGCAACAAGGTTTTATTTTCATTACATTCAATTAATGAAGTAATAAATCGTCTCTTTTAATTGATTCTAGCAATACTTTTCTATGCTCATCAGGTATACACTGGCGACTTGAAGAAACGCTGCGGTATAACTTCAGGAATCTGCATACTCATCAAGCACGAGGAAGAGAAGAAGGGCGACCGTTACGAGGCCATCTACAGCTTCTACTTCGGCGACTACGGCCACATCGCCGTGCAGGGACCGTACCTGACCTACCCGGTGGATACCCACCTCGCCGTCACCGGCGGCTCGGGCATATTCGAGGGGGTGTACGGAAAGGTCAAGCTCCACCAGATCGTGTTCCCTTTCAAGATCTTCTACACATTCTACTTGCAGGGAATAGGGGAGCTGCCGGAGGAGCTGACGGGAGAGCCGGTGGCTCCGTCTCCGAAGGTGGAGCCCACGGCGGAGGCCAAGGCGTGCGAGCCCGGGCATACTCTTCCCGGCTTCACTGATTGAGTGGAGTGTTGAGGTGGAGTCAACGATGATAGTGGAAGGTCTCTTTCGTCTTCCTGCCTTCGAATCATTGTGAATTGCGTGTGACGCAATAATTCCTCTTTATTTTTAATAAGTGGGCCTATTGAAAATTGGGCCATAATGGGCTAGCACTTTTTCTTCTGGGCCGATGTGTAACGCAAGAAAATGAAATAAATCCCATCTCTCAAAATAAAATACTTCAATTACAAATTTCAGCAGCACACGCACTTTGTATGAGATTTTTATTTTATACCATAAGATAAGATCCCCATTTGAAATCAGAATCTGAAAAATAAGACAAAAAGAGATGAGAGCAGAGATCAGTACAAGAAAGCTTTTGCAAATTTTAAAAAGGAAAAACAAAGAGACAGCAAATGAATGGGCCTATGCCTCTGTCACATGAAGCAATAAAATATGACAAAAATTTGAAAATAAATATATAAATAACCAAGGTGGAGTGGAGATTATTGAGATATTGATGAAGACTTCGCCTATTGGCCACCCACAAGCACATGCAAATCAATGAATCCAAACATTCCCTCACCCACACCCACACACAGTTTCTGTGAGAAAAAAACCCACCTTGAAAATAACCCAGCATGTTAAATGCCTATCATCAACTTGTTATATCTTTATTTCATTTTATTTAATATTATTGCAGAAGATAATGTAGGTGGCATGATGTTGTTTTGTCTCATTTTGATGAGATTTCTTTAGCAGAACACAATCTCTTTATGTCTTCAATGAGACCGATAAACAACATAGAACGCAGTTGCATGTTTTCTAGAAATTTTGAATTTGATCCGAAGCTTACAAGGGCTTCGAATGATATAAAGAACATGCAATTCAATATATAGGATCTCTATTTATGTAGAAATATATAGTAGTATATTTTGCAAAGCACGGTACAATAAGCAGAAAATAGAAAACTAGCAATGCTGCCCCATTTCAACAAATTCTTATAAAAAACATATATATTTGCATTATCACTACTATTTCCATTTTAAAATATAGCGCCTTTTTAATTTGAAAAAGATGAATAAACATATTATCTTGGATATACAATGCTACCCCCCTGTGATTCCCCCATCGAAACATGACAATTGGACCATGGCCCAGTACCTATGCTAACAGGTTGAAAGAAAAAGAATCTAAATTGGGTTTTAAATATTTATTTTTTTTTATTGTCCTCGCGAGTTCTTACAATAAAAGCAGTTTCTCAGGTCTCTTTTGCTTTGCTGATCCTGCAATAAAAAGAGCTCGCTCTGCTCCACAAAGCTCTAAAGCCGAAGCCTTCTCAACAAAGGACTCATTCCCATGGAACAAGCTTCGTTGAACTATTCGAAACGGCACGAAGAAACCAACTTCGATTTGAAAGAATGGGCTCTTAAGGCCAAAGTAAGCCGTGAAAATACGAGCTCTCGTAGGTTTTCTGCTTCGAACCTCAAGAGCTTCAGAGAAGAAGCAAAGTCTTTCAGATCAAGCGTCACCATTTCAAGCACTGTTTCATCTCCTGGTTACACAGTCAGAGGTAATTATGTTCTAAATTTCTAACAGTCTTTTGTTATTACATGTCTTTACAGTCTTTCGTTATTAATTGCAGAGGAAATCGACCCTTCAACGTATTCGTTCACGACTGCTCTGAAAGGTGAGAAACATTTGTGTATTGGATGAAAATTTCTTTCCTGTGCATGAGAGATCGAAAGAGCCCTTGTAATAAAAATTGTAACTTTGCTGCAGCGTTGCAAGCGAAGACTGTGTACACGTGGGAGTACGTGAGGCCCGATGGATTATACACACTCAACTCGAAGTGGAGCGATGCAGAGAAATATATATGCAATCCCTTGTCGGGAGAAGTCCCTTTGGAGTGTTTATCAGCAAAAACTCTCAGTGGGAGATCTTTTCGAAGCCTGACGAGTCGAATTACAATGTCGGCTCCCCTCATATATCCCTCTCCTCACCATTTTCAGGCCCAGAATCCCATCATTGAACACGAAGATAAATTCAAAATCAGAGGTTTTCAAATTTTTCTGTGGCATTCACTTTTTCTTCTTTTTTCTTATGCAAAGAAACTGACATTTTTTGCTTTGCGTGGCAGGGGAAAACAAGAGCAAGACGAGAGATGTTGGGATTCAGAGCTCGTTGGTTGATTTGAGTTCGGGCAGCCCGAGCCCGGCTAAGACTCCTTCGATCGAAGAAAGATCCATCAAGAACTGTGGGCCAGAGGATTCTTCGCCTTTGTCCAGTGAAAAGCTGAGTGAAGAGACGGAGGTAAATATTATCTTTTTCATTTCAATTTAATTAATTTTTACTTTTTTTTTTAAACAAAATTGAGTCCATCACTTTCTTGGTCCCAACTGAAAAGACACGTCACTGTGTACATAAATGGTCCAGCTTAGATAATTAAATTATTGGCATAGATAAGGAGTCTCAATCTCCGGCCATGTTACACATGGATTGATGTGTACGTACGTACATTCAGAGCAAAAATCATGCAAAGGAAGAAAATGATAATTTGATCTAAGCCATTCATGTGTGTGTGTGTGGGTGATGACGATGATCTTTGATTTAAAAAAATCAAGAAAGCAACAATACATCGTTACTATACATAAATGTTGATTGTGACAATTGTTGTCGCTGCAGGTGGTACAAGAGAAAGGAACTAGAGACGAAGAAGGACATCATGAGGAGCAGCAAATCGCGGAAATAAATGCAGATAAGAAATTGAGAAAGCTACGCAAGATGATGATGAGCATGATGTGCTTGTGCAGCAACAGCAGTGGAGAAGATCAACAAGAAGAAGAGGAATCACATTCATCGTCATGCCTATCGTTGAAGAGTCACAAGCACAAAGCGAGAGATGCTTGTAATAAATAATATATATAAGCAACGTTTGCAGTCTCTCCAAAAACTCAATCAAGAATAATGCAACTTGTATTGGTTCAATGATTATCATTATTGCATGGTCTACCTATAATATCATTAGGACAAGTGTGAGAGAGAGAGAGAGAGAGAGACTGTGTTGATTCTTTAGGAGATACATTAGGACAAGTCATGAAACGAGCGAGGCTTCTTGTTTTGTTGTTATTTTGGTGAAGAAGCTGTCAGAAAGCCATCATTGAACCTTCACATGCAAACCATTTCGTAACTTGATTTAAGCTATTCATAGCCAAAACTGTCCTCGAATGGAGAGAGAGAGAGAGAGATATTGGTGAATAGATATGAACTCTATAAGTACTTGAAACATGCTGCATCATCTAATTTCATTTCAGGGTCTCTTTTTATTTCCCTACATTAATATTCTTGTCCGTGCAATTCCTGAGAACCAACAAGATACAAACGAAGGTGATTGGAATCTCGTGTGTTGTGTTTTTGACAGGGCCCCCTTTGGTAATTGGGACGGAGTAAAACAACAGTGCAACAACATTTCTTCTTCCCCATAATTTCCAGCACAGAAATGGAAGAAAATTCATCAAACTAAAGATTCAATTGTGTAGTTTTACAGATAAAATCACCATACAATAAGTCTCTCACATCCCAGAACAATATGTATGCCTTTAAATTCAAAAAACATTTATATTCGAATCCTTCAGGACCGTAGCTCAATCAGCGAATGTTATACTAATTTGTGCCATGGAACATCCAAACACTTAACACCGAACCTTGTACGTGATCGATAACTATGGTGAAACTCTGTGCCTCTTGGTGGTCTTTTGCTTCTTCCCGCTGCAAGACAAAGAAAGGGTGGCAGAAAAGCTATAAACATATGAACCAGTAATAAATCAATTTATATGAGATTCATGTGGTGTGTTCATCTTATGGCAAACAACGGGATTTGTTTGAAACGTTTTTTAGAGCAAATGTTTCAACTTTGTCCAGAAATAAACTTGTCAAAGATGAGAGGAGACTGCTTACGATAGATAAACGAGCTTTTCTATTGTTTCTTTTCCTACATCGTCAACAGCGTACCACTTTTCGTGCTGGGTTGGGGAATCCCTTCTCCCAACACCTGCAAGTCGAATGGGGAAGTGGAGTCAGTTTAAACGCAAGATCTTCAACTGCATATTACAAATCACTTACTTTGGTGCAGAATGTTTGATTTGCCTGTAGAGTTCAATTTCCAGTATGCATCACCACGAGGCCCAATTAATACGGGCTCAATTCGTACAGCAGCAGATGAAGAACCTTGATATATTTGTTATATAATATTCTCAATCTTTTCTGGAAAAAAATGAGAGCTTAATCATTGTGTAAGAGGTAAAAGGCTTACTCTGTGAAAGCATTTCCTGTGCCTCAAGCATCTTGGCATGAATTTTTCCTTCTTCGGATTTCGTGTTGCTGATAATGGCTTCATATTCTGAAATTGAGAGCGGGATACCATCCTTAGCAGCAATGATTTTGGCAATGTCATCATTCATTTTCTGCTTGAAATCCTTCACCTACATGGTTCAATTTTTGAAAGAGGTAGCAAACAAGAACAAACAAATATCTCTGCAGGCTGAGTATTAAGATGAACCTTTTGTTTAGCTTCCTTGAGCTTTTTTGCAAGCTTTTGACTTCCTATCCAGCTTCTTAACTTTCTAAAATAACCAGAGTTCACGTTAATTAGAGAAAAGAACAAAGATGGTGGCATACAAAAACAGAGGAGTGGAGCTCACTCAGTTCCCAGAACTTCATCACACAGAAGATTCAAAACTCTAAGCTTCTGTGAAGAATCCAAAATATCATAATCAGCTGCCTTTTGCAGGAAATCCAGCTCCTCCGCTGTGAAACTACTACGAGACGCAGAGAAGCAGTTTTGAAGCGCATGGAACCAAGAGTTCTTCCCGTGTGATGCACTTAACGTTGTACATCTACATAGAAATGGAAAATAGTCGTTTTGCTATACACATGCACAAAGAGAGGGAGGGAGAGAGAATCTACTGAGATTTTAATTGGACCAGGGTGTTACTTTTCTCCTCGATCATCTAATATTGTGGTTAGGAGGTGGATATGGAACTTGATGGTCAAAGAAAACTTTCCTCTGCGTGCTCGTCCATGTGATAAATCTCGGAGGACACATTGAGCTTCCCCTTTCTTAATCCCCAGAACCTGCTACTTTCAAACAAAATCGGATCAAGATAGTATAAGAGGTTATGGTATTATTAGAATATTTTCATGTGACTCCTATCCGTGGCATGGCATCAAAGTCTTCACGTAAGCAACAACGAACAAGATTATAGAACCAACTAAACTGATGATTTAGAGTTATTAAGTACAAATCACTTGCCTTGCCAAAAACATCACAAAATTCTAAGAACTGCAGTGCATTGCCGGCATCACGAGCAGGGACATCAATTCCAGCCACGCTTGTGATCTCTGTCCCCAAAGGCAATGAAATTTCGGGAAGAAGATTATCTGTTTCGTTGACACAAGCCAATTTTTCCTTGCCCTTTCCGCATTCAAACAATCCTACCGAGTCTTTTGGCCCATTTAGCTTTCCACAATCCTCTAACTTACGAGTCCTGATTTTATTTGCTTCTTTCCCATTAGCAGCAAAACTTGCCTCCTTTAAGTTTCCATTGCTGTTGTTGTAATTGTTTTTCCTACGACACTTACTTGAGATCGTTTTCTTTTCATGGGAGCTGATTTCATTGGACAAAACAACACCATTCCTCTTATGAACATGCAGATCATTAAGTCCTTCCTCACTCAATCTCTTATGAGGGCCCTGCTTAACTCCCTTTGATGAGTAATTATCAACTTTGATTCCGTTATTCACTGCATCAACTTCCATAGAATCCTTTTCATCAGAATTGAGAAGATTGATAACTATTTTTCCATCAAAAGAATTTTCCTTCCCTCTCTTCTTTGGTGAAAGGGATACACCCTGTTTGTTAAAAAAATAACTGTATGAGTAAGTGGAACAAAATCAACAAGCAAATATTGAACCATTATCTTAGTAATGTCCACAATAAAACATTATTATTCAGGCAGGTACCTGCATTGGTGAATTCATGTCTGGAACAAGTTTTTCATGACTTAAACGGACTGCCCCTTTACGTAGCATGTCTGAAACTGATGAAAATCCTGTTGCCTTTGTTGTGGAGGAGAGTTGACCAGTGGGCTGATAACCCCTCCGCTTCCTAAACAATGAAAACATATGTGCTCAGGGAAATATTGAAAAATCAACATGAAGTATCTGAAAATACTCACATGCAAATGCTACAGTTGCAAATGCCTCTACACTTGGGACAGCTCCAATCCGCCGAACTGGCAACTTCTTCTGCTGCCTCGCCGTACCTAATTTGGAGAAATGCCATGATGTAAGAACATAAAATCATTCAAACAAGAATTCCTGTAGTATAGAGACTACTCTGACCTGTTCAAGAGGCATTTGCTGCATAGTGTAATTGTACATGGTTTGTTATTCCTTCGAGCCTTACATGCAGCTGCAATATCCCTGATTTTATGACGACACTTCAAAATGTAGAGTATATATATAAGATAAAGGGAAAAGGTAAACCAATTTAGTCGGCCTTTTAAACAAACAACCCGTGGGAAAGAACACTACCACGCATAGAAAATTCTGCTGCTAGTTCATGGGCTTTTATTTAGTCTAAATAAATTCCAGAAACAAATCAAGTCATGCACATATTACGGTGAGATTTGACCAATCTGAATTCTAGCTATAGGAAAGCTAACTACATTCAAAATTGACCTACCAAAAATTCAACTCGTCAAGGGAAATATAACAAGCATAAAAGAGAAGACAATACTCCCTACAGCCATAGAATTTATATCCTGAAATTAAATTATCGTCACCATCAAAGTGTCTCACTGCAAGATATTGGCATCTACGGATTTAACAGGTACTCGTATACTAAGTCCACAAAACTATAACTGCATTTACTTGGTGTCCGGTCAACTTAACTTGACCTCAATTCTCACAGATTACCCAAATAACAAAAGCTCTCTGAAAAATAATTCCAGGTAAGCAACAGATCGTAGATAAAGAACCCACAAAATTCCTAATCCCAAGACCATAGATCAGACTCGAACAGCTGAAAAAGATTGGGTCTCGAGTACAATTTAGTACCTGGTGACAAGTCTTCGCATTCAAGGAATCACAATCTTTCCCACCAGATTGCCTCTGAGATTTGCTTTTATCGGGTTTAGGGCTTCTGATGCCATCATTTCTTGACATCTTTCGCTTTGAAACGGAGTTTGAGTCAACCGACATTGTAGGCGATTTCTGAAACAAAAGCTTCAAACTTCAGCACTTAATCATCACAGGGCTGATTAAACCTAATCACCCCTACCGAACAATCGAATGATTTTAAATGACAAGAGCCGAACCAGTATTTTCTTTGATTTCGTTCCCGCCATTAGAGTGAAATCATCAAAATTGCCCGCGTCTCCAATTTAGAATGTACACAGGACAGGAGGAATGTAAATATATCGAAAAATACAAGATTGTATTTGGGCCAGAGATGGGCTAGATCGGGCCTATCTTTTGAATAGTAATGTGTTTTCCGGCCTGCGTTTTCATTGTGGGCTAAATTTTTTTTGAAAAATGGTGAAACGACTGCAAATTCGAGTATTAAATGTAAACTTAGCACTTATTATAAGGACCATTGTGCAAAGTGCGAAATAATTTTGACCTTGTTGCAATAACGCCCACCATTTATTTATACTGTTCTTTTTTTCTTGAGCCTCGAATCGAAATGTATACGATATTGAAACGGCACTCTCACTGCTAATTCTCAGAGAAACCGCAGATCTCGCGAACCAACACTCACAAATCACACGCTAACTCATGCTAGTAAATGGCGAGGAGTTATGCCAGAGACGAAGCACAATTATCAAGATTGGGAGTTCTTGTCGCTCAACTCGAATCGATCGCTGCTTCCGCTTCACACAAGCCTCCCGATCCGCTTATGTCTTTTGATCTCCTATCTGATCTGATATCTGCCATTGACGAGGAACCAAAGGTTGTGAGGTGTTTATGTTAATTGTTCAAGTTTGAGTTCATTGCATTCCTTTGTTCCCACGATAATTTTCCGGACCTTGTGATTTGAGTTTTGATTGGTAAGGAATAGTTCCGGTCGTGTAGTTTGCTTTATGTTGGTCTTTTCGATGGAATATTGTTCTTATTAGAATCTTTATAGGATATTTTGCTTGTTGACGGCTAAATGGTTCATTTGGTGAAGAAGTCTCTGAGTTCCAATGCTTGTTTGGTTATCCTACGAAGTGCAAAAGAAGTGAACTTGTGTGATGAATTGTGAAATTCAGGAATCTGTACTTTTGTGCCAAAGAAAATGTGAGGATGCACTTTATTCGCTGCTGGTGCTTGGATCCCGGAGGCCTGTGCGACATCTGGCGTCAATGGCCATGGCAAAGATTATTTTGAAGGGTGATCCAATATCAATATACTCGAGAGCAAGTAGCCTTCAGGGCTTTCTTTCTGATGGAAAGAAGAGCGATTCCCATAAAGTTGCTGGTTTGTGGATAGATTAGTTTATTTCATGCTTTGATGTTTGTTGTTTTGGCGAACTAATTGAAACCTTTGCTTTATTTTGATCTTATTTGAAATAAGAAAGAGGTGAAACAAGGATGTCTCATTGGAATCTCATGGGAGTTAATTATGCTGACAATTCCGTTTGATATAGGTGCTGCACAATGTTTGGGCGAATTGTACCACCACTTTGGAAGACGAATACTTTCTGGAATCCTGGAAACAATTAGCATTGTCGCGAAGCTACTGAAATTTAGTGAGGTATTCAATTTATTCGTTCCCATTTAGTCCTTTTACCTTATCTCATCGGACATACCCATCCTCGTTACGTGGATGCCTGGCGACTTCTTAGTACTGTTCACGTTGGTTATTATCTGACATTATCTCACATGGAACTCTAATGTCTAACCTTACCATATCTAAATACCTACTGCATTAGGATTTTGTGAGAGAAGAGGCTTTGCGCATGCTACGTAATGCTTTGGAAGGTTCTGGTGGAAATGCTGCTTCTGCTGTCTATATTGAGGCATTCCGCATAATTACAAAGACTGGAATTGGAGATAAATCATTTACTGTCAGAATAGCCGCTGCAAGATGTCTGAGGACATTTGCAAATATCGGAGGACCGGCTATAGGGATTGGGGAACTTGAGAATTCTTTGTCTTATTGCGTCAAGGTCCCTTGACTTTTCTCATGTTCCTGCTTCATAATTTTTCTTTCATATAAATATAAATTTGTGATTTCATATCGAAGGCCCTTGAGGATCCAGTGACACCTGTAAGGGATGCATTTGGTGAAGCATTAGGAGCTCTGCTGGCGCTTGGAATGAATCCTGACGCACAAGTATGGTTTTGTGATCATGTTGCCCGCTGTCTCTTTTCAAACTGATTACTAATCATTCCTTAGGTGATTCCGAGGGGAAAAGTTCCTGCTCTTCCTAAGAAGGTGGAAGGTGGTTTGCAGAAGTACTTTATTATGCCATTTACAAAAGGTACAGTGAAGTGTAAGCTTGAATCTTGATATGTTACCGCCATTTGTTTTGCCGTCTTCCTGTTGCTATATTGTTATTTTTTTGGTTAATTCCTGATAAGCAATAACTTGCAGCGAGTGGACTTCGCCTGAAGGATGTTCGGATTGGAATCTCGTTGGCATGGGTCTATTTTTTACAGGTAGCAAATTGGATGTAGAAAGTAATTTATCTGTCGGTGAAGAACTTTCGTAACCAGGTTTTGACATGTTTGACCTGCCTCAGAAGATGTTTGATTTGCTTTTTCTTTTCTACTGTACCATAGCTGGGTATGTTTATTGCTGAACGTTTGTACAACATAGTATTGGTGTTAGGTATCTTTTACTGGTATTTTCTGAACATAAAAAGACCATTATTTCGTAGAAAAGGTCATTGGGTTGAATTCTTCATTTTCTGCTCTAAGTCTTGTTAGAATCATCAATTAAATTTGATATTTGTTGAGATATGAATTAAAGCAGTCCTGCAAAAGTAAGGAAGTGTACTGTGTTTTTTAATTTGTATCAACTGTCTCTTGTGAGTTGGTCTGGGGTGGCGTGTTGTCTATATTTCAAGGGCTTGTTGATTTTTCTGATCAAAGCATGAATGGATGTTTCTTTTTTCATCCTTGGCATATCTTCTCGTTTTTGGAAATTGATTGTTTTAACATGAGTTGGATGAAGGATCTGAAAAGTCAATAAATCTTTAAGAGTGCATTATAATTTGCAAATCTCTGTGTTCCGTTATGTGTCTGAATTGTTGTTAATGCCATGGTGACTTGGAAAATAAAATAAGTTCGACATGGCTTCAACTATGTGTTCTTATTCCATCTAGTAGTTCGGAAGATTTTTAAATTTAGATGAGAAACAGCATAATAATTGCCTCATTGGTATAAAAAAATAAATGATATGGACTTAACTCTTTCATTTTTGCTTGCGAAGGGTTGATATTGGTCAAGGAAATTTGTTTATTCTTGTCTTCTTCTGCTATTGTGATAACAAACACTTTTTTGGTGGATTATTACATGCAGGCGACTTCTTTAAAGTATCTACATCCTGATAGTGAGCTGCAAAGATATGCTGTGCTGGTCATGGACATGCTTCAACCGGAAACAACTGATGCCCAAGCATTGGTATCTTCTGTCAAAACAATGGTTTTCCCATGATGGTGTTCAAATCTATATATTGCTTTTGGGTCATATAACTCATTGCTCCATCATATTCTGGGTGCAAAGTGAATTCACCGAAGCAGGAGTAATAACCGTACATAATTGGCATATTCATCAGAGTAATTGAAATTAATCGATGCCTTCGACTGCAGTTCTTGCTAAGGGATGGAGAAGTGGAATTTAGCGTTTCTATTACTTGGCATTCCCCTATGTATTTCTATTAATGACACTCCATTAAATCAGAGATGATGATGAGTATATCTAAAAGTACCAAGTTACAAACTAATCGTCCTTATTGGTTATTGCTACCAATATCACTTGCTTAGTAAAAGAGTAGCAAACAATGATGATAACAGAAACTCATCTATGAGTGTTTTTCGTGGTGTGTTGACTCGTCAGTTCTATTCTAATCAAGCCCCTGGTATCTCTTTCCCTTTGAAGGCCTGCGTCCTGTACATTATGCGAGTGGGTATAACTGATCAGATGGCCGAATCCACCCAGAGGGGATTCTCGGTTTTTCTTGCCAAGCAGGTTCACTACATGGCCGAACTTAGTATTTTCAATATTGCTGTTTACTATTCAGTAGGTACTAATTATCACATTCTGCAGCTTCAATCGTCTGATTCATCTCCTTCCATGCAAGTTGCTTCTTTGAGGACTCTTTCATACGTTTTGAAAACATTGGGAGAGGTGAAACCTAGTTTGTTATGTATATTCTTACTGGTTCTGTTAGACTGCTTTCTGTAAATTGGTTTCAGCCTACTTTTCCTTTGTGGAGTGAGCTTGTTTATGCTATTCGTTTCTCTGAGTTGAACCACTTCAAATGTAACTGCATCTCGTAGAGTAACGCTCAATTCAATTCGTTCATCATAGGTTCCTCTTGAGTTCAAGGAAGTTCTTGATGACACAGTTGTTGCAGCAGTTTCTCATCGTTCACCACTGGTAAGTTTGTGAACCTCATATCTTATATTGACAATCGTTTACAGGCATTACACTGAAAGTGCTCCTTGTTGCCGACTTGGACTATGCTTTTGATGCATGTTATACACGATGGCTTGATGTTTGGACACAAATTTGGTTGGTTGAGTCGTTTATTTTATCTTCCTGGCTACATATATGTCAGATATGATTATTCCTATGTTATATCATTAGTAGAAGCTTTCATAGATAACTCTCCTCTATGTACATGCAATAGCAATCAATATATGCCAAGCTGTTGCCAAAGGTGGAACTTTGCTTGATATTTATCGGTGATCCTTGGTTCGTGATACAGATGTAGTAACGCTTCTATCATATTTCAGCTTGAGCAATTTTGATCTGGCTGGTCTGGTTCATTCTTCCAACTTTTAAAAAATGTATACTGCACTTTTCTAGTGTTCGAATGGTAGAAAATGTTGCTGATATGAAGATGGCATTTCCATCTTAATTAATCTTTTCTATTTCCTCTTTGCCATCTTAATTTCGATTTCCTCTTTGGGTTAATAACTCTTCCATATACATTCCCACGTGCACCACTTTTCTGATTTTTAACAGTAATTGTGACACCTTCTGAATTGCTTCCTGTTTGCTATATGGATTCAACAAAGTGCGAAAGTCATATTTGTTTTCTCGAAACTTCTGAAACATTCACTGAAAATGCTTTAGATTTTATCCTTTTTACTTCCGTTCACGTATTTTGAACCGTCATAAGCTAATGTTTTTTGCCAGGTTAGAGTTGAAGCTGCCTTGACTCTTCGAGCATTAGCTGAGGTTGACCCATCTTGTGTCGGTGGTGTGATTTCCTATGCAGTGACTGTACTTAATGCAGCCAGAGAAATGCTTTCATTTGAGAAGGTAATAATTTCATTCTTGAGGCCCTTTATGGTAGAATTTCTTATTTGATCCACAGTATCGATTCAGTTCATTTTCGATTGGCCGTTGTTTGTATGGACTCCCAAGACATTTTCTTGAAATATGGAAATTAGGCAGACATCAGAGTCACGTAAGAACATGGATTTTGATCTGATGACCAGATCCTCCCATCAAAATTTCATGATATTGATCTCTTGCATGGTATTTTAATTGTGTGTTTCATCAGGGATCTAATTTTAAAGGGGAGCTTGAGACTCTGAATGGGCAGGCAGCAGTTTTGGCATCACTAGTGTCTATCTCGCGCAAGTTACCTCTCGGATATCCAGCCAGGTAATGTTCTTGGATCTTCTCTTTTGTCTTCATCTTTATGCCTTCTGATCCTTGGTTGTGGATGGCTTGTCAAAGCAAAGTGGAAATTTAATTTTCTACCAAGATGTGACATTGCAGTATTACTCTGCAAGGGCAAAATTTTGTTTGGCGAATACATGCTTTGTCCCCCATTACTTCATTTGTTTCATCTTTGGCTGGATCCGTATGCAGATTGCCCAAACAAGTACTTGAAGTTTGCAAAAATTTGTTGATGAAATCTAGTAGGAATCCAGCGGTAGCTACTGTTGAAAAGGAAGCCGGATGGTCTCTTCTATCTTCACTATTGACTTCTGTGCCAAAGGAGGTAAGTGTTCATTCTAATAACAGTATGATATCTGTACCAATTTCTATTTTCCAAATGTCGACCTCTACTACAGGAGCTTCAGGATCAAGTCTTCGATATACTCGCTCTATGGGCTCCTACATTCAGTGGGAATATAAAGCAATACGCAAATCAGATGCAAGATCTCACATCAGAAATTCGGTTCTTACCATGATCCTTCTTTTTACATCACTTTATTCACATGTATTGCAAATTTTTACATATATTTACAAGTCGTACGTAAAATTTCGGCAGACTTAGGTAACTCGTATACAAAGTGGTCAACAAAATATTTTGATTAGAATAAAGGACTGTGAGTGTTAGAAATTGCATTGTAGAAGGGTTGCTGCACAATGCATATGTTTCTTGGCTTTGTTTACAGTTTGCTTTTTTTATGAGCAACTACTGAATCTCCTCTCACATTGGTATATACTTTTACTTTTCAATTATCTCAACTTTACTGGTCAATAGTTATTTGTGTAATACACCCTTTAATACTTAGCTACTACTTGTTGCTGCATCTGGTTATTTATCAGAATGCAGCATGAAATGTTATTCCATATTCAGTATACATGGATATGTATTCCTCTAATATTTAACTTTCGTTTTCCTTAGTGTCTGGTCCGATGCCATGGATGCTCTTACTTCATTTGTAAAGTGTTTTGTTTCCCATGATTCCGAGAACGGACGAATATTGCTTCAGCCTGTTCTTTTCTACCTCAACAGGTTGTTTTGTTGTATATTTTGATCATCATTCATCAATGTTATATTAATATGCAGGATGATTTTGTTGACATTGTTTACTATTTTAAGGGCACTGTCGTACCTACCTCAAATATCAGTTAAAGAGCAACCAGGGGGAAGATCTTCAGTGGACTTGTTCATTGTACGGCTGTTGACCACTTATCAAGCGCTCGAGGATCCGTCTTTATACAAAAGTGACCATGCACATATTACTCTGTTATGCACAGTTCCTTTCAGGTAATAACCCATATATATTTTATCTTCCACAAGTTTCCATATGTCTGCGTCCTTTCTTTTCGAGGAATCTTTCTACACTTAAATAAAATCACTCTTTTATTTTGTCATCAAACTTACAGTGAACCTGCGAAATGTGATGAAAGCTCTTGTCTTAGGGTGTTGTTAGACAAGAGAGATGCTTGGTTAGGTCCTTGGACACCTGGAAGGTTGAATTTTACTTCTCTCATATTTGTTTTGTCATTTTTCTCATGTGTTAATAGGTTTGATTTAAACAACCTTTTATACAAATATCATGACCGATTAGGGATTGGTTTGAAGATGAACTTCGTTATTTTCAAGGGGGGAAAGACGGTGTACTAACATGTGTCTGGGAGAATGAACCTCCTAGTTTTCCTCAGGTAGAACTTTTTTTTTCAAGGATTTGATGACTCGCCTGTTTAATGAATTAATAAATTTTTTACTTTATTCTGACATCATGTGTAACTGATGTTGAAGCCGGACACTATAAGCAAGATGTTGGTGAATGAAATGCTCCTCTGCTTCGGAACAATGTTTGCTTTCCAGGTAGGTTGTTCAATGACTGGGAAATCAACAGGACTGATGTTCATTATGCTAGTTGATCTCTTTTTTCATCTCAGGATAGTGTTGGAATGATATCATTTCTTAGCATGATTGATCAGTGTCTGAAAGTCGGAAAACGACAAGCTTGGCGTGCTTCAAGTATTACCAATATATGTGTCGGGTTGCTTGCTGCTTTGAAGGTTATATTGTCATGTGGTATTCACTTATGCTACCAATTATTTTGACCCATTTTAGAATTTGGCTCCACTTTTTCTCACAGATATTACTTTCTCAACGTCCTGTACCCCTGGAAATTGAGATAATAACTGCTGCTCAAGCTATTTTCCAGGTTCCCTTGAGATGCTTCTTCTGTAGATATCCATATATGATGAATTTTTTCTTCCTTTGGAGTCTAATTTACTATTCATGCAGAGTATTTTGGCCGAAGGTGACATTTGTGCATCACAACGAAGAGCATCAGCAGAAGGGCTTGGTTTGCTAGCAAGGCTAGGAAATGATGTATATACTGCCAGACTGGTTAGTTGGATGAGTTTTCTTAATTATTAACTCTTTTTAACTGCTCAGATTCTTTATTATCCTTTTTTTCTTTTGTGAATCTTATGCTGTATTGCCGAATCGTACATTGTCCCTTACTTGTAGCTGTAGATTTCTTATTATGTGATTTATCATTTGCTATTTCTGCTATCCCTCTTAGTGAATATTCATAAGATTGGATATCTGATTCTTGCTTCAACATATGGGTACAAGATTTTCTCTTTTAGCGGATTATGTCATATGTAGCTAGAAGTGTAGGATAACTTGAGGTTGTTGATGACTACTTGTAGTCTTAGAAGTACCTGTTACGCTTTTATAAAGCTGTCTCAAATTGATTAAACTGATTCCGTTTGCTACCAGCAGATTTTTCGTATGCATTCTGCCTTATTTTTGATGATTCGGTAGATTATGCATAATTGGATCTGTCTTTCCCTCTCTCTCTCTCTCTCTATGTCTCTCTCTCTCTGCTCTCACTATTTCCGTTATATTCACCTTCCCTCCTGTGATGAATACACAGACAAAACAATTAATTGGTGATGTCACTGGCTCTATGGATTCCAACTATGCTGGCTCCATTGCATTTTCTCTTGGCTGTATTCATCGCAGGTAACCTAGAAATTTGCAGTAAAGATGATTTTCTTCTTATAGTTAAAATGTAACCTCAATTAGAGTTTACATAATTCGATCTATGACTGCACTAACAAACCATTAGCATCGTGGACATGTTTGATATATCTACCGGAAAAATGAAATGATAACACGGGTTAAGTTTCAAGAGATTTAGACTGTTCTTTGTGGGCACCTATATAAAGAATGGCAGGGGTTTCTCATCGGAACGTATGATACTTTACACTGTTGTATGCAAGTTCCTTGTTTTCGTTGCTGACTAGCCACATTTGTTATCCTTTCAGTTGATGATTGTGCTGGTTCTCTCATTATATGCTTGTAAAAGTATCTGGCACATGCTATCCCACTTTATCTGGTCAAGCTAACTGTCACTTTCATCAATTCATTATTTCTAACTGGCAACTGATGACTGCCGTGAACTGCTAAAGCATTTTTGTAATGATTGATGGTGTTAGATTGACCTCTCTCCGGAATAGAACATCTTACCAAGAACATAAAATTGACAGACAACCTTAGTGCCTTCCAAAGGATAATGCAAGTTCTCTTTTATTGGCATTATCTGCAGCGCAGGAGGAATAGCCTTGTCAACTTTAGTACCAACTACAGTCAATGTCCTCTCCTCTCTTGCCAAAAGTTCAATATCAAGTTCGCAGATGTGGTCCTTGCATGGCCTTCTTTTGACTATTGAAGCTGCGGGCTTGTCGTATGTATCTCAGGTTCAGGTATGCTGGTCTTTGTGTTCTTAAATTGTTTTTTCTTTTTTGCACCAAGTTCTGGTTTCAAATTACAATATCTGAGCCTGAACTGTTGATTGTGGTCCAAAAAGGACTTTGTTGTATGGGAGTGACATAGTACTTCGTAATTGAAAGTTACATTACAATATAAGAAACTGATTTGCAAGGAGAGGCGCAGACATCAGTCCATGAAATGAAAATAGTTGCTATATTGGAAAGCTGGGTGGACAATGAAAGAGGTTAACATATCACCACTAATGTGTTTTAATCGAATATTTTGTATGATTTAAAGATTTGGGCCCCTGCTTCAAATCTTCTTGAAGTTATGAATTAATCTATTTATATTGTCTATAGAGCAAGAATTGGAAAAGTTAATGTTTAAATCATAGCTCTCATTTCCATTTGTTGCAGGCAACACTAAACCTTGTTATGGACATACTCCTGTCGGAAGAGAGTGGTTTGCTTGAACTACAGCCGGCTATAGGCCGCTTAATTAATGCCATTGTTGCCGTTATAGGCCCTGATCTTGCCCCAGGGAGCATTTTTTTCTCGCGCTGCAAGGTCTCTCTCTCTGTGGTTTACGATGCTTGTTGTTATGACATTTTCTTTATGGGTTAAGTATTCTGCTTCAAACAACTATGTGGCTTTGAATTATTTATTCTTGCTTTACTAAGTTTGGCTCATTGATATCTTTTATTTGTAGTCCGTTGTTGCAGAAATAGGCTCCTGGCGAGAAACTGCAGCAGATTTCGAGTATGCATTTTCAACTATATTCTTGATTAAATTGCCTGTTTTATTGGATATATTTTCTCTATGTGTTCTGCCTGTAGTTTTCTGAAATTGATCTAGCATTACCATATACTTTTTGTTTGACCTACAAAATGCTGAATTTCTTTATTACCATCAGGAATGTATGCTTTACTCAACAACTTGTTCTCTTTGCGCCTCGAGCAGTCTCTGTACATTCCCATGTCTTAACTCTCCTTCCAACTCTGTCCTCAAGACAGGTACATTCTTATACTCTTGTCTCAGATTGATTCCCGCTGCTCTTATCTAACAGCTTGAAGTTATTTCTTTCAGCCACCTCTGAGAAATCTAGCTCTCTCCACTCTGCGGCACCTTATAGAAAAGGATCCGGTCAGTACCCTTGTAATCTTCTTTTATTGCTCTAAATCCAGGAGCGTACTTCTCATCACAGTTTTGGTATAATCAATGAATTTAATTTACTGATGTGTACATTTTGAATTTTGAAGTGTGGTGAAAAGACTGGAGAGAAATCTATAGTAACTTCTCGTGAATGTTTCTCGCTTGTCAAATTACGCATGTTGATTGTATATTTACACTTTACAGGTTTCCATAATTGATGAAGAAATTGAAGAAACGTTGTTCTACATGTTGGATGAAGAAACCGATCCAGAGTAAGTTGTTTCAAGCATAATCAGCACAGTTGTTGTTCATCAAAGTGGCTATGGCTGACCAAAATTTTTATGGTTAGGTTTGGTTATCTAGGAGTTTGTATTTGATTTCATTTAATTTCTTTCGTGATGTTAAATTATACACATCTGAACTCATGGTGATCCATCTGATATCTGTATATTTTGGTTAGAATGCAAACAGTTGATCTCTTTGTGGTTAAACAAATTGATGCACTGAAATTTATAATTCGTCTTTATCTTCTCAGGATTGGCAGTTTAGCACGTACAACAATTATGAGACTGCTCTATTCATCATGTCCCTCACGTCCATCTCGCTGGCTGTCGATATGCCACAACATGGTGCCTTTTCTCTTTCATCCTGAATAAAATCTTGGATATAATTGTATAAAGCCTTGATAGTTTCTTCATCTCATAACCTATTGATGTATTGCATAAGTTAAGCAATTTTAATGCTTAAGCGATAGTCTTTATCCTGATATGTTGAAGTTAATTGAATGTAATTTTGCTTAGAACACTGAATTTGAACATTTATTTGAATGAACATCATGTAGATTCTATCAACGTCTTCAAGATATAATGTGGAGAATGGTAAGAATTCGGTGAATGATTCTTCAAGTGGTGTGAATGGAGACAAAAGATCGAACTTTGGAGAAGATGATGAGAGCATGGTATCTAGCTCCAGAGACCCGCAAGATCCTGGTTATAAACTTGATTACTCAAGTCGTAACTTCACAAGAGACAAGCACCTCAGATATCGTACAAGAGTTTTTGCAGCTGAGTATGTTATGTCTCTAACTTCAAGTAGTTAAGAAAATTGAGTCATCTTATTCTCTGATGGTTTTTTCTTCCAATTTTTCTCTCATTCTTGCTTCAAGATTAAATATTAATGTCATTTCTTGAGGAAAAAGCAATTGCCTGAACCTACAAAGTGTTTCTTGGTTCCACTCGAGTTTTAATACATTGTTTTAATGTCATATGCTGATTTAGTAGCTCACGTTGGATTACCGAGCGTAAATGGTTTTGGGCACACTGCATGTATCATTCATAATGCTTTACAAATCAGGTGCTTGAATCATATTCCTGAGGCCGTCGGAGAAAATCCTGCTCACTTTGACCTCCCGTTGGCAAGAGCACAACCTTCCAATGGGTGTCCTTCTGGAGATTGGCTGGTACTTCAAATCCAAGAGCTCATTTCACTTGCATATCAGGTGCAGATCTAGAATCAATCTACTTAGTAGTGATTAAATTTAAACTCCAAATGACTGCATATTCGTGAAATCCTTTCGACAGATAAGCACCATTCAGTTTGAGAAAATGCGACCTATCGGTGTCTCTCTTCTTTGCACAATCATGGACAAGGTACTATTATGTATTTCCGGCATCCATTTCCCTGCTTAAATGATGAGAAATAAGATACTATGAAGTTCATTTTTTATGTTAATTTTTGTCAAATAATTTAATGTTGATTTTTTTTTGGCATATACGTTGAGTGATATGGGAATTTTAAATTGACATTCTTGAGGATTTTAATGGGTGTTGTGTAGCGCTTTCATAATTTGGTTGCAAATTTCTTTCAATATTTGCTTTGGTCATCCATGGAATTCATTATCTGGTTTTGGGGTCAAGACACCCAAAAATTTAATTAATTTCCAAGAATTTTATAGATTTTCTTTGGGGTTAGTTTCTTTAGAAAGTATTCTACTATGCAAGTGCTTTTTATTCTGCCCATCGTTGCTCCATTATTTTGACCAAGACACTGATTGCTTGTGCATCAATTGACCACTAATTGATCTCAAAAGGACGGTATTTATTAATTTTATACTTTAGATGGCTATTTCAATGCTTGTTAAATGAAATGTTTCTATACCACCATCTTCGGTATGAATTTTTTTTTTACATAATACTCGCAACCTCGCGATTAATGTGCTATAGGTGTACATCAGATCAAAATTACTCACAGAGCTATGTTGTGGTTCTGATATATTGCAATGTTCTTCTGTCATTTCTAGTTTGCAGCTATTCCGGATCTTGAGTTTCCCGATCATCTCCTTCTTGAACAGTACCAGGTTGGCTACCATTCTTTCTTTGTGGCATGCCAACTTTTGTTGGGGAAAAACTCTTTTACAAATTTTTTGACTCAATGGGAAACTTCTTTATTGTGTCGTTGTCAACACTAGGAAATAATGTTTTGTCCACATCTGCTGATGAAAAATACAAATTATGATCACCTTAGGCTCAACTCGTCTCTGCCGTCCGAAGTGCACTGGACTCGTTGTCCGACCCAACTTTATTGGAAGCAGGCCTGCAACTGGCTACAAAGGTACGGGATACATTTATTTGTGCCACTCCTATTTCTTGAATTTTATAGGAAATTATTGATACTGGTGACGTGGCATGCTCATATTGTAGATGCTGACAAGTGGAATCATTAGTCGAGATCAGGCTGCAGTCAAAAGAATATTTTCGCTGATATCACGACCTCTTGATGACTTCAGTGGCCTTTACTACCCATCATATGCAGAGTGGGTCTCATGCAAGGTTCATCTTATTATATACATATCCATCTTTTAGTGTGATTAAGTGGATTTTTTTTTTCAAAACTCTGTTTGACGTAAGAGGACAAGCATAAGGTGATGCCTCGATAGCGTCTTTACATGTGATTCTTAAGTTTGCAATGAAGCCCAATATCACCTTTACAGGATGCGTGACTTCTGTGATTTGGTGATTTCAGATCAAAGTCAGACTTCTGACAGTGCATGCCTCTCTCAAATGTTACATGTTTGCGATCTTGGGGAGACAAGGTGATGAAATTCCTGATGAGTATTTAGCACTGTTGCCATTATTTTCCAAGAGTTCAAGCATTCTTGGAGCGTACTGGCTCCTCTTCTTGAAGGACTACAGCTTCATTCGCTTCCATCTCCATGCTGAAGATGTGAGCTTGATGTTTGAGACTTTCTCTTCTTTCGAAGCTTCTTTCTGAACTGATAAAAAGGCCAATATCGTACATGAGAAGTTTGTAGTATCATTGACCTTCTTTTGATATGTTTTCTTTTTTTATGTGTGTGACATACAGTGGAAACCGTTTCTTGATGGGATTCAATCGTCAGTTGTTTTAGCTGAATTGCAGCCTTGTCTTGAAGAAGCCTGGCCTGTTATTATTCAAGCACTGGCATTGGACGCGGTTCCTATTGTTTCTAATGGCGATGAATCTTCGTCAACTATGAAATCAAAAAACTCTCCTAGTTCAGGATATAGCATGGTTGGTTTGAGTGTAGAAGACTTTCAGTTTTTGTGGAGTCTCGTGCTTCTAATTCTCTTTCAGGAGCACGATAACACACTCAGTGAACATATCATGCCATCCTTCTCTATCAACTTCATGTTTGGCAGTGACGTATTATCTAATGATGCCTGTTCTAAATCTATAAAGCTGTACAGCATTTTCGGCCCTGTAATTCAATTTCTTTGTACTGAAAGATTTGTTTCTACTGGTTTTCTCACGAAGGATGCGTGCAAAGAATTATTGCAGGTACTAGACATTTTTACTTCTACTATTGGCATTTCCTTACCTTTTGAGATTGGTTGTCTGCAATCTGCAATTGCTCAAATGGAAATTGTGCCTCTTAATACACACATACACACCCATAGAGTTCTATCTGTTACTCGATGTATACTGCCAGTACATCATGATATAGTGTCTTGAAGAGGCTATATTTCGCCCATTGAATTGCTTGGCGTTGCCTTGGATGCAGGTTTTTTCGTACCTGATTTTCAAGGAAGATACGTGGGATCTTCTTGCCATCTCTTTCCTGTCCCAGGTATTTATCACAATAATTTTTTTTCCTAGAGAATAAGCTTTCCACATCACTCAAATATATTTAAGATACAGAAATAAGGGTCTCTGTTACTTGTGTCCAATAATTGTGCTCTAGCATGTCATCCTAGAGAATAAGCTTTCCACATCACTCAAAAAAATTTAAGATACAGAAATAAGGGTCTCTGTTAATTATGTCCAATAATTGTGCTCTAGCATGTCATCCAGAAATGTTGAAACCATCTGGTATAGTTGAAGTTGTTGGTGCAGTTATTGAGCGTGATACTATCTTATTAGTAAATATTTTTGTCGTTTGCAGATTCATATTTGAGAATTTAATTGATTTGGCTGTAATACTACTAGTAAGTGTAAAAAAAACAGTCTCTAGATATGTTAACTTCACTGGAGAAACTTCAAATGTTAATCCTTGATGGTTTGCTTGCCACAGCCTGTCCATATTTTCATGGATTTTAATGCACATTTGTCAAACTATCATTTTGATCACTTCATTTGTTGTCTGACTGAGCAGGTTCTCAATAATTGTCCTGAAGATTTTTTCGAAGAGGAGAATGCGGCTTCCTTGTCAACAGAACTTTGCATGACTTCTATATACAAAAGTTTATTACGGTACTTCCTATTGTTCTTTTGAATGAAGCCGTTGAGTCAGTTAAAATAGTTGACATGTGGCTTTGGTTTCAGAGGCAAACTGTCATCACAGAACTCAATGGGCTTGGGAAAGACTGTTTTGGTTGCTTTTGCCACTGCCTTAAAGCTGTTGGGACTTCTAAAAACCAACGTATGGGAAATCATATCACCAATACTGTTTTAATTGCCATAAATTTTTACTTACTGTCGAATAATGATAGTAGAATGTATCGTCTATTCTTATGCTTATCCCATCCGCTTCCACTTCAGAACCATCACATGTTTTCTTATGCAGATGCAAATAAAAGTTCTATTGCCATTTCTCCTGATTGGTTACAAGTGTCTTGGAGAAGCATCAACTGAGATATGCCTTACTCAAATTAATGATTTTGTCCAGTCTGTTGTTTCTTTAATGCAGAAACATGGTGAGTGCTGGGGATTATGGTTTATGGATACACTTTTGTTTTCGATTTATCACACATGAAATTTCCCCGTTGTGAAGTGATGTGTGGTTTGACTGGTGTTGTGTCCTTGAATTAAATAGTTTGGATTGCTTATTTCAATTCAGGAATATTGGATCATGAAGATGAAGTCTTTGTTAACTTCATATCATCTACAAGAGCTTGTCTGACTGCAACAATTCATCTGATCGGTGATTGTGTCCAAGGAATTCATCAACTGGGAAAAAATAGAACCAACTTGCGGAAACTGCTTCTAATGAAGCTTGCCTATTCATTGGAGAAAATGTTTTCAATTGCTACTGTAGCCTTTGCATCCAAGAGTGATGACGAGGGTAAAGAAAATAATCCCCTTATGTTCAGAATTCTTCATCAAAGCTTCAAGTGTATACAAGATGTTCTTACTAATTCTGATCAACAGGTAATTGTTTTCGTGAGGTTTTCCATTTCGAGCCACTGGCTTGGATTCAGAAAAATTAACAAGGAAATTCGTTAATTTTATTTGCAGATCGGAGCAGTGGGTCTGCAAGTGGTGAAACTGATGCTACAAAAAGCTAGCGGTGATGCAGAATTGAATTCGTTCTTGATTTTTTTCGTTGGGGAGTTCGTCGAAGACTTGTTTGTCATAATTTCCAACATTTTAGAGGTAATATTAATTTTATAACTATCCAGTAGGTAATAACAGTAGAATTACAACCTAAATGTCCTATGTTTTTGTCAGAAAACCATTACTAGAGAAGCAGTTGCTATTGCTGGGGAATGTCTGAAAATTTTAATGCTCATGCAAACACTGTCCAAGGAAAGTGATTATCAGAAGGGGGTGATAAATCTGCTGTTGGAAGCCATTCTCATGATCTTATCCCCATCAAATAAGCCTCTTTCTCAAGTGAGGCACACCATTTCTGATTGAGTTGTTTACTTTTTGTTTAATTTATGCTAATTATCACAAGTAATTGCAGGACGCAAAAGATTTACAAATTATGGCTGTAAAACTCGTATCACAACTTGCTCAACTTCCAACTTCAGCAGCTTACATCAAGGATATTCTTCTAGCTATGCCTGCTGCAAGAAGACAGCAGCTTCAGGTTGTTTTCTTGTCTCGTTTCGTCTATAACCTAGAAAGAGTTCACAAGTCAACACATCAGTTACGTAGTTTTTTCCACTAAATACTCCTAATTCTATGAAATCATCTCCTAGGACAAGATTTTGGCATTCCAACGGTATTAATGTTTTACGCTGACCCTAGTGTTAAGCCATTTTTTGCCCGTCTATTGTGGGTAAGCATATTGATATATCTTATTGGTTTCAGGAAATTATTAGAGCTTCGGTCAATCAAGACCAGAACCCAAAACAGGTGCCTTCGGCTGGAGCACCCTTGGTAATAAAGTTACCTTCACAAACTGTGGTGACCAATAGTAGTACCCTACCCCTCGAAACTCAAGAGCCAGCAGAATCTGATGAAAGTTTTGAAGACGAGGAAGATGACGACTGGGACACTTTTCAGTCATTTCCAGCCTCAGCAAATGAATCTTCTGCTGCTCCGCAAGAATCAGCATCCACCAATACTAGTGTTGTCTTTGATCCTCCTCTAACCAAAAATGATGAGGATGGTGATCCGAAGCTTGATGGAACTGTAACCATGTTTCAAGAAGGCTCAGGTTCCCAAGTTGAGACCAGCAGTGGTCACCACTACGATGAAATGGCTTCAGATTTTAACAATGACGATGACGTGTCACCAAGTTCTCGCTCCAACAAAACCGGGGAGGGATATGATGCACCTTTAACATCTGAGGAGGGACGAACCGAGGTGGCATCATCTACCACTGATAATGACCAGGTTCCAGAGAATATAATACAAGATGTTGATTCCATGGACTACACCGATGTTCCACAAGAAAACGAACAGGGTTTGCCTCATCATCAACCTAAATCACCACCCCCAGAGCATGTTGAGCCATCGAAGGATAGCTCCGAAATTACTGGGCACATCAGTTTATCGGAAGAAAATGAGCAAGATACAGCTGAAATGGTATCAATGGATGTGAATAACCAGCCTTTATCCAATATCCATGATGTTGATAGCTCCAATGCATCATCTCACAATGACCCCAACTTGCTTGATTCTCAAGCCAATCTAAAGGATGGGCAGGAGAGAACTGACGTGGTGGTGGATTGTAATAGTCCATCTGATGAGCCTCTCCGTGAAGAAGAGCACGCGTTGCATGATTCTCGATCCAAATTACCCCAGGAGGATCACGCTGAGCTGTCAACTGATTCTACAGATGAATCATTGAAGAACAATTCTGAGGAAATGTTCGAGCACCACGAAGGAACTAGCAACGTATCGCCATGAAACAGCTTGTCCGAATAAGGTAATCAAAGTTGAGGAGGTGAAATCATCTAATAATGGGTCTTTATAAACATGGATGCACTGTTCCTTTAATTGAGAAGTTCTTTTTTTGAACCGCATTGGGATGTATGATTGCGCAATGCTTGGATAATAGCTACTACTTGTGTGTTGTTGTAAGATATATGAGGGAGCTTCTGCACGTCATGTGTTAGTTGCATTGTCTTTTTGTCCTACTACGCGGCTATGTTTCTCTCCTTATTGAAAGTAGTCGATGATATGTATATACATACATATGAAATTGATGCCAGGGGCCACATCTATGATAACAGGGCCTTCACGGTGGGCCTAATATGAAAAAGACTGCCTAAGCCGTCAACTTCACGAAGCCACAATCATTCAAGCCCAAGACCAATCCTACTGAAGCCATTATTACTACATTCAACAACCATCGCGTATTGAGCCCAAGCGTCAACTCAAGCTCAATCTCTCCATCGTGGGAAAGCCTGGGCTCAGCAGCCGAGCCCAAGCTCACGTTCCTCTGCTCGCTCAGAGACGACGCGACGACGACGACTCCTTATGCTGTCAGGTTTCTTTATCCAATCCAAACACGGCCTTATGCTGCAGCGTTCGCTGCATCCTTTTCTCAGCACTCGGCATCCATTACAACTCGTCCTCATATCTTCTTATACAACTTCTACTTTCTTTCTTGAGGCTGATGATAGGAACATATATCTCAGAAGAAGGGAACTGACTCTTGATTATGAGAGAGAGAGAGAGAGAGAGAGAGACTAAACTAGAGTAATAATGGTTGGTTTTATGGCATTTAGTAGAGAGAGAGAGAGAGAGTTGACGACGACATAAAACAATGGGTCGCAGACGCAACATTCATGGGAATGGGGAACTACTGAAGTGCATGAATTTTTTCCGACAAATATTAAATTGTTTTGTCCTTATTTGCCCAGCCGTCTGTATATGCTTGCTGGGCATTTCTGAACGGCGCGTGCAGCTCACGTGAGCGAATATACATCCAAGCTCGACGAGTGGGCCCAGGCCCAACTTCCCGATTTATTGGGAAGGTTAAAAACGCAGCAGTAAAATACCATGTTTAAAACTTCCTCGTTTTCGGATTAGTTTGATTCTGTGGGCGTCAGGAGAAAAAAATAAATAATGAAGGTTTGAAACTAAGGGCCTACCTAGTAAGTCCAATTATCTGGTTTGCCACGTCACTCTTATCCAGTAAGGTTGGGATATTTAATTTTTTAGCAATAATCTTAGAGCTTGTTTGGTACATAGATTTTAGAAACGATAGATGTTAATTATAACATGTTTATTGTTTGGAAACCTGGGTTCATATAAAAAAATGAATTTATATATAATAACATTAAACACATATTTACGGGTTCAGATAAGTACACCTTTCAGGTAATTGTATACTACTTTACTGATTGGCTGAGGTTTTAAATGTTTTAACCTTGGTTAGTCTTTGCCTAAAATTGCTTGGCTTGTGCGTTTCTTCAGCGGTCAAATTGAGTTTACGTTGTCTAAAAGGCTAATTTCCATCGATACGATCATATTGAAATACAATTACTAACTTAATTTTTTGTTATTACGTAAAACCCTCTTATTGTTTCTAAAACATGGCACCGTACTCCTCGGTCAACAGTTTCTACGAGCGAATGCACTCGTAAATCATAATGCCACTGAGATATATTATGGTCATGTTTTTTTTATGACCAATATAGACCACGCATGTTTTGCATGAAATGACCAAAATGGACCGGATTGTGGCGTATGAAGCTACATTTTGAAAACCATAAGAGGTTTCGCATAATAACGAAAATTCAAGATAGTACGGCGCATTTCAGTATATACACGTGTGGTATAGCAAAAATTACTCTTTTTAGGGCTATATTATTTTACATTTAATCTAAATTGAATGTAATGAAAATGCCTACTAATTTATTTTGGATTGTTGATTGTATTAAAGTTTTATTATTTATATATTGAAGTTTCTTGACACACACGATTACTAATTAGAGTAAGAATAATTTGGGCAAAAATTATAACTTGATGTCCAACATACTATTGGACTCAGTTGACGTCATGTTCATACAATTCAATGGGCTATAGACTGCTTGCGATTGCGACTAGAATCCTAGATTCAATTAAATGATAAAATTGTTTTTTTTTTCTTTATCCATTTAATCACATTAATTAAGCAGCCATAGAGTAGAGTTAGCCTGTGCACGAGTGCCGACACCTACGGCGTACGATGCAGTGCAGCCTCGTAAAATTGCTTTAATTCAATTCACAACAACTCTCTATGTGGTGTGGTAGTATAGTCGTGGCCAACAGCCTAAAGCAATTTCAATAATAAAAAAAAAAAAGCACCATCGTAATTACTATAACAAAACAAATCACGATCACCAAATATATATATTCTCGTCAAACGCTGTCAATTGTCATTTTCCCCAACTCTCTCTCTCCTCTGCCAGTCGGCGATTCACTTGGGAATATACTGAACGTGACGGCTATGGACGGCGGTGGCAACCTGTTCGTGGCCGAGACGTCGTGGTACAACGACTTTGTCCTGGGATCGCTGGTGCCGGAGATTTTGTGGATCCCGCTGCCACATTTTCTCAGAGGATGGCTCCGAAACTACCTCGCCGGCACTTTGATGTACTTCGTTTCCGGGGCGCTGTGGTGCCTTTATATCTACTACCTGAAGCGCAACGTCTACGTTCCTAAAGGTTTGACTTCTTTTTTTTTTCTTCTCCTCCGGAGTCTAATTAAGTCCTTCTGTGTGTTTACTTCAGTTCTTCAGTGAAACGCGTGCATACGATTTGAGCAGTTTGTGTTCCTCCTTTTGTGTTGGGTATCAAATCCAAGTCCCACGTGAGATAGATCAAGTGGTCTGCTATTAAGCCCGTGGGTTACTCCTACGTTGCCAATTGGTTTCCGGGTGGAATCCCATGGGCTTATTTGTTGGGCGTACGTGTTTAAGCTAAGAGGGATGTTATTCCCAACGAATGGTATGAGAGCTAGGCTTAGCCCAAATACAATGTGGATGTGAGAGATTTTAGCATAAATACGATGTGGATGATGTGTACCCGTCTTTGCAACAATTAGTGTTCGAGCGAAAGTCTTTCTGACATTGATGACGTGTCCCGTTGAGCGGAAATTGAAGTGGAGATTTGTTAGGTATCAAACTCAAGTCCCACATCGGATAGATTCAATAGTTGTGACCTGCTTATAAGCTTGTGGCTACTCCACTCCCACTATTGCCAATTAATTTTATAGTGGGACCACCTGAGCTTATATGTTGGGGCTTCTGGTTTCGGCTAAGAGGGGTTTTATTCCCAACACCTTGTTGTCTTTGAGTTAGTGGTCACTGTTGACTCGGTTGTTCTTACCGAGATTGGGATTAGAGTTAATCTCAATGTTTAAAATGGATTCCGGCAGAAGGAGGAAAACGCTAGTATTGTGACTGAAAATATGTTTATTTATGCGGCTGTGTGAGTTACATATAGTCTACTACTATGTGTTTTACAGATGCTATCCCGACAAAAAGGGCAATGCTTTTGCAGATAGGAGTCGCCATGAGAGCAATGCCATGGTACACAGCTCTTCCTTCAATCTCCGAATACATGATCGAGCACGGGTGGACAAAGTGCTTCCCGAGGATAGACGACGTTGGCTGTGCTTCATATGTTGTCTACGTTATTTCCTACCTGATAATCGTTGAGTTCGGGATTTATTGGATGCACAGGGAGCTACACGACATTAAGCCTCTCTACAAGTATCTCCATGCCACACACCACATCTACAACAAGCAAAACACACTCTCCCCTTTTGCTGGTAAGCTGTTATCTTTATTTTGGGACTTTTTGTCTGAAAACTTTTTCTTTATTGCATCTGTGTACACTTTTTCTTTCCCTGTTTCTGTTTAGGCTTGGCTTTCCATCCATTAGATGGCATACTTCAGGCAGTGCCACACGTGGCAGCTCTGTTTCTGGTGCCAATGCACTTCACAACCCACATTGCCCTTTTGTTCTTGGAAGCAATTTGGACAGCAAATATTCATGACTGCATACATGCGAGAGTGTGGCCTGTAATGGGCGCTGGTTACCACACCATTCACCACACAACTTACCGCCACAACTATGGCCATTACACCATTTGGATGGATTGGATGTTTGGTACTCTACGGGATCCAATTGAAGATGAGATCAAAAAGATGTAGTAAGGAGATCGTTGACTGTTTTCTTTTGTATCGATGGTATTTCTGTGAAATTTGATTCATCGGGCGGTTGTGTTTCTACATGTACATTAGTTGTTTCGGAGACTTCTATGTTCTAACGGCCCGATTCGGCCCATATCCGAGAAATTATCGGGTGGCTACTAAAAACGGCCAATTCTAACAAAGATATCATTTTGTTTCATCTTCATCGAGCGTCGTCTGTTGTCGGTTACATCAAATGAAAGGGCGATGAGATGATTATTATCCGTAAAATTCGCTGTCTTGTAATAATATCTGCTTTGTTTTAGCGTCTTTTGCGATGCCTGCGTCTTCGTTCGCCTCATCGCGGTCTTCGAACGCTTTCAGCTCCAAATGTTTCTTATTCCACTGCTCCAAAAATATCCCGTCAAAAGCTAAAGTCGTCATCTTCTCGAGCTTTCCTGATAATTGCAGAAAAAGCACCAAAATCGATGACGTGGGCACCGAAGATGATGAAAGTGGGAAATTTTCCGTTAAACGTTTGAAACCCAGCTCGCGTTCGGGTTCAGTCGTCAAAGCTCCCACGGCTCCGTGGATGAAGGAGCCTTTGCTCGTGAAGCCCAATGAAATTATGGAATTTAGGAAGAAAAAACCCACCAGAGACTCAGGATTTGGTTCGAACGGAGAGCATCGCGACGCGGATCTGACTGGGAAAGTCGGCGGCGGACGAGGTAGACTTGCAATGAAGAAGATATATAAAGGCATCGATAAACTCCAGGAAAGCAAGAATTCGGATGCAACCGAAGAAGGTCGTGGAGATTCCGACTTCAAATTCGCACCGGGAGAGCTCTGGGGAGATGAGGACCACCAAAATCCTGCCGAAGTTGGGGAAATTTCTGGTGGGGCTGTCGATGAGAGTACGGAGCTGTTTGATATTTATTTGGGAGATGTTGAAAACAGAGAGAAAAAGATAAAATTGCCATGGGAGAGAGATGAGAAAATGGTTATTACAAGGGTCAAGAAAGGGAGGACACCGACAACAGCTGAATTGAGCCTCGATGCAGCCTTGTTAGAGAGGCTGAGAGCTGAGGCTGCAAAGATGAAGAAATGGGTCAAAGTTAAGAAATTGGGAGTCACACAAGGTGTTGTCGATCAAATTCGATTATTTTGGAGAGATAGTGAGCTTTCCCTGCTCAAATTTGATGTTCCCCTGAGCCAAAATATGTACAGAGCTCGAGAGATAGTTGAGGTGTGGTGAGAGGTTACGTGCTTTCTTCCATTGCATTCTTTAAGCTCTGCAAATGCATTTTCACAGTTTACGTTGTTGGCTTGTTTTGATTGATTACTTACATAATAGTAACGTGTTATCTCCTTCCTATGCAGATGAAGACAGGTGGGCTTGTTGTGTGGACTCACAAAGACTTCCTTGCTGTTTACAGGGGCTCGAATTATCAACCGGGTCCTAAACGTATTTGGAGAAAGGATCAAAACACTTCTGTGGTTGATGAAAGAATTTCTTCTTCCCCTTCAGATGGCCAAATAAGTAGTAGTAAATTTGATAATCATCAGCAACCGTCTCTGTACGAGAGAGAAGCTGATAGGTTGCTGGATGATTTGGGACCGCGTTTTGTTGATTGGTGGATGTCCAAGCCCTTACCGGTGGATGCAGATTTGCTTCCTGAAATTGTCCCGGGATTTAAGACACCTTTTAGGCTCTGTCCACCTCGTACTAGATCGAAGCTGATAGACTCTGAGCTTACATACTTGAGGAAGCTTGCTCACAATTTGCCAACACATTTCGTTCTTGGTAACGTTTCTTATTTCTGTTGGTGTGTGCTACAAGTTCTTTATCCAACAATTTGAAAATTTTTGTTTTTCTGAAGGAAGAAACAGGAAATTACAGGGCTTGGCCGCCGCAGTCATAAAATTATGGGGAAAATGCCACATAGCAAAGATTGCTTTGAAATGGGGTATGCCAAACACGGACAATGAACAAATGGCGTATGAGCTTAAGGTAGGTGTAATAGAATATGTTAGATTTCGTTGCCTTTATTTGTTTGTGCTGTTTGATAACTGAGCAAAATGCGAGGGCTCCTCCGTGATGGTCCTTTTCCTTTTTTTTTTTTGATGGTGAAGATTCTCACTGGAGGAGTTCTTCTGCTGCGTAATAAGTTTTATATAATTCTCTATCGCGGAAAAGACTTCCTCGCCCCCGACGTTGCGAATTTGGTCAACGAGAGACAAACGGAGCTAACGAGGTGGCAAGTTCGGGAAGAAGCTGCAAGGCTCAAAGCCAGTGAAGCAATTCTTATTACTACCGGCGACAATAATGTTCCTGGCTCGGGAATAGTGGGTACATTGTCCGAGTTTCACAGTATTCAATCAGAAAACGAGAAGTTGAAGAAAACTAACGATGAGATCGAAGTTGAGGTGGAAAGGGCAAGATTGGAAAAGGAAGTCAGAGATCAAGAACACAGGCTTTTCATAGTAAGAATTAGCTCATTCTTCTACAATGTACTTAGTTTTTTATGAAGAGATAATCATCATTTGCTGTTTCTTCTACAGCTGAAGAAGAAGATTGAGAAATCAGCAGCAATATTAGAGAAACTGAAAAGTGCATCTTGTTTTACCGACAAAGATTTAGATAAAGAAATGATATCCGACGAGGAGAGAATTTCTCTGCAGAACATTGGATTAAAGATAGACAGCAGCTTAGTGCTTGGTAAGTAAAACATCTTCTTATGTTCAAAGCATTGAATTGAAATCATTACCTCATTAGATTATCTAATCTTTTTCTTAAATGCAAAAAAAAAACTTCATCAGGGAGGCGTGGGGTTTACGATGGTGTGATAGAAGGAATGCATCAGCACTGGAAGCACAAAGAGGTTGTAAAAGTTGTCACCATGCAGAGGAAGTTTTCTGAGGTTATGTACACAGCAGAACTTCTCGTAGCAGAAAGCGGGGGGATTTTTATCTCTGTGGCTAAAGTTAAAGAAGGGCATGCGATAATACTCTACCGTGGCAAAAACTACAAGCGTCCTAAGGTTAAAAACGACAATTTGCTGACGAAAAGAGAGGCATTTTCTAGGTCCTTTGAGCTCCAAAGAATCGGAGTAAGTGGGCATTTCATTATCTTTCTGTCTCTGCTCTGAGTTTCTCAATCTTTGTGATCTTACACTGTTTTTGTTCTCCTTTTTTCTCAACAGTCTCTGAAGTTCTTTGCTAGGCAGAGAGAGCAGATGATATATGAAGTTAAACAGAAACTGGTAAGACATACATAATGCTGCTGTATTAATAATTTTCAGATTCTGCAAATCTTTAATCTATGAAGCAGCAGATGTATTCAATTTGCCTGTTTATCACATTGTTTGCAGGCTGAGCTTTCAATACAGAGAAACCCGTAATAGAAGATTTTGTAAAGATTATTATTACACGCCATAAAGAAGTGAAGAGTCTTCAGTGAGTGAGATTATATTCTGAGGTTTCGATATTGTTTAAATTCCTATATTTTGAAACAGTTGCTGTGAGATTCAAATTCTTCAAAAATACATATGTAGAAAGATTTCCAGTAAAGACGAAATTTTTTGACATTAATTGCCCAATAACATTACATTATTAGAATGTATCGTATTAGTCAACATCAAATTACTACATACCAACTATTCGGGGATGCCGACGAGTATTGGCCGCCAAGCTCTCCTCAGCAGCCGTTGCCTGAAAGTGCCGGATAGTGGCCGGAGCGCGTGACCCACACCGCCCCTCCTCAGTCCAGCACCAACGCCGCCACCTACTCCTCCGCTCAACACCTGCGGAGACAACGCCGCATCTCTCGTATTCTCCAGCACCGACGACGCAGGCGGAGATGAAATAAACAAATCCCTCAGCTTGTTTCTCACCAGCGACGCTTCTGCACCTCCGCTCGTCTTCACCGAAGGCGTCTCTGAGCTGGGTTCGTGGGGACGCGGCGGAAGCTTGCGTCCTTCCGCACGGCTGAGAAGCATCCGGAGAGTTCTTCTGCGGCGAAGGTGGATAACCGGGCTCGTTGTTGGGCTTCGCGTTGGGCTCGACGCTACTGCGCACTGGGTCGCGAGCAGCTTGAATTTTTGCAGCGTCGCCATTCAAATTTCGATTCTCGTTTTGATTTCGATTCGACGGAACCTGTGAATGCTTTGGTGAAGAAGGTGGGGTGGAGAGAGAGAGAGAGAGAGAGAGATTTTGGAGAAAGGACAAAAAAAGGTGAGGAGAAGTGGAGCGAGCGAGTGGTCATGCAATTATTCTCTTGTTTTTTGCACTGTACGTATAAGTTTGTCTGCTTTTTTTCCCTTTTTTGTTTTATTATTATATCTATTTCTTAAAATTGCACTTTCACTTTGATATATATCATTCTCTTATTCGTTGCCTAAACTGGAGTTTCAAATATGACAACCAACATTTAATCCATTTGTAGAAAACCATGTGATCTTTAAATTTTCGATAAAAAAAATCTATATTTACACTACCGATGTTGTAAAATTTACCCCAACTTTGTTCCATTTTCAACACGTCGTAAAAAACGCAATGGAGTTAGGTTACTTGTTAGTGGATAATGAGGAACAGTAATTTAACTTGATAATACAACAACGAACTTGAAGTTTCACCTATCCTCCCAATGTTCACGATTAAAATTCGAATTTTGCCTCGCAATACTTGGAAAATGTGAAAACCTTTTTTTTGGGGCTGAGAGAAAACTATGATATAAATTAAAAAAAAAAAGTCAATAAACATAATTTTCTATCATATCTACCCCAGTGAGAAATTTTTTTGACAAGTGGCTTCTTAGTTAGAATTGGTATGATTAACAGTCGGTTAACTGGTGACAGTTAAGAGTAAAATTAATAACAAAGCTTAATAACGGTAACTACTTCACAATCAATCTTACAAAACTTCATCATCTTTACGAGATCAAAATTCCACAGCTTAACCACTACCTTACGAATCCGGCGACGGTGGCTCAACGCTTCCCTTCAACAACACAGCATCATCATCATCATCACCATCATCCAACAACATATCAACAACCTCAACCTCACGAGCACTCAAATCCTCCATCTCTATCTCCCTCAGCACCTCCAACACATCTCGCATCGAAGGCCTCATCTCCCTCTCCTGCTGCAAGCACCTGAACGCCACCTCAGCAACCGAACCCACCGCCCTCCTCACACCACCGTCCCTCTCGAACCCGATGCTCCCATCCACTAATTCGTGCAGCTCGCGGTTCAAAATCTTACCAACGGCCATGTTCGACAAGTTTATGTCTTGTCTGTTTCTGTTCGTGTCCACCGCTCGAAGCGAGGAAATAAGCTCCACGAGCACGACCCCGAAGCTGTAGACGTCGCTCTTCTCCGTGAGCTGATAGCACCGGTAGTACTCGGGATCCACGTAGCCCGGTGTCCCCTGTGGGGCCGTCGAGATATGGGAGAAATCTTTGGGGAACAATCGAGAGAGCCCGAAATCTGCAACCTTTACGTGGAAATCCTTGTCCAAAAGGAGGTTGTTTGTCTTAACGTCGCGGTGTATGATGCCCTTTTCGTGGAGGTAGGTGAGTGCTTCGGCTGTTTCGATGGCGATTTTTAGACGTATGTGCCACGAGAGCAAACGGGATTCAGCACGTTTTCCGTGTAGGTGATCTCCAACCGTACCGTTCGGTACGAATTCGTACACGAGCAGTAGCTCTCTGCTTTTCTTGGGGGTGCAACCATAGAGTTTTACTAGGTTTCGGTGTCTTAAATCGGTGAGGATCTCCACTTCGTTCATGAACTGCTCCAACCTTTTGAAGTTGTTCTCGTAGAGCCTCTTCACCGCCACCTCGCGCCAATCGGCCAAAATCCCTGTTAGAAATACGAGTTTGTTTCAAGTCATTACACACACTACAAGGCTCGTGAATCGTTTCATAAGATGTAAAACTCTTACCATAGTATACTGTGCCAAATCCACCATCACCCAGTTCCCTGCAAGGATCAAAGTTGTCTGTAGCTTCTTCAAGTTCTGTGTAAGTAAAGACTTGTACTCCGTAACACGAAGCAACCTTGTTGATGTCAGAATTCAAAGATGGATAAGAAGGTGGAGTTGAAATGGGCTTGCTTGATGGTGGACTTGGGACTTCTTTGATCCAAAAATTGCCAGTTTTTGCAAGAAGGCTCTGTTTTCGTTTCTGCCTGCAGTAGAATATTAGCCACCCGAAGAAAATACCCGCAAGAACAGCACCGCCTATGAAAAGGCCTGCAATGAGTAGATGAGCCATTAAATCCACACAAGTATGTAACCCGTTTGATGAAGAAATAGGAGATTCTTACCGATTTTCCTCCCTGAATTCGACTTTTTCCCGGGTAGAAGCAAACAAAAATATCATGAATTTGAAACTGCTAGCGTATAATAAACATGAATTCCCAGCAACAACCGAAATAAACAGAGCTATTCAAGAACCGTGTGATGCATGCATCTACTGCTTTCTTGTTGTTTACCTTCAACTCGCTCGGTAGCATTGAAGCCACCGTTTCTTGGAGGAGTCAAGGAGAAAAGACAAGGCCTATCATCGCCACAAACGCAAACAAAACTATCTGAACCCGAATCGAAGCCACATATCCCCCCTAAACTCACGCAGTTCAAACACAGCCTCTCGTGTGGGACGCTATAATTTGCTAAAAAACCCTCCTTTAACGCATCAGCAAGGGTTAAGCTAGAGTTGGTGAGCTCATCACCTACAGCCCTCAACACAGGAACACTCACACTCACGCTGCACGATATAATCCTCAAGATGGGATCCCTCGGAATGGGTCCCACCAAATGATACGAATCGATAAAACCAGAGCCCGCGAAGCTACACGTGAAAAGATTCGTGGGCTTGGTGGTCCTAGCGGTGGTGTTGCATCCGTAGAAGAGGTTAAGAACCTCGTTCTGAGGATTCATGTAGTTGAAGAAGGTGGCGTTTAAGGTGGTGTTGTGGAATTGAGAAGGGCACGTGGCATCGTAGAGGTCCGATCTCGAGAGAAGTATAGTCTTCTGGGACTGGTCGAGCTGTAAAACACGGTAGGTGGTGGAGTTTTGTGTAAGGAGAGTGGTGGCGTTGTCGATGCATGTGAGAGAAAAGTAGGCCTTGAAGCCACAGTGCGGTGGACGCGAGCCTCCGGTGAAAGGGTACGTGATGTTGGTGATGTGACCGCACGAGAAGGTGGAGCTGCAGTTTGGATAGAAGGGTTGTTGCGGTTGTGAAAACGACGTCGTGGTGAGGATTGCGAAGAAGGAGAAACGGAGAAGAAAGGTATTCATTTGGCTAATAAGAGAATGGTGCTGCAATGACTCTTTGGGGTGTGTGAGTTTGGAAAACTTTATCGTTGTAATAACAATATGAAAAGTTGAAAGTGGGTTAGGCACTAAGGTCTGCGTCGTTGACTTCTCCGCCTACCGGCGTTGACCGTCCACGTGCGACGAAGATTTGAAGTGTAAGAACATGGGGAACCCTTGTATAATTTAATCAAATTTCTCCAGAAATATAAAATGTAACATAATTATATATATATATATATATATAATTACCTGAACGCGCTAATTGCACCACCGTCGCCGAGGGCCCGCCGCCACATGCCCGATAAGCCGTGGAATCACCGCCACCGCATGTCCCCCCACGCGCTGCCGTGCCGTTCTGGCAGAAGCAAACGAACTCCTCGCCGCCGTCACCATACCCGCACCTCCCTCCCGAATTCTCGCACTTACCACACAGCCCATGAATCCCCACTTTGAATCTCACCTCAAAACCCTTACCAACGAGCTCCGCAGCGTCCTTGACTATAAGCTCTCCGTACTCCGCGTAGCCCACCGGAACCACAACGCTGACGTGGCACGAATACACACCAGCAAAGAAATTGACCCCGAACAACGACGCCCCAACATCAACATACGCGGCTCTCTCCCTTACGCCCTCCACGGGACAGTCGAAGCTCAGGAGGTTTATGCTCAAATTGCAGCCGTACGCAAGGGTCAGGTTCGCGTAGCCGGAGGCGCACTCGAAGAGCGATGGGTCCAAAGTCGCGTTTCTGAGCTGCCGCGTGCACAGAGACCTTGCTGTTCGGGGAAAACGCGCGCCAATAAAATAATTCGGGCCTAGCGGTGGTTGTATTTGGACCCCACAACAATTTATCGGAATATTATAAAAGTCGAAATGACACCGAGAGAAAACACGAGATTTTACGTGGTTCGCCAATACCGCCTACCTCCACGGAGAGTTCCAGTTTTACTATATTGAGAATATTACACCGTACAAAATAACGCTCGTGTTTAAACCCAAACCCGAGACCCCTTACCCACCCGGGTAATGTTTTTGTACCACCTCTCAAATTACCCTAGTAAAACTACACCCGCTCTCACCCTTATCCACCCGAAGGTGGATAAATATTTTTACCTCTCACTGGATATCTTCACTTGATTTGGATAATAATAACTGAAGAATCCTCAGCCTATTTATAGATGTCTTCAGCTCTTCTGGACCGCTGAAAACCGGTGGACAGGAATCCGCCGCGTCGCCCTTCAATACGAACCGTTCATTAAAATAATATTATAATATAATATTATTTTCTTTTTATATTATAATATTATTTTGGGCGGCCGCATGTGGCTGGACCCAACAATTCTCCCCCTCCAGCCTCACTCGACACCTTATTGACCATCGTCTTCAGCACCGTCAAGCATCCATCCAGCGAGTCTGACTATATTGAGAGTTTCTCGCTCGTAAGTACCACGAACGTCCAATGGCCTTCCTTGTACCAGCTACACATAATCCGAATCAAGAATTCCGGTCCCACCTCACTTGATTCACTCAGCGGCCAATCCTATGTGCAACTGCCAGCCGACTATACCCGTCGACTCCCGAAGAGGGACTTCGATGCAACCCCTTCCCCAGCAGGATTTCCCTTCTCACCATCGTCTGCCCCACGCGCGCGCGATTTCTGTGAACCCATCGAAGTCTGAGTATTGTATACCATACTCACGTCCAGACGATACAAACTTCCTCGCTCTTCTCCCTTTGGTAGGACCATTTCCGCCATGTGTGATTTTCCAGACTCCCCCTGCTATGAAACTCCATAGCCATTGGAATCTGTTCGGCTCAAGGATATTAAATTCCACGCAACTTTGGGACAACGTCACACCGTTCCAACACCATGAACAACACAACGATATCCATCGGCCCATGGAGATCGAAAAAACCTGTTCGTGTTCCTGGAACGCATCTAAATATCATCTTGGAGCAAACCCAGATATAATATCCTTCTTTATGAGAACGAGCGCCATCATTAGAGACTGTGAGAACGTCTCCAAGATGAATCGTGTGCTACCTCTGTTGTGGAATTTTCCTAGCCGTCTGTCCTTCTTCCTCCAAGTCGGACCATTTCTCCTGATGTGTCCCGGCTCACAACCTTTGTAGCATCACATGCCCTTCCCGCCACATGGATTTGAACCTGCTGCAGTCCCCAAATCCCCTGGCGTATCACCTTCCTCTACGATTCGCTCCGTGTATAGCCAATACCCGACTATCACCATAAATTGGCCGCCTTCTCTTTTCACGCTTCAAAAGAGTTGACTCCACCATCTACCGCCTTCACCGGCTCTTTTCCGTACCAGATGGTTGTGACCAAATTATCACCCGAATCAGGAAGCGAGGTAAGAAGTAAAAGAGCCTTACTTCTTCCTCTCCAACACATCTTGACCCCAAATCCTCCCAGTCATTTTTCTCGGCTTTCCCTCGTCTCCCTCCAAAGCTATTCGCCAAGCTTTGTTGAACGAGCACATCCTTCACTCTTCTCTGCCGCAGAGCGAAACCTCCCGTACCATCAAATTGTCGCCCTTTAGTGCTGTTATCTGTCGCTATTATCCTTGCAGAGATTCAACAGCCCCGGCCCAAATAGTACTGATCAGATAATTCCCAGGAAAGGCTAGCGACCTGCCTCCTAGACAGAATTACCCTTCTAAGTAAGTTCCCAGGAAGATCTAGTGGGGTCACATCGGTCCCACTTATGCACCAGTCACCTAGACAGAACTTGCTTACACAGTACTATTGCCACAACTTGCCAAAACTTCCACCGCCGCACAAGCTCCGCCCGACACAGAGCATCCCATCAACGATATCACATCTTGTACCGCCGTTTCTCACGAACGGAACACGCCGCCGGCACAAGGCATCACCTCGTTGAACACTCGCTCTGATATTGGCTCCCCCGGACCGCTAAACCCTTTTGATATCTTTTCTGATGTGGAAGATCAGACACAGCTGCAACCACAGAGCATACTCAGAATACCAGCAGGGCAAGGCTCTGATACCACTTGTTGGGGAAAACGCGCGCCAATAAAATAATTCGGGCCTAGCGGTGGTTGTATTTGGACCCCACGACAATTTATCGGAATATTATAAAAGTCGAAATGACACCGAGAGAAAACACGAGATTTTACGTGGTTCGCCAATACCGCCTACCTCCACGGAGAGCTCCAGTTTTACTATATTGAGAATATTACACCGTACAAAATAACGCTCGTGTTTAAACCCAAACCCGAGACCCCTTACCCACCCGGGTAATGTTTTTGTACCACCTCTCAAATTACCCTAGTAAAACTACACCCGCTCTCACCCTTATCCACCCGAAGGTGGATAAGTATTTTTACCTCTCACTATTTCTCTCTCACTGGATATCTTCACTTGATTTGGGATAATAATAACTGAAGAATCCTCAGCCTATTTATAGATGTCTTCAGCTCTTCTGGACCGCTCAAAACCGGTGGACAGGAATCCGCTGCGTCGCCCTTCAATACGAACCGTTCATTAAAATAATATTATAATATAATATTATTTTCTTTTTATATTATAATATTATTTTGGGCGGCCGCATGTGGCTGGACCCAACACTCGCGAGGTCGGTTCTGGCGACTTTGAGGACGTGGATCTCTTGGTTTATGTCGAGGACGGTGTGTGCGACGCTGTCGATTTGGATCGTGGTGGTGGCGTTGTCTCTGCAGGTGAGCCCGAGCTTTGGGTGTCCGCATTGCGGCGGCCTCTGTTTGCCCCAGAACGGGAAATTGATGCCGGAGAATTCGCCGCACTCGTAGGGAACTCCACAAGCCGTGTAGTTGTTGTTAAGTTCTTTGTTGTCTCCTGAGCATGATGATGATGTAAGAAGAAGTGCGAGGAGACGAGCTAGGGCTGAGAAGCAGCGGCAGCAGTGATGATGATGAGTCATAGTTAACAGAGCAGAAAACAGAGTTCGAAGATACGTCGATGATGAGTGAGTGATACGTTGACGTTTTAACCAATTGACTAATAATAGTATTATCATCAAGATAGGAACTGGGGAGGTTGCAGTTTAATAATTTCGATAATTAATGCCGATAGTTGATCAACCAGCTACTTCAATAAATATGTCATTAAGTGCCGCGGAATTAACAATGGTGAATGGTATTTCCTCATACGTAAAGAACAATAAGATGCACCATTATTACAGTAAGATGCACCAACCATTACGGTAACCATCTTTATGCATTTGAGAAATGTAAAGAAAAAAAAAATTTACTCTTTTCTAACTTACTCATTGGTGGCTGGGGGAAATATCCTCACTGCTCTTATTTCTCCCACGAAGCATATCCGTGAAACCACTCCTCATGATGCGCCTGAGTCTAGTGTCCTCCACCGGCGGTGGTGGTTGTTGAGCAATTTTTGCAGATCCACCTTCACCGAAGAAACTCGTAACGGACGATGGTAGCCCGATATGAGTTCCCATCGCTTTACCGACGGCATCGAAAGATCCACCGGATCTTTCCTTTAATATGATCTCCAGGGCTTCTTTATGGGCTGGGTCGAGGGCATCCGTGTCCTTTAGCAGGTTTTGGATTGCGGGTATGAGGAAGTCTCTCACACTCGAAGGTGAAAGATCTTTATCCAAAAAAAAAAATTAAAGGTTTTAGATTCGAACGGTGGGACCTGATTGAGAAAACATAAAAAGGGTCAGAAGTTGCATACCTGATGCATCAAGGGCACGTATGGCTTCACAGAAGGCGTTGGCTCTATCACGACGGTGCATCACATTGGGCGACGGTGCTTGGGATGCTGTGAATTGGTAAATCTTGGAGACCAGATGTGCACGGGAGTTAGAGGAAACGGGACTTGAACGATATTTATACCTTTTGCAAGCATGTTATGTATTCTTTCTAGAAATTTGAAAGGATATAATCACGTAGACGATCAGTCGTGTGAGGGACGGCAAGCAAAAGGGCACGCACCGCTGCAATTGTGGCTTCATACGATCCATCTTCTTCAAGAAATGCATCCATTTGAACGCGTATCTTGTCGACGATCTGCGATGGGAAATTTGATCAAATCGATTTTGCATGAAATTGTGCCATCGAAGTGGTTTTTGCAGAAAGTGTGAATAATTATAAAGTGTGTACTGTGTCGTTCTTGAAGTGTTGAGCCACGGAACCGAAAGTATCGATGCTTGCGTATTTTACTGTCGGGTTTTGCTCGGAGCCAAGAGTCACGAGGGCAGGCAAAACATGAGCAGAGGCGACTTTCGCGTCTATATATGGCACCTAGAGAGGAGAAAGTTCAAGAATTTTGAGCAAACAATTGTTCCAAATGGAATTTTAATTTGAGGGTTTTCTCTTAGAAAGAGAACTCACGATGACTTTCAGTAGATTTGCTGCTGTAATCTTCAAATTCACGCTGGAACTGGCCACCATTTCCCAGAGAATGTTGAAGATTAGAGTCTGATTCTCTTCAGTGGTACTGCACCATTAGAAATCAAAACAAGTTAACTGATGCACATCGAGTCAAAATTTTTTCAAGTGTTATCACCAGAGACAAACCAAATAAACCGAACAGAGTTGATAGCTTCGTAATCTGCCGGCTTGTTATCTCTTTCAGAGCTTTGAATTAGCAAATTCTTCAGGTACTGTGCCAAATGATCGTGCTTGCTATGGTGTCCTAATATTCCTGCCACGAGAAGTGGTAATACACACATAGTTGCGAGCCTCTGAGATACAGCAGATGGGGGTTTCAAACCTGCCAGAATAGAGAGGACAAGAGATGTATGAAAGACGAAATTACACTATTATGGAGCTAAAAGAAAGATAATTTGCCTCTAATTTTCGACTGGACATGAAATGGGAAGAATTTCAAATCAGCATTGTCCCCAAGAGCTAGTAGAAACACCGGTAGCATTATGTTAGTCAAATAAGGTTCCCCGAAGTGTTCAGCCACTGCCAATAAGAACTTTGCCAACCAAAATATTTGATTATATAATTGAAAGAAAAAAGAAAATCAACGAGAAAAGTCACAAGAGAATAGTACAGATTTAACATGCCATGCATCCATATTCAGAATATTACCCGAATCACACGGTTCCTTAGATGATCTTCCTTCTGAGGCAAGACAGAGGCCAACTGAACTAAATTTGGAAAGCACTCGATATGCAACCACTCAAAAGCGGGCCATTCCACATTTCCCCTGCCAAACAAACATTGCTAGTGCATCAGCATCCAAGCCCTGATGAATGCTCAACTTCATCCAAAGAGTCATGTAATGCTAAGTATTGGTAAAGAATATGAGAATAATATCGATATTCTTACTCTGCATATTTTTCAAGCAAAGACTTGGAGAAGAATAGGCCAGTAGAACCCGAAGACCAGGAAAACGAACAAGTGTTGATTGCTTTTTGGTGCACATATGGGAGTAGCTCGGCCAACAGACGCAAGAGAACATCAATTGTCCATCGTTCTCTTTCCCCTAATATGTGAAGATGTGATTCGATGGAACCCTCGACCCCAGAAAGACGTGGGCAATGCTGGAAGAAGAACGTAGAGGATAAGCGTACCAGATGATGAAGTTATACAAACAGGTAAATCATAAGAGCAACACTCACCTGTGCGGAACCCAACATATGCGAGAGAAGTATTTGTAGAATGTGATCCAAGTTGTTGCCCCAATTTACGAGAGCAGGAACTAATTCCTTCATCGTGGTTTCAACAACACCACCAGAGGGATCAGAGACCAACTGAAACATTATCTCCTCAACCTATTGGAAAAAAGAGAGAAAATCTTGTAGAAAGCTTTTGTTTTGCACATTCTATTTTCTTCTTTTGAAGGCGTAACTATTATGACAGGGAAAATGCTCCATTTCCTAGACCACGGAGCTTACTTTTGTAGCAAATCTGGTCAATTCAGGTATCTTCTCCATGATTGACTCGAAGCATGTTTAGTGAGGCTGACCTTGATATATTTGTCTGTATTCGGGAAAAGTGGCAGCAACAAGGCCAGATTATGAGCTGCAGCCTCTCTGACAACTGTAGCGGGATCCTCAATGAGCTGTTGCAAAATGGAGAAGATAAGGGAGTCCCGCATCTCTGGCCTCACAAACTTTGCAAGATCACCACATGATTGAGCAACCAGCAGTCTTCGTTCCTCATACATGTGATTAACCTACATTAAACAATGCAAAAATCAGTGATAAATTTCTGCGACAGTGTTTGGGATCTGATCAACAAAACCGATTCTTACTTGTTCCCAACATTGGGGCAGCAATTCTGTTTCCGTTCTTAGCTCTCCAACTTTTTTGGCAAGAGTAACACAAGCCTGAAAAGATAAAACAATTTGATCGACAAATTTGCAAAAAAATCATGCTCGATCTAGAACCTTACATCCATTATAATCCGTCTCTGTTGTTCGTCTGGGCGCTTTATCAGATTGAATAATGTGTGCGTCAGAGAATCACGAGTGCTGCTGTCTGGATGACGCTCAATAGAACACATAATTAGAGGAAGAAGTTCCTGCAGTGCATGAACTCCAGTGAAGTACGTGAGAAGAAACATGTTCTACTTTCAACAGGAACTGTAATCTTAGTCCAGTAAGTAAATTTAAAAACACAGATCGTACTAAAATGACAAACCTCTCGATGGTTGATTAGAACATAGGGCACAATTTTGGGCAATGAGTCTGAAAGTATTTGAATGGTTCCCAATGCCTTGCAAATGGAAGCTAGTTATCAGATTCTAACCTGACATAGAAGCAATATCAAAATAATAGTAATACTAAAAAAAACAGCTACTAACCATCTCATTGGCACTTGATTCTGGTTCAAGCTTGTCTAACTGTCTTAGTTCATTATTTTCCAGGGTCGATAATCCACTATCCTTGTTATGAACTATTCCTTCAGATTCTTTTTCAGCTGAACAAAGTGACAACACTTCTGACTCCTCAACTGAGTTGGCTGATTCATTAACATCAGGCCCCATTATATCACTATTTGTACTCACTAAATCAATCAATGAAGTAACTGCAGCTGATTCTTTATCATTTATGTGCAGCTCTTCAGTTTCAAGAAGTTTCTGTTCATTCTCGTTCTCCCTCTCTGCAGACTCAGTTGACTGCAAGGTTGTAGAAGTTTTTCCTTTCAATATATCCATATCATTTGGAAAATGATTCAATTCATCATTATTGCTCCCTGATAATGACTGCATGAGAGGAGCATCAGTTTCTGAAAGATTTCTTCCTGAATGAGATCCCTCAATATACATTTTCAGCGATGTTATTTCAGCTCTGCAATCATTGAGTTCTTTTCTTTGGCCTTTTAAAGTCTTTCGCAAATCTTGGACCTGATATACACTCAAGAGTTCATTACATAAACCGCATAAGCATACTTGGTAAAGATCCAGAAGTTTCAGTGAAGACTTACTAGATTTTCTCTGTCCTTGATATCTTTCTGCAATGCCTCTATTGACTTCGTTAATGCCGCGACTTGTGCCTCTGACTGTTCTTTGCTTTTCAGCAAAGACTGTTGGTTATGTTTCAGCACATCATTGTCTTTCAGCAAAGACTCTTTTTCTCGAAGCATTGATATTTTCTCCTACGTGATGGGAATATACAAGAAAACAACCAGCATGAAATTTGCATCATTTGGTAGAAAAAATGTGGCAATAGATGAGCATTGAAGTAAATCATTCTTGTAGACCCTAAGAACAACTGATAATGAGGGAACACTGAAAGTACATGGTCACCTGTGGATCTGTTTTACATAAGTTTTCCAATAAGATAGAGTCACGGTTAACTACAAACACCCATTAGAGTCATCCTAAACACATGGAGAATTTATACTTGTATTACTGACCCTGCCAGCGTCAATAGCTGTCAAACAAAGAAAGTTTCCATAAAAATTATTAAGAGACAGCAATTGAAAATATTAGTCTGACTTGGGACCTTGATATTAGTAGTTGTCTAAATTAATTACAGTGTTTTAGTAGTTCATCTCCCTTGGCAACATGTCAACTAGTGTCGAAGCCACATTTTTCATGGAAGTTCAATGTGTACCTCAGCAGCCTCAGCAGTTGATGACATATATTGGTAATAATAATGGCGGAGAGCATATGGTACACATGCAGACGGGTTTTGCCATACATCCAGGTTCTGGTCGGTGACCTGTTGTAAGGAAAAATTCACCAAAGGTGAAAAAAAAATCAAAACAAATGGTATTCAACTATTAACAAGCCATCGTTGATAAAAGGTAAGTATATGCAGTTGCAAATAGAAATAAACTTCATGTCATGTTCAAGTACATCTAAAATTGGGTAATATTCACAAAATACCAATTTCATGAGTCATAAAACGCAACTCTGGAGCAGATCACAAAATGGAGTCAGTATACTTGGCACTGAAGAAGATACCAAGTGTTTTCTCAAACAATTCTATAGGCCATTAAATTGGAATAGCCCAAAAGAAATAATGATATCCAATCCAATCTGAGATTAAACTGGATACAGGAGTGTGTTACCTCCTCGTGAAAAGTCATTGCAGTCAAACGATATCCTGCAAGCAGTAAATACTCCTTCACCGCACATTTAAGATCCAGTCTTTCATTTTCCTTAAGAGGACCCATATCTGAGCCAGATTTGTCCAATTTTATTGGTTGAACCGCAGGTCCATTCTTAACAGTAGCATCAGCACTTTGCCCTGATCATTGAGTTTGCATTCCAGTTGGACATAGGAGAAAACTTGCCAAACAAAAAATATTACGTTTAAAAGGAACACAAAGTGATGCATGCATGATTATTTACCATTACATCCATCCGACATAAGGTTGTTTTTCTTCAGCAATTCATTCTTAAGGTTCTGGATGTCTTCTTGTGCTAAACGGAGCTCATATTCATTGACAGCCAATTTTTCTTCCAGAGATATTTTTTCCTCAAGTAGACTCTGTGGGTCTGCAACTGTTGTTAAAGACGACGACGCAGAGGAGCAGAAATTTTAGATTCTTCAGAGGTGGAACTCATGGGAAAAAGTCACAAAATCCTGGAAACTATGTCAATGCTGAGTATAACAAGTAGTATGAATGCTTTGGAACAAGGTAAACTATCTCTGAAACAACACCACAATATCGTTTCTGTTCTGCCCAACATCTAGATTTCTAAAACAAGTGGACCGAAAGAGCATAGAGATCACAGCACAATTCACGCCTATATTCTCCTAATAAGATCAAAACGATCATTCAGAACACTCTAAAGCAAACGAAACAAAAAACAAACGAAGCATTTAAATACCGACAAGCATCAAACTCCATCCTAGAGTTAAACATGAACCTCTGAGGGAGTTGAAGCGAGAGATCTGATCGGGTGGAAACTGAGTGGGATCGGAAAAAAATTTCTTGAGCCGAATCGCCTGATCGTCACGTCCATCGTCGAGAAGCTCGTGAAGGAGCTCAAACGCCGTCAGTAGATAATTCTCTTCCAGCAAAAAATTCACCACCCAATTGCACAGCGACGATCGCTCCGCATCCATTACTACGTTAACAAATTTCTCCTCAATTTCTGGATCACATTTGTGAATTTTATAACTAAACCCTGCGATGCACCGCAGTGCCAAATTTAGAGCGGATAGTACCCAGACTCAAAACGTGTCGAAGTTTCCCTTTTCGTTGGAAATTTAAATAGGGTATATATATAATCGGGTCGGAGTACTTGAAAACGGAAACACGTGGCTTCCCGCGAAAGCTTCGCGGCATATTTAACTTGCAACAATTTACAATAACTACCATCAATTTTATTATATCATGTATACTATAATTTTTATCTTTTAATTTTTTATTTATTTGGATCATATCCTCAGGAACCAATTATTTATCATGGTCAATTAAATTGAATTATAACTTTATTAAATTTTAAATCTTTTATATTAAGAGAAACTCTTCAAATATAGAACAATATTATATGTTTGTACTACAGCACGTGGTGCGCAATAAAGTGTGCAATCATATTAAATCGGAAGAAAAAACAAACTATACTTATAAAAGAAGGATGAAATACAATATTACATAGTTCCGTGTCATTCGAAATTACATTTTGTTAAGAAGAAAAAAAAAACACAAAGCTTCGATTTTTCATTGTTACGACACGGCAAGTCAGAAAGGCAATCAAACGCAGAGTGAAGAGAAATGGAGTTGAGGGAAGAAACACTTGATTAAAGACGGCATTATTGATTTTTGGGTCCCAAGCACGTCGTAATTATTTTTATTTTTTAAAAATACAAAATAATAATAGTGGTGGTCGTAACTAAATAATATTGAGCTGATTGATCACTATTACACGACAAGACTTCCTATTACAGCGCGGTCGGGTTTGGTGAGCCTTTCAAGAGCACTCACACACATGGATAAATAAAGCAGATTCACGAAGCCATATCCATTTGTGAAATCGGACAAAGTGGAAATAATAATAAAAGTAGTCTCTCTACTTTGTCTATAACGGCTCTGAAGGAAAATATCTCAGACTACTTACTCCAAGAAAAGGGAGATGGAAGCCGAAGCGCCATTATTGAAGGAGAAGAAGACGAGTAGGAGCAGCTCAGAGACTCAATGGGCCGTAACATTCGCCGGCGAGCTAACCCGAGTGAGCCGCATAGCCCTGCCGATGATCGTCGTCACGTCATCTCAGTACATCCTACGAGTGACGCCCATGTTCATGCTGGGACACGTTAGCGAGCTCTATCTGTCGAGCGCTTCCATAGCCACCTCTCTCTGCAGCGTCACCGGCTTCAGCTTGCTGGTAATAAATCGATTTAATCCCGTGAACCCACTCTTCAATTCTCGAAGCTTTATCTATTTATTCTCTGCGTTTGAAATCTTGCAATAAAAACAGTTTGGAATGGCGAGTGCTTTGGAAACTCTATGCGGGCAATCGTACGGAGCACAGCAGTATCAAAAAGTTGGAACCTTTCTTTACGGGGCCGTTCTCTGCCTATTCCTCGTGTGCATCCCAGTTTCTGTACTATGGATGTTCACCGAGGATTTGCTTGTAATGATCGGACAAGATCCTCTGATAGCAGCCGAAGCAGGAAAGTATACGATGAGGCTCATCCCCGCGTTGTTTCCCTACGCTCTTCTTCAGTCTCTGGTTCGTTACCTACAGGTTCAGAGCTTGATTGTTCCAATGGTGTGGAGCTCGTTGGCTTCCTTGTGCTTCCAATTATTTCTCTGTTGGGCATCAGTGTTTAGGTTGAATTTGGGGATCACCGGAGCTGCTTTCTCTATAGGAATCTCGTACTGGTTCAACGTTGTTCTACTTGTTTTGTACGTGAAATACTCATCTGCCTGTGAAAAAACTCGTTCTTCATTTTCAAGAGAGGTTTTCTCCACAGTGAGGGACTTCTTCAGATTTGCTGTTCCTTCGGCTGTAATGACATGGTAAAAATTTCCTTTATTTCCTCCTCAAGTTAAGGTTTTTAATGTTGAACAGCTTTTGTCTTCGTTTTTGTTGCACAGCTTGGAATGGTGGGCTTTTGAGCTTGTGATATTGCTCTCAGGAATTCTGCCAAATCCACAGCTTGAGACCTCAGTTCTTTCTATTTGGTAGTAATAGCCTTAATTTTTCTCATTTCCTTCCGAATTTCAAAATTTGTTCATCGTCCCTCTTATTTCCAGCTTGACAGTGGCTGCACTGCTCTATCAGATTTCAGCTTCTTTTGGAGCTGCTGCAAGGTAAAAATGCTGTCTTTTCAAATGGAAAAAAATCGAATCTTTACGGTCAAATTACACACTTGGCTCTTGTTTCATAGCACCCTGGTCTCGAACGGGCTCGGAGCAGGAAAGCCACAAGCTGCAAGATTCTCCGTTCTTGCAGTAATGGCTCTGTCCCTTGCAGAGGCCTTCATAGTCACCATCACGATTTTCTTCTGCCGCCGCATATTAGGACGTGCGTTCAGTGACGAAGGGGAAGTCATTGATTACGTTGAGAAAATGGCTCCTTTTCTCTGCCTCAACGTTATCATGGACAGCGTACAAGCTGTACTATCGGGTAAAATACAATTTTCTGCAGCATATTTGTATGCATTTTTCAAGAATCTATCAAGCTTTTTTTATTACATAAACCGTTTCCTCGTGTCCTTTTCAGGAGTAGCAAGAGGCAGCGGGTGGCAGCACTTGGGTGCCTACGTGAACCTTGGAGCTTTCTACCTCGTGGGAATCCCAGTGGCTTTGGTGCTGGGTTTCGTGTTGGCTCTGAGGGGAAAGGGCCTTTGGTGCGGTACGGTAGCGGGGACCACAACGCAGGCCCTGTTGCTGTGCGTTATTACAAGCCTCACAAACTGGGAAAAAGCGGTAATTTTATTTATTTCTAGAGTATAATAATCTCTTTCTTTTGAATCAACTGAATGTATGAATTGAGTCTTTTAATACAGTCATATGAAGCCAGAGAACGGATCTTTTCTGGGGAAGTTGTTTCTTGCTGAGAAAAATGCAACAGCAGAAGCTTTTTGAATATGGATACAAAAATCTTGAAACATAATAAACCTGCGTAAGAGGATCTTCGAAGGATGAGGTGATCTTGTAAGTGCGTTTGCTGCTCGAGTTTATGTGCCGGCTAATAAATTTTCCCCGGGAAGTTTCCCTGCAGAAATTCTCTGCCTTGCTTCATTTGCCTGTAAAAAAACACAGATGGTGCAGATTCTATTAAAGTATTTCTTCGAAAATATGGATTTTATTACACGAAATTGAGGCAGTAATATACCTGTTTTTCCCAGTTTGTGAGGGAAGTGATTAGCGAGAGCGAGAAAGCTTGCACTGTTGCTCCAGCTACTAATCCACTCCAAAGGCCCTTTCCTTTTAAATGCATGACGAATCCAAGCAACAACGCCACTGGGATTCCGACAATGTAATAAGATCCTAGATTAACATAGGCCCCAATGTGCTGACACCCGCTACCTCTAGCAACGCCTGTTATATATACAGATTTTTTTGAGAAAAATGAAGACACTGTTGAGGAATTTGGAGTAGAAACAGGGGCAGGCATAGAGAAGCCATTATTATATCAGCAAGTTTTTGATGCTATAAATGTGTTTCCAAGGGACCTGAAAGTACAGCTTGTGTGCTGTCCATGACGATGGAGAGGCAGAGAAAAGGGACCATTCCTTTCGCGTGAGATATTACATCCTTCTCCTCGCTGAAAGCATGTCCTAAAATGCTCCGTGATACGAAAATGAGGACGATAGCTAATAGCATCTCCGAAACCGACAGAACCAAAACTGCGTAGAGGGCAACTTTAGCTGCCTCCGGTTTCCCCGACCCCAGCTCGTTCGAGACCAGCGTGCTGAAAAAAAATTTGATGATTTGTTTTTTACGGGAGATTAGTGTTTGATGGTTGCTGTTCTTTCGAGAATCTACGAGAATCTAACCTCGCAGCAGCTCCGAAAGAATACGGGATATGGTAGTGTAATGAAGTCATCGTGAAACTGCAAGAAAATAGACCGATGAGCAGCAGAAGTCGAAAAAGCTTACGAAAACTGATTAGGGTTTCTTTACCATATCGAAAGAACTGATGTTTCCAGCTGTGGATTAGGCAAAATTCCTGAAAGCAGTATCACCAGCTCAAAAGCCCACCATTCCAAGCTGTAAGTAAACACTATCATCGTTAAGACAATGCTGTATGTAATATGAAAATACTTTCTTCCAAACCATAACAGCAGAAGGGACAGCGAATCTGAAGAAACCCCCCATTGCAGCGAAGGCATCCCTCGAGAAGGAAGCACGGGTGTTCTTGCACTTCGAAGAGCACCTTACGTAGGCCACAAGCATAATCACGTTGAGCCAATACGATATTCCAATGGACAACGCGGCACCGGAACTTCCCAGGTTCAACTTGAACACGAAAGCCCAGCAAATGAGCAGCTGAAATCCCAGAGACACCAAAGAGCTCCACAGCATCGGGAAAATCAGGCTCTGGGCCTGAAGATACCGAACTAGGGACTGAAGAATCGCGTACGGAAACAGCGTAGGGATGAGCCTGATCATGAATTTCCCAGCTTCATGAGCTATTAGTGGATCTTGGCCCGTGAATATCAGCAGCTTCTCGGTGTAAATCCACAGAAGAGAAACCGGTATGCATACTAAAAGGAGACACACAACAGCTCCGTAAGTGTAGGTTCCAACTTTCTTGTACTGCTTGGCTCCGTATGATTGCCCACAAAGTGTCTCCAACGCACTCGACATCCCAAACTGCTCATCAGATATAAACATCGATTGACGTCCGCTGACGATTAAGACATATTATGTAAAAAGAAAAGTGTAAGTGTGTGTTCGAAAGCTCACTAATACGCTGAAGCCCGTGACATTTGAGAGAGTGGGCGAGACGCGCAGCAAGTACTGGGAGATGGTGGCCACTATCATCGGCAACGCTATGTAATTGACTCTGTTTAGCTCCGAAGCAAAAGGACGCCATTTTCTCTCTGTAATTTCATTCAATAGCGGCTCCCCTGCCTCCATTAAAAGCTAGTTGCTTTTGCCTGTGTTTGTGTGTGCGTTCGTGTTCACGTCGTGACAATTTATGAAGAAACACGAAGAGATTGAGATTCTTTTGTCAGAGAGCGGTGGGTGTTTGTTCATACGATATCCTTCTTCGTTCGATTTTTCTGTAATTGTTATCGGTTTAGAGATTGCGGTTGTCTTGATTTTATATTTTTGGAGTTGTCTGGTCTTTTGTCGGGGGATATTTTGATAAAACGGATCGAAACATATTTTATTTAAGCTGAAGGGATTGTATAGAAAAAGTCAAAAATACCCTCAAGTAAAAAGTCATTAATATTAGTTTAGTCACTTAAATGAATTCGTCGTTTCAGTTAAGTCTTATTCGAATTCGAATAAGCTTTATTCGGGTTCGAATAAGATATATTCGATTTCGAATAACCCTTATTCGAGTTCGAATAATCTGGGTTATTTGAACCCGAATAAGAGTTATTCGAGTTCGAATACAGGTTATTCGAGTTCGAATACGCTTATTCGAACTCGAATAACCCTTATTCGGATCCGAATAACCTTATTTGAACCCGAATAGGGCTTATTTGAATCCGAATAGGGCTTATTTAAACCCGAACCCGAATAATCAATTTTAACTCAAGATAAAGATTAAACTCGATTCAAGATGAACATTATACGAAGAAGCTTATGAAAGTTTTGTGTATCACAATATAATTAATAAACATTATTCAAATAAAGGTTATTCGAGTTCAAATACGCTTATTCGAGTTCGAATACGCTTATTCGAACTCGAATAACCCTTATTCGGATCCGAATAACCTTATTTGAACCCGAATAGGGCTTATTTGAACCCGAACCCGAATAATCAATTTAACTCAAGATAAAGATTAAACTCGATTCAAGATGAACATTATACGAAGAAGCTTATGAAAGTTTGTGTATCACAATATAATTAATAAACATTATTCAATAAGTTCATCGAAGTTTGTATATCACATTGACACAACTCATTTTAGTTGCCATCATGTAGAGCACATGTTTATATATCATATGATAGTAATTCACTTAAATACAAGTTGTAACATTATAGCAACTCACACAAAACTCATTTAAATTTTCATTACATTTACCCAACTCATTAGACATCTTCATTAAACATTGTCATAACTAATTATAGTATTTCATTGACTATTATTTGATATTAATGACTTGATATTATTATCATAAAATTACAAGTATTAACTACTCTTATTTGAATTCGAATCATGGTCTTTTGGGTTCTAATAACGCTTATCCGAGTTCAAATGGACTTATTCGAGTTCTAATAAGGTTTATTTGAACTCGAATAGGGTTATTTGAACTCGAATAGGGTTATTTGAACTCGAATAGGACTTATTCGAACTCGAATAGGGTTATTTGAACTCGAATATGACTTATTCGAACTCGAATATGACTTATTCGAACTCGAATAGGACTTATTCGAACTCGAATAAGGCGTATTCGAATCCGAATAAGCCTTATTTGAACTCGAATAAGACTTATTCGAATTCGAATAGGTCTGTCAATCTTATTCGATTTCGAGTGTATCTTTAATATTTTCAATTATTTCGCCTAAATCTACCTTTAATCATAACGAAAACTCAAGACCCATGCGAATTTGTATTAATTTTTCAGAAAATCGGGTAAGATATGTGCTAATTTGAAGATGATTTCAAGAGAAATGACATAGAAAAAAGCGACGAAATCTGCCTTCTAAAACCTAAAAACGAAAATCTAATTTAAACTATTAAAATATTATTAATTAAGTGGATATATTGATTAATTACTTATTTAATTAAGTGAGTCCCTTTTATCTAAAAAAAGAAAAGTAGCTCCTTTTTTTTTATTCTATAGGAAACTAATCCCTTTTGTTAAATTAGGCCCTTTTGTCGGGCTTGTAAATCTACCGACCCGATTCGGAGTTGACGAGCTTCGCTTCACTTCGATATCACCCAAGTACCCGACCCGTCTTATTATAAAGAACAAAGCGACGACAAAAATAAGCATTATCTAATCAACGTGTCCTCCTCCTCGTCCTCCACGGGCTCAACGTTATCCGTAGAAGCAAGTTCCACAGAGAATATCCGTCTCCGTGCTTCGAGTGCCTGCAAGAAAACCCGACCCGAACTAAATGATTTGTAGAATGAACACCATCATTACATGGAACATAAAAGTACTTTACCTGTTTTTCCCAGTTTGTAAGAGAGGCAACTACACAAAGCCCGAGGGATTGTACAGTTGCTCCTGATAATAATCCACTCCAAAGCCCTTTTGCCTTAAAACCGAAAACAAAGGCCAACAGCAGCCCAACGGGTGTTCCTACAACGTAGTACGCTCCGAGATTCACGTACGCTCCTATGTGTTGCCATCCACTTCCTCTAGCAACTCCTGCTTTTTTTCATTTTCTTTTTTTTAGTGGAATTACGCTGTATATAATTTGAAGTGTGATTGTGATAATAAGAAGTAAAACAAATACCTGAGAGTACAGCTTGTGTGCCGTCCATTACAATGGAGAGGCTGAGGAGAGGAGCCATTTCTTTAACATAGCTTACGAGTTCTTTGTTTTCTGTAAATGCGTACCCTAATACATGGCTACAGCTTAAGATAGCTATGCTTGCTACGAACAACTCCGTGATCGAGAGAGCCAACACTGCGTAAAGGGCACTCTTTGCTGCTTCGGGTTTTCCTGCTCCGAGTTCGTTCGATATTAGAGTGCTGCAAAAGAATGATTACTTGATTAGGAATGATTTAAATCTTCAGATATCTTCAAATGGAACTTATCAAGATTTACTTACCTCGCTGCAGCACCAAAAGAATATGGTATGTGATAATGAAGGTATGAAACTGTGAAGCTGCAAAATTATATATCTACTATACAGCTTCTGATTCTTACTCCATAAAATAAAACAAAAAAAATTGAATCTTTTAGGTTACCATATAGAGATCACAGATGTTTCGATCACCGGGTTCGGCAACAGCCCCGATAGCAGTAGTATTAGCTCGAACGCCCACCATTCGATACTGAAATTACCGTTGGATCGAACGAAATAGATTCATGTCATAAGCTCAATGATCTTGTAATAGTAGTAAAAAAAAAAAAAGGACTAAAACACTCAAGATTATAAGTTTCTAGAGTCTTTTGATTACCAAACCATTGCAGATGAAGGAACAGCAAGGCGAAAGAACTCCTTAGCAGAAGAAAAGACTTCCCTCGAAAACAAAGCTGCGCGGGTTTTCTCGCAGGCCTTTGAATACTTAACGTAGATCAAAACCAAAGCAGCACTAAACCAGTAAGAAACCCCAATAGAAAGAGTAGCTCCATCGTTTCCCAGGTGAAACTTGAATATGAAAGCCCAGCAGAGGACCAGCTGCAAGAGCAAAGATGCCACCGTGGCAATGGCCATGGGAGCCATCAAACTCTGTGCCTGTAAATAGCAAGACGCGCACTGAAAGATGGAGGCAGCGAAGAGAGACGGGATCAGCCCCACTGCGAATTTTCCTGCTTGTGCCGAGATTCGAGGATCTTGGCCCGTTAGTAGCAGCAGTTTCTCGGTGAAAATCCACAGGAAGGAGACGGCGATGCAGGCTAAAAATTGGCAGAAGATGGCTCCGTTTAGATAAGCTCCTACTTTCTGATACTGCTGTGCTCCGTATGATTGCCCACAAAGGGTCTCCAAAGCACCAGCCATTCCAAACTGTTTTTCCGACGATTAAGGTTTAAAATTGGATGAAATTAGATTTAAGTTATGGAGATTATTAGAGCCACGGGCTTAATTACTACTGCTTTACTTACCACGACGCCGAAGCCAGTAACGTTACAAATGGACGTGGCGATCGAGGCGCTGGAGAGATAGAGTTTGCCTTCGGCCACGTGTCCCAACATAAACATGTGCGATGTCCGAAGCAAGAACTGGGAAACCGTGGTGACTATCATGGGAAGAGTTATGCTGTTGACTCGCTTAAGGTCTTCAACAAACGATGTCGTCGCCCTTAGCCGTCGTCTTCTTTGGATCCCAGCTGCAGAAGTTCTTCTGCAGTATTCTTGGTCCAGCTTTTCCACTTCTTCCATGGGGATTAATAGTTAATCGATGATTTAAAAGTCTCACCGAGGTACACAAGTTCTATTTATGAGACAAGAATCGAGTTTTAAGTGGGATATGGAGTGTAACATTAGTGTTCTTCCACTATGAGATTAGGGTCGTAGTGGCAGTGACGATCTTTAATTTGCGCCTATTAATGTATGGAATGAGATGATTAAATAAATGCCTAATGGTGTATTAGATTAATATTTTTTGTCACGATGATCGAAATCAACTACGTTCACCATATTATAGTACAAGGCAAGGTAGATGTAAACTAAACAATGATGTAACTAATAAATCAAAAAAGCTATATCAGATAATTGATTAGGATATTTTAATAAAGTTCATTTTTTTAGATAATTTTATTTATTTGTCTTTTTTTTTTTATTTTTTTTGTCATTTTAGTAATCTCCCTCTCTCTCTATATCTATATATATATATATATATATATATATATATATATAATATATTTGTACATACCTATTTTTGTTGAATACTGAGAACTCAAAAAAGGCAGAAGAATAATTAGCAATATATACAACATCACACTGAGGTTGCGGTTATATATCATATATTTATAAAGGCATACCAATGACGATATCGCATTTTCAGGCTCTATTTATTTATGTTATATAGACAATAACTCGGTCACTATATTAAACATGTATTCGTATATTGATGAAAACAGCCTTGAAATAGTAGTATACAATTAATTTATCAGTAGCTTTCGTCCACTGTTATTATTATTCTTGGCTTGTGCTTTCGTTGCCGCTTGCTTTTCCAGATAGGCTTTGGCATCCGCGAGGGTCGGGCAACAATTGCATGCGTAATAACCTCCGTTTCCAAGGCTATATCCGTACGACTCACCACAGCACCCGAAATGACAATCTTGCCCCGCCCCGTACACACCACCGTGGCTGAACCCAGCCGAATACCCACCTGAGCCACCACCGCCATTACCACCTTGACCACCGTCGGACGGCGTTGAGCCACCGCCATTACCACCTTGACCTCCATCGGAGTCACCGCCACCGCCACCTAAACCCCCTATACCTCCATGATCGAAACACGTCTGAGTTTGTTTTTCTTGATCATCACCTGCATGTTTTTGTTTTTTTGAACACATATACACCTCAAAATTCGAATATAGTTTTTTATATCGTTATATTAATTATCTTACATATTGTAATAATCCTTAATTACCTTTTATTTGGTCAGCATGAAGCACTTGTTTATCCACATTATGATCATCACCCTTTCGTGGCTCATTATCTTCTGCAAAAGACGAACAAACTAGGAATAATGCAATAAAAACGAAGGCTGTAATATTATACTTCATATCTCACAACAAGGGTCTTGTTATGGTAGTAGTATGATTAAAAGCAGCTTCTAACAAGGGCTTATTTATAGGTGAAAGACAACACTAGCGAACATATAAAAACAGCTGCATTAATGGCGGTATACACTTGGCTAATTTCACCGATGCAACGTAGCTAAAAATGCGTCATTCCATGCAGATGTGATGTGAGCAATTACTTCGTGAAGCTCTTTTTCCTTTGGAGTCTCGCAGTAGTTGGGATGATACGATACAATACAATGGGGAATTAATGAACAACGCTGTCTTGGGGAAGGAACAAATAAAATTAAAATTCGTGCTATAAATAAATGCATGCAAATGGGACTTTTGAGTTATCAAGAACCGCTTTCTTTCATCTCTCTTTCTTTCAATTGTGTACGAAAAAACAAGTACTAGGTGCACAAGCATGCATAGGTTGTTGGACTAATATAATATAACCGTTATAATGATTTATAGTTTGGGCCTTGACTTAGCTAAGCCTCGTTAGTTCAGTTGGGCTCTGGTCTTAGGCATCATGATATAGTGGGCTCTGCTGTTGACTTAAGCAAGCCTCGTTAATTAGTTCATATTAGAAATTTATTTATTTATGTTCATTATAAAAGACTAAGATACGATTGGGTGATTAGAAGAGAAATCGCGTTGAGGGTCTTCCAAAAAAAAATTCATTTATAAATATAACACGATGGTGGACTAAAGTTCTCTAATTTGTCCTTGAAAATGGGAGATCCTCGATTTTGTTCCATATTTAATGAAGTAAATAAAGAAAGAAATATAGTTAATTTACCAAATATTTTTATGTCGTCCCATATTTTTGGCGCTGGCAAAAAATATTCGTATATATATAAATATATATTTCTATAATATTATAGTAATAAAAATAACAATTAAAATTAAAAACCGAGACATATTCAACCATATGGAACGCGTAAAAAGAGACGCTTTCCAAATTAAGAATCAAACAAAGACTGTAAAGCCCTAGACAGCCCAGCTTAGTCTCTTTCCTCGTCTCTGCCTCATCACAAAATCTCCCACCTATAACTTCACCGCAGCTTTTTCTTTTTTCTCGCACAGCATTTTCAGATTTCTTATAGATTATTACAATTCTTTTAATTCAATTATTATTATGGGGGTAAAGGGATTCGTTGAAGGAGGCATCGCCTCTATTATCGCCGGTTGCACAACCCACCCGCTCGATCTAATCAAAGTGAGGATGCAGCTCCACGGCGAGGCGGTCACGGCGGCGCAGACTCTCCGACCGGCTCTCGCCTTTCACACCACCGCCGCCGAGGTCCACATCCCCGTCGCACCGCAGATGGCGGCCCGAGTCGGTCCGGTATCGATGGGGTTGAAGATCATTCAGCACGACGGCGCCGCCGCGCTGTTCTCTGGGCTTTCCGCCACCGTCCTCCGGCAGACCCTCTACTCGACGACGCGTATGGGGCTGTACGACATACTCAAGCAGAAGTACACCGACCCGGATACGAACACCATGCCGCTGGCGAAGAAGATCCTTTCCGGCTTGGTCGCCGGTGGCGTCGGCGCCGCCGTGGGTAACCCTGCTGACGTGGCAATGGTCCGAATGCAGGTAATTTATTCAAGATCGAATCTTTGGCCTTATTTGATTCAATCGAGTTCCCAAAGCAAACCAAAGATCAATTTTTTTCCATTAATTCGATTTTATTTTTTCTCGCAATAGGCCGACGGCCGCCTCCCACTAGACCAACGCCGCAACTACAAGTCCGTAGTAGACGCAATCCACCAAATGTCGAAAAACGAGGGCGTCGCTTCCCTGTGGCGAGGCTCATCCCTTACGGTGAACCGCGCGATGCTCGTCACCGCCTCACAGCTCGCCTCCTACGATCAATTCAAGGAGTCCCTGATAAAGAACTACGCGATGGAAGACGGGCTCGGGACCCACGTCGCCGCCAGCTTTGCGGCTGGGTTCGTGGCGGCGGTGGCCTCGAACCCCGTGGACGTAATCAAGACCCGCGTGATGAACATGAAGGTGGGGCCCGGCTTGGAGGCGCCTTACAGCGGGGCCATCGACTGCGCGGTGAAGACGGTGAGGGCGGAGGGTGTTATGGCGCTTTATAAGGGCTTTGTGCCGACGATTTCGAGGCAAGGGCCGTTTACGGTGGTGCTGTTTGTGACGTTGGAGCAGGTTAGGAAGCTGTTGAAGGATTTCTGATGTCGAAAGAAAGAAACCCAAATGGGGATTTTGATTATTAGATGATGACGAAGAGGATTATTATTTATTATGTTCAGATTTCTTGATAAATCAATATTTGAAAAATTGCGATATTATTTTGTAGAAGAAAAAAAAGGACGAATTAAAACAGGAATTAAAATGGTCCACACCAAGCCGAAAAAGGTAACGATTGAACAAAATTTTCTTTGCCATATTTATTTTGTACGTTGTTGCTTCAACGTACATAATCATTACACTATATGGGCCCAGGCCCATCTAAATTTTTTGTCGGTCCAAATACCGAAAAAGGCCCCAAAAGTGGTCTACCGCAAAACCACAATAATCATTGCAATATTAGCGGGAAAAAATGACAGCTTAAACGTTTATTTTCTCGTTAAGTAGAGGACTGTCGAAATAAAAATATTGTAAGCAATATTAAGGCATAAGGTTACATATCGCGTCATGAAATTCTCATAATATCCTTTAAAAAAGGAAAAAAAAAAAAAAAAGAAAATAGACACTAACATTGGAAACTTATAAGGGACGAGATGATATAAGTAAATCATATATTATTCGAAGTACACATTCTATCACATGATCAATGACAGTGGAACTTTGACTGTGAGGTCACAAAAACCCTTAGTTGCTCGAGATTGATTCTTCATACTATGTCATTTGTTCACTGTTTTTTTACTATTTTCTCAAGAATAATTGACATCTTTTTTGCTTCTATTTTGAATAATACTGTGCAATATGTTTATATAAATAAAAAGCATATGGTAATAAAGTGGTTGACTTGATTCTTTGGCTCTTACCGTTGATGGTGAATAATGAGTCTTTGGCCACAAAAGCTGTAATATCAAAAGTGACGTTAAAAGGGGTTAAACCAGGCTTTTGGATTTCTCAATACCATCAGTTCTTTCCTTGTATGATAGAATTATTATTAAGATTATTTGCAAAATACATATTATATATATACCCACACAAGAATTATGAAGCAGCGACACATACGAAATCTTTGTAACACATTTCTGTGATCAATAAAACAAATATTCATTTATTTACTCTTGTTAAAGAAGTTTATTGAAACTTCATTTCAGTTATGAAATATATTTATGAGCAACGTTATTGTAGAATGTACATAATATGATAAATCTAGTTCCTTATAAAGGCTAACAACACAAAGTCACTTTCGAATTCGGAAAAGTTAAAAATATTTCTAATAAAAGTTAAAACAATGGTCTAAAAAACCTTTAAAATTACCAATATTATTGGATTATACTGACGCCTCCAATAGTCGTAATATTTCAAATTAATCTCTATATATTTTCTCCTCGTAAACCCTTTTAATGACAAGTGCCTCATTTGCTACTTCCCCACCAACACAACTCTCTATATAATCAAAACACTCAACACCCTCACTCTTCGCTCTCTCCCTATGCATCTCTCTCTCCCTCTCCCTAATAATAAACCAGAGATATAATGCCAACGACATACATCAAGCAAGAAAAATAATTGAAAAAAAGAAAGACATTCTTTATTAAACTTGGCAAACTTCCAATTCACAGCAGAGAAACACTCATTGAGAGGCTGTTTCCCGATGGCTGACACAAACAACAGCTTTGACTGTCAGTCAATAGACTTGTCCTGCGACGAAGCAACCGAAGACTTGCTCTCTTACCGCGACGGCGGTGACGACGCCGGGCTCTTCAACGGCCCGGAATATGAGACCCGCGACGGCGATAAAAGAGCGACCTTTACATCAGATTCCAACAATTTCGATATCCCATTGCCGTGTTTAAGCGACGAATGCATCGATTGGATGGTTGAGAGAGAAAGAGAACACATGCCCAGATACGATTATGTCCGGAGATTGATGAACGGCGAGCTTGATTTGTCGCTGATGAGGAAATATTCTCTCCACTGGATGATTCGCGTGAGTTTCAACTTTCATGACGTTTATCGCTTCTTTTTGTGAACTATCCAATTTTATTTCTTTTTTGGGTTTGTGCTTTGATTTTCTTGATTTCATTACAGGCTTGTGCCCGCAATGATTTCGGAGATTTATGCCTCTACACCGCCATGAGTTACTTCGATCGGTTCCTATCAGTGCACGAATTGTCCCTCTCTTCACAGCCGAAGGTGGGCTCCGATGATCATTCATTTTGATACAAGCTTGTTATAAAGTGCCAATGTCCGTTTATTCATTTACCTTCGCTTCTCAATATTCAGAAAAACGAATCTTGGGCTGTAAAGTTAGCAGCTTTGGCTTGCTTATCACTTGCTGCTAAAATGCAGGAGACAACGGTTCCTTCTCTAACGGATTTACAGGTGAATTTGCTCTCTCTTAGCAGCATCGCTTCAAATACATGCATATGTTTCTGATTATTTTTTATTAATTATTACAGGGAGGGGAACCCAAATTCATGTTCGAAGGGAAAACCATACACATGATGGAAATGTTGGTCTGCAATCGATTGAACTGGAAAATGAAACCCCATACCCCTTTCAGCTACATAGACTTCTTCCTCAGGAAAGTCAACAACGATGGTGGTGAATTTCTACTGGGGGCCATGATTGCTGAATCGATTCGAATCATCTCGAGCACGCTCCAAGGTCGTTGACCCATTATTATCTCTGATTAATCAAAGTGTTTTTGCTTCTGTACTAATATCATGTGTGGTTAATGGATCCTATAAATGCAGAGATCAGGTTCTTGGAATACAAGCCATCTGAGATTGCTGCTGCTGTGGCGATTTATGCTTCAGGAGACAGAGAAAAGCTGGACATTGACGAGAAACTGTCTGGTTTTTTCATCTGTGTGGAGAAGGTCATGAATGGTCCCCTTTTCTCATCATCGTCAACTTTGTGTTTCTAACACTAAATAAATGGCGTAGCTTTATTAAAGATTTTGTTCATCATTACAGGATAGGGTGTTGAGTTGCCTTGAACTGGTTCAAGAATTCGTGATTTCAGCAAAAGGGAATAGTGGTTATGGTTCTGCTATCGCCAGAGCAGATGTGGCTAATGCCAGGGCTCTTCCTTATAGCCCAAACGGAGTGTTAGACGTGGCAGATATGGCATGCTTCAGCGCCTTCGAAAGGGCTGCGAGTGTCGAATCTTCATGTTCGAGCCCAGAAAATAAAAGGAGGAAACTGTGCAACGCACCTAAGAAATCATGAAATACATAAATCCTTGTAATTATTATTTGTTTTGAGTTTCTGATTTTGTGTTGAGATCTCTTCCTTCATTCACATATAACGGCTTTTTCTGAATATATACAGCGCAGTAAATGGTATCTGAATATTACCAATCAATTAGACAACTGTAATATTCATATCCCGTTCGAAAATAGATGCTTTTACCGGGTTAAGCGACGTCGTTTAGGGTCATCACATCGTTCGTTTCTGTCACTACGTGTTTACTGAATGGAACCATGTCTGTTTATTTTTTATTTTTGACCATTTTTGGATGACCGGTAAACGTCTTATATTTTAATTATAACTGTTTTTTCTAACAAAGAGTTCGATTTTTAACACCAAAACATTGATGTTATCGAACCAAAGATTTAATTTTCCTAACAAATGGTCTCATGCTTTTCCTGTTCTCAACCCGACCGTGCGTTAGCTTGTTTTTTTTTCCTCTCTTACTCATCATCATGTAAAGTCATTATCCATCTACTGCTCTATCATCGCTATGACATGTTTGAAATGTAATATGATGAATATATTTTTTTTCAAGAATGTGATGAATAAGTAAGAGAGACTAGTATTTTAACTACGCATGTGCTCTAATATAACATTATTTTATCTCTTAAGAATAATTTTTTATTTTAAATGTTCGATAAATAGAATCATGAGTTAATTCTAACAGTGTATTTATTGAAATAAATAATTAACTTATGTGGACATAATTGAAATAAATAAGAGTGAAGTAGGAATGGAGGATATATGCATGTCATCCTAAATTAAATTTGAGATATTGATTATAGTACATGATCTTACATTAGGTTGTAAACTAGGCCCAATGGGCTGAGACTTCGATATTGGGCCATTTTGAGATTATGTGGGCCCAGAGCTTTGTTGCGGAATCAAATTTGCCCTCGTGGATCGATATAAGATATTAATTAGTGATGTTAAATAACGGGTTCAGAAAAATCATAGGGAAAATCTGATTATTTTACTTTTTTACGCAACTTTAATGACAACGACTAGGACGGAGATCTTGGAATGTTCTTAGAAGTACATTTCCATAATTAGGATTTGGTGATAATGTTCATTGCAATCATATATATAATTGGTAAACTTTAATGATTTTCTAGCCTTTGCTTATTTTAATTACATACACAAGTTGCTTCATTAGCCAAATCGTTTCGGACCGAAATACCCTTCTCCAGTGGGCCCCAACTATCATGGATATTATAACCCGCTTTTGCTGATTGTACTGGAAATTACCCACAACAGGAAATGATATATAATCTATATATGTAAGTGCATACGTTATGTCTTGCTGTACTACTTTGCAGGTGTAAGTATTGGGAGGGTTACACCAGAAGAGAAAACTAAAAATAAATAAAATCGATAAAATAAACAAGTTTCCTTCACTATTTCAAATTTCAAATCCTTGCAAGAATAGAAAGAAAAAATGACAGAAATATTCAAATTTCAAATTCTCGTAATAAAAACTACAATCACTTACCTATATATATAAAAAAGTAGAATTATTATATATATAACTGATAATCAAATTATATGTTGTGGTAGTGTAGTATATCTGCATTTGTAGGTAAAAAAGATCGGGGGCTTTTAAAAAAATGGCCCTTGACTGGGTCAATTTTAAAAAAATGGCCTCGTTGACGATTTTTTTTTGGTCAATAGCCCTCACTTTGTTTAAACGTTAACCATATTAACTAATTCTCATACTTAACTCATTAAAATAAAAAAATAAAAAGAAAAACGAAAAAATGGCTTCAATAACTGACTGAAAACAGAACATGGGTCCATCTCCCTCTTTAACCATAACCATACAATCGATATGAATGCATTATCTTCTCCATTTTAAAGAACAAAGGGTAACAACACATACCTCTCTCACAAACCTAAAGCGACGCGAGCTGTTCTCTTCGTTTAGTGCCGGAAAACAACTTTTCAAACCAAGAAAACAGCAAGCATTTCAGCATATTTACCAGTAAGCATTCGTTACATGAAAACTGCAATTTTAACGTCGAAAATGGTGAATTTCCAGTCCATTACCCCCTAAAATGTATGGGTTATTTATTAGATAACGTGTACTAGCCAGAGTAGCGATGTTTCAGTGGTTATTACGAGAAATCGGACCTGAAAATACATATTCTGAGGTCTACTGTTCGTGCATGGGACCCCTGCGTGCGAGTACCATGCGATATAGGTGCGTGTAACGTGAGATATAGGTGCGGGTACCATACGCCCAGTGTGCGGGTACCATGCGCTTGGTGTGAGGGTACCCTGCACCAGTGTGCGGTACCCTGCGCCAGTGTGCGGGTACCATGCGCCCAGTGTGCGGGTACCATGCGCTTGTGTGAGGGTACCCTGCGCCAGTGTGCGGGTACCCTGCGCCAGTGTGCGGGTACCCTGCGCCCAGTGTGCGGGTACCATGCGCTTGTGTGAGGGTACCCTGCGCCAGTGTGCGGGTACCCTGCGCCAGTGTGCGGGTAGCATGCGCCAGTGCGCGGGTCCCCTGCGTTGTGTGCGGGTACCGTGATCCCATGTTCGGGATCCATGCGCTGAAGATCATATATAAGCACGATATATGACGAGAATCGTTTTCTAAACAGTAACATTGCATAATATTGCAGGTGTTCAAAATGACAATTACCAACATTGTATTTCAATTCGACGGTCGGTGGTTAATCGGCGAGGACAATATCTCGACTTGGTCTCCTGCGTCAAATTGTAGCTGGCATTCAATTTTGGTGGATGAGGACGCATGCACGTTAGAAGACGTAAAGGAGCAAATTGTATCCGTGTTAGCGTTTCGCAACGACAATGCGAGGCTAACACTAAGCTATATGCCAAATGTACCCTATAGTTATCCGAGGCCCATATACATCGATAACGACTATGCTCTACGTGCGTACTTGGGTTTTGGTGGCCCTCAATCGAGACCCGTGATTCATGTCGAGGTGGTGGAATGTGCGCTTGTGGCTCCGTCGGACGCATTTGCTGGTTCTTCTAGTAATAATACCGGGCTCATAGCCGATTGCGATGAAAATGCGCAAATCGAACCGTTTGAGGGTCTTGAAGATATCGCTGGACCGTCTGGGGGTAGGGATTACTCGGGTTGGCATTCGAATGAAAATGAAGATGAGGCAATTGAAAACACTGACGAGTCGGAAGAGGAATTCGTAGCCCGTGATCACAATGACGATATAGATCGAAACCCGGTAGAAGAGGCTGCCGATGGTACTTTTGCATTTCCGGACGGTTCAAGCCTACACGTTGGGCAGCAGTTTCGTGATAAGGCGGAAGTTATCGAGGAAATATCTAAAATCGCGTTGGCTGCGTCGTTCGAGTGCAAATTAGTAAAGTCGAACAAGACTTTGTATGTAGTAAGATGTGCGATGGAGCAATGTTCGTGGCGCTTTCGAGCTGCAAAAGATAGAGATTCCCCTTTTTCTCGGTACGGACATATTGCGGCACACACACATGCGGCGTGTCTCATCGACGTCGAAGTCATCGTCAAGGAACTTCATCGGTTGTGTCTAGGATGCTTCTTGACAATTTTAGCGGGCCTAAAGACATTCCCGCGCCAAAGGCTATCATGTCTATGATGCAAAATAGAGGGGTGAATGTTTCTTATTACAAGGCTTGGAAGGGGAAGAATATCGCTACGGAGGAGTTGGTCGGTAACGGGGACGATTGTTACGCGTTGATCCCGGCGTATTTGGAGGCCGTGAAGCAAATGAACGCCGGAAGTGTCACGGATTGGGAGATGGACGAGGAAAACAGATTTAAATATCTGTTTTTGGCATACGGTGCATGCATAGCGGGATTTGCTTTCATGCGTAAGGTAATTTCTATCGACGCCACCTTTTTAAAGGGAAAATATAAAGGGGTGATGCTTGTTGCTACGGCGCAAGACGGCGATTACCACCAATATCCTATCGCATGGGGTATTGCGAGCACCGAATCTACCGAATCTTGGTCATGGTTCTTAACGAGATTGAAACGGATCGTGGCCGATTCAAATGACCTCGTCATAATTTCTGACAGACATGGCGGGATAAAGACAGCCGTACCGGCAGTTTTCCCAAATGCGTTTCACGGGTTCTGTGCGTGGCATATTCAACAAAATATAAAGACCCGTATGAAGGAGAAAGGTGCGTGTGCGTTATTCCTTAATATTGCGTACGCCTACAAGACGAGCGATTGCGATCGATTGTTGGAAACGCTAAAGGAACGGTACGAAAACGTGCATAAGTATCTTCAGGATGGTACGAAGGCAAAATGGACGAGATCGTATTGCCCGAGAACGAGGTACAACATCATGACCACAAACGGCTCGGAATCGATAAATGCCGCTCTACGCGCGGATAGAGAGCTTCCCCTCATAGGATTGTTGGATTCGATACAACGTTTGACAACTAGTTGGTTTAGTAAGCATCGACGAACTTGCGAAGCTTCGATGACAGCCAATGTTACGTCATTTACGCCGAAGGTCGAGTCAATCCTACGGTCTCACTACATAAATTCTCAAAATCTACACGTCTCGGAAATTGGCATTCAACGGTATAATGTATACGGGCATGGAGTCAACGAGGTGGTCGATATCGAGACGAAGTCATGTAGTTGTAAGATGTTTGATATCGATCGTATCCCATGTGCGCACGCCATTGCGGCTTGTGGACACGCTAATGTAGGGGTATATTCGCTAGTCCATGCGTATTACAGCTTGGAGACATGGAAATCAGCGTACGAGGGTACCATATGGCCTGTGACCGAGCGCGTTGAAGGAATTGTTAATATGTTACCACCACTCATTGACCCAAAACGTGGAAGAGCACAAAAAAATAGAATGTCATCCGTCGGAGAATTTGGTAGGAGGGGTTAAATCCTATGAGTTTGATTTGTACAGGTGTAATTTATATGGAAATTCGATATGTTGTAATGTTTGGTACGCATTGCGTGCGGGTACCGTGCCTAAGTGTGCGGGTACCATGCGCATTCTGTGCGGGTACCGTGCCTGAGTGTGCGGGTACCGCGCCTTGTGTGCCTTGTGCAAACTGTCAACTGATTTTAATTAATTCAATCATGTCAGTACTTTACGTTACATCAATCAAGTCAGTAGTTGTCTGTACGTTAACTCGTAAAAATAATTGTATCAGTCACATCAAATGATCGGGACAATCATTAACCAATTATTCTGAAAATGAAATAAAATAATTATTTATCTATATAAAATAACTGTATACTACTGTGCGGGTACCGTGCCTAAGTGTGCGGGTACCAGGCCTTTTATGTGCGGGTACCGAGCCTTATTAGAGTTGGTAGCACAAATTTCTTTATTTTGGTATCACAAAATAGAGTTGGCCTATTTCGGTCCGTGAGTGCGTTACGGTAGTTAGACATACTAAGTTGATCATTACGTGAGTTCAAATAAGGCTTATTCGGATTCGAATACGCCTTATTCGAGTTCGAATAGGTCCTATTCGAGTTCGAATAACCCTATTCGAGTTCGAATAAGTCCTATTCGAGTTCCAATAACCCTATTCGAGTTCAAATAACCCTTATTAGAACTCGAATAAGTCCATTTGAACTCGAATAATTCCATTTGAACTCGGATAAGCGTTATTAGAACCCAAAAGACCATGATTCGAATTCAAATAAGAGTATAATTAATACTTGTAATTTTATGATAATAATATCAAGTCATTAATATCAAATAATAGTCAATGAAATACTATAATTAGTTATGACAATGTTTAATGAAGATGTCTAATTAGTTGGGTAAATGTAATGAAAATTTAAATGAGTTTTGTGTGAGTTGCTATAATGTTACAACTTGTATTTAAGTGAATTACTATAATATGATATCTAAACATGTGCTCTACATGATGACAACTAAAATGAGTTTGTGCGCGGGTCCCCTGCGCTTGTGCGCGGGTACCGTGCTTTTGTGTGCGGGTACCGTGCATCATGTGTGCGGGTCCCCTGCGCCAGTGCGCGGGTCCCCTGCGCCAGTGCGCGGGTACCGTGCTCTTGTGCGCGGGTACCCTGTGCTTGTGCGCGGGTACCGTGCTCTTGTGTGCGGGTACCGTGCATCATGTGTGCGGGTCCCTGCGCCAGTGCGCGGGTCCCCTGCGCCAGTGCGCGGGTCCCCTGCGCCAGTGCGCGGGTACCGTGCTCTTGTGTGCGGGTACCGTGCATCATATGTGCGGGTACCCTGCGCCAATGCGCGGGTCCCCTGCGCCAGTGCGCGGGTACCGTGCTCTTGTGCGCGGGTACCCTGTGCTTGTGCGCGGGTACCGTGCTCTTGTGTGCGGGTACCGTGCATCATGTGCTTGGGTCCCCTGCGCCAGTGCGCGGGTCCCCTGCGCCAGTGCGCGGGTACCGTGCTCTTGTGCGCGGGTACCCTGTGCTTGTGCGCGGGTACCGTGCTCTTGTGTGCGGGTACCGTGCATCATATGTGCGGGTACCCTGCGCTTGTGCGCGGGTACCGTGCCTATACAACTCGAAAGACTTATAACATAATACAGTTTACCGAATATACAACTCGAAATTCCATTATGACATAAAATTTACCCATATTTACAATTTATCCAAATACAAAATTATTCAAGTACATATAAATTATTGATACCAAGCACCCCAATCGTTCATGAGAATGGTAATACATAAAAATTCACGAAATTGGCTCACTTGCCGCCCTGTAAGCTCGCCGACGCTATCGCCCCGGAATAACATTGAAAATGCGGCCCGCAACACGTGAACCCCACAATCGCCGCTGAAAACAACCAAATATTTAATAATGAGATAAAGTAGTAGAGACAACTTAATATCGAAATATGAAACACTTACGAATTTTCTTGCTTCTTGAAGTTGGGGATCCGCTCGACCTTCCATTTCCTAAAAGCGTTTGCGATCAGACCGAGCTTTTTGAGCACGATCGGGACAGCTAATTGGAGACCGGCGAGGGCTGCGTGCATGTTGCGCATGTCCACATCGCAAGACGGATCCGAGTCGAATACTCGGATCGTCTTGTTCTTCCAGTCGAGGACTGCAAGAACCCAATGCGCGATGGTCTGCACCGGGACCACGATAAAGTCCGCAACTTGCCACGACACGGACGGCCAGTCTTGATCCCGTCCCTCTGCGAAGTGGACCAAAAAGGACAGCATCCCCTTGACAAATTTCCCGTTCTCTATGCAGTCCCGATCGATGCTCTCCTTCATCGCAACGCTCATGAAGGAGATGGCCCGAGAACAGAAGGTATGAATCCTCTGCATCTCGATGAACCCTCTAATGGATTCGTCAATGTGCTATAAAATAAAAGGAAACAAGTTAATTAATAAAACGTATTAATGCATTTACACGTATTAAAGTTATCAATCCTTCTTACCGCGTCGTCGAGCCAATACGAAGTGGTGTAGAGCTCCTGAAACCACGTCTTGGTTCGATACGATTTGGACAAGCAAAGGACCCGGCCGTTATCTTCCATCGTATCGATCCTCTGTTTTTGACGTCCCCATAATTTCAGCTTTCTCTTCATGTGCCGTTCCAGCATTGGGTTTATGCTGTTCGGCACACGGTTCTGGTTCGGATCGGTGAATGGGGTCACCTGGTACTTGGAGGGCCTGGTTTCCCGAGGCGGCGTCGACTCCACCGCGGGCTCGGGTTCCTCCGCGGCCGCGGGATCCTTCGCGGGCTCGGGTTCCTCCGCGGCCGCGGGTTCCTCCGCGGGCTCGGGTTCCTCAGCGGCAGCGGCTTCCTCCGCGGCAGCGGCTTCCTCCGCGGTCTCGGGTTCACACGAGAACTCGGCCTCTCGAGCTGCCTCAGGTTCCGACGGATAGAACGCCTGGTTGGATCCACCGGCCTCATAATCTAACAAGATAAAACTCCAACGTCAAAAACTATCAAAATTGCAGCAAATTATTTATAGGGACGTACCGTGCGACGCGTGTGCCGGAAAGTCTCGATTGGGCCTGTACCACCCCTGTTGCAAGTTCTGTTGCAATTCAGCCATCGACTGCTGCAACCCGAATAGACTCGCGCCCCACTCTTGAGCCGTGGACCATCGTTCGTCATACGAGTCCCGTAACTGCGAGATGCTCGTAGACACGTCGTCGAACCGATGATTCACCGTCTCGAAATTTTGGTCCACGCGTCTTGTGAACTCATCGAATTGCTCCCAAGTGGGGCCCGAATAATGCTGTGGAGGAGGGGACGGGTACCGTGAGTGAGAAGGGCCCGAGTTATGATGTGGAGGAGGGCTCGTGAACCGTGGAGGTGAGGGGGGACGAAATTGGTCCGCCTCTTCCTCGTAGAACGATCGCTGCGATAGTTGAGGCATGATTGGCGAAGGCTGCGTTGCTACGACGTCCTCCGGGCCGGCAGATGCCGTACGCACTTAAGCTCTACACCATCCTCGAGGAGACTCGTTATACGGTCGAGGACTTCGTGCCGCTCCTCCACTTCGAACCGACTATATCGGAAATACGGCTCGTTCATCTCCGATACAGTCGGGCTCAACATCCCCGAGACAGGTGACCCCTTTACGGCTTGGAGGATGGTCTCCATCTTCGGAGCTCCCTTCGTCGACCAATCATTGGTGACGTACCGGCATATCCGCGGGGTCACCACATCCGCCTCGTTTCTACGATAGGCGAATGCGTACCGAATGCCTGGTATGCACTCGTACGCCAAAACCTAGAATGCAAAGAAACCAACTTAGCAAAATATAATCACGATTAAATATATATTTATAAGGATTTTAAATAATGAACGACCTGAAGCGGATGAACGAAGCCACTAATCAGTAGCCCGCAGTGTTCGCTGCCCCCGTTGCGGGCTCGTTCGCGCACAAAATCTCGCTTCTCCCTGAGGTTTATCTTCAGCGAGCGTATCACCTCTTTGAACGCTACGCTGCCCCAAGGATAGTTGGCGAAGGCGACTTCGTCTTCGACCAACGAAAGCAGCCACGACCGAAGAATGGTGTCCTTCTTCGACGGTCGAGGAAGCACCACAGATGCGGCAAAGAGAATGTCCGCCAACTTCAACTTATCAAAGTTGACGGTTCCGTCGTCGTTGGCTCCCAACTCTCGCAGCCGATCCTCGACGTACGACAAACGGATGGTGGATCTTCCCGGGAAGTTTCTCTCAGCGAAATCGCCATTGGGGTCTACTTCCGGGATATGATCGGAGAACCTTAGCCCGGTAATCACGCAATACTCCGCTTTAGAAAATCGGAGAGGTCGGTTGTTTATGACCATCCACAGCTCCTCGCGGTCGTGAAGAGTAGTCTGCCTCCTCGTCAAAAATGTAATGAGCTGGGTGGATAAATTGAAATCGGCGGCAGCCTCGACGAGTCTACCAAATGGACTCCCCGCCCTATAACTCTCCCACTCATTTCCATTTAGATTGTTCCTGATCTTCGCGCTTGCCTCCGTGTACATCCCGGTCATTGTCAATCGGAACTCGAAGTCGTCGTCTCGGGATGACAATTGCTTCTTCAGCACAACCTGGGAATCATAAGAGTAAATAACCAGTTAGTACGAGCATGGTACCCGCACATGAAAGCATGATACCCGCACAGGAAAGCATGGTACCCGCGCTGGCAAGCATGGTACCCGCACAGGAAAGCATGGTACCCGCGCTTGCGAGCATGGTACCCGCGCACAAGCGCATGATACCCGCGCTTGCGAGCATGGTACCCGCGCATGTGCATATGGTACCCGCGCTTGCGAGCATGGTACCCGTGCATGCGCGCAAGGTACCCGCACAAGAGCATGGTACCCGCGCTCACTATCGCATGATACCCGCACAGGAAAGCATGGTACCCGCTTGCGAGCATGGTACCCGCGCACAAGCGCATGATACCCGCGCTTGCGAGCATGGTACCCGCGCATGCGCATATGGTACCCGCGCTTGCGAGCATGGTACCCGCGCATGCGCGCAAGGTACCCGCACACAAGAGCATGGTACCCGCGCTCACTATCGCATGATACCCGCACAGGAAAGCATGGTACCCGCGCTGGCAAGCATGGTACCCGCACAGGAAAGCATGGTACCCGCGCTTGCGAGCATGGTACCCGCGCACAAGCGCATGATACCCGCGCTTGCGAGCATGGTACCCGCGCATGCGCATATGGTACCCGCGCTTGCGAGCATGGTAACCGCGCATGCGCGCAAGGTACCCGCACACAAGAGCATGGTACCCGCGCTCACTATCGCATGGTACCCGCGCGCAATCGCATGGTACCCGCGCGCAATCGCATGGTACCCGCGCGCAATCGCATGGTACCCGCGCGCAATCGCATGGTACCCGCACACAATCGCAAGGTACCTGCCCGTATGGGTACCGTGCGTATGGGTACCATGCGACTGTGCTCGGGTCCCAAGCCTGCTATCACGGGTACCCTGATTTGCGCGACTGTTTGGGACCCAATCAATTCGACGCACGAGACCTGCTCCTGAGGAAGACGAAGTAACAGTGAAATTTACCGGCACTCTTTCGGGACGCGCGCTCATTGCCATTGTAGTCGGTTTGGAGATTTTCTGCTTCGGTTAGAGGTTGTTTCGTGGATCTGGAAATTTACTGCTTCGTTTCCGTTATGTGTTTTTCTTCACTTTTAACTGTCAATTATTGTACTGTACTCGGTTATGAAGAAGAAGACGACCCGTGACGCTACAGTGGGAGAATCGATTAAACCTAATTAATTTTACCTTGGGTAGTTGAATGGGTTAAATAAGGGTAAAGACGTCTTTTTCCCTGAGTTAGTAAGGGTAGAATAGACTTCAAACATTATGGAGGTCATTTTTTTAAAATTGACCCAGTAAAAGGCCATTTACTTAAATAATCCAAAAGATCGTGTTGGTGTAAATATTATGCATCGTGTCTATGAATTTCACCACAGAAAACCGTTATGTGTTGCTTTAGTGCCCACATGTTCCCTTTCGGACATCGCAGAGTGAAAAATATATAATTCTATAACTAAAATTTTGCAAGAATGTGAGAACAGCTTCAAGCTTTGGATCTATCAACTTTCTCGAACATGAACCGCGCTTCACATAAAAAATTTGTTACCTTTATCTATCTATATTATATATTAGGCAAAGATTTATTTTCCCATGCTGATTAAAATATAGAATATGTATAACAAGCAAAGATGAAGACAATCAGGTTGCTAATAATAAAAAACTAGATAACAGTTTCAGCTGTTTTCTTCTTTCTTTTCTTTTTTCCTTTCCAATGTGCACAACCATCTATGACTATGATCAAACAAATCTTTGGTATTTAGCTTCTGTTTGTTTACCTTCAACGAGGTAAAGGAAATCATGCACTGTCGTGAATTGCTGAAATAGATTAATAAATCCAGTAGGGGGCCGATGGCTTCGTGGCGATACGTAGAATAATTATTTATTAAAGCTCATCAAATTTTGCTAAAAATTAATTCAAATAATTCCGGGGCGAGCAATTGCAACCACATATTTAAAATATAAATATATATATGTGAATAACTAAAAATAAAATTAATGACCAATGGATGTCGCAACACCTGGTGCATTTCCATTTAAAACTTCAAGATGGCTTTGAATTCCAAGCTAAATGCAACCCGAGAAAGAAATGATACCATAAATACACCTTTATTGGTCGACCATTTAATTTATTAACCTCCTCTTCTTTAATGTTTGAAAGTCTTGGAGGTACATTCTTAAATAAAGTAGATGTGGATGCAGAAGAAAACTATTCACGCAACGCATGCAATGGTTGTGATGATATCAATGAAGAAACGTTAACTGAGGTTGAGCTAAGACGTGATAAATAATGAGACTCACTTTAATTTTTTATTTTAATAAATCGGAGAAAAATGAGCTCGAAAAGGCAAAGAAATTCAAACACTGAACTAGCATGATTATAGCATAAAATGGTCTGCAGAAGCTTCAGGTTCTTCTGCGCCATGAAAACGAAAAGGTAGCTCTAACTTGGGAGGAGTGATGAGCGAAATGCTCTATATATTAAAAAAATAAATGAAAAGAAGAATAAGAGAAAAAAGGAAATTTAATTAGACCCAGTATACTATTTTTTTTAGTTTTCCAAAGTACGAGCAGGCCCAGAAATCTAGGCATAGAGTTATCAGTGCAATAAACAATTAAGCATTATAGTTCAATAGGCTTTATTAGAATATAATACCCAAACTATCAAAAGATTATGATTACAATAATACTACACAAAACGTGATAAAACCCTAATCACAGCTTAGCATAGATATCGTAGGCAATGTCCAATAAATTCGAGAGAAGCGCCAGCAGAAAAAATCCATCTGCTGAATTTCTTGCATGTCCTCTAGTTTACAAAATTCATACAACAAACAACTGCAATATTGATGATAACCCAAGAAATTAAATATATCACGATGAAATAGCTACATAAAATACTAATAAAGACTGTCGACCCTCATGAAAATCAGCTCCTTCTACATGGAAAACATCGCATACCAATCATCAACAAAACCTCAACTAGGTTATAATAAGCTAATTAGGTTTTCTTACCGAGAGTGTTCTTGTTGTTGTGCATCCACACTTTCAACACGTGCCTCTTGATTCCATACTCTTCGCAGAAGCTCTGCACGATTTCTTCATCTTGTTTCTGAATCTTCCAATCCAAACGAAGAGCTAATTGCAGCATCTTATCTTTCTGCTCCTGAGTAAATTTCGTCCTAAACCTCTTCTTGCCGCTGCCGCTCGACCCCGGAGGGGTAGAATAGTAAATTTCCTCACCCATCTCGTCCCCACCGCCTCCTCCGGAGCTGGACGGCAACGCGAGCGGCGCCGCAGCCCTCTGAGGCTGAGGTGCCGCCACGTGAAGGTATCCACTGGGGCTCCTGTACCCGAAATGACTACCTCGATGCCCGCCGTGCGGATGCTGAGTGAGGAGCAGCTGCTGGTGGTGAGGAGGAGGGCCGTGGAGGTGCGGGGGGTAGGGACCGCCGTGGGGGATGGCGGTTTCCTTGCGGTGGAAATTTCGGTGGCAGCCGCAGGCGGCGCATCGGAGGGATTCGATGGCTCCGTCTTCTCCGGCAGGCATGAACTCGCCGCATCCGTCGACGGCGTGTCCTCCGATGCCGACCGCGTGGTTCTTCAGGCATTCTTTGAATTTGGGCCTCAGCTGCGGCGGCGGCGCCTGCGGGTCGGCGGACGTTGATGTGGGGAATAAGTCCTTTGAATCGTGCTGGTGGTGGTGGTTAAATGTTCCCGGGTCTGCGGACATGGAAATGGGTTCGGGTTCTTCAAGGTCGTCAGCTTCTTGATCTTCAAAGTCCATAATTTTTTTATCTTTCTTTACTTTATTTTCTTAGGTTAAGTGGAGACGAGTGGGGTTAATTATCCTCACGTTGACTTATATAGTGGTAATAGTGTCTACGTATACGGTATACGGTGTTATGTATCAGACACGCATGCGCTTAACTTAAACCTAAGGATAAGAGTTACCGGCAACTTGAGGGCTAGGTTTTTTTTTCCTTTTTCTTTTCCTTTTTTCTCTATTATTTAATGAAAAACGAAAATCGGAGTTGTTAGTACAATTTAAGGAGAAGATAAGATGATGTAAAGTGCTAAAATAGTGGACAAAAGATATTCCTATCCCACTGTAATAATATATATTCGCGTAAATTTTTATTTTCTACACCTTAGTTGACAGCGTTCTTCTGTCGTTTAGCCTGCCATATGAAAAAGATGGGAATATTTATAAAAAAAAAAAAGGTAACTATATATTTCAATTAATCATCCGATTCCATTATAATCTCAAGTAGCCTGGTAAATATACGTATCCAACACGCGCTTCCATCGATGATGCGAGGCAACGTTGATCCCCAGGAGGCGCGTGTCGCGAGACGGTCTGTCTAAAATTAAAGCTGTATATAGTGACGCATTATTTTATTACCACGGAATTATATTAGAAATAATTTAATTGTTAGGGTTAGCATTTAATGTTACCGACGTTATGATGAAATCCAGGCGTCAAACCTAAATTAATGAGAATGTCCGTATTATCTGTACTTTGTAGATTACTTTCCCTGTTAAGCAAATTAAATAAAGCTGAGATTTGATCGTCGATGGTACGTGATATATTTTTACTTAGAATAGTATGATGTAGTATATACATTTATCATTTATAGATGGTATTAGTGCTTATCCGTTACTCCGAATTATATGTAAGCCACTTTATAAATATGAATTCAAGTATAATATATAATTGATACGAAATATATTGATTAGAAATAAGATTCTCCCATGTGAAAACAATTTCATTTTGTCCCATTTGAAGATCATAATATTCCGAGATTTATAATTTAGATATCCAATAGCTATAATATCTATATGTATGTGATAGTCTCTAGACGCGTGCTTGATGAGCAGTGAAAATGCTTAGAAATCTAAATAAATCAAAGGATGTGACGTTGTTCAATTGATCTAATTTTCAATACATTGCAATATCACCTTGGAGGCTGGCTTGGCTGGTCATGGATATCGGCTTAAGCTTATCCTGTACAACAATAATTTCTTCCATTTATAGAAAAAAATGATTAATATCTTAAGGATGTAATTATTATATAATTAAATTATTAATTCGCAAGGGGTGGGGGCTGGGGGGTGTTCATGTGATACCCGTAAAAGCAACACCAATGAGAGACGTTTGAGTTGACGTTGCCATCTCTCACGCTGTTCTTGGTCTGTTGTGTCACCTGAAGGGGGGAAACCTATCTAGCCAATAACAACTTTTTTCTATTTTGATTTTATTTTATTCTTTATTTCGGATTAGTAAATGTATCACATACTGTCGAAGTAATTCAAGTGTTTATGTAGATTAAAATAATTACGTACCTTAAAACAACAGTTCACATGTTGTCTTGGCGATGATAGCAGAGCACTGTTGTGTTTGGCCAATAAATCACACAAAATGTCTAATCAAGAGCAGAGCCAATGGCAGCATAATTGGTGGTTTTTGCTCTTTGCTTTTTGCTTAGTGTCTCTGCAGATCATTTGTAATCTTTCGTTGCTATATACGTCGTCTTTTTCACATAAACTGCATAACTTGGATTTTACTTTGATCATCTATGCATCATGCTACTACATATATATGACGATATATACATGTATTACGTTGTATTTTATTTAAATCGACCCAAAGTAAATAAAAAAATATATATAAGAGAGGTGAGACACAATGTGTACAACATAGTGGCCGGTGGAAACTTGCCCCGGCCCGATCCGTGAGTGTTCTCTTCAGTCCATGATGATCAAAGTATCCAACAACATTACCTTTTTGTATGTGTCTTAATTATGTGTGATTTCAGAAAAAAAAAGAAAAGAAAGGGCTTTGTGTGCGTGGTTCAAAAAGTGAGAGAATTACGGGGAAAAGGAAACCAAAGATTGTGACAAGACGAAACGAGTAGTGGGGGTTAAGGGTGGTGGTATCAAACCCCCCATCTATGTTGACCATTTTCTACACTTTAATTAGAAATCAAATAATATAATATTATATGTTTACCATCATTGCCCAGTGCCCCACCTCTTTTTTTCACCCAAAACAATAAAAAAAATAAAAATCAACAAAATGGTCCCATCTCAAGGCAATTAAAAAGAAAACCTCCAACTCCTTCAAGATATCCATGTGCTTGATTATGTTCCTACAAGCTTCCTAGTTTGCACCTGTCTGCTGTTTCACATACCAAATCCATCTTTCTTCAACAATTTCATCAACTCCCTTCGCTTCATTATATTATTACACAGCTAAGACCTGGACAAGACATCATCAACTTACATATTATATATAGGAGGGCCCTGATAAGATTTTGTAATGTTCATGATGGAAATATTTTGATGTCATTATGAGGAATGCTTTTCATTAGGGTTGTATCAAAGATATTATCTTTTTTATTAAAAAGGAAAGAAAGAAAGCTGTTTGGTAATGATTGTGTTGCCCTCAATAAACTTAACTAATTATGTTAGATAATCGTACGCACAGACACTCACATATATAACATTATAGGGTAAAAGTAAATTAGGCTTATTGTGTCCTATGGAGGACAAAGATCCATCAATCTCCGGACAGGAATCTCTAGCTCGATAATAGTCCCACAAAGTACTACACTTAGTAACCACTGCCATGTTATGTTTGGCCTGACAAAACAACGTGGTTCACTTCCTTTATCATCTTCATATAGTAATCGAGCTTATATCATAAATGTCAAAGCAGCCCATGTGCATTCTTTAATACATATACCAAATATAATAGCACATTAGAAATCTATATTTGGACATCTTTCAAAATCTGGTCCGAACTCATTCATCATGGGAAACCCAGATTCAGTTTATGTCTCCCCATGATGAATACATCAGGAAATCATGATCTTCAAGGAATATAAATAACAATTTCAAACCTTGGATGAAATTTGGTGGGCTTCATTAGCTTGTTGTGATGAGTCCCGCAGGCATTTTACTGCTCCAGCATAATTCAAAAAGCCCATGAACCAAAACTCATGGTTGTCCACAGAAATAACCTGAATGTACTTCTCCGATGCGTTCGTCTTACTAATCGAGGGGTTAACTGCTTTGAGTTGATGCAATGGAATAACAACCTGATGTATGTATATGACCACAACAGTTACTAGACAAAGAGACAAGTTTCAAGGTGAAAGTGAAATGGTACTGAAGCATATATAATACCTTGTAATAGCTCCACTCGGTCTTGTTGTTGGCTTCGTAAGAAAGTGGATTATCGCTACAAAATGCCATTTTTGCAGTAGATACGTACAAAACTCCCATGACTGGACCGGCAGAGGTTGATAAATAGCATGCGAATGAGTTCTTTAGCTCTTCTTCAGGGACCGTCTCAAAAGTTTGACGGAATATTTTCTCATAGCCTCCTTCTGCTAGAACTTTGGTGCTCTGTGCGATTCTGCCTAATGCAGCATCTGCTAGGCTAGGGCTCGTTTTCACTAAAAGGGGGGAGCAAAGAACATCAATATATATGTTTGGAAACATAGAGAATTGGATTCTTGCAAGCTGCAACATATAGAGGACACCAGAATTGGATTCGAAAATTTAGATCCCATTTGGTATTTCAGTAAGCAGCACATGTTTTCTGATGGTGAAAGGAACTCAAAAACTGAAGAAAGGAATTCATTCTTACAGTGTTGCCATGTGTTTCCAGCAAAATCCTCTGCTTTTCTTGTTGCTTCTCCCACTTTCTTACCCCATCTCCCTAGCACATTCTTCACACTACCCATAGTCTCTACAAACATAAAATCAAAGACCACGAATTCAGTGAGAAAACATATCTACACCGTCTTTCAAAGCCCATATCAGATTCAACAAATCAACTGGGGAAAGTTCATATAGTTCTATGTCACCCAGGAAAACGGATCCAAATACAATCAAACAAGGTTCTTGACTAGAGATAAAATTCATCAAACAGAAATTACAAAACCTTCAGCAAAATACGATTTCCTTAAATCACCAGCTGAAGTTTCAAACAGTGATCGGCCGGAGATAATATAACAAAATCATAGCTTAACTAAAGACAAAACAATGCAACGAAACAAAAAACAAACTAATCAATCAAATACAGTATAAGCCAGCTTTATTCAGCTGTGAATAAAACATCAAACCACCTCAAATTCATCGAAACAATAAAAGAGCCCAAGGATTAAATCCGATCCATACGACCAAGCACCGTCTATATAATAATAAAAAAAAGAGGAATGAAGCTGACCACTAAAGTTAAAAGACGACGAATTCGGGTCCTGCGCCGGCGAGTAATTGACGTATGGATTATCCAATCCGCGATCCGGATCTCGCGGCACAGTCTTTTCCGTGACCAAGTTCTCGCTCCACGTCACAGATTTTCTCAATTTCGACGATTTAACGCTGCTCTCGTCTGCATTACTTTTGCCGCCGCCCTCGCTAACATCAATATCTACGCTGGTGGATTCAACGGCTTTACTGTTATCCGGGTCGGGTTCCGGATCGTGCGCCTGGATCGGATGAGGATCTTGGCTCGGAGATGCACTGTGAGCGTCGGCTTTGGCGGGCGGCGGCGGGTCCATCACCGTTTCCCGGGGGACGATGTCAATTAGTTAATTAATTGGAGGGTAGATACATCTCATGATGTTGAAGCCTTGAACGCCGCGTGATTTATTTACTTATTTATTTATACATTTAAATATTAAAATTGTTCATAAAAGTGAGAGTTTTTTTTTTACTATTCGATATTTTATTTGGATTACAGTTGCAGGTCCGTTATGTTATGGACCTTTAGTGCTGTCTTGTTCTTGTAGCCCATGGAGCTTATTAATGGGTCTTATATTTGGAAGTTCATCTAATATAGGAATTCATGTCTTGCAAAATTAGTTGGATTTTTATATTTTCGTAGTTTAATATATTATTGAGGGATTTCCATCAAAAGTGACAGCTAACATATTTTCATTTTATTAGAAAGAGGTGGAGTAGAGAGTAGACGGTCGAACCAATCATGCCATGATAGAAGATACGCGTTGTTTGTTTATGTACAGATATGCTAAATATTTAATAATAATAAATATATTAAGAACAAGATGAATTTCGCTGTTTCCCACTCAAGATTGATTAATTTAATAATATTCTCTCGACTTATGACCAACTTTGGAGTTTTCAGCTTAACGGCTATAATACTACAGCTAGCCAATTAACAGTATATTTTGAAACAATTATATAGAGAGACACTGACCTTTTACCCACCAAGGAAAATAATAGCTAACTTTTGGAAATTTCTGTGAGTATAAGTAGGAACTTGTCTAACTAACTACCTTAAGAAAAAAAAAACATTGAAAAGCTTTCAATAAGATTCATAATAGCACAATCAAGAAGTTGAAATGTAGCAAACAAATCGTTTTTCAAGTTTTAATGTTAAGTTTTTTTGCATGGCTTTCGTGCAGTAAAAGCGAAGACACAGCACGAATATTAACTTCAAAGATGAAAATGATCCATATCTTTTATTCATTTATGTAATTGTTGGGGGTTATTTTATGAATCTGTCTTCTATATTTCGATTGACTTGGACAATGTCATTTGGTAAAACCGTAACCGTGTGCCAGTGGTATTTAATTAAATTACAGCAACCAGCAATGCTAGCATATAGAAGATACGGCCATTTTTGTCATAATTAAAATTATTTATCACAATATGACAGAGAAATTTATAATTATTTTTTCGGTGAAATTTCAGCTATCACGGACTCGTCAACATCTAAACTACCAACACAAGCCACATCATTTTATATTTCGATACAAAACCCGAAATGTATTAAGATCCTTCCTACCTAATAATCCTCCAAATTATACAAAAACATATACAGGCTTTCTGTTCACGTTCTATTATCTTATAAATGTAAATAAGATGAGAAAAAAATTTAAATAAAAAATACATACACGGAATCCCACCATTATTAAAGCCCTCGACTCGACTCGATTGTATTCACTTTCCATAACAATCCACACACTCTTTCCACAGCATTCACTTTCATTCAACTCTCTCTCTCTCTCTCTCTCTCTCTCTCTCTCCATAGCTAGCAATAATTATCAAGATGGCCTCATCAACGTTGGTGTTCAAGATCTTCCTCATACTCTCCCTCGTAGCCACCTCATGCATGGCACAATCCCCCGCCGGAGCTCCACGTGTCTCTCCATCAGCGGCTCCACGTGTCTCTCCATCAGCGGCCCCATCTCCTTCTCCAACTGCATCTCCCCCTGCACCTTCGACCGGCGGAGCGTCGCCAGCACCAACACCATCGGGAGCAACCGGCGGTGCACCCACCTCTCCCGCACCAGAGGGTCCGGCTGGTGGTCCAGCTGCCGACCAGACCCCGGCGGGCGGCTCGAACGATGGGTTCGTCAGCAGAGCGGCTCTTGGCCGGACAGCTGTTGTGTTGGGTCTTGTGGCGGTGGCTTTGATGTAGATGGACACGTGGACGTAGTGGATCATGTCGAGTGTTCTCTTTTAGAATTGATGGACGGATGAGATTTGATTCTATTAGTCTACGTTGTTCTCCTCTATCTTTTTCCCTGTTTTTATTTTGATGTTTGTGAGAGTTCGTATTATTAGTTCTTACCTTTACAATTTTTTTATATATTATTATTATTTCGTTGCGTCACTTCTGGTTTGAGGTGAGATCTGTCATCTATGTACATGGTATCTATAATAAAAAGATTTTTTTTTTAAAAAAAAGTTTTAATGTCCACAATAATATATCATAGTCTGGAAATTTATCACAATCTGATTTAATATCCATTATTAATTATTCATACAATGGGAAATTAAAAAGAAATATTGAAATTGATTCGATTGGGATCTCACAGCATAGCATAAAAGAAGCATAGGATGCCAAAGTATAAAAATACAGCTTTTGCGTTGTGGTCTTTCTTTCTTTTCTTCAAGAACTTTCACCAAAAGGAAAGGAAATGATATGAGATGGCGACATTATTTTTACTAACATTTAACCAAAAGTTATTGAATTTTATATTACTACTATATTATAATATGAGCTCTGCTGGCATTAAGAATCTAGCACATGAAACCACCGACGCTTTCGCTGCTTAAATATTATTTAAAAAAAAAAGTTTAGCTTAAAACTATTAAATTATTAAGCCAATACCTTATTATACTACCATCATGGAAGAACAGCTGGCATCCAAAAGCCACGAACTCTCACTAGGCTTTGGTACAATGGGCCTTTGGGCCTAAACCTAAAAGCCCAAGTTGTACATCAAGTCCAATACAATACAATAATGAACAACCAAACGACAAAGCCACACTCTAAGTCCAAACTACTAAAATATCAACATATGTATATATAGATATGCAATTATATTAGTAAATAAACGATTTAATGAGAACGAAGGAAATAAAAACTCAACTCTTGGCCAACACTATTATGATCATGATGGGGATCAATCAAATGAAAGGATTCGGAATACATTGAAGTACGAAACCTTTGGAACTTTCCTGTGAGATACATAACATCTTGCTCTAATATCCCTACAGTGCCTGCGCCAACGTTATTAATCATTTCAATCTGTCTTAAAACCTCATTATCTTTCCCGGAAGGCTTAATCTTTTTCCTTGCGAACCCTACTCTCCTGCCATTGCAGTACATGGTCCATAACGGGACCGAGAAGAGGTCGACCAATTTTTCCTCGGGTCCGCGGGTAATAACTATACTCTCGCAATCTTCGAATGCGATTCTTATTGAGCCTCCTTTCATTTCCCTTGCAAGAACGCTCGTTGGGATTGATAGTTCGAGGAGGAGTAGTAGGAATATTGGTGATTGGGAATTAGGGTTTGTTTGGAGACAAAAGGCCGTGACTTTGCCTCTACGGGAACCGTATAACGTGCCTGTGATTGTTATTATAGGCGGTGAAAAGGTGGGTTTTTTGAGCAAAACATAATTATTTTTTCGAGCTATTTTTCGGTGATTGCGGTTGTTATCATCATCATCATCTTTTGTGGTATTGATGATGCAATTGCATGTTGGGATCAGAAGGGTAAGGATTGAGCGAATGAGCCGCCATGATCGGACTTGTCTTTCACAATCGACGGTGGTGATCGTGGTGGAGGAGGAGACGATTGGATAGGTATACATTATTTGGGTGTGTGGAGGGAATAAAAGAGTTTCTGTGTTGTATGTGTAAATATATTATTTTGCACGGACAAGGTGATCTTATATATATAGTGAAATAAAGAAAATGTGCACAGTGCTTCTTTTGGATTCTTCCGAGTTAGATTAAATATTTCATCTGACTAGATATAACTTTGATTAAGTCTTGCTTTAAACCTTCGTGTTCTCTGACGCCGGCTCACGAAATATATTATGTATTTTCTTATAAGTATTCAGTTTCGATCATATATTAGAACTGCAACAATAATTGTACGGCTTTTAGGCTGGAAAAAGGAAAAAAGTGGAAATATATTATTATACTATAATACTATATAATAGTTCTTCAAATGCAAAATTATATTATAAGTATGTGTTGGGAATGCTTACAAGTTACAACTAATTGATACGCTTTTGTCGTTTCTGAATTTGGAAAGCTATAAGCTTCCCCACCACGAAGGTTTTCTTTCTCTCATTGTGCAGTACTGCAATTAACTCGCACTTGATGATATTTAGGTAAAATGTGAAAGGAGGTTTCTTCTTCCTGCCGCTTTCAAAAACAAAATTTAATTTCTTTGTACTTAAATAGGATATCGTACGCACTCTTTAGTAGGCAAAATTTGTGCGTGAAAAGACGAAAGTAAGCAATATTAGTTATATAGTTATCAAGCAAAACGCTTTTGACTGTCGTATCATTTTCTTTAATTTGCGCATCGTTGAAGTTTGACTCCTGATCTCTAGTTTGGCCAAGAAATAGGCCAAATCATTAAATTAGATCACTAACTATATATGTCTTCATTTTTTTGTCACTAAGTTTCATAATTGCAAATTTAGGTTACTAAGTAACGTATCTGGTTTCGTTTGGGTCACTTGTGAATTTTCCGGCAAAAATCGCCGGAAATCTGACGTGGACGATGACGTGGCTGCTCCCATAAGAAATCAGAAACGTTACTTAGTTATATATATTTGCAATTATGAAACTTGGTGACCCCAAAAACACGAAAGACATAGTTAGTGACCTAATTTAATAATTTTGCCCCAAGAAATATAATATTAATGCTTTGTGGCCTGGATATCGCACTACATGTCCGTTGTCTGTTCTTTTTTTTTTTTTTTTTTAAATCTTATAATTTTATTCTATTTTTTCCGACATGACTACTTAATAGTTTGTCGTGTAGGCTTTTCAATCATGCGTGTTTTCTTTTGTTCCATGGTTGCTCCTATTTACATTAAAAAGGTGTTTCTTTTATGTTCTGTTCTCCATGAATGAATGAAAAACAGATGAAGAAAATGACTTGCTACATTACATCATGTTTTATGAGATACCGGGTCGGTTACCGGGATTTAATTGGGATGGCTCATGACCCGGTCCGATCCAACTCGAGTTAGATTGGGTGTGATTGAGGCTTCTTTAAAGCCCAAATAACTGGAAAAGGTTTCTTTAAGAATGAGAGAGATTATCATTAATAGAGGTCCAAATAATAGCTTATCAAGGCCCACACCATCCAATATACATAAAAAAAAAATTCAGTAAATACATGAAAGAGGATATCTACATTTGTTTAATTTACCATCACTCAATACATTGAATTCACGTCGTTACTAGGCTACGACTGATTCTTTACGTAATTTTACAGTAGATCTACATCAGTAATATGAGAGCTCAAAGTCTAAAATGCAATGGGACATCTCACATCAGCTAAAAGATCCTGATAGCTACTAAACGAACGTAAGTTAAAAACAGATGTACACCTTTCAAACAAGTTGGTAAATTATTGATTCAATTTGGCGACATAGTACATAGAATTTGCTGCCTAAGGCCGTTCTTTTATTAAGATTTTTTAAAAATAAATCTCTACATATATATATATATATATATATATTGGTGTCGGGAGAAATAAGAAATTATTGGGCAATGGTGAATTTATTTATTTTTAAATTAAGGCGCCACTAGGTAAGAAAAGGTATATATTTTTTACCTGAATGGACAATATATGTCTACAGATGCTGTATAGTTCAGGAAAAAAAAAGTAATGGATAATATAAACTAACAATGGTGGGACAAGATAGTTCTTGGCCACAAGAATAGTTCGTATTATTAATTCCTGCCTGATACGAGACGAAACTCGTACTGAACACACCTGCGCAAAAGAGAAATAGTGTGCAAAATGCTATTTTAAAACAAAAAACGAAACAAGGGAATAGAAAGAAGAAAGCAAAATTAAGGTGGTATTCATAACCCGTATATTGCATTAAGCAACATTCTAAAGAAAACCCCAACTGGGATTTTTTTACGTACCCATTAATTAAATGCACTCGCTGCATGGACAATAATTCTTACATCACGAATATATATGTGGGATCTTATATTACGACTTGATTTGTATCAATCTTTGTCAGTTTCGTTAGTTGCTTGGCAATTTAGGGACAGACCCTCGTGTAATTCATTGAACACTTGCCATAAACTCATTAATATTGCCCACTTGCCAAATTTGCTGTGTTTTCGAGGAAAGAATAAGACCAATGAAAAGGGAGCGACATCAGGGAAGAACATAGTGATTGAAAAAATAAAATAAATTGATATATATTTTTGAGGATATAACACAAGAGAATCTTAAGGGCCGCAATCAACGGTGCATGTAATATTAAAATATATATGAGCCAGCTTGCATCCTAATAAATAAGTTTCCTTTGAAGAAATCCAACATTGAAAATCTCTCCTCTGAAGATTATGCCTTAATCGTCAAGTATTTGATTTAATACATTACTAAAAGGCTTCTCTCACTTTTGGAATTTATAAGGAAAATCAATGAATAACTCGGAATTCACGGCAAAGCAATAAAGAGAATAATTGTAATAATTGAGATGGATGATGAAGAAATTAAGGGAGGGATTTTCTCGTACTTTAGTCTGCAAGAAGATGCAGATAGATCCCATCCCTACATTTCGTCGTCTTTCGTCCTATTATATTCTCTATGATCTATAATTAATATATTATAATGAAATAATCAATTAAATAACGTTTCTGAAAAAGTAATCTTCCCACTTGCTCGACTACTGTTTAAAACATTCCAATCCAGGACATCATCGTCAATGTCTTTTCTCAACAACTAATATTTCCAGATTTGTGTGACGACCCACTTGAAACTGACCTGATAATTAAGGCTAATGTGATTGATCAACTTGTTAATCATCGAATCTTCCCTTGATGTGAAATGTTGGAATTTCATTATATGTATATAATATATATATATATATAACATACATACATAGACGTATATACGTCACAGCCCAATCAGGTTTAGCGCACTTATATAATATATATATAATTCCAATGCATGTTCATACTTCATACGCAACCATAGGGGTCTTTGTATCATTCACTATGCTAATGTATATGAAAAGAAAATAAAATGTAATCCTTTTGAAATCAATGAAATGTGCTCATTGTTGATCCTCCTCACTGGTTAAGATAGTGTAGGGTTTCTTTCGTGCATGTCATATAGTAAGCTTGCAAGCAAATCTTTGTCTGCTGTGAGCAATCACTCAACTAATGGCATTATAATAATAAACCTTTTCAATCGGGGTCCTTCAGTAACTTATGGTCTCTTGGTTTACTCATCAAAATCATAATTGATTGCAATTTAAGGCAACAATTAGACGTTAATGATCAATCTGGGTGCAAGCAATAGACAAGGAAAGCATGGGAGTTACGTCTTAGTAAGGAAATCCATTCATGATTTTCTTAATCTCTCAACTATATGTGATAATGATCTGTCTGACGAAATTAATGAAACAAGAAAAAAAAATTGAACTTTTGAGTGTACCACCAAATATCTCTGAGTGAATATGTCACACATAAACCTGTCTTAATTTGATTCACCTGATTGGCATAGTTTGTAAACCGGTAAGTTAGTCCCCATTTTACTTGTTCCAAAGTCCAAAGTTTAACGGGTCACTAAAAAAATCTATCTTTGTACTTGAAAGGGCGGTGTTCTCTTTCTTGATTGAAAAAGGGGTTTTTTTTTAGCTTTTGGTCTGAATCATGAATATATGATTGCAGAGTTGCCTTTCCTTTTTCCATTTCCTTGGTAATCCGTGCACTGATTTGTCATATAGATTCATCCAATTGCAAAGACAAATTCTACTGGTTCGATCGATGTGATTAGCACACAAACACACTCACACACATATACATATATATTATATATCTATCTTTATTCTGAAAAGGCTAATAGATTAGATGGTCAAGCATTGCTTTTTTCAATTTCTCTGGGGAAAAAATATATATAAAAAGTCGTTTTGATTTTGGTGCAAAACAAGACAAGCAACGCTCTTCCAAGAGAATCATTGCAGGCCTTGACCTGCGTTTGGGATTAATATGGTATATGATCGATCACATGCTGTGATCTGTCCCAAGCCGGACTCTTCCAAATTTTCGGGCAGAAACATTAATTTAAAATTAACCACTGAATAATTATACTGTAATTACCATTAAAGTGTGTCTAAAACCGCGTCGAAAACCATTAACTTGCTTGTCCGTTTTTACTAAGTACTATGAACACTTTTCTCATGCCAGTTAATAAGATTAGAAAGGAACGAAGATCGATCCATGAATGTTGTTTTATATACATATATATACTGATTAATCAAGTATAAAGATTTTGATTGCGTGTAAGAAAACTTTTAACTTATATCCAAATTTCCGCAACCAATAATAATTTAAAGATGTATAATATTGGGCGGAGAATTTGCTGATAGCCCTCCCAAGACATCGTACAAAATCCGCTTTTATATACATTATTATTGTATCTATTATTGTTGTTACCATTTCCCTTTCAATGTTTTTATTAACTCTCTCTCGCACATGAACGAACGTACAGTCATACGTGTGTGAATTGGAGTCAACTTGACTTTATTTAATTAACACTTGTAATATAGCTATTTGATATAATACTTTTACGTGGGAGACCACAAGCACAACCTCTTCACTTGCTACATATACGTACTTTCAACGATTTGCTTCTCACAGAGAGATAAAGAGTGAAGAAGAAGAAGAAGTAGAAAGAGGTGAGAAAAGCATAAGACTGTAGTGAGAGAAAACATAGAGAGAGTTTAAGAGAAAAATAAAGAAAGAAAAATGGCTCTTGAAGCAGTGGTTTTTCAGAAAGACCCTAATTTCGATTACGGCTGCAAAGATTATTTTAATTACAACATTGGATGCTACGATGACTTTGGATTAATCCAATCCTTTCAAGAAGATCAAAAGCCATGTATTCTTGCTGCAGATCTTAACAGCAGCATTAACGGCGAACAGATTTCTTCATATAACTCCGCCTGGGAATATTCTTCACCGTCTTCACTAGTTGCCGGCAACAACCACACCACCGCCGCCTCTTCTCTAGAGAACCCAGCAGCCTCCCCCTCAGCCACCGGAGATGTGTTCTTCTCCTCCGGAAAAAGCAGAAGAAAGAGACGGCGTGTGAAAACTGAGAAAAATAGAGCTGAAATGGAGAATCAGCGGATGACCCACATAGCTGTTGAAAGAAACCGCCGGAGACAGATGAATGATTATCTCTCCGTGCTCCGTTCTTTAATGCCTCCTTCTTACTCCCAAAGGGTGCGATAAAACAATAATTCTCTGCTTATGAAAAAATCACTATTCACTCATTTTAGTATCATTAGATTATTGATCTTATAATTTCTTTATCCTACTGTGTGTGTAGGGAGATCAAGCATCCATAGTCGGCGGTGCAATTAATTTCGTGAAGGAACTTGAACAGCTTCTCCAATCTATGGAATCCCGCAAGCCCGAAAATACGAGGCAGAAAAGCCCGGCCCGTTCGAACCCTCTCTCGGGCTTTTTTACCTTTCCTCAATACACAACAAGCCCGATCACAAGCCATGATCTTCCGACCATGACAGAGAGGAGAAGTGGCGTTGCAGACATAGAGGTGAACATGGTGGACACTCATGCGAACATCAAGATATTAGCGAAGAGACAACCGAAGCAGTTGCTGAAGATTGTTACGAGGTTTCAATCTCTTGGATTCACTGTTCTTCACCTTAACGTTACTACCGTGGAAGAATCTGTGTTATACTCTCTCAGTGTGAAGGTAATAAATAACCTTTACTACTTCATCTATGATTACGGGATAATAAAATCTTAATACAATTTTCGAAAACTAATACTGAATTTAATTTAATTAATTTTCAGATAGAGGACGAATGCCAGTTGAGTACAGTGAACGAAATAGCCACGGCGGTGCATGAAATCGTGGGAATGATCCAGCAAGAGACGACGTTGATTAGGGAAGTTTTTCAATAATTAATTGTGTAATATTCAAGGGTGTGATCTTGTCTAGATTTGTTTCAACTGTGATATCATCAAAATGTGTACCGGTTTGTCGCACATTTAATTATTTTATAATGTTAGGCTTTGTATTTTGTATTGGTCGAGGAATATATTGTACCATCATGCAGTCTATTTAGAAAAACATGATTGATCAACCTATATTGTACTTATAGAGACAGTGACACAATAATCCAAATTACGGGGACGCGTTGGCGTAATGTTCATGTATATAATATACGTTAAGAAAATGATATGTGGATATAATTTGATAAATGTTGTTAATAATGAAGGATTTTAATATGTAAATAGATGATGACACGGATATAATCATTACAAAACATTATCTTGCTGCCTGCGAGTTTCATGATTAAGTAGTTTAATTTTATTACATGAAGCCAACCTATACACTAGTATACATTATATACGAATGGATAGCACTGAAAATTCCTTAATATTAAATCTAAATAGATATATTTATATATATATAACGAATTATATTGCATAATTTAGAGGCTGAAGCTATGCATAAAGAAGAGTGCACGGGCACTTGCCATGTGAAGAAACACAGATGACTAGATGTGTCGATCATTGTTGTAGCTGAGAGTTATGAATTTGAGGCAAAAGTACAAACCACGCACACCTTTTTTCACATATTTGCTTTACTAATTAATTCGAAGATTAGACAAGTCATACACATACATGCATACACAAATAAAGCTAGTTTGGGGATTGGACGGTAAAAACAAGCCAAAATTATAAAATTAAGTCACTGAGTATCTAAGTTTTTATTTTTTGGTCAATATGTTTTGATAATTGTAAAAATTGGTCGCTAACTTTGTATGTCAAAATAATTTTGGGTCATATTATAAATTTTAGATCACTAAGTATATATTTTTTCGATTTTGGGTCAATAAGTATACATGTTTCATTTTTGGATCACTATGTTTACAAAGTTAGTTACCAAATGAGTGACCCGAAATTGAAAAATGTATATACTTAGTGACCCAAAATCGAAAAATATAAACTTAGTGACCTAAAATTGAAAATATGACCCAAAATTGTTTTGACATACAAAGTTAGTGACCTACTTTTGCAATTATCAAACATAGTGACCCAAAAACGAAAACTTGATACTTAGTGACATAATTTTATAATTTCCACTCAAAACAATAACCAAAACCGAAATGTGATCATCATAGAGAAAAAAAAAAACTATTTACCGTATGTATGTTTATGTATGTATGTATGTATGTATTGTCTGAAATTTATAGTATTGTTGGATATTGGCTTATTGGGTGTTAATTTTTATTTTTTTTTCAATTTGAGTTTCATAAAATTCTATATTGGTGGATATTGGCTTATTGGGGGTTATTTTTTCTTGCTTGGAAAGGCCTATATATCTATGCTTTAGATTGAATGAAGGCCCAGGCAAAGCTGTGCCTGTGGTGAAGACAGTGGAACATTGGTATTAGTTACTATTGATAAAGATATATTAATTTGTCGTAGACACATAGATATAATTAAAAATAATATATGTATATATCAATATTAGCGTACAAAATATCAATCTCCACCTTGGAAAGTCGTCCTATAGGTCGTATCCCATCGTCTCCCACTTAGGCACCACACCAACGTCGTAGTCTAAGGATCTACTTGGTATATTTTAATTAACTCGTCAAATATAATTTTTAGTGTCAACTTGGTCACGATTACATTACTAAAAGAAAAATTAATTAAAAAATTTGGGGGCTATTATTTATCATTTTTAATGTGGAATTTGTGTAATTAACTTTTACGATAATTTATCTAATTATACATCCGTTATGAATTTTATACCATCTTTTATGAAAAGTCAATTAAAGAAATTAAGTAAATATTGTATTCTCTTATTTAAGAGATATTCATAAAATTTTCATACCTTTTGACTATTGTTTTATTTTATAAATGCCCATTGATGATATCTCCTACATTTCCCCCCTTTGACATGGGGATGTACATAAATAAAAAATATAAGAAATAGAAAAGGCATAATTAGCCTTTTTGACTGCTGCTATTACATTACATCCTAATTTAAGGCCACGATTTCTACTCGAAAATCACACCACAAAAAACAAAGCTTTATTTATATAACCCTCTGATCCATCATCATGCAAACTTGACCACTTTCCCTCCTAAACAAAAGCGACAACCATGCCTACGCCACCGCCGCCACCACCTCCTCTACCATCGGCCACCACCGGCACAATCACCTCCCGCCTCCGCTGGTGGAAAGGCGCCAAACCCATCCCTCTCTTCATCTGCCTCGCAGTGGGCCTAGTAATCCGATTCGCCATCCCCAAGCCGCACAAGCTCACACACGGCGCGTGGTCCCTACTCGCCATATTCATATCCACCATCCTCGGACTCATCCTCAGCCCACTGCCGGTCTCCGCCTGGGCCCTCCTCTGCCTCACCGTCTGCCTCGTCACGAAGGCGCTCGCTTTCTCCGCTGCCTTCTCCGCCTTCACCAACGAGGTGATTTGGCTCATCGTCTTCGCCTACTTCTTCTCCAAAGGGTTCGTGAAGACTGGTCTTGGGGATCGAATCGCAATGGTGTTTGTCAGGTACGCTATTGGAAGAAACAAACAGAAATTAACACAGCCTCCCCCTTTTCTCCTCATTGAATCGATTGCTGTTCATCACCCGCGACAGATTATTAGGGAAAAATACGCTGGGCTTGAGCTACGGGTTGGTGCTCGGAGAGCTCGTTATTTCGCCGGGAATGCCGAGTTCGACGGCGAGGGCCGGTGGGATTTTCTTGCCGCTGATTAAGGCGTTGGCCCTCGGCGTGGAGAGCAGGCCCAAGGATACGTCGTCGAGGAGGCTCGGAGCTTTCTTGATCCAATCTCAGAATCAGGCAAAGTATTAATTATTTGTTACTAAAATAGTAAACGAAAAGACTCATATTGGTTTGCGGCCCATAGAAATTCAGTTGCCTCGAAAATAGACCCTATCATGACGTTGTGCGCCTCCCAAAATCTTTCTTCTTACTAAAAATTGATATTTGAGGCTCTTTTCGCAGTGCTGCAACAACACGAGCGCCGTGTTTCTAACGGCGGCAGCCCAAAACCTGCTGTGCCTCAAACTAGCCGAAAGCGGCGGAGTCAACATTCACAACCGATGGATCGTTTGGCTAAAGGCGTCGTGCGTGCCGTCACTAGTCGCCCTCTCGCTGACGCCTCTCCTCCTATACAAGCTATACCCTCCGCAAGTGAAGCACACGCCCGACGCCCCCGCCTTGGCCAAGCAGCGGCTAGCCCAGATGGGCCGCATCAAAAGAGACGAATGGGTCATGATCGCAACTTTGCTACTCACCGTCGCCTTGTGGGCCTTAGGGTAAGCAAGAAAGAAAGAAAGAAAGAAAGAAATCAGCACACATCATCAAAAGCTTTAGGGTTTTGGCCAAGAAAAGGCCTAACGATACTTTTCTTTCTCTCTTATCTGCAGCGAATCTCTGCACTTGCCCAGCGTAGTTGCGGCCATGATAGGACTCTCGATACTCTTGATATGCGGAGTGATCGAGTGGGACGATTGCCTCAGCGAGAAGCAGGCGTGGGACACGCTGACGTGGTTCGGCGTGCTAATAGGCATGGCCACGCAGCTGACGGCACTCGGAGTCATACCGTGGATGTCCGATAGAGTCGGCGAGTTCTTGAAATCGCTGTCTCTGAGCCCATTTGGGGCATTTTCGATCCTTCAGGTTTCTTACTTCTTCGTGCACTACTTGTTTGCGAGCCAAACGGCCCACGTTGGGGCTCTGTACTCGGCGTTCCTCGGCATGCACTTGGCCTCGAGGGTCCCTGGTTTGGTGTCGGCGCTGGCTCTGGCGTACAATACGAATCTCTTTGGGGCGATAACGCATTACAGCAGTGGGCAGGCTGCTGTGTACTATGGAGGTTGGTTTTATTTTTTATTTTTTATTTTTTTGGATTTTGTGTTTGTTGATTATATGTGAATGTGGGGATTTGTTTGTTATTGTTGCAGCTGGTTATGTCGAGCTTCGTGATGTTTTCGTGCTGGGGATTGTAATGGCTTTGATAAATGTGACTGTGTGGGTATTAGTTGCAGCTGCTTGGTGGAAAGTATTGGGCCTTTACTAGGAAGTCCATTGTGTGAAATGTGAAGGGAAAAGGTGGGACTCTTTGGATTTTTAGTGTAATAAAGATTCAAATACCCAAGTTCGATGTAATAATAGTTGCAACAAGTGATTGTAGTTTGTTGAAAGGAAAATGCAGAGTTATGGGGAATTACAGAGAATATTAGCCTGAAGGAATTGATTTCCGTTTATGCAAATAATTCCATTTATATCAAGCAAAGGCCTAGTTTTGGGAAAAAGACAAGAAAAAAGAAAACTTTACAAGGGTACATGTGCACATGCCTCACAAGTCATAAAAATTCCACCTTTACAGCTTTTTATTCCCTCCACCTTAATCTGTTTGTCCGTGTTAGTGGAATAATTATTTTAGATTCGTGTGATGGATGGGGTCGACGAAATCATATCTTTTAAAAATTGTATTTTTACTTCTACATTGTGATGTTTTGGAAGGTCTTTGGTGTTTGATCTGTAAATAATTAAATATAAGAATGTATTTAGAAGGAATTTATAATTGGACTTGCTTATAAACCTTTGCCTCTTTTGTCGTATCTGTTATTTAATATGGCATGCTAATGGTAATAAATTTTAGGCTGACATCAAAGTGGGAGTGGTCCAAAATCTTTTTTATTTTTATTTATTTTGTGCTAGAGATTCCTATGTCTCGGTAGAACTAGATGGACCACATTCTTAGCTTAGGGTTCTTGTTGGCTTTTTTGACACTCATCATGGTCTTGGAAAAATTGATGAAACTTTACAATCGATAGTGCGACCATTAAATTCCTAGGGACCATTTAGATATAAAGGCTTCAACTGTGTCGATTGACCGATTGTATTTGCAAAATTAGCCTTGGTCTTTATTTTATTACAAGATAGTTCGCTCGTTCATGTAATTTGGGGCACATTGTTCCTGCATTTGCTTTGAATTTGAGCCTCATTTCATTTGTACATTCACCAAAGCCGTAGCCTAACTTAACCGTGGTCAGATCCTAACCATATGCAGCAGTGAGAATCGTACCCCCATTTGGGTTTTTATTTTTTATTTAAAGACACTGAATTGGAAAGAATCATCTGGTAATGACAATCTTCCCTTCCCCACTCTCCCTCCTCCTTCTGTAGGCGAACAGTTTCTTTTGCACATTCAACACTCTTTCAACTGTACCATGATTCGTGTAATCGATCGATTTAATCATCGTGCGTCGAAAAAGATTCAGTTTTGAGCTTATGATTGCTCACTGCAATGGGTTTAACCAGTTGGTTTGAAATTTTCTTCCACAAAGATCCAATTTTTATCTGCTTTGTCTCTTGGGCATCGAGGATTGATTTCATTTTTTAACACTAATTTTCTTTTCACGGGCGAGAGAAAATATGTTGCGGTGGGTGAATTGATTAAGAATAAGAAACCAATATGATATAAAAAGCTGCATCATCATCATCATATCACGTGCGTACGAAACAATGTTTTCTTGGGATTGTACGCAATCATTGGAATTCTGCTGTTGTTTCTCGTAGCAAGTGAAAAGGCTTCACCAATTTCCAAGCATAAATTCGAAGATCCAATATTTATTTTTAGTGTCATTTAGTTGAGTACTCACTCGCCCAGCAATGAAGAGACCCAAGAGTTCAGATTCATTGGGTGCTTTGATGGCCCTCTCTCCAAATTCTCCAGGTTCTTTAATTTGATAATCTTTAATGAACATTTTATTTTTTTACTTTGCTCAATAGTTTCCACTCGGCTTTATCAGATGCTGAAGAGCGCGTGAACAACAACCACCAAGAAACGAACGCCATGTACGCGTTGATGGATGGTGATTGCGTTGAAGAATCGTTAGGACATCATCACCGTCATCATCATCATCATCATCATTATGTGTCTGAGAAGAAGAGAAGGCTTAGCGATGAACAAGTGAAGGCGCTGGAGAAGAACTTCGACGTCGACAACAAGCTCGAGCCCGAGAGGAAGGCGAAGCTAGCCCGAGAACTCGGCTTGCAGCCCCGACAAGTAGCCGTCTGGTTCCAAAACAGGCGCGCGAGGTGGAAGACGAAGAATCTCGAGGGAGACTACGGCGTTCTCAGGTCCAATTACGATGCTCTTGAGCAAGAATTTGAAGCCCTAAAAAGGGACAACGAATCTCTGCTGAAAGAGGTATTTAGGCCCTCAAAGTTGCTTCTTTTCTTTCATGGACTTACTTTTGATTCGATTTTATCGCACAGATCCAAGAACTTAAATCGCAACTTGCATCTGTCAACCAAGATCCGTTTTCTGCAGAAGCTAATGATGACGAAGAGGGTGGCAAAGAAGAAGAAGTTGAAGCGATCCACGTGGGTTTTCTTACTACGACTAAAGATCGGCAATCGGACAACGAATTGAACTTCGATGGCGATTCTTGTAATGAATTGAATGCTAATGATAGTGACTCAAGTGCGTTGCTTAACGATGATGATAATAACAACAACTACGGCGCCACAGCTGATCTTGAACATCGCAAGTTAATAATGGAGATTCGTAGTGGCTCTTCTTCTTCTTCAATGGGTAGCAACAGCCTTGAGGACTCGAAGAGGGCTTATCAGCCGCAGTTTGTGAAGATCGAAGAGCATGATTTCTCTGCTAGCTTCTTCGATGACGAACAAGCGCCGACCCTTAATTGGTACGGCCCTGATGAGTGGGATTGAATCGTCGAAGTACCTTGTTAATTAATTACTGTAATAATAATAAATAAAAAAAAACAAAGGGTGCTGATGAGGAGGACGACAAAGCTTCGTGTTTGTGACCTTTAATTACTACGACTGTGGAGTTAGTAGGTACGCTGTAATAATGTCGAGGAAGAAGACAAAGGTTACGGAGTCTATGTGGGGTTGTAGTAAGAGAAGCGTGTGGGAGAGGGGAAACAGGAAGAAGCCGTTGCATGAATTTCTGCTGCTTCTTTTTTGTTTTAGTTATGGACTTCTTTACCTTTTTATTTACAAATAATAATAGAAAAAAAATTAACTGTTCCAATTATTTCGTACGGAATATGAAACTTGATATTTGGTAAGAAGAATATCATTGATGATATTTCTCGCACCTCCACATAACAATAATGATTAAAATAATGTATATATATATATATAAATTCTTACAAGATAATTTGAAAATTTGACGTCTGCGGGTCCCGTTGGGGCCATAATCTAATCTCTAACTTTAGGTGAAAACATGTAAGGGGCCCAGCTTAAAATGTCATCTACCTCGTCACCATCTGAAATTTAATTATTAATCTAAAAACTTAATTATGAATTTCCGCTTTTTTTTTAATGCCGGTTATACTCCAACAATTAGCCGTTAATCAAGTATGTTATTTTTATTATTTTTATATTTCAAGATAATGTAGGAGAAATAGATATATCTCATTTTGAGTTTGTTTTTGGGGTACGGGATAGGATTTGAGTGTTTTTATTTTGTTTCTTTGAATTTTATTGTTACATTGGAGATTGGATTGTATAATATATGAACCAAGTTTCTTGAATTGGGCCTGCCAGCATCATAAATACGGCCTATTGTTAACAATCAATGATGGGCAAAATGAGCCCATTAGATGACTTTTATCAACTCATTCATTAATTAATATAAAATTTTCTTGCAACCCCATGAAATGATACAAAAAAGTCCAGACGTAAAGTCTTGCTCTTATTGAATCAAAGTCTCGTATTTATAAAAAACCCTTTTTTCTTGACGATATGATAGACATAAAAAAATGGACAGAGTCGGTCGTTCCACACGTTTATTGGTCGCAATTGCCTCGTAAAAGTCAAAATAAAATTAATATATTATAATAAAAATAGACTCCTCCCTCACACCACATCCATCTGTATATAAAATGCTGCTTCGCACACGAACAGATCCGACATTCTCCGTTACTATTAGAACCAAAAAAAAAGAAAGAAAGAAAGAAAGAAAAAACCATCAGAGAAAATAATGGATTGGTCGACAAAACATAAAATCATCTGCAGTAAGCACCCAAACGAAACCCCGCAGCCCGGTGTTTGCCCATCGTGCTTGAGAGAGAGGCTCTCGCGAATCATCGCAACAGGTCAACACTATTCAAGAACTACCGCAGCGTCCTCTTATTCGTCGTCTTCGGCTTCTGCTGATCGAGGGCATCGAAGGGTTGCTTCCGATGTGATTGATTCGATGTATTTAGCATCAGCCTTTAATGGGAACGATATGGGATTCAAAAAGAGCAGATCCGTCGCTTTTTCTGTTCATAATAACGGCGTGGTTATTAGGGATTTTCATGAAAAGAAGGCAGAGAATAAGAAGACGAAGAAGAAGAAAGGGTTTTGGAGCAAGTTGAGAGCTAGTGTTCGTAAAATCAAGATCATGTGAAAAATATTTCATGTATATAATAATTAGCTACGGTGTATAATTAGATCGACATCAGAGTACAATTCTTTTTTTCTTTTTTTTTTCTCCGTGTCAATGCATCGGTTTTGATTTCTTGATTGATAGCTGCTACGTTAAGGTGCTTTGATCATTGACCGCGTTTCAGTGGAGGAGGAGTTTCCATTGTTTTTCAGTTTAGTAATCGAGGGAAAAGAAAAAAAAAACAATAAATCGTGAATGGCGGCGACGAAGTATGTTCGTGACTTTTCTATTTCTGACTTCTTTATTTGACCGTTTGACCAATTTGATCACAATGGACCAAAATTGCTTGTTTCTCAATTATTATATATTTCGCCTCTAAATAAAATTAAAGCTTCAAATTGATCATTAAAGACAGAAACTCAAATATATACGACCAACAATGTTGTCTCTCTGTCTATGAAACTATGGAGTATGGACATCATTTACCTAAGAATCGGCCCAAATGGCCCAATGTAGACTTGGCTTTATTTATATATTCTCCAAATTAAATTTATTGAGTAGGTAATGTAATGAAGGGAGATTGTATTTTTGCTTACAGGGATATATATCACACAAAGAAAGTAAAGAATTGATTGCGATCATGTTGGTACGAGACATAAATATCTCCAAATCACATAGGAAAACAAGCATGTATAGGAAGATGCGAGATAACAGACAAAAGAATATCATCGAAGTCAGTTTTCCTGAAAGATGTTATAACGCTGTCATTTAACTACTTGTCCTTGGTTGGCACTCGACATGTTAATCTAATTATCTGCTTGTCTGTTTCTACTTTATGTTATAAATCAATTAATTGCAAGGAATTATAGTTTCTCATGTCTTACAAACAAAATAATATAGAATCATAAAAGAAAAAGCTGTGAATTACCAGCCGTCGATAAGTGCTCACGTAAACGACTCTGATGCCAATGTTTACTGAGTCAACCAAGCATCGTTGGTGTCATCAAATTCTGATAAAATAAGGCATTCCTTGCATATTATAATACAGAGTCAACATTAAGTGTACCAAAATAAATTGTGCCCGGTGGGCCCCCGCACGAGCTGTTGAATGATGTCCAAATTTTCCCGAATTTACTAACGTTGCAGTTATGACAAGAATCTGTAAGTAGCAAGTTAATTATGACTCCACCAAATCGCATTTCATTAATACAAAATTCTATTATTATTAAATCATGAAGACGGATAGTGGACTCCGAAGTCCGAACTAACGAGTAATTATTTTACCATTTTCTTCAAATTATTTCGGAAATCATTATCTTATTACAATAAAAACAACTGACCAACGCGCCTTAAATAATTCGTTCGCCTTAAACCGCATCTTCTCTCGGAGTCGCAGTCACGCACTAACTGCTGCCACCTGACACGCCACCAGTCAACGCCGCCAACACACCACCGTGCCCCGCCGGAAAAACCATAGCCACCAATACAATAAGAATAAACAAATACTTTCCGACGCAGAGCTACGATTTTCGAGCTCCTACACCAAATACCAACGCCGCCGCCACTCCAACAACCGGCGAGAGAATTAATGAGCATCGCTCGCTCCAATTAAATCCCCCCCCAAATGTCAAGAGACGACGACATCCCCAAAATATTCCGCGCGAACTGCGAGGCCGCGGACCGCAAGTTCGCGCGTGTTCGCGACGCGCCCCTGCATCCGTACGCCGCGGCTGGACCGCAGAGCTCGCACTTCTACCACAAAGTCTTCAAGGCCTACATGAATTTGTGGAAATTCCAGCACCTGAATCGCGCGAGGCTCGTCGATTCGGGCCTACAACGCTGGGAAATTGGAGAGATCGCGTCGAGGATTGGCCAGCTGTACTTTAATCAGTACCTGAGGACCAGCGAGCTGAGGTTTTTGCTCGAGGCGTACATATTCTACGAGGCGATTTACAGCAGGAGGTATTTTGATGGTTCGTTGAAGGATCGCGGCGTGAGGTTCAAGGAATTGAGGTTCTACGCGAGGTTTCTGATGGTTGCTTTGATTCTGAGGAGGATGGAACCGGTGAAGGTCGTCGTGGAGAGGTTTAAGGAAGTTGTCCGTGAGAGCAGGGTTACTTTTAAGGTATGTTATTACAAGTAATCACTGTCATGATTGCTGAGGGAAAGACATTGCTACTGTAACGATGCTTGCTTTTTTTTTTTTCTCTTTGTTTTACCATATTGAAAAGTTTCATCATTTCTTTGCATTTTTATATTTATTTTGATCAGTCGTCCTATTTCGGACAATACTTTTGTGGTTTCTGGTAATTCAAGACTTTGCACCAATATCATTACCATCCTAGGAAGATTGGTTGCCCTTTGTCTGAATCAATTTCAATCTCAGGACACAAACTTCAGAGAATGGAAATTGGTATTGCACGAAATTTCAGGATTCACAAAAACAGAACTTTATGTCCTAAACGCGAGGCCATTGCGCTATACCCCGAGTCTCGATTCGTACACGACCTCGCTCCCGTACGTTGCAAGATATCACGCCCCGAGGCTTCTGAAGTTCGAAGATGCGGTGCTCACGAGCTACCACAGAAACGAGGTCCGTATCTTAGGGTTTTTTTTTTATTATTTCATGCCAAAGATTGTTTAGTTGATGAGAGCGAACTGCTGAAATTTTTCTTACCAGGTGAAATTCGCAGAGCTCACTTTGGACACTTTTAGAATGATGCAATGCTTGGAATGGGAACCCAGTGGATCTTCTTACCAGAAAGATCGCGTTGTTCAAACCCGAGAGAATGGTGGGCCCGCTCATCAGTCTCTTACATCGGGATTAATCGACGTAAACTTTATTGCGGATATGGCAGATCCGAATCTCCCTCCCAACCCGAAAAAGGCGGTCCTCTACCGCCCATCCGTGACTCAGTTAATTGCTGTAAGAAAAACTTTTTTCTTGTTATATATCTGAATCTGTGTTTGTTATTGCAAGTATACTGATAAAATGTTTCTTATACCGACAGGTGATTGCCACGGTTTGTGAGCAACTTCCACCCGACAACGTTGTGCTGATATACTTATCAGCAGCAGGTTGCTTTTACTTATTACCTGTGGAGCTTGCTTGTCTGAATACGTATGCGATAATAAGAGTTAAGCTGTGGATGCAGGTAGTTATGGTCAATGCAGTGCTTCACAATTCGAGAACTCCACAACTTCAAGAAAAAGTGCAACTGCCCGCAATCACCATGAACATACTAATGGCATCCATGAAAAGCAGACGGCGGCAAAGGGGAGCGGTAATCGTTATTTTGAGAATTATCTGTTGTTGGGTCCAAGAAGAGGTGGAGGTAATTGTTTAAAAAGATGAAATTACTGTAAATCTTTTTTTATTTTTTATTTTCAGTCAGTGGGAAAGTATCCATTACATTGTGGTGTTGTGGCTGTCTCCTTGCTTACAACATAGTCTCATGCGTTGCAGGTTCGAATAGCCTTTTCCCGGGTGATTTAATCCCTTTCACTAGACGACCCCTTTTACTGATTATAGACAGTGACACCAGCCATGCATTCAAGGCAGGTTTGTTAATACTTTGTTGATCAATTGAGAAGCATGCATTCATCCAATAAATTTTGTAGTAGTAGTAAATTGTCTTCCTTCTTATGTTAGTGCTAAATATACGTGTTTTTTTTTCAGGTTGTTCACGGGGCCGAAAGGGGTGAAACTGCTGCCTTATTTCTCTCCCCTTTGAAGCCATCTTTCACAAACCCCACTGCTGTGGATTTGGGACAAAAAGGAAGCCAGTTCACCTTCTTCCTTACAGCTCCTTTGCAGGCTTTCTGCCAGTTAGTTGATTGTCACTTAGACAGTGATGATCTTGTAAGTGAAATCAAGTTAGTCTCCACAAACGAGGTTGTCCGTGAATTGACCTCTGATTATGTTTTTAATTAGGACATGATCAACAGCACAGAAAGTATCCTATCTGCTGCTTTCTCTGGATGGGAAGAGATCCTCTGCACATCGAGAGGCCTAAATCTTGTCTGGGCTCAGCTTTTGAGCGATCCATTTTTACGGAGGCTTATTCTTAGGTAACTCTTTTATTCAAGCATTATTACAAGCTACAACGTTGAACTCATGTAAAAAGATTATATTTTATCATTTTGTGTCCAGATTTATTTTCTGCAGAGCAGTCCTTACTCTGTTTTGCCTTCGGGGGGATAACGGTGACGAGTCTCTGCCTGTTTGTGTACCGGAACTTCCAAGCACTCTCGGTCCGAATTCGACAGCTGTACAGCCTGCAATAATCCGTCTTGCGAGTCACCTTAAGGTTACAGATTCTTATAAGTTTTCGTAGCTAATAAAAGATATGAGTTACAGGAATGAAAGAGTGTAGTGTAGTAGTCATATGTTTGTAATTTGGTAAATGAGTGTCGTATCAATATTTGTCTAGTGATATGTTGGCTTCTAGGTATTCTCTGTGTGCTGCGATATTTATTTAGATTCTAAATTTATTTATACATTGTAATTTAAATTTTTAATATAGGTTTGGTTGCTCGTTGAGGTTTTTCTGCGGCTGTATTTTTTACACTATAATTTCAATTTATCCCAATGCCTCATAAAGAGAATTATGATACTCATATTCGGCACTCATCGGCTCTAGAGGTGGGTAACTATTACCGTAAATGTCATGGTGTTAAAATTGTGGATTAACTGGGCCAGCACGATTTCGGATCCAGGTAATTTTATGTGGGTACCATTAACGTTTTTTGTCCCGTTAATATAATAATTGGGATCAAATTCGTTTGGATTATAAATCCTCGGGGCAAAAACAAACAATGCCAGAGTTCTGGATACCGTAGTAATATTCCCAGGACTGATTTGAAATATCCAAAACTTCCCTCTTAACCTACCCATTCTTTTCATCGAAACTTCACTTTTCACTTTTAATCATCACTCTTCACTCGTCGTTCCCTCTCCTCAGAAATCCTAGTTTTTTCCTCTTTTACGGCGATCTTCGTCTTAAGGTTTTCCTTGAGATTTAGGATCTCAGAGTTGCTTCTTTAAGCCTCAAAGCACAGTATCTTCCTGTGCGTTCGTTACATCCTCTATTTTCTACGTTTTCACCCAAGCCTCGTCGCTACCCGAACCGTATTTCAACTCAGTCCTAGGTTTACGGCTGCAGTAACTCGAGGCTACATTCGACGCAGCGCTTCAAAGATAAGTTCCGTTTGCTTCTCGTTTTTTTGCGTTTTAGATATTGTTTTGATACGTTGAGGCTTGATTGAAACGATTTGAGGTCTTTGTTCGGTGTTATTGTTATTTGTGTTAGATCGTAACTTTTAACACATGGTTTTTTTTCTTTTTTTTCGAAAACGATAGCTTGAAAAAAAATCACGATTAGTTAAATGGTCGAAGAATATTATTTGTTTCCGTTTGGACCGGAGGTTGTTTACCGTTTGAAAATATTTATTTTTTCATAAAATTTGAGCCAACGGATCTCGGAATCCGTAAAGAGTGATTTCGTGCCGTAATTAGTAACCGTTAACCGCATGAACAAGAAAAAAAAGTGTGGTTTTTTGAAGCAAAAAGCACCAAGCATTATCAATTTGTTTCGATATTACATCTCGCTATCCACGTGAGGCTTGAACTTATGATCCTAGCCGTGAGTTCTTTGGAAAAACACAAAATAGCCCCTATATAACCGTCGGATCATATATTTAAGAAAGCGCACGGATTAGTATTTCAAACCGTTCGATCAGTTCTTAATCTGCGATCCATAAACGACCATATTTTCTTGTAGTGACCTATTTATAGCAACCCACCGTCATCACTGCCGAAGTTTCGCAATTTCTGCAGAGCGATAGTCTGAGAAGAGAGAGAAAGAGGTAATTTCACGAAATTTTTCTCGTCTTTATCCTCGTACGTTCTTTTATTGTTTAAATATTTTATGCTTTGCGTGTGTGCGTTGAGGTTATCCAAATCCGAACCGAGTTCGATTAGAATTTTTACAAGGTTTTTTTGTATCTTCTCCGGCGCTTGCGGCTAATTGCTCCAGATTTAGATTTAGGGGCTTGCTGGTGATGTTCTTTCGTCATCTCTTGTCTAATCTCTGTGTGTGTAATTGCTTCTTTCATTTTCCTATTCCTCTTCAGTAACGTAACCTGCTATATCAAAATAATTAGGGTTAGCATTCCGTAACGGTGGTAGATGAGACTAGAACAAAAATCTTTCTTTTCAAATTCAAAGTTCTTCATTGCATTACAATTTCGGGCCATTTGGTACCTAATTGCAACATTGTTTGATTATCAGATGGCTCGTACCAAGCAAACTGCTCGTAAGTCCACCGGAGGCAAGGCTCCAAGGAAGCAACTCGCCACAAAGGTGCCGCTTGCTTTTTCCAAATAACTTAATTTCTACTGTAATTTCAAAATTCGTTGCTTAATCGTTTTCCCTGACGATTTCTGTAGGCTGCTCGCAAATCTGCTCCAACCACCGGTGGTGTGAAGAAGCCACATCGTTACCGCCCCGGTACTGTTGCTCTTCGGTAAGTATACATGAATTTCAAGATTTTGACTTGCACGATTAGGCAAAAACTGAGAGCTATTTCTCATTACACAGTGAGATCCGAAAGTACCAGAAGAGTACTGAACTTCTCATCAGGAAGCTTCCTTTCCAGAGGCTAGTCCGTGAAATTGCTCAGGATTTCAAGGTAAACCTCAAAAACTTTTTCAGAGATTTGATTACAGCTAAAAAAACCTGTAATACTTGAGAGGATTAATTTTGATTGTTATATGGAATTCTTGTTTTGCAGACTGATCTTCGTTTCCAGAGCCATGCTGTGTTGGCACTTCAGGAAGCTGCAGAAGCTTACCTTGTGGGTCTCTTTGAGGACACCAACTTGTGTGCAATCCATGCCAAGCGTGTCACCATCATGCCTAAGGATATCCAGCTTGCTCGTAGGATCAGAGGCGAGCGTGCTTAAGAAGAAGATTTTGCTTGGGCAATCTTCTTTTTAGTGCTTGTTAAGAATATTTGTGAAGAAGCTTTGGGAGCCAATTCATCTAGTGTTTGTTGGATTTGCTTTTCATGCCCGAGTAATCCTTGTTTCTATGTTCGTGTTTGTTTTGTTCTGTGTGACTTCTTTGTCTTGTGCTAAGGTTCGAACTACTTGTGGTCTGAATGAGTAGTCTTCTTGCCAACAAAATAGATATTAGATAAACAAAGAAAATTATTAGAAGGGGAACTAAAAATCAAGAAAGTAGACTACTTAAGCACTTGGTCTGAGAGAAAAAAAAAACTACAAATAGATAATAGGACCAGCGATCACCGAAGGGATGAGAGTCACTTATTCATCAGGCTTTGGAGCTTCCTTGATCTCCTCAGTTGTATCATCCTTCATGAGAAGCAACAAAGATTTGCTTTCAATCAGCTGGGCCAAAGAAAATAACAGGATAAAAGAAGAAGCTTATGACAAAGAAGTTACCTGCATATCAGAAGTCCACAAAGTGAGATTGTCACGGAGAAGCTGCATAATCAATGTGCTATCCTTGTATGATTCCTCTCCAAGGGTGTCCAGCTCCGCAATGGCTTCGTCAAAAGCCTTAAGCGGTAGAAGAAAAGCAATAAAGAAGACTATAAACACAACGATAATACCTATTTTATACAAATAAGACTGCAAACAACACTAAAAAGAAGAAAACAAAATTGATATTCGAAGAATGGTTATTGCCTGTTTGGCGAGGTTGCAAGCTCGGTCAGGGGAATTCAGAATCTCATAATAGAACACCGAGAAGTTAAGTGCAAGCCCAAGACGAATCGGATGGGTGGGTGCAAGCTCTGCATTAGCAATATCCTGATAGGGAAAAAGCAAAACCCAAAAGTTCACATCTTTGCCTCATATCACCTCAAGAACACATATAATCCACATCACATCCCATGTAACACAACACAACGTTATATGTTAACATTTTCAACAAAGTAAAAATAATAAAGTGCTTTTAATACTTCAATAAGCAAAGAAACCCTCGAATTCCATCGAAATCGAGCTTACCTGAGCTGATTTATACGCGGAGAGAGTGTTCTCAGCTGCCTCCTTCCTCTCGTTCCCAACCTTGAACTCAGCCAAGTACCTGTAATAATCTCCCTTCATCTTCAGGTAAAAAACCTTCGAATCGGCACTCACGGAGGTTCCAACCAGCTTCGAATCCAGCAGTTTCAGGATCCCATCGCAGATCGACGACAGCTCAGACTCGATCTTAGATCTGTAGGTCTTGATGGTCGAAACGTGTCCCTCGTTGCCGCGGCTCTCTTCCTTCTGCTCGATCGACGATATGATGCGCCACGAGGCCCTTCTCGCGCCGATCACGTTCTTGTACGCGACGGAGAGGAGGTTTCGCTCCTCGACGGTGAGCTCGTCGTCGATCGATCCGACGACTTTCTCCATGAACTCGACCATCTCCTCGTACCGCTCCGCTTGCTCGGCGAGCTTCGCCATGTACACGTGCTCCTCGCGCGACGACGACGACATTTTTCCTCTGCAATTTGGCTCTCTCTGATTTTGTGTTGTGAATTGTTTGTCTTCAGGTGGAGAAAGAATCGTTCTATAACCTCTTTTGTTTCTTTACGGATAGAATGTTTTGGGCTGCTAAATTGACCACGTGGGCTCTAATTGGACTCACATTGGGCTTCGATAGGCCCATAAAATCTCTTTTTAGGAAAGCACGTTTGTAGTAAGAGTCCCGATTATAATTGAGAATCAGCAAAATCGAAACAGGAAAGAAAAAAAAAAGGGAAAGCATTTTTTTTTTTTGGGGAAAAAAGGGAAAAGGGGAAAGCATATTATTTGTCAAAACGGGGAATAAACGAACGATGAATAGATGAAGACATCATCAATCATGGTGGACCATAAAGAGTTGCAAGTTGAACACAATCAGTTCCGTGAAGACGACGACGTTCTCGTATTAGTGTTGGTCGTGGATGGGTCATGTCTTTCTATATCATATAAAACGAAAAATTTAATGGAGGAATAGATTCCACTGGCTCAATGAGTCCACTTGCGCTAAACAGATAGAGTCACTGTTACAAATATATATGTATATCAAATATAAAAGGATATTAATTTTGCTCCTTGATTCTTGCAGAGAAAGAAATAATCTTCCGTGATCTCTTCAAACATGATCAAATTAATCATTTGATATAATCATTTATACTCATGATGGTACGCATAACGCAACACAACATGCACTTGTGGAGCTCAAGAGTCAAAACCCGCAATTTTTTTGACCGCTAGAGACATGCCACGTAGAATGTCCAAATAATGCTAGAGTGCACAGCATTATTCACCTAACATAGAAGGAATTCCAAGTGTGAAAGAATTGGACAGCTAAGCTTGATTTACTTCGTCAACTACATTTAAATAGCAAGCCATAGCTTCATAACTCTGCGCCATACCTCATATAATACGTGCAGTAGATTTTGTGTGTGTGTGTGTGTTTATTGGAAAAGGAAAAAAAAAATAAAGATGGAGAAGTATGAGGTATTGAAAGATATTGGATCTGGGAACTTCGGCGTTGCGAGGCTTGTTAGGGATAAACGCAGTGGCGACCTCTATGCAGTTAAGTACATTGAGAGAGGCATCAAGGTATGTAGTAACTCAACTGAATTTCTATTACAGGGTTTGTGCTTCGTTGTAATAAGATTATTATTTGATGTTTTTTTGTCCATTATATAACTATGCAGATTGATGAGCATGTGCAGAGGGAAATCACCAATCACAGGTCCTTGAAGCATCCCAACATCATCAGGTTTAAGGAGGTATATATTTTTATGTATATTTTAATTTTATCTCTTCACTTCAATATAAATCAAATATCAATCAGTGATCATATATCTGCAGATCATTGTTTTCTTGGGTTCCTATGTGATTAGTTTTCTGTCGGATTTTATTCAATTAAATCGATCATTAGAGATTATTTTCCTGTGTATGTACACTGTACAGGTTTTTCTCACTGAAACTCATCTAGCCATAGTCATGGAGTATGCTGCAGGTGGAGAGCTTTTTGAACAAATATGCACTGCTGGTAGATTTAGTGAAGATGAAGTACTTGTTACAAATCTTTTTCTTTCCATTATTATATTTTCATTATATATATATATATATATATATATAGATGAACATCCATTAACTCCCATTTTTATGTTTCTTCAATGTTTAAAAAAACATCAGGCAAGATTTTTCTTCCAGCAGTTGATCTCAGGAGTCAGCTACTGCCACTCAATGGTAGTAACAAAGATCAAATTGAACCAATCAATTTTCGTATTCATAATATATATATATATATATATATATATATATATATATATATTTTCTCTAACACAATTGCAGCAAATATGCCACAGGGATCTAAAGCTAGAAAACACGCTGCTCGACGGAAGCCCCGAGCCTCGCCTCAAGATATGTGACTTCGGTTATTCCAAGGTTTTCTTTTTTTTTATTTTTTTTATTTCATTTTCAAGCCCTTTTTTAAACCTAATTACACAACACTATATACAATAACATTCTTGATTTGTGTTTGTAAATAGTCACTGGTGCTACATTCTCAACCAAAATCAACCGTTGGGACACCTGCTTATATAGCACCGGAAGTACTAACGAGGAAAGAATACGACGGGAAAATAGCAGATGTTTGGTCTTGCGGGGTTACGCTGTACGTGATGTTAGTAGGGGCTTATCCCTTCGAAGATCCCGAGGATCCCAAGGGATTCAAGAAAACCATCAATGTATGTTCCAAATTTAGGAACTTTGTTGTCAAATTATATCATGTTATATATATATATATATATTATATATATATTAACATGATCATCAACATGATTTATTGCAGAGAATACTCAGCGTTCACTATTCGATCCCAGATTACATCAGAGTCTCCAAGGACTGCAGGCATCTCTTGTCCCGCATTTTCGTTGCCGACCCTTCAAAGGTCCAATTTTTTATTTTTTTTTTATGTTTTATCGAAATAACTATTATTATCATCTTCTATCATTTTTTTTTTGTTGTTGCAGAGGATAACTATTGCTGAAATAAAGAAGCATCCGTGGTTTCTCAAGAACCTTAACGTAGTAGAGCTCCCGCGAGGAGACGAATCGAGGATCGAAAATGGGGACGGGGATTCTTCTTCTTCTTCTTCTTCTTCTTCTTCTTCTTCTTCTTCTTCTCTTTCTTCTTCGCAGAGCATCGAAGAAACGCTGTCGATCATAAAGGAAGCTCGAAAACCGAAGCAGGGAGCAGCTACAAGAGGAGGTGCTCTCTTGGAAGGAAGCACAAGCATGGAGGATCTTGATGAGGTTGTCACCGATGAAGATGTAGACGACGATGACGTGGAGACCAGTGGAGATTTTGTGTGCGCGCTGTGAAAAGTTTATATTAATAAACTGTTTGTGTTGTGTGTAATGAAGAAGGAATCATATGTTGTATATGCAAGCACTTATCAACAAATCAAACAAAACAATGTCTCTAACTCTCGAGAACTGCTGTGACCTGTGAAGAAGCTAACGAATCTATTTAGAATTATTATTACACTTTGGAAATGGAAAATCTTATTATAACCCTTTTTCATTTTTTTCACCGCTCTTTTCTTCATTCGGTACAATTTAGCAGAATATAAAAGATAGATATTATTATTAATTCGTGGCCACTACACTACACTACCAGCTACCAAGTACTCCTTTATTTCCATGTGCTTCTGCAAAGTTGCTTTGCTCTGCTCTTTGACTCCACACACACACACACACACACATATATATATATATCACTGCATGCCTTCGAAGTGTATATCTCGAGTATATATGGGCTGAAATTCAATGGCCTTTTGTTGCATCGTAAGCACTTTGTAATAAAAAGCAACTCATTTTAGCACAAAACGATATTCAAGTAAAAACTCATTTTAATGGGATATAAAGTGATAGTTCTGCGATGCCATCATAAATGCTTGTACAAATATATATTTAAAATAAATAGTTTAAATTTGTAATAGGAAATCGAGCAACTAGGTCCATTTTTTATTAATTTATATAAGTTACATTGACTTCAATTATAAAACGAGAAGTTGGGAGATGTCTACTACATATATTATATATAAACCCACAAATCGAATACATTTCTCCCTTCATTGAATACATTTTCATATCAATCGCAGTCAAACCCGGCCATATTCTGTAAGACTGAAAATCTGCAGCATATATTATTACATCTCCCTCATTAAATATGTCAAATTAAAGCTCTGCATCCACATTCACTTGCATACACGTCTTTGCATTTATTTGTATATTGAATACTTCGAAATTGTAACTGATCTTTCTCTCATCTGAAGAACTTAAACAATATGATTATCAATATATTATTTACCTGAATATGTTTTATTTATTTTTGAGTGGTAAGGACCCATCGCTTTCTTCACAGCTTGTAATGGCCGAGCCACGTACTATACTTCTTCCAGCCTTTTGTTTTTATTTTCAATGTCTTGTTACTATCAACACCTACACCTTCTTAGTAACTTGTATTCTCCCTTTTTCAGATTCACTATATAACTTACAACAGTCTTTTTATTTGCTTTCCCTTTTTATTATTCTCGAAAAGAAAATAATAACGAGAGGAGAAGTCTTCTAACCTATAGACCATATCTTACAGCTACCTAAATCTTATCAAACCCTTTCCCTACTGATTATTCAATTTCAAGAAATAATTACATCATCTTCAAGGGAGTGGACGCCACTGAAAGCGTTCTTCTTCCTAAATCTTTATAGCTATGCAGCCATGGCCATGACTTCTCATACCACATTGGTCTCCTCTTCCTTAATCTTTACACATATCTTACTCTTCTTTGTTCTCTCACGACCTTCATATTGCTTGAATTATCTTCAACCCCAAGAGACTTACAGGGTACGTACTTGTGTGTTATGTGTGTGTGTGTGTGTGGAGTATTATACTATGTTCAACGTTGTCTGTATATCAGTGGCTATATTATTCATAATGGTCGGTCTTTGTTTTGTAAGAATAGGGTTCGGTGGTAGCTGAGGAGACAAGGTTAGGTTCAACGCCGCCGAGTTGTCACAACAAGTGCAACCAGTGCCACCCGTGCATGGCGGTCCAAGCTCCAACATTGCCGAGTCAAAACCGGGTCGACCCGACAAGTACTGATCTACTACCATCGTCATATTCGGGCAGCAGATATTCTAATTACAAGCCACTAGGATGGAGATGTACGTGCGATGGAAACTTTTACAACCCCTAATGCAGGTCAGATTTTCAGTGCATACGAAATCAAGTTGTCCTTTTTTTTTTTTATCATTTGAAAAATAAAAATCATGGAATTTAAGAATATTGGAGATCGCCGACCATGGGATCGCGTTCTTTCTTGCGACTGTTCTCTTATCCATAAATATTAAAATGGTTAAACTTTACTTTAAAAATTTCTGATTTGATGTTAGTTGATCGATAAACAGTAGCATTAGATTCTTTGCTGAATTGAAACAAGTGCAAGGAGACAAGGACAACTGCCTAATTTTAGAAATAAAAATTGGCAGTAAATGATAAATATATTATGAGGCGTCTCTGCGTGTCGTCGCATAGATTTATACAGATTCTGATATTTTCTTTTTTCAGGTCCATCGCCTCCTCCATGGATTTGCTTTGCATGTGAAATCTCTACTAAGCCCTTGGACTCACAAGGCATTTCAAGTTTTCAAAACCAGGATTCTTGAAGGCTGTGTAAAACTGGGGATTACAAGCTGTATATCCGACTTTCTTTGCTAAAAAAGCATAATTTTGTCTGAAAACTTCTAGGGATCTGTTGTTAACATCATTGATATTTATCTTCAATACTTCATTGCTATCATTTCCAAATGAATGATTCCAATTGATCAAACACAAAAGGAACGATGATACATGTTGATGTTTGTTTAACTCCATACAAGAAACCAATGAAAATATCAAAGAGAGTTCAAGAAAAACAGACTAAACTCAGGAAGAAGATTCTTTAGCTTCTGCTGCAGCTTCCTCTTCTTGTAGCTTCTTGAGGGACGGTGGGGGTCGGGGGACGATGCTTTTCTTCCACTTCTTGTCGAGTTTTCTCGAAAGCCTGTTGCTGATCCCTTCCTCCACTTCTCTCTCCCTCTTCACAGTCAGCATTCGAGCAATCTATTTATCACATGGGAAGTGGAAAACAATCAAGGAATGACATGAGAGGCTGTAAGAAAATGAGCCCAGATAAACAATTTTTGTTTTTTGCAATTTATGATGTTGAAGTAGGATCTAAACGAATATCACAAACTCCCCACAGATGGATTATGCCTATCATCAATCATATCGTAGACCTAACTTTGAACAGAAGATTAAAATGGAATTCCATTGTAGAACTACATGTTGTGCCACCTTACAACCTGAAAAGCATCACTGTTTCTCAGACCAAAATTTGTGGCTGAAGAAACACAATTGAATCAAACCTTCAGCTTTAGACAGGGATCTTCGGCAGCATCACCAAAAATTGGATTACTTTTATACCGAAAAAGAAAAATCAAGCCACCTTAGCATTAAGACTGACAATTAAAAAGCACTGCAGCAGAAAAATCAACGAGCTCAGGTAATTTAAGAGAAGATAAGAAAGACTCTTCCTTGAACAATCCACCTCATGTTAAATCCTCAGCAAGCATCAAACACCAATTAAAAAAAGATAAATGTATATATCCTTAGCAGGGAAAACCCCAAAAAATTAGCTATGAAAAAAAAAATTGAGTGTACCCTTTTCCGCATCCGACGAAACTCGCTCGATTTGAACTCGTTCCTCGCCGACCTTTGCAGACGGAGCATGAAAAGTTCACCTTTCAGGTCAACTATTTCTTCATTGAGCTCTTCGGTTGACTTGCCCCTAATCTCTTTCAACTCTTCCTCCTTTTTCGCCATCATTACGACGCACGAATTCGAACTCGATGCGGGTGTCGCCAGGCGCGTGGCGCGTAACTGAGGCAAGCGAACGCCATGAAACGCGGAAGTGAAAGAGAGCTTCGGCTTTGTAGGGAGCATCAGGCTTAAGATTGAAGAGAGACTCGCCATTTTCGTTTCTTCGAGTCGAGCTCTGTGGTACGTGAGTGGATAAGGCTTTTCCTTTCGTTGGTGATAGTTGCAACTTCACTCAGTACTGTTTAACTACTAATTGGGCCGATCTTAATTGGCCCATCATAAAGGCCCATCAACTGGGAGCGGAAATAGCAAATAAGGAGTGCGCACAGGGCCTGAGCCTTCAAATTCTTTTACCTGATTTTGACTCTGATTTGTCTCATTCATTTTCTTCGTATAGTTGAACATTTTTCGAATGAAGTGAGATGGGAGCAACGGGTTCGAAGCTCGAGAAAGCGTTGGGCGATCAATTTCCTGAAGGCGAGAGGTATTTTGGACTCGAGAATTTTGGGAACACTTGTTACTGCAACAGCGTGCTTCAGGTTTGATTAACTAATTTATTTATCATGTGTTTTTATCGAATAATATTGTTTATTTGTTTCTTGATCATTATTTTTTACGCTAATGTTGATTGTTCCGTAGCTGTAGTTGGATTAGTTTTCTCTTGAAGAGATCTTATTACAGTTGGTGGTTTGCAATTGAATATTGTTGCTGTCTCGTGTAGTTGTGATTTAGATAAATGGTTGAGGTTGAAGAGCTTATCTGATTGAGGTTCGAATCTCAGGACTGCTCATCAAAGAAAAATCCACGTGTAAGGCTGAGAGAACAAAAAAAAATCAGCCGTGGAGGAATCGTGTTGAAAATAAAAAAGCATATTAGTATAAAATCGATGAACAATAGCCTAAGCTTTTACAAGAGGTGGTCATTCATGGTCACTTGTATGAAAGTAAGTATTTAGAATGTGATTCTTTATATGGCTAATTAATAGTTCTTGTATTTTATTTGGTAATTTCTTTTGTATCTTGTCACTTGGTGCTGGAAGATTGAGTTGCATTAGTTATAGAATGGTATGCATTGATGAAACCTTGTTTCTTGTGCATTTTATGCATTAAATCGCGAGCTTAGGCCTTTTGATCCATTGCCTCTCTTTTTGTACAGGCTCTTTATTTTTGCGTTACATTTCGCGAACAGCTTTTAGAATATTATTCAAACATAAAAAAATCCTGCTGATGCAGAAGAGAATCTCTTGACTTGCCTGGCAGACTTATTTATGCAGGTAAATTATCTCTCAGGATTAACTATTGCGCAATTTTCAATCATTTTTCATAGATTTGGGGGCACTGTAACTGGTATGAATGACATGCATTTGAGATTCTGGATCCCAACGCTTAACTTTTTCTATTGATATTAAAGAGAAAAGTCAATTTATTCCAAACTATTTAAAGTAGGTGTTAATATGTTTACTTAACTACCTTCTAAAAGCTGACCGTAAGCTTTTGTGTAGATAAGCTCCCAAAAGAAGAAAACTGGTGTTATTGCTCCAAAGCGCTTTGTACAGAGACTGCGGAAGCAAAACGAAGTTTTTCGAAGTTATATGCATCAGGTATTCTAATTGCTCTCCTTCCTTATACACATCTTATAGACGGTCCAAAAGAACTGATATTGGGATACACTCACCTTTGTCTCAAGTTGAACCTTCCTTAATATAACTATATTGTATTGTATCTGTAGGATGCCCATGAATTCCTGAACTATTTGCTGAACGAGCTTGTTGACATTCTTGAAAAAGAGGCTCAAGCTGATAAGAACGATGAAGAACATTCCGATAAAATCCCTAATGGGGAAACAGGCCCATCTTCTAACGGTACTCAGAAAGAACCCACGATCGCTTGGGTGCACAAGAATTTTCAGGTAACCACATGGTTTTACACGCGTGCCTCTAATATATTACCAAGCCAAGATAAATGTGGGTATACTTGGCAACGAACTAGTTTGCATCTTCAAGTGCAAAAGACCTCAGACATGCTCTTCTAATCATTGATGGCACATTGTGCTTCAGGGAAAATTGACAAATGAAACAAGGTGCTTGCGATGCGAGACAGTAACAGCCAGAGACGAAACTTTCCTCGACTTGAGCATCGATATAGAACAGAACACTTCCGTCACCAGCTGCCTCAAAAACTTCAGCTCCACCGCAACTTTGAACGCCGAGGACAAATTCTTCTGCGATAAGTGCTGCAGGTTAGTTAGTTATTTTTCATTTCTGACACTAATTTTATCTTAATTACATTGTTTCTTTGCGTGGTTTTGAAGCCTGCAAGAAGCCCAGAAGAGAATGAAGATAAAGAAGCCACCACAAATCTTAGTCATTCACCTGAAGAGATTCAAGTTCATGGAGCAGCTTTGCAGGTACAAGAAGCTCTCGTACCGAGTCGTCTTCCCCCTCGAGCTCAAGCTCAACGACACGGTGGAGGATGCGGATTCCGAGTATTCCTTGTTCGCGGTGGTGGTTCACGTGGGGAGCGGGCCCAACCACGGGCACTACGTTAGCCTCGTGAAGAGCCACGATCACTGGCTGTTCTTTGATGACGAAAACGTGGAGATGATCGATGAATCTGCTGTGCAGACTTTCTTTGGATCCTCGCAGGAGTACTCGGGTAATACGGATCATGGCTCTACATATTGTTCTATGAACGAGTTTTTGCTAGAGTAGACTATCAATTTTTAGCTTAATATTTTTGAGAATGATATTGGTTCAGTTTTCCTGCATATAAAAGTAATTCGGACGTTTTTTTCTGATTTCTTTACTGTGTGTGTGTGTGTGTGAGAGAGAGAGAGAGAGAGTACATGAAATACTAGAAAATTTAACCAGGTTGAATTTTTCGTTCTCGACAGTGTTGTAACAAAGCAAGAAAGATGAATATTACTATTACATGCATGTAAGAAGACTCTACGTTACGATGCGGCAACTTGTGATTTTTCTGCCAGTTGAATCTGATATATGAGAAAAAGATGCTACGTTATTACCAGAAGAAAGAAACCTTAATCTCCCAGCCACAAAATCATCTCCTGGTCTAGCTTAGTGTCCACTCTTAACGAATGGGACCGAACACAAAAAGCACCAACAATTCATCCTCTTTGCTGCATCGATTCAAAGCAAACATATAGATTGAAAACGATGCGTTTAGGACAAAATTGACTTGTCAACAACCTCATTGAATGTCAGCTTCTCTAAAGCCACGAACTTCATTGCATCTCTCCCTTTGACGTTGCATTATATATTACAGCGTAAGTTGGAGAAGGGATCGTCAATGATATTATTGTCCACTCAGATGGAAAATCTTCAGAGCCCATCTGGTGAATTTGACGATATTGATCAAGAAGACAACCAAACTATAATGGTTCCTCCTCAGATTATCACAACGGCAGATGGATTTGAGAAGAAAGAACATCCTTGGTAACTAAGTCCTTACATATATGATCACATGTTTTACTTGGGCATAAAATGGTAATAAACCTTCCTTGTTTAGGTTTCCCATGTCTCAAGTTCCCACTGATATCTCTATTCACGTTCAAGATGTCACCTTTCATGTTCATAAGGTATATGTGTGTGTGTGTGTGTGCAGCAAATATTTGTTCACTCATATTATCTCTGCATTGTCCCCTCTTACAACAACAGTTCCCATTGGTTTCCAAGTGCGGCTACTTAAGCAGCCGAACAGAGCTCGCCTCCATTTCTAACAGCGACCTTAAATTCGACAACTTCCCAGGTGGCCCAGAAACTTTCGAGATCATACTAAAATTCTGCTACAATCTCCCGATAAGCTTGAACATCGACAACATCGCGGCCGTGAGATGCGGAGCCGAGTTCCTGGAAATGACCGAAGCAGTGGAAGACGAAAACCTCGTCGCCAAAGCCGAAGCGTTCTTCACCTTCCTGGTACTCTCCTCGTGGAAGGACTCCGTCTCCGTCCTAAAATCGTGCGAAACCCTATCTCCATGGGCGGAGAATCTCCAGATCGTAAGAAGGTGCTGCGATTCCATAGCTTGGAAGATCTCCAGAGGAAGCTCCACTCTAGGAGGGATTTTGAACGGTGAAAATTGGTGGTTCGACGACGCGATCACCCTTCGAATCGATTACTTCACGAGGGTTTTATCCGCGTGGAGGGCAAAGGGATTGAGCCCAGAAATTATCGGCTCTTGTGCCATGCGATACGCCGACAAATGGCTGCCGAGCGTAGAATTGGAAGAAATTGGGCCCCACAATTGCAATAAAAACGAGCTGCAGTGGAATATTACGAGCGGGAGGAGACGAGAAATCGACACGGAGGCGTCGAGGGATCAGAGAATGATAGTGGAGAGCCTTGTGAGCTTACTACCTCCGCAGAAGGAAGCAGTTTCTTGCAAGTTCCTCTTGAAGCTGCTGAAGCTCGCCATCTTTTACTCAATATCGCCGGCTTTGGTTTCTGAGCTCGAGAAGAGAGCCGCGATGGTGTTGGAGAGCGCCGATGTCGGCGATCTTCTCATTCCCAGTTATGCGAATCAAGGGAAGCTAATGGCGAAGTAATTAAACCTAGTTTTATTACGTCTTTAGATTAATTTATTCACGACCACCTCGTTGATACTATGATTTGATGAACTAACTGTTGTTGATCACAGATCGGTAGAGGACAACACGGCCCACGACGTCGAAGTAGTTCAGAGGATGTTGGAATATTTCTTGCTCTACGAACAAAAGAATCAGCAGCAGCAACAGTCAGTGTCGTCTGCTATTAGTAAATTATTAGACAGCTACTTAGCAGAGATCGCGAGAGATCATAAATTGCCTGTGACGAAGTTTCAGTTTCTAGCTCAGTTCTATCTCAAGGTCCTCTTTTTCTGTTTTTCTCTGCATCCCTTTTCCCCATAAAGCATTGATTATGATTACACAAATATTATTGCAGACTCATCCATCATTGTCGGATCATGAAAGGAGGAGACTTTGCAAGATCATGGACTGTAATAAGCTGTCAATAGATGCATGCTCTCATGCTGCTCAAAACGATAGGTTGCCATTGAGAACTATCATTCAGGTATAAGTGTAGCAGTAAATTGTAATTTACTCATTTCCAAGATTGTTTTTTTTCTTTACAGAGAGAGCCTCAAATCTCTACCTGCAGGTTTTATTTTCGGAGCAAACGAAGCTGAGAGATGCGGTGAAAGGAAACCATCAGCAGCAGACACAGTCAGCTGTAAACTCAGAGGATCAAGAAAGTAACTGGTCAGCTACGAACACTGAAGTTAAGGGCCTCACGGTGGAGCTCGAAAGAGTGAAAACACAACTAGCAGAGCTTCAGAAAGATTACTCTGAGCTTCAGGAAGAATATCGAAACAAGAATAGTAATAATAAAGAGAGACGGTCATCGGGTTGGTCCATTGGATGGGGAAAGATTCGAAAATCTGCTGCCCTTTTTCAAGTGAAAGCTGATTTGGAAGAAACAGATGGAACCCTAAGCAGGGGAGGCCGGAGCCAAAAGAGTAGCTTCCGAAGAAGGCGATCCATAGCTTGAAAGTTATGATCTTTACATGTATATATGTATGTATTCGTATCATTGAAAATAAAATGAAGCAATTGTGTGCCAATTATGATCTTCTCATTGCTTGATTTTTCAGATTCAAGTATAGCCAAAAGCTCACAAGTCACAACCTTTATATACAGCAAAGCACACATAACTAAGTCTACAGCTTTTCCTGAGAAATGTTTGTTTTTTGGATTATTTCGTTTTCCAGTTAGTGACTGTTAGATAATATCGGGGTCCGCTACATGTCTACCAGTGGCAAATCCCGGGTGTCTCCGTGCGTGATAAAGCAACCATCTCTTCAAACTTGGAAGCATATACAAATCCCCATAGCTACATGAAGATAACATAAGAGAATATAAATGAACGCGGAAAGAAAGAAATAAACTAAAAAATTTAACTCCTTTTTATGGGATGTGGTGGGCTAATCGGATGATTTATGACGAATTTAATTTACCTCGACATCTTTCACTTCAAAATCTTGGGTACAAGCCAAACATGGATTCCCGTAAGTTTCAGAGGAAGAACTCGACCCGTTCAACCTGAAGCAAACGATTGGCAATGCATGATGAAAGGCAGTAAACGAATCAACAAAATTACACTTTATGCAGTTTAAAAAGAAGCTCACAAATCTCCGTCTAAATACAGAGCAAAATGACTGCCACCTCCCATGGCCAAGTACTCGGTGGAGCACAAAGTGAAGTAGCGGTTCATGCCTGTAAAAGAACCGTGCTGAAACGTACATAACATGGCATAAACATGCGAATGAAATATCACGTGTAAGCAAGAGTTTTCTACCCGTTGGTTGATATATAATGGTGTTGCCAGTGGTATTCGTGAACACGAATGAATTATTTGTTCCCTGTGAAAAAAGAAAAAAAAAACGAAACTTGGAGCAAGGAGCACAAGGGTACTATGAATGAAACCAAACGTGATTAAGCATCGATTATTCTAGTACCTGATACCTCCTCTTATTTGTTGGATTCAGTGGTGCCTCCACCAAGCCACCAAAGACCGCACCTTTACGATCCCCAACAACCTATAAAGTCAATATGGAAAAAGAAAAGAAAGAACAGTCAATAAAATGCTACAAGATGTCTAATAAACTTAAATGTGAATGATTGATTACCAGCAAGCTGATTCCAGGCCACAGCAAGCTTCTTCTGTACAATGATGAAAGTGATATGCCATGCCTCCATGTACTGAAAGACATTCATAGTTTAGTTGATATATATGAAGATAAAAAATAGGGCATATGTGTAGAAAAATAAAATCGAGACCTGTATAATAACATCCATTTTCGTCCCTGAACAATCACAGGGAGCGAGGCATAAAGCTCGCTTCTAGTCTTTTCGGAGAGAAGCAATGATGGCTCCGATGTTTCAGGAAGATTATATAAAGGCAAGGTATTGTTTGAAGTTTCCACACTAATAGTCCCTTCATCCTCAACAGCATTGGAATCAATTCCATTGACAACTTCAACATCAGAGCTTCGTTTTGGGGTTTGAGGACGAAAGCTACCAACCTTAGTAGCTTGATAAAATGCTCTACCAAGGGATTTCTTGCCCCGAGAAAATAAACTCTTCTTTTTTTCATTTTCTTTTACGAAAATAGGTTCATATAGGGGCTTATCCTCATCATCCTCTTGAGAATCGACTATGGGATTTGACTTTGAAGAGCTGCTTTGAGGCTCCGAAGATGCTAAAAATGAGTACAGGAATGCGGTGAAGGAAGATGTATCGGGTCCATTAATGGAGTCCTTCAAATTATCTTCTTTATCATCATCCTTCGAACCACCCTTTCATAAAAATGTAAACAGCCATCGATCAGCAATCAAACCCAGCAAATAAAACAGGTGAACCTAAACCTCAGCACCAAGAATTGGTGTTAAGAAACACACATGCACAAAAATCCTCATAAGCTCAGGGGGGCAATCAAGAATCTTGGTTAAACCCCAGCTTCAGCATCCAAATCACCCAAAAAAAAACCCAGACACAAAATCATCGAATTTCGACTTCTCCAGAATAAAACCAACAGAGTCGAAATAGACAAAAAGGAAACGAAAAAGAATCATTACTTGCGGCGGATTTTGTTTAGAGGGTTTATCGGAGATGGGGTTGAGGAGAACGGTGGTCACATCAGATACAAAGTGAACTGCTTTGCTTCTCAACGACTTGTTCTTCTTTTGATGTCTCTCCGATTCTTCTTCTTCGAATTCCGCCACTCGCGGTTGTTGTTTGCCCATTACGACTTTTCTTGATCGATTACTCTGGTGATGATGATGATGATGATATTTTCAACAAACAATTTCTTCAGCAAACAGACGGTGGTTCGGTGATATTTGTTCAGTCATCAACTTCAATTGAAGTCAACCAACAAGAACTTTACGCTTCTTTCGGTCGACGAAAGGACAGGGACGATAAAACTTCGGGTGAAACGATTTAAGGCTCTGTTTGGTACGTGAACAAAAAAATACTCTGAATTCGGCTTAGCATTAATATATATATCCCAAAAAGATGTCTTTTTCCGCGAATAGAATATATATTATCAGAAGAGATTTCCTTCCATTACACATCCCATTGTCTAATGTCAGACAAAACACAATAATACCTCTCAATCTCACAACCTAAGTTACACACATTCAAAGCAATGCTATGCTGCTCTCTCCACCTGGTGGCTTACGAACACCGCCAAAGTATACCTTTGACTCCACTTTACCATCTGCAAATATATCATTGCCGCTTATTTCCTTCAGCTTTGCACTGCTAAGTGGCTTCTCTGCAGATCCGGGGGTAACATCATCATCGCCCTTGAAAATGTCATTACCCGTAAGCTCTTGGAACTTCTGGTTGTGGATTTTCTTGGTAGCTTTGATTTCGGGTTCGTCTCCGAACAATATGTTGCTATGGCCACCCGCTGGCTGAAAGTAGTGTAAAAGAATAAAACTTTCATCATATTACATCATTGATCTAATCCACATAATAACAAAAGCTAACACATATCTGTAAGAACATAGGATTTACGGAGCAAGAGAAGTACTCTGTGGTCTTAATACTTACATTAGAGACTTTGACAGATGTACGAACGGTTCGTGGAGCGGGTTCACCCATATCTCTGCTTTCCTTCAAATCCATTGCTCGCGAGGCAGCTAAAGATCGAGCGGGAATTTCGGGCGGTGGGCCAAAGATATCACTTCCACTGAGTTCTTTCGTTTTAGCATCCGAAATCTGCTTTGCAATTTTGCTCTGGGACTCGGTTTCGATGGTTCCACTGAGTTCTCTCTGTTTTGCAACCTCAGGGATGGTGGTTGGCTTCTTGGGAGATAGGTTTTCTTCTGTGCTGAATGAGATTTGGCTTATCCCATTTGCAGCTTGCTGATTACAAACATGTATATGGTAACAGAAGTACAAAACTCAGAAAAAATGTTCTTTTTTTTTTTTCAATTTTGAATGTGAATTTCAATGGAAAGGTAAGCACCTGCACGATACGAACTGATGTTCGATTGTTGAAATTAATTTCGGGATTTCCAGATTCTGCGGACTCATCTTCAGCATCACCAGCAAATATCTTGCTTCCAGTCAACTCCTTCAGTTTGGAACCAGAACAAGGTTTTCTGGTTTGGAAAAAAAATCAATTTCTTGATAATATGTTAAAAAAGATCCAACAAAACATAACTCATAACAGTTCAAATAGCATTTGAAGATAAGCTGAGCAGTGTCCAGTTTATGCGATATCGAGGTGTAAAATCGCTTAATTGGTAGCACAAACAAATTTATAATAATACATGCACAAGAAGAAGCCACAATTACTGAGATCTATTATCACAGTGTAATTCTCATATTATCCCTTAACAGTGGGAAAATGAGAAAGAGTACCTTTTATTAAGGGCTTCAGCTTCTTCCTCGGTGAGCTGACCTCCAAACAGAACTTTTCCGACTCCATCCGATGCCTATACAGACGCGCGCATTATTTTAATCCATAAACAGACAGTCAAAGAAAACAAATTAAAAAGATTTCATAAAAAAATTGTGGGTGAGCGAGCTGCGAAATATGTAATGAAAATGCCTTGTTGGGACGAGCGGCCGAGGATGGGATAGAGGCGGCAGCATCGGACGGCGGAGATTCAGACCACTTCAGCAGATCTGAAGTGTTGGTGTGAGACTTTTGCACATTAGCGCCTGCGATTCTCCCTCTCTCCATCTTTCGTCGTCGTCGTCTCTCTCCCTCTCTCTCTCTCTCTCTCTCTCACCTCTTTACTTGAATTTGAACTCTCACAGATTGCTCCAAATGTCAATGGGCTTCACTGATATTAAAGTATATAGCCGATTTGATTGATATTTTATACATATAACATTAAATGGGATTATACGAACAAAAAAAAAACATTGAATTATATTAAAATATTTTGTACATGGCTGCATTATAATGACATTTACTTTGGGCTATGCACTGCACGTGACTAGATCAAATCTATGGACATATTGGAAATGGTTTGACATTTTAAGGTTAGATTGTACTCAAACCTCCACATTTTTTCAACCCAGACAGAAAACATAGAGCCCACTCGCTACGACCATTATTGGTATTTAAATACATTTATTATTTTATGTTTGCCGTATAACGACAAATATCATAAATATTCATAATAATAACAATAAAGTACAGCCCCTAATTCGGCCTCCTAATTGATTATTTTATTTTTGTAACTTTCTACGATCCATTTATCTGGGCTTGGTCGAAAAATTAGTTTTTGGGTTGGGCTCCTCAAGATTTTCATAGGCCTTCACAAATTCAAACCCATTTAATCAACAGACAATAAATAACATTTGTTGTTTCGGATATATGTAAAATGAAAAAATAAAAATGAAAAGATACACCAACTCAACTATGACGGCCAACTAAACAGAAATTCAATGAGTTACTATACCACATGACAATGATGCAATGCTGTCGGCTGGTTATGTGCAATCCTATCCCCACCGACACAAAAACCGTCGGTGGCCTTCGATATTTCCTATCTAAGATAGGGAATTAATTAAATCTCGATGTGTAGATTCTCCTTCCGAGTTATTTCGGTCATTCAAGATTGTATTTATAAGTCTAGTATACAAATTATATAAAGTTCTAGCCATGGAAACAAGGACTCTTTATTAAAATGATACTTCATGGATATAATTAAATTACAATTCTGGAAAAATACGATCTTTCCTTTCTGCTTCTCCTCACAATGAATTACTAAACATACAAAATATAAATTTAATTCGAACAAATAGGTAAGAGAAAGGTGTAATAAACGACGCACTTTTTAACTCTTTTTCCCCTCCTCACCACCTTCCTCGAAGTAAGCCTTCTTCTTCATATCCGATCTCCCCATCAGACAAATCACGACGAAACACGTGGCATACAATCCGTGCACCTTCCAACTGCTCTTCGGAGGCTGATGCAACACAGCCCTGTGAAACACGTTCATGTAGTAATGGAGGCCCACTGCGAAGCCCACAAAAGTCTGGCCTAGGCCCAACATCTTCGTCACCAGCCCAGTCTCCGTCGAGAAGACGAGAACCAGGTACATGAGGAGAAGTAGAAGGTACAACACGTAAGCTAGGGTTTGCAGCACTTGGACGCACACGTAAGTGGACTGCGATGTCGAGTAGAAGAACTTCAACGGCTCGAGCCCGGTGATCAGAGAAGACAAGCATAGGATGGTGAAGTATATGGCGAGGTACACTTGGACGAAAATCAGCAGCTTTTGCAGGGAGAAGTAGGCCTTGATTCTGTGGAAGACGAGCGAGACGAGGATGAGGGGTATGATGATGAACGCGAACGAGGCGAACGAGGCAATCGTTGGCGCGTACTTGTTCCCCACGTATGGCTTGAAGTTTCGCGTGATCTCCTTGTTGTACTTCGTGAGGTAGACTCTCGAGGTCTTGGAGATCTTTTCCAAGTCGGGGACGAATGTTTCCTGGAACTTCGATGGGAGGTCTCTGAACTCGGAGATCAAATCATCGTCTTCGTCTTCCTGTTCGATCCAATTGGGAAGCTTCTTGGGCTTCTTCGGCAGCTGGGACTCTGCTGATTTAGACTTTGGCACGGCTTTTTCAGTCTTGATTTTGATTTCTTGGGTGGCGGTGGTGGGCTTGGTAGTTTTGTTCTTGGAAGATGTGGGCTTGTTCAGATCTGGGGATTTCTTGGCTGTAAGAAGAGAAGTAGATTTGGTGGTAGTTGAGGCTGCTGAGGTGGCGTTGAGTTTCTTATATTTGATTGGTTGTTTTTCGACTGAATCTGAGGCGGCACTGCTTGTCGTTTTGATGAGCTTGGTTTTGTTCTTGGCTAATAAACCAGAAATTGCTGGCTTGGTGAGCTTGGTCTGGTTAATCTTTGACGAACCAGTAGTGGTGGATTTGATGAGCTTGGTTTGGTTCTTGGATGAAGCCGAAGAAGTAGCAGGTTTGCTGAGCTTGGCTTCAGTGGGGCTTTTCTTCTTGATGATTGGCTTGGGCTCATCATCGTCGTCTTCAAGCTCGAGCATCATCCTCGTTCTTGTGCTACCACCACCACCACCTCCATAATGCTCTACGCTGTTTTGATGAGATGTTAAAGCTGAAGAAATGATTGTAAGATTGATGAAAGCGAGCAGCAGAAGTAGCTGTCTTAACCAGAGTGGAGCCATTATTAGTACAGCAGAGATTTTGTCTGCCTGTTTTGTGATGAATGAAATGAATTAGCGAGGCAGGGCTTTCTCTGAAACTTTCAGAAGTGCGAGAGAGAGAGTTATGGAGGAGAGGCGCATTTATTGATTTGGATGGGAGAGAGTGAAGCAAAGACTTCAATGCTAAGAGATAAAATGGTAGATGATGAGATCAGTCTCACATGCTGCTATAATCTGGCTCCTCCTAAAAGCGTCGTTTAATCCGACGCGCTTTCACAATCCCACGTCCTTTGTCCACTACCGAGTGAAAATATACTACTACCGCCAAAAGTTTTGACTGATTTATTAGCGTAATAATGTCGGATGTTATGTTGTAATATGCTTGTTTATCCTTGTATCTGTATTTGAGTCAATGAGAAAGCGAGTAGACTTTTAAAGCATCGTAGCACCGACTATATATAACACCTTTTGTTTTTCTATATATCAAAAAAAAAATCTGTTAAAAATTTAGAAAGGAACTAATAATACACATTGGGTTTTGCTTTCTGAAACATTTCATAAAACGAAACACCACTGCATACTTCACTTCTGTTTGTCGAAAAAGACCATGAGGCGCGTATTAAGATGTCTCTTGGTGAAGGAATCTAAAAATGTGGAATAGGTAATTAACATAAATTGAATAAGAATAAATGTAAAGGGACAACTAGAAACCGAAGTCTATACAATATAATGAACCAATTCTTTTCATGGGGCCATTGCTTCACCCGTATCTCTTTCCTTTCTCGACCCACATCAGAAGAAAAATGCAGATATGTAATATTATTATTATATTATAATTAGATGCGGTTTACGAGATGGTTATCATAGGTACACGTGAATTGCTCTGGACTGATAATTACTAAATGGGTCTATAAATTTTTCAGTAAAGGCCCATGCATTAGCGCCTACTACATAAGGTTTGTTCCATGTTAATATTATAAACGACCCAACTCGTAAAAGATCATTAAATAAATAAATGTGATTAAACTGAGAAAATAGAGCCTAAAAAACTAGCAACCTAATAGCGACCCTTCGGTAGTTAAGCTAATGTAGCTCCCCAAACCCTACATCATGAATTCAATTGACATTTAGATTACGCTACCAAAGGCGGTTCCTTATGGTAAAGGTAAAACATTATTCATTTACTTTTTTTAAAGGGTACATATTGAAATTATTGTTAAACATGAAAAAGAGTATGATTATTTTCTAAACGATAAATATATATATATATATATATATATGTGTGTGTGTGTGTGTGTGTGTGGAATGATAATATTGTAAGACACCCCTTAAAATTAAAGAATGACAAGTTGCTAAAAAAGACAAAATATTGTCTATTCTATAGAAAGACTAAGGCACAGAAAATTATGAAACAGTTTTAAGGTTGCTGTGCTGCTTCAAACAATACCCTAAATCTCGCCATGGATCGCGTAAAACATAAAATAATATACACTTGAAGTATGTACGACAAAAAAAATATTGAAGTTTGAAACCCATTAAATACGATAAGAACAAGTAATGTACGATGATAGAAAACACTCAGAAAACTCTGAAGTTACCCTATGCGGCACTCAGTTTATTATCTTCGATTCTTATACGATTCGCATTATGATCGTTAAAGTCAAACACGTAAAGTGAAGATATACAAATGTATAAATTTCTTTCCCATCTTGAATACAAATAGTAACAACAACAATAAACATATATGATAAAAGGATTCGCGAAAAGTAGACTATTATTTACACATAACTCATCAAACTCTAAAATTTGTTAAAATAATTGAACTTTCTCGAAAAGTCATTGTAATAAGATCATGAAAGGATAGATATCGTACTAATTTTAACCACCACCTTCCAATAGTATCTCTATCATTATAAAGATCGAAATAATTACCTCCATTAAAGTTGCGCTTTTTTTCTTTTTCTATAACACAATAATTTCTAATCTGAAGAACTACCGACGATCCATGTCTCCACCATACCTTGTCTCTCGCTATTATTCTCCGGTCTGTTCTCCACGTTAAGCTTCGAACCCAACAAACCCGCTGGATAATTCACCGTACTCTTACCAGCGATGCTACGATAATTATAATCATCGGCATTTTCTTGATTATTGTGTGTAAGAAGATTTGATATGTTACCGGACGATGATGGTGGCATGATCAGATTTTGTAGCCCGCCATCGAATGATGCAGAAGTAGTAGCATTATTCAAATTGCTTACACCGATAATTTGATCGTGATTTGCGGCGGAGAAAAACCCTACAGAGCCTCCATGAAGCTGCTGATTGCCGCCATCTTTCGGTCGGAGACGAAATGAGTCGTCGATCTTCCGATGATGATTCGAGGGCATATTCATAGAACCCAGAAACGGGCTTTGCTCGCCATTATTAATACTGCTGAAAAGATTCAAACTTTGGGTACTCGAAGAAGAAGCAGCAGAATTTGAGCCGATTATGATATTATCGTTATTACGATTATTATTATTATTATTATTATTATTATTATCCCCGCCGAGAAATGGTAAAACTGGAGAAAAAGAAGATCGTAGATACGACGGCGCGTCGATTGACGAAGCGAGAAGATCGAATCTGTTTCTTGCGAAAGACGAGCTCATGTTGTTGAAAGGCGGAGCTGGTATCCCTGTAAATTCTTGAACCATGGCTCGAAAATTAGTCGTGTCTGTGGTCAACACGGTCGTCGGTGCTCGCCGGGAAGCTCTTGACCTTTTCTTCGGGTTACGCCGCGGGGGATCAGTCGCCGGCTGCGGATGAGACGGTGGGGTGAAAGTGTAGTTGCTCGCCGTGGTTGTATCGTTGTTGTTGTTGAGATTATCGATGATTGAAGGGATTGTAGTCTTGGGATAAGAGTTGACGATGTCGTGGTGTTGCGTGTAGCTGGCGATGAATGGGTCAAAGAAAGGCGTTGGCGGTTGTGGGTTTTCGTTGATTTGGCCCGTACCACCGCTCATGAAGGTTGCGCGTGAGTCGTACTCGTCGTCTCCGCCGCACGACGACTGAAGGCTACCGCTGTTGCAGGACTCCATTTTTCTCTCTCTAGATCACCAGATCAGTTACATTTTCTGCAGAAAAAAAATATATATTCACAGCAACGTCATCAATGATCATAATATATACACAGACAAGAGAAGACAGATTTATGATATTTCTCATTAGATACACGCTGCAATCTGTATATATAAAAAGCTAAGCTCCATATACCATTTATTACAAGTAAAGAACACACAGTTGAAGGAAAAAAGATATACATCATGAAATTAAATCAGCTGCAGGAGACTTCATATCATCGTATAAAGATTTCTTTCTTTCTATTTCAATATATGAATTAGGGTTATCCGTGAGAGAATGAAGTGAGAAGAAGGGGTCTCTGTTATACGCCTCGAAAAGGCATACGACAGTGGTCTCTTCTGATAAATCAATAGCGACTTTTCTTTCTCGGGCCTTTTTTTTTCTGTGGTTTTTAAGAGTCACAGTATGAAAGATCGGAAAAAATAAAATAATATAAAAGGTTTGTTGATCGGTTGAACAATATTCGTGATTATTTAATTACAAATTGTATAAAAACATTTTTTTTTTCATTTATTGGTTTCTCCTGTTGTTATAAAGAGGTAGACTAGTAACAGCCAAATTAGAGGAGATGGTTGTTGAGAGGTATGATAGGAACAGTCAGCTATCGTCATCAACATTTACACACTATTTGATTTTACAATAAAAGTGAGATGATAGTCAAAATACATCATTCATGTATGTATTCCAAAGACTTTTTATTTTTACAAATGATGCGTAACGTATGACATAAAATAACGTGTCGATATTCTTTTTTTCACGTACATGATACTTTTTCTTGAATAAATAGCATATAGCTCACCTGTTGTTTGAAAAATAAGCATCAAAACCCGTATGATTTGGAAATAGCATAAATTTCTTTCCTTGTCATTTTCACCTAATAATTGGGGTACAATGCTATGTTTTAAAAAATACAGGGGATACGATGCTAGATTTTCGAAAACACATGAGATATTTTGCTAAGTTTTAAACAATAATGGGAATGTGGTGCTAAGTTTTAAACAACAATGGAGATATGATCCTAAGTTTTAGATAGCATAAGAGAATTTTGCGCAATAAAAAAAGTAAAGGATAATTATGTGTATTTCACTATAATCACATGAAGTTATTGCATAATTTATCCTACTTTTTTAGTATCTGTTTTCTTTTTACAACAAAGAGGCCCCTTTACAACAAAGAGGCCCCGTCTAGTGCCGACGGGAGGCTTTAGATATTTTGCAATCAACTGATTAACTATTATTACTGATTAATTGCCATTTTACATTATAGAGTTAAGTTAAATTAGATTTAGACATTTATATATCGTGCAAAATCACGCTATTTATGCAAATGACACATTTCACTTGAGCCGGATTAAATTTTCCGATAATATTTTATAGAAAAAAATCATACATTACGGAGAAAAGACTTGTTGGTTTTCTGTATACACGTGCCCGTTAATGAGAGGAAATTAAACATCATTTTAATATATATTATGATGTGATTATTTATGAATTTAATCTTTTAAAATAGTAATTCGCAAGATCACAACCAGTGCACGAGTGATGATATGCTTGGATTTACAGTCTTTTTTATACAATTCGAACAAGTATTCATTGCATTTAAATTATTTGAAATTAAAATTATATTTAATGCTGATTTCAAAGTTATAATATGATGCCGTGAAAATTAAGAAATGTTGATGTGATGTAATCAAAACTTACCTAACCCAAATAAGGAAATTTGATTAGTTTAAGTGAATCTACAATATGATTAGACACCACTATATTTGCTTTCTTTTCATATATTCTACTCATTTTGGCATGCCCCCTACATTCGAATAATCAATACAAGATCGATCTAAAAGTATTAGTATTAGATCTACAAATATAAATGTTATTGGATAGACGAATAAATGGATTGATTGGGTAATAAGTTTCCATGTTCCTCTTCTGATGCAAAGGCCCAATAATAATTGGGCCGTAATTATGCTGGGCTGGTGGATAATTGGGTTATGGCCCAAATACTTTTCGAGATGAGACCGTGATTAAAAAGAAAAAAAAATAACACACAAGAAAATATTAATATGTTCTAGGCAGATCTGCAACTGTGTGGTGTGGTGTGTGCATTTAATGGGGAAGTGGTCCTCTTCTTTTCTTGTTAATTATTCTATTCTTGATTTGCTAATGAAATAAATCCCAACACTTTTGGTATCGTCATAATCAAGAATGCTTGTAATGATACTATTAATCACGCCAAGGCAGTGCGTTAATTAATTATGCACCGAATCCAGTGCGCATTACTTTTGGGGAGGGCATATAATATACTGAACCCCTTTTAATATTTTTAAACGATACTTACAATAATTACGCTTCGATGATCGTGCTGCCTGGTTGGTTGTATTGTATCAAGTATAAAGTTAGTTACTTTGATTTACTTTTTTTATTACAGCTATACCCCGCCAAAGGTTGATGACTTTTCAGTTCAGGGGTTGCTTTGTTTACTTTTTTAAATAACGGATCAAGAATTACATACGTACTATAGGTAATTATAATATATATAATCTCTTCGTTATAAAGTAAGGGCTTTTGTTCTTGGAACAATAAACAAGTAGAATTAGATTCTCAACAACGTCGTCACTGCATACGATAGCTTTGACAGATAGCTATAATATGCGTATGTATATTGTATTACATAAATGATACCACCTAACTATGATTTTTCAATTAAGAGGGTCGCAAAATAAAGTGGACGTCCTTTTCTGAAGAAAGTTGCTTTAGTTCAATGATTCTCGATCAATCCATAGTGCGACACATTATTATTTATTATTATTCACTCAGCTTCTATTTTAAGATGAGCAACTCTACTAAAGTTTGCATTTCCGAAAATTTTCTTTTTTCGTTAGCTGTCATCTCTACTTAATTAAATTTCACATGTTAAGAAATTGCTGTATGTGATTAATTAAACGCATATTTGTCTTCAATCCATTATTGATAGTTTGGAGCCACTTAAAGGGAGTTAGGTTAAGATACCAATGGTTATGGAACAACTAATGGAGTGGATCTTTCCACGTCTAAAAATTGAAATAAAAACACACTAATTAAGGTTGGAGTCATGTCATAAGTATCATATTCTAAGAAGAATCCATAATCAAAATTTACTTTATTTATTTATTTTTATATTTAGTATGGATCTCAAGTGCACTCCAACTCTTCATTAGAGGAACTTTTTAATTATTGGATTATATTCCTCATTTCCCAGCCGTTATTACCGTAGCTTTTGGCGGGTGTCTTTAAATTTTATTGAAGTATGATAGTTGTTGGGATTAATAAATCTAAAAGCATTTTATATTGTATACTCTTTAAGGTAGCCACTGATTACGTTTTGCCACAATGTTTGGTGGTATATATGTGTATATATTATTATTGTGTTCCCATCCGTATGGACTTGGATTATGGTATTAATACCACATGCAAATATGCAATTCTTGTGGGCCCCATCCACGAAAAAATAAAATACGAGAGTGAAAATCGCTTATCTTTTATATTTATAAGAGGTTAAAGTTGGTTGCTTCGAAATGGAGTTCTAAGTCTACTAGCCAATTGTAATTAAATATTAAACTACTTTCCCCCCAATAATATGTCCTAACATAGTTAAAAATAGTCCGTGGGCGGCTTCAAAACTGTCGCCAAACGGGATGCCAAACATAGTCGTATGTTAGAAAGGAGACAACAACAAATATTGTAGAAAAATTAAATAAATAAATACTCATTCGAAAACCTAATCTCCTAACAATCTTGCTTTGCTTTAAGAGACTTGGATCGTATCAAACGTATAGCTAGGCTAGCTTTCCTCGTAATTTGCGTTGTCACCAATAATGTCTCGTATCAATTTAGATTACTAGGTTCTTGTCTATGGCGCTAGGCTAGCAACAAATTAAAAAACTTTTGATAGGATTTCATCTTTTTTCAATCTATCGTTTCAACAAAGAATCAAGTGAAGCCAATAATATACAATTATTGCTACCACCGAGTATTGCTTTTCATGCATCCTCTATTGTTAGTGACCGACGAATCATATTCAAGAAGAATGATTTAGTTCGCCGTCCTATAAATTCGAACTCCTCAAATTGTATTCCTTGGTCCACTTGCCAACTTAGTTCGGAGAATATAAGGATTCATAAAATGTCTCAACGCATAACATAATGGGTTAGTTAGAATACGTGAATGGAGATACAGCAAACAAGGGAACAAAAATTATTAAATGGGCAAACGTATATAAGAAGAATTGCGAATTATTAAAATAAAAAAATGTCGAGGTCGTAGGTGTCATAAGCTATGCTTTTTGACTCAGCAGGGGAACGATAGTGAGGAAAGCATGAAATTATTATCTCCATTAATGCAAATCCAACCTCATGCTGCATGTGAAAACGATTAAAATAGCCAACCCTAGAAGATATTTATATTCCATCACGACTATTCATTATGGTATAAAAAAATTCTTTATTTCTTCCCGTATCATATAGGAAAACAAATTGCATGAAATCGACAAACAAAATGATATGCATTAATTGCTAACATAAGGTGCAGAAAGTCATTCATCTAACATCTTTGACCATGTTGTACTGAGAGAGATCAACAAGTCGGTTGTCCATGGTTGTCGGGTGGGTATTAATGGCGATGGGTCGGCACTAAAAGACAAGCCATGGATCATTCCATGAGTTCAACGAAAGGAAAATATATTGATCTCTCACTAATCTTTCTTAATCATATTTCCAATATCATTGGTATGTAACCTTCTGATGAAAAGAGAATTAAGAAGTCAAAGTAGAACTGAGAATATTTATCGATTTATCTATCCGTTTTTTTTTTTTATCATTAATCTTTTCCCGATAAATGATTTTTTATCTATCTACTTGGGTTCATATTTGTACAATTACATTACAATTACTCCCAACGAGGGGGAGGGAATTCAGGAAAGTCATACAAGGAGGCTTCAATAAGTATCATTAAATCCTCAGTTTGGTAACTTAATCTCTTCAAGACGTCTTCTCATTCTAATTTGCCGTTTCAAGGATGATCTTTTCCATTCTACCAAACGTCTCAAGAATGCCATGACCTACAAATATAAATATATATATATATATATTAAAAAATAAAATAAAAAATTAAAGATTACGTTTATTTTTCTCTCTAGTCCTAACGTGTATTAGCATGATCTTATGAGACCTACCTCCGATGGCTCTTGTAAAGAATAAGATGCATTAGTTTCCTTTGGAGTCTTGGAAACAAGAATCCCAAATCCCTGTCCCCTCTCTCTTAACACCTAATAATTTATTAATCAAGGTAAATAAATATGATTGTGTAAATATTACATAAATAATAATTTATGAGATGAGCTTAGGATACCTTAAAAGCATCTTCATCGGTTCGATCATCTCCAATATAAACGGGGAACACATCAGTACAATTTGCATAGCCTGTCCAATACCATCCCACATCAAAGCTAGTGTCAGTCATACTATTTTTATACTCTAAATTAATTATAATAATGCGCAACATTTTGCAGTAGTAATAACTCACCCAGTGATTCCAAGAGAAATTCGAGAGCCTTCCCTTTATCCCATTTAATAGTAGGGCGGATTTCTAAAACCTGCATACAAATTAATATTTATTTATTTTCTTTATTTCTCAAGAATCCCATTTAAGAAATGTGTGTGATGGTACGTTAGGATAATTAATTATTAGCATGTGCATAACATACCTTTCTTCCTTGGGTCAATCTAAGGTTCGGATATCCTTCTAATATAGACTCGACTTCCTTCGCTAGGTCATTCCATTTCTGCAAATATTATATGGACGATTTATAAATATATTATAAAATATATACATGTAGAGAGATGTAATAATAATATAGCGTATGGTATGTGATAGATAATAATACCTTTTCATCAACGCAGCGGAAATGAACGGAGATACAGAACTTGTTATTCTCCACTCTTGAGCCTGGAGTAGATTTTGTCACATCTACCAGCGCTTTGTAAACCTGTATAGATTCAGAAAAAATACATATAAATCCGACGGTCATTAACCACATATTTTTTTTATAAAAAAAATGTATTTTACTCATATTTACCTCATCTATGATGGGAAGAAACTCACTCGCTGCCTGGAAAAGAACTGGCTGAGCACCACCACCACCTTTCTTACACTTGGAGCCCTTCGATGGCCCCTTTATGTCCATGCCATGGCTTCCCGCATAATAAAGCTCGGCCAAGCGCACGAAGCTGTAGACCTTATCTCTGCATCTCCCGCTTACGATGGCGGTCGGAAAATACCTTGCAAGCTTCCTCACCGTTGCTCTCATCTATAATGAACCCATATACATATATATATACATACATACATGTGTGTAAGCGTTTCTATTTAGAAAGCTAGCTGCAATAAACATTTATGTTCATGTAAGAAAAAATACTTACCGACTCAGACATGAAAGCTCGGTCGGGATCATCGACGATGGGAGAAAGAGTGCCGTCGTAGTCCAAGAACATCACCACTTGCTTCCCCTTTGAAGCACTCGTTATCTGCTCGAACATCTCCAAAGCTGATGGATGCCGTGCCTGTTTTATTATATATATATGTATATTTTTCTTTAGTAACTAATTAACTGCTGCTGCTTGACAAATACAGAAAGAGATTAATTATTGTTGCCTATATTGAGAATATATACTTACGACCCATGAATTCTGCAGCTGTGCTGTGGCTCTGGCGGCACGAGACGGGGAAGAAGCCCTCATGGAATCTAGCCACGTGTTGATTCTTGCCGCGCCGTTGCCTGCGGCGTCGATGTCTTGTAATAATATCTTGGTTAAGTATGAAGAACAACCAGCAGTCATCAAGCCTACGTTGTTAGTGTTAGTCATTGCTATGGCCGCAACGGGCATCCCTTGCTGTTCTTGCTCGACGGCCGCCACATTTTGATTAGTCATCTCTAATTTCTTAGCTTACTCCTCTCGAAATGAAGACAGAGGTCAAAAGAGCAAATCAGAAACTTCTCTGGTAAACGGCCGAGAGAGAGAGAGAGAGAGAGAGGGTTTGTGTTGGGTGTGGAGAGATTTGAGGTAGTTCGGTACTTCTTTATAGTTGTAACGAGCCCACTAATAAACGAAGCAATCTCCACTTTGAAACTGTAATGGGGCCCACGCCCTTCTTTATTTTTTTTATTATAAAGTTTAAATTTTTTTATTTGATGACCCACGTTCTCATCCTGAGGTGGCTCCACCACCATCCACCACCTGTAAGCCACCGTGTTCAACAGTCGGCACATCTCTTCGCCGCTTTCCCGCCGTCTATTACAACAACATTTGTCCTCACTCGTTAAAAGAAAAAACGAATCAATTAACCAACGTACTTCGAATCCAACATTTTACTTATATAGTGTAATTAGCGCATAGTATCTATTATATAATCCTGTTCCATTTTTTACAAAGATTCACGAAATATAATGATCAGGATTCACCTAGCTGCCCGTTTTGGTGCGTCCTCTATGAGATGAGACGCCATTTTGAGATATAATAATGTATAAATAAATATGCGCATTACAAGAGTTGCATGTATATTTAACAACTACGAATCGTGACAGATTTGAAAAACATATATATCTACGGCTTTGAACAACGTAGTATAGTATCAAACAACCAACTTTACCATACCACGTGGGAGGCATAAGGTGGCCCGTGAAGTAGATGTGGGAGGCAAGTGGGCATTTATACACACACATTCATATAATTATAATTATATATATTTCTAACATATAATGTGTGTGTGTGGGTGTGTAATGAAATAGTGGTCTTTGAATAGTAATTTAGGCACTTGGTGGTTTAGTGCAATAGATTCTAATTTCCTTAAATGGGTTCAAAACCACGTTTGCAAAGATGAATACTCCGTTCTAACTCTGACAATTACTCAATTTAGTAAATGATCCCCAACTTGTGGAGGGAGACCACAGTATTTCATTACACGACGGGGTAAAGTAAAACTAAAAACCATCAACAGCTGCTTTGGGACTTTCTAATTAAACCATGTTTAGCAAAAAAAGTAACACCTTTGAAGCAACTTGCTCTTTGCTTTAATTACTGTATAACAACTTCTAAGACAAGAAAAAAGACGGTATGTGGATGTTATAATCTTCGCATGGAATCTCATTACATTGGTGGTTAAAGAATTGCACGTTTTCGTTATAAATTCTCATTGATCTTCCTTTTTACTACATAAGAAAGTTATTAAATTATATGTATGGTGGTCTTTTGGATTAATGGAATTTAATTAGTTTTGCATGTCACTGTAAATCTAGAGGGAAAGCTACTGACAATACCATTCGTAAATATCTCTCACCGACAAAAATAAGACGGGATATTTCATGACCGACGATCAAATTATATTTTGATTTAACATTTTTAGCAAATAAGAAATTAATTTCTCCTATTTCAACATCATTAACATGATTTTTTGGAACTCCCTTATGATCACACCTGTCAAAACCTCGTTAAGTAGTGGTGTGAACATGGGTTGTTAAGCTGCCATCTGGCAACTCTTGTGTGCAAATCAGTATTTTTATTACATTTAGAAATTACTTACCAGAAAAAGGAATATTAAATTGACTGGATAAAATCAAATGATTTTAATGCTCTGTTGCCAGTCAAATAACAACAGAAAGGTCAGAGTCAGAGATAACTGTTGTACATTTCGTCTTTTAGAATGGGTCTCGAGATAGATTAAATTTTTGTCTCTCATATACGACGATAAATAAAGATAGATGTAAATGCTCTGACATATATAGTCGGCATTCAATTTCATCTTCTTTTTTTGCTATTTTGTCCCGTTCTAGTCATTTAATTCCAACTACGTACGATATATTGACGTATTTAATCGTATGAAATTATATTTACGCAGTATACAATGCATGGTTTTATGTGCGTGATGCACGAGTCGTGACAAAATTGATAATACTACAATTTTTCGTTCTTCTAAAAAACCCCAAAATTAGTAAATCACAATAATAATAATAATAGTAATAATAATAATAATAGTAATAACAATAATGATCACCACCAGCATCAGTTGAGCGTCCGCCGATCTCTTTAAGAATGGGAAATAAATATGTTGTTAATCTATGTATGAGCATACGCGACTTTTGGAACTTTGCTTCCAAGGAATACATCACTGCACACGTCACGGGCATAGTTAATGTATAATTGGTACTTAAACACGTAATAGAAAACGATTACATGAGACATAATTAATTAGTTCTGTTTTTATTTAGGCGTTATTTAATTGGGATTAATTGAAATAGAGAGACGTGTTAGAAAAAAGAAAGGACGCAGGCATACGTGACAACTGATTAGTTAGAATTGTATAGTTAAGTATACGGGGTATAGTATAGAATCTTCGATTAAAATAAAGTTAAGCATATGTTAGTCCCGTTTCATACGGCTAAATTTACGGTTTTAACTATTGTAATATTTATTAATATTGCCAATTATAACTCGGTGCTCTTTTTTATTAATACGTAAATAATAAAAAATTAGATTCTCAATTGATTTAACAACCACCATGCGGATAAAGGGAGATTTATAGACGTCATCTATGGGATTTCATCATTGATTCTTTTTACTGCTCATTGGTTCAAATTAATTTAGTTTGATTTTCGTATTCTCCCAATGTCTTCACCACTAGTATTTAGAGTCCGTTTGATTGGAATATAGGTTTAGATAGTATTAGTTTAAGTTGTGTTTATTTAATGGAGGTATTAGTTTTTTTGGATGTTTGGTTGATGAGATTAAGTAATGATGTCCAATATGTTTGGTAGATGGATTTAGATTGTATTAGGTTTAAATAAACAAAATTACAATTTTACCCCTTCACTTAAAAATACGGTATTAGGAGAGAGAAGAAAGAGAGAGAGAGGGAAGACGAGAGAGAGAGAGGGGGGGGGGGGGGGGGGGAGAGGGAGAGAGAGAGAGGGGCGGGAGAAAATTTATAAAAAAAGAATAAAATAAACAAATAAAATTTAAAATAAAAGGATAATTTTATCCAAAATGTGTGGGATTAGCTAAAGTGAGGGGGAGGGTTGCTTTAAATAATACCTTATAGGGGATATTAAGAGGGTATTAATTAAACCTCCCCTTTAAATAAACCATCTAACCAAACACCCCTTTAGCTAATCTTAACCCTCTTAATCCCTCCTAATACCCCCAACCAAACACACATGTTTCTTGATAATATAACTAGTTAAGTAAGGATGTATTATGTACTAAAAAGAGTTTATGATTAATGGTTGATATGGGAAACCATTCATTCTTTGCCCTAAACATGGATTGGGAATAATGCCAAACACCCAATTTATTGCGAATAATTAAAATATATCGAAGTTTCTCTACATGAGAGGAATGAATACTCAAAACTTTTTATTAGTACACATATCTTGAAATAAATAAGGCCGTGCGAAATTAATGGCGACTACTGCCTCCTGATATTCATTAACTTCATATATAAAAAGGAAAGATTCTTACCTAATCACTTTGTATTAAGATGCTCAATTATTCTAGTAGAGTACGTAACATACACACGCAAATGAGCACAGGTTCTTACAGACGACACATAATTATGTAAGGTTAATTAAAAATATCATTTTTTTCTCTTTTATTTATTGAAGTGGCATTGAAGCAAGACAGTTTCCTAACAAATAACAGCACAAACACACACGCGACATCACACGTGTGTGTTGTGTAACTTTCCACCTAAATTACCGCAATAAAGTTATTAAATTTAATTCGTGATTTTTCTTGATTTTAAGTAAATTAAAGAAGATATATTATTATTATGTTGCATCAATAATGTTGAGTTACCATCTCAACCAACCAATCCATGTGTTTTCCAAACATATAGTCAACCGAGAAAATGATTTTTGGCGCATCTAATTCTTTATTACTCGCACCAATAAAAAAGTACTCACATGCATCCCTTTTTCTTCCTCCACGAGGCGTGTTAGCTTACAACACTTGCTTTGCTAATAAGAATATATATATATATATATATATATAATCTATATATGGTCAGGTGCATGCATTATTTAAATTGACGTATAGTGGAAAAATATAAATTCTAAGGTATATAGTCATTTAAATTTCATTTAGATGTGATGGTTACGTTACGACATATATATGTATCATTTCCTAAAATGTGACGTTCTTACGATAGACCTACAAGATCATAGGCTCCCACTTTACTTCCGTTTCTTCGCGCACGAGTGTAGTAAAACACCACACTGAAGCATGCAAAATTAAAGGAAAATCTATTTATGGGCACTGTTCTAAGTTCACGAGGAGTCTATAAAGATATTGCTACATAGTAGCCGAGAAGACGAGAATTAATTGCAAATCAATTTATACATATATATATATATATAATAGAGATTAGATACTGTCCAATATGTCACAAAATTCTTTATTCGTAATCGGCCCGCTATGACAAAATTCGGGTTGACCCGATGCGGCCCATTTGTCGGGAGGGCATTATGGGTTTCGGATTATGTTCCAAATTACATATAATATTATTATTATATGATAGCACGTCTTCTATGACGAGCACAGGATGAAGACCCTTCTGTTGAACTTTGTTAGCCGTTATCAGTTATTATTTATTTATAACACGGACGATCAAATCAATTATGTAATTATAAGACGACAGAAGTTAAGATTCGTACCAACGACATATATAAAAAGGAATGCACTTCACCTCTGAATGATTAACAAGAAAAGAACGAACCAAATATATTATCTTTGTATCCCTTCATATTCTACTAAAGTGAAATGAAAAGTAAATCTCGAATATAAAATGATTGCAGATTACTAATTTAGCTGTTCTAGAAATTACAGATGTAGACATAAACAAATATATCAACATAAAAGATTAACTATCTTATCACTAACCCTTATCAGTTCTTTTTTGATATGTTTCCTTTATTTGCTGCTATCGTTATCCCAATAGTTGCTTTGATCCGGATATCATCTAAAATCTAAATTCCGGGCCTTATATGAACAAAAGCAATAAATATATTATAATATCCCTTTGAAAGATAGTGTGTCTCATCGAATCGATGTTATATTCATTTATTGATTGAATCCTTACCTTCGCTGTCTTTTATTATCTCAAACCAACTTTGAAACAGATAATGCTGCATGTACAGACAGACAATTATATATTATATATAAGATAGAGTAAAGTTAAAAGAGAAAAGAAAGTTGACCTAGTTTATCATCTCTACAAACCGAAACTATTGAAAATTTGAACATCCTTACTGGGTTCCACGTCACATAAAGGCATTGTCCAGTTTTATGTTAGTCTTGCTTTTATACTAGCCCAACACAGTGGGTCAACATAAATGGGCCTCAATAAATAAGCCCAAAACAATGAGATAACAATAATGTTCCTTATCCATTCTTTCCAATTGCCCATCATATCCCTATCCCATACTCCTCGTGCGGCGCGCCAAGAACGCAACATTCCCGATTTAAGTCCTCAACCAGTAATAAAATCGCACGTGTCCACGCATACGTCACCGTATCAGACGATAAAAGAGCTCTTTTTTTTTTTTCCCTCGAGATAACGACGAACAGTATCAGCGTTAAAACGGAAAGAAAACCAATGAGTTACCATGACGAAACGACGACATCGGATGATCAGCACCGTTCGTCAGCCGCGATCGTCGACCGGCGATTCAACGTGCTCTCATCCCATATCAACCCGATTCCTCGGCTCGCTATCTCCTTACAACCGTGCGCCGCGAAGCAGGCGATCGGGAGAGTCGACGTTGATCAGCTCTCCAGATACATGAGAGGGAAGTACAGAGATCTGCAGCAGAGTGTTTACGATTATTTTAATGCCAGGCCGGAGTTGCAGACGCCGATTGAGATATCGAAGGACGATCATCGCCAGCTCTGTATGAGGCAGCTCATGGGCTTGGTCAGGGAGGCTAATGTTAGGCCTTTTAAGTACCTTTTTGAAGATCCGGCGAAGTATTACGCGATTCTTGAGGCGGTCGGGAGTGTGGACATGTCGCTGGGGATCAAAATGGGCGTACAGTACAGGTTTGTCTTATTTTTGTCGCTCGGTATAATTGTTATTACGCCTCCTTCAATGTAACATCTCATCCACTTTTTCGATGAATTTTGGAATTGCGATATGAGTGAATAGATGCTAGTGTGTATTTGCTATATACCTCTGTTTTATATATACTGAACTTAATAAATAATCTGGTGTTTCTCGACTTCTTTTTATTGCTTGATAGAGTATGTGGTGTTCTTCGTGTTTGTTTTTAATTTAAGGATATGCTTGGTGTGTTGATAAAAATGGATATTCAATCCTATGAAAATTGATGATGGTGTGAGCCTGTGAGGTGACAGGGGGTTGTGGATTCTTACTTTATTTGGAAACTTATTATTTGCTCCATGAGTTTTCGATGGAAAAAAGCCATCTTTAGTTACATCATTGAACTAACAGATTTGTGTTAACTTTTCAGATGGTATTTTTCATCGTTTTGTTCCTAACCTTTTGTTTATATCAATATTAAAATAATCATTTGGCTAACCTTATCGGTGTAATAAAACTTCTTCGCTCTATTCTTAGCCTGTGGGGAGGTTCTGTTATCAACTTGGGAACCAAGAAGCACAGAGACAAATATTTTGATGGCATAGACAGCGTGGAGTACCCAGGGTGCTTTGCCATGACAGAACTTCATCACGGTATATTCTTATGCAGCCTCGATCTTATATGACCTAAATTACTTGTCATCTTTTGCTTCCACTGACTGCCTCTGAATTTTCCTCCGAAAGGCTCAAACGTTCAAGGTATCCAAACGGTTGCAGCTTTCGACCCAATTAAGGACGAATTCATCATAGACACGCCCAATGTTGGTGCCATCAAGTGGTGGATTGGAAACGCAGCTGTTCACGGGAAGTTCGCCACGGTCTTTGCAAAGCTGATGTTACCAACCCACGATGCCAATGGCGTTTCTGATATGGGGGTTCATGCATTTATAGTTCCCATAAGAGACATGAAGATCCACATAGCATTGCCCGGTGTTGATATACACGATTGTGGCCACAAAGTTGGGCTAAACGGAGTTGACAACGGTGCACTAAGATTTCGATCGGTGAGAATTCCTCGAGATAATCTTCTTAACAGGTTCGGTGATGTCTCACGCGATGGCAAGTACACCAGCAGCTTGCCATCTGTCAACAAACGATTCGCTGCCACCCTCGGGGAGCTAGTAGGTGGAAGAGTTGGTCTCGCTTATTCTTCGGTGGGTGTCCTAAAAATCGCTGTAGTAATCGCGGTTAGGTACTCTCTGCTGAGGCAACAATTTGGGCCACCGAAGAAACCGGAGATTAGCATCCTCGATTACCAGTCTCAGCAGCACAAGCTCATGCCCATGTTGGCTTCGACTTATGCCTTCCATTTTGCTACGTTGCACTTGGTGGATAAATACTCGGAGATGAAGAAGGCTCACGATGAGGAGCTAGTGGGCGATGTACATGCTCTCTCTGCGGGATTAAAGGCATACGTTACTTCTTTCACCGCGAGATCGTTGAGCGTTTGTAGAGAAGCTTGCGGTGGCCATGGATATGCTGCTGTGAACAGATTTGGCAGCTTGAGGAATGATCATGACATCTTTCAAACATTTGAAGGGGACAACACTGTCCTTCTACAGCAGGTTTGCATTTAAAAATGTGTTGTACTCGTGTGTCCTTGTACTTCCTTCATAATTTCATCATCAAGATTCACAAAGACTTTAACTTTCAGGCTCCATCTTTGGTTTTAGAAAGCTGAAACCTTGCATGTGATTGCAGGTCGCGGGCTACCTGCTGAAGCAGTACCAAGAAAAGTTCCGAGGAGGGACACTAGCGGTGACGTGGAACTACCTCAAGGAGTCGATGAGCTCTTACCTTTCACAGCCTAATCCAGTAACTGCTAGATGGCAAAGTGAGGAACATCTAAGGGATCCCAAGTTTCAGTTGGATGCTTTCAGGGTAAAGTGTATTTTCTGCTTTTTTCTTCTTTTAAAGATAAATAAAGAAAACCATTCTTAGCAATCATCTGCATTGCAGTACCGTACTTCTCGATTACTTCATAGCGTCGCCATTCGACTGAGGAAGCACTCGAAAAATCTGGGAAGCTTCGGTGCATGGAACAGATGTTTGAATCACCTATTGACTCTGGCTGAATCTCACGTAGAAACCGTGGTCTTGGCTAAGTTTATCGATGCTGTAAGAAGGTATACGTAAATATTACTCACATACCTTTTTGTTACATATATTCTTTCCATTTGGTATTGATTGTTCTCTGAATATCCAATTTATTTTTTTTTTTTGGCTTAAGCTGCCCTGATTCGAATTCCCGGGCGGTTCTGAAACTTATATGCGATCTTTATGCGTTGAATCGAATCTGGGACGATATTGGAACCTATCGCAATGTTGACTATGTTGCTCCTAACAAAGCCAAGGTGTGTGATTATTATTACAAGTATAATTAGAGGATATTTACCATCGGAACCAAGATTGTAATGTATATTTGGTATATTGCGTTGCAGGCAATACACAAGCTGACGGAGTATTTGAGCTTTCAAGTGAGGAATGTGGCAAAGGAACTTGTGGACGCCTTCGATCTTCCAGATTATGTCACCAAAGCGCCCATTGGGATGCAAGCAGCAGAAGATGCTTATGTACACTATACTCACTACGCTGGTTTCGGAAATTAAATCTCTATGCTTATTTATACAAAACAAATGTCAACCAAAAAAAGAAAATGCATATTTCATTGATTGTCTGTATGGCCAGGAATCTCACATGATATTCATTAGAGAAACCAAAAACAATACAAACTTTGAATGTATCTACTATCATCTCGGGAAATTACAGTGATGTTTCTTCCATGTTTCTCCTGTAGACGGCCAAGCTCTGCAGAAACATAGCAGTAAAGTCAACGATCAATAAATAATTGAAAGAACTTGCTAGCATGTAATTTATTTTGATCCTAATGCAATAAAGATTAGGGCATGATAACAGTTGACACACCTCTGTGTAAGCATAAACACTTGCATCAGATGAACCAGGTGGGCTTCCTCTTCTGATGAAGCTTCCTTCTTTGTATATGTAGAGCATAGGCACACCAGTTGAGAGCTCTAAATTGATGACCTTACATTTTTTTAAGACAAGTCCTTCAGTTGCTATTACAATATCAAGCATCCTAAATAGTACGAGGCATGAAACAGAAAAATGAAATTGTATTATGCTACTTACCTCTTCGGAGGTCAACTTATCAAGGTACATGATTATGGACCTCAGTGAATTCGCATGAGCTACTACCATCACGTGCTTTCCGCACAAAAGTTGTGGTTCAATCTGTAATTATGAATCTTCTCTCAGTGTGATATTACAGAACTAAGAATCATCGGACACAAACAAAGAAGTATGGAGGCTTACGTGATCTTTGAAAAAGGTAACAGCTCTTCCTAAGCACATCTCCAAGCTCTCACCGTTTGGCGGACGAACATGGTAGCTTCTCCGCCAGCTATGAACTTGCTCCTTCCCATATTGTTCTGCAGTTTCTTGCTTATTAAATCCCTGGAGCTCCCCATACCTAAACAAGTAATTTTAAATAACATAACCATCTATTTAGGCTAGAAATAAAACAAAACAATGAAATGGGTGGTACACGGGAGAGTGAAACCTAGTACATTCTCTCGTTGAGCTGCCACGCTTTAATCACGGGAATGCACTCTTTCTGGGTGATGTCACTGTGAATTTGGCTCCATCTCCTTGCTCGTTCGGTCTCATCGTGCATGATCGTGGGCACCTATAGAGCAAGAAGATCAAGTGCAAGAAATATGTAAACATTTTATGCTCAAAAGTTGGATTTTCTTGATTGTAATTTCCAGAGTACTAATACCTTCATGCAATGGTGCTGTGTAAGAGCAAGCATAGCTGTCATCTGAGCACGTATTAGTGCAGAAGTGTAGATGATGTCCATAGGTAGGTTACGAACTCTCTTCCCAGCTTCGATTGCTTCTTCCACACCTTTACTGGTCAACGGCACATCCACGCAACCGGTGAAAAGATTTTTCTCATTCCACATCGATTCTCCGTGTCTCAACAAGATCAAAATAGACTCATCTACGGAAGAAAATATAAGGACAAAGTTTCTAAGATGTAACAAGCTAGATGCTACTACCAAAAGAATGTAACTGAATGTAATAGAATTTTACTCACCCTCTGCAGGCTGAGGAGTGTAGGGATCACGTCGTAAAGGGATTGTTATCGGATTTACGCAGCACGGTGTTCGACGTTTTAGCTGTGGCAACAGGGATGATCTACGGAGGTTCAATTTGTGATTCTTCTCAATGTGAGATCGATTACGAGGCCCTGTTGCAGCTGGTCTGAAGAAGCAATCTTGGATTTTCTTACAGGAATGGCAATCGACGATGTTTCTGATGATCCAGCTTCGATTTTGGGATTCGTGAAGAGCAGGATTTATCATTCTATGAGCTTTTTAATTGAACTTGCAAGGCCTGAAACATCAACGAAAATCAAATTGATTTGAAACTAAGATTAAAGTAAACAGCAGCTGATCAGTGGTAGATCCGCAAAAAGGCCAAAAAACATGATTTACGACAGTTTCTAATCAGCCAAGTACGTTTATCACCTCTCTTACCAAATAATCAAACGAAAATAGTCATCCAAATGGCTGATTCACGGTAATTAATCAAGTAACACCCGTGATCACACATATTCTAAGATCTGCATCCTCAAAGGAAGCTCATTACGACAGTCGCGTGACTGATGCACAACACGTTTGTCAAGTTCGACCAAATACCATGAATTGATCGAAGGAAAAAAAAAAAGTCAGATCACCAGAAAAGAAACGTTGGTGGCGTTGTGAGCGAGCTGGCCCAGGCGGAGTACAGAAACGTCGTCGTATTCCTTTTGTCGGGAACTCAGGAAGTAGATGGGCTCTTACACCCCAAAAATTGGAAACCTTTGCTTAGATGGGCTTATTTCAGCCCAATGCAAAGTAATCTACAATTTATATATGAAAAGTACCATTTTACCCCTTTTATTCCTTGATTCCAATTACATTTTTATACAAATCATTTTTTCTTTTAAAAATACTCACAAATAACACAAAATTTAAATTAAATGTTCATTGCTTTCTTACCCTTTTTAGATTAAAATTTATTTTTATAATATAAAATAACATTATATGTATTTTATAAATTAGTACAGATGCTTAATACTCGTATAAATGAACCAACCGTGGGTGTGTCGAGGTGGTGGGAAACATAAATGATGGTTTTTAAAAGGAATTCCCACTTTGAGAAGTAGGTGCCCAGTATTTATAATTAACGTTTATTTTAATTATTACATCGGCTATATATATATATATATATATATTAAAAGGCAATACAATATGCCGCGACTGTTCTCTTATAGCGGCAATCAAACAAGACGATTAATGGGCCACGATAAAATTTTAGTTGTTTAATGAAAAAGTAGTTGGCTTTATGAAATTTCCGTTTACAGTGAAAAAAATCTGAAGTATTTCTAAATTGTTAGAGCCAAACGCTAGGAGATATTAGTGTTAGAAGGGTCCAGACATCCCATGAAATGCCTTTAATTGGTTTGCCAAAATCATAGGTTAAGCTAATGCTCACTAGTCAAATTATTTTTCTTATTATATTGTCAAAAGCGAGACCAACCATGTTTGGTCCCACCAGTCGACTTCTATAACATATAATATAATATATTAAATCTGATAATGAACACTCAAATTTAGAGTGGTAGGTAATAAGATGAATTTGATATGCATATTTATCATATTTAATTCACCACGCCACGCTACTGTTGGTATCGACGTGCATTTTCGGCTTATATAATCTATCTTTTTTTTTTTTCTTTGCTTTATTGTGACTTTATAGTGTCACTTCGGTCGGCCCACCCTCATACTTTGGAAAGTTAATTGAGACTTGGAATATTCACTAGATAGAAGCCAAAAGATAATTAGATATTACTTATTCAATAGCTTATAGCTCTTTTCTCGCCACACCACAGTAGCAGATTTATATTATATAAAATTTGTTTTTCGAGCTACAATGATTTTTTTCTCAAATTGCTATGATTATCATATTCCTATATTTCCATTGCGTACATATATATTGATGTCACAGTTTGGAGCACACTATGCAAACAACTAAAGCGATGTTTGTCTCCGTTACAATCTTTTTAAGAATGAACACAATAATGGTTAAGTGCGGCACTAATATTATGTCTAAAAGCGAAACAAGAAATAATATGTGAATATGTAAGAACGCCGATAGCTAGCTAAGAAAATATCATATTTTCCTGTATTAATTTATGCGTGATGCAACGTCAGCTTAGCACCAAACCAATGGATTCGAGTATTTAAAACAGCTAAAAAGGGGAAAGAAAGCAACGCCAATATAACTATATATTAAATACAAAGGGATTCCCATAATCCTACGGCTTTGATTCACTTTCTTTCTCCTACTCGTACTTCATCATCTTTTTTTTTTTTTTTTTGCCCCTTTCGCATACGTCACATAAAGCACGAACACCTTTAACCAGCCATAATTATTAATTAAAACTCCACAAAAGACCTGATAATAAGAATCTCTTAAAATCCCACTTCTCATGCGGTGATACCATAATAATAACTTTCCTATGATGTTAGGCAAGCGAGGTCGTTCTATGATGAAGAGAACAACGAGTATGAAGGGTTTTGGATTCGAAAACGAGCCTCCATCTCAGAGAAATCATCAGAAAGTGTCTTCGGATGGTTTCAACGGTCAGGATCAGTTCAACGGATATGGTGATCACATGTTAAAATCTCCAAGAAACTTTACTACAAGCGTTGGTGTTAGTTCATTACTACATGGAGTAGTAGAGACTGCTGATTTCTTGAGAATTTGTGGGCTTTGCAGCCGCCGCTTAGTTCCCGGCCGTGACATCTACATGTATAGGTAATAAATAATAAACAAAATTCAAGCTTTTACTATACAAGTTTCTGATTTTATCGATTTCAAGAATCGTGTCAAATCCATTATAATATTCAAGGAATTTGTAGATCAGGGCTTCTTTTGTAGGGAAATCGATCACTAAAGTCGATCGAGATTACCTTTGCGTCATATGCACATATACATACGAATGATAAATTTATATTTTATTTCCGTCGGTGTTTTCTATTAATGAATAATCATAAATTTATTTCTTGCTTGCTTGTAGGGGTGATGCAGCATTCTGTAGCGTGGAGTGTAGGGAGGAAAAGATTAAGCAAGACGACAAAAAGGAGAGGCCTCAAAAACAGGGAACCCAGCCACCGCTCATCGCCTCCACCGGAAAAAGTTCTTAGACGCCTATGTACTGTAACATGTATTATGTATATATATTATTAAGGCCACTAGTATCTCATCTATCTACTACAATATATATATATATATATATATATAATATGTGTGTGTTTCTGTTTGTAGTGTTACTAGAAGATTAGATTATTTTTAGCCAAGTATTAGCAGGTTGATTTTCCGTAATACCAAGTGGCTTTATATAATACATGTGATGGTATGAAACTGCTACAACTATGATGTGTGGGTTTTGCCAGTGTCTTTTCAAGATTTTTTTTTAAATGAGTTTAAAAAAAATGCGTTAATTACGGCGTAACTTATATTGAGAAATAATACTATTTTCATGAGCCAATCCAACGCACAAACCCTCAGAACATTTCAATTTCTGGAATCAATTGATTTATTTATGTAGTTCATGAATAATTTCTTTGACTAGGTAAATGAGTTGTAAAACTGATTTCCCGAAGATGTATATCGATTTAACAATTCAACCGTGTCTGATCCAGACGATTTCTTCTAATGAAAAGTTATTTAATATTTTAAACAAAAACAATATATAGCAAGCTACTAGCAATTATGCAGGCCGAATAAGCAAAATGATTTGTTCTAATTACACAAGAATTGGAAGACTAACCGCGTTTTCTGCCATTGGTCAATGCCAACAAATAATATTAATTAGATAAAAACTAGAATAAAAAATATCTTATAGACCATCAATTACAATTTACAGGTAATGTCTACATCTTCCACGAAGGTACGGAAGGACCTTGTCTTAGTCGTCGACATCAATTGTACTCATCGAACTAAGCTTCTTAACAACCTTAAACATAAACTCCCTTACACGCTATATAACCGCTATATGCACCTTTCTTCTATCTTCGTAAGCACACACACACACACACACACACAAAATGGAACTTTCCATGCACACGACGAATCAACCGCTTCGAAGAACGACTCTTGGGCACAAAGCTCTCAGATCTCATTTGTTGTTGTCCAAGATTCACAAGCCCGTAATGATCTCGTGTAAAATGATGCCCCCACAAACCCGTGACGTGGAAAAACCCGATTTTTACCGTATTCTTTCCCTAAATTACTCGAAAAGTGCGGGTTTTGATGAGGTGAAGAAAGCTTACAAGAAGATGGCTCTTCAATATCACCCCGATGTTTGCAGTCCTCTTTTGAAAGATGAGTCCATGAAAAGGTTTATCGAGCTAAGGAAAGCTTACGAGGCTCTTTCTGATCAATATTATTCGCGCGGAATTTGTGATTTCGAATCGAAGAGAGGAACCAGTGATCGCTTCCCAAGAGAGGTATGGGAGAGACAGCTTGATGGGCTCAAGAAGAGATGCAATGAGAAAATGGAGAAGATAATATTTTAATTCATGACGAAATTAGTACATAATTATGTATGGTAGTAGAATTATTTCATTCATTTCGCTTGTTAACCATGTTTCATATATGTGCCCGTGGAGAATTTAATCGAATTCGTAATACTCAGAATCTTCAATCAGTATTTATGAGATTCATAGGGCTTAAAATAAATAAATAAATAAATAGTATGCTCAAGGAGGAAGAATTCGACACTATCAGTCAATACACTTTGTTTGTTGGAAAATTGACAGTATAAATAATAGCCTTTTTTTTTTTTTTTAATTTTCTTCTCCATCTAATATACTACTACGTTCTTGTTATCTTGAATTCTTGATCGTCAAACCCCATTAGGTTGATATGGGTGGTCACAGTAGGCAGCATAGGAGATTTATTTAAGAAAGATATAAACAGCATAAAAGATCACCGGATCCATCATCATAACATCCACAGGCAAAGCCGTACAGCAAATGATTTCTGACCACCACTTCCACTGATTAATTTGTGTTATTTAGCTTGATTGAATTTGAACGTCGATGTTATCAGGGATGAAGCTGAAGGGTCGCTGCCGTTCAATCCAGGTACATGATCTGCCGATCGGCTTATATGCATTTGTTGCTTAAGCTATTTTAATTTATGCGCTCCTCGTGTTCGATGGAGTGTCTCAATCAGAAGATTTTTTTTTTTCTTTTTTAGCAAATACACTGTTTTCCCTTTACAATAATCCTTTTTATTTATCATGGACATGGGGTTTTAACAGAGGCCGAGGAGCATAAGCAAAAGGGTCTTGATATTCAGCTTGCGATGTGGGTATGCGTTTCGTTTGCCCTAATTCTGGGAAAATATTGTGATCATTGTGCATTGAAGTTCCAAGCTGATACGGTAGCAGCTGATAGTGCTCCCATTCAACATTGGTTCTGTGATATCCAATGTGGAGGAATGTGAAACTAATTTCATCCTTCGATAACTATCTTATTGTTGTCTGCAAAACGCTTTCTTTTTCTAATATTTTACCCCTTTACTTCAGGACTTTGGGCAGTGTGATGCTAGGAGGTGCACGGGGCGGAAGCTGGCTAGATTTGGATTTTTAAAAGTAAATATTTTGTCTGAATCCAATAAAACTTTTATTTTTTAATTGTTTGTAGAGCTCCTATGATAATTTTGCAGGAACTGCGAGTTGGTGGTGGATTTGGGGGAATTGTGTTGTGGCAATTAGAACAGTTATTTTACGTTTTGATAATATATAGTTTACTTATGGCCGTATTTACAGTCCAACAGGGACACAATGTGTCTCCCAAGAGGATCACGAGTTAATCAGGAGGAGAGGTTTGGCTGTTGTAGATTGTTCCTGGGCACGTTTGAATGATGTGCCTTTCTCCAAGCTGCGTTGTGCTTATCCTCGACTTCGTATGTGTTTTAATTGCTATGTTTTTGGACAATTCATTGCATTTTCGTTTGCAATTTTTTGTTTTACAATCTGAAAGGTTTGTCTCTTCACTTCTGAGAAACATAAAAGGAATTTCTCTTCTATGAGTACTCTCATTCTCTAGCTCCCTGAAAATGAATTCTTTTGGTGCTAAGAAACCTTAACTTATAGAGAATAGTTTTAGTAAGAATGTTACATAACCATGTTGATCTGTTTGTATTTCCCAGCCTGCTTCCTAGGAATTAAAATAACCATTACGACGTGGTGTCAGTGTAAGAAGCCAAGTAAATTAACAGAAAGCTTGGGTTAATAAATAGTTCGTAGGTAACTCAGATTGCAAGCTGTTTTGAATTTTCATCTCCTATTTGTGGACTCATTTATGGTTGGTGGAAACCACAGACAGTACCATGGTTGGTAGCAGCAAATCCAGTAAATTATGGCCGGCCTTGTGAACTTTCTTGTGTTGAGGCACTAGCTGCAGCTTTGATCATCTGGTAAGTAACTTGGGAACCACTTACTTAGATGCATTCAATGGAAATTGTTCTACATGATGCTAAGCTGAGGAACAGCATATTTCCCTTTTAAACACTTGATAAAACCAGCCCATAACTTCTTTTATCCATTAATTTTCCCAAACAGCGGAGAGGAAGATGCTGGAAAATCTGCTGCTCAGTAAATTCAAGTGGGGTCATACCTTCTTGTCCCTTAACCGGTATTAATATAAAATAAATTCATATTGAGATTGTAGAAAATCTCTTGAAAGCTGTAAACTCAACTTAATGTCCATGAACACAGAGAACTCCTCAAGGCTTATTCTGAATGCAAGAACGGTGCAGACATGATATCTGTCCAAAATCAATGGCTTTCGCAGCAGACTTGTAGAATCTCAAACGATGAAACAGGTGGATTCGAGTTTTCTTCATCGTGGCCCGATTTTTTCTCTGCTTTTTTTTTCTGCCATGTAAAACGAAAACTAAACATGACGAATTCGGAGTTGAAGGATTAGTTGTTTCTTTCTCTATGCAGGAGATATGTATCTGATGACAATGCTAATGAAGAAGCTTCGAGTGGTTCCAAAGATGGTGTTCCTCCACTTGAAAGAAATATGAATCATTTGTACTTGGACGAAAGCGAAGAAGAAAGTGAATGAAGAACACACTAGCATGGATATGTGCCTGTCCAACTTTCGAACTGTGTATCCAACTTATGATCCTCTTGTTAAATTAATCTCAGCTGTAGACTATTTTTTCATTTAAAAAATGATTTTGGGGGTTATTAATTGTAATTGTTTTTACATCATATCATCTTATATTAGAAGAATTGGTTGGGCCAAATGGATTGAGTAGGAGGAAGTCTATTATTGTTTGGGCTTTTGGGCCGAAGCTGTGTGCGCAGTGGTCTAAAATGTATATATCGAATATTAATTATATTAGAATAGGCACCGAACAGCTGCTAAGCGGGGGTAGTATGGTACTTTCCCCCTTCTAGCGGGGGTAATATAGTACTTTACCATTTAGTTTCAGTTGTGGTATTTAGCGGACTAGCGGGGCACGTTGTCTCAAAATAGGACACGAAGGTAGAGGAGTAGTTCATTTTTCGCCCTAATCGTCTTCATTTCGTCGTTGAGGATTCGTTCGTTACTTGGACATGAAACTCTTGTTTTATCCTCTCGCATTTCGCGGATACATTTCCCAGCTTTATTTATCTGATGATAATTTTTGTTTTTTGTTTTAATGGTGTGATTAGGTTCTCTTACCTCTCGTCATCGGTGCTCCTGAGCTGAAAATTATAATTCACCAGTAAGTTTTATTTTTTGAAAATGCGGAAAGGAAGGAGATTCTTCGCTCTGGGTTTCTTTAATTTTTCGTCAATGCATGTCCATTTTTTGTGCACCGTGATTTTGTTCCTTTTTCCTTTTCTGTTCCGTTTGGTCCTTCATTAGTCTTTTACATTTTCTTTCCTAGGAAACGGGAATTTTGGGGTTTTAAATTACTTTCGAGTTTTTTTTTTTTTTAATTGGGGTGCTTTGTTCTTTACTTATCTGTGTGAAATCGGAGATGTGTGACCGAGGCCACCCGCTTACTTCACTTAATCTCTCTCAATGGTGAAATTCGTGTTTGATGTTTCTCAAATCTCATGTTAGTGAGCTGCTTATCTTCTGACAAAACTAGAATTTGATTCGATTTTGTCTGCATTTCTATTTAAGGATTCACGTAAGACGGTAATTTTATTACTACGCAAGAAGATGTCTTCGTCTCCATATGTTGTTCTTGGTAATCGATCTCTTGACAAGTGGAAGGTCACCGAGCTGAAGGAAGAACTCAAGAAACGTAGATTGACTACTAGTGGCTTAAAAGCTGACCTCATAAAGCGTTTGGATGAAGCTGTTCGCATTGACTGGGAAAATGCCAAGGAGCAAAATGAGAACACTTCTGCTGATCCTTCCCTGATTGATTCAACCACCACACAAGAAAAGAACAATTTAGAGACCTCTCACCTCGATGGTAATATGCATGTTGTACCAGAAAATGAGCCAAAATTTGAGAATATTGAAGCTCAAATTCATCCTGCGGATGCAACTGTTGGGCCGGTACCTAATGTTGGCTGCGATTTAGGGCATACTGAATCTGTTCCAGTTTCAGACAAGAAGGAAGTGATGTTTGATGCAGTGACTGATGATGTCAAGTTAGATGTAGATGTAAAGCATCCTACTGTAAGTGGTTTTGTTGCTGATGGTGGCGAATCATGTAGAGTAGATGTTGAGGAGCCACCAGAAGAGAAGTTACCGTTGGATGAGGTAAGCGGTGGTGGAACTGCTGCAGCTGTTGAAGGTCTCCAAGAGGAAGATTTTGTTGATGCTCCTGAAAAGCTGGGATTGGAAGAGAATTCGAAGGATGTTTCCGTGGAGGAGAAGAATGTATTGAAGAGCAGCAGGGAAGTGGAGCACGTATCAAATTCTGTAGGATCTAATGATGATTTGGAGATACCACTTGAAAAACGAGTAGAGTTAGAAACTGATGGTGGAGACATTAAGAAAGATACTCTAGAAAAAGTGGATACCTTAGATTTCGATCCTCCTGAAAAACTAAGCATAGATCAGAGTTCGAGTGATGAATTTATGGAAGAGGATGCGTTGGAAAGCAAACAAGAGGAGCAAAATGGAAACTCGTGTGATGTAAAAGAAATCATGGAGAGATCCACTGTGCCTGAAGAACAGGTGGATAAGTTTATCGACAACCCAATTGGATCGAAAGTTGAGAATTCAGAAAATGAGCCTGTTAAAAGAAAGTTTACTGGTAATGACAAATGCGTACATAGTTTCTTTTACTTGATATTTTCCATAATACTTGCTTGCATGTGTAATAAAACACTATTGGATCCATAATATCATGGTGTTGACTGGTTTCCTATTACTGGTGGCTTATCCACTGCAGAAGAAGAAGCTGCAAACAATGAGAAGGGCAAGAGGCAACGCATCAATACTGCAGACGACCTCAATGTTTCTGAGAAACAGAGGGGCACTGATGTTGATTCCATGGCTCACAGAAAGTTACCTCATTTAAATCTCAGGACATTCTCCAAATCTGACTCCACTGTTGGTCAAGAAGCACCAAAAGAGCGTGTTGGTAAGAAGCTAATTTTCTTCATTATCATTGCATTGCTTTTCTGTGACCTGCGCAATTTATTACATTGTTTGTATGGCCCTTTTACAGTCCCACCGTCAGCAAACCCGCCAAGCAATTCTCTCAGAATTGATAACTTTCTGCGCCCTTTTACACTCAAAGCTGTGCAAGACCTTCTTGCTAAAACTGGCACTGTCACCAATTTCTGGATGGATCAAATCAAAACCCATTGCTATGTCTCTGTAAGTTTTGTATGGATTTGACAAAAACTTTCTTTCTCAACGGGATTGGTATTGATTGCATTATCCAAAAAAAACAAACAAACTATTGTTGATGCAGTATTCATCCACTGAAGAGGCTGTAGCAACCCGCAGTGCTGTTTACAACCTCCAATGGCCTCCACACGGTGGTCGTTTGTTAATGGCAGAGTTCGTTGATCCCCAAGAAGTTAAAACGCGTGCGGAGACTCCTCAATCTCCTGCAACTCCAAGCAGCACAAAAGTTCCAACACATTCTATTCCTCAGCCATTACTATCTAATCAACCCTCTATTAGGGAGTGCGCTAACAGCTCAAGAAAACCCATGCAAGAAAAGGATCTGGTTGTCTTAGGACAGGCCCAGAAACCTCCTGAAGATGTTGATCCTCCAATTCTTACTTTGGATGATCTTTTCCACAAAACCAAAGCCACGCCTCGTATCTATTACTTGCCATTGTCCGATGAGCAAGTAGCCACCAAGCTCAAGGCACAGGAGAAAGCATAATGATACCAGTTAGCAGTTAGATTAGTACTATGAAAGGTAAAATGGTTATTGAGTGCCATCACTTGTTGAAATCTTTTCAGGCTTGCAGGTTTGCTTTTAGGATTTTCTAATTAAGGAGGCTCTTTCAATCTCTGCTGCTGCTGCAACGTTACAGACGTTTTTCGTTCGCTTTCGGGTCATTACATTCCGTAGATGCTGAGTTAGTTAGATGATTTGGACATGAATATTGTAACTTATGTTTCGTACCTCATATAAATTGACAGGTTTCGTCCTTTTTAGATAATGAAATTCACAACAATGGCCTCCCTGTTATTTCTTCTCACCATCTTGAAGCCAATCGCAGCAGCAAATAAAATCTACTTCGATAACTTGAACTTCCATCTGAGGATGGAATCTTTTACAAAGAGGGGCACGTGGTACATGATCGCCATAATTGTGGATTGATAGCCCAAGGAGAGCCAAGAAGGTGGGTTCTTCTTCAGCACTTGGTCAACTGTTTTCTTGGCGAATTCTTCTGCGGGAGTCGACTTGGGGCCCTGAGAAAAGGTCGCCCTTGCTCGGATCGATTCTTCAAATCTCTTGTACAGCTTCCACTCGGGCATCTTGTTGTAAGCTGCTAAAGCAGAGTTTCCTATGTTTGACTTCACAGCACCAGGCACGAGGTTGATCACATCGATCCCAAAGGGCCGAAGCTCCATTCTGCCCGAAAAAAAAAAAGATTCCCTCGAAGGGTTCAAAGATCCTTTAAACTACTCGAAAATTCACAAGCTCACGAGTTCAATCAGATAAAAAAAAATCTTCCAAGAATGTCTCTATGATTGTAATAGTGATCGGGGGCTCGATGAGCAAGTAGAGTATGCAAATGAAAATTTTCTGACCTCAAAACGTCGGAGATTGCATGGATGGCAGCTTTGGATGCAGTGTAAGTGCCTCCCCAAGGTAAAGGACCCAAAACAGTGACGCTCCCCAAGTTCACGATTTTGCCCTTTTTCCTCGAAGCCATGTGAGGAACTACAGCTTGAATCAGCCTCAGGGAACCTATAACACAGTATTTTTTTTATGGAATTACAGATTCAAGATATCTGATGTTACGAGGCATCAATCTAACACAAAGCTCTATTGATGATCCTCCACAAACACAGATGAAGAGACCAAATTACACAGGATAAAACAAAAACCCCATGATTTCGTCACTGCCTATGAGTCCTAACATGTCGACGCTCAACAAAATCTTCTTACCGTAGACATTGGTGTCGAATGTCTGCTCGATAGCCGACAACGGGACCTCGGCGAGGGGTCCAACGCACTGCATCCCAGCGTTATTGACGAGGATATCCACCCGCCCTAGCTTCTCGAGAACCGTGAACAGCGCGCGACGCACGCTCTCGTCCGACGACACGTCGAGTTCCTGCAGGAAAAACCTCGGATCGTCCTGCAGGTCGGACATGGACGCGAGCTTACGCGCGGTCGCCACCACGAGGCAATCGCGCGACGCGAACTCGCGGGCGAGCGCGTGGCCGATGCCTCCGGTGGAGCAGCCCGTTATCACCACCACTTGCTTGTCGATCGATCCCATTGACGAGGAAGGATAGGAATCAACTACACAAAACCAATTCAAATGTCAATACCGATGTAGCTCTGCTCTGCTCAGCCGCCCATAAAAAGTTGGGTCCACGTGCATCCGTCGGCTACTAAAGCCCAATTACAATTAGGCATTTTAACAGGCGTTGTATTTATATTTTAAGAATAATTTAAAACTTTTACATGAAAGTATAATTTATGAGATATAATTGAAATAAAGAAAATATATGTGAATAAAATTGTCATTACCAACATACCAATAAATAGTTACTAGGTGATGCTCGGCCATTATAAATAAAATAGTATATAGATAAAACATTCTTCAATGAATTCTTTTTTACCATGTAGAACAAATATATAATTTGTCTTTTAGGTTAAACAGATGACATCATTATCTTACAACAAAAATACTATTTATACAATAGTGTATACATACAAAAATACAATAGTGATCGTCTATCGAAGTTAGTGAGTGCACTGAAGCAGTCCAAGGGATTTCAACTGTTGGACGTGCTCCGGCGGAAGTTGTGGTGGCGACCACTCATCTCCCTCTGTCCCTCCGTCGACATCCTCAACAACATATTCCTATAATCAAACAACTCATAAATATATATATATATATATATCAATGAAGCAAATATTCACTATTCTCACTTTTGTAAGCATTCTCTTGGCAAGAATATGGTAATGCCTCTGCCAAATCCTCTGGCCCACCATAGTAGCAACCAACACGCTGTAAAAGATGCCCACCACCGTGAAGAGACAGAGCACCACCACCGCCACTACGAACAGCAAAGGCAACCCCGCCTCGCCGGCGCCACCTAAGCAGCTACCGCATTCGCCGGCCATAGAAGTACAACCCTCGAAGCACACCGAGCAATCTGTAGTTAGGCAGATCGTGCTTGGCAAGTGGCACTCCGCACACAGACTGTGTGTATTATGTAAGAAGTGAATTTGTAGCAAATGATCAATAATGATTCGAAATCGAGATAGGGAAAAAAATGCAAAGGCATTTGTGTACTTGGGGTGGCAACAGCAGAGGCAAAGTTCTCTACACGGATGAGCTAAATCATTGCGTACTCTTCTGTCGTAGCATGTTAGAAAACAACCAGATAAGCCCAGCAAAGCGAAGAATAGCAACGCCCCTGCACGGGATTAATTGGAAATTATGGTGCTAATGATGATGATGCTAATGATCCTTCATCAATTTCTGAGAAAAGTGGTGCTTTTTTACTTTACCACATCTGTAGTAGAAACCGAGTTCGCTGTTGAATTTTCCAGGCCAAACGGAGCCAAGATTTCTGGTAGCCATCGACAAGGTACACCAAATATGATAGCAAAGAAATAATCTAGAAGACACAAAAGGATTGCTTAATCTTAAATCAAGAAAAATGTTTCTTTCTCTCTCTCTCTCATAGAGTTTCTGTTAAGACAGAGGAGACATGAAATGAAGATAAGTTAAATAATTACTTACGAGCTGCACGGAGAGGAAGATAAACAAAATATCCCTAGTGACAAAGAACCGAAACTTCAAGGTTCTCCACTTCCGGTCAGCGATGCCATGAACTCTTAGATAATAGGGAGCTTTACAGGTCGTGCAGTGGGCAAAGGCAAAGCCTTCCTAAAAAAGACGAAATTTACATGGGTTCGAATCTAAATGTGCTGATATATATATATATATACATACCTTGACAGAACGCCAATGATCCAAACATTCTCTATGAACAAATTTTGCCGTCCCTTTGCACTTGCACGGGGCGATAAAATCTCTACCTAACAATCAAGAAAATGTCAGACATTGTAAATTGTATGATACTATGTAAGGATGATGAAGCTCTTGAACAAGAAAAAAAAAAGATCAACATATAAGGGAAACCTCGAAAAATCAAAATATGGGGATAAATTAGCTTTCTTTACCATCAGATTCGAGGCAGATTCTGCACTGAATTTGATCATCAGGACCCGCCTCGAGATCAATCGCTGAGGGCTCCGAAATTGGCGTAGGAGCCACTAAAGGGGAAGAATCAGATATCTCATCCTTCATGGCTTTAAAATATTACAGGCGACGAAGAAAAGTTAAAAAAAAACGATCTTTTATTGTCCAATAAATCCTCTTTTTTCCTATCGTACAGTAATTGGGAGCAAACTTCCAGTCAATTATACAACATGGATACAAGGGTTTCAGAATCCTCAGACTTTCAATTCATTGCGTGAACGAAAGTCTGAGATACAAATGAATTGAAAACCTAGACGAGTTCTAATGGGAGTTTTAATTTAATTCAATCTTGTGTAAGAATAACTTGCCTTTTATTACCATCTTATTTATTATGCCAATTTTACCCTCGGTTCCTCCATATTAGAAGAAACGCTTCAAAATAAATAACTTTTTCCCTCGTCGATTAGATATTCTTCAAAATTCAGAAAACAATTTAAAATGTGTTGTAACTATTTATTGCCTTATAAACATTTTCCAGTTTATTATCTTTTATAATAATCTTTAATTTGGCTAATTGATCATAGACACAATCAAACACAAATAATCGCTTGAAAATTTGTTTGTCTTCAACACTAATAGGAGTAAAGTCACTAAAAGCCACTATCTATCAGCTTACAGACAAGACTGCATGATGCTTCAGCGTTACCACATCATATGATAATAATATGATCAAGTCATAAACAGACACAAATCAACTATATTAAAAGGTTCACATGTTATTAAAACTCACAATAATTCGATCATCATTCTACTTCTTCCTCTTCTTTGGTGGCTGTAAATCTTCCTCTTCCTCCTCTTCCTCTTCATCATCATCATCGTCATCTTCATCGTTTCCACCATCTTCATCATCATCATCACCACCACCACCATCATCATCATCATCGTCGTCGTCGTCATCACCATCATCATCATCATCGGGGTTTCCTTCAACGTCATCTTCTTCTTCGTCTTTATCTTCCTCATCCCCATTTTCTTCTGAAACATTCTTGGACCCGGCCACATCCGTGGGGTTTCCATTCTCTTCCTCCTCCTCAGCATCATCTTCGTCTTTGTCGTCATCATCATCTTCATCGCCATCTGTTGGTTTGTAGAGGGAAGATTTTGGTTCATCTCCTATCATCTTTGGTGATGATTGGTTTATGATGATGAGCAACTTGAGGTATTCCTGAAGAAATGGGAGGAGAAATTTATATCGATTTTATCTGTACATATATGTACACACATGCAAATGACGGATATTTGTTTATGATGGCCCAAAAGTTGCATAAAATCCCAGAAAGTTGACTTCCGTACCAATCCAATCCGATAAACTATTATTAATAAAGCTAGAAATTTCCAATCAGAGTCAAACACGTAAAAGAACGAAGCTACATATGCATATTCCTAGGATGCCAAAACAAAAGCCAATCACCAATACCTTTCAATGTATTCCTAGAATAGATTTAATTGAGAAGCAAATCAATAAGAAAATACACAAGGGTTCCTCAAGATAACGTGGCAATGATACTTTAAGGAAAAATTGAATCTTTAGAGACGAGACTGTATTCAAGCACAGCAAGCTTAAAAAATTTGACGTCAAAACAGCCAAAAAATAAAAGTTAATTAAGACTTAAATTTGATTGATTTGCCTGAGTAAGTAGTGACAGCACAACATGAGCTTTGACCATAACTGAGACCAACAAAGCCGCTTCGCCACCGTCACAAGCCAGCAATCTTTTCTGAACCGTAGTTAAGTTAACACAACCGTGATTAATCTCCATTGCTTTTGAAGTCAACTGCAGCAAGTGGAAAAACAAAACAGTGACATCCAAATTCCAAACAAGCAAAAAAATATTTCATCAAAAATACAATAAATAAGCAACTTTGAGAGGAAAGAGCGTAAATTCAGCTGATAAGCTGAAAACCGGAGTGAGAATTTCAGTTAACGGCGGAGTAGGTGGTCAGATCTAGAGCAAACATAGCTCAAACCGAAGCAAAATAAACGCTTTCCCGCAAAATCCAAAGAAATTCAGTTGATTAAGAAGTACTTATCCATAATCAAACCAGAAAAAGGGGGGGAGGGGGGGGGGGGAGGCCTACGGAATAAGACTCCGTAAATGGATAGAGAAGCTTACCAGAGTCGCAGATCCGAGGTTCGATCGCGGGGATCTGTGGATAGGCTAAGGCAAAGGAGTGAAAATCAGAGAGCAGAGTCAACTTTCATTCTGGACCGTCCGATCAAGCCGAAGAGGATATAGATACGGTGAGATGTATGTAAATAACCTGCAAAAACGAGAAAGCAGCAGGAGTCGTAGTGAGCTGCCCGTAATCTTTGCAGAAGGATAGTCCGGGCAGTTCGGGCAGCGTTTGATTCAAGCAATATCCCTAAACGGTAAGTGTAGTTAAAAATCAATTAATGAGCAATTAATCACCTCCTTAGTTGTGATTTTTGAAAAGTAATATTAGCACTTAGCAGGGCAGATATTATATTGGGCCAGTTCTTATGTTAATAGCATAAAGGCCCAGGTTCAGGCCCATGATAAAACTCGGGCATAGAGATCCTCATTTTTTAACCAGGATATGCGCATGCAAATGTAATAGAACATAAAGAGATATATGTATCTATAGTCTACACATAACTATGTATATATGCATGTGATGTATCTTTTATGCTCATGAAAAGAATACAAATAGACTATTTTAAAAAAGGAATATCAACTACGAGAATCAACCAATTATTCCACCACGATTACAGCAGCTTTTACATGAAGCCAAATAGATAAGCACCACATTAATATAATTATTATATAGTCTCATAGTGGATAAACCTGTGAATTAAGTAATATTTCAAAACAGTTATGTGATTGGGATTATATTGCTTTAATGTTTGTATGTGGACAAAAGTTAGATTGAATCTGACTAGTTTTATATTGCTCGCATGCGTACGATATTACGTAATGCACTCTTTGGTCCCCCTTGAGATTGAATTAGTAGCAAGTTGGTTTATAAGACATTTTGTGATGAAGAAAGGAAAGTAAAAAGTTTAGACTGTGTGTGTAGCATATCTGCCATGATGTCCGTCCCTAAACGATTTGAAGGGCCGCAAGAGAGCTAATATAGATACATTTCTAGTACAAAAGTAGAATATAATCTATATTATACTAAAGATTGAATGTAACTATGTTTCATAAATAATTATAATCGGGAAAAAAGATATGCGCACATGTATATTGATTCGATTAGGCTCAACCCCACTTGGTATACATACATCTAATTATATATATATATATATATATATATATATTGTGCAACAGTAAGAGGGGAACTAATTAATTGGCCATTTACATAATATTTGAGAATGTTGCGTTCTCAATGCAATCATATTCATTATTCTTATTCATCTTCTTTTCTGCTGCTCCCCAAAATACTAAAAGTGCACATGAAAGTTTTGGTATTGGCGCAAACAGTGTAATGTTTTACCTTGCCTGATCCTTATTCCATTTTAATTCTCGAATGAAACGTATGGGCATAATAATTTATGAGCCGAGCAATGATCAAATGGAGACGTGGGCTGATGATGATTTGCTCGGCAGTACATCCACATCTATGTCACAAGTTGATCATGCTAATATTAATAACCTGCTGCAGGTCAATTAAATCTTTCACGTATTTTTTGTCTTTTTGTTACACTCTTTCACACACAACATAATATTATTATATGTACGGCTATATTATCGTGTAGTTGCCCGATGATGCTTCGCCATTGATAGCTGGTCCTAGCAATATCCCCACGGATAAGTACTATTACAGTCAAGAATCAAGCAAGCTTAATGACAAGGCATTGAGGCGCCTAGCACAGAACCGCGAGGCTGCTCGCAAGTGTAGGCTACGTAAAAAGGTACATTATTATTAATTAGTTTTATGGATCTGCATAAGTATTATTCGAGTGATCGAAGAAGCCACGATTTTGTGTTCCATAGGCTTATGTCCATCAGTTGGAGAAGAGTAGACTGAGACTGGTCCAGTTACTACAAGAGCTCCATCGTGACAAGAAATTACAACAGGTAGTAGTAACGCGTGTGTTAAACGAAATAAGACATCATATGCCCACCAAATTAAACGGTTATGTGTGTTTCCAACTTCTTACAAGACAGAGATCCTTGAAATGAAATTTTGTATTGTTCCCTCAGGGTGGCACTTCTTTAGGCACCAGTCTCTCGGGCAGCTCCGGAGCTTTAAACCAAGGTTACCCACCTTGTCTTAAATATCTTGGCAAAAATATTCAATGCTGCAATAATAATATTTGATTATTGCAGGAATTGTTACATTCGAAACAGAGTACTCGCGGTGGGTTGAAGCCCAAGACAGGAAAACATCGGAGCTGAGGGAGGCTTTCCGTAATAATTTGGACTCGGAAGAGTACACCGAGATCCTCACAGCTTCCGTAGACAGCTCGATGAAACATTATTCGAAAATCTTCGCCATGAAGGCCGAAGCCGCGAAGGCCGACGTGTTCCACCTCATCTCGGGGACGTGGAAAACCCCCACCGAACGCATCTCCTTGTGGATCGGAGGCTGCAGGCCTTCAGAACTCCTGAAGGTGATTAATTAACCAATGGGCAATGATTGTTGGTTAAGTATTATTATATTTGTACAGAAAGAAAATCCTTAAAAATTCCAAATTATTATTACAGATTATATTGCCGAATTTAGATGCCACCTTGTCGGAGAAACAACACGTGGACGTTAATAACCTGAAGCAGTCGTGTCAGCAAGCAGAGGAAGCCTTATCGCAGGGACTCGACAGACTCCACTGCATATTAGCCGGTGCCGTGGCAGCTGATGGCCTGATAGGCGGAGGTGGTTATCACCCGCGGCTCAGTTCCACCGTAGAAAAGTTCGAAGCTCTCGTGAGGTTTGTGTTGCAGGTAACGTTAGCTACCACCTATTTGAAGACATTGAAGTTGCTTTTGGGCATAAAACTGAGGAGACATGTTGTTGCCTTTGTCCAAAAACCAGGCAGATCATCTTAGAGAGGTGACGTTGCAGCAGATTTCTAAGATCCTTACAACTACGCAGACAGCTCGGGGACTAATTGCGTTGGGAGAGTATATGAAGCGTCTTCGGGAGTTGAGTTCTTACTGGTCCTCACGTCCTCGGGAACCCGTCTAGTGGTCATGAGGAGTCTTTTGTACCGAATATTATCGCGGATTCGTCCGATTATTCCATGGAAAAGGAGACATTTTTCAGTTGCTTTTACTCTTGAAATGCTATTTCCCCTTTTGTTTATGAGCTTGAATCTACTCCTAACAGTAAAGATAGACCCAATCTAAAGCAAAAGGACACATGCAGATATGTAAGAGAAGAAGAGTTTTTATTGCAACTCTTCGGAAATCAGAAACCAGAATGTCTTTATGTCAACTAATCAAGAATCAACAGAGCACCCCTTTTACACCAGATAAAGAAAAACAAGAAGGGGAAACTGAAGAAAGAATCGAAAATGAAAGGAAACAGTTAAAACTACAGAAGCAAATAATCAACTTCACAGCAAAGAATTACTTGCAGAGAAATACATGTACAACAACAGAAACAGAAAACCACAAGGCTCAAGCAGATATCGAAGAGAGATCATCGATCACTTGTCTAATGTTAGGCCTTTCGTTTACCGGAAGAATGCACCTCAAGGAAACAGTGAGAGCATCATCCATAGCCTTCGTGTGCTCTTCTCCTCCAGCAATATCTCTGTCAATACAATCCCTTCCCCTCCCCTCTCGATCGCAGAGACGCACCCAATCCGTCAAATCAACGGCACCAGATTGGCCCGAGATTATGTCGCCCGCGCTCCTCCTCGTCAGCAGCTCCATCAGTATCACCCCGAAGGCGTACACGTCAGCTTTCAAAGAGGGGGCGGGTTTTGCTGACGTGGCGAGCTCCGGTGCGCGGTAGCCCAGGGCTCCTAGGTTCAGTATCTGCTCTGAAACCCCCGAGGGCGTCATGAGACGGTGGAGACCGTAATCTGTGAGACGAACGCTGCGTTCTGAGCCGGCCAAGATTATGTTGGTGGGCTTCAGGTTCCCATGAGGAAGGCCTCGTTCGTGGAGGAACGAGAGCCCTCGAGCAATGTCTGTGGCGAGCTTGAGCCTTTGGTTGAATGATAACGGAGTGTATCTACGTGGCGTTGTCTCTGCATAAAATGAAATATTTATATCGGTATATATAAGAAAAATATAAACACGAAGATGGTCAGAATTCTTTGGGGTCTCACCGTAGAGATGTTGAGCCAAGCTATCTCCAGGTACATAGTCCACCAAGAGAAGCCTTTCTTGTTCTCTCGGTCCCCAGTAATAAGCACGTATGGGGACGATAAAAGAATGCCTAATCGAGCCTATCTTCTTCACTTCTTTGGCAAATTCTTTCTTGTTTCTTACCAAACCGATTCTCAGCCATTTCACGTTCAGCATATGCCCGTTGTACAGGGTGGCTTTGTACAAGGTACCGTGACTGCTCCTGCCGAGCACTTCCGCTGGGGCCCGCGACAACTCTTCTGCTGTAAACGTCAGCGAATCATCTAAAAAGAAGAGCTCTCCAGAGAATCTATCTGGAGAATACACATCCAACGTTACGGGCTGCTCGATCGTGTCGATGAATCTTGGAGAACCCGAAGAGGATTTTCTCCCAGAAGTTGTTGCTTGATTATCTTGATTCTCGGGATTCATGGCCACAACACTTGTAGGGGCTGATCCCTGCTCGAGAATTTCACAGCCAGAATCGATCGGCCCAGATAAAGATTTCGAGTTTGAAGTCAACAAATGGTCGTTGGAGAAGCTCAACGATGCTTGATGAGTAGGCTCTCTGCTTCCAAAAAGTGAAGGGCCCCTAAATCTTGCTGCCTTAATGTCTCCACCAGCAGTAGCCTGCCCACGGAGGCCACCACTTAAGTGAAAATCTCGGAGACGAGCTTGGTGATAGGCAAAGAGAACAAAGGCAATTATTGCAACAGCTACAACACACGCAACGATGATGGCGATTCTGATGTTAGATTTGGAGCTGCGATGATTTCTGATGTTATCGGAAATCTGATTCCCTGCTCTCCGCGAGCGGTGACCTTGGAGTTCATCGTTTCCCGGGAAGAACGATGAAGTGGGGAAGCGATTCAAGTTACGAGGAATCTCCCCCGACAAATTATTGTAAGACACGTCGACGAACTTCAAATTCGATGAGAGATCTCCGGGAATTTGACCGTTGAAGTCGTTGCGGGATAAATCGAGGTACTCGAGGACAGTGAGCTTACTTAATTCGACAGGGATTGGCCCAGAAAGATTATTTCTCGAGAGATTGAGCACGTTGAGCCTCCCAAAGCTGCCTATGTCTGAAGATAATCCACCAATCAGGGCATTATTTGAAAGATCCAAAGATTCCATCGGTGGATTCGAAGGTAGAACTAACAATTCCCCTGTACGAGAGCTTTCAAGAGGAATTTTCCCGGTCAAAAGGTTGCCGGATAAATTTAAGTTTATCAGCGATGCTGACTCAAAGAAGCTTGACGGGATTTCACCGTCGAACCTGTTGCTGCTCATATCGATCGTATTCATCTTTGCAAATGAGGCTAATTTAGAGGGCAATGTTCCCTCTAAGGAGTTATTTCTCAAGCTGAGGACTGTCAACTTCTGAAATCTTGTCAAATCGGGGACCATGCCGGTTAAAGAATTGTAGCTCAAATCCAAGACTTGCAAGTTCTCGTTCCAATTTGTCAGAGAAGATAAATCCTCTGATATTCGATTGCTGCTAAGATCAACAAACTCACAGCTTCCAACTGATGGAGGCAAAGAACCTGAGATCATGTTTGATGAGAGGTTGAGCACACTCAATGTCAAAGAGTTGATGTTAGGAATCGGACCTGAAATGAATGTGGGGTTAGAAATTGATCACTAGACAACAAAAAACATGGGATATAAAAGGGATTATGTCACGAGGATTAAATGACGGAGATGGTTTTAACACAAAAAACAAAAACCGATTCACGAGAATTAACAAAGCAATGAGATGTATTAACATGACTCATTTCATTGAATAGCGACATATTTCACTAGATCGCACAATAACAGAGCACATAGTCAGCAAACAGCACGTGTTCCTCCGAAAGCCTTCAAAATCATTCGACGATGATATCCACTTTTCATTTGTTGCACTTATCACCAAATTACATAAAACATGGACGCACACGAGACACAATGGAAACATAACGAATCCCGTGAGACATCTTATGTCAATGTCCCAATACCTAACAAAGATAAAATGCTCACGAATCGACAAAAAAACACCAACAACTACTCACCTGAAAACCCGTTTCTGCTAAGATCCAACTCCATCAATTGCATGCTCCCTTGCAGCAACAAACCAGGAGGCACATTTCCCGATATCCGATTCCCTCCCAACTTCAACACCTGGAGATTCGGGAGCCCATCCAAATCTGGCAACTCACCGTCAATCCCGTTCCCACTCAAATCCAAAACCCTCAGATTCCTAAACAAAGCCATCACCTCTCTCCCCCAAAATTCACCTCCCAAATCGTTCCTGCTCAAATTCACGTACTGCACCGTGTTTGCCAAGCTCGAAACTTTATCCGAGCTCAAAGATATCGACCCAGAAAACATATTCTCACTCAAATCCAAGTGCTCCACGTTTCTCAACTCGCCAACAAGATCCCCGACATCACCCTCCAGCTTGTTCCTACTCAAATCCAAAATCCTCAGCTGCTGCAAATTCCTAATCCCGCTCGGAAACCACCCCGAGAAATTGTTATTCGACAGATTGACGTAACTCAGCGCCCATAATTCGTTGAGCCTCTGAGGAATTGGCCCGTAAAACTGATTACCCGACAGATCAAGAGTCTCTAAAGACGTCATTGACCCAATGGACGGGACTAGACGCCCAGTTAGCGAATTCCCAGCTAGGGTTAGGTTCTTTAAGTACTTCAAATTAGTCAGTGTGGTGAATTTAAGGTCACCCACAAGCCCCATGCGATCTAAAGCAATGGCGACCACTGATGAAGTCCCGGGGTCGCAGACGACGCCGTGAAACGAGTCGGGACACTTGGAGATATCGGAGGGCGTGGGCGTAACCCATGAGCTGAATAGCTTGTTCAACGGGTCGGATTTGAAGCCCTTTCTGAATTCGAGCAGAGACGTGACCTCAGATTCGGATGAATGAGCGGGGCGGAGGAAGTAGAAGGCGAAGACGAGGGTTAGCGAGAGAGTGAGGACTGACATTGCTGGCGTGGTGCGACGGTGGCGGCCTTAGAGGTGCGGCATTCTGCGGAGGTCTTCTCTTTTGAGGGGGTTAACGTGTGCTTTTTTTTATCCAGCTTTTCTTGTTTATTTGGTAGAATATATCGGAGGAGATGAGCTGGTCGTGAGTAGTGTGAAGTGGGTTGGTGCTCTAGTGTGACTTCTGAGTTCTGAGTTGTGTGTCATGTGAGAGAGAGAGAGTAAGTAGGGTTTCTCTTTCTTTTATATATGGACAAATGAGTTGTAATGATGAATTAAAAATAATAGGCTAGTGGAACATGGTTGTTCTGTGCGTGAGGTGGGCCCCACTCACATAGTGCTAATTTTTTCTCTACATGTATTCTTTTTTCTGATAGCATATGTAAATAAAAAAATTTATGCGTTGTCTTCTTTATGTCTCAATCGGAGTAGATCGATATTGTCACGTAGAAAAAATCCACGCTTTACTTGAAAGCATCTTTCTTTCTTTACCCCGAAGCTGTTTGTGTATCGTAGTCGCCGTTGGTTGGGTGAGACATATATGTATATACATTATTTTAAATACATAAGCTAAATTTGATACTACATATAGTAAAAATACCATGGAGAGAAAGAAAGAGTGAAAAATATTTAATATGGTAAGACATAGTACATATTTTTATTTGCTTTCTGTACTTTTTTGGCTGGGCCATCCATGTGATGGAATGGTGGTTGGTCAGATATAAAAATACACATTCATTAAAGCCAATATTCAATTTAGTACTCATGTGGCATGGCGTGTCTTAACTTATAATCCCCAAGCAAATTTTCAGAATTGACTGACCACTCGTTACAATTTCCAAATGTAGAAGAAAATAGTACATACACTCATAATAAAAAATTTCTGTAATAAAACTTACAAGTTAAATGTTTCACTTAGAGAGACAGTAAGTGGGAACGGCCATGAGATGATTTTCCCTACAAACCACCAAACCAAAATGCTCGCTCATATCCACCTCACCGTTAGGAAGCTCCCAGTCGAAGCAGTGAACCAACTGAGCCACCACGAGCTTAACCACGGTCAGCCCCAGCTGCAATCCCGGGCAGCCCCGTCTGCCCGAACCGAAAGGCAGCAGCTGAAAATGGTGCCCGCGGAGGTCCACCTCGCTGCCCGTGAACCTCTCGGGCACGAACTTTTCCGGTTCTCGCCACATATTAGGATCTTTGGAGATGGAATATACGCTCACCATGACCCTCGATCCCTTCGGTATGCGATACTGTTCGATGGTGCAGTCTTCCAAGGACTCGTGGACCAGCACGGGCACCACCGGGTGGAGCCTGAGCGACTCCTTTATGACCGTGTCCAAGTACTCGAGCCCGTCGATGTGGGATTCTTGCACTCCGTTTTCCACGCCGATCGCATGTCTCAATTCTTCCTTGAGCTTTCTCATGACGTTCGGGTGCCGAATGAGCTCCGTCATCGTCCACTCGATCGATGCCGATGACGTGTCGACTCCCGCGAGAAGCATGTCCTGCGGAATTGGAAAAACTTTACGGGCTTGGCTTATTATACGATCAATCTAAGGCTAAGAGGCGTCTCCGTGAGATCGTTAAAATTAATATACCAACGAGGCAAACTTCACCAGTCATCCGTTAGTTTTTACGATGAAATCCTCAAATTCTAATGTAGTATCAGAAGAGGGGTTCGATCTGCTTGTTATCGTGCGTCTTTCTCTCACCGTCACTCAATTCATATGTTCACCTGGGATTTCTGTGCTACGTCGGGTAATTCAACTCAAACGATTCAATTAAAATATGAAAGAGACAACTTCACCCATCACCAATTGAAATTAGGATTTTTTAAAAATCCAAACATATAAGCCACGTGAGGTTGGCTTTCGCTATTAAATCAATTAACAATAAACATAATACCACAAAAATTAATATGCATTTCAATTGCTTTACCAAGAGCACCGCTTTGACGTGTCGGGAATCGAACTCGAATCCGGCTTCACCGGACTCCATTATAGCCATCATCGTATCGACGAAATCGGGCGTTTCCTTGGCCTCCATCTTCCGAACATGATCGGCGATAATTTTTTCCAGAAACTCATCGAAAGTCCTGCGTAGCTCCTTCAGCTGTTTCGTTACGCCCTGGAGATCGAATCGCTCCAAAAAGGGGAAGAAATCGGCGATATTAGGCTTAGCCGCCACCTGCATAACGTCGTTGATCACAGCTTTGAATCCCTTCTCGCCGCCCAATTCCCTGTCGCCGTACTTCCTCCCAAAGACCATCGTACACATCATATCCCAGCTCAGGGACGAAATTCTCGAGCTGACGTCGACGGCTTCGCCTCTCCCCGCAGACTCTCTGAGCCCATCAATAAACAGTCCTATTTCAGCCCTCCTCATGGCCTGAAACTGGCTGATCTTGAAGCTGCTGAGGAGCTCCAAGGTGCAGAGCTTCCGCATGTTTCGCCAGTAGGAGCCGTAGGGGGCGAACACGATGTTCCTCCGATCGTAGCTAATGTGGGAAGAAGCCTGCTGATACGGCCGGCCGGCGAAGGTGAGGTCGTGGGTTTTGAGGATTAGCTCGGCTCCCGAAGGCGACGACACGACGATTACAGGGACGAAGCCGAAGCGTAGGCACATGATGGGGCCGTATTTCTGCGAGAGTTTGTGTATGTTTTGGTGGGGCGCCTTGCCGATTAGGTGAAGGTGGCCGATGATCGGAAGCCCGATTGGGCCCGGAGGTAGTTTTCTGTTCTTGTGGAGGCTTAGCAGCAGCTTCTGGAGGAAATAGACGAAGAAGAAGACAGCTGAAGCCGTTGACCATATCCACGACATCGTAGAGCCACAGTAGTACCGTTATTGATTTCGCTCAAGGGAAGAAGATGATCGAGTGGATGATACTGTTGTAATAGTTTGGATATGATTTACAGACAGGAACGGCTATAAGATCTGAAGTTGACTTGATAATTTAAAAGGCCAGGATTATTAAATGATGATTACGTCACTAATCTTGACCAACTTAACTTGACTTTCTTAAGTAGTGTAAGCAACTGGCGGAGCAGAGCCCAAGATACTTACAAGAAATATGCAAAATTATAATTTATGTCCTTAAATATTTTTTAGTCACTATATTTATAATTACAAAAGTAGATTAAAATAAATTTGTATCATCCTTTTAATTTTTGGGTCATTAAGTAAATGTGTTTTCAATTATGAATCACTAAATACACGTTTTTGGATCGTTATGTTTTACAAGGTTAGTGATTCATTTTTTGCATTCATAAAAACATAGTGATCCAAATCGAAAACATGTATATTTAGTGACCCAAAATTTAATGGATGATCAGAATTTATTTTGTATACAAAGTTACTTGACTTACTTTTGCAATTATCGAACGTAGTGATCGAAAAACGAAACCATGTATACCGAGTGAATTTAAATTATAATTGTCCGAGAAATACTACAAAAATGAATTGTATTTTATTTATATCGAAACAAATTAATTAGTAATTCCGAAAATTCCATGGGAAAAAAATAAAAGGAAAATTATTGGATCACAACATCTCCAATCCATTATCACGGTGTAATTCAATGGAGGTCCTCGATAGCGGCGTGATGATCGACGACGGCCAGCTTTTTCCTCGCGATCTGGTACAGACCGGTGCAGCCCAAAGCGAAGTTATTGCAAAACAGGTTCCAATTCTTGGGCTTTATCACCATGCAATAGCGAGAGCCGATGAAACCGGCGACTGCAAAGGCGATTTGCTGAGGATAGGAGACCTCCTCCGTGGGTCTCGAGAAGTTCGAAACGTTGGTGAGGCTAAGTGCCCATTTGAACGTTGGTGCCCAGAAATGAATGGTCTTTGGACCAGCTGGGTGGTTCCAAAATCCTTCTACAAACTTCCAACTCCCCATGTGATCAATCTTTTATCTATGCGTTGCTGCGATGTACGTAGACGATAGAAATTTGTTGAAGAATAATGGGAAGAAGAAAAAGGTTCTCTTTGGGCTGTGTAATGATGCGTCTTTTATGGGTATAAGTTGGGCGGGGTTAGGACAAGTGTGTATCAACATGCAGACCAGAGGTGTGGCGCAGCTGCAAGCATTTAATTCGTGTTAATTATAGGCTTAATATATATATAATCATCCATTAATTGCAATTTGAGCTACTTATTTAGTGGCCAGAGTATTTAAAAAATTAAAGTAATTGGGGCAGCAAAGGCTATCATCGGCCCACTTAAGACAATCAAGGTGAGCAGTTTGGGCTTCTAGAAATCTCGTATAAGAGTTCCTTTTCCTTCGCACCTTCGCCGTTTCATCATCTCCGGCGACAAATAGAATCACCACTTCTTTGTTGCAGAAAGGACTCAGCTCCGACGCTTTCTAACATATTCGTCAGCTGCAATGGCGACTGTCATGCAGAAGATCAAAGATATCGAAGATGAGGTAAATTTTGAGAAATATCGAAATCATATCGAAACCTTGGATAGTTTTTATTGTGCAATCACTTATTTGTATTCATTCGGTTAAATCTCAAGAATTGTAGATTATGTAGTTTCGAGTGAATCCGCCTTGGCTGGTGTTTATTTTGGCAAAAAAAACAAAAGATTTTCTTTTTTATGCTTGTCAAAACCTTGTTTAGCTGAACCTTCGTAATAATAATAGTTTCTACTTTCTAATAATGTTGCTAATTGGAGAAGCTGATTCCACCATCAGTTTTGGTTTGCTTTCAATTGGTAGCTGAATTTGGTGATAAGTGTGATTTATTTTTTAGTTTGTTAATTTCTCTATCATTGTTCCTTTTGCAGATGGCAAGGACCCAAAAGAACAAAGCAACAGCCCATCACTTGGGCTTGCTGAAGGTATTTCCAGTTGCCACATCCTCGATATTCAATTGGAGTGGATTTGTTATCTGCTACTTCTCATCATTTATTTTTACAATTCGCATAACTTGATTAAATGTGTTTTCAACTCTTCGCCAATGTATATTTCTTATACCTCCTTTTTCTCCTAGAGACTTCGTATATGGTCCTTTCTGGTTGTTACTGAGCCATTGAAGTTATCTTAATATTTGAGGCTTTTGCTTGCTCATATATCTTTATTAACTAGCTTTGGCTTTGGCTTGACCCATGCAATAAACAACTGTTTATTTTTTTTAGGCAAAACTTGCAAAACTTCGTCGGGAAATTCTTACCCCAGCGTCAAAGGGTGGTGCTGGTGCTGGTGAAGGCTTCGATGTTACAAAAAGTGGAGATTCAAGAGTAGGACTAGTCGGTTTCCCATCAGTTGGAAAATCAACTCTATTAAATAAGTTAACTGGAACATTTTCTGAGGTTTGTAGTTCTTTGTGGGTTTTTTTTTTGTTAGTTCTCCTTGCTTCATTTGTGATAGGGAGCTGTCGATAACGATATAACACGCGTTACCCTTTATTCCATTTCCAATTGCAGGTTGCTTCATATGAGTTTACTACCTTAACTTGCATTCCTGGTGTGATTACTTATAGAGGAGCTAAAATTCAGGTATTATTATATCTTCGAGCAGCAAAGCTGTAGGTGTCTAACTAGACGTGGTTTGAACAAGCTTTCTATTGAATTGTTCATTTTCACCTGTTCCATGGTTCTATCCCATGTATGATGATGATCAATTGACCTGCAAAAAGAAGGCCTTGCATGAAGACACTATCTTTTCAATATTGTCATTTATTGTATTCCTGTAACTCATTTTCAGTGACAATCCCTTACCATTGTCCTGCTTGTGGCAGTTACTGGACCTTCCTGGTATTATTGAGGGTGCTAAAGACGGAAAAGGTAGAGGTAGACAGGTAACGTTCAACAGGGCTAAGCTCTATCTTTTATTTCTTTTTGGTGCAATGATAAAATGTATCGCTGTGTCACATTTCATGCTCTACTCCTTACATGCTGTTGCAAAATCCAGGTCATCAGTACAGCACGAACATGCAACTGTATCCTGATTGTGCTCGATGCTATTAAACCAATTACACACAAACGTCTGATTGAGAAGGAGCTCGAGGGATTTGGTATCAGGTAAAGGCATCTAATCTACAAGCTTGTAATCACCGGGCTTGACGTCTTTGTATCATAACACATCATGGATTTGTCTCCAATTTGGCAATTTCAGTCGTTTGATCTTACTTTTTGTTTCCTTATTAAGGTTGAATAAGGAACCCCCAAATCTTACATTCCGGAGGAAAGATAAGGGTGGGATCAATCTTACATCTACGGTTACCAACACTCATCTTGACCTCGAAACGGTGAAAGCAATCTGTGGAGAATACAGGATACACAACGCTGACGTTAACCTTCGGTACGATGCAACTGCTGATGATCTCATAGATGTCATCGAGGGGAGTCGGGTTTACATGCCTTGCATCTATGTTGTCAACAAGATTGATCAGATTACATTCGAAGAGCTCGAGATTTTGGACAAATTACCTCATTATTGCCCAATCAGGTACGAGTGAATACTCTCCGTCCGTATATTTTGTTCCTGACACTTCTGAGCATAACATCATAACACTTGTGCTGATTTTTAGATAGAGTTTCTATGAACTTAAAATAGTAGTTCCATGATTCTATGGGTTTTTTTTTTGGGTGCTGCAGTGCTCATTTGGAATGGAACCTCGACGGTCTTTTGGAGAAAATATGGGAGTATCTGGATTTAACGCGCATATACACGAAGCCGAAAGGGATGAATCCAGATTATGAAGACCCTGTCATATTGTCATCGAAGAAGAGGACAGTGGAAGACTTCTGCAACAGAATCCACAAGGATATGCTTAAACAGTTTAAATAGTTGAGTATTTTCTTCAGAAGCTCTTGCCTCTTATTATTATTATTATTTTTTTCTTCGGAATATGCTTATGTGATTGATACTCTGCTGGTTTTGCTCATGACAACGCAGTGCACTGGTTTGGGGATCAAGCGCAAAACACAAGCCCCAAAGGGTTGGGAAGGTAAATAATATTTTGTATTTGGAAACACACTCAAACAATCATCCATTATATCTTTCTTCATAGTAAATATGTCTTGTTTCTTCATCATTAAACTACTGTTGTATGGTAGGAACATGAACTTGAAGATGAAGACGTCGTGCAAATCATCAAGAAGGTGTAATTCGATTGAGACATGTAAGAGACAAATGGTTTTGGTGAAATGCTTATGTCGAGGGTTGTAATGAAGAGAGGGATCTTTTGTTTTGCTCAATATCATTGACTATAAGTTCTACATTATTAGACTCGGAGTTTAATTATGGGTCGGTTTTATCAACTATAACCCAATCCAATGATCAACAATGAGGCCAACGGAGATTCCTTCAAGAGAAACGGCCAATAGTGTTGTGGATAGGAATCGGAAGGAGGCTCTCTATATTCTTCGGTGTCCTCGAGAGCACCAAGAGATCTTCAAGAGATTCTTCGGCCAATCAAAACCCTTCAACGGCCAAGATTCATCACAGATGATTAACAACATACATGGATCATGAGTTCACAAGCAAACGGGTATTCCAAAGCTTTCACCTTTATGATCACCGGGTACAAGAAACAAGAATGAAATGATTCATTATTATTTTTCCTTCCATCACTTTCTTTTTCTTTTGTGATTAATTAGCTGCAGCTGCAGCTGCAGCTGCCGCAGTACTCGTCGCTAGTCTGCAGCAAATAGGAACACAGCTCTTGCGGCTTAGACACCATCACCATATGATCCGAATCCTCAATCACCTTAACCTCCTCCGGTGGATTATTACGAACCAGCCACCTCTGCATCTCTTCTTTCATATAATTATCCTTCTCAGAAACTACAAAGACTCGAGGGACCGAACCGTAATTCTCTTCCGTCAGAGTCGTTTCTGGAGTTGGGCTGCTGAAATCATCGTACAAAGGGGACGGCCTTAACAACAAAGTCGCCAGAGCCAAGTCCTGTTTCAACGAAAATCAACATCTCATCGTGCCTAAATTTCCTTTTTTCCTTTGTTTTTTTTAAAAAAAAAATTGTTACCTCAGCAGGAGAAAGCTGATACACCGTTGACGCCAAGAACTCGGGTCCCATGATGTAAGAAGTCGGGGGCTTATCACTCCCTTTCCCGTAGAAGAAGTACTCGTTGTCCATCGGAGAGCTTACTTGCGCATCGAACTCCTTAGACATGGTTGGTAGATCGAGGCTGGGGCCAGGCATGGCGGCGGTCACGAAGACGGAGGCCGCGATCTTCGTGGGGTACCTTTCCATGGCGAGAGAAACGTCGATTCCTCCCCTGCTGTGGCCGACGAGCACCACCTTCTCCTCCTCCTTTGCTGGTGATAGAGCCTCCATGAACTCCATTAGGCTTGTTGTAGTCTGCTATGGTGGGCATTTCTTGTGTCTGTTTGCTGTCTACTCCGCTGCCGGCCATGTCGAGGGCGGTGACCCTGTGCCCCAAAGATCGCAGCCGAGCGACAATTTTGTACCAACACCACGCGCCATGGCAGTTCCCGTGGACGAGGACAAAGTGATGATGATGCTTACTCTTGTTCTTCATTATTGGTATAGTTCAAGAAAAGAACATACCCAATTCGCCAATGCATCAGAGAAATGAGAATATGACCGTTAGCACGTAAACCCCACGTGACTGACAGCGTGGGATATTTATTTTCTTCTAATTGGGTAGTCTATGGATGTTAACACTGTCAATTGGGATCATGAGATAGTCCTCAAAGGGCCCACGATATTCTTCAGTTTGGGCCTTCTAAAACGGGCCGAGCAAATCAAATCAAGGAAATTCTTAAAATCAATAAATTAGTGATTTTAAGAATATGATTATAGTAGGAGACGACAGACAACGCGGAACAATGTATATATCATTTCCATATATCCATGAATTCTGCCCCTTAAAAGCAAAGCTGTGGAGCCCACTTGTGAGATGCAAGTTGAAGCATGAAATTTGACAAAAATACAAGAAAAGAGGCATAGATTAATAATTCCTACTCCCAATAATTCTTGATTATCAAATATGTATGTTAGATCGTTTACGCAAAGCAATGCTGGGTATTTTCATACGAGATCATACTTGAATATTTGTTTATCTTATTCCAAGAAATGAAATAGCCTTGCCATCATGAAGACGTAAATCACTTGTATCAAGCAATAATTTTCTATTTTAAAAAAAAAAAAAAACAAGAGCACGTGAATGCTGCTAAATTCAAAGTTATCTTCATTAAAAAATAGAAATTTCGCACAAGCTTCCAAAAGAGTATTATTCCGTGACTTTCATTAATGAGAGGAGAGCTTACGTGACGGGTACGGGTAATCGAAATTGTTGACAATTTATTTAATTATTCATGTAGAAAAAGAAAGTAATTTTCACAATTCACACATGGAAGTTGGAAATTTATCATGAATATAATGGTAGTGATAAAACGGATCATAAAATCTGAAAAAAAAAATAGTAAATAACCATATTTGAGATATTTTTCACGTGAAATTATTAATTTTATTGAATACTTGATGTGCTGCTCTTGGCTAGAAGATAATAAGTTACGCATCATTAGGAAACACCGGCCCGGCGTCATTAATGCATAAGGCGCGAAGAAGCATGAGCGTGGGACCCACGTGCTGTAATCGCACGTGGGCACCCCGACCCGACCTTAAAGCATTCAATAATTCACAGCTGGAGCTGCCCTATACACGTGGCTGCGTCCCCTCCGTCACTCGTGTGCAACCCGTAATTAATTGTAAATTTAATAGTTATAACTAGATTTGAAGAAAAAAAAACAACTATTACAATGACTAAATTGTGTAGAGTAACGCGTATTTATGTCTGCTCAAAATTGGCAAAACAAGAGAAAACCTAATAGCTGGAAAATCAGTTTAAAGTCCCATCAAATTAGCCGGATTATACATTTACTAATTAACTATGAACGATTTTTATTTTTATATTGCCTTGATAATAAATATCAAATTGATTAACGATTCGTTTGGTAGTACTGTGATTTGTACGTCGACAATGACAGCTAAGTTAACTCACTCCACAGACAAAAACGACAGATAAACTCGTGCAAATCGATCTCTAAATCTTTGATATTTTCTGTAATTATTTCTCTCAATTATTAAAATAGATGGTGTTTTAAAACTACGTGCCCCGGAATGATGATCGTGATGCATTGAAACTATGAGATGAAGACTTTATAGTTCATATAATATCGTCCCAGCCAGTCTCGGAATTGTATATTTGGGCATATTTAATTTTGTTTCAAACTTTGAGATGGAAATATTTTTAAAAAATCAAATTTTTGGTAAGCGCCCAGTTTTGGTAATTGAGCTTTGCTGCTTTATGGGTTTTCTGAAATGCATAGTCCTCGAGTTTGAACGCACGTGCGCATGCTCAAATCAATAATCTCGTTGTAATAACAGGACCACTTGATATATTCTTTTAAAGCAGAGATAAATTATATGTCACACGAAAGTAAGTTCCTTGAAAGATTCACAAACTGAGATTTTTTAAGGGGAAAAAAAAGAGAAAAAAATTTATACTAACATGGAATAAATAAAATAAAATAAAAGGTTGTTATTGTTTGACTCGGTCAAAGGGCAATTATTAGAGTATGATGCAGATGAATTTGGGGTTTTATGAATAGAATGAACAGATAACAATGGCTGTATGTGACAGTTGGCTACAATGGGTAATGAGGGCCACTCCTTAATGAAGGGATTAGATATGTTGCTCGCGTGCTTGTTAAACAGCAGGCAATGTATTGACATTTTTAATTATTTAAAATTAAAATACAGCTAGCTATCTTTGCTTGACATATTAATAAGGAAAGTTCCAAAATATTCAGCCACATAGTCACCATCACCCTGAGGTCACAGATCCAACTGAAACTGTGAAACTCTTCACCATCAGATCTGAAAATAATCAAATCTAATAGGTTTTTGCACGTTAAGATTTCATTAATTGAAAAACAAAAAAAAAACAGAAGCACACCACAGAAGAACAGCACAACAAAAAAAAACTCAAATCTGTAAAATAGTGTATGTACAAAACTTATGAAGACAAGAAAAAAAAAACGTTCCTTTTTTTATCTGTAATAACAACAAAGATCCTGCATTTTTTCCTAAGTGGGATTCATCAACAGACATAAAATTACAAAGATTAATCTAATAAAACACATTTCCACCGATCGATCAATCAATGTTTTCCCATCTCATTCCCTTCCTCAATGCTGCTCATCTCCACACCTTCACTCAGAGCAAAACTATAATCATCGATGACGATCGTAGAAGACGAAGAATCGATCCCCGAACCCGCTTGAATCTCCTTAAACATGGCCATCACCTGAATCATGTTAGGCCTCTTCGAAGGCCTATCGTCCAAGCAAGCACACGCCACCTTCAAGTGCTGCAGCAACTCGATCTCCAATCCCGAGTCCTCCCTCAACAGCACGGGATCGAAAACATCGCTGATCTTCGTCTTCGCGTGCTGCTTCACCCACCCCACGATGTTGTTGTCCCCGAAATCATCAGACTCCGTGGGCTTCTTCCCCGTGAGGAGCTCCAAAAGCACCACACCGTAGCTGTAAACGTCCCCCTTCGAGGAAACCCTAAAGCTCTGGTAGTACTCGGGGGGGACGTAGCCAGGGGTGCCCGCGAGCGTGCTCACGCTCAGGTGCGTGTCGGTCACGTTCACGAGCCGGGCCATTCCGAAGTCTGAAACCCTAGCCTCGAGGTTCTCGTCGAGGAGCACGTTGCTCGACTTCATGTCCCTGTGGATTATGTGGGGGATGCAGTTGTGGTGCAGGAAAGCTAGCCCTCGGGCGGCTCCTATGGCTATCTTCCTACGAGCCGGCCAGCTCAGCTTGAGCCCGATCCGTTTCCTGTTGTGGAGAACATCCTCCAAGGACCCGTACTTCATGTACTCGTACACGAGGAGCCGTTCCTCTCCCACCTTGCAGAACCCTAGCAATGGCACGAGGTTACGGTGCTTCACCCTCCCGATGGTCTCCATCTCCGCGGTGAACTCGCGGTCCCCCTGACCGCTGACGTGGATCAGCTTCTTGATGGCCACGACGGACCCGTCCTTGAGCTGGGCACGGTACACGTCCCCGAACCCGCCGGACCCCACGAGGCACCCGCTGTGGAACCCGTTGGTGGCCTCGAGGAGGTCGGCTAGGGTCAGCTTCCTCAGAGGCTTCTCGAAGGTGGAGATGTTGATGCTCAGCGCCTCGCGGGCGCTGATCTTCCAGTTGCTGTTGTTGGCCGTTGCTGAGTTGGAGTGGTTCTCGAGATAGGCCTCGAGTGCAGCTTCCTTCTTCCTCCTCTTCTTCCTCGTCTCCACCGCCACTATCACGAACCCGAAGATGCAGAAGAGTGCGAAGAGAAGGCCAATGGCAACGCTCCCCACGAGCGAGGCCTGCCTACGTAAAGACTTTGACTTCCGTTTCTGACCCGGGTTCGAACCCGACCCGCAAGGAGGCAACGGGTACCCGCAGAGCCCGGAGTTGTTGGCGAATCGGTAATCCGGGAACGTGTCGAACGGGGCGGATTCGGGTATCGTCCCGGTTAGAAAATTGTTGGAGAGATCGACGTCTCCGAGGAGTGTGAGGCCCGTCAACGACTGCGGGATCGAACCGTTGAACCTGTTGTAGGACAAGTCGAGGATGGCCACGTTCTTGAGCCCACCGAGCTCCTCGGGGATGGGACCCGATAGATCGTTGTGCCCGAGGTTGAGAATCGAGAGGTAGTACATGGAGCCGAGCTCCTTGGGGATGGTGCCCTCCAACTCGTTGTAGGAGAGATCGAGGAAAATCATGGACCCGTTGTGGTTGAAAGTCGGCTGCGTGATCCCTCTGTAGACTCGGGTGAAGTTGCAGGGATGTTTCGTGGAGACTCGGTCCAACTGTTCCTGTCTGATTCCGCCGAACTCGAGCAGATTCCCGGCCCCGTGGCACTGTTTGCTCCCGTCGTTCTTGATGTAGACGTACGTTTTCCCCGTGAGGATTCCCACCGCGATGAAACCCGATTGCTTGAATAATTCCGGCGGGATCGACCCGTTGAGGAGGTTCGTGTTGAGATCGAGCCAAATCAGGCTCCGGCAGTCTCCGAGCTCCGGCGGGACGTTGCCCGATAAGGAATTATTACCGAGTTTGAGGATCGCGAGGTTCGCTAATTGCCCTAACAAAGACGGGATTTCGCCGGTCAACCGATTATCGGAGAGAGAAATCCAGTTCAGCTTCGAGCAGTTGCTGAGACCGGGCGGTATCGAACCCGACAAGTAGTTGAAATCAAGAATCAGATTTTCGAGGCTCCGCAGGTTCGTAAACTCCGGCGGGATTTCTCCTTCGAGCTGATTCAGCCACATGATTAGATCCCTTAAATTGGGCAAAGAACCTAAGCTTGGAGGGATTTTTCCGTTCAAGTAATTGAAGCTGAGATCGAGAGATTCTAACAGGGAACAGTTGCTTAAAGTCTCCGGTATTGGGCCTGTTAACATGTTGTTCTGAAGGTACAGCACTTTAAGGTTGCTGTTCTTGGTGGAATCTTGGCAGAGCCCAGATGGGATTTGGCCGGAGATGTTGTTGGAACTCAAATCTAAGGTCTCCAAATTTACCATCTTCGACAAAGATTCAGGCAATTCACCAGAAAAGGAATTATAGGACATCACCAGATTCTTGAGATTGCTCAGGCTTAAGAGAGTTTTCATGGGCAACTCACCGGTGAAACCGTTGTTGGAGATGTCGAGAGCCTCCAAAGCAGGACAAGAACCGAGGCCTTCGGGCACGGGACCGGTCAGATTATTGTAAGAGACATCGAACTCCACGAGCGTCGAGCACAAATCGGAAACAGCAGGCGGTAAATTGCCTTGAAAGCTGTTGCCTTGGATGTACAAGTACTGCAATTTCCCACTCGGCAGATTCGGGAAAGCGCCGACGAGGCGGTTGTTGGTGAGGTTGAGGAAGCTCAACTCTTCGCACGAGGAAAGAGAGTTCCCTACGTCTCCAGAGAGCTTATTGGAGGATAAATCGAGGCGTTGCAGATTCGAGCAGTCGTTGAACGGTGGAAAGTCGCCGGACATGTTGTTCATCGAGAGATCCAAATACATCAGGTTCTTGAACTTAAACTCCGGCAAAACGCCTCCCACTTTGTTGCCCTTCAAGGATAAGCTCTCGAGGCCTGAAAAGGCACCAGAAAAGAGCCAAGAGACAACATTGTCGCCTGAAATATTGTTGTAAGAGAGGTCGAGGACCTGCAGAGAACCCAAACCAGAGCCTCGAACACCGTCTAATTTCCCCAAAGGGTCGATTGAATTCTTCGAGAGGTTGAGAGAGGCGAGATTTGAACAGACTCCAAGCGCTTGAATATCACTCGCTGGACCTGTGAGAGCATTCTCAGCTAGATCTAGCGAGCTCAGCGAACCGCCGCAAAGGGCTTTCGATGCTGAGGAGATTGAACCGGTGATATTGGCGTTTTGAGGACGAGGGACTCTAAATTCGGTAGGGAAAGCAGAAAGGTCGCAACTTTGGAGAAGTCCGTGGCGAGGTTGTAATTTGAGAGGTCGATGGACGAAACCCTTGCGTTCTTACAGGTAACTCCGTGGAAATTGCAGGGGGAAGCTGTGGACTGCCACGTGGTGAGCTCGTTGGGATTTAAGAGTGCGTTCTTGAATGATATTAGCTGCTGAGAATCTTTGAAGATGGTTCCTGTTTGAGCAAACGAAGCAGACACCAAGAAGAAGAAGAAGAAGAAGAAGATAGCAGAGGTTGTGAGAATTTTGGTGGTGGAGTATAATGGATGGTGGAAAATATTGTGATCTGCTTTCATCTTCTCAAAGATTATATCTTTCTTCTTTTTTTTTTTTCTCAACGAGATTCTATCTATCTATCCCTCTCTCTCTTCTTTATCCTCTTATAAATTCATGGACGATGCTATTTTGCTTCTTCCATGGCAGAGAAGAGAAGCTTGTGTTAGAGCTACAAGAAAGTGGATTTGGTTTGGTTAAGGAGGTAGAAAGAGATGGAAGAGAAAAAAGAAAAAATAAATCGGAAGGAGAGTCAAAAGTTGCTATATGGAAAGTAACATGGCTATAAATACTGAATTGTGATTTAAGTTTAGTAATAAATGTTTATGTCCCAAAGACTAAATAATAAAATAAGAAGCGAGAGGGAGTTGAGGATTGGACACACACAGCTGTTTGTGCACATGGCATGTGACACGTAATAATTTCTTTTTTTTTTCCCTATTTTTTCTCGTGCCTGTGTATTTGTTGTATGGCTTTAGGGTTTTGTCTGTTTTTATGTAATAAAATGGTGTGGTGGGGCTGTGTGAATTCATTACAATATTTGGATTTGTCTCTCTAGGTTTCCGCGTACGTGTGATTAAGAATAGGATAATTAAAGATTCCACTTTGCTTTCGAATTAATTCATTCAATTCATTATGTGCTCGTCATTACATTCACTTCCGTTAAAGTTTCTATTATCATCACGCAATCTCGCTTTTTAGTTAATCCTTTTAAAAAAAAAATTTGAGCCCATAATAGATATATTGATATTGATTTTTATTATGCTTCCTTTTAAATTACACCCATCTCCTAATTCAATATTACATTTGTAAGTATATAACAACACATATTCGCACATAATAATCAATCACGCCGCGTGATGCTACGCGCCATAAATTTTTATTTGCCCACGTCTTATCATCGATTCAATAATACAATGTACTTGATAATCCACGTACATATCCTATATATATAAAACTGTGCCATGTCCCTTAAGTCAGTCAATCTAGACCGTTTGTAATGTTCAACGGACAAGATTCGATTATATACATACATCATCACGTACATGCACGATCTAGTAGTAAAATCTTGCAAGTCCAATGTAATAATAAAATAAATATCATTACTTTTTTCAAAACAAAAAAAAAAAGTTAAAAGAATTACTCCTTTTGGTAAAATGAATGAGATGAGAGGAGCATTTCTATAACCGACAAAATTTCATTTATGCCCTGAGACTGTAAAAAAGGAGAAATTAAATTAAATGTAATAAAAATCGAGGGCTCGCATTATTGGAGAGTAGAAGAGTCATTTCGGATCACATGGACCTGTTTTTTAATAAATGTCGTGACGTGAAATAAATGCGCGATCGTTCTGTTGAACAGTTTCTCCCCTATAAGCTGTGGGGGCATTATTGTCATTTCGTGTGCGCTTCATCTTTGTCGTCGAGTGGGTAACGATGGCTTTGAAGCTCGCACGTGTGACTGTGTGCATGTACTGCAGTCGTTTTCCACTCAAAAGCCATTTTCTTTTATCATCAATCACTTGGGGCTTTTGTGTAAATTTCATTTAATTTTCATTTCCCCATTCGTGGTGCGAAATTTTGATTTTATTTGCACTAGAAGATGTTTTATTCAACACGCGTGGACTCCTCCATTGGAAAATATACTAACTTTCAATAATCAGGCACTGAAAATAATGAAAAAGGCATAAACAATTACTTTTCTTGCAATAATTGGGCTTGTGGTGGGGAGTTTAAAGTTAAGGCAACGTTAATCTATATTCCCTCGGGTTTCAATTATTCATTTATTGACTCAATCTATATAGTCTCTTAAGTAATAACTTATTGTTAACCAATTTGGACGTTCATTTATTAAGCAACGTATTTAGAAGTTCAATACACTTTAACGACATATCACGTTAATGACAAGTATAGCGAAGACATTAACCAGCATCACACATGCACAAAACGCGATTGGGAGAAAAAATATATATAAATTACATATTATTTATTTATTTTACATAAAGATCCAAACTTTAAGGGAAGTGTTAGGTTGACGGGAGGACATGGGACGAGTAAAACTGCTAAAGATAAGATTGGGATATATACTATTTTATTAAACAGTGTTTGTGATATTAATAATCTAGTTAAAAAGGTATTTAATTTTTTAATCAACGATTACGTGATTAGACAAAAGCTCAAGTACAAAACAAGACCGAGAATGGACAGTTTCCATGAACACAAGACCTTCTTGTTGTGTCTGTATTTATCATATGGGCCACATGTGTTACATGAATTTGCTTTTTAGCCAAAGCCCACTAAATATTTAAAATATTTCAGATATAGCATAAATAAAAATAACACTACCCATCATAAATTAAATTCGCCTCCTCATCAACAAGCCCTTTCGGGTTATCGACAAGGCCCATTTCTTCTTCTTCTTCTTGCGGGCCGTGGGCCGGAGACGGCGAAGCACTTTCCTTGCCACCGGGCTTAGAGGAAGCGCCGCCGTACCACACCATTCCGGCGACTGCGATCACCATGCCTAACACTACGTGCAGATTTAGCCCCTCTTTTCCGAAGAAGATAAATCCCAATACTAATACGAGGATGGTCTTCATGTGGCCGAGCACTTGAAATGAAACCGCCGTGAATCGGCCGATGCAGATGAACTGGCTCAGGTTGGTCCCAATCGCAGTGACGCACGAGACGCCGATGAGCATCTGCAAGTCGAAAACGCTTCGAATTCTGCAGATTGGTACTGAAAAGATGATCGATTTACGATTACCAGTGATGTAAACGCGTAGTGATAGTCACTGAGAGCTTTCTCTGTAAGCCAGTAATCCATGAAAGGCCCTATGAGCAGCAAAGACGCAGCTTGGACCGGAGCCGTGTGGCCTAATAAGTCGAAGGACCCTATCGAATGCTTCTTTTGAAGGTGATGAACATACTGCAATTAAATCTCGAATGATTTTTTCATTGTATGCATAGACTTTGAGAGGATATTTTCTTTCTAAAAAAAACTCACATATTGCTGCAGTGAGGTGCTCCACACTGCTATGAAAGCTGCAATGAATCCTCGGGCGTTGACGCTTACGTCTGTGACCGTACATATCGCAACGCCCAATAGAACGATTAAGATACTGAGCTTAGTGTCCCTCGAATAGGTCACGCGATCGAGGACTATTTCGAGGAAGCAAGACACGGGAATCATACTCAGCTTTGCAATCTGTGGAAATATGTGTTTGTTGAAAGATTAAATCTTGGTTAAGTACTGATAGTAGAATCGAATTGAATGTAAATTACCTGATAAAATCCTATTGAGTTCCACATTAAGCTCACGTTCATCCCCACGATGGAGAAATTCGAGAAGACTGCGTATGTGAATATATCGGAAGGTGGAAGATGAGAAGTCTCGAAGTGACCGAGCCATTTCAGGGAAAAGGTCATGGTGGTCGTTGCAGCAAAATGTAGCCCAGTTAAAGTTGTAGCTGGGTGACAAAACAAGATACATAGTATGTTCAGAAATGGCCTAGAGAGCCACAAGAAATCTTAAACCAATATCCCAATACCAAAAGTGAAGCCATAGTTAGCCATTAAAGCTTTGTTTACGAATATAATGCCAAGAGATGTAACAATGTTGAATGTCCAAGCAGCAACGTCGAGAGCTACTTTCTTGTCGAATTTTCCGGTTGGTGACATTCTTTTCTGCCCCAAAAGTATCAAAATTAATGAATGTTGCAAAATTCAAGAATAAGATAACACCTGCAAATTTGGTCAAATGTGAAACTTCTATGCATATCGGATCAATGAAACAGTGAGAAACTGAGAATCTTGTCAACAAGCATAAAAGGCATCCAAGAACCGCAAGATTCGATCTTTCATCTCTATAATCGCAGTCCCAATTCTTAAATTCCCAAAAAACGACCTTAAAGTTTGTAATCACAAACTTTATCAACAACCCATCTCAAAACTAACCTCGAAACACATAAAGGAAGCAACTTTTTGTTTATTTATATGGTTTTTGGTCTCTTACCTTTGCATCCGAGGATGTCAAACTCAGCTTGCATGTACTAAAATTATCAGATGTGTTAATTCGATGTGAGTAGAGCAGTAGTAGTTGTGCATAAATGAGGCAAAGGAAATGGGACGCATAAGTTTTGGTTGTGCCCATTTATGAGTAGCGTAGCCATAGAGAAAAAGTTCCATATCCTACGTCATTATTGGTATCTCGAAACAGTTGTATGTGCATGTGTGCTGCCGCTCTGTTTTTTTTCTTTTAACTTCTTATTTATTTTTCTTTCTGCAATTAAGATCATCGTCTTAGAATTGAGCTAACACAAGATTCGGTCTTTGCTACTATATTTGTTTCAATATTCATTTTTCTGTTTTGTTCCATACCATATAAAAGAGGCAACGTAGGAGATGGGGAACATAGCACGTTAAAATTTCTTGCACTTTTTTCGGAAATGCACTTGAAATAAACATCTCCCATCAGAAATCCTCCTGACAATAGTAGAATCGCCCTGGAAAGAAGCAAAAACTCAACCTAATGCACACCATTTCTGGCCCATGAGAGCTTAAAAAAAACAGAGCCCACTTGTATTTTATCAAGCCGGACAGATTATTTTGACAATGCTTATTGGATTTGATCTGTTTACCATAAGAAAATAGATGTGTTCTTACGTACATCACATGAATGATAATTGATAATAGTCCAAATAGGTAAGAAAAGACCCCACACACACAAAAAAAAAAAAAAGAATCAATTTTTATACTCAAGAACAGTAATCAATCAGCAGACGAAGCTTGATTATTCATCGACTCCCCCAACGTCGGAGAATCATATCCAGCTGTAGTAAACACCATCGGCGACGAATAAAATCGAAGATCATCACCAGATTGTTGACTAACGAATGGACTATTATACTGCATCAATTCATCCAAGAACTCACGTCGCCGTATGTCATCAAGAGTCATCATCGAAGATGACGAAATATGACCTTCATCACCCAAATCTTGCACCTTGTGGGTCCCACCTTGGCTGTGCACGATCGCCTCAGGAGAAGATGAAACCATATGAATCCTCTGTTGCTGCATATTATTATTATTATTATTATGATTAGGGCTCTGCTGGTGATGAGCTACTAATCTCACGTTTTCTGGAAAGTTGAGCTTTGCTTTGTTGCCCCGAAAACGAAGGGCAGCCTCGTCGTAGGCTCGGGCAGCATCCTCGGCCGAATCGAAGGTGCCCAGCCAAACCCGGGCAGCTTTGAAAGGATCCCTAATCTCAGCAGCCCACTTTCCCCATGGCCTTTGCCTCACGCCTCTGTATCTTCTCGGTGGTGGTGCTGCTGCTGCTGCTGATGATTGTGATAATGGACTTGTTGTTGCAATCGTTGGTGAACTGTAAGTGTAGATTGATGAAGTCTCTTGCGATGCTATGACTGTGCTTGGTCTCGTTAACATCGTTGGATTAGCAAAGATTTCTGCAGAGATGATCTTGATTAGTCAATAATATAAATCTTAATACGACAGACATTTAAAGTAATATTTAATGGAATAATTGCATGGGCAATCGCCGTTTGCGTTTAAGTACCTGAGGTCGACACGCTGTAAGAACTCGCCGGAGGAGCAACGTGGGTTCCATCAGAAAGCTGATGAAGAACATCGTCGTCACGTGCTCTCTTTGCTCCACCAGCCACCACGTGAGCCAAAGCTGAGACCATTACAGACATCTCGTGCTCTCTGTTTATCGACCCAGAGAAAGCCAATGATGATGACGACGATGATGAGTGTTGTAATAACGCATGTAACGTAGTAGTAGTAGTCGTCGTCATAGGATCCTCCATTGAAACATTGCTTTCAAAGCTCTTTCTACGGATTTTTCCTCTTTGGTTCGCCAGCTTGAGCATGAAAGTGTGTTATCTTATGATGTAATCAATGAGTACGTACGTGGTTTTGGATGTCTGTGTAATGAGAAAGTTGACAAAAAAAAAGGTCTTTGTTAGCTGACCTTTATATATAAAATAAGAGGCGGCGTGTCGTCGTCGGAAGAGCAAAAAAGGAACTGGATAAAAAGTTATGTCGGCGGTCGACGTCTTAGTAGATTGACTTGACGTGGTGGACGACTATTAAAGAAATATAAAAATAATAGTAAGGATTTGGGAGTTGAATGGTTTTGTTTTCTTTTGTCCTTGGAGTTGACCATGTGTGAATACAAGGGAAAGATGGGGATTTGATTTAAAATAAGCAGACGTTTTAATATTGTTCTTGCATGTCGGAGCCGACATTTTAAACGCACCTTGTTGTGTAAGAAAAGATTTTGTTTGTGTTAGTTATTATTATTACGATGGGAAAGGAAGGAAGGAATATCAAATTGGCTTTTGGTTTTTGTACTTTGTTCTAATTTAATAAAAAAAAAAGGTTTCGTTGACTCTTGGTCGTATGTATATACACTACAGAGAGTTTAAATTGAAGTGCGGCGGTGATGACGTGGTCCATAGTTTTTTGCCAGTCAACGCTGACTTTGTCAAAATATCATTCAAAAGCGCGTTGAAGTGCTCAATAGAAGGAAAAAAAAAGGGGTACGTTACTACTGTTGCAAATGCTGCTGCTGCTTATCTCCATCACTACACCGATGCTCCCTCCCTCCCTCCCTCCCTCCAATGGTCCATCGTTATCCTAAACTATTAGAAGCTCAAGTTCGAAGTCAAACACACGTAAGATATACCAGAAACATAATAATAATAATAATAATAATAATAATAATAATAATAATAATAATAATAATAATAATGCTTCTTCTTCCTCATTGCATGCTGACGCACAAATGAACAACTATATGCAGTGTCACAAATCATCGGCTTACGTGCTATAATCTTTAAGGAGATGATCTTTCAGTTCCTCAAATGATCAAAAGGATGATTCCACTCAATACACTAATGTAAGAAGCTCAGAGGGAGCAAAAAAGAAGAGTCATGATTTGGTTACCAACAACCTAAGTCGAATGAAAGAATCAATGAAAGCCATTATTTCAGGGAAATCTAACAAAAACAAAACAGTTCCCGCCATCTCATCATATATCTCCTCTCTGCCTAATTCTTATTTTCAAGATTTCACCATCATTCATAGTATATAACCAACCCTCTAGAAAACTTCCGTTTTTTTTTTTCCATCTAACAACTTGCTTAATCATCGCAGTTGAGCCCGCAAATCTCGAGAATGGGCCCGTCCCTCGAGACGAACGGGTTCACACGCACCCAAACGAGGGTCAGAATCGAAGCAAGAAGAATCGACCATATCACAACCACCGTAGGAACCTTCTCCTGCTTCCCACTCAACCCTTTAAAGAAGGGATACAGATGCATGATAACCCAAACAGCAAAGAAGAGCCTTCCGAACAACGGGCCCCACGAATCGTACCCGTTGTTGACCGCATCCGCAACACCCACCACGACTCCTATGACGTTCACGATCAGCAATGTGGTGGGCGGGATCAATAAGGACGTCCATTTGAGGACGTATAACTCTGCAAAATCTCCACCTTCGTTTCCTCCTTTGGAAGTGACGGTGAAGTTCGTGCTCACGCCACCTAGGACTTTGAGTAAGCCTTGGATGAGAGCAAAGAAGTGAGAGGAGACGCCACCGATGACCCAGAATTGCTCGTTCCTCCACCAATCGTCGAGTCCGACACCACCCCACTGCATCTCGAGGATGCTCGTTGCAGCTATTGAGATGAAGAGTGCAATGAATATGATGCTTGCATAGTTACTAATCTGCAGATAGATAGAGGCAATGTGTGTTGTTAGTTTTCAGATGTTGCTGGCAAAGATTGATTAAAAGAACAAGTTACAGAGGAGTACGTACCTCGGGGACTATAAATTTCCCGGTAAGAAGGCATATGGCGGGTAACGTACAGTACGCGATCAGAGGAAGGGAAGTCAAAGGATACACAACGGAGTTGATGTAAGAAAATCTCTCCAACCACTTCAATCCGCCTCCGTAACTGTACCAAATGGGGCAGTGTTTGCTCAGGAATATCTCGACGGATCCAAGAGCCCATCGGAGGACTTGGTGGAGGCGATCAGAGAGGTTGATTGGAGCCGAGCCCTTAAAGGCCAGCCTCTTCGGCATGCAGTAAACCGAGCGCCAACCGTGGCAGTGCATTTTGAACCCAGTTAGGATATCTTCTGTGACCGAACCGTATATCCAACCAACCTGGTTTTTAAGACATAATTGTTTGTTTGTAAGAAAACAAGAACTTCCTGTTGAATGACCATTTCTCCTAAAAGCTTAAGCATGAAGGGAGTGTATCATTTTTTAAAATGTATATATTTTGTTTCCGGCAGATTTATTTCTTATCTAGCCTCAGAGACGTGGAATTTTCATTTACTGGGTGACCGTGAGATTCGTACCCATGACCTCTTGGCATGGCCTCTGAACCATGTTAAACTGAGGGTTCCATCCTTAAACCAATAGTTGATAAGAGAAGAGACCTCTTTGATTTATGTATTGAGTCGAGTGAAGCTAGTCTCTCGACGAGGGACGAATAATCTCAACGCTTCCTGTGGGAACGTGTGATAGAAAGATAAAGGCCGAGTTAAAAATGGATCACCTCTTTGCCCCACTCGGTTTTATCTTCATAACCGCAGCTGATGACATGGACGGCTTCTTTCAGCAGCGATGGCGATCTAATCCCTCCTTTGACGCCACCATTCTCTAGCAGAGTTGAGGCGACAAAAACGGGCGACTGCCCGAATTTTTTCTCGAGTTTTTCTTGCGAGAGAAGAGGTCGATTGGCCATGTCTTTCTCTACATAGATCATACAGAACTAACTTTTAGTTGCGTTGAATGCATGAAAGATTTCAAGGGAGTTTACGGAAAAAATTCCATACCTACAATACCTTCTTCCTCAATGGTCTCAAGAGCATGTATTTGCTTCGAAGCCTCTCTGTGCTTTGACTTCATTTGACCTTTGCCTTTCTTGTTCCTCATAGGGCCACAGCAGCAGAAGCACCACCACCACTTTGGCCAGCAGTTACAAGTCTTGCTCGGCCTCTTCTTCCTCTTCGGAGCATCGAATCCGTATAATGCTTGTCTTCTGAAGACACAGCCAGTTCCCACGTATATAGGCCCTTGCAGACCATCTAAGCCTTTCATATTAATCTGGTTAGAAGAAGTAAAAGAGTCAGTTTTTTGTCTGAAAGCAGAGGTACAAAGTATACGAAAGAAGAGACGAGAGTACTCTTTACATCGAAGAACACTACGTTACGGTTGGAATATCTATCGTGACGATCTATGCCATCGAATCTCTGAGGAAACTGAACGTAGCATACTTTCTTTCCCACGGTAGGATCCATCATGAAACACATGGCTTCTCGAAGAGCCTTGCTGTTGTTTATGTAGTGGTCACAATCGACGTTCAAAAGATAAGGAGCATTCGATAGAACTGCAGATACCCGAATCTGAATCAATTAAAGACGCAAAAAAAAAAAAAACAACAAAATCAGTTATTGATTTTGGAGTACGAAAGATTTTGGTGTATTGACTGTGTTTGAGTATTACCAGTGCATTCATAGCACCAGCTTTCTTGTGATGCTCGAAACCAGGTCGCTTCTCACGGGAAACATAAACCAAGCGAGGCAAATTATTGCCTTCAGCATCAAGAACATCATCAGATCCAAGGAACACCTGTTGAAGGAGCAACATCATGCAGTAGAATGACGTTTGGGGATAAGCATCACTGATTTTTAGATCATCATCATCGAAATTCAATCAAGTTATATCAAGAAATAAAATCCCATATCAAAGTAAATAGTGCATTAAATATTTAACAATCTCAGGGAAAAAAACTAACCTGGATCATACCAGGATGGTCCCTGACATTGTTACCAGGCCAAGGTGTCCCATCGAGCATCGTCCAACCGTCCTCAGGGACCCTTTCATTCATGGCCACCAAACCGTTGATATTAACTTTGAATTCCTCGTATTCTCTCTAAAACGTTAAAAAAACGAAAGCCATCACCAAATAAACAGATGTACTAATACATCTTTCTATTACAACATCGTGTGTGTAATAGTTTGCATCTATTAAGAGAGGAAAAACCTTCATTGAACGCCTTTCTTTGACAAAAGCGGGGTGGACTTTGTTTTTCAGATAGTCTATTTTCTGAGAGAAGTACCATTCAGGAGCACGTGGTTCGATGTTGAATTTCTTACAGAAGGGAACCCATTTCTGAGCAAACTCCGATGTGAAGGAGAGCATTTCGAAAGTAAGCATCGCCGCACCGTCATCAGATACGTAGCACGACACTTTCTCGACCGGATAATCAACTGCAAGTATCGAGAGAACCGTGTTCGCCGTAATAAGCGGAGGCTCTTTCATAGGATCTACTGTACTCACAAACACGTCTATATCTGCCAACTCAGAAGGTTTCCCTGCTTGATCATACCTAGGAGATAAGAGGAGGTTAGAGAGAGAGAGAGAGACAGAGAGAGAGACAGAGAGATGGTATGTGCCACTGTTACCTAAGTGAGAGTCGATCAAGATATGTTTCACGTTCAATAGGATACCATTTGGGAAACTGATCAAGAATCCACGAGACTGCAAACCATATCTCACAGATAACTGATGTCAACCACAAGCCAAAGGCATCAGAAACCGGATGAAGAATCCTGTAATGGAAAAACAGGCAGAGAATTGCGAGGCGAGCAAGAATGATCAATCTGTAAGGATTTATCTTGCTCGAAGGGATGGGGATCTTCCTTGACAATGGCTGCCTTCCTTCGATCATCCTAATGAAAAAGGGAATTCGAAACCAAAACCACTTATGAAACTTTGTAAAAGACGAAACTGTCCAAAGGCACAAATAGATTTATCACTCAGAATTATAGCTGCACATAGAATGAGCATTTCATGTGTCAAAGCACAATCCTTACGCAGGCATATCGGGGTTTGATTCACTCCCATCAAAGTCCCAACCGTCATCGCCGGCCTGATGTGGGACCATTTGCAGTTTCTCATTTTGCTTCCTCTTCCAATTCTCCATTCGATCTTTCCACGCAACACTTCCATAGCCATACTGAGCAATGTCTTTCTTAGGGACCATGGCTCGAGGATGCACTAGTTATTACATGCCAAAAGCACAGATATAGTAACACATGTGCAGCTTGAATAACATAACATAAGAATGCTATTGAAAAGTAATGACTTTACATGGAGCTGAATTCCCAGCAGGCGGCGATCGACCTCCGTCTACATGGCATGTGTAAGGGAACATAATGATGGCATTCTCATTATACTCAATATCCTAGGCAAAATGAAAGACCACTTTCAGAGGAGGGAGAGAGAGAGAGACACACACACACACACACAGAGAGAGAGAGGTGTACCTCTTCACCATACGTCAAAAGAGGGATATCAACAGCCCCAGAAGACGAATCATCTTTCATTTCACCACCATGGACTACCACACCATGTCCCTGTGTAGAGCTTGAGGCCTCAAGAGCCCCATAATCAAATTCATGCTCTAAATCATCAATATCATCCTCATCTTCATCTCCGACGACTCTATGGCATCCTACAGTATACATATGCATAAGTCAGTGACAACGCCATCCAAGTTTTTGTTTTTCAAAGGGTAATGTCGTCCACTAATGCCTCCTCACCCTTAATACGCTTATATCTGGTTTTACACTGAGGACAGGCCTGGGTTCCCTCTTTTCTCTCATATTGGTAACATGTTTTACAGACGGGGAAAGCACACTCGTTGCAGGCAACGAATAGTTCACCCTCCGCATTGATCTCTACTTCGTCCCCACAGATTTGACATGTTTGGCCATTTAGCTCTTGAACAGCTTTGATCTGTCGGCACAAATGCAAAAGTTGGATACTTGGGAATTAGGAAAACAAATTTATCTTTTCATTCGATAAAGCAATGACTCCACATGTGATATGTCCATCCTATATCACACATTGTTCTCAGAGACCACTGGTGGTAGATAGGTAGTTTACAGTGTGAGGGAAAGCCTAATCTAAGACATGATATTCGGAAAACACTCGTTAACTTCAATTCTAAAGTTCCAGTGAGGATTAAGGTCTGAAGAGCCAAATTAGGAACTCTTCAGCAAGAGCAAGCAATTCAGAGAAATTGGAAACCAGAACACTATGCACTTCAATGAACCGAAAACATGAAAAATCTTGCAAGAAAAGGAGAACCTAGGAGAAAAGAAAAGAAATTCTAATTTCAGATAGTGATAAACCCATAAATATTTGACGAACCCAAATCAACAGAATGGCCGAACAAGAACGCAAAAAACCAAGAGGAGCAAACACGTATCTGAAATGCGAAACATTAACAAACCGGAAAAATAAATAAGGTAATTAAGGGCACTAACTCTTCCAATCTCATCGGCGTTGATAAGCACAAACTCATTCCTGTTGTGTGAACCAGCAATGAGCCTACCTCCAGTGTTTATAAGAGCCATTTCCCACCAAAACAAACTCGCGAAATATAAACGTAAAAGCCTAAAAAAAATTCAATCTTTTTCGCTCGAAACACATCTTCCTAAACCATCCGCGAACAGCCCAATACGAGATCGAAACCTAACAATGCGCGTGCAGCGATAGCAGCCAACATCACGTTTGCACAAAATAAATTAGTAAAGATGAACCCTCCTCGTGGACCCTTCAAATTCAACAGTCAAAGCCCACAAGAAGCTGGACACATACAGAGTCCACAAAACACCAGCCCTCGAACCCTGAGAATCTCCACAGCGTGAAAAGCTCCCACCCGAAAATGCGAATTCCCAATTGAAATAAAAATGGATAGAAACGGGTGCAATTAATACAGATTACCTTCTGAGGTTTATTAGTGAGTTAATACACTGAAATAAATCTAATAAAAAATAAATACATATATATTTTTTGCTCTCGAGAAACTAATGCTCCGTAATTCAGCTGGATGGACTTTATTGATTTACAGAGACTGAATCAACCACCTCTCTCTCCGTCTGTTTCTCCCTATGAGTGATAAAGATTGAAAAAGCTCTGTGTGACTGTATGTGAAGTCCATAGTTGTGTTTGTTGTGGTCGAGACTCGAGATGGTGGGAAGACTTTAAGCTTTGAATTGTTCCCACTGTAGTTGGTATCGCTCGCAGTAATAATAAAAGATAAATCTATTATTACGTATTCAGAGAAATAACCAAGAATTATGCTGTTATTTGGGGGGTTGTAAAAGCGCGTGGGGTTTTCTACTTTGTTTGAGCTAAAACGTAAACTATACGGAACGTAAATATGATGACGTGCATGCATGTGCGAATTCGATGAATTCGGAAAGGTTTTTCTGATTTTAATGTGGTCATAAACTATATTTATTTATGCAGGATTATATTAATACGGTCAATAAAACGCAACGACATAATAACTCTTGTTTCGAAACGACTTGAATGGGATGGTGGAACGATGTCCTACATTATTTTTATTATTATTATTATTATCAGTCTCCCATGTAATAATAATGTTGGAGAATAATCAAATAATATATATATATATATATATATATATTCAACTTGGTCCACCATTAACCAACCATACGAGAATAAATAGACAATCCAGAACGAAAAGCTCTTCTGTCGCAACTTGTTCAAGGTTTTTCATGGGAGGAATATATCGTCAATCGTATTTACTTATATTTGCTAGCAAATTAGTACCTACTCTACTTGTATGGTCTCTCAACTAAGAGCACTGATATTAAATCAACGGTTCTTTGCTCTTAATTGTTATGTGCTTCAACAAAGGACCATTAATTAGAATGTGATGATGGGCAAAGCCATTTCTTTCTGAAGCCTTTTAAGACAACATCCGACGCAATTTTTATACAAACAAACACCACCAAATTAAAATTGCCTATGTGACATTATTTCTATTAAATTAGTGGTGCCTTCCATGAAAACCACCACCACCTTTGTTCTTGGGAAAGAAGGCCTTCTTCGGTTTCGGAATATCATGAATGTCCATCACTCGGATTTTTCTCTGCCTCTTGGCTTCACTCACAGGCGTACATATATATAAATAAAATCCCATCAGCAAATGAAAAAAAAATAAACTCAGGTTTAGTGATGATGAAACAGTGTACCATTTTCAGCTTCTTGATAGTTCTCCTGTAACCGTCTTCTTGCTGAGTTCAGCCTCTCGTCGTCGGCCACAGGTTCCCGTTGGCCTCTCTGCACAAATCCCAATTCAGTAATTGAAACTCAATGGAAAAATACAGAGCCAAAATCTTGAAGGCACAAACAAAAACGAAAAGAAGATGACCATTTCAAGCAGCAAACAACAGATGATGTTAAAAATGCAACAAAAATCGAGTACTACTTAAGCAGGAAAAGCTTTAAGCTTAGGTGTGTACGTACACTGGGAGGTGGAGCAGAAGCAGATTTATGAACTGATGTTGGTGGTCTCGAAGGAGTATCCCTACGGGGCACAGAGTGAGTCGGTGTAGTCTTTGTTTCTGAATCAGTTCGATTCCTCTCTTTCCCACCTAACATAAAGAGTTACGTTAATGTAAAAACAATAAAGAAACTTGCAAGAAATATTTTTAAGCAGTAATTTGATCGGCCAACTCACTCTGTGGATTGGGGGAATATCCAAAATCAGGAACCTGGAAACAGCAAACCTTCAGTTAAATGCTGAAAATCGTTCTTTTACAGACTCTCTCTGTGCTTGGCTTTCTTAATTTTTCTCGTTCTTTTTACTACCAACATAACGTAATAAAAGAAACAGCTCTAGAGTCACCTGGTGATGACTGTTCTGTTGATTTTTGGGTGTGCTTTTCTGAGGTGAATCCTCATCAGCTGCACCACCACAACAATCAACACATAAACCACTTTCTTTCCTTATACCAACTAGGTTTAGATACCATACTTAGCAGCAATAAAGACAGTTTATAATCATTACTGAATTATGTTACCAATGAGGTCAGAAGTTGCATGAGGCTGATTCACCTTAACCCAATCGTCCACCGTTTCCTTCCATTTTCTGCTCTCAATCAAGAGGAAAAATTTAGATATAAGAAGTTCGTATTAACATATTTGGAACCTCATTTCGTATTCTTTGTTCTTGGAGGCAGACCTCACAAGTTGCTTCACCAATCTACGAACTTCATTCGATGGATGCTTCCTCAGCCGATTCACTGGTCGCCCGATATCAGTTTCCTACAGAAAGATAACAACCTTAATTCTTCTCACCAGATCTCCCAGACAAACTACAAATACCCATACTCAAAGACAAATTACCAGCATGTAAGAACTCTTATGAACGTTTTACCTTCAGAGCTTGGAAGGTTATGTCCATATCCGCCAAGCTCTGCAGCAACTCCACTAGCGAATCTTCAGTCTAACCACAATAACCCACGTAATCAGATAAACACAAAGAAGAAACTGGAAAATACAAAATAAAAAGATAGCAAACTAACTTGTTTCGAATCTTCAAGCTGCTCTTTGATGCTCAAAATCTCAGTTTGCTCGTCTTCGAACAACCCCCCAAAGGGATCTAATTCATCTTCTCCGCCGATTGTATTTACTCTGTTTGACTCCGGAGTCAACGGGCTCTTATTCAAATCCTCGTTCAGATTACTGTCGTTACTATCTCCGATCCTCCCACTATCATCATTTCTTAATTTGTCATCGTCCTCGTTACTATAATCCTCAAAATCGCGGTTGTTGCTACCATCGTTGCCGTTCTTACAGGTTTGACCCTCAACGAAGTCGTTCTCAGGGCCACCCAGCTCCCCGTAGCACCTCCGACACGTCGCCGGCGCGTAAAGCGATTGGACGATTCCGTCTCTCCGGCGACGAAGCTCGTCTCCGTGGTCTGAGCTGGCGACTTTTATCGCCGTGTCGATCAGATCCCAAATTCCGACGCGGGATCTCGAGAGAATAGATCGGAACTCGTCAAAATCCATGTAGCTGCGGATGCTAAAACTCTTCTCTTTTGATTTTTCGAAAGATAACAGCTAATATTATATTACCACAAAAAAAATCTGAAAGACGAGAGCTTGCGAGGGACAATACAAACAGAAAGTCGAAGCGATTACGTGTAAGGACGACGAAGAATGTGAAGAATCAGATCTGGAATCTGTAGTCGGAGCAGGAGTTGTAGGATATGGGTAGATAGAGGATAATTATAATAATAATAATTAATATTTATTATTATTAAATATATATTTATATAAAAAGAAGTACCGGTTTGTGGTAGCTTAAGGATTTTGCGAGGACATTATACGGAATATAACCTGTGGATTCTCCAATTTATCATATTGATCTGTAAATATTTACTCAGAATAGTTATTATTTCTTGAACATGATAGCATGGTTATTTTTCTTATTAAAGTATGTATACATATATAGTTTTCAATGTTAATTTATAAGACCGTTCTTCTTCTAATTGGTGAAACGCATGTTTCTCTTAACCAAGAAAAGAAAGTAAGAAAACGAACGTTTTACATGGAAATATTGGCGTCGATGCGTCTTCCTCAGCGCTATAAATTCTAACATCACTTGGCCTCCTCTAAAGCGTCTCTTGGTATCGTATAGCAAATTAATATCCTCCTTCTCTCTCTCTCTCTCTAAAGGCTTCTGGAGAGATTATATTTAGCGGTCGAGAGAGAGAGAGAGATCGATACGCTTATTAATTCTAATAAAAATGGGAGCTTGTGCGTCCAAGTCTGAGATCTTGAAGAACGCCGGCGAGGATGTTCCGGCGGAGAAGGAGGATGTGGTGGTGGCTCATGATGCCGACGTGGCGGAGGATGGCGAAGCCCAGCCGCAATCCCTAGACAACTTGACGAATCAGGTAAAATGAAAATACTTTCCTTTTCCATTATATTCTTTCTTTTTATAGAAATGAAGAAATATGTTATTAAAAATTGTTTTTTTTTTCTTTCTTTCTGCAGAATAATGATGAAGAAAAGGTCTCGTTGGCCGAGAAACAATCATCTGAGCAAGAACATGTTGAGCCACAAGAAAGTGAACCGCCACTAATTGCAGCTGCAGGCGAAGCAGAGGCCATAGAAGAACACGGAGCTTCTGAGGAAAACAACGTTGAAGCTAAAGAAGAAGCAACAAAGATAGAAACTTCCGATGAAATCAACGTTGAAGCCAAAGAAGCTGAGGAGAAGAGCGACAAAACAGAAGCTGGGCCCGAAGCTTCAGAGGCTAACAAAACCGAAGAGAAGAAAGAAGAAGCAAAGCCATTATTCAAGCTGTGGTTTTGAAGAGATTGAGTGAACGATCGAACATGGCCTGAAAAGGATACGTTTATCATCGATTAGACGTAATACTCATCATTCTGCTGTTGGTTTTTGAATCTTTTTATTAATATTCTTTCTTCTTTCTTGAATTTTGATAATTCATTTGTGATATTTGGTCCGAAGCAGCTTTTTAGTGATCTAGTGAGAGGCGCTTAATGTTTGCTTCCTTGGAGTTTATGAATGTATTCATATCTCTTACGAGGCGTTGCAATCGCAATCATGCCATAGCTGAATAATTTATCTTTGAACTCTTTCCAACTTAAACGTGATGCTTTCTTAGTGCTGCCAAGAAAATGTCTCTTTCTTTCTTTACGTTTGGAGATTTTATGACTAAAAAGACATCAATGGGTTTTGGAAGTCTACGATTCCGAAATGAAATTCTGGAACTTTTTTATCTTTGATTCTGCCTTTTTCACGCCTTTGCTTCGTTTGATCATTTGAAGCAAGTTGGCAAAGGTGGTTAAAGATGGCAACTTTATTACATCATAAGCAAAACAGATGCAAAATCTAACGGTAAACAAAGATTATCTTAGCATCTCATTGATTTGGAGGAAAGTGATAACAAGCGCACAACATTAAAGAAAAATGATGGGAATGATCCACCTTGTACTTACTTGTTTAGCGCATTAAGGTAATTAGAGCGAGCATCGAGAATTGTCAATAATCTCTCCTTTCCTCTGCTGGGGAAAGGGTGGATTTTACAAGCTACGCAGGTAATTATTTGGATCATAGATACAAATCAAATAATATTTACATACATATATGCAATTGGTACCCAATAAATATATATGTCCGATCCGAGCCACAGATAACGACATCACATGCACACTTCTTATCAACAAATTACTACAGTTTCCAAATCAGGGAAGCAGCCTCTGCCTGAAAAATGAGGAAAAGAAGAGGATGATTATTAAAATCAAAATCAAGGAATCAAACAACCCTATGTATATGCGCTGTGTGTGTGTACCTGAAACCTTCATGACTGGAACAGAGTCACAGTTGCAATATAACCATTCTTCATAACCTAGAAAAAATCATCGAATTATTTCAGACCGAAGAGGAGGAAGAACGAACACAAGCACAGATTAAAACAAAAAAGGTTGCAAGGAATTCACCTCGAAGGCAACGTTTGGATACCCATATACGAAAGTAGATCCAAAAGGGTTGCTGCTCGACCCTTGAGTTTGAATCGCAGCTCTACCACAATCCCCGAGGATTTCCTGCACAATTTGGCGTTAAGGTTATAGGAAGTGGAGGCATTTGTTTCTATTCTTTCTGTATGTAGTTGCATAACTTACAATAACTTGATCCCACTTTGTGCTCGGAGTGATAGCACGTTTAGAGAAATTCACGTCCTCTGATTCATCCTCTGCCGTAACATTGTTAACAATACAATTACAATTCATGCTAAAAAAAAGGGTATAATTTGTTCGCAAGATGGAGGGAGGGGAACTCACTTTCAAAACCGTGTATCACAAAGTTGCACTTCATGTACGAGTTGAAATCCGCATGCCCCGGATAATTTGTGTGCAAAACAAACTTTTTTATTTTGTGGGTCTGAAAAATTCCATGAAAGACAAATGCTTTATTCCATGAAAGATCAGCAAAGAAAAATTCTATGCTTTTTGTTAGTTATGCTGGTTGGCTGTGGATGATGATCATGGGGATGTGTGTTTGTGTATTATGTGAAGAAATATACGAGAGATAAAAGAGAGATGGAGAGAGAACCTGTCCATCGAATAAGATGTCGAAACCACGGGAGAAATAGTTATAGAAGTAATCACCGCACAGTGTTGTTCGAGGCTTAGGATCAGAAGCAGAATGTATCACCATTTGATCCACCTGTCAACAACCGCAGCAACAAAGTTCTCATTTTTCAGTGACCAAAGAACACTGAACAAAACTAAAAGGAAGAAATGAAATCATTAAGTAGACATTACCTGTTTTTGATGGATCCCAGAAGGGCATCCTAATTCAGTCCACGCATCCTATATTTACCAAATGAAGAGATAAAAGGTATTCTGTGACACTTGAACACTTTCCTTAAAAGGAAATAATACCTGAGGTGATGCACCAAAAGGTATGTGTTGTCCCCCAACTGTAAACCATAATTCCTCCCCTAACTACATACCATATATGATAAAGTCAGGCAAAAAGCTTAAGATAATCTCAAACTATAATTGCTGTAAGATACTATTAATGAGGCAACATGCAATCAAGCTTAAATTCTAATAGGATAAGTTTCATGGGACAACTGCAGAAAACATTGCTCAGCAAACAGATCTGATCACTTATGAATGACACCAACTCATCATTAGACACGAAAAATGGAACGAGACCCGTGAGAAGATAAAAAAAAGTTCCCCGTAATAAAAACACAGAGACTCATAAACTCACAGGCAAAAGAATGAGAAAAGATGGGGAAAACAATGGAAGGGAGATACTTGACCTTCACTTGCACTTCTTCCATGTAGAGACTACCAGCTGGTAATGGAGGCACGCGTGCCTTATCCATCAGCTTTCCCACCCCAACCTTACTGTCTGTTGAACCATCATAGATCGAGACACGACAAGTAACCGGAGTTGTGCCATCTGGAAACTCCAAGGGCAACTCAGCTATAAAAAATTGAAAGAAGAAACGGTGAACAATGCATAGGGAGGTCTTGTTAAAAAATAAGGCATAGAAAGGACGTTCTCAAAATAAGGCACCTTCTCGGTTATGGAAACCCTCTGCATACTGAGAGGGAATCGGAAAAGCAAAGGATAGACCCTGAAAAATGTTACAGCATCAAAGGATCAAGAAAAGAGACGCAATAGATGCAGCAGAGTTGTAATGTGAGCAAACAACTGAAATTACCCAACAACAAAAAAAGATCGGAATTCAACATACTGGATAAAATAGTGTGTATACACCCCGCTCTTCGTCGTAAATTCCAGGATATGTTGGCCCAAAAAGAGCATATACAGCCACGAAAGTCGCAAGAGTAGATGGTCCTCTGGCATGAAAAAGGAGTTTCAGAGAGAAATAGTGAGCATAAATGAAATATTTTCCAGGTGGAGCACAACACATTACCCAATCAGTGAAGTGGCGTATCGCATTTGAAGACGTTTCACATCAAATATTTCAATAAGACGCAGCCTCTGAAAGATTAGGGGAAAAAATAGAAAAAGAATAGATGCATGAGAGGAATTTTCATTGTTCAAGATACATACTTTCTCCAACATAGTAGAAGTTTTTTTTTTTCAAGAGCAAACTTCAGTGAATGTGTGTACCTGCGACCATGGATCAAATCTAAGATGAAACCCATGATCAGGGAAGCTGATAACAATGTCAAGTCTGAGAGGCTCCTGTATGAGAAATCAATAATCATAAGAGGATGCACTGGTCTGTTATGGATGTAACAATATGAATTTAAATACATGGAGAACTCATTAACGAGAGACGATTGAAATTTTACCAATCAGAACAGGCATGCATTTGCAAGCTAAAGATACATTACTCGAGCTGACATATACACACAACGTCACGTGTTTCCAATAACAATCATACCGCTACGACAGAAGAATTATATTTTATTGCCGAACAAACTGAAACATCTTACGGAATCAAATTCCAAAAACCGACAAAAACAGCAGAAAACAACAAACAAAGCACGACGCATAAAATCCAGGATAACGGATTCATTGGCGAATGATATCATTAACATTATGGGATTGTGGATGGCCTAAAAACATCAGCTGAAAAGTTGACCAATACAAGGAAAGAAAACAAAATCCCAAACACGCCTATAAACGAACCCTAAAAACATCAAATAACAAATAGCGGTTTTAACCTAAATCAACTATGCCATACCTCATCGTAGTATTTGACATGAACAACATCGTAGTTATTTGGCTGCTGCTCTATTTGAGCAAAGGCATCACATATCGGCATCCCTGAAACATAAGACATAAAAAACATCGTCAAACTAAATCAATATCCAATAGGCAACATATGAATAGGCTAACTATTTGCACCAGTGCCGAATTCGACCAGAATCGTATAGAAAACCTGAATTATTCGTAATAGTAATACAATTAGTAAATGGGCGACAAACGGCTGTCACAATATGGTCGATGTAACCTAAAAACAACTCATTTGCAACTCATGGTCAACAAATTTTGCTACTGAAATTGAAGGAATTAGGGGAAATAAAGCTTCACCCAGAGAGAAAGGTCCGAGGCCAAGCCCAGGGCGAAGATCGAGTACGATGGATCCCATCGCAATCCCCTCACACCTGCGTCTGCTTCTCTGCATCTTCTTCTTTCTCGTATTTTCCTGATTGGGAACAATTTCAAGAATTCAATCGGCAAGGATGTGGATTCAACTTTTATCCTATTCTGCTTTTAATCTATTGCATAATCTCGAAGATGAAGCGGTTGCTTGCTTGTACAGATGTTGGGGAATTTTGAAGAAAGATGGAATATCAAGTCTCTTCAAGATGAAGCGGTTCCTCTTTCCTTTTATCACCTCTTATGAGATTTATACTATGCGCGTATATTATTAGATACTCCTGGCCTGATTATTATTATTATTATTATCTGAATATTCTTTTTCTCGAATAACTTGAAAAAAAGAAAAATTGAAAGCTACCGTTGAGGAAAATTAATATATGCTCATAAAAAAGTATACAAAGAAAAAAATGGAAATCCTGCGGAAATAAAACAAATATTCTTATTTAATTCAATTCCACAAAAGCATATTGTTATTATATTCCTCGTGACCCCCAACGAGTCTTCGCTGACAAGCTCTCAAGTCACAACTCCACACGTCAACCTCTTTCGCGGGACAGCCACGAGGAGCGCCTCACGGCGCGTGGCGCCGTCAACCCGAATACATCGCCCGTATCCATCTCACTTCCGGTTCAATAGTTCAGGCCCACTAAGTTGGCGAGTTCTTCTTGGGCTTTTTTGAGTTGTGCTGGGCTTTATACCAAGAAAATTGGTCCATTTATTTTGTCTCTCGAACATGCTTCGTAAAGTACTTACTACATGGAGTGCTATTCTTTTCATGTTGCTTTCCAAGTAGCCAACGTAATCAAAATGTAAAAAGCGCATGCACCAGCCGGGAATCGAACCCGGGTCTGTACCGTGGCAGGGTACTATTCTACCACTAGACCACTGGTGCTAGTTGCCTATTGGCCTCAGGCTCTTTGTATAGATACATTTGAAGTAATGAAGAAAATCTTTGTCTTTACAACTCACAAATGCATTTATAGTCTACTATAGCATGTGAATTGTGAATGGAAATTTTCTTCTCTTTCCCATCAATGAGAGGTGGACTGGTTGCATTTTTTGGCATTAAGTAAAGAAACGACCAAATTTCAGAGATGCTAACCGCGTTTCTATTATAAATATAACAATGCAATCATGTTATTATTATGAGGATAAGAATGTATTTGAAAAAGCATTCCTACTATAAATATAATTGCCAGCTAATGAGCTAAAGAAAGTTCTTCGCTTAATGGAAGCTTGCGCGTGTGGGGCTAAACACAGAGCCAATAAAACAGGGAAGCGACAGCTTGGATTGGGGCCTCCCCTCCTATACAATGCAAGCAGAAATTTATGTATTTTGTATTAAGTTTGCGTCTTCTCACTTCTTTCATTCATATCACGAGGTCCATAAAGATATCACTAGTTTGTCCGGTGAAGTGAGGCCAAAAGTCCCACTTGAGAAAGAAGGACACTTATCTTCTTACTACGAAGGGAGGGAGGGACAATCATATTTAATTACCCTGACACATGTACTACTTTGAATTTTGGAAAGTTTTACTTGGATTTATTCAATATTCTTCCTTTTTACTTTTTTTTTTTTTTTTTTTCTGAAGTCGAAGCACGTGAAATTAGTAAAAACGATATACATCAATCACGAGAGACTCAGCATTAGAATCCATCCGCCTTTGCCCGAATTTACATTCATTTTAGTGAAAAAGAAGTGATGATCAAGACATAAAATATGATTTTTATACATAGAAAGTCAAATCTAAATTCAATCAAGGAATAACGGGCCCAAAAGCCCGACACTGCCCTAAGGACTTTTGAACTCCGCCTTCACAAAAGAACCACCTAAGCGGACACCGGTAGAGACAGTTATCCCCCAGCCTCAACATAACCGAACCCGGGTCGAGTCCAAAGAACCCACCGGGTATGGGTCCGAACAGGTAATTCCCGCCCAGCAAGAGCCTCCGAAGACCCGCCGGCTGGAGAACTTTCAGCACGTACTGTGTCGGTATGAAACCTGAGAACATGTTGTTCTCCAGCGACAGAGCGGAGAGCTTCGGCGGAGAAGCCACGAACCAGGGCAAGAACCCGTGCAGGAGGTTGTTGCTGATGTCGACGGAGACGAGCTGGCTCGTCGAGGTCAGAGCTTGGTCCACCGGCGATTCGATGGAGTCGAGGTTGTTGTAAGAGAGCGTCAGCTGCTGCAGTGAGGGGTGTGTGAACAGGGATAGTGGGATCTCGCCGGAGATCTTGTTGTTGGAGAGGTCGAGGACCTGCAGAAACGCCGGAAGATTCGCCGGAACGATCCCGGCGAGCCGGTTGTTTCTGACTGCTAGTTCGATCAGCTGAGGTGGGAGGGTCGCCGGGATCTCGCCGGAGATGTTATTGCCGCTTGCGTCGAGGAAACTGAGGCTTTCCATCTTGTTCAACGCTGAGCGAATTTAAATGGGAAACAGAAAACTAAATAATTATTACAAATGATTCTTTAAGATATACTAAAAAGAAATAATGGATATAAAATTATAATTGTGTCTGCTCTATTTACTCACCTATTTTAAGAAAGCATTAACTGCTCAAATCTATTGAATTAGTAGTTATCATAAGGTAGGATTTAGTAAGTAATCAATGGAGATAGATATTATGTACTCAAATTAAATTAAAACACTATGGATCTCCGACACATTCTTCACAATTATTCGAATAAATAACGTAAAGAATTTACCTGGAAACGCGCCGGTGAGCATGTTGTTGCTGAGGTCCAACGTCTTCAAATTCTTGAGACCGTTGAAGCTCGTGGGAATCTGCCCGTTGAGGATATTGTTGTCCAAATACATCTCCTGCAGGCTAAGCAATCCTCCGAAGGACTCGGGAATCGAACCGCCGAAGGAGTTGTGCGAGAGAGAAAGCCTCGTCAGGTTTTGGAGCTCCGAAATCGACCGGGGCAGCGGACCCATGAAGTTATTGTTGGAAAGATCGAGAATTTGCAGGGCGGCGAGGCGGTCGAAGCGGACCGGATCGAGCGACGCGGCGTGGTAGCGGGCCGGGTCGAGGCTGAGCTCGGCGACGCGGGAGACGGAGTTGCATACGAAGCCGCAGGTGAATTTGGAGGAGAAGAGGTGGTCGCACGGGTCCAAGGTGAAGTCCCACGAGTCGATGCACGAGCCGGGGGGGATCGTGCCGGCGGAGATTGCAGCCTTGAGCTGCTTCAGGGCTCGTACGTCGTCGGGGTGTGTGGTGGAGCCGGCGTCGTTGATGAGGGCGGCGAGCGCCAAGATTATGGCGGTGGCTGCGAAGCTCATGGCTTTTGAGTTTAGCTTCGAACAGGGCTTGGTGGAGATTTCGTCTGTTGAGGGGTTGAAATTAATAGTCGAGAGAGAGTAATTAGGTTGTCTGAATGGTGGGAGAGACGACAGAGATGTCAGAGAGAGAGAGAGAGATTAGAGAACAGATAAGTCCCACTGTTCAAAGCATTTAATATTTTTCAGTTGTGTCGATGATGATGATGATGAATGATGATATGCTGCCTCTCGAAATTTGTGAAATTATCTATAGTATTGCTTCGAGTTATTTATATTGAAAAAGAAAAAGAAATTAATTTTAGTTACTGCCACAATTGAGTTAGGACAACTTTGAAAGACGAGACCCTGAGAATGCGATGGATTAAGTTTTGATATCGATTTTTTCATCTCACCATTCATTGATTACTCAGGTAGATTTTATTGCTCACGATTATCGTTGTCAGGTAAATTTGTGACGTTTTAATCCGAAAATTAATCTTATAATTAAAGTGTGTGACGTAATTAAGACATATCCGTGTGACACAAGCCCACATCGATATGTATGAGTTAGTCCTTAGCCATATCGAGATACCTCGAGACTGAAAAAAAATTACTTCAAAAAAAATCAAATTTTTAATTTTTAAACTTTGTGAATCCATACAAAATCGAAAAGTAAAACTTGCATTGTAAATCGTCGAACCGAAATGTTCCTTACAAACCACACCATGATTAGACGAGTTTCATCCTGGAGAAAAGAATGTGAATCGTGTCGCGTAATAACTACTCCATCAATATTTAAATATCCCAACAAGAATGTTGAAAAATCAAACCTTGCTAATCATAGTCATCATTTGAACTATAATGAGCATCTCTCGCTATCATTTTACTAAATCGATTTTTGTTTTGTTTTAATTGAATATGAAATGCCTTTTTTCGGGGTGAGGCCCAAAAAGTAGTGGGCTTACGAGAAAGCCTTATTGTTGTTGAATATATTAATGAGTTACGTAGTTCGACTTTGGCCCTGCATCAACATCATCGCCAATCGCCATTCGCCAATCTTATATGCATAGCATCATTTTCATTCGACTACTTGCGAAAAATAATAGTCCATTAATAAAGCGATAATACTAGTGACTATATGTTTTTAACAAAACATATATTAATTCTACCATATATATGATACATAGTGTAATAGTTAGGTCTCTTGACTTAAAAAAAAAACTATGAAAATACATATAGTTAGATTATCAAGGCGAACTAGACCTACACGAACGAAAGTAAGTACCAAATAACTGTATATTGCGCTATACTGGTGAAGCATTTCAAACTTCATTAAAAAGAGGATTAATATAGATAAAGTAGCTCTTATAGCCATTAGGCATTCATTTACTTGATTCTTATACAAACATTTCTCACTTCTCTTAGAAGTATTACCGATAGTTTTTCGCAGTCTCATTAATAAGTATATTAAATATGGCGCAGACTCAACAGTTGATCACAGTTGAATTATTTAGATATCTTGTTATTACCGTTGTCAACTCTACAAAAAAGTCAAACACAGTGTTAATAAGGTGTTTCATTGATCCCCCGCACTGAATTTGTAGCCGTGTTGGTCGTAGCAACTTTTTGTTAACTTTCCTTCTTACCCCACTCTAAGTACCCTAGTTTCACTAATTATGTGCCTAATTTGCTCTAACTAAGTTGATTTTGCTACTTACATAGCCTCATTAAGGCCTACTGGTAATGGTAATTATAAAGTAATCGTGCCATTAACTAAACAGCAAAAGAAATGGAGCAATAGTAAGTACGCTCTCTGAATAACCTGCATGGTAAATAACAATTATTATTATTACAACATCAATTAATATCAACTCACGGTCATATCATAAAGAAATAACAGCACAGCGATTAATATAAATTCACTGCTTTGACAGCCATATATTGTGGCGGTACCATATAATTATGACTTTTTGAAAACTGTTTCGTAGCTTCTAAAAATAATCAAATTAGGTTAGGTTTTTAATATATGTATAGGATGATAAAGCTGTAATAGTAGTCAAATTATCAATTCCAATTTATTGAAAGATGATTTTAATTTTTTGTTAATCAATTATGTATGTATTTATATACGTATCTGTGTGTGTGTGGGTGTGGATTATTATATCCAGCCTTATCTCTTAAGAAATGGGAGCCAAATATTTCCTAACTTCTCTTCTTTGCATAATAATACAATAGCATACCTTCTTTGGAGTATGTCACTGCACACACACACACACACTCTTATATATACATACATGCATACATACATGCATGCATACAAATAGCAATGATAATTCAACGTATACTGCGTCCAATTAGCTAAGTTTAACAATTTACCTAGTAATGTTGTCTCATGCTTATCACGCCAATACTATCTGTACCAAGCTAGAAACGTAGAACATAGCAATAGCCTTTTGTGCCTACGAGGTTTGCCCCTTTCGATCTCGTGTTTATAATTAATTCACCAAAAAGAAACCACGCTTCTTCAGTAAATAGCGACACTCTACTTAATTTGTCCACGAGGGTTTTGGTGGGGGCTCCGTGTTTATTTGTTTTACCGCTTGAGTTTTGTAATAACACTATATAGTTTGATGGCGTAAGTGTCATTCTCATATCTCAAAATTATACATAGGTCATATACGCAGGCCGGCGGGGATTAATATTATGGTGTATTATATATTATAATATAATTATTAATACGTACAGTCACCTAATTAAATTGCCAATTCAACTCATGCTCTCTCTAATAATCAAACCCTAAAATAATTGAAAAGTCAAATGGTCCCCTCCACTTTAATCACTACTTTTCTTGGTCTCTCAACGATATTATTAGCGATAATAGTAATAATAATGAGACGGAGGAGATTTATATGTTCGTATAATTGAAGGCAGTTGATTAAGTTTTAATTGATTAGCCGGAAATATGTTATGGAGGATTAGTGGATTGATATTCAATAATACAATTATGCTCAATTTTCAATGGATTATTTGCCGCTATGCTCATTACAAACACCAGCTATATATATGTGCGCTAGAATCAATCCGTATAAGGGTATTAGATTCATTTGACTCACATATAGATTAATCCGTTTACATACTATATATCGTGCTATTTTACGAATGCTAGTCAATACTAAAGACGGGCATCGGATTGAGACCAATCATTTAGGGAAAATAAAATTTATACAAAGTATCATTCATTCGCGTAGTATAATATCGATATATGTTATTGAACTTCATTCAAGTACAATTAATTGATTATATATATATATATATAGATATTATGAAAAGGCGCGTAGAGACATAAAGCAGCTAGCGTGTTTTCCGGTACAAAGTTGTACACAAGAAGCTGAACGAGAGAGGCAAAAGCTGTCCGTTCGCCATGTGTCACTCTACCAACCGCTAGATTTCCCTCATGCAAATGTCTCCCACACCTTTCGATCAACTCCAAGTTGGTCACCATCATTGTTGCACTAAGCAAACTAGCGAGAAGATAAACAACGAGAGAGAGAGAGAGAGGGGAAAGATAAACAGTTGGCTTTCAAAGGAGGCCACGGCGGCGCGTGGCTGCGGTGTCGTTCGGCGTCTTTAATGCAGAAGCACACGACAGAGCCAAGTTTACTTCTCTAGTTCGTTATATTAATAACTATTATTAATTTATTCTTCTGTCTGTGTTTTTTGCTTATCCAACCAAAAGTCACACACAGCAAAAACCCTCTTCTTGTTCTTTCTTACCAAATTCAAAAGCTGCCAGCAAACTCTCTCTCTCTTCATTTATGTCCAATTGAGAAAAAAAGAAAAATCAACTCTTGTGGGGTGAGTAAAGGTAAAGCTAAGCCGAACAGTCCCTAAACAAAAAAGCCCAAACCTTGCGCAGACGGCACAAATCCCACATCTTCTCTTCTCTCCCTTAATGACATGCAAATTTCACAGTAATTTATAAAAAAAGTACGATGCTCTCTCCTTCACTCAAACCTCAGAAGTTGTCTGGCTTAAAACTCACTATTCAAGAAACCCCAACCATTAAATAAAAAACCTTTCGAATGCCTCCTCGCTCATCGGTTATAAGCATTACTCTTAGGTCATTATCATAAGCCGTTTGTTTGCATGCTATAATAATAATTATGCCACTATGGATTGTGTTATTATACACAGTCGTCCACACAAATAATTACACCCCAGCACCAGATCGGATTAAGAGTAGCTTTGCATCCCTGAAAAATGGCTAATTTTTTCGCACTAGGCGGTGGCAGTAACAGCAGCGGGAGAGGTGGAACTAGCAACAATAACCCTAGCGCCGCCGATCATCATCATCAAGAAAGCGGCAGCAGCAGTGCTCACCACCACCACCGCGTCTGCAACCCTTCGTCGTCGGAAATCAATCCGGAGAGCAGCTGGTTCCTCTTCAGAAATGATCAAAGCCAGGAACAACAAATCTCCTACAGGAGCTTCGAGTTATGGCAGACGCAGACTCATCATCAACATCATCAAGTTCAACAGCACCAACAGCAGCACAGTCAGCAGCTTCAAGATCTCTATACCTCCGCCGGTGGGCTCGCTGTTGGGCCGAGCCGTTTCAACATCGCCGACCAATCTTATCATCAGGACCAGTCTTCGCGGCCGGGGTTTTTGATGATGAGGAGCAGCGCCGGCGGAGCAGGAATAAGCTGTCAAGACTGTGGAAATCAAGCAAAGAAAGATTGTGCGCACATGAGGTGTAGAACATGTTGTAAGAGCCGAGGGTTTCAGTGTCAAACGCATGTGAAGAGCACTTGGGTTCCTGCTGCTAAGAGAAGAGAGAGACAGCAGCAATTGGTTGCTTTGCAACAGCAACAACAAGAAACGACTCAACAGCAGATGATTAGTGCCAGAGACCAAGCTGCTAGTGGGAAACGGCAAAGAGAAAATAATCCAAGTGGTTCTACTTCACTCGTGCTTACTCACATACCTACTGGAAATACAGGTAATTAATGGGATTATGCAATAACAAATTAAGAAAAAACCCTTCTCTTTATTAACTTGTCTGAAAGTGTTAAGATGGATCTATTGAAAGATTTGTGTGAAGTGATATGGGGATATCTAATGGGAGAACTAAAATTCTGCCGAAATCCAAGAAAGAGAGCGTGTGAAGTCATGTGTGAGCGATGCATGTGTTGATATAAATATATTATGTAAACAACGAAAACCCTCTACAACAAAATTTTCCGTGTGATCTGTAGACTGTACTGAAACTGACCCTCATTGAAACAACCAATTTGTTTTTCCGTTTTTTACTTGAAGAGATGTTTTTTGGGGCAAGAAATATAGCCTTAGAATTCTACTATAGATCATTCTCGTAATATATTAGTAATCATGTTTATGATGCTACCATCAAGTTCACTACTATAATACATAATCACATATAAAGAAGTTCTTATACTATGCATTATAGGCAGTTATAATTATACAGTAAAAAAGATGTTATTTTTCTCTACTAGGGTTGGAGCTGGAAAACAATTTCCCATCAGAAATAACTTCGGAAGCCGCTTTCCGCTGCGTTCGAGTGAGCGCCGTCGACGATGCAGAGGACCAATATGCGTATCAAACGGCAGTTAACATATGTGGTCACGTCTTCAAAGGAATTCTTTACGATCAAGGAACTGAGAGCCAATACTTAGCAGCAGCAGCAAACACTGGTGAGACAAACTCATCTGGTGGAGGAAGTGTAAGTGCCGGCCGTCACCACAACGTTCAACCCCTCAACTTAATAATGGCCGGTGGTGCCACTAACTCCGCCTCCACAACGTCAGCAGCCGCTGCCACCAGTGGGGCGGCGACGGGGTTGGGTTTTCTTGACCCTTCTAGTCTGTACCCAGCTCCGATAAACAGCTTTATGACGGGTACTCAATTCTTCCCACCACCAAGATCTTGAATTTATAACACGCGCGGTGATGAAAAAGAGAGGGAAAGAAGACTACATTACAACAAAAGAAGATCACACATATTTTGCCCAGGTAATCATGTTTTAGTTTTCTTTCCTTGTCATTTTCTTTTGTGTAAGAGCGCGGTGATTATTGATAGGGTTTTTCCCGTGTTGTTGAAGTCGAGAGATAAATAAATCTGTATTACTCAATCAGAAAAATTTAGGGAGAGGAGAGAGGGAAACACCAAATGAGCCAAGGGGTTTTGTGTTTGGATTTTTTAGTTCGAGACAATAATTAAGCAGGAAGTTGTTTCAACGACATCTAACATAAGACCATATCATCATATCTCGTTTGTTATTTTGCTATTTAGTTTATTTGTATGACAGCTTTTTCTCCTTTTTTTTTCGTATATATATGGGATCTCTTTGTGCTTTTCAGGTTTTTCTTCTGGATTTATCAACTGTTTTTAATCAATGAATTGAATCATTATTAAGATCTTCCATTAATTCGCTTTTATTCATTTTCCCACTATTTTCGGGGATTTCAAATTTGAAAAGAAAAATGATATATATGTATATATAGGGGAAAAAAGTTATAACCTTTTTCTAGACATGCATTTAATCTTCGCTTTTATCAATTTAAATAACATAGTTTCCTCCCATCACTTGACCTTTATTCGAAAACGAATAATTAAGCTCATATATATTTGGGAAGCTGCTGCTGCTTTTTGTTCTGATAGATTTTTAATGCAAAGTTGCAGAGAGATGCATTTAAACAAAGAAGAACAATATGCCAAAAAGACTTTATACATGCATGGAAGATATCTGCATTGTGAATCCCACTGTTTCCATATAACAAATAGCACCTCGATTGAAAGCACAACACACTTTAGAAAAAAAATAAATGATGGATCAATTATACGTACTACGTGAGCCAGAGTTATATATCTTATGCGGATATATTGAATGCATGCAATGATGAGGTATCAAAATTGTATTTCTGCATGTGCATTTAAGAGAAGTTTATATACGTTAAAATTCATACACAGCTAGCATATATTTTGTTTTTCTTTTCTTTATTTCAGTTATTTTATTTGGGTGACCTGAAAATTTCCCTGTGAAGAGACTATACTTCCAGTTAGGTTTATCCAGTTAAAGGACAGTAGTGTCTTAAACAGTCACAAAACAGAAGGGACAGTGATGTCTACTAATCTTGATTCACAAAGTAATAACGTTCAAAATTATTAACAAATTACGAAAAGCATTGACACACATATATATATATATATATATATATATATATATATCCCAGTACTACAAAATTATAGTAAGCCAAGCTGCACTACGACAAAGAATAATGCATCCCCTTTTATTGCGCCTGTTTTATTATGTCATTTAGCAGTTTAAATTAATGTAAAACAGCTCCTTTTATCAACATTATTGGTTTGATCTCCCTCTGGACGAATCAATTCAGATGTTACCTTTCAAGTGCTTTGCCTTGAGACCCTAAAAGAGACGAGGAAATTGAACAATTAATAAAGGTGTAATAATATGCTAATGGGTGTTAATGTAATAATAATGAAACTGCAGCCTATATTTATGAGTCGCACTTTCACCGCTTTAAGTGATGTGCATAAATTATATTCAGTTAAGAAGCCAACAGCTAGCTAGCATGGTGCTGTTAATTCGGATGATCATATATGAAATTCATAATTGTACTAATTATTAGCACTAATACGTATAAACATACGTAGACGTTATAACTGTTATTTGTCGTGTTTGTACTTGGGAAAGTGAAGTGAAGATTACAAGTCCCACTATAGGGTGAGGTGACATGCAGCCGAAAGAGAAAGAGAGACCAAACACACACACACACATATATATAGATATATATTTAAATTTATAGACTTCTTATTCTTCCGAATGTAGAGTGAGGGATGGTGTTAAGCTAATATTTAGTACGAACAACTTTTTACATAGATCTGAAATCTGTGCTTTCCATAGCAAAAACAAGAATATCATACTTTTTTCAGGCATCCCAATTAAAGATTTCCTCGAGCAACAAAAAGTAAAGGGCTGTCTCCGTCTCCAATTTTCGCTCGATTTCCTCACACTTTTTATTTTTTTCCCCTAAAAATAAATTGATCATTATTTAAGAATTCTTTCATATTGATTGATCCGTTCAAGTTCCCTGAAACTCACGAAGATTTCACTGGTCAGTCGATTGATTGGTGCTTCATCGGGCAGACGACGTTGACATTTACGTGGCAAAACAATGACATACTTGCAATAAATTAAATAATATGCGAACCCAACAACCATTGTCATGTAGTGATCATAAATTAATTACATAATGGAGAAGAATAATAGAGATGTGATAGCTGGTTCTGAAACTATGTTTGTACATAAATCTGCAGTCCTTTTTGTTAGCAACACATAACACTGAAAAATAATGATCAGTATCATTCATAGCATTGTAGGCATAGACAGAGATAGATAGCACTGTGCCTCTGCTCTATAAGTCTTCATCTGTGCATCTTCCACACCACAAGGCAACAAACATAACGCGCCCAAAACTAATCATTACAACGAGAAGCATAATGACAGAAAAAAGAGAGAAAAGAAAACGTGATCCACTTTCAGCAGCAGAGAGGAATTCAATCAAATTATGTATGACCACTAAACCACTAATCATTATAATGACACACTCTCCATTAAATACTCTTGGATCTCGGTAGGTAGAAATGGTTTCTATGTTCAACATGCGTGCCAACACGGATCACTTAGGGAGAAAAGTCATCAGCTCATTGCATGCTGTGTCATATTTCGTCAAAATTGACTACCACATTGATGGAAGGAGCCATTTTGTTCATTTTCTAAGGAACTAAATTAGTCTACAAAAAACATCAGGTATGAATGCACGAAGAAGATGCATTTTAGATGCAGCATGTTGTCTGTAATTGTATTTCACCTCAAGAACTTGCAACGGTTACTTTGTATATATGCATGCATACCTGTTTGAAGCAAGGCAATAGAACTTTCTTTTTATTGGTCCATTTATCATAAATTGAAGATCGAATGGCCCAACGTTTTCGAGGCCCATTTGTTCAAAAACCAGCCCAAACAACATAGCACCGTCCAAACGTCGTCGTTTGTGCTCTCCCCCTTTTCCCCTTCCCGTTCCCAAATCGCCATCCGCCATCGCTCTTAATCTGAGGTGGAGACTCGATTTTTCTTTGCTGAAACATAAACAAAGACCGTGAAGAATGTCACATGTAGCCGAATGTTCCACATTGATTACGACAGAAAAAATTAACCGATATAAGATGATGGGTAACTCCTCCTATCAGCAATTGGTTTTAGGAAGGAACCCCATCAAGCTTATACGGTGACTCCCTCCTCCGTGTGGCGCATGTACGCGAGCCCCGATAATTCAAATTTAACATGGTATCAGAGTGTAAGATCCAGGCGGATCCGTGAGGTTCGAAAAGATTCGCGTTCCTCATCCGACTCAAAAATTAAAAAAATATACGGCAGGTTCGAAAAGAATGACGTTCCCGAGCGATTAAAAAAGAAATGGGCTCACATGTGAGGGGGAGTGTGAAGAATGTCAAATGTGTCCAAATGTCCCGCATTGATTATGACAGAAAAAATTAACCGGTATATAAGATGATGGGTAACTCCTCCTATCACCAATTGGTTTTAGGAAGGAACCCTATCAAGCTTATACGGTGACTCCCTCCTCCGTGCGGCGTATGTGCGCGAGCCCCGATAATCCAAATTTAACCTGTTAAATTTTCGGGGCTCGCGTACATGCGACGCACGGAGGAGAGAGAAACCGTATAAGCTTGATGGGATTCCTTCCTAAAACCAATTGGTGATAGGAGGAGTGACCCATCAGCTTATATACCAGTTAATTTTTCTTGTCGTAATCGATGTGGGACATTTGGCCACATGTGACATTTTTCACACTCCCCCTCACATGTGAGCCCATTTCTTTTAATCGGACGGGAACGCCATTCTTTTCGAACCCGCCGTAATATTAATTTTTTCAAATTGATTCCGATGAACGCGAATCTTTTCGAACCTCACGGATCCGCCCGGATCTTCCACTCTGATACCAGGTTAAATTTTCGGGGCTCGCGCACATGCGCCGCACGGAGGAGAGAGAAACCGTATAAGCTTGATGGGTCTCCTTCCTAAAATCAATTGATGATAGGAGGGGTGACCCAACAGCTTATATACCGGTTAATTTTTCTTGTCGTAATCGATATGAGACATTTGACCATATATATATATATGCATGCATACCTGTTTGAAGCAAGACAATAGAACCTTCTTTTTATTGGTCCATTTATCATAAATTAAAGATCGAATGGCCCAACGTTTTCGGGGCCCATTTGTTCAAAAACCAGCCCAAAGAACATTAGCACCGTCCAAACGTCGTCGTTTGTGCTCTCCCCCTTTTCCCCTTCCCGTTCCCAAATCGCCATCCGCCATCGCTCTTAATCTGAGGTGGAGACCCGATTTTTCTTTGCTGAAACATAAACAAAGACGACACTTCATTTCCTCACAATGAGCTCCGCCATTCTTCGATCCGTATCTAGAATCCTCATGCCCGCTTCCAAGTCCTTCTCCTCCACTAACGCCGTCAGTCATCTTCCTGGGCTCCGCCGCATCGTCGACCCTATTTGTCGTTTGCCGCCGTGGACGCCTCCGTGCAGCTACTCTACCTTTCACAACCTTACCGACACCAGATATCCTAAGCGCAGGCCCAGCGATAAGCCCCGCCGTAAAAGAGCAAGCTTGAGACCACCAGGTCGGTCATTAAGAGGGTTTGGTTTTATAATCGGATGAAAGTTTCTCTCGGGCTTCGAATTTGTGATTTTTGTTTGTGTTTTGTCAGGTCCTTACACATGGGTTAAGTGTAAGGAAGGTGAGCCTATACTGCCTAAGCAGCCAAATGAGGGAAGTGTTAAGAGGAGGAATGAGAAGAAGAGGATCAAACTACGACGTGCATTTACTATGGTATTCATCTATCTCCTTCCATTATCAATACGTTTATTTTTGGGTTCGGGTGGAGCTTTTTAAGAGATGTTTATCTAATTAGCATCGCATCTGTGTTGATCATTACTCAGACTGAATTTGATTGGCACCAAACCAAGTTAATTTGATACTTCCCTTGCAATTTTTTGGTTCTTTGAACGAACTCTCATGTTGTAGATAATTAGCTCAGGCCCTGCCATTACTGGCCTACAGTTTCCTTTGATTTAGATATTTAAGCAGAAAAGAAACATCAATGTTATGTATTTATTGGTGGGATCTTACGGAAGGAGACAATCCAGTTACTGCACTTGAAAAGTAATGAGGAGTCCTTTTGTTAACACTATGATTTTCATCATGTTGATGATGTAGTCTGAAAAAAGGAAGCGCATAGCTCAAGTGCAAGAGGCCAAAAGGAAGAAGGTGATGAAGAGAGTGGAGAGAAAGATAGCGGCGGTTGCAAGAGAGAAGGCTTGGCAAGAAAGATTGATTGAGCTCAAAAGGATCGAAGAGGAGAAGAAGAGGAAAGCAGCTGCTACGCTCTAGTGTAGTTTGATTTCTTTTCATCTCTAATTTTGAATGTCGTACTGAAACTTTTTGTCGAATAAGATTGCAACGTATGTGTGATATTCGCTGTTTGTTTTGATGAAATGGATGTTATCAGGACTTGTTTGGCTGTTAAAGAAAGGTTTGTGGAGACAAGAAAGAACACTTAAACAGTTCTCAAATCTAATTTATATATATATATATATATATGTATATATGTGACTCATGGCAAGAGGGCACTATGGTAAAAGCAGCACGGTCAACTCTATCTTATAATACAATTACAAGTGTCACGCATGGCAAGAAGAGGGCAATACGGTGAAAGAACCACCTCTTCGTCTCTTTTCTTTTTTTTTTTTTTTCTGCTGGGATACTTGCGACTGTTTCTTACCGGATCGGAACGACGTGGTTTTAGCTCACTCGGGCGGAAAATGGTTAACTTCGCAGCAGCTTTTCGTTTACTGAGGCAATCGTCGTCGAGAAACTTATTTGATCGCCGAAGCAACGTTAGTCGTCTCGGATCAATTCAGTCATCCGTTTCAGGTACCTGAAATATTCAAATGCTGGCTGAGAATGATTTCAATTCAATTTGATACTTAGTAAGGTGAAAATTTTTTCGGCCTTTGTTTGCCTGCCATGCTAAACCATGAGAACAGAATGATTAGAAGCTTTCAGAATTCATGTCGTTTTCCTTTCCTTTCCTTTTCTGTTTGTAAATTCAATCCAGGTTGTTTTCAAAATCGTTATCGATCTTTTGCATCCGTGGTACCGGAAACTTCAAGGAACCCATCATTTTCCATGATTAACTCGGATGATATTAGCTATTTCAAGAAGATTCTGGGGGACAGAGGTGTAATTCAGGATGAGGAGAAATTGGATGATGCCAACACGGATTGGATGCGCAAGTACAAAGGATCTAGTAAGCTTATGCTACAGCCTAAAACCACAGAGGAGGTTAATATCCAATTTTTTCTTCTTGATGTTTGCCTCCATTGTGATGCCGCTTAATTGTACCTTTCCCTATTTGGGTAATAGGTTTCGCAGATTCTCAAGTACTGTAATTCCAGGCGCTTGGCTGTTGTACCCCAAGGTGGAAATACTGGTCTTGTAGGAGGAAGCGTACCCGTTTTTGATGAAGTATGCCAATGTTTCTTCTTTGCGTCACTTTTGGCTAAATAAAAAAAGAAGCTTCATTGTTTTTTTATCTGATTGTTACAGACTGGCATCCGTATAATGACGGGTATTGCACTTATCTTTCTCCTTTTCCTTTTGTGTGTCATTTGTTTCAGGTGATTATTAATCTCATCGCTATGAAAAATGTACTGTCATTTGACAAGGTAATGGTCATGTCTGCTGAGACCTCATAACATTTTGTGATAATTCTCAGTGTATCACTTTCACACATTTTGCGAATATTCTCTTCAACTACCACATTCATTTCAAAAGTCAATCATGTCCCCTCATTTTCTGTTCTCACGTGAATCGATTGCTTACATTGAATGGCCATGTTCCCCTTATTTTCAGATTGGCGGTATATTGGTGTGTGAAGCAGGATGCATTCTTGAAAACCTGATGAATTTTCTAGATAATGAGGGGTACTGATTTATATGGAGCTGTTTAAGTCATGATGATTTTAATTCCCGTTTTATCAATGCCAATGCAAATTTAAAGTTCTTTCTCGCACAAATTTATGAGTCTGTAATCAGCCTCCTGAGCAAGTTTCTTAGTATTCCAAGAAGTAGATTTAGAGGCTGAATCAGAAATAGTGTTTGCTATCATTTCTTCTCATGTTATCTTGTTGTCAACTTGTTATCATTTGTATGCAATAGTTATATTTTTCATTGCTTTGCAGATTTGTGATGCCCCTGGACTTGGGTGCCAAAGGGAGCTGCCAAATTGGAGGAAATGTTTCAACTAATGCTGGTGGGCTGCGCTTTCTCCGATATGGTTCACTCCATGGAAGTGTTCTTGGTAAGCCATTTCATTCTGTTTATATGCTCCTCCTCCCCTTTCGTTATTCCTTCTCATTGACACCTGTAATTATATGCGTAATATTTATAATTAAAACAATTAATTATGTTTCGAATGTATATGTTTAGACATATTGAAATCATACTGTTCTGTTTTACCTTCTATCATCAACATATTGGTTTCAATTGAGAACTTTGTGTTTCCTGACTGAAACTTCAGGTCTCGAAGCTGCTTTAGCAAATGGTACTGTCATTGATATGCTGGGAACATTACGGAAAGACAACACAGGGTACGACTTGAAGCATTTGTTTATAGGTAAATAAACTATAGTTTCCTTTTGTGTCATTTATGTTACCATATCCCACCGTATACTGTACGAACTATTTGTACCTTGTAGGGAGTGAGGGATCTTTGGGTATCGTAACAAAGGTTTCTATACTTACTCCACCAAAACTGTCATCAGTGAATCTAGCTTTGCTTTCCTGTGAAGATTATCCCAGCTGCCAGGTATATTTCCCTCTACTGGAGTTACTAGATGTGAATATCTCATTCTTTTCACAAGTGTTCCCTGATAAAATTAAACGTTTAACGAGGAAAATTTGAACTTTAAGAAGAAACAACAAATCTATGCTGCCGGTTTGATTAACTGCTAGTCAAAGGGAACTGCACTAGATGATACATTGTATTCTGTGCGTGATTATGATATTTGATGTATTAATGTCTCAGCCTAAGATCCGACTCATGATTTATTCTTTTTCATTCCCAGAAACTCTTGATGGAAGCGAAGACGAAACTCGGTGAAATTCTTTCTGCATTTGAGTTTTTGGATATCAATGCTATGGATCTGGTAAGTATAGATCATTTGAGTTCTACCGATTAATCTTAATCTACTGATTCTATTGATGGTTGTAAAATAACAGTGAACAATATGCTACGTATCCTCCCTTTTCTTTGCAAATATCTTCCTGTGTGCGTGTTGCACGAGCATTTATCGTGTTAACCTCGTGCAAACTCTCCTGAAAACATATTCTTCAGGAAATTAATGCAGTAGGTTGTCGTTGGTTGGCCTAAATCTAGGTGTGTGTCTGGCAGGTTTTAAAACACTTAGACGATGTTCGTGATCCCTTACCCTCCTCAAAACACAAATTCTATATTCTGATTGAGACCAGAGGCAGCATGGAATCTCATGACAGGTATATGTCTAAGGTTGATGTTGTCTTATGCCTTGATCATTGCTTTTGTTCTTTGGAAGAATGAAGAAGTTGTTGAACTGTTCTGAGCATTTGTTCAACATGGCTTTTGCCTCCTATTTTTGCAATGAGTCCCTCGCTAGTGCTGTTTTATCTGCTTCTCGTCCTATATTCCCACTCTCGGGGTCTTGCATACTAAAGAGTTTTTAATGTGCCATGACATCCTCGTACTGAAGTATGACCGGTTCTTAAGGGATCTCACTCAATCATTTTCATTTTGTCTCCAGGGAGAAGCTCGAAGCATTCTTTCTTCACGCCATGGAAACTGGGTTGGTAACCGATGGGGCTCTTGCACAAGACATAAATCATGCATCACAGTTTTGGGCTATAAGGGAGGTACTAATTCGCAGTTCCTTCTATGTGGTTATCAGCTAACAAAGTCACCGAGCTTGATCTTTTTCGTGTCTGCAGGGTGTGACTGAAGCTTTAATGAAAGCAGGAGCTGTATACAAATACGATATTTCTCTGCCTTCTGAAAAGATATACGATATTGTTGAAGAAATGCGAGCACGCCTTGGTAAAACATTCACATCTTTATGCAATTCCCACTTCACTGCATTAGAATTATACACAGCAGAAATCTAAACCGAACCATTTGTTTTCCATTATAACCATAATACAGGTAGTTCAGCTAATGTAGTGGCTTACGGTCACCTTGGAGACGGGAACTTGCATCTTAACATTTCAGCCCCGCAGTACAGTGACGAAGTTAGTAGAAATTCATATATTTCTTCCATTTTTACAAACTTTGATGATCTTCTGATATGGAAAGTAAGTAAAATCTTTATTCATTCAGATAATGTCGAAAATTGAACCATTTGTGTATGAGTGGACATCTAAACAAAGAGGAAGCATCAGTGCTGAGCATGGCCTTGGCTTGATGAAAGCCAACAAAATTCACTACAGCAAATCTGCTGAAGCTGTAAGGATAGGATAGCCCCTTTATTATCTGTTTTATACTGTGTTTTTTATTCATTTATTCTGATTTTTTATTTAAATTTTCAGGTACAACTAATGGCTTCCATTAAGAAGCTGTTTGATCCCAATGGAATACTCAACCCCTACAAAGTTCTTCCATCATCGATGCTATGAATGATTCGAAGTGAGCAGCTTTGTTAATATATCTGCAAGATATATTTGATGATCTCATGTACAACAGTAAAATTGCGAACACGAGCATATAAATACGTGATCTTTTCTGGTGTATTTATGGCGAAGTAAAATGAACCTTCAAATCCATCAAGTAAATAAATATATAATTTTCAATTTCATGCACATGCATCAAAATGCTAGAGACAACACATGACGATACCAATTAGAGAAGTAATTCAAGAAATCAATACATGGAAACTGGGATTCAAGAAATTATTTTTCTGCAGTTCTTTCTGATCTCTCCCTTAAATCCCGTCAAAGGCGAAACATTCCCCATCTTAACCATAGATTTGGCGAACTGCTCGAAGAAAAGCTCATTGTCAGCAGCGTAAACCTTCACGAGCTGAAGAGACTGCTGATTCTCGGTCACCAAAACTTCATCAGAACTCAGAAGCCCTTTGTAACTCAACAGGTTCTTGAAATAACTGTTGTCAAACTTTGTAGGGCTTACAAAGTCCAAGAAGAATAATTTCTGATCGCCACCCGATTTTGGACACCCCTCACGCAGCTGAGCTGCATAAGATTGATCTAAGGTGAAATCTGGCTGTGAGTTTCCCGTTTGGTTGTACAGCCTCTGTCTGAAGCTGACGCATCTCGCGTTTCCAATCGTGTGACTTCCTGGTAAAAAAAATATTGTTTACCAGATAATTATTATGATAAAGTTAAGATCTTTGTATGCTCTCATATATTATTACCAGAGAGGGCCACAAGATCAGCAATGTCTAAGCCCTGCAGCTTAAACTTGGTGAGGATGGTGTTGAAAGTGTTGTTTGGAGCAGGGATGTTGTTGTTTGAGCCCTGCAGGCTCGCGGTCTTCGAGTCTCTTCTTCCCAATGGAACCACCCAGCTCGGTCCTCCGGCCTAAGAAAATCATATAGATAAATAGACATGATACATTTAAATAACAAATTTTCTTTTTTTTTTTTTGGTTTTGCATGAATACTTACAAAGACAGTGGAATCTCTAGCAGCAAGAGCCAAGACATCTGCACAAGAAACGGTTCGCGGGCACTCTTTCTCGAGTGCGGATTTGATCTCATCGATCACTTCGAACCCGCGAGCCGAGTTTCTGTTGGGGTTCGATCTCTTCTCGCTGAGTAAGGTTCCGGTGCTATCCAACAGTATCGATGCATCGCATCCCTTTATGTAACAGTCCATTGAAAGATAAATGATTGTAATAAGTACTGATGAAAGAAGTCAAAAATCCTGAAAACACGTTGTAGTAGAGAGACTAACTAAACCTTGACGAAGCAGTCATGAAAGTGGAGCCTAAGGAGTGAAGCTGCCATACGAGGATCTTTGGCTACGGCATTGGCAACAACAGATTGTACGATTTCTTGAGCCCTCGGGCATGATCTGTCATAAAACTGTGGGTAAAGGTAACCACCGTATGTTTTCTTGCAGAAACAACAAAGTGGCGAGAGAGAAAGCAGAGTTAGAACCATGAAGGCGTATAGGAGGAACTTGTTAGCCATTGTGTAGATACTGAAATGTCAAATGTGCTGTGTGGAGACTCTGCTTTGATACTTTTGACCATTTATTCGAAAGAAAAAGGTGTAGAGAGGGAAACAGAGTATTGGAGTTGGTTGTGTTTTTAAGTTGAAACTGTTACACTGTCTCCATTACATTTTGGATAGTGTATGCAGTAGTACTTGTGAGACTGTTAGCTTTCATGTTTTATTGGATTTAAGTTGTTGCACACAAGTCAAGTCATCAAGTTGTTAGTATCCAACTACGAACTTCGTATAATAATTATCAAATGTAACTATTTAATTTTGTTAATTTGAGATACAATCCGATTCTTTGACTTTTTTATAATCCAAAAAGGGTTCGAGGATCATTGGGTCATTGGGATGAAATGAAGCAGTGCAACTACTCCAATGGTATAGTCAAAATAAGATAACGTTTTATTTATTTATATATCTTGATTCCATTATTATCAAATCAAGCACATCACAATGGCATTACTATAAATCAAAAGGTCCCAACTAGCAAATAAAAAAAAAAAAAAATGAAGAATATCTCAGTGTGCCCCATTTAATGGAAAATCGAAAGGATCTTTAAGCCAGAAGAAAAAAAAAAGAACAAGTAATCATCAAATGGATCCATATGAACTTCTTTCGTTAGTAGCAGCAGTCGGTGGTGGCCGATCCCATGACGAAGCTTCTTGTTGATTATTAGCAGCAGCAAAAGGATTATTAACACCGCTCACTCGTGTATAACCCCCATGCAACGCTCCACTTGCCTGCAGATTATATTTTATATTATGCATATTGTATTGTATCATCATAATAACTACACTAGACTTGTAATATTCTCCAAGTCTATATATATATATTGATTGTATCTTTATAGAAAAGGAGAGAATTCAGTACTCACAGTTTCCAAACAGCCGGACAACACCGCCATTCCGGGGAGTGCATCAAGCCCACGCTGCAAATCGTAGTTTTGCGAATCGATTTATATATATATAAAAAAATATATCGATAGAGAAAAGATGCATAAATCCTACTAATTGAGTGCGGATAAATTTTTTTACCATGTTCTCTACTCGAGCCCTGTAGATGAATCCACCACAGCAGAACAGTGTAAATCCCACAATAAATCTGTGCTCAATCAGATGAGATAAGTAGTGTCAGCAGAGGATTTTTATAAAAAAATCGAACGTGGACATGATTGTTGGCAAACATACATACATACATGCATGATATGATTCCAAATATTCCCCATCCTTTCATTGATTCACCGCGTTCACCCTGCTGATGCTCTATACAAAAGGAAGTAGAATAGAATGTCATTGATATTGACAACAAGGAAGACTGTGACTTACTATTGGGTATATTTATTTATACTCACCGCACATCTTTGCCAGAGTAAAGTTGATGGAATCGTATTTTTCTACCGGGATGCTGATTTCAACTTCATAAGGCGTTTCGCGAGCCTTTTCACCTAAGAAAGATATTAGCAAATTCCAATAAAAAACAATAAAACTGCAACCAAATATGCTGGAACAGACAGAGTGTTCCTTCAGCTTACATCTCCACTCCACAAGTAGCATCATAGGAGACAAAGTAGTTGGCAACGGGTTGCCTTTTGCTCCCGAACCCGACAACCGAACCTCCAAACCTTGCTCGGGAGAGATCTGTGAAGATAAATTAATGAATAACAATTAAGTGACAAAGCAATATTTTTCACGTATTGACCCTAAAATCTATGTTGTAAAAGGGGAAAACGAGCAGAAAGTATCAACCTTGACTGAAGGTTTTCGCACTAAATTTGAGAGAGAAGCCACTGCAGTTAGGTATAGGGTCACTTCTCTTTGATCAGTTGCAAAGCTGTACAAATCACAATGTAACTAAAATGAATGACATATTAAAGGCGATAACATATGACAAAGAGGGTTACCGTCAAATCTCATCAGAGACAAAACAAATGCAATAAAAGTTTACCTGTATTCATCATAAGCCTTTTCATAGCCTAACTGAGTCATTCCATTATAAACCTACAATTGATTAATGTTATGCGGACAATAAACATCGTGTACACGATCAACCAATCGATGAGTGAAAAGTTAAACAATGGTGGAGATACGATACGATACAATTTCCCAAGATCTTGGATGAAAGCCAACAGTGAAACCTTCAAATATACGCAAGCCTGGTGTCACGCATGGAATGGCAAGATCAACTATTACTCTGTCCCAAAAGTGGAAAATCAGTCACATCATCAGATATATTGACAGCATGATAAATAAAATTACTGGTGTTTTTAATCATAACAAGCATGAGATCATCGTTTTCGATCATAAGAAGTTTCTAACCAAACATCCATCGGAAATTCGTAAGGTAACAATATGGTTATCTGGCGAAGAATAAAATTCAGAACTAAAGCCCAACAATAGGCTGGATTATAAATCAAAACCTGCATGTTGATTCATATGAAACTTTGCAGATGCATCCAATCCCACCTTAAAAAAATCCACAAACAGGTATTAAGATAGGGACATATGCAAAACGCATGTTTAGGAATTTGATTCAATAAATATTAATGACTGAGTGTCGCATACCAGCACACTGGCCATTTGGACAAGTTCCACAAATAATTCTCACCTGAACACAAAATAAAATAAAATTTTGTAGATTAACAATGACACTAATGCGATAAAACCAGAGCAACAAGATTGGGATCAATAATTACATTTCCCCTTATGTTACAGCATGAAGAATATACAGCAAGTGGAAAAATAGTAAAACATCATAAGCAATCATCTGACCTGAGCTGTACGTCCCAGTTTGTCATAACTTTTCTCACAGTTCATGAGGTCACCACTGTAGTATTCCTGGAAAATATTTCGATTGGCGAGTATTATTATAACTTTTCTCAAACTTATTTGATTTGGATATGTAAGCAGGAATTACGATTACAAACAAAACTAACCTGAATAAAGTCAGCATCGCCAGAACCGGCAACAAAATAATTGAACCTATCATATCTTCCAAAATCCACATATCCCTATAGGTTCACATCAAAGTGCAACCTCAATTATAAAATGGAGCAATTGAAATGATGCATGCAAAAATACATAACAAACATAAAGAGATTATATCAACGAAAATGAACAAGATCTTTCTGCATTAAAAAACTCTACACTAGCAATATTTCAGCTTCCTTCTTTTCAAACATGACAAGATAATTACCGGCTGTGATCTAGTCTCCACATCTTTACAGAACCGGATCACCAAATCAGGTTCCTGCATATATATACAGTATCACATGCTAACATATCAGTGATAGTACATCTAAAGACAGCAACTTTTAGTGCACAAACTCAAGAGCTTTGGTATTACCTTCACATCATCGTATTCAAAAGCTTGTGCAGTTAAATTACTCTACGGAAGGAATCAGAGAAAACAATCTACTATCAAAAAACACTAAAGTCAATGCATGCAAACTTGGGCCTTCAAATTTGAAAGATACGCATTCAATCCAACAAAGATAACCCCCGTTATCCCCATGTTTTTGTTCATTGTTAGTTCATAAAATGTAATACCACGATGTACGAGCATTTTGAGGCAAAAAACACAATCTTTCGCATTCTTACTCTAATTAAACAAAAATGTAGAGAATAAAAATAAAAATAAGGATACAAAGTCATGAATGCGACTGGTGTTATCAAGCGCATAACACCCAGTACTTGGCACCACAACTGAATCAGCTCCAAGCGACTGAAAAATGACAGCTTAACGGGAAAACAAAAAAAGAAAAACAAATAAGGTAAACATAACACCCCAAAGTAATGCTTCGTCGAGAACCGTATTAAATATCTACCTGCAACGATAACTACGAATCCACGCATCAGGGGGGCCTAAACAAAGTCTTCCAGCTCGAAATTATCTTGATTAACGCCGAGCGGCAAAATAGATCAATCGTAGCTTCCTAAATTACTCTGCTTCTATTTTTTTATTCTTGGAAATTTACGAACACACCTGAAACGAAACGACGTCGTCTTCTGTCCGGGCTGTAATTATACCGTTCCTTCAAATTATAATCCCAAACACTGTAAAAATTTGAGGAAGTGAACTTGTCTTTTTGGCTATAAATGCTTGTGTGAAATGACATAAATACTATTCAACTATAGAAAATTCTGAAACATAACTTATTGAAGTCTAATTTATTATTTAGCAACAACAATTACAAACAAGTCCTTATGGTTTTATTTTTTACGTATCAAAATCAAGATTTCTTCGTAGTGATACGCTTGATTGATCAAGCTTATAGCTTCTATCTTGCAAAAAGAAATGAAATCTCATCGTCATGTCACTGTATGATGATGTGTAATGGTTACACTCGCTAAGAAGCTAATTAAGTCCTTACTCAGAGCCGAGCCACCATTCATACCATTTTCGGAGCTGCAAGAAATCAAACGCTTAGAATCCCGACTCGTTTACACTCTCGAAGACTGCATAAACCTCGACCAGATCAAGCAAACCCACGCATACATCACCCGCAGATGCCTCCACGAGTCGTCATACATCTCAGCAAAGCTCATTCGCGTGCTCTCGAAAGTAAACATCCCTGTGAGTTCTTACGGAGCCCGCGTTTTCTCACAGGTAAATAGCCCCAATACTTTTCTGTACACAGCTCTGATAAGGGGTTATTTGATCGATGGTTTTCTCGAGGAAGCTGTGTCGGTTTATAGTTCCATGAGAAGAGGTGGATTGACGCCAGTCTCTTTTACGTATACGGCGCTGTTGAAGGCTTGTGGGAGCGAAAAGGATGTCGATTTTGGTAGGCAGTTGCACGGGGAGAGCTTAAAGCTAGGTGGTTTTGGCGAGGACTTGTTTGTGGGCAATGTTTTGTTGGATGCGTACTTAAAGTGCGGTCATTTGGAGTGTGGGAGGAAGGTGTTCGACGAAATGCGTGAACGGGATTTGATTTCTTGGACTTCGCTCATCGACGCATACTCCAAGGAGGGGGATATGGGTTCAGCGAGTGAATTGTTTCATAACTTACCGGTCAAAGATGCAGTGGCATGGACTGCGATGGTGACTGGTTTCGTGCATAATGCTAAGCCGAGGGAGGCTTTGGATTACTTCAAGAGAATGCAGAATGTAGGAATCGAATGCGATGAGGTAACATTGGTGGGGGCAATCAATGCTTGTGCACAGTTGGGGTCGATCAAATATGCCAATTGGGTTAGGGACGTGGCTGAAGACACCGGGATTGGCCCTGATAAGGATGTCCACGTGGGCTCAGCCTTGATCGATATGTACTCGAAATGTGGTAGCGTGGAGGATGCGTATAAGATCTTTAAGGGTATGAAGGAAAAGAATGTCTACACATATAGCTCAATGATACTAGGTTTTGCCATTCATGGACGTGCAAATGCTGCTATAGACCTCTTCGAAGAGATGATAAAAACAGACGTGAAGCCCAACAACGTGACTTTCGTCGGGGTTCTCACTGCATGTAGCCACGCGGGTTTTGTAGATGAAGGCGAACAATTTTTCAAAACCATGGAAAGTGTATACGGAGTAAAACCGTGCATCGATCATTACAATTCTATGGTAGATCTTTATTCAAGAACGGGAAAATTGCAGCAAGCATTCGATCTCATCGAAGACATGCCTGTGAAGCCCAATGCTGGTATATGGGGTGCTCTCCTCGGGGCTTGTCGTACGTATACAAACCCCAAAGTAGCCAAAGTTGCTGCAGAACATCTCTTCAAGCTCGAGCCATCGAACATCGGTAACTACCTGTTACTTGCAGAGGCTTATGCCAAAGCAGAACGTTGGGACGATGTGTTGGCTGTAAGAAAACTGATGAGGAAAAAGGGTTTGAAAAAGAATCCCGGGTTTAGTTGGGTTGAAGGAGAAAAGGGTGTGGTCCACGAGTTTTATGCTGGTGACATGACCCACAGGAGATCTCGAGAAATCATGGAGATGTTAGAGAATTTAACTACCAAAGTGAAGGTTGATGGGTACGAACCGAACCTGAGCTCCGTGGTTTATGATGTGAGTGATGAAGAGAAGATGAAGATTTTGCTGAATCACAGCGAGAAACTTGCCTTAGCATATGCTTTGCTTGCAGCAACGGACAGTGGATGTAGTAGTTGCAGTGGTGCGATTAGGATTGTGAAGAATCTGAGGATCTGTGAGGATTGTCACTTGTTCATGTGCTGTGCATCGCGTGCTGCGGGGAGAGAGATCATAGTTAGGGACAACATGAGATTCCATCATATTAGTGATGGAAAGTGTTCGTGTTCAAATTTCTGGTGAACTGCTTGGTGAAAAAACAGTGTCGGAATCTTGGATTTTGAAATCCAGCGAAGGAAAGATTAATCCCAGGTGGGAAATGAGCAAGAATTGCACTGTAATTTATATTTAATTGATAGAATATTCTTGTGTAGCACTGCAACTTTGTTTCTATTGTACGATAGAAATTTTCATGTGACATAAGAAAATCTGCTTTATATGTATGTACTACTATTTGAGATACATCTCATTTGCTAGTAATACGAATATTTATTCAAAAACCATAATAACGAAGAAGGTCGCTGCTTCTTACACCAAGAGAACAGCATATACAGCAGCAGCAAAAGACTGACTCTAAAACACAAGCAGACAAACACACAAAAGGACATGCGACGCAATAAACTATACAGGAAAGAAACAAAGGCTGAGACCTCATAACTCCGGTCTTAAATATTTAGTCGGGAATATTTTTATAGTTTTAATGACCACCGGGAAGCTTCTCCTTGATCTTGTCCATGATGCCCTTCTTCTCCTCGTGTCCTCCTTGACCGTACTGATGATCTTGGGTTGCAGTAGTATTACCATTGCCACCTGCTGCAGCAGCAGGCATTTTCTCTTTGATCTTATCCTTCATGCCCTTCTTTCTCCTACCACCTTCTCCATCGTCTTCCGATGACTAATCATATATATATAAAACACAACAAAAAAGTCAATCATCACATTATACGTTCACGTGTAAATGGGGATAAAAAACTGTGTATATTTTTTGTACTTACGGAGCTGCTTGAACTGCTGCCGGAGCGACGATGCTGGCCACCGGTGAGACCACCCCCAGTAGCGGTGGTTCCATGTCCAATGCCCGTTGCACCGGTGGCACCATGACCAAGCCCGGTGGTGGCACCGTGTTGTTGACCACCCAAGATGCCCCCGTGTTCTCCTGCACCGTGATGGATAGGGTTTCCGAACTCATCTGTCTGCCTTCCGCCGTATTTCTCACCGCCGAATTGAGCCATTTTCTTTTTTCCTTTCTTGAAGAGAGTAGTTATTATCGAATGTTGTCGATGCAATGGATAAAATTGAGGAAAGTTAAGGTGGTGGTTTATATAGAAGAGGTCTCGGCTCGGCTGATCCATTCCATACTAGAGAGGACACGTTTCGTTGCATGATTGAGCCAACATGGTAAAGGAATGCCACGTGCTCTTATATGAGTGTCGGCAGAATTAATTATTAGGATATAGATTTTTAAACAAGGCAATGAACACAGTTGGATAAATTATATCTGCAGACCATCATTCATCAAAAACTAAGGGTGTAGTGATTATACCAAGACAAATGGCTAGCGGATCGAGCGAGCACATGATTTGGGGCCTTACAAGTGTCCCTTGGTGATAAGCGACGGCTTCGAGTGACCGCACACGTATGTATTTATTTTTTTAATAGCTGTATCGATGAATATTATATGTTTGAGCCAAAAGCAAAGACGAGAGAGACCACGTGTCCAAGATATGAAGCCTCTAACGACGTAAAGCCATATTAATTTCCATGCAGCACGCTTAAATAAAAAAATAAAAAGGAGATCGATTAATTATTTCAAAGTGGTGGGCATGTAATGGGCTGGCATGAGAAACAACGATCAACTACCATATTTTTGTAATAACAAAAGATGGTACATTCCTTATTCTACTTTATTAACAGATGTATATCTTTGAATTGTGAGCAGCTGAAAAGTATGCAAGGTTTTGATGTTTTCTGCCCGCTTAAATTCACATATGCCAATACTCTTGTTGACTTGTCACACTACAAAACAACCATTTAAATAGTAGTTGATAGCGTGATCAAGATAATAATACATCGCAATTATATTTAGAATAAGAGATAAAAACAATAGCAGAACCACGACAACTTGCAGAGAAATGATGAAACATTTATCAAATTTGAAACACAAAATAGTATGGGGTTTGCCCGAAATAAAGTTTTTTGTTATTTCATTCCATGTCTGGCCTTCCACTAAGCTAATATTATTTCAAAGCGACGAACCTCTAGCAGGGCATTTCTCTACTTTGATTCTGGCTTAGTGTCCGAAGAAGATGAAGATGACGACGATGATGATCCCTTAAGATATGAATATGCTATCACAGCCGAACCAATTGAGACAGCAGTTGCTATAGATCCAAAAACCACCCATCTCTGCCTTCTCTTCCTTCTCTGTCTCAATCTCCTTGCTGTCTCTGAACATTACAAACATGCACGTGATGTCATTAGAATGAATTAAAGAAAGGCAGATAGATATAGGAGAAGTGGTCTTTCTTAGGACAACACATCACAACACACCTATGACTTCTTGGTTCCTTTGAGACATCTCCTGGTTCACAGCTTCGTAATAGTGGACCTTATCCCATAAACGAGCAATCTCCATATTCTTCAGATTTATCTGAGCTTCCATCTCTGCTTCAGCCTCAGCCCGCGCAGTTGCCTTCCCGATCGAATTTGCCACGAATCTGGCAAGATAAACTTGTTGGCATATCTCCGCTGCTGGATCAGCTTGTGCTCCCTCAGCCTCAGACAGGCACGTTGGATCCACGGGGAGGGTTAAGCCCGCGGTAGATAGCTGCTCACGAATCCTCTGCCACTGGTTTTGCATGTCTTTTAATGTTTCCTCTGCTTGCTTCCTCTTTTCAATCTCAGTGAGTAAACTCAACCTCACTTCGAGCAGTTCGTTTTCGATATCGGGCAATGCAGTGTGTGTCTCGCTCGCTGACGACAGTTCTGAGGCAATCAAGACAGGCACCGTTAATTTATTACAGCAAAAACCAAAGGTATTCGTTACCAACAAAGCAATGCAACCTAAATCAAACAAAAACAAGGAAAGCCTTTGCTCTTAGGAGAAAAGAAAGAAAGCATACCTTCCCATGCATCATAGAATTCAGCCATTGGTGTTATAGCATTCGAAGATCGCTCAGCAGCACCAATTCCCTCAGTTTCTCCAACACTCATCACACTGACCGAGTCCTTTGGATCGACAAAGTCACCAGTTTCATTGAGGCCAGCTGAAGAATCTTCCACATTATTGTCTCCAAGTTCTTCATTGCTAAAAACATTCAAATCCATTTCCTTAACAACTTGATGACCAACAAATGACGTGAAATCATCGTCGATATTCAAGTCAACCAGCTCATCGGGAGCTTCACAAACTTCAGTATCCTTAGATACAACTCCGCTGCCATTCTCAGCACTGACTCGCTCACAAGCTGCAATTTCATCCTCAGAGAAACTCTTCATGAGTCTTGGACCCCTTCTCTTGTGATTTACAACGTAGGGGGAGGGTACAAATGAAGACGGTGCATCGGGGAGCGGGGTTGATGCTGGTGTGGCATAGAGTGCTGGTGTGATTTGAGTCCAGTGGTTCTTCTTATCAAGAACTGATGTAGGCACACCGTTTCTCCTATCTGATCTTGTTTTAAAAGGAATGTTAAGCCCTTCATCAAGCTTCACATTCGAAGGAAGACTAATTCCCCTATCGAGCTTTACATTAGGCTCAACTCTAACTTTGCTTGCAGCCTCTGGATCAGGAGCGACGAATTTTGGAGGAACGCTGACTCCTCTTTCCACCTTTGACAAAGGAGTGTCGATTCGCTGATCTTTCCTCGAATTCACAATACTATGCCTGTTCTCAGGTTTTGTATTCAAAGAATAACTACTGGTTGTTGATTTGTCAGCTCCAGGTTCTATGAAGCTATCTAAAACTACAGCTGTAATCGTTGGCATGATCTCCAAGCACCAAAGTGTACTGCAAATCCAACAGCTCTTATTAACATGAGTGACATTCATAGCACGAATTAAAAAAAAAAAACACAATTTCAATCTTGAAGAGGCACCAATAGCTCAGGCAACTCTGATCCACAGTAATTAGAAATCAATATAAGATAGCTTCGTGTAAAAGACAGATCGCAGAAACAGCTCAATACATTTTTGAACATGCAGTAATGTAATACATACCAAGTCCAAACTCATGAATCTCTAATATGCGGCAAAAAAATAAAAAGAAAAAAAGTTATAAAAGTATCAGAAGATTCACAGTCCAAGACCTATAGGTGCTTATTCATAATAATGAAATAGACTCAGATAAATTTTCAGCTCAAATATCCATCTTTCTCATCGTAAGATAGACCAGAAAATCGCATAACATCTTTATCAGCTGCATCGAGAAGCCACCCAAAAAGAACACTTTATACACATCTTCAGGTAATTTGAAATCCAAAGGCGCTTATTTTCAACCAAATCGTAAAACGAGGAAATCTCCATCATAGCCACGTCGTTTGGAATGGATCAAGCGACGTATACAGAAAAAAACACAATAAATGAAAGCAGGGAAAAGAAAAGCATAACTCACATACAAATCAGATAATTAGAAAGATCTTAATCGAAACGACGCGAAAGTAACGCACAACAATACCAATAGGAAAGAACATCAACACGTAGTTATGTACGGAGCGCCGGTTCGAGCATCAAGTGCATGACCGATCCACAACCGCGAATATTTCTCCTGATTCCTTCCTTCTTTCCATTTATATCTCCCTCTTCTTTCTTCTTCCCAAAGTTAAGAGTGGACGAGAGGCGAAACTTGGGGAGAAAGAAGAGAGCCTGGTCTTGTTATGTGGACGAATATAAACGACTCAACGCCCCCATTGTTCTCGTCTATTTTCTTGTTCTGCACGATATTAAATTTAATTTAATTTTTAAATAAACGTCAAACCTCGCGAAATAAAGTTAGACTTTTGTTGCCTACGTGTCGTGGCTACGACTTTAAATACTTTAATCGAAGGGTAACTATAAAATGAATATATAATTCGCGAGTCAAACCGGTTATACGGGGCTCACATTTTAATAGGAATTGCTATTTTCTATAATACTAGTCGGTTCATATGTAGTATTTAAGCGAATGTAATAGTATTTAAGCCAAGCATGTAATTTGCAAGAAATTTCAGGGCTGAGAGTCTGAGAATCAACACGGACAAGAAAGAACGGGCCAAGTGAAGTGTTCGGTTCGATAAAGCCCATGCCACCCGATCGAGTTAAGTGTTCGATTGATGCCACTTCGAGAGTCTAGGTGTTAGCGTCGGTTTGATGATGTCGAAGATCGTAGTTGCGACAAGTAGCCGAGAGTGGTGAAGTCCGAGCAATCTGCAAAACAACTTAGCAACGAGTAACCGAGCGACGCTAAGTCTACGCTAAATTTGTAATTCCCGACAAGGCCCCGTTTCTTAGTGCGAAGATTAGGTTTCGAGGATTCTCCCTTAATTAACGGTGTGTCGTTCACACTCTTGTTTCTTTGAACGTGAATTCGAGCCTAAGCAACACACATAATCACTTCAAGCAACGTTAGGTTAACTTGGCAACGGAGAAGGTTCAAGTCCTAAGGCACATTCCGCACGAACCCACTTAGAATAAAACCCTCAGCTGCATCAATTTTCAAGCGAATCATACCCAACAATAGTTGCAGGGACACAATACCTGAAACTGCCCACTTGCTATGTGCCAACCGATTGATGTAAGGACTAACCTTCAGCGGAGTTGATCTTCTCTGCAGAGAAATTATATATATGTTTCATCATTAGGTTAATCTCACTCATTTAAATGGACATTCACCACCCCAAATAAATATACACGTATCAGTGTATGTAAGCACTTAAGATTCGTACATTATCCGTCGTGATATTACCATCATCATTATCCTAAAGCCATATATATGATTCTTTGTATGTGTACACGCATATACGGAACATGAGATGAAATTCGCTGCTGAATAGATCTTACTTCATAAACACATCCCAATAAATCACCTCAAAGCGTCGAAGCATATAAGACAAGCTCGATCTTAATATGATAATCAACTGTCTGGATCTTACCGATATTCAACCTTTGCATGTAGTAGAATAAAAGCTTCAGGGCTCAGAGCTCATGATTCGGGACGAATGTTTATATACCGACTATCGATCTTGAGATGAATTGGTATCGGATCATCTCAACTTAACATAAAAATACATCACCATTTACCATTTTTGAGAAATGTCCGTCTTCCATACTTGCGATTTAATATTCATCACGTAAAGTGATTTTGATCATCTCAAGATTAGTATCATTGGCATGCTGCAACATTCACTATTTACGGGACACATTGTTATTTCAACATTGGATGATCAAATTTTCAACGAGTAAATTGATTTGATCATCTCAAGATTAATATCCTTGGCACGTAAAGCTTCCTTCAGAATTCATTATTTTCGAGGCCCTTTACAAAAAGCACCAATGATCAGGATTTTATTCCCACAGAAAAGATCATTATGAATTCGTTGCGCCACTCTCATATCATTTTTCGGAACAAAAAAAAGGACATTTTTATTTCAATCTTTGATGATCAAATTTTCATCAAGTAAATTGATTTGACCATCTCAAGATTGGTATCCTTGGCATGTAAAGCTTCCTTCAGAATTCATTATTTCAGAGGCCATTTACAAAAGCACCAATGATCAGGATTTTATTTTCCCACAGAAAAGAAGATCGTTGTGCATTCGTTGCGCCACTCCTATATCATTTTCCGGAACAGAAAAGGGACATTTTTATTTCAACCTTGGATGATCAAATTTTCATCAAGTAAATTGATTTGACCATCTCAAGATTTAGTATCCTTGGCACGTTAAGTTTCCTTCAGAATTCATTATTTCAGAGGCCATTTACAAAAAGCACCAACGATCAGGATTTTATTTTCCCACAGAAAAGAATATCATTATGTATTTGTTGCGCCACTCTTATATCATTATCCGGAACAGAAAAAGGGACATTTTTATTTCAATCTTGAATAATCAATTTTTCATAAAGTAAATTGATTTGATCATCTCAAGATTTAGTATCCTTGGCACAAGCTTCCTTTAGAATTCATTATTTCACAGGCCATTTACAAAAAGCACCAGCGATTAGGATTTTATTTTCCCACAGAAAAGAAGAACGTTGTGCATTTGTTGCGCCACTCCTATATCATTTTACGGAACAGAAAAAGGGACATATTTTTATTTCAATCTTGGATGATCAAATTTTCATCAAGTAAATTGATTTGACCTTCTCAAGATGTACCCTTGGCACATCAAGCTTCCTTCAGAATTCATTATTTCCGAGACCATTTACAAAAAGCACTGTGATCAGGATTTTCATTCCCACAGAAAAGATCATTGGCATGCTTCAGCATTCACTACTTGAGTTACACAAAGCACCACATTATGCATTCGCAGAGCCACTCTTATATCATTTTTTCGGAATAGAAAAAGGGACATATTGTTATTTCGAAACCATCATCAATATTCATTATTACCGAGGTCATTGGACTGAGGAACACAAAGCACCACATTGTGCATTCGCTAAGCCACTCTGTATCATTTTTTTTGTCGAAACAGAAATAGGGGCAAATATTTCAACCCACATACCCTATTGCAAGAATATCAAGATAAGAAATAATAAACATACCGATTCACGAGTCAATCCTCTTTCAACAGATAGAATCGGCGTCAGGCAATCGATTAGGGCTCGTCTAACAGAGGCTAAGCACACAGAAGGCCATGTTTCGAAGGAAATTCACTTGAAATCCAGGATAAAAGGAAGAACTTGAAAACTTATATACCAATGTGCAATAACAAAAATTATATGCCATCATAACTTATCTTCTCCCTGTAATGTCACAAGATTGGCCACCTAAAATATAGTCAGAGAAAAACCTGCGCATTCAACGTCAATACAAGCAAGCCATAGAAAAACCTGGATGACAGGATCATGAGTTGGTTCAGGAAAATGCCCCTTCCTTCCTCAATGTCAAAACTTAATATGCAAAACGGAGCCATCTTTGAGAACTCTCCTTCAGGGGCATGACTGATCATGTCTGAAAAACTAATTATATTTGTAAAGGGAAAATTATTGTTAACACAACTGAACATATGTAGAGACAAAGGAAGCTGCTATTTCTGGGACGTTCAAAATCTCAAAGCACAAGGATACACGCAATTAACTCTAACTCGCAATGGGAAATACTTCTCGCCGTCTTCTTAGACTTTCCAGCAGGAAGTTCAATCCAATTCTCTCCAACAATATTGCAATCGATCATGAAACGAAGAGCGAAGAGAATATTACTTTCATAAGTCATAAAAGTCTTCACACCAAGTCAAATTTGTATTCCTCTGTCAAAGATACCCGCCAAAAAATTCATATCTGGAAAATTATAGAGAAAATCTATGATAAAACAACAGTATACAATCATATGCCTCACATATACTGCTAACCTTTAGTGATGCAAGAAAAAGAATATAACTTAGTATACTTTACTACATAACAAACTAAAAGAACACAAAGTTAAACATGACAATTAAAGGAAATTATATATACCACTACAAGTGGTAACCATAGTGGGCAACGTAAATACAATTTTGAGAAAAGGCTGGGAACTTCGCTGCTGATAATACATGATGTTTCTTCTCTGAACCAATTCAATACGGCAAACAAACTTGGGGAGTATACTATTTGGATTTGCTTCTCTCATCCTACCCTGTAGCAAGAAAGAAAAAGCCAGGAAACAGTCGTAACAATTGAATTGGAGAACAATGGTGAGCGACGAGAGTAGATAACTAATGGCTTTTTAAAAGAAAAACTACCACAAGTACATGATGGCAGTGGGAGATGTCATCGGGACCCATTCCTGGAGGGCAGCTGATGAAGAAATATGGTTTGAATCCATGTACAAGACAGCAAACACTATGTCCTAGTCAAAACGGAAGAAGTATTCCATTATAACGGAGAAATTGTGCTCCCTCTCTTACACATTCTCACATGGAGAAGATGATAACCTTCTGTAGTAACCCCAAAAATCCTGATAATTGCAGGTTGCCCAGAACAATTAGGAAGAAGTTCCTTATTGCTCTCCCCAATAAGGTAATCGATCTTCAACTATACTTCAAGCAGAAAAATGCTGTAAATCATGAGAAATTCCACCCCAAGTCTCCACTGGTACAAAAACAGTTAGCGAAGAAAACATGATTCACAGTGGCAAAACCCTCAGAAAAAGGAAAAGAAAGAAATAACAACCCAAGTATTGAACTGGATAGATATTGGAATTTTTGGACATCAATAAAATCAAGAACTCCAACCAAGCTTTTCGCGCTCTAACCATACAGTAGTAATGACAAGCAAAAAAAAACCCCAATTTTCAAATCGGTCCATCTCAATGGCGAAAAGAAGCCAACAAAGAAAGTCTTCGTAACAAAGGAAAATGGACAATCAAGTGCAGCACATACAGAGACAAGCACGAGTTAAGAAATTTAAAATTCTAAATCCCCTCACCGATGTTCTGAGAGCCCGTGAGGTACAAAGATGAAAGCTGGGGACGCTTCCATTTACTAAGGCGTTGCTCGCGCGTCGCTTCCTCATACTGCGCGATTAGGGTTTCTTCGTCAAAAAACGTCCTCGTCCGATTCCTCGTCTTCCATGGACGCTTGATGCTTCAATTGGGGAGGAGTAGAAGCCTCCGGCGAAGGCGTCGGAAGCGACCGCTTGAGGGTATTGGATGAGGTCATGGTGGCGGTGGCAGTGGCAGTGGCAGTAGCGGTGGCGGTGGCGATTGTGTTGCCTGTAGGATAGGGTTTTTGCGGGTAGTGCGTTGCGCGAATTCCCGCGAGTGTACTTAAAACCCTACAGGACGTGGCCGTATATATACAGATAAATTATACCGTTACCCTACGAAAACAAATTATACCGTTACTATTGCGTTATTAAATTATGCCGTAACTCTTACCAAAAATTATAAACCCGTTACTTTATTTTTGGAAAGTAATTATGCCATCGCTTTGATATGTTATATATTAAAACTTGACAAAAAATTCGGTCAAAATAACACTTCACAAGAATGGAACACAAAAAAAAAAATATATATATTCACTTTCACTCTTAAATACTCATCGAATCATTTTTCCTTATTATATATCTATATGTGAAAAATTGTGTGTCAACCACAATCATTGAAAAGACAAAAATAAATTTTCTTAACAGCTTCGGACTTGAGGAACACAAAGCACCACATTGTGCATTCGCTGAGCCACTCTATATTATTTTCTTTTCGAAACTGAAAAAGGGGCAAATATTTCAACCCACGTACCCTATTGATATTGTTCTCATTTTAATTTCGAATTTAGTCTACATGAATCACTTTATTCCTCGCAACATAAAAGATAAAAGTTGAAAAAAAATAATAGAGCGTTCTTATTTGTTAATAGATACACCTAGGAGTGTCGTGCTCGAGATTTATGGATCCGTAGAACTGGTTTATTACCTGAGAAAGAAAGATGTATTTTCGCAATGTGTCTGCCAAGCTACTTGTTCTTTATACATCAAATCAGAGTTAATGTTCTTTGATCCAACACAAAAACAATAATACGCTCTTTGTAAAGAATCTTGTAATAAAAGCTGGATATATATTATCCATAAAATAACTCAGAGAACATGCTATCACTGAGACAGGAAAAAAAGAAATACAATGTAATATACCATATAATATGATGGTATCAAGAACAACTCTTATTGAAGGTGGGATTCTGGATTTTGTTAAAATATCCTCCGAAAGCAAACCAAAAAGTAACTCAAAATACATTAGGATGAATTTGGAGCCTTTGCATCCTCAGCAACAGAGAGAACATCGTTACCAGCAAATTTCTTACCAAGTACTTTTTCGAACTCGACCCGGTCCAAATCCTTACCGTTTTCGGCAGCATGAGCCATTGCTAGGCTCGAGTAGTTCGCAGCTGACTGAGAGATGAAGGCTATTTCTTCATCCGTGAGCTTCCTCAGAAACTTTGCGGGGTTTCCTCCCCATACCTGAGGGAAATATGCAAGAAAATTTCAACAACACAAAGACCTTAAATTTTGTATCTGAATACATTTTGTGTGTAAATGTAAACCTCTCCTGAGGGTATTCTCGTATTCTGCCTCACGAGGGCCCCAGCAGCTACCATGCCCTTCTTCTCCACAACAACCCCGTCGAGCAACGTGGCTCCCATTCCAATGAAAGTTTCGTCTTCAAGGGTGCAACCGTGGAGCACCGCGCTGTGGCCTTTTGGGATCCAATTTCAACGGTCAAAACCGAGAAAGATAAAAAAAATTTTGCCAAGCATATCAATTGATGTTTATTATACTATACTATACTATACTAACCCACAGTGACATTATCTCCAACAACAGTAGGCAAAACCTTCCCACTCAGATTAGATTTAGCAACGTGGACGAGGGAATGATCTTGTATGTTGGTTCCGGAGCCAATGCTGATGCTGTTTGCATCCCCTGGACATAAAACCAAACCGAGAAGGCTGTTAAAGGGTGATATTTGCAAGCTGGAGTTGGATAATTTACCATTTTGATCACAGCCATTGTCAACAGAAAACACAGTGGAGGAAAGGAAAGATGCAATTTACTTGGTAATGGATGAATGTATCATACCTCTAAGCACGCATCCATACCAAATCGAGGAATTGCTTCCAACGTGAATATCCCCGGTGAGAGAGGCACTGGGAGCCACAAATGCATCCTTGTGAACCACGGGAACTTTGTCGAACACGTTCATGAGGGTTCTGTGCCTCGACACTGGGAAAAAAATAGAATCACAAGTCTGAGAATCCAATGAAATGTTGGTGGATGAATCAAACTTTTCTACCATCTTCAGATGATGATGACTCCTCACTGTCCACAAGACCAATCTCCTAAAAAAGTAACAACATCACCGAGTGGTGCTGTGCTGCCTACAATATCCCTCGATTCACTCAAAGTTATATGAAAGCTCAACGAAGGCACAAAGGGACAGGACTAAGATTTCGAAAGGTCAATATCTTCATGCTAACACAGTGAAAACGCACCATGGAAGCTGAGGGAAAAATATCAGTCTTTACAGCCGAAACATCAGAGCTCAAAAGAATGAATCGCATAGCTTAGACGCCTAGCCTAAACAAGAAGCAATAACAACAGGAGGAAAAATTACGCCTAGCCTAAACAAGAGTAAAATGGAGATTACGTTCTTCCTGGAAAAAATAGCTCCCCTGAAGCCTGGAGCCAAGGCGATCGAGGGCTTGTCCTGTTTCTCTGATCCAGAATCCAACGGTGTAGAAAGCTCTGCCCAACGAACCCATCTGATTATTCTGAATAATTGTCACTCTTATCGCGTATGATTTGAGCTGGGATCCTCAAAAGATTCGACCTTTCTCTCTCTTTTTGAGTAGATCAGGGAAATGGAGATTTATAGAGATAAACGATGCGAGGGTTTTGAGCCGCGAGAGCCTATATGGAGAGGAGACCACAGGGACGGGACGGCCAAAACAGTAATTTTCTTTTCTTCTTTTATTATTTTCTATTTTCCATTTTCTGACAATATATAAAAGCAGAACTCCCTAAATTGGAATATCATTACATTTAATTCTTCTATTCTATTGATTGTTGAAAAAAGATCAATTCTTCCATTAGATTATTACCAACTACAACTTTTCATCAAACCTTACAATGGAAAACCTTACATAATAAATTACTAAATTTACATGATGAATTTTAGTTAAGTGATCTTCTATCACAAATAATTAAAGCTTATATTTTTCCTTCTTCGTGGCCATATCTTGAATCAAGAACAGCTTCTTCATCATCTTCACGACCGACTCCAAGTTCCTTTTCTTCCTACCACCACCACCACCACTTGTCATGAACTTATTAAGATCATTCTTATTGCATTGATAATCTTCCGAGCTTCGATATCGATCTCCCTTATTATTACTAGCACCGTTATGCTGCTCCGATTCAAAATCAGACCCGTTATTACTTCCCACCAACGAAGAAGGAGAGCAAAAAGAAGACGAAGACGAGGACCTCATCATCATCATCGTCGTCCCATTACTACCTCGTACTAACAAGTCATCATTCAAACCCTCCCACAGCATATCCATCTTCTCTTCATCTTCCTTCGACTTATTAACCTCTTCTGCTGCTGCTTCAAGCTTGGTGGTGCTGCTGCTGATCATGATTTGACTTTCTACTTCAGAGAAGCTTCTTCTGAAAACCCTTCTCGTTCCCTCGTAGGTGTTGTTCTTTGCATGGTCTTCGGCATCGGAATTGCTAATGATTCTCATGCTCCACAGAGGTGGTAAGATTGTGGTGGGATTCTTTACAATGTTGTTGTTGTCGTTTGTGAAAACGGGAAAGCTAAACTCTTCTGCGACGACGACCATATTTGCGATCACACACAGCTGTAAATAAGTATCTCTTATTATCTGTACTGCTGCTGATGAGTACTTGGTGAATAGATCTGAGTCTCTAGAATCGATTGAGCACTGATGATCCATTTTTATTCTTGGGGTGTCGCATTTATTTTGAGGCAGAAAAATTGGTTGGCATTTATTACACACGATATGTGAAGGAATGAGAGAATTATTGTAATTAAATGTAGGAGTTGGCTATCACCACCTCATTTATCACTAGATTAGAGAGAGAGAGAGAAAAGGTTCTTTAGATTCCATTGCTGTTGAAAGCTGTAGATAACTAACCTTCAAAATGATGTCTCCTATTTAAATTCAATGCTGTACTAGTAATCGTTTTCGAAAACCTAATAATAAGTAAATTTTGTTAATTTCTTGAAATGGGTCGTCGTCGTCGTCGTCGTAATTTTCTTCCATCATCGGTTTTTACGACACGTGTACGGTAAGAAACGATCGAGATTCCAGCAGGTCTCAAGTTTGACCAAATCGTCAACCTCAAGAACCCTGGTCTTAAGGGAATAGTCTGCTTTAATGGAGGTTGACGATCATTTTTCCCTCGAAACATATTCATGTCCTCTCCTTATATAATTCCTATTCATCATATGGGAGAATAATGAGACCATTCCTTGTCTTTAAAATCTCAATGTATTCCACTTTCTCCTTCATGTAAGATCATAAAAGCCCCGCATCAAAATGGCCAGCACCAAGCCAACAATTCAAGAATATGCTATTTTTCGCGGCGAAGGTGATAATAATAATAATAATAATGCTTCGAAATCGGCCGGTAACACAACGTACGTGCAGGCGGATTCCACGTGTTTCCGTGACTTGGTCCAGCGGCTAACCGGGCCCGACGGAGCCAAGTCATCGCCGGCGCCAAAACCGGCTACTACGAATAAGCTCCACGAGCGGAGAAGCCGCCACCGAATGATCAAGCCCAAGATCGACATCTCGAAACCCCTTGTTCGTTTCCAGTTTCAACCGCCTCTGAGCGGTGGATATGGGCCGTCCAACGCTTTTTGGGCCTACCCATCGAGCCCATCTAGCGTTATAATGACTAGCCTTTCCCTGTCGCCCAGCCCAATAAGCACGCCGCCTGTGTCCAACAAGAGATCGTCGTCGTCACCGGTTGAGTTGTTGAACCACCGAGAAGAAGAAGAAGAAGAAGAGAGGGCTATCAAAGAAAAGCGCTTCTATCTGCACCCGTCTCCGAGATCGAATAAACAGAGGATAATCTCCGATGAACCGAAGCTGCTTGCCTTGTTTCCTCCTCCAACTGATACCAAAGAAGCACTGAACATTTTGTAGAATATATCGTCTCTTATTACTTCTCTCTTGTGATATTATTATCGATCGTTTATTGAGATTGTTATTCTTACATGTATATTACCAGTAAAACAGTAACCAAAACCATTAAGCAAAGACAATTTCAAGTCTTCTTAGAAACTCTGATGATATACGAATCATCTTATTACATATACATATATATAGCACATGCAGACACAAAAACAGCAACAGCAGCAATACATGCAAAGTCGTCATCATTAATTCAACAGCAGCAAATATTTTTTATTCGTTGTCGTTGTTCTTCTTGGCCTGCTGGTACTTGTTGTTGTGCATCCAAACCTTGAGCACCTTCCTCTTGATCCCAATCTCCTGGCAGAAAGCCCTCGCCTCAGAGTCTTCGATGTTGGGCATTTTCCAGTTAGCTTTCTCTGCAAAGCACAGCATCTTCTCCTTCTGCTCCTGAGTGAACATGGTCCTGTACCTCTTTTTCCCAGCACTTCCCGCCCCGCTCTCCATAGGGTTCATTACCGGCATGATCTGCTCCCCGTTTTCCAAATGAACGTTGTTGTTGGCCTTCACCACAGCAGAAGGCTGCAGGTGACCTAACATCATCGGAGGATAGTAAGAAACCTCTGCCTGCGTCTGCATCTGATGCTGATGAAACTGTATCCTCCTGTGGAAGTTTCTGTGGCATTCGCATGCGGAGCACTTGAGGGCCTCGATGGTTCCTTCTTCCCCGCCCGCTAAGAATTCACCGCAGCCATCGGTGGCTTTAAGGCCCAGGTGAGCTGCGTGGTTCTTGAGGCACTCCATGTATCTGATACCAACAACAGGCGACCACTTGTACATTTTCTTGAGATGATACTCTTCTTCCACTTCCGAGCCCTGAGTCTTCGAATGGAAATCTCCATCTTCAGCATGAATCAAGTGGATGGCTTGCAGAGGCTCGGGACTCGAGCTGCTCATTTTTTTCCTCTTCTCAGCGAGAGAGCAGCTGGTGAAGAAGAAGAAGAAGAAGAAAGACTAAAGGTGGGAGGGATATTTATGAAAACATTTGAGGCGTGGCACGAATTTGTTTTTATTTTCTTGAGCTTTGCTTACAGTATCAGCACGACAGTTACGATTCCTTTTTGGAGCCTAGTCTTCCTCATTTAATGTTTCTTTGTTGCAGGGAGAAAGGAGACAACGGTTGTTGAATTGAAGACATGGACAAAAGGGAGAGGAAAGTGAAGCAGCAGTATTAATTAGTTGGTTTGAAAGTTGGGATTCACCAAACGGTGCTTGCTTGTGTGTATTGACATGTGTAAGAAAATCTACGACTTTAAGTTGATGCTTTCACCGTTTGAATAGAAGCAAAGCACTTTATTTGATGACAAAGTGAGGTATGCTTGTTTGTATCACAGCAATCTTGAAGTCAGATTTTGCTGATACATTGTGATAAGAGTTTATGAAACTCATCATATTCCACAAATTTTAACACACTTATATTTAATGGTAATGTCTTAATGAAGCTCATTAGTTAGATCCCCCCATCATTACATAGAACTAGGTGGTTAGTTTAAAAGAATAAGCACACAATTACATGAGAATTTTTGTAGGCTTTGACAATATTTTACTAGACAAGTAAGTGTTGCTTAGAAGGAAGGATAACGAAACTCCAAAACAATTGCGATTGTATCTGGTTCTTCATCTTGAACAGTTACAGCATTTTACAGGGTTAATTTAGTCATAAAAGTCTCCACCCAGCTTCAACATTGATCAAACCACTCCTTCAAGCACTATATGGGCAACACAAATTAAGACACACACAAACATGCTTTCTTGATTCAAACTTCATTCAATTATTTTGTGCTGTACTATCTTCTTCTCGCGGAGGCTGGGCATAGACTTGACCACCTTGATCCCTAACATCTCGAAAAATCGACAAGAACGAGTTGAGGCTTTCAGAGCTCGCTCCACCTAAGATCCACAGCAACAGGGAACTAAACGAGTTCATGGCCCCAGGGACCCCACCAGCCTCGGGCTGACGACCCCCCATATCAAGGGCCTCGTTACCGTGCTGTTGTTCTTCTTCAGGACCGCGAAATCCAGCTTCAGGGTTCCTCGGAACTCCTGTAGTATCGGGTCCGGGTCGAAGCACCGGGCCCGGGACCAAACCCGTGTTTGCAGTACCGGCACTTCGCGTGTTTAATCTTGTGATGCGTAGCGTCGAAGCAAGAATAGTTGAGGATGTGATGTGGAAATCTGGATGCTGCTGGAAATGTGACCTTCGATTTTGCATAAATCTCTGCAACGCCGGTACCTGAAAAGAGAGGAGGTAACACGTTATGCCAAGAATGCATGAGTTTATAAAGAATGAGCTTTGAATGAACTAACTACCTCAAATCTGTTCCAGAAATAGAGTATAAGATGCTGCATAAAGGCAGCAGAGGTTGCAAGAGCTAAATAAGCAAAACCTGCAAGAGAAGCAGCATTGTGTCATGGGGCATTACAGCATATGTGGGAGAAAAGAAACCTCTCTTGTGGCAAAAAAAAAAAAAAAGAAACCTATCGAGGTGTTGATCAATGAGACGTTACCGTATGTGTAGGAGAAAAGGTAGATATGAAATATGAGGAAGTACAGCAGAAAGAATCGAGGAAAGAACTTCATTGATATCGGGGTTCGAACACTGCACGAATAACAAGCACTGTCGGAAAAAGAAACAATAGATTCCCAGCATTGGGATTGATATGAGAAAAAATAGCACAATAGGTCATGTCGATCGAAATGTAAGATTGGCCTCATATTGATACTCTTGTTTTTCTTTAAATCTAGAGGGATAAAGTAAATAACGAAAGGAGAAAAAACCTGATGAGAGTGAACAATTCGCAGATCCAGACGAGTATCAGGACCATAAAGGCCAGCAACTGATCATCGTAAAACTCGAAGAGGAAAAATAAGATCCCAATCATTATCTGAAATGAAATAAAAATTGGTTTAGCTCAATTGATTAAAAAAATACAAGATCAGGGGGATGATGAGGGGAAACGAAAAACGCATGAAAACATAAAAAAAGGTGTGTACTAACCGGCACAAAAACAAGGGACTCGATAACATGCACAAAAATCAGTTGAAATGTTGGAAGTCTATGTCGAGCATGATGCTGGAGCTGCACTGGAAGAATTATAGAAGGGTCGGCTGTCAATTATAACTTACCCAGCGGTTAAATTTCGGTGCTGTGAATATTTTTTGTCAAGTTTATAAAGTATTTCGTGTTTTGCAGTAATCCATATCTTTGACCTACGAACCATTAAGGAAATAGTGTATAGTAAAGTTTCTATTCACTGTTTCATATTCATGAATCACTCTTAACTTACCAGTAGATTTACAAACTCGTATTATACAAAGGTTTAGTATTAAGTGTTCAAACGTGAGACGCGAATTGAACACAGTGCTGATAATTCGAAACAAACCTGTAAATTTCAGCATACGGGTCTGTGTCTCTCTCAGAGTAAATGATACTGACATTGTTGTCGTGAAGAAAACGAAAAGTGACATTAGCAGCACACCACACTTCGTCACAAGATAATCTGCAAAAGAAAGCAGGGGAAAGGATAGCCCGTGAATGACATTCATTCACAGTTTTTTGGAATTTCATTTACCATTTACTTCTTTATACATCATTAGAGGGAATTAATGTACTACACTGCTGTAAAACTTTGTTGAGTAAGACAGAAATCACAGGATATAAATATAACCTCCAAATTTTGCTGAATTTTCAGGTTGCTCATGAGCGCCAGTAAGATTATAGAACTCCTTTGTTTGGTAATTATAAAGGTAACCTGCATAACTTCAGCAAACATATTTCACAATGATGAGAAACAGAAACATAATTACATACACATCTATTGAGCTTATAAAGTAATATGCATGACCTTGCCCAGGAGTGTTAAGCAAACTATTCATCAAAATAGTGTCGTATCCCACAAGCCTGTTTATGAGCAGCTGCTGCCACCTGCAGAGATTAAATAAAACGAGCAGGAAGATGACAATTGCTCCTAATTTCCGTTAAGTCACATAAGTTATGGGATGAAGACTGACTCATAATACAAAACAACGTTTGTGCACAGCAGCATCATTCTAAGGTAGAACTTAAACATAGATCTATTAAATAAGATAAACTTGTAATTGCTAATGGACTACAACACCAAGCAGATAAATTTTTTATTGTCGATGGAATAAAGAAGTACCATAACTTAAAAACTCCTCGAAATATCTATAAAGAAAGGACTGGGAACCTGATTAGCAGAGAGAGAGAGAGAGAGAGAGAGAGAGAGAGGTGCAGATTACCGGTTACCAAAACAACTATGCCGAGCTGAAATGCTTAGGTTTGTTGTACGAATACGATGCCTTAATCGGGCTTCTTCGGGCAGCAAAATATAACCCTACACAAAAATTTCATCATATGAAGACAGCTCGTATCATCTTCAGCATAAAAGCTCAAAGCAGAAAGTAGAAGACAACTGCAACAAAAATTAAGACTTGCCTTCTCCATGGTGTAAAAATAAGTCGGTTCAAATGCATTGCTCCTCTTTTCAAGCCACTGCACTGAATATTAAATCCACTCAATTCTGATATTACATGACCATGAGAGACTCAAGCGAGGTCACATTTTCAGGAACCTGGTATCACTGTCTTAAGGGACATTCCACCACTGAAACTATCATGTTATGTGTAATGAAAAGAAACACCCTCTAATTGTTACACTGTTTAGACTACACAAGTCACCAGACTACAACACAAGGAAACAGATACCTCGGTAATCCACGAAAGAAACTAGACACACATTCCAATCATTAACAACAAGATTGAATAAAAACCCAAGTACCTGAGTAGGAATTGAGCCTGTCCAAGTGTAAGATTTTCAGCCACTTGGGGACATCAAAATTCAAATTTATACCAGAAATGTCCTGCAAAAACGAATCATCTAATTGAAATATCATAAAACATATTCCATTTACTATTTCCTCTAAAATTTAAATAACATGGATCCTCTAGTATTAGGGATTTTCAGTAACTTATTGACCTACATTATCCAGTCAATTCACATTCTCCACTAACACAATTCACATTCTCCACTGACAAGAGGTGAAAAGGACTAAGAGAGGTCCCACTTTGTGTAATTAACAAATTTTTCTTCGTAAAAAAAATTGTAAATTAGGCTATAAATTTTTCTATTATATCTCCCAGTATTAAATCGATTTCCTCTGTAACAAATTTAAAATATTTCACATAAATAAGCTAAAAATTTTCAAGCAATCACATTAGACAACTGGATACTTCCAAATAGCAAAGATCTACTCACCCACAAACCTGCAAGAATCCTCTTCGCCAAGCTCAGACAGAAAGATATTCGCCCATGCCATTTTCTGCCAAGATGAAGTAATCCTGCTCTAAGAGATTCTTTGGGCGAAACGAAGAACCTGCCAAGTGATGATGGAACATCTTTACTGGATTTCACAGTCGAATCATCAGAAGAGGTCTTCACGTTTTCATCACTAGTATAACTTTCTTGCTGAGAATCAAAAACGATATTGTCGTCAGCCTTCCAAATATCTGAAAAGGATTTTCTCCTCTTTGCATCAGAATTTGCCCAGCTCAACCATGATTCTGAAGAATCGAAAAAGGATGAATCATCTCCATCCACCTCGGTGGGTTTATGAATCTCAGTATCAGTTTCTGTGCCATCCACCACATCGTAGTCAGACTCATTGTGCGACCACAAGCCTGCACTGGTAATCTGCATGAATTTATTTTGGAAACATGTCAAAATTACAGATGAAATAGATTGAAATTCCAACAAGTTTTCCTGATGGAGAACACAACATTTAAACATAAATAAATCAATTCAACGATACCTTTATCCTGATTATCTGAGCCTCGTACATGTTAACACGAGAGAACTCACTAGAACATCCAGGCTTCACCACTCGATCAAAACAACAAAATCAACATCAGCATGGTAAATTGACAAAAAGTAAAACAAATGAAAACAATTACAGAGATCGGTATAAAAGATCGAAACTTTGGTCGATTTTACAAACTTACAGCCAGAAACAATAAGCCACAAGGAACGATAAGAAGTACAGATAGGGAATACTCGAAATTGGGTGCGAACCTGTTGAACATAATTGGCGTGCATAACAACGAGAATGCAAAAGTGAGTGACGGCCAACAACAAGAACAAGTACTCGAGCTTGGCTCGGATTTTCGGGGTTAGCACCTCGGAAAATCTCTCCTGAACCCTAATAAACGTCTGTTCCGGATCCATTTTAGCAATTCAAAAATACGAACACATACGCGGAAAACTCATGCAACTAACTAGTACGCAGCCTGCCTTTCGGGATTAAATTAGTACATCGCCCTTGATTTTCAACTTCTTTTGTGTTTGATGATTGGGACGAAGAACGGAATATAAGTGGAAACGAAACTGATTTCTTTTCCTCTTTCAGTTTTAGTTTTTATTTATTAATTTTGAAAAAAAAATATGTACATACAATTCTGTGAAATAGTGAGTGCGACCACGCTCGATAATAAAGGTTGGCCACGGTCCCCGACCGACCCGACCTAATCAGATTGCGAGCTGCCGCAGTTCGTGGGCCGGAGCCCATTTTGATTCTAAGTGCAAGGTTCATCAGTATTTTCAACCTCAATTTATACTAATTTTATTATTTATTTTAACTCAAAATAACTCAAGATGGACTCAACATAATGAAAAAAAAAATATTCCGATATCAAACGACTATTTAATTATGCTAACTCAAAATAACATGAGATGACTCCACAGAATAAAAAACAAATTACGACGTCAAACGACTATTTACGTAAATTGGTATTAAAAATGACCCATCATCACCATTCACCGCCATGTATTGTCGACAAAAAATGTTAATGACTTTTACGATGTCAGGCTAAAAACGAAGCATCTACACACACTTACCTACCTGAAAAGTGAAAATTACATAATAATAGGCAATGTATGAAAAATGGACCCAAAAAAAAAAAAAGCAAAACAGATCATCGTTCATCAAACTCCTCACTCAGGCAGCAGAAGAGTTCAAAGAGGCTCCTAACTTCCGCTGCAACCACCCTACTCGTCTCTCAGCTTTAAGCGACATGAATATCTCTCTCGAAGACAAACTCTCGAACAACTCGAGGGCATGAAAGTAGAGGCTCTGATCGAGATTGGGCATTTCATCGAGCACCCTTATGCATTTGCTGATGGTGAAACGTCCCTCGTTCTTCACAGCAGCAGCGGCCCTCATCTTCGAGGCAGAAGCTATTTCAAGCATAGCATCAACAATCGCATCTCCCGTTGCCTTACGGCTTCTCTTACGAACACCGCCCGAATTTGCAGCCAAAGGTTGATGATGGTTTCTGTTGTTATTGTTCCCGTCGAACATGTTTGCTTCGTCTCCCGAGGCAGAGGAAGCGTCCTCATCCACGAATGGCCGAGCACCGGACATGATTGAACAACCTTAAATCACATATTAAACAAGCGGAGGTTTTAGGTAACAGGAACAAAGGACCTGTTTGTTTTGCAAAGGAAAGGAACCTCTTCTAATAAGAATAAGATCGAATACTTCTGGAAATTTCATGAAAAAAAACATCTCAGTTGAATTATCATTGTGAAGACACGCCTTTATAAAGAACGCGTATGTGAGACCAAAATGGAAATGTGAGAGAGACGACGCTAAGCTAAACAAAAATCGACAGCGAGCATATAATCAAACGCAACTTCAAGTCACGTAAAGCGAATCAAAAATCAGCAAAATTACGAAATTATAACCAATAACCTCTAGAAAAACGAAAAGCGCAGCACACATACAAGTTACAAAGGAGAAAAAAATAACACTTATGGTTACGAACACCGGGCTGATATTACAGAGCGAAAATTGAAAGTGATTACCTGTAATAAATCAGCTCGTGAGCTACTTCCCGGCTTAAGAAGAGGAGAACGATTGAATAAATGAATATCAATCAATTCAAGAAAATTGGACGCGAAGGGTTTTAAAAAAGAGGTATTTTGACGCTCAGCTCCGAGACAGAGATGGTGAACGAAACCTCTGTTGGGATTTTGAGGACATACTTTTAGGCTCAACGTTTTGGGCTAGAAGTTATGGGCCATGAACATACAATTGAAGCCCAAAATTTTTTTTCTCTCTCTCTCTTTTGGAGAAAATAAAAGAAGGCGTTAATATAATCAAACATTACGTTTTTCAATATTATATGTTTATTTCAATCAAGAACATAGGAATATTTAACTGTTTATAAATCCCTATCGAATCAGACGAGTATTAACAATAAATATGTGACGGCGTAAATATCTTTTTTTTGGCATATTGCCCCTTGCAAATTGCAATTTGCATTTCATGCATTAACTAAATACACAATAATGTACTGTCGAGATATTGACAATCTGCAAGATCAGCTATAGTTTTTGTTGAATTATTGCTTCCCAATCTATCTATCGGAAAGTGACAATATTGATCACTAGTGGACTAGTGAAGAAGGCCTTCTTCACTCATGCAATAAAATATGATTTGTTTATTAATAAAAAAAAAAAGCCACGGCCACATGCTAGTCATTGACTTTTCCTCCAAAAAGCAATAATAATACAATCCAAAGTAAAATAAAATAATAAATAGACTTCAGCCGAAAAATCCACGCTATTTATTGTCATCGTCGCAATAGTTTACTCGTACTCGACATACTGATTGCTTTATCCCAACCATGACTCTGCTCTCTCATCCTTGCTCATCATCTTCTTCTGTATTCATGCATCATGCTTCATCACTAAATAAGTGACAAATTTCTCGAAGTATAATAAAAAATTAAATCCCGAGCCGTAATATTATTTGATTTAGTTGACTTTTTTTGGGGGGGATAATGGCGGATTACGAGATAGGTATGCCAAAAATGGTGTCTGCGCCAGCAACTCCAGGGACTCCGACGCCCTTAATGCCGTCGTCGTTTCGCATAGATTCGTACGAACGGAAGCCAACGCCGCCACGTTGCTCGCCACACATGTGCCTCACTGACTTCTCTGCGCCAGGCATATCTCTTACTCGCAAGGTAATCTTAAATGTTATTTTATTAAGTTATACTTCAAAGTAATCATTTAAATTAGTCGACTGGTGTAAATTGAACGTTGTCTAATACTTAGATAATATAATTAAATTTAAAGTAATATGCTAATCATAATTGAATAGATCTTGAATATTGATTATTTTTAATATAGTCAATTTACTAATTAGAATAATATTGGGTTATATTACATTAAAAAATCTAATAGGCATAATTTAAATTAAAGATTTAGTGTTTTTCTTTTTATCAATTAATTATTAAAATAATAAGTAGTGAACATGTATGTGATACAATTATCTTTAGTCAAAAAAATAGATTTAATCGGTTGGAATAAAAATAGATTGGCATCGGTTTGAGGTGTCTTAATGCATAAACGGCTGAGGTTTGGTATTTTCAGTTATGTGTGTCCTTCGCGTCATTACGTTATTGTTAGTACGTTGTATTTATTATATTTCACTCCACGCACGAGTTTTTCTTCATTAAGCGCTTAATAGAAGTCAACGACTATCAATTCGACAGTTGTGATCTTTGGTATTAAAGACCACATATTTTTAGAGAAAAAGATGAAATCAAAATGTATGATGTCGATGTATGCAAGAGATTCTCGCTTGCCCAGTATATAAGGCTTGCCTAAAAAAGAAGATATGGTTGATTATAGGTGAAACATGACAACACGATCGATTCTATATGAAATATTTATCATGATTGTGTACTATACTTATGCTACTACCACCACCCCTATTATTATTTTTAGTATTATATAGTTGAAGAGACAAAAGTATTGATGAGACAAAAAGCCAACTTTGACTTCTATGGTTTGGGTCCACAGATTTATATCTGACTTATATGCTTCCCCACTTGTGGCGGTCGCATTTAATTATATTAATTATTGCTATGTGATAAATTAATAGCATTAAAGGCTAAATAAAACGTTGACATATTCAACAAACAGCTTGGAGCCGAGTTCGTGGGCACGTTCATCCTCATCTTCGCCGCGACGGCGGGTCCCATCGTGAACCAGAAGTACGCAAACTCGGAGACCCTCATAGGCAACGCGGCCTGCGCCGGCTTAGCCGTCATGATCGTGATCCTCTCGACGGGCCACATCTCTGGGGCCCACCTCAACCCGTCTCTCACGATAGCATTCGCAGCCCTGAGGCACTTCCCGTGGGTTCACGTCCCTGCGTACATCGCCGCTCAGGTGTGCGCTTCTATTTGCGCTTCCTTCGCGTTGAAAGGAGTCTTTCATCCCTTCATGTCCGGTGGGGTCACCGTGCCCGCCGTGGGGACGGGCCAAGCTTTCGGTTTGGAGTTTTTTATCACCTTCAATCTCTTGTTCGTCGTCACGGCCGTCGCTACTGATACCCGAGCGGTGAGTATCACATAGTGTAAATGATCGAATTAATTTGGTGTCACATTTTGCCCTCTATAATTTATTTTATACCAGCTATATCACTATAAATTCTTTTCTTTTATATACTTAATAATAATAATAAGATTAAAATTGACTTAAACATTTTAAATTAATAACAACTATTAAAAAATGTATTTATATTTTATTGCACCCGCATCGAAAGTTCTTAAAATAACTAGCCTTATAATTACACGGTTTTTATCGCAAAAAAATTAATTATTATAATTTTCAAAATTATTTTTATCACGAATCATTGATGCAGGTCGGAGAGCTAGCGGGAATAGCCGTTGGAGCGACGGTGATGCTCAACATTCTCGTGGCCGGGTGAGTATTGTTGAAACGGATAATTCAACATGCTCCTCCACTCAGTTAATTCACCAGTTTATTTTAGAATAAAATCATCAATTTTAATACGTATGTACAATTTAGCCTTTAGGTTCGATTTATTTTCTCAATCTCATTGTTGTCCTATGAATACTGCAGGCCATCAAGCGGTGCATCGATGAACCCGGTTCGAACCCTCGGGCCGGCGGTTGCAGCCGGGAACTACAAATCCATATGGATTTATATGGTGGCACCGACTTTAGGGGCTATAACAGGATCGGCCATTTACACGATCGTTAGGCACCGCGGTGAAGACGAAGACGGTGCTCCGCCTCGTCAGGCCAGGAGTTTCAGACGCTAATTATAAGAATTGCTGCAACTAGTGATTGTTGTGTTGTAATAAAATTGAGGTCAAGGACAACGATGATGATGTGTTTAGTTATAGTCAACTGTTGTAATACGATTACCGAGCACTAATGATGGATGTTTCAATTTGTTAATTAACTAATTACCGACCGCAATTCGTGGGTTTTGGGCTCACACATGGGCCTACGCTCTATTTATTTTGTTAGCCCACTATAAAAAAAAAAGACGCTTCTCTTTCACATCGTCCACGCGGCATCAATCTCCTCCACTAGGTGTGCAAACCCGTGACTTCGTAAGAACATTCGAACGAGACGAGGCAATAAGAAATAGGCAGCGAATTAATTCTGTAATTTCTGCTCGCTCGGAATTGGGGGTTTTGTGGGTTCGTGTCGGATATATTTGATATTCGCGGCTTCGCTTCGCTCTATGGATCGACGATCTCGTTCTTACACCGGAGCTGATCTTATTGTCCCAGATTTCGTCGCGACAACGCCGCTTAATACCCAATCGCACGACCGCAATCTTTCGATTCACGGCTTGGTTACTTGGATGAGGACACCTCCTCGTCTTGTGATTCCTTGATTTGTAAGCTGCTGTGTGTAATCATTTATTTGCCTTCAATCGCAGTTTTCTGGTATATTTTAGTTTTAAGTACGAAGTCCGAATTCTGCGGTTGTCCTGATTCTTGAGCTACGGATTGACGCTCAGTAATTTCATGCGATTTTGTGACGCTCAAAAGAGAGTTTAATTTTTTTTGGTTGTAGGATGAGTAGTTCAAATAATTTGAAAGGCACCGTGCCTAAACTTAGAAGCACTTCTGGTTGGAAAGCATTTGACCTTAAGCAACGACAAAACCTGTTGGGTGGTATTGAAAAACCCAAACTTGACCCAAAGGAAGAGGATTATCCGATGTTATCAGAAAGTAGCCACCAGGAGTCTCGTCATCACTATCTAGGAAAAAACATAGAGAGGCCCTTTTCATCTATAGTAGCCTCTTCGAAGAATGTTCCTCCTTTAGTGGATGCTAGTAATGGTTATCTAAATAATCGAGGATCAGCTGGCGAATCTTTCTTCGATGCCGCTGCTCATGCTGGTACGAATTCGAGCACCGTTGAGGCGTTTCAGAAGCTACACACACTGCATCCTTGGGCCAATGAAAGCCTAGTTAAGGATGTCTTAGCTGGTGTTGGAGACAATGTTGATGAGGCATCGGCTTTACTTGAAGCAATGGTGGCCTCCGAATCCGATGACAAGGACATCGAGAACGAGGTACTCGACTCAAATGTCCTGAATAATGCTTCGTCTTTAGGTGCTCGTAGTGCTTCTCTCGTTGAGAAGGAAAGCGTTAGCTTTACGGGAGACAAATATGATGGGTCACCGTCAAAAATTCTCCTGGATATTCTCAAGTCCATACCTATGGAGCCCGAGGCTGAGTGGGACGAGGAAGATATTTACTTGGTCCACCGGAAAGATGCAATAAAGATGATAAGGTGCATTTGTCTTTCAGTTTTTATGTAAATGAGTCTCTCTGATAACTGCTTCTGTGTTTGATCAGATCGGCAGCACGTCACTCTAAAGCTGCTAACGATGCCTACACAAAGGGTGATCGCTACAATGCACATCAGCTGTCAATTAAAGCTCAAGAAGAATGGGATGCTGCTGAGAAGCTCAATGCCAAGGCAGCCAAGGAAATTCTGTCTCTTAGAAATTGTGAGAATGATGTGTGGACTTTGGATTTGCACGGTCTTCACGCAACTGAAGCGGTTCAAGCATTGGCTGATCGTTTACAGTCCATCGAATCCTTGAATGGAGCCCACAATGAGTCGGAAAGGTCCACAAAACAAGCCCCTCTACCTCGTCAAAGACCCATATCACTGCAAGTCATTACAGGTATGATATAATATCTGTCCGAAAAGAAATCTCACATCTAAAGGGATCAAGTGAGCTTGAAATAAAAGGAGGTTACATTAACGTTGCATATTCTACAGGAAAGGGCAATCACAGCCGTGGAGCAGCGTCACTTCCTTATGCTATCAGAAATTTTCTTACCGGTAACAGGTGAAGCTCTCATTTTTTTTACTTGGTTTCCATGTGTTTCACAAGTGGGTTATATCCATTGTTGAACTATATTTTAATCACACTGCACTTCCAAGTTTCCCAAGTCTCTGGAGCTTAGATATTTGTTACATTTTTCTCTTGCAGCTATCGTTTTGATGATACGAGGCCTGGGCTCATCACTGTACGGCCAAAGTATCGGCGGCAGTAGTCCGCTTACTGTCATCAAGAATGATGATGTATTGTAGCGTCCATTTATGTATAATATTTATCAATATCCTCCAATTTTCTCATTTCAAGTTTGGAAATTAAATTTTAGCGATAAGAAAAAACGGTAACAAGACATTTTCCCTCTATGCCCGTGACCCGCGATCCATAAAAATCACACAACCAACGGGCGGCTGAGGATGGATGTGGCAGATTGTCAACGAAGCGTATAAAGACGTTATATATTACTTTAGAGAGATAGTTGAGCATATGATAGTGATATAGCGATGGTGGACATGTTTTGCTAATTTATTAGTGATTATTATGGCAATGGCCCCTGAAACAGCTATGGTCACCGGTAGGTGAGATTAGCAATTCATTTTAACAACCTAGTTGTTTTTTGCTGATGATGATCAAATGATAGCTCATCTATGTAATAAACCCTATTAATTATTTTCGGTTAATCGAGTAGGCTTAGGTGAGAAGACGTTAAGTTGGTTGATCTTTTGGTGCATGAAGGATGGAAATTCTCCCACCATAGTACACTAATCAACCATTGGATTGGGTTACTTGCAATTAAATTACAACCTTAACTTTGTCATTAAGTTAATTTGTTCGTGACGCATACTTGCTCTTTACTACATGTATCGTTCGTATCTACTTGTGAGGCAAATTTATTGCACGAGGGACCTTGTATTGCAAGCCAATTACGTTTCTCGAATTAATGTGGATACGAGTAGATAGATAGATTAGATAGATAACTTCTAGACGATTTCACCACTCTTCACATAATTCATAATATTAAATATAGAGACGTTCTTTTTTATTTATATATCAGCGAAGAATAATAATCGAAATATAGCCTTTCCTTTGGGGCAGTGGTAGTTAGTCGATCAGTGAGATCTGATCACAAGTACCGAAACCACACGTCTGCAAAAGAGATCGAACATCTCTTCCTTGGGAATCCCAAAGCCATCTCGGTTGAATATATTTTTTGGTGGAATTGATTTCTCTTTGACAATAACTCATTGTTTTGTCAGAAATTTTTTTGCTCTCTGAGAAAGAAAAAAAAAAAAACATTAATAAGAGATTCTTGTCTCGCTCCTCTGCTCAGCACTGACTAAGTCGGCATCGGTCTGTTTGTCTCTCTCCTTCTCTGTCAAAAAGGTTGAGTTAATAAATGTGAGACATTTCCCTTTTTAACCTTTACCTTGTTATATCCGTGACCACGCCGTAGCTCACCTCACTATATATATACGATACTGTATGTATGTGCGTGTATACATCTTCTACTACATCTGCAATACTTTCACCTCTATTTGTTGCCTAGGTACTTTGTTGTTGATTCACAATATCTCTCTCCTCTCTCTCTCTCTCTCTCTTGCAAACGAAATTTACTCGTAAATCAATATATTTATTTCGATACATCTAGAGACAGCAGAATGGGGTTTCTCAAGGCTAAAGGCGATGTTTACAAGCATGTTGATGAGATTGATGTTGGTCCACAAAGTGATGAATTCTACATCCAAGCTGATGTTAAAGGTTATTACGACAGATCATGATCATACCAAATTAAATCATATTTCCTTTGTATTTACACGCGCTGATATATCATTGAATCGATTGATACATAAACATCTTAGAATACCTCTGTGTTTTTAATTTTTATATGTGTGGTTTTCTTTTATACATTGCGAATCATCCTTATGCCTATCTGTCTCTGTACATACATCTGCTATGTTCTATGAAGTTTAAGGCTGGTGAGAAATGCATTTACTTAGACATGCATGACTGAAAGGAATCCATTCCTCTATCTTATTTTTACAAAAAGGGAATTCTACAATTTCACCTAGAAAAATATATAATTTCTTTATTCATAATTGAGTTCTTTATAAATATTATTATATTGTTATTCAGCTCCTCGTATGGCTGGTCTGCTGGTGAAAGTCTTCGCCTGGCTTTTGGAGTTCCCTATTGTTGGAGGACTATTAATGTACTTTCTCAAGAAGGACAATCTATTCCACAGGGTAATAATATAATACGTCATATATCTTATATTTTCTTCGATTTAATTTTTATCATTTTACCTATGGCACTGTTGACCCTACAAGGACAAGGAGTCCGTCCACCTAACACAATATACGTATTATTTATCACATGGACCATAAAATGTTAAAGCAATTGAACATTCAGTTCCTTGTTCGAGAAAAAATAATATATATATATATATATATAAATATATATAAAGAATTCATCAAAACTTATATATAAGAAGTCCTTTCCATGGCGGAGATCACAAGATATTTGGTAATAACTCCACCATGAGACAACAAACGCGAAACGTACGTTAAATCTAATAACTTCAAACTGTACCACATAATTCCAACCTGTCCCTGACATATCATCTCCTCGACTAATAAATGATCTAATATTTATTTATTTATTTTATTCGTAATTGCATGGACTTTCGCAGCTAGTTTCGTTTGCAGAAATACAAGAATCGCCTCTCTTCGTCCCCGCGCACCCGTATCAAGGTCGTTAGTTTAGTTTACCGTTATGATCTTTGTATATTTTACTTACGTTGCATGCTTCATTAATAAGCTTCAGTTGTGTATCATCAAGGTTTATTAACTTCTTACCACTATATAGACATTGAAGAAGATAAGGAAGTAAAATACCACGTAGAACCCGAGATGCATCCACCCGAAAAAGTGAAAAAAGCGGTCGAATGTATCGAATCACCGGAGGATTTATACCCTAAGAGACTTGAGTTTAACTTCCGACGCTGGACAACATTGGATTATGCTAGAGCTTACTCATCAGGAAGAATCACTCCAACAATGGTATATTATTAATTAAATAAATGATCTTTATTATTGCAGTTAGATTTTGAGCAATATGTTTTCTTGGATATTCAATTCAGGTAGCAGAACAATTCATTGCTTGTGTTCGCGAATCTTCGAGCAGAGATTTTCAGATGTCCTTCTTCATTAGCCTCGACGAAGAAACCATTCGAAAGCAAGCTAAGGATTCAACAGTGCGCTACGAGAGAGGTACCAACCAATGATATAAATATCGAAAGAGGAGTTTTTATGAAGCTTCGTATTTTCGTAACTAACATTCAACAGGAGAAGCCATTTCTGTGCTCGATGGAGTTCCCATAGCAGTTAAAGATGAAATCGATTGTATGCCATATCCAACTACAGGTTAAATCTCGAAGAACTTTATTATTACATGAAGGGAGTGTTTATTACCATCACTCAATAAAAATGGGCTTATATGACAAAAACAGGAGGTACAAAGTGGATGCACAAAGTTAGGCAGTGTAATAAGGACGCTTGCTGCGTCAGCAGGCTTAGGTCTTGCGGGGCCATATTAGTGGGGAAAACGAACATGCACGAGCTCGGTGCCGGAATAAGCGGGATCAATCCTCATTACGGGTAGATTATTAATTACACATTACAATCATTGCGAAACTATTTCAGTTATAAAAATCGTCATTGCTATGATTATTCACCAATAGGGCTTGTAGAAATCCATACGATAGAAAGAGGATTACAGGTGGGTCTTCGAGTGGATCTGCAGCCGTCGTAGCCTCGGGACTGTGCCCCGTGGCACTTGGTGTTGATGGAGGAGGTATATATATTCACACATATATATATATATATATATATTTGATTTATAATTTATTGCTCTGTTTTAATATAGGAAATTGGCATAACATTAACTAAAAGTATCTGCATGACTTTGTCAGGATCTGTGAGACTACCAGCTGCAATTTGCGGCGTTGTGGGCTTTAAAGCGACTTTCGAACGTATACCGCACGAAGGGTACTTGGCAGTTTTTCTTTTAAATTGATCTGTTTGATAAATCATAATTATATTTAAAAGTTGACAGATTTTCTATGTTTTTGTAGGGTTCTTCCCATAAACTACACTGTTGGAATGGTCGGGATTCTTGCAGCGACAGTCGAGGATGCTCTGATTGCGTAGGGCTTTCGTATTATCCTCTTCAATTTATTATATTCTCACGTTAAGATCTTGATTTCATTTCTATACTGAGTCCTCGTTTCGAACAGATACGCAGCGATTAGTGGAGGCCTCGATTCTACTAATCACTCCCAAGTGGTAATAAGGAGACAATCATATTTGTTCGATATTCCCACCATTTTAATCTCAGCACGAATAATAATAATCTCATATCTTACGTGAACTTTTTCTCAATCTAACTACGAAAACCAGCCAAGAATCGGTCTGCCTCTGTTGAAATCGGCGAACTTTATGTCTTCTGACATAAAAATGGCCAGATATGATAAGGTTAGAGATCTATCTACCCATTTACCATTTGTCTTCTTCATTGCAGCATCTGAAAATTAATTTTTTTTTAATCACATCTTTATTACGTTGGAGCAGTGGTTTGATGACTGCAGCGATGATATCAGAATCTGCTGCTCGAACGCTCTCTCTAAATTAACCGAAAAATATGGCTGGAAGGTATTCGATAATTATTCGAATACGTACCATCACGATCGTAACCAACCAAATTATTACAACAACGTTCAATATTGTTACTACAGACGTTGGAAGTGACGATACCGCACATAGAGGCCATGCGCCTGTCTCATTACACGACGATCGCGTCAGAATGCAGCGGTTCCATCGCCAACTTTCTCGACAAGTACTCTCTAATCCTCTCACTAATTTTTTCCAGATTCAGTAAATATTTTTAGATTTTCGACATCGAAAATAAGGACCGATGTAATATAATATACGGTTATGTATGCATACGTAAATACAGATACAGATCGAAGCTGGGGTGGGACGTGCGTGTGGCTCTAGGGATGTATGGCTCGTTCCACAGCCACGAGTATCTCAATGCACAGAAAATCAGGTAATCAATCAATGACAATGCACATCCTCAAATATATTATTCATGGATTTATTTTCGTATGTTGTATCAACAGGAATCTTCAGATGAAGCTGCACAAGAAGATCCTTTCTGAAGCAGATGTCATCGTTTCGCCGATGGTTGGGTATAGACCGAACCAAACCACTCTCTTCTTCAAATTTTTTTCCTTCAAAATACGAAGAATTTGAATTCGAACGTATCTTGCTACTTGGCAGTGTAACGGCGTATCCAATACTTGACGATTGCTTAAAGACCGGTGAACTCGATTACATAAATGGAGGTAACATGTCTTCACATTCACATTCAAATAATACCTTACCTGCAAAGAGAGCTTAATGATAATTCCACAAATGTTTTCAGCTGCTTTAGTGAGATACTCGATAGCAGGGAATTTTCTGGGATTACCTGCAGTGACCGTGCCTGTATGTTGTTATTACACAATCCCGTGCTGTGATCTCTTTCGTTGCTTAAATAAGCAGAATTAGCTGACTGTAAAGTGTTTAATCACAGGTTGGGTACGATAAATCTGGTTTGCCAATCGGCCTTCAGTTCATAGGGAAGCCGTGGTGTGAAGCTCTGTTGATTCATATTGCTTCTGCTTTGCAGGTAAACACGCACGCTCTCGTATACTATTTAGCTTGCGAGTACTCACTCGAATTTCTCTGTCTTTCTTTTTCACAGGCTCTCTGCATCTCAGGCTACAAGAAACCGGAAGTTTTCTATGATATGCTTGTTAATGCTGCTTAAATCTGTAGTCGATGGCTGCTTGTTTATAGTTTTATGCGCAAGATTTTGTATATAGAAGGAAACATCGTCGGTGGAGTGAAATAATCCTAAAACAGTGAATGAGAGGTCTCGAGATTTGACATTCTATTCTAATGACCAAGAATTCTATATAATGATTTCGAAAAGCTGATGATCGAAGAGTATTAACACTCACGAAATGGCAATGAGACGCACAGTGTCGGAGTTGGCGACGGATATCAGCCGGGCCCTTCTAACGTCAGCTTCGCCACCACCGCGACGGTGGTCGCCAACGCTCGAACAAACCTTGCACAGGCTGAAATGCCGGGAATCGCTTACCCCGACCCTCGTGGCTAAAGTCATCGACCCTCACCTGATCAATCACCACTCGCTTGCATTGGGATTCTTCAACTGGGCCTCGCAGCAACCTTCCTACTCCCACACCTCCATCACATACCAGTCGCTTCTCAAATCACTCTCACTCTCCCGTCAGATCAACTCGATTCACAAGCTGTTGATCCAAGCGAGGGCCCATAAAGTCGCGCTTCACCCCTCGGTGTACGCGGAGGCTATGCGTTCATTTCTGTCTAGAAAAAAGGCGCACTTGGCCTTTTCGATTTTTAACGACGTGGGACGCGATGTTCTCGACCTGGGTGTTGATGTTTGCAACTCGCTGCTCGCGAGCTTGGCTGCGGAAGCCAGAGCTGAGAGCGCTCGGGAGATGTTCGATGAAATGGTTGAAAGAGGCGTTCCCTTGAGCACGCTCGGTTTGGGTGTGTTTTTGTGGAGGGTTTGTGTGAAGGGAGGGTTGGGCGATGTTTTACGCGCGTTGGATAACGTCGGGAACATTGAGATGCGTTCGGAGTTCGACGGGTCCGTCATTGCTCTGTTGGTGGTCCATGGGCTGTGTGGAGAAGGGCTTGTGAAGGAAGCAGATCATGCATTAGAGGAGCTGAGGAGACGTGGCTATAAGCCTGATTTTATGGCTTACAGAGTCGTCGCTGAAGCATTACACGAAACGGGATGTGTCGTCGATGTAGGGACTGTTTTGAAGAGGAAGAGGAAGTTGGGTGTGGCACCGAGGAGTGGAGATTACAGAGAGTTCATCTTGAAATTGGTATCAGAGAGACTGTTGGTGGAAGCAAAAGAACTCGGGGAAGTGATTGTGAGTGGGAATTTTCCGATTGATGAAGATGTTTTGAATGTATTGATTGGATCCGTGTCTGCTGTTGACCCTTTCAAGTCTGTGTCGTTTCTACGGTTCATGCTTGAGAAAGAAAGATTTCCAACTCTACTAACTCTGATTAACTTGGGTGAGAACCTCTGTAAGCATGAGAAAGGTGACACCTTGGTTGAAATTTATGAACTTCTGTCGAAGAAAGGGTATTTCAAAGACATGGAGAGCTACAACGCCATTATTTCATTGTTGTGTGGAGCACGGAGGGTCAAGGAAGGGTACCATATACTTCAGCAAATGAGGAAGAACGGGTTTCATCCCGATGTTTCTACGTATAATCGTCTCCTTGACGCTTGCTGTACAGAAGATCTGTTAAGGCCAGCAAAAAGACTGTGGGACGAAATGTTTGCATGTGGCTGCAGTGGAAATTCAGAGAGCTACAACACCCTTATTACCAAGTTTTCAGAAGTTGGAGATGTTGATGATGCTTGTCATCTCTTCTATCAGATGGTTGAGAAGGGAATCAAACCCAATGAGCCCACATGCAAATCCCTCCTCCGAGGCCTTTGCCAGGGGAAAAATCTCGAAAAAGCCCGGCAAGTTTTCAACATGTTCGTTAAACAAGACGTAGAATGTAAAAGCTCCATGCTGAGTGCATACGTTCTCTGCCTGTGCAAAGAAGGTGATGTGATCTAATACTAGACACCTTTTTTTTTTTTAATGAAAATCTGAAGAATAATCGCTGTATTGTTCAAGCGTGCCGTGTTACACGGTTTCGTTTGATTCTTTTTTCGGAAACTGGTAAATTGGAACTTGTTTTTATTTTCGGTTTCTTGGCAGGTTTTACGCAAGCAGCTTTTGAGTTGCTGCATGATCTTGCTGATGAAATAGATTGTTTTGAGGCAAATGTGGCTTTGATGAAATACTTGACTGACGTGGGGAAGCTTTCGCTGGCAGCTGAACACATGAAGTGGCTCGCTGGTAAGTCACCGGCATCGATTCTTGCTATTCACTCTGAATTGAAACTATAGATTCAGTACAGTGTAATTTTAATTCTAATTAATCAACATTGCATGCAATATCAAATCCAAGGAAGAATTTGACTTGAAAGCTGTCAATTTCTTGTAACTAAATATTTCGAACAAATATGCTTTTACAATGGGATGAATGCAAGGCAAGGAGTCCTCCTCATCCTCACAACTAATTATACAACAAATATCAATGAAAAACTTTAAGAAGGATCACTAGCTTCTGGCTCAGACATGACATGATTTACCAGGTAAATAAATACAGACTACAAAAAGAAAAAAAAAAATTGACTCAGTTTTCTTCAAGAACATAATCTTCAAGCAAGGGCGTATGTGAGCGTCTCTTGCTCTTTGGGACGCCACATTGATTTCTTGGCACAGAGCAAACCTTCCTTGTCCTTGGAATAGGTCAAGCGAACCTCCCACTGCATTGACTTGAAAGTGCTCTCCAGTTCTGTGATGATCTCAGCACCGTCGCGGATGATGATTTTTCCTTCGGGCCTCAAGATCCGATCCACCTCAGCAATCAATGCAGGTAAATTACACCTGTTTCATATGTAATGATTAATTCAACAATCTTATAAAGATGTTTATCGAATTTGACAGATCATCATTAGGGCACTACTGTACTCACTTTGATTTTATTTTGGAAAAGAGATGATCGGCGTGGAGAAGGTCGTAAGATCTCGGGTAAGTGCTGAACGATTCACACCAATTGTGGTAAATCCCGAAGAGCCCTCTTTCGTAGATGATGGGCAGCGTGTCGGGGGCATCGATGGAGACGATGTTCATGACCCATACGTTCAGGTCCTTGAGAGCAGCAGCAAATCTACAACAACAAAGCCTATTTTATTAACAGGTTCTAACAAGAAAACATAATCATTGTTTTTTTCTTGTCTGGTTTTGTGGTTTACCCTCCATAGACAGCACGCATGTCCATAACATTCCTCACGTTGGACCAGTTAATCCCGAGTCCCTTGAGGTACGAGTTGTTCACCACACGTTTCCAGTGCTCGTAGTCCACGGTGAAATCTTCTGGTGCTGGTTTCCCGTAGACTCCAACTTCGGAAGTGGACAGCCAATAAGGTGCTTTTGCAACCCTCAAAGGCCACTCTTCGGGCCACTGGGACCCTCGCTCGGAGGAGGACGCGGGAATCTTGTGCACGCATGATTGTAAGGTAATATTCCTGATCATATCGAAGATGGGCATCAAAAGTTGATATTTTGATGGTTTTTAAATGTTACGTGGAAAAAAAAAAGTAATACCAGGCGGCGTTTGGATCGTCGGATTCTTGGCAAAGAGGAGGATCATTTTGTGGCCTCTGTTCGTAGCATTCGTTTGAGGTGGGCTTGCGATAAACTGCTATCCCCACTCCATTTATTTTGTCTTTTGTGATCGAAACAACTTCCCAGCAGATTTGCTTCGTTAGTTTCTTCATGGCTATCAAAAAATCACCAGGAGATCACATAAAATTGTCAGATAGGAAAAAGGTTAAAATACCAGGGGAAAGCATAATAATATGTTCGTCGTAGTTACCTTCCCAAATCTCAACATCTTCGGGTAGTTTCTGATAAACCGGAGTTGCAGACCAGGCAAAGAAACCACCGGGACGCAGCAAACGGTTCAACTCCAGAAGAAGCTTTCCACCTAGATTTATGTGATGATGATACACGTGTTAAATTCCTCATTGTGACAAAAGAGGGATATATTATTTTTAATACTTTCTTTGCGAAAGAACTAACTACCTTCGATTTCCCAGGGAACCCGACAACGTGCACAGTGAACGATATCGAAAACTCGCCCTGGATACGGAAGCCTCTTCGTGCCCATGACAGCAGATATTGCTGGTATCCCTCTTTCGAGTGCGAATTGGACCTGAGCTTCGTGCTCGTCTTTTGGAGCCAACGACATGGTGAGAACGTCTCTGTCAAAGAGGAAACCTCCGAAGCTAGCAACACCACAGCCCACGTCGAGAACAACACGAGATCGTTTTCCCCAGGCAAGTTCAGGCACAGACTACAGGAAAAAACATTCAAGTACAACCCACTCATCAAATGCAAGAAAACCACATCTACAGGTGTAAATTTGGAGACAACTTGAAGGGCTATTGGTTGACTGTGGCTAATTTTGTTAGGCACAGCACAGAAAATATTACCTGTTGTATGAAGTCAATGTAATGTAGAGCACCGTGCTTAAACTGGGTGCCACCGCCAGGGAAGGTAAGATATTCGCCACTAACTTTGACCCAATTCTGGTGTCCCTTGACCTCAGCGAGCTTGGTGTGAGGCACATTGTGGTACCAAATCTGAAGAGAAGATACTACGTAAGAAAACAACAAAGCTTATGATTAATACACGCAGAGTCACTCTTGTCTTAGTAGTTTTGTAACCTTTTCACGACTCGCAGGCCATTCAATTGGGCGTTGGTATCCATCAGGCAACGGAACGAGGCACGTAGGTGGGTCTTGGGGACAATGCCTCTCTCTGTGCTCGTAGTGCTTGGTCGTTTTGAGTTTTCTTATAGCCTCCAAATTATCAAGACAAGGGATATAATCGGGTCCCGCACTTGTGTTGCAAAGTTTCCAACTGCTGCTGCTGCTTTGAGCATCGGAGGCAGAAGAAGACTTTTGAGCTTCTTTCTCGTTCTTGGACTCTGCAGCCTGTGTCGAAAATGCTCCATTTTCAGTCGTAGCTTCACTGGAAAGCTCAGATTGAGCCCCGGAAGGAAGCATTTCTTTCTTGTTATCCTCTGTTTGATTCTCACTCTTATCCCCATCATTTTCACCAGAATTTTCGTCAGATTTTTCCTCTTTATCACCGGAATTATTATCGTCATCAACTTTCTTGGTTTTTTCTGAATCATCCTTCTTCTCTTCTCCATCTTCTTTATCACGAGAATTATCATCATATCTTTTCTGTCCTCTACCTTCGGATTCCCCATCAACTTTCTTTTCCTCGGTGTTTTCTGACTCATCCTTCTTTTCTTCTCCATCTTTATTTTCACCATCAGATTTCTCTTTGGGCTTTTCTTCGGAGGCTTTATCTGCATCCTTATCGTTTTTCTCGTCCTGGTTCGTGCCCACATTATCATGATTCTTCACTTCTTGATTCGAATCATCATTGCTGTCCCCTTTCGTTGCATCGTCGGGCAAATTACCCGGGTTGTCCTCGAACTGCTTCGGTTTCTCCTCAGATGGAACATTATCCTCGTTTGCATTATTATTACCACCACCATCATTGTTGGTCTCAGGAATTGTTCTTTCGGTCTCGGGTGCTTTAACCTCATTCTTGGTTTCCTGGGAGACATCTGAGTTTTCGACGGGGGCCACCGATGATGATGTCATCATCCATACCCCAACTAAACATACAGCAACGAAGACCACAACCGTGACCGTCGAACAATAGCTTGACGACGATTTTCTCCCGTCGATTCTCGAGTATTTACCTAAAGCCATGCTTCGACTTGTTTTCCAATCAGTCCTCGATTTTTTTTTTTATTTAACTGGACCTAACATATAAAAGAAAATATTAAGATCAATTACAACCTTAATTTATGATCTATACCAGATTTTATCTACAAACTGAAACATCAAGCAACAAAACAGATTTACTGCCAATAGCAATTTATCCACAAGATCCACCAAATTAACGCTCCTCACACAAATGACAACAGCCCAGATCCACAATGTACCTCAAAATCCATTCAAAGCACCATCTTTATCATCAAGAATTGACCCCAGAAAGCACAAATCAGAAAAAAAGAGATCTCATCATAACAGCGAGCAATGCGTGCTTTAACGTACACCACAAACACAACAAAGATACAAAAGGAACAGCTGAATAATAACCATACCTTTCTTTTATGTATGAAAAATGCACAGATCTGGTACGGGGGATTATCGTAGCTTATTTTCCTGTTCTCTCATTCGATCTATATAGAGAAAAATGTCACATCGTCGGTGCACGTTGAGGAGTAATCTTGGAAAAGTGTGACGTGTGTTTATTATTAATATTGACAGAACACTACTTACCTTCATATTTTTATTCACTTCGATCGAACCTTTCCTTTGACTTTCTATTGAAGGATAGGATAGGATGTGATTTTTAGGAAAGATCGCGTCTTTATCTTTGCGTGTTGGGATTGAAAATTGGAGGGAGACGAAGTTGACACCGCAAGTGCGCCGCGAATTTCTGCGGACTCACTGAGTGTTTACATCCCCATGATTGACATTCTTTCTACAACGTTGTTTTTTTTTAGTAAGATAATTACCAAGTACTATATGACATATATGTCCCTCCATTTGCGATTGCGAATCATGTCCATTATTATTCGATATATAATGCGACGACAAACGTGCCCACTTGATCGAGTCGAACCACAGAACAGAAGCTCTCGTCTCTCCTTGATGGAATCTTGAGCAGCTTTCAGCGAAGGGAGGAGAGGGCATCAATTTCTTTTGGGCCAGGGTCGTTTTTTTTTGGGCCCTCATTGCGCAATTGGGTTGGTCTGAAAAAATTGGTTGATATTTTTTTTTTTCGAATTTTATCATTTGTTTTTTGAAGAATTTCGAAATTAATTTTAAGAACAAATTTCAAAAACAAAGATACCATTTATTGCTCAAATGGTATTATCTTATGTGGTGAATAAAAATGTGAGAGCAAGGTACTAAACTATACTATATTATATATGTTGCATGATCCAAATCCATCAGCGAATTAGAGAAAACTAACGTAAACGAAGAAAACAAACGTCATTTACTTATTTACGCACACGGCATAAAATCGTCATTTACTTTTGAACAAGAATAATGAGCCACGATAAACAAGTCGCTACAAAAACTAGACCACAAGTCACAACAGACCAGAGCATGAATCATTGAAAGAAAAGCTTCCTTCATCCACTCAACTCATCAGAGGGCAAATAGGTGACAAAGAAAGAAAAAGCTTAATTCACTCAGCAAATAAGTAGCAGACCGCAGCTAATATAACAAGATCATTACATGCATCCACTAGAATTTCCAGAAAAGTAAAATCGGTCTTATTGTTTAATTGGTAGTCAACATAATGAGATAGCAGCCAATTACCACTAGACACCACACACAATATATTTAGGACAAGTATAAAGAAGCTGCAAGACCCTCCATCATACGTGGCAAAGCGTCTTTAGTGCATTCACCATCCCTGTGAGTCACCTCAGCCTTGATATGTATGGAGGAGTCCCCAAATAATAATAATAATAATAATAATAATAAAGGATACAAAGAATCATGAGCATATTTTACATGCTCAGCAGCTGGGATGGATCTCGACCCTGGAAAAATAGATCATGCCAACAACACACAACATAAGCAACACTTACCGGTCCAGAAAACAAGAAATGTCATTACAGCATAAAAACAAACAAAGAAAAGGAAATACCAATGTAGCATTATCAAATTTTGTTTTTCTCTTTTGTTTTTCCACAACTCAGTAGTAGCCCTGAGCTGATGCCAAAACCCAGAATGCAAAGAAAATAGACCATGCCTTGTTGCGGGTAGCATCCGAAGTATAAAACGAAATATGACTGAAGAACAGTAAACATCATAAAGTGAATCATTCCACGATAAGGGGGGTGCATCATTTCAATCTACTACCTCTTTCGGTGCCTTGAATGCTGCCAGAAATGTCTGTGCTATCAGCACCAATAAAGTCAAGGTCATCCACCTGAAGTTTCATGGTTAAGAAAATTTTGTTACAAGAAATCCAAGAGATAATTTATGCAAGATAAGAAGTAACGCTGGAATTCATTTTCGGGAATAAAAAAATATGCACCAAAAGACCAACTCACCATGTGAAGCGCATTTAATAAGCAGTTGTCTGGTTGATTATGCATTTCAGAAAGCACTGGCGGTTGAGCCCCAGAAGAAAACTGATCAAATTCTGAGGATAAATCATTTTCTTTCAGAAGAAAATCATCCAATCCGAAAGAGTCATCCACTGTAAAGAGGTCTATTCCAGAAAATCCAGCAGGCTCAGGCAACGGCTTGTGAAGATCTTCAAGTTCTATGAACGAATCATCTTCAGGCAACGTGTAATCCAGAAGATAGTCACACTCCTGCTGCATCCCAAGGAGAGAAGAGTCATTCATCGTCACACCAGACAAGTCAAGTGTATTTCCAGTCATGGGAGCCCATTCATCTAGGTCAGTAAGATCACCAAATATACCATCTCCATCAATAGCCTGCGTGTGATTCTGATGATTCTGTGAGCACGTAGTGTTCTTGAGTAAAAGATGTATTAATGAATATACAATGTAGCCAAATATATGTATAATGTGTACCTGATTGATTGTATTCTCGTCAGAAGTGCTTTTACTCTCAACGTGTCTCAATAGACATGCAACTTCGTCTTCAATTGGTAACACATTAGTTGAAGTATCGAGTGCATTCGAAGGACCCTTTTCAATTAACTGGAGCTCATGACCAATCAACATGGGGGCAGTGGGAAATACACCATCAGATCTTAAATAAGTAGCAGGGTCTCCATGAGCATCGTCGCCATCACTATCAACCCAATCTGCCTCGTTGTATGGTGCCCCATACTGTGCACAAAGTTTTGGCCCTGGACCACTCTTTTGGAACACTTTACAGAGAACGTAATTATCCTGCAGTATTTGGGGGAAATAAAACTGTAACATTACATAGGAAGCAATAAAAAGGTCATAACAAACTAGGGCCGGAGTTCATAACCTAAGATAGAAATATGGAGGCTACGCCATTTTAACGTACGAAAACAGAAAGCTTTGACGTGCAAAAGCGGATCGCCACAAAGAAAGTCAAATCTTGCTGTCATTTTAAGGAAATTAAAGCACATAATTTTTACAACAGTTAAAAATACCTGAACACCTGCTGCAACTGATTGTTCATCAAGGATCCGATATTCGTACATAACCCAGTCAGTTCTTTCACCATTGGGAGGGTGACCGAGGTGAAAAACCAAGGTTTTCACAATTCCAACATCTTTGCCTTCGTAAGAAACAGTTCTGTCCTTTCCTGTAGTCTTCCAGTATCCATGTTCAGTAGCACGCTTGACCCGAGAACCGCTTGCATACTTCTTCTCCCTCGGACAGAAAAAGAACCACTCCAAATCGTTACTCTTCAACGCAGATTTATCTGCAAGAGAGTATAAACATATGAATTTCACATTCAACCGCATGGGATACATAAAACAGGACATGCTAATGAAATGTCCACCTGCTCAAGAAAGTATTACTAGTCAAAAAGCAAAGCAAGAGTGAGACCTCAAAATCACAAATCGGAACACTCAGATGACTAGCAAAAACACAAATATTCGGTGGATAATATAAGACACAATAAAAATACCTGGGAGATCCCATGGAGAGAACATATAAATGTTGACCTCCGCCACAGCATTAACATGAAGCCTTTTCCCCAAAACTTTTCTCTTCAGATAGTACATAACCAGCTCGACATCAGTAGGATGAAATCTATAACCCGGAAGGAGGGACATCCTAGCCATCAATGGACAAAAACAGAAATCCCACAGCTAAACTTCTTATTACTACCACCAAGGGTACTTGCACTCTGCCTCACTTAACCACCAGACCAAAACTTTGCCCCCAAGTAAGCTGACAGAAAATTGGAATACTAAAAACAAATATTCAAGAAAATTACTAATTTTCAACAACGCCTCTCCGAAATCACGAAATCCTCCATTTAAAACTAATTAACAAGTGCCAACAGCCAATCAAGTCCAATGTCGGAACAACACTTTACGGGAATACCACAGCCGCCCACGGTTCATGAAACAGAAAGCACTCCAGACAAAAAGTTGATGTTTCTTGCTGGAATCAAAAGACATCAGGCGTGCGATTCGAACCCTAAACCAATTCCACCTCAACATTATCAGCATTTGATAATGAAAACAACAGAGGAAAGCAGTTCACGTCAATACATTGAAAATCACAAACCCATCTACCGTAATCACACAATTGCCACAATGGCTCAACAAAAACCACCATTCAGTTCATAATAATTGGTCCGGGTTTATTAGATTTTAGAAAGGTCAAATCAAAGCCAAAACCTTAAAATCAAAACCCCAATTTAAATACTTCCCTCAAACCCAAACCAGCTTTTAGACAGGAACCAAAATAGGACACATCACCAATCAATAGACAGAAAAAATGGAAATGGTTAACTCAGAAGAACCACTAACCTTGAACGAGAGCGAACCGAAGAGGCAGAGACAAAACGATTATAACGAGTTAAATAAATGAGTGAAAGTGAGGTTCGTGTTTTGGCACGGTCAGGGGTTCATATAGAGTGAATGGTTTTAGTCGAAAGGGTATTTTAGGGAGAAGAAAATAAGTCTTATTCAGTAAGCCGTCCGTTGTGATTAAATGCTGAGCTGTAAATGTTATGAATCGTTTGAGTTTGGAGAATTTTGTTTTATTTTCGGAAAAGATTCTTAATTACAAGAATGATGTAATTCGAAGTTTTATTAATTAATTGCATAATATTCATTTCATTATCATTAATAATAATTTTCCGGGGAAAAAAAAAAGTAATTAAAAAGACTGAATTTTATTACTGGATAAATCGCTCAGACACGAGAAAACGCTAACCACGACGATAAACGCTAACCACGATGTCACTTGACCCTCTACTCTAAGCTGTAGAGGTTTAAGGACTCGGGGAGCTTTGATAGGATATAGGCTGAGGGGATATAAAAATGATACTGTTCTGGTAAATTATCGAGTTCGAAGTTGGAAAAATTTGACCTTTTTCTTTGGGTGCTTAGAGAGCAATGTTAGAGGCTCGACCACTGTCTGCTATTTCGGCTCCAAAAGCCTTTTTGTGCTTTGAACCTTCTTCTAAAACCCAGCTTCCCAGAAAAATTGGTAGACGGCGCGTTAATTCCTTAATTCATCGGAAATTTTATGGCACAAGCTTGTGTTTTCAATATCGGGGCTGTTGTGGGAACGTTGTTAGGAAAATAAGAACAATTAGGTGCTGTAAGGAATCTGAAAGTTCCAGTTCTAAATCTCTGGAGGGAGATTCTGAGGCTGCTCAGCAGCTATTCGAGGTGGGTCTCCAATTTTAGTGTTAATTATCTAAAGTGCGTGTAATTTGGGGAAGTCTTTTGTGTCTAAGGAACTAAATTTAGTGTTTAACTTCTAGGGAATATCTATGAACCTGAGTAGAAATTTCTTTATGTTGGATTCAATGTTTTTCTCCAAATTTTTCTGTACATTTTCGCAGAGTTTGTATCAGCTGGTTAGCAGTCGCCTCTTTGAAACTCATAAACCCTGAATGAAATGTCCAAATTTCACAGCAGAAAAAAATTGTATCGTCTTTTTTTTGTGTGCCAGATATATGTTTAATTTTTTCTACGTCCTTTGATGTTGGAAAATGATCTTTTTGATGATGTAACATTGATGATGGAAAGTGACAGAAATTGAAGGAAGCTGAGAGAGAAAGGATAAACAATTTAGAAGAATTCGAAAGGAAAGCAAATGTTCAATTAGAGAGGCAGCTCATGATGGCCTCGGAGTGGAGCAGGAAACTTTTGACTGTGAGAGGAAAACTTAAAGGAACCCAGTGGGATCCAGTGAATTCTCATTGCATAAACTATAGCGATTTCAAGCGGCTTCTTGATTCGAATAGTGTCCAATTCATGGAATATTCTAATTATGGACAAACTGTTTCAGGTTGGACATTCTTTAGGCTTCTCATATTTAAGAGTTCCACGTATTGAATTTGATTATAATCGTTTCACTGCAAAGTTGCATGTTAGGATTTGCTATAATATTAAATAAGCGAGAGTAGATGGCTAAAAGTACCCTAAAGAAAATGCATTTTACCTACCTTTCCATGCTCAAAAAGAAAATTATTCCGAGTTCATTCACCTCTGTTTTGCTCTTATAAAATCTTGAAATCCCTTCTTTCTCAAAACTTTCCTGATGGCATGTAATGGAGACTACATGCTGATATTTATGTGCAGTCTTTGCTTTAATAGATTCTTCTTTTTTTACAAAATCTTCTTTCATCAAAGTGCAGTAATTCTCCCTTACTATAAAGAAGGAAAAGTGGACGGTTCAGAAGAGAACCAAAAGAAAGAAATAGTTTATCGGCGCCACGTGGTTGATCAGATGCCAATTGACGGTTGGAACGATGTTTGGAGGAAGTTGCATCAACAGCTCGTAAATGTCGACGTCCTCGATGCGAATAACGTTCCCGCTGAAGTATATTCGTCTGTTGCTACCGCAGTTGTGTGGTCCATGAGGCTTGCCCTTGCTGTTGCTTTATATGTTTGGATTGATAATAAAATGAGGCCAATATATGCCAAACTAATACCTTGTGACCTCGGTTCTCCTCCCAAAAAGAAAACAATTCAGCCCCTCAAACGTGAGCCCCTTGGGTCTCTAGGGAAGAGTCGGTAAGTTAGTTTGAGAATAAATGCTCTTTTTTCTTTTCTGTTTTTCTTTTTGGTTCTTTTTGTAAGGTCATCTTCTACATGTCAGGGCAAAGTTCATATCCGCCGAAGAGAAAACGGGCGTTACCTTCGATGACTTTGCTGGACAAGAATATATAAAGAGGGAGCTGCAGGAGATTGTTAGAATATTGAAAAATGACGAGGAGTTCCAAAATAAAGGTATATATTGCCCAAAAGGTGTGCTTCTTCATGGTCCACCTGGAACTGGTAAAACACTGCTGGCAAAAGCTATAGCTGGTGAAGCGGGCCTTCCATTTTTCGCTGCTAATGGTACAGATTTCGTTGAGGTGAGTTCTTTTTTTTTTTTTACAACAAACACGTTGTGCCTTCATTACCCATGATGTTGTGATTCGAGGTTTAAACACAATGCTGCAAAAAAATATTTTTCAGATGTTTGTTGGTGTTGCTGCGTCTCGTGTAAAGGATCTTTTTGCTAGTGCCAGATCGTTTGCCCCTTCCATAATTTTCATTGATGAGATCGATGCAATTGGAAGTAAACGTGGTGGACCTGATATCGGTGGGGTATGATGGCAATACACAATCTTGTTGCAGCCACTGTGCTTAATTTGATTATCAGAAACTTTTAACTGATTGAATTAGTTACATTAAGGCATTGAGTTTCACACTTTCACTCACAATAATATGCTTCACCTCATCTCACCAGGGTGGTGCTGAGAGGGAACAAGGACTACTTCAGATTCTTACAGAAATGGATGGCTTTAAAGTATCCACATCTCAGGTGTGCGCTATTTATTTATCCCTTGAGGAATGAGTTGCCATAATGCTCCAGAGATTTAACTTTCGACTGCATATTATTATTATTATTATTATTATTATTATTATTATTATTATTATTATTTCAGGTGTTAGTTATCGGGGCAACAAATAGACTTGATATTCTGGATCCCGCTCTTCTAAGAAAAGGTCGATTTGACAAAATTATTCGAGTTGGGTTACCATCGAAAGACGGAAGACTAGCTATTTTGAAGGTATTTGCCTCTGCTAATGGATTATGTGGACTTATCATAAATCAATCACTATGATAATATTTCTAATCTCGCTCTCGTTATTAGGTACACGCTCGAAATAAATATTTTCGTTCAGAACAAGAGAAGGAGACTCTCCTTCAGGAGATCGCCGAGCAAACGGAAGATTTCACCGGAGCTGAGCTGCAAAATATATTGTAAGTAAATGAATCTCAATTCTCTTGCTCTTCAGATTAATTATACCGAAAAGAAGGGCGTCTGATGAGTTTTTAACTTCTTCACAGGAATGAAGCTGGAATCTTGACTGCTCGAAAGGATTTGGACTACATTGGACGTGAAGAACTACTTGAGGCCTTGAAGAGGGTAGAGATTACATTCTTAGAAGTTGTTGACTTTTCTCTTGTGATGCTTATTATGCATATTATTGATCGATGTTTTCAGCAAAAAGGAACTTTTGAGACGGGTCAAGAAGATAGTACCGAGGTGCCCGAAGAGCTGAAACTTAGGCTGGCGTATCGCGAGGCAGCTGTCGCGGTTCTTGCATGTCACATCCCAGATTCTTTCCGTCCCTTCACTGATGTATAATATTACTACATTGGATTTTTCAGTTTTTAATTCTGTTCGGTTGATTAATGGATTATGGTTTTCTCATGTAATAATATTTTTTTCATCTTTTTCAGACAGATATCAACTCCATACGTAGTCAGCCGAATATGCGCTATGAATTTATACCGGGGAGGGTGTTTCAGCGAAAGGCGGATTACGTGAATTCTATAGTGCGATCATGTGCTCGTAAGTTGTTAATTATTGAATCTTTCCCTTGAATTATATATGTTATCTTATATCATAAACAATGCAGCAAGAGTAATCGAAGAAGAGGTATTTGGAGTTGATAATCTGTGCTGGATTTCTGCAAAGGCAACATTAGAAGCTTCGAGGCTTGCTGAGTTCTTGATCCTGCAAACGGGAATGACTGCGTTGGGGAAGGCTTACTACAAATATCAAAATGACCTTGTGCCCAATGTGAGATCATATACTTTCACTTCCAACTCATTATTATGTGGTTTTTGGTTCCGTGTCGTATTTTAAATTAAACTAAATAAATCAATCCTCTATGATTGCCCATTTGCAGTTGGCTTCCAAAATCGAAGCACTAAGAGAAGAGTACATGCGTTTTGCTGTTGAAAAATGCTCGTCTGTCGTGCGAGAGTTCCGGCCCGCGGTGGAGAAAATTACAGGTAATGCTTTCGTATCCTAGGAATATTTTATTTATGGTTTTTTTTTGGGTCAAAATTTTTGCTGATGTGTTTTTTTTTTTTTTTTAATCCAAGCACAGATGTCCTGCTAGAGAAAGGCGAGATAAAAGCTGCTGAAATTTGGAAAATTTACAACAGTTCACCTCGAATACCTCAGGTTCTTGAGGAACTTTCATGATATTAATTAACACTAGATACAAATATTCATCCATTATTATTAATACACCGCAGCCTGCTGTGAGAGAAGTGGATGAATACGGAGCTCTTATATACGCTGGAAGATGGGGACTCCATGGTGTTTCGGTCCCCGGGAGGGTGACTTTTGCACCTGGAAACGTAGGATTTGCAACCTTTGGTGCTCCTCGTCCTATGGAGGTTATTAATTAATTAAACACTATCTATCTATCTATCATTATGTTTTGTTCATTGGTTGCATTCTCACTTATCATTGACATATATATATATCTTGTTTGATGCAGACTCAAGTTATCAGTGATGATACGTGGAAGTTGATAGATGGAATATGGGAAAAAAGGGTGGAGGAGATCAGACATGAGGTCGCTGAAGAAATTGAAGGCGAACAAGAGAAGCCACAGATTTTAATGGCCAACCATTTCCTGTGAATGGTAAGCACTCTTGAACCATTTTTGTCAATAAATATTCCTTAGATGATGATGATGGTAGATCTAAAGGCGCAATTAATTGGCTTGGGTCTCATCCACACTCACCAAGTTATGATCATAAGGCACCTCCATCGCGAGCTTGAAGAGAGATCGATCCGTTCAAAAGCTTTGCCACAAAAATTTCGACAGGCCTAATTACATTCCTTTTGTTTATGACGACCCATCTTCTCTCCTTCCTCGAGGAAAGCCCCTCCCAACAATGTATTATTTTCGTGATTGGGATGTGATTTACTAAGGGAATGATTACTTTATATATTATTAATAAATTATATGTATTCAATTTGAAAGACCACATTTTTAGAATGGGAATGTGTCCCTATTCTAGCAAGTCATATGAACATAAATATCTTTTCTTCTGTATAACTAATTAAGATAAGATTCCATAGGCAGATTCAAGACACTGGAATTTAAAATGTCCGTTTCTGTTCTTGAGGAAGAAGAAAATGTGACCTCGTGAACTTATTTTGGTTTCTAGCCATCTTCCAAACAGAAGCTTATCAAGAATGCCATCTTCATATAATATATATAATATATATATATATATATATATATATATATGTCTTAGTTCAACTAGATCTTATTGAAGAAAAAAATGCCAGAAAACAGCTCATTCTATCCAAAGCGCGTACGTTCACAGTGATGAAGTCAAAATCTTAGACTCGTATTTTGCAAGTTGACTACTTCAAGAATTAATTTGTTTTTCTGAAACTGAAACTCAAAGAGAAGAAAAAAAAATCTATATAAACCCAAGCAAGTCTCCTTTACCTTGGAGAAATATCATAAAATGGGCTCATCATTTTCCTTGTTCTTCGTGTCCATCCTAATTCTCTTTGTTCATCTCCAACCAAGTTTACCATCACCATTGCATGCAAACTCAGACTTGATCCAGCAAACTTGTAAGAACACAAACTACTACGACATCTGCATTTCCTCCCTCGAATTCGACGAATCAACGAGTCCCATTGAAGACACAAAAGACTTAGCCCGCATACTAATCAAACTAGCGATAAACAATGCCACAGCAACAAGCACTTATCTCTCTTCTCAAATCCAAATCCTCGCAACAAACGACACGTTGCTGACAAAGAAAGCCATAAAAGAGTGTGCTGATAAATATGCCTCAGCAACCGAAGCCCTGCAGAATTCGATTCGAAATCTGAGTGATGAGATGTATGATTATGCTTACATGGATGTTATGGCTGCTTCTGATTATCCCAGTTCTTGCAGCAATGCATTTAAGAGGTATCCGGGTTTGGTTTACACTCAGGAACTTGCAAAGAGGGAAGATTGTTTGAAGCACATTTGTCTCGTTGTCATGGAGATTATCAATGCTCTTGATTTCTGATTATTAATACGCATTGTTATAGAAGATGATACTGCTTTCTTTGTCCAGGTTTATTGATTCCACTCCCTCCACAGTTATTAAAGCATACATACATACATACAGAAATCACATAAGAAAAGACAGACAATAAAAGGTTGCCTGTACAAAAAGATTGCATTATATATGGATGGTATCTGCAAATTGATACATTCTTCATGTTTTCATGTCCAAAAAATCGAGTAAAAAATTGACCGGTACCAACTACTCAATGAACAAGGCATTGGTCTTGCTTTCACGGTATGAAACTATTTGGCAAAAAAATAAAACTGACAAAAAGCCGAAATCTTCACATGTCTCAAATACCGAAAGAAATGGGAGGAGAGCCTTCGATTCATAGAAGCGAAGGAAACTTACATTGTAACACTCCGTCATTCAAAAGAAGGCTTGGAGTTCTCAAGAAGATAAGATAGGACTATCTCGTTCCATATGTCGGGCAAACCAGGTAGACACCAATGGCTACAATCAGATAAAGATGGCCGGTCACTCCACGTGCCCACGTGGGCATCACTTCGATACGATGACATGGGAGTTATGTGAAGAACGGTGACCGGGTTTTTCATTTCGCGTACAACCTCGACCACCGCGTCTGAAAATGGACTAAACTCGCGTCCATCCGCGTCTGGCAGAGGAAACTCGGGCACATAACATTGTCTCAGGGTCAGATTCCTGATACAGATTAAAAAAAAAAAAAGAACCCGTTTTCTTTTTCTTGTCTTCATTACACCTTTCTGATAGACGTATGATGGGGAATATGAAGCCAATGCAAAGACAAATACACGTGTATATATGGAATTTCAAATGTCAATGAAAATGTAAAGAAGGATACCTCCAATGAGATGGTTCGAAAGTTCGGAAGAAGATGCGTGTCCTCTCGGGATCGATCATGCTGTCGACCCAAGATGCCCATGTTTGCAACGCGGTCCTGAAGGCAGATGTAATTGGCATTCCAAGCTTCAAGTACTTGCCCAACTGAAAATAGCATCCCCTGTCAAATATAGCTCTTTATTCTTTGATAATTTAGTAGTATATAATGAGAAAATGCATCAGAGGAAAATGAACTTACGTCCCGAAAAGTTTCCCTGGAACCCACCACTGACCAGAGTTAAAGATGAGGACATCTGCATCAACCCACTCCTTGCTGATGTCATCCAACTTGTCCAATAGAAGCGTTGATCTAACTCTCCTAGGGACGTGTTTAGGTGACCAATTGTGTTGCACGAGGTAAACAGATCGGTAAAACTCGATGCTCAAGTTATGGGAACTAAATCGTACGCCCAAGAATCGAATCTGCTTCGTGATGACGTTCCCGTTGACTTCATAAACACTATCCTTATCTTCAACACCAGCCATTAGCATGCATATCAAAGACTCCCACTGGGTCCTACTCATCGAGTCCCCCACGAAAACAACCCTTTTGTTTCTGAGCATTTCCAAGGAGTGATTCGAGTCGATTCGGGGTGTTTCGCAGTTCTTTGGCTTCCACCTCCATTTCAGGTAATCGTCGTCTGTTCTACCGTTGGCCAAGCAATTGAACCCTTGCTCCACGAAAGGGCACTCCGAAGCATTATACAGTGGGTAACTATCATCTGGTATCCAACTTCCATCGAACACGTTGCAGGCATTGTTCGAGCCATTGAAGAAGCTGGAAATCGCAAACTCGGGATCGTGAAATGCGCCCGAAAGATTCGGTAGAACGTATACGTATCCGCAGCCAATGGCTGCAACAAATGTGAGCAATGATCCGAAAATAATTACAGTGCGAGGGAAACGTGGAACCGCATTATTCCCACTAAACCTGGGGCTGCCAACAGCAACAGTTCTTTGTCGAATGGAAACACTTCTATTGAAATTACTCATCCTCTCAATGGGGAACATCATTTAGCCCATGTAAAAGGCGCTCTTACATTGAACCGGTCTGAATAAAACCGCACACCGATTGCCAAATCAGTCAAATCACCTAAATGGATCGATCGTAATCATGCCAGATCAAGAATTAGCATAAATGCCAGGTGCAGAATAAACACAAGATATTCAAATCGCCAACATCTCATTGCTACTGAATAATCGCCTCATAACTTCTAAACTTGCGGCGTCGAGCTAAAATCAGCAAAATTTCAACATAAAGACTCCATCTTGCGGCATTATGCCGAAAAATAAAATTCAAAACCAAAAGGGCATAAACTGAATCGCCCCTAAAGCAAGCCCGCGGGAAGAAAGGTTCGTTCTGTGATCATGGATTAGTCAGAGTGACGAAAATACAATCACCAGAGATTTTGCATTGTGTATGGGGCTCCTTTACGTAACAATCGACAAAAAGATTGATTTGATTCGTGGGGTTTCAGAAGCTCGCTTCGGAATGGTGTTACTGATTTGAGATAAAAAAATACTGGAGAGCTGAGCTGTTCGCGATCGATCGAGAGAGTGGGTGGGAAGAGAATTGCTTTAATAAAAAGGATAATATAATATAGTAATATCGAGCTGAGACTCTGCAGAGCATAGCACACTACGTGTAAAGCATAGCGGTTAAGTATTCGCATGTGATTTGAAGGCACCATCCTCCATTGTCCATTCATTTAATATATATCGTTAGATATAACCCCTTATAGTCTTTAAAATATTATTTTCTGCAAAAATAAAATAATGCATGACGATGCATTGTATGTACAGTACATGTATTATCACGTTGCTAGTGCTTAGAACGTGCATTAATAAGGATAGATTAATAAAAACTTAATATAGTAGTTAATCATTTCATCATGTCTCCTCTAATTCCCAAGCTAATCATTTCATCTTAATTATGTTTCCTCTAATTCCCATACATGAGTACAGTGTAATAACTATTTCCATTTCCACATGGGCTCCGAGCCAAATAAAACATACACGAAGAGCATTGTCATGCCATAATCATAAAATATGAATCTACATGAAAGTCTTTCCCATCCATAAGATTAATTCGATGCTAGTAAGCTAGCCAATGATCATCACACAATATATAGATATTAATACAAATTGACTCACTGGCATGCAGTTATTGCTGGAAGACTAATATATATGGTGCAGTGAGATTGCATTATTGTCAAGATATCATCGAAATTGGGATATCACATGGTGTCTTGTTTTTATTTCCAGTGAAGGTAGTAAGGCCAAAGGAACTTTCAAAGCTTCTAATGTTTTTCGTATTTATTATTTGTTAAACATGTGAAATCTTTGATGAACATACATATATAGCTCATGAAAAGCCTGAACGTTTTATATTATGATGATGACTCCTATCCTAGCAGAGACCCATAATTAATATCAATCACACGCAATTATTTATGTACAATTAATCCATTCCATTACATTGTAAATTATGGCCATACGAATCGTTTCATTCGATCCTGATATATATGCATAAACAAAATTAAATTTCTCGCCGTTATTGCTGCAAATGATTAACTACGACAAGACCCATATATCTAAAAATAAATAATCAAGAAACCACCAATTTATATTTGACTAAAGAACGGGGGATTAATAATATTGTGGTCACCTTTGATCATATGTAGTCGTCGTTGTTCTAATTTCCTCATCTCCGAAAAAGTACGGCGCTGTTGGATTTGCAGCAACCACGACGGCCGCTGTGGAGGAGATGGCAGCTGGTGCCTGTGGGTTGTTGTTATTGGCCGTCAAGATCTTCGTCTGCCTCTTCAAGTACTTCACATAACGAATGGCCTCATCTAACATGGAGGCAGCGTCCATTTTAGTCCCACCAGGTACAAGTCTCTGCAATATCCTCATCTTCTCACTGATCCTCTCTCTCCTGTGTCGAGCTGCGACGCTCTGTGGGTCGTCGCTGATCCTCACGTTTTTCCGTCTGGGTTTTCTTACCGTGGAAGGGTCGATGTCCACCGGCTGCATAGCTGCGATTTTAAACATCATCTCTTTCACAGCTCCCAGATTTTCTTCTTCGTCCTCTGCAGGCTCAATATGATCGTGGAGATGCTGATGGGTGGCATCGTCATCATCGTCATCTTTCCTGATCAGATGATCATTTGCTGTTGTTGGTTGATTGTTGATGCTGAGGAAGTAGTTTTGGGAGGACGAAGAGGGTATTAGCTGTAAGTGATGGGTTGATGGATTCGAGGGCTCGTTGGTAGAATAATAATTCTGCTGGGTGAATATTGGATCAGTGTAATAACAGATATTAGGCCACTGCGTTTGAAAATCACGATGATTGTGATGAACTATTTGTTGTTCGTCTTGGGTGGAAGAAGGATGATTACTGTATGGAATAAGCGTTGTAATGTCCCAAGACGCGGTGGTTTTTGTGAATTTGTCGTCCATGTTGTGGAGAAAATTAAGTACTGATATATATATATATATATATATATATATATATATATATATTCAAAGAGAACACTAACAGGTTTCCAACTGAGAATAATATTATATCTCCGATCACCGCAATACTGATATAAACGCATATATATGGGAGCAAGCTATATATATCTCTTCATTAGGTTTATCATCTCCGCAGCTTTAAGGGTTTCTAAATAGGCAGATATTAAAGCTTATACCTTTCTCTTTCAGCGTCTATGAACCACAGAGAAAAAACGAGCTAAACAAACACGATTAGTGAGAAGGGGAGGGGGCCACCAGCGCTAATTTATTAATTATGATTCTAAATAAAATAAAAGAAAACGATGTAAAGTTGCTTAATATAAATTCTTTAAAAAGAAAAAAACCTTTCTCGGGTTTATTTGTTGCTTGTTCCAATCATATTGCTCATTCTAGACAATCATCAAAAAGATGGAAACGAGGGTTTATTAGTTCATTATTATGTTACATCCTTATCAGCTGCGATGTTTTTCCCCTTAAAAACTGTTAATTTAACCATTTAGGAAAAATGGGTTAAAAAGATTTACAACTTAATAATGCTTAGTAGCTCGCTCGTACACCAAAAAGAAGATAATTAATATAGACATATGGCATTGCTATTACCGCACATATGTAAACTGATATACAGCTAAAAGGTTATTGGATCAAAGACAAAGACAGACAATCTCTCGCCGAGGAGAAGGCAAAAACTGTGATCATGAGAGATATATATAAGGCAAAACATGTAAGGGTGTAAGTAAGAGCTTAAGGTTGAAGAAACTGTAGTCTCTGAAATTGAAGTCGTGAGCTCATCTGGTCACAAATGACGTCACCTTTGCCTTGTAAAAACCGTAAAGACTAGACATACCAGCCTGGAATTTAACTCCCTTTTGAAATGACTTCTCTCTCATAATACATTTCTGCGTAGTAGTAGTTTTTAATTACAAACCTCTATATTGCCGTCGAGGGTAAAAACATTTGATTTCATGACAAAAGGGTTTTCGTGTTCATGTGTGCAATGGTAATTGATAAAGTATTCCAAGTCACTGAAGAAGTGCTGTGTAGTAATTTAATTATGCCTGTCGAACACGAAGTACATTATTCATATCATTTACTACGATATTTAATTCATTTTTTCTCAATCTTATATCGATCTATAATTCATTTCTCATTTTATTCATATCTTGCGATCTGACCTCGATATATATAATATATCGATTGGTAATTAATTTTGCTATATGACAACAAAATACGGTTGAGAGAAAGAAGATATGACGCACATACGCCAAGAAACAATGCGCGAATAATGAAGTGAAGCTCGCCCATACCCATTTGTATGTCTGTACGCCTTCATTTACTTGTAATAAATTATTTATAAGAGTGAAATAATTAATCAGTGTGTTTCATGCACAATAATAAAATGAGGGCTTTCTAGGTGTTCATGACACAGTAGTCGATAACAAGTAGACATGGATATAGCATGGTCCACGAGGACCAAAAGCCTCCACTTCCTCTCACAAGATTCAACCGTCATCAGAATATTACCCTAAAAATAACATCCAACAAAAAGAACTTTTTATAGATAGGCAAATTTTTTATTATTAAACCATACAAAAGGGAAGAAGTAGGTCTTGAAATTCAACATTCAGCACATTACATTGTTCCTCAGAGTCTGCACCAAAACAGTGACTGCTCTATGACTGAAATTCAACATATATCTATGATCGGAAAACGATGGAAAAAAGTGATTGCATCGTTTGTTTGGTTTAAGCAAGGGCAAATTAGGTACTGGTCCTTGTAATGTATGAATCGTGTTAGGCTTTCTCATTTATGATCCTTGGAATATGCACTTATACAACCCTCGATAACGATGGAGAATAAAGTGTGTAACAAGGGGAAGTAGTGTCCTCTTCTCTTACCATCAATGCTTGCCCATGCATGCAAAACTTGTAATTTTTTTTATCATATTTATTATCTAGACCGGCTAAATAAAACTGCGTCCAAAGAACAAATGTTGGCTCCAGCTCCACACCCAGCTATGAATGGGCAAAACGGTCGTTACATGCATGCTCCAAGAAAGGATAATCTGTCCGTTAACCGTTGGAATTGAATTTTGTATCCGAAACTTTTCTTCTATAGCGTGTTAAGAAAACAAATAAATAATATTTATAATCGATCATAACGTTGACATGGGCGGTGTAATACAGCAACACGAGTGACAACGAATTTTCCAATTTTCACGATTATTATTGTCCTAAATATCGATAGATATGGTAAGTGTCTCCTGGCCAGGAACAACCGTAAACGTCTTCTTCTTCTTCTTCAAGCCGCCAACTTCAACCTCGTACGACCCATAAAACCCCCTGAACTGAAACTGGCCTTGGCCGTCCACCGCCCCATGGCCACCGGTCAACCATTCTTGCTTCAGATCAAGGAATCTCTTACCAGCTTCATTAACATCCCCCTCAGCATTCACCAGATACGCATCCTCCCTGCTCATGAACAGCTCCCACAACCCCCACAGCACCACACCCTCCACCGCCGGATGAGCATAAGCCTCTCTAAGCATCACCTCCAAGTCCTCAGCCCTCACGTACTCGTTGCTCGAGGAGACATCAAGCTCCGTGAACCACACGGGCAGTCCTAAAATCCCCACCTTGTCCAGAGCCGAGCAAACAATGGGCCCCACGGGACTAGTTATGTGCCCCTGTATGCCTACCCCGCCCACCGGTGCAGCACCTTGTTCTTGAAGATCGAGAATGAACTCGACGTACTTCTCCGGAGACGCATTGTAGTCGTCTCCGTCTTCGATGTGGTAGTCGTTCACGAAGAGCAGAGGAGTTGGGTCCAGCTGGTTCGCATCCTTGAACATCTGGGGCCTTATTTCCTTCCCCAGACGGTCCTTGAAGAAGGAGCCGTGCAGCATCTCGTTGTTCACGTCGTAGTGTTTGAATTTCCCCTTGTAACGAGCTAAAAGGCCCGTGAGGCGGCTCTGGACGGCTGAGCTGAGGTCGGCCTGGCTCAGGGCTCGAACCCACGGTTGGACCGCATCTATGACTTCCCAGAAGATACAGTGCCCCCGGAGCTGGATGTTGTAGTTGTTGCACAAGTCAAGCATTTCATCGGCATCTTTGTAGTTGAGGGTTCCTTGTTGGGGCTCGGTCCAGTACCATTTGAGCTCGTTTTCAAACACGGACCAGTTGAAGTTTTTGGTGAAGAAGTCTACGAACGTTTCGTTGTCTATCAGTGACCTGCTTATGCACGAACCCAACGGGAAGCTGTTCTGCGTCTGTCTGATTTTCACGAGAGTCCCGGGCAATGTGCTCGGGTCGGACGAGTTGAACTTTAAGACGACGTCACGTTTTCGTATCTGCACGTCAAAATCATTTCGTAGTCTGTGATACTTGGAAAACATACTGAAACCGTGAAAATTCATTTTGTTAAGAAGAAACTTTGTATGACTGCAAGAACAACTCGTAAGAGACACATTTCCGTTCACCCAACCTTAATATCCCAAACATATTTTCTTACCGCGTTCGTTTGCTTCTTCAAGTGTCTGAATCTCGCACGTCGATCCACGGCAAAGATTTGAAGCCCAGCCACCATTAAATCAACGCCAGGATCGGGACCCTGAACGTAAACCAGCACGTTGTTGGGCTTCTTCTCGATTCGAAAAGATCCGGCGATCTCGTGCCACCTGTCATCGTTAATCTCGACTTGGCCACCGTTGACCCACTGGCCATCGACCCCGAGAGCCACGTTGATGCCCTGAGGTTTCGTAACTGTCCCACCAATTCGAACCCACGCAGAAACTTGGTACGTCAGGAAGAGCTTGATTTTATCCGTTATCGTCTGAGCTGGACCCATCCACGTCTGCGTGCGGTTCGTCACGAGGATGTAGCGGCCGCTCAGTGGCTCGTGAGCCCCCAGCGAGTCTCTAGCCATGGGAGGGAGGATACGCGGCGAGCCATTGGCGACGGCGAGGGTGCAGTTTCCAAGAGGAAAAAAGCTGTTCGTGCCGGCACTGAGGTTGCTGTTTGCAACGATGTTGACTCGAAAAGCAGCATTCTTGTTAAGAAGAAACGATTATTTGCTACTTGAATAATGATGCATTTTTTTATAATCCTAATCTTGCTGGATATTATTTAGACAAACCTCGATTTCTGGAGGAGATGCCGGTGGAGATTTAGCAGCATGCTTTAGGACCATCTTGTTGAGGAGTATATCGGTGCCTGAAGGCGGACCTTCGAGGTACACGACAACTTTCGAAGGAAAACCATTTATTAAAAACTTCCCTTGCAATTGAACCCAATCCTTGTCTGCTGCTTGGACACTACACAACAGCCACTTTGTAACATATAATTGAATATATCCGAACATATTCTGCTTGAGAAAGTTTGGTAGAATAAATATGGTTATGCTCTATCTATGCAGATGGAACCTTACCTTCCAATCCTGATGTATTGCTCTCGAAGATCGGTGTTCTGAACGTAAAGCGTGGCTTGTAGGTAAGAACTCGAGACGTCATTACCAAAAACACGAACCGTTGCAACAACCTCGTACGCGAGCTTCCTCTGAACTCTCCCGGTTATGTCCTGCTGAATCCCGTTATAGGTTTGCGTGCGATTGGCCGTTGATGCAAAGAATTTTCCGTACAGAGGAAGAATTTTTCCATCCGCCATCGAATCGTGCACGGCGATATTACAGCCCCGACCCGACCAATTGTTAGTTCCGTCATCGAACTGCGGGTTCTGTATGATGTTTTCTTCATCACCGTATAAGGGTCCCCTGCTTCCTTTCTATTCAGACATAAACAACCACATGTATGATTGTTATCAGCACATGCAAAAGGAGAGCAATTATTTTAAAGTACTTACATCATCACTGCATTGGCTTGAATTAGGACATGAAATCACCACTGATCTTATGAGTAGGTCAATGCCAGGGGGAGGACCTTCGAGATAAAACGTAACCCGACGAGGACTAGTTTGCAAGGAAAATATACCTTGTACTTTCTCCCACTTCTCATTGGATGCTGTTGATCTGCATTTGGGCATAAAGGGAGTAAGTAAAATGGGTACTTAAAGCATCATCAGAAGGAGACTAAAGACAACCTTCCAATGAACAAATAGCTAACTGATGAATCGTGGTATTCGAGTTTCAAGGTGGCTTGAACATTAGCAGTTTCTTGGCCAGCTCCCGATATTGCAACAAGAGCACAGACGTTATAAGTGGAGTCTGTAGAAACCCTGTCGGTGATGTCTTGTTCGAGGCCTTGCCAAGGCTCGGTTCGGTTTGTGACAACAGCAAACGGGCCTGTTAAGGTAGTCTTTAGCCCGTCTTGGCCTCGGGAAACCACTAAGACCTCGCAACAGTTAGGGTTCCAAAGATGAAGTCCATTGGAAAAGTTGTGGTTGAGGACGATATTAGTGGCTGATTTGCTACTCGAGCCCTTTGATTCGCAGCGTAGTTTCTGAAACAAGTACCAAATGATGATTGACAACACTGGTGTGAGCATTATGATAGCCATTTTTAGTTAGTATTCAACAAACTAGAAAATTAAAAAGGCAAGAACCGAAAATACAAAGACGGACAACAAAGGAAAAGAAAGATCTTTACCTCGTCGTGAAAGATGGCATCAACATTGCTTGTGGGCGACGACTTCTCCATGTTGTCTCCTGATTCCTAAACCCCCAAACATGTCAAAATCCGAAAATGGGCAACATTAATTCTATCCAATTACAATAACAAAAAGATGCAGCGCTTTTCTTTCGCTCTTATAAAACTACAGCGGCTCAACCGATAAAAAAAAAAAAAAAAAAAAAACATTCCTTACCTGCTTGTGAGTGAGGAATTCGTCTGCTTGCGAGGCAACAATTCAAGAACCAGCGCATTTATATAGCAAAGCATCGGCCTCAAAAATACGAAAGGAATAAGTAGTGTAAACTCTAAGGAAAAGCGCGGGACCATGTCAACTTGTGGATTTGTGGGAGTTGAGCTATAAGCGTCGCCTCACTGTCCTAATTCGAGCACAATTTCTGTGGATAGGGAAGAGAGATGAGATTGTTGTTTTCAAAGTTTTCTTTGGATTGCAGGATGAGTAATGGGGTGAGGGATTTGAGGGTGTAGTAGTGTAGGGCTCTAAGTTGTTTGCTTCCAACACAATAATTAATGTTTTTTAATAGACACCTTTCTTTCTGTTTCAGCTCTTGCACAACAAGGCAAGGCATATATATGTTAATGGTTAGGTGACGAAAGAGAATCTATGCAACGGTTCATTTTACGCTGGGAACCCACAACTGTTTACATTTTGACTCTCTCTATATACAACGGAGTCGTTGACCATTGACTAAATCGATTACTACACAGTAAGCTTCTATCTCATCATTTTCTAGCTCTCTATTAAAAGATAAATAGTACAAAAAAAAGCAAAAAGTATGATAGATTTGGATTAATAGTCATGTTAATGGAGTTTTCTGACTAATTTGATGTATATTTTCTAGTTATATTTGGAAAGTGAAGAGTACAGTAAATCAGCAGGACTTACTAATTACGTTTATGAAATATTAGGCTGATTTGTAGTTTTTTTTTTTTGGTCATTTTCGTTGAACTTTTGATCTTTTTCACTCTGGAACTATTTAATGAAAAAATAATTTCGGAAGAAAAAAAGAAAAAGGTACTCTTGTATGTATTATGTCCAATTAATGCATCTTGCTGGCTGACCAAGATCTACGATAATTCATCAGACATAAATAATATAAAACACCCGCCACGCACACAAAAATCGGATGATAGCGATGAACCCACTTGACCACTTCGCCGCCGGTGACGAATCCCCCGGGAACCGACCGTCGCCGAGGAAAGTAGAACTCCAGGGCCCGAGACCATCTGCTCTAAAAGTCAACAAAGACTCTTACAAGATCCGAAAGCCACCGATCCACCCGAATCAACCCCAGAAAGAAGGAGATGCAAATAGAGGAGGACAAGAACAGGAGCAGCACAAGCCCGTGATAATCTATGCCGTTTCTCCCAAAGTCATACACGCCACCGTCAGCGACTTCATGTCCATCGTGCAGCGACTCACCGGCCACAGCAACACCGCCTCTTCGTCTGCCGGCGATTTGTCTCCTGCTGCGAGGCTGGCTTCTATGGAGAAAACGTCCACAAGCCCTTCTAAGGACTTGATGAAGACGATGCCGACGACGAGCGGTGGTATCAATATTATTCTCTACGAAGGGAACAGTAACGAGTCCTTATTGGACGATCTCCTCGGGGAATACTGTGCTACGGGTTCTGCTGCTGACGTGGAAGCTGGGAGGTCGCAGATCCCGGGAATACTGTCTCCGGCGCCGGGGAATCTACTTCCCCCGGTTTCCCCTTGGTTCTTTTCTCCGGCGGGAACAGACCCTTTTGCCGTGGTTGGTGGGAATAGTCTGTACGTGATGAGTCCTTCGGCTTCGGCGCTTTGTTGGAGCCCGGCGGTGCTCTCACCGTCGCCGAAGACGGCTTGTTTTGATATCTTTAACCCATTCTTTGACTTTTAGCGCTTATCAGTGGATTGTCGTTTTTAATTAGTTTTTTTTGTTTGTTTGTTTTTCTTAATCTGTAACATTCTACTTTAGGTTCTTGAATTAGACAGTGCTTTGTAGTTTGGGTCATTTGGGATTGATTGATTAATCACTCACCTAATTAAAGAGAGTGGCTAAGGATAAAACATCGTCTTTCCCGTTCCCAAAATTAGCATAAGAGAAATAATAATCAGATCAATTGAAGAAAACAAAGAATTTAAGCAGAAAAAAACTGCATTCACCCTAAAACCCAACTCTACAAGAATCAAAATATAAACCATTTTCGTGGTCAAATCATACATACATACATACATAAAACAGTGAGTGTTGTGCGCCTATGTTCTTACAACAGGGAGTCCATAGTTATGGAATGTCCTGATAGAACCATCACGATGAGCCGTCACAAACACGAGGCCCCACGTCGGGGGCATACAATTTTGCCCGTTCATAACTTGCCTTTGATGATGACAGTAACCGAGCTGGTCACAATCTTGCTGTATAGGCGGTAGCTTCTCTTCGGGCCAAGTCAAAGACCCTCGACACGAGCCGTCCATGGAGAACCAGCTCGCAAGAGAGAACCGCTCCGATGTAAGAGGGCTTTCATCGCAAGGGATCCCATAATCTCGTGCAGTGGTGTCAGAATCGGACCAGGGCAATGCAACCGTTGTTGCACCTTCAGTCAAGAAATGCTCGAACGAGCTTACGGTTTTGACTCGTTTTGAGGATCGGATACGTGAATCGTCGTGGTTGTAGAGATGAACGCGAGAATCTTCTCCAACCGATATTATGTGCTTTCCGTCTGAAGCAGAGATTTGAGCACCCGACTTTGCAAGTCCTGTGATTTGGCATCGAAAAAATCAGTACAAAACATCGTAGCATAGCAGAGGAAAGAAGTCATCTTGTTAACTCACCTTTGTACTTGGAGACAACCTCGAAGCCTTCGAGCACGTAAACCTTGGAGTCATCTGATGTAATCATTACTCTCTGAGAATCGCTCGCGAGAAACTGAGCCGGAAAAAACAGTATAAGCTCAACCGAAAGAAAAAGACTGCAAATTTAGGAAAAGTACAGTTTTGGGAGCTGTAATAATACCTGAATGCTTGCAATTCTGTTGCCATAGGATTTCTTTCTCCGGTGTACTTTTACCTCTGCGTTCAAAACGAGCTCTCCGGCCGATAAATCATAGAAACGGCAGATACCAGAAACGGAACCGACTAGAAAACCCTGTAATCAATCACGAAGAATTATTAGGCCATGCGACAGCAAAATGAAATCTTGGAGCAGTTTAATTACGACATTTAAATTGTTCCTTACTTTTCCATTTTGCTGGTAGCATAATGCTGTTACTATGTCACGGGCATTGGCCCAATGCTCGACTCTTCCCTTCCTAATTCCCCAGATTCTCACTTTACCGTCAATGGACCCGCTTACGAAGTAGTTCTCGTCCACGGGATTGAATTGAACGCATGTCACTGTAAGCCAAAAAAATCGCCTTAAGTACACAGATATTTCTCGTTCAAGAATGTGAAAGATAACTTATGACATCTCATAATTATTACCATAATCAACGTGCTGGAAAACTCTTAGACATTGATCGGAGCCCACTTTCCATAATCGAACAGTCATGTCCATGGACGAAGACAGAAGATACTGAAAACAAGAAAAGATCCCTTTAAGATTTAGTTACGTTTCTTAAGATTATTTACATACAACGGGTAGTGACTTACATTGGACGAGGACCATGCAAGGTCGAGAACGTTGCTGCTATGGCCGTTGAACTTATGCACGGGGTCTTCTTCGATATGAAAAATCTTATCAGGGACCACAATAGAAGCATGATTATACTTCATCTTCGTGCGGGAATATTCTTTTTCATCATCTCTGCTGCCAAGAATGCAACTTTCCGTAGTGCACGAGGCATCCTTTGATCTAACACGCCACACGCAAACTACTCCATCTTCACCGCCACTTGCTAGATATTTTCCATCTGGGCTAAACTTCATGGTCAGAATCAGACCGCTGTGGGCTTTGAGTTCTTGTCCTGAAAAGAGACCCGTGAGTTCCATGCATCTTTTCTGGTTCTTTTCTACTCTCACACGAGCCATGGCACCTGGAGATTTTGCTTCCTTCCTCGAATTATGACCTGTTTTTTCCTTCAATCTCCGGGTGATTTGCTTCCATATGTTTACAACATTGTTGTGTTTCCTCCTGCTTCGTTTGACTTCAGATTTCTCTTCGACGTTTTCGAGTGTTTCCATCTGCATATCAGCAATGCTCGCATAATGTGACCAGTCTTTGTAAGAGTAATAAACCGAACAATTTGATTCACTGTTCGATTCCCTTCTTTCGTAGAGCAAACTCTCGTAAAAGCGTCCACTTGATGATGATGGCTCACTGTAATTGGATTCAGCTTCAGTAGATTCAGTGATTCGGCTTGATTCAACCTCGTGTGGCTCCAATTGACCGAGAAAACCCATCCTAGATAAAAACGTTCCCCTTCTTACAGTGATGCTTTGTGGCTCACTCAACCAAATGTCATGTTGTGAGCTGCCTACAATCTCTTCTTTGTCTGTTAACTGATCTTCAGTATCAAAGAAGACCACTTCCTCTTCACAGGGATTTGACATTCTTGATATAAACTTTCCTCTCAGAATTCCACATAACCACTTGATGCCATCTTAAAAAAAAAAATGCTGCACTTCAACTCCTTTATGCCAGGGCCCGAGTTACTCTCTCCCTAAACCACGCAATGGAAGCAAAAGAACCCACATATTAATTACAATTTCGAACTCAAGAACATGCATGTAATGCTTGTTAAGGCATGTCCACATACTAGGTTCCTTTACAAACTCCCAAGAAGGTTCTATATCCAGAAAACGTGTTATCCACACACAAAAGGGAAAGGTCTATTATATTACTAATTAATAATGCCACACAAACTGAACATCAGTGTGAAAACAGGAAAAGCCCAAATATTGATAAGTGTACCTTGAATTGATTACCTCCAAAGCAAACTTTGCATCCCAATAGAAATCACCGACCCACCTTTGATTATGGGATATGCATCAACTTAGACCGATCAAAGGGGTCCAGAATTATACTTACTAGGCTTATAAATAATAGAAAAAGAAATTCACTCCAGAGAGTAAAACACGCCGCACAGTTTCTCTGTGAGTTGACTTTAGGCAATGTTTGGAGCTGAATGAAAGGCCAAAGCTCCAATTTTTTATATAAATTTTTTCCAAAAAACCGATCTTTCCAACAATAAATGAAATAACAAGCAAGCTTGATAAATAGGTCTTGAGATCTATGAATTGTGAGGGTAGCTTTTGGGGAATTTTTGCAGAACGCAATCCGTTGCTGACAGTAGAGATATAAATGTGCCTATACAACTAAGCACCGTGTCGTGTGCGTTGTGTGTTTTTATCTGCCTATATCGTAATGCTACATTTCACAGTTTATTCCAACAACACAATCCCGAGTCAACTTCCACCCAAAGTCCCAGTTTTTCTTTGTTCCCACTTGAGCAGCAAGCTGTTAAAAATGTATTGAAGCTGGAGTTTTGAGAAGAAATAGAGAATCCTAAAAAAAAAAAAGAAAGGCAGGAGAAGAACAAAGAAGCTGCCGCTGCCCACTTTAGAGTTTAGATAAGTCCCTCGAAAAATCAAGATCTTGGCTGCTAAATGTATAGAGAAAATCAATCAGAGAGCAAATCAGTAAATTAAAATTATTAGTTAGGTTTGACTTTTCGCATTTATTAAAAAGATTGGAGCGTATATTAGCTATTAATTCAGTCATGCATGCAAGGAAATTAAAGGACGACGGCTTTGGTTTGATTTGATGTGTTAATTATTTGGTAGTTAAAAGGAATGATTGTGCTTGTAAATATTTGTGCAGAAGAGGATGGGACAAGTGCGTTTATTACAGGCTGTGCCTCTTTGTTTGTTTGTTTTTATACAAACAACGTTATTGAATAAAAGCTTTCAGGCTAATCGGACTTTTGGGTAGTGTGTTAGCTGTTAGCTGTAGCCTATCCCACATAGAGATAAGGCAGAAATGAAAACAGATATTAATTATGACAGCGATCGGACAAATTCCCCCTATATATATACATATATATATATATATCAAATGTTATTGTTCGAAATAAGGAAAAAAGTTGTATTTTGTGTATGACGTAATTTTGGTAAGCATGCAATGAGAGTTACGACATTATAATATTATATGTTATAATAGAAAATTCAGGTTTTAATTCACAAGAATTAAGTAGGCGTGTTAATCCAAATATCATGGAAGTGGGCTCCCACAAATTAAATTGAGACCGCAAAACTCAATATATCGTGTTTTTGTCCGATGAATTGTTCAAACTTGCAATTGTTTGTAATTTATTTATTTCCCACGGGAGAAAATGAAAGTAGGAAATGAATTTCACTATTTGGGATCATCTATGACTTTCACTTAGATCTTATATATATTATGTGCACACGGACATGTGTGCAATTGGGATGGACTGTGATTATTTTTCTACAAAAAAAAAGGTAAAGATAACGAAAAATATTAAGGCTTGATGAAAAAGATTTTTAAAAAGATGTGTCGACGTGACATGAATGCGATTGTTTGTATGCGGATTATGAAATCGGAATGTGAGGTTATCAAATCAAATATTGGTCCAATAAATAATGTCATGCATGAGATCACCTTAACATTTTTTTTAATTGATTTTCTCTATACGGCACACCATATATATTTTCCAAATGAATTCATTATCCAAAAATGAAGAATCATATTTCATCTCGCCACCATAGAAAGACACCGTATTCCACGAAGTACGGATAAGATTATAGCCAAGTATGGATTTGGAATGTGGTTCGTTTAATGCGGAGAACATGCAATTCGTCGACTACATATTACAATATTTAAACGAAATTAAATATAAATTAAATTTAATGTTGGATGGTATGCGGTACACGGTATACCATCTCATCGACGTTCAATGGAGTGGAGTTATATATACTAGTGTTTAAGGTACACTTATGTGTTCTAACATATAAATATATCATTTATTTTACATTTTGATGTTAATATGTGATATTATAATTCAAGTTAATAAGGAATGTTTTGAAGTACATAAAAAGAAAAGAAATGACTTATGAGGCTATGATTGAAATAAATAAAAAATTTGAAGGACCAAATCCTAATTATTCATAATTATAGTGACCCACCAATCAATGGCAGTTTTTAAGCAACCCCGCCCATATAATATAATGGAATACACAATAGATATATAATGCATGTAGCCATTTAATTTTTTTGTGGATCATCAGAAGAGGTTGGTTATTGCCTTTTTCCTGTACAGCTTGCATTCTCGTGTTATTTATTGTGGTGGGTCTTTTCTTTTTGGTTAAATCTGATTATTTTATTTGGTATGTTGATATTGTATTAAATCAAAACGCGTTTATTTTTTAGTAGGCATCGAGCGTCTAAAGGGTGTGTAAGTGATGGCACATGCAACGTAGATATACTTTCATAGCAACCTCAGCCTCCATGTTCGGTCGATAGGATTTAATGATTTTACCTTCTGTAAAAAAACAAAGGAACTTGTAAATAATTTATATATAGATAGAGAGAAACCCCTCCTCTGGGATTTCTTTCCTCGTTATGCTTCAGAATAAAAAAAATGAAAATGAAAAGAATAGAAAAAAGCCCCTAACCAGACACTATGTGGTTGATTTTTCTTCTATCTTTTCGTGCAAAAGTTTAAATAAAATACAAGTTCAGCCAAGATCGAGCTTCCCCAGAATGATGAGATACGTATCTTATGATTTTTGGAGATTCATAAAAACCTTTTTGCATGCAAATTATATATAAAATATATCCTTTGAAAATAGATATGATATGATACGGTGAAAAGTAGTAATTAAATATACACGTCACATCTCACCAGCAAGCGCCACCAAAGCACTGTATCGTGCTTTCATTAATCATGATCGCTAGCTACTTGATAATCACTCGTTAGCCATACATTACATACACATATAATGCATATTTATATATTGGTCTTAAAAAAGTTGATCGTTAGGCATATATACACAAATATATATATATATATATTGCTCTAAAAAAAGTTGATATATAATATATGTAAATGGAAATATATTTAGTCCCTAGCACGCCAGCATATATACTTTTTTGACTTGAATGCACATATTCTGTAAATTCCCAACCACTCTACAAACCTTATCTGCTATCAGTATCTCATTCACTGTTTATTTAATTCGTGGCCCATTGACAACCTTTTTTGACACGGTGAATATCAATTGGCATTCCGATACGTATAGATTTCATGGTGTAGATCTTATAAAATTGCCCTTTTCATTCTATTAATAACTTAATCGCATAAAAATGTGATTCGATGGATAGAAAAGAAGGTTGAAATGATATGTTCTATGATTAAATCTCCTAACCATGTGATGAGGATATCTTTCTAAAAAACCCCTCATTCGCAGGCTTTTCAGACTGATTAACCTGAAAAAAAATAAAAAAATAAATAGAAGTTGATGATGATCGTTCGTGGCACGCGCTGGTTCGCAAAAGATTTGTACGACAGATCGCTTTCTGACACAAGATGGACGATGAACTCTATATTAAACTACTACATACACTTGACTTGTTCAAGAATAGATTATTATTATTATTATTATTATTATTATTATTATTATTATTATATTCCAAGGTACCGCAGCAGCTTGTCCCGCGACGAACCTGTGCCACTCAGCCTAAAGAAGCAAGACAAGACGAACCATTATTTTGAACCACACTCGCAAAGGAAAACTAAAAAATAAAAAAGGATACTGAATATTGGGCAAATCGGAAAATAGATATTAAAAATATGGGTGTAAAATTGTTCGTGTGATTTAAGATGTCGGCCCATATCCAACTTTTGTCCCATTAGTATTAAGGCCCACTTGTTGCCAAATATAAAAAATAAATAAAAGAAACACATTTACATGAACCGGTGCGTATAGTGATAGTGCTAGGATAGCACCTCGAAATACACAGCTAATAAATAGGCTTCTGTTGTTTTGAGTACATATGCGCAACGTATGCATCACTAGCAATTAAATATCATCTCCTATATAATCAAGGAATCAAGCCAAGCATGTGATATATAATTTTTTAAGAATGGTATTATATTATTTCAAGCAAGCTTTTGATGATACTGCCGTGCCGTCGTCGTATTATAAACAATATATATCGTGGTCTTTTCTTGTCTATTTTACATAATAGAGTTGTATTTACAAATCATAATAATACACATCGATTTGATTGCTCTTGTCCAGCAGCCTCAACAAATGGAAAACAAATGGTAAGAAAACTAATTATATGCTAAAAATACGCAAACAATGAGGACTAATTCGCAGGTGCCATTTAATTAACCATTAATTAGAATAGATATACTAGGAGGAACATAAAAGAAATGGACTGCTGTACATTAACACCGCCAAAAGCCTTAAGAGGGGAATTTTAAATCAAGAAAGAGGGGCACTCACTTGCTGCATTGCTTAAGCAACTCGTCTTTCATTTCACTGTAAGCTCGGAGCTCCTCCAGTGCTTCTGCTACAGTCTTGGACCCCACCATCGCAGAGGATCCACTAGTTGGAGGAACGGATTCTTCAGTAGATGGACAATTCTCGAACGCCTCAAGATTAGGAGCAGAATATTGTTGGTGGTGGTGGTGAAGAGGAGGAGCTTTCTTTAGCATATGGACGAGGGCACTAACTGCAGAGTCTTGTGACTTCTTAACTCGAACAGCACCACTAAGCTCTTGAGGGTTGTTGGTATGATTATTCCCAGATGGATTGACAGAGCTGTGCATGATAACATGATATATGCCACGTATATGAGCTTGATTTTACAATAACAAATGTGAATGAAAAAGAATGATGAGAATATATTGTTCTAAGTAATAACGTGCATGTAGTGCTTTTAGCTGCATCCCATTTCTCATAGGCTTGATGGTCCCTCGAACCATATAATTAGAAATAGGGACCAAAGACAGGCCTTTTCAGTCAAGCCAACCAATGATTCAACAAACAGAAAATTGAACATTTTTGTCGAACAAACAGCATTTACTTTCATTCAACATCTCGTCAAGGTGCAGCATTGCTAATCCCATAATCAACCAGGAAACGATTTTCCAGGGACTAATAAATACACGGTTAACAGGCAAGCTTACCTAAAAAAAGAAGTATACTTTTATTTGATTTGCTGACATGGGAGGTGATGGAACCTAAAATGTGCGGGCTATGCCAATTTGTCACTAGGAAGCAGCAAAATTACTTCCAAGTTCCAACAAAAGGATGCATGATTACCTGTAACCTGGATTCATCATGTCGTCGTCATCCACAACAAATGGCCCGGAAAATTCGGAATCACCAAAGTCATGCTGAAAAGATAACACGCCCGAACTTCCAGAGAATGACTTCAACAGGGAGCTGCTTGATGGTTTCAAATCAGCAATCCCTCCCAATTCATCCTTATCGCCCACATGCAACAGATAACAAACAACTTAAAATACTCGGTAGGGGGGTTGAAGTAGACAACAAAAAAATATGATAGACCAACGCATACCTTGGCAACCGTTGTGGTGGTTCGATGAAATCCTGCATCTTTATCAGAGGAAGCAAATCGACTACCTCTAGTTGGAGTTGAAGGAACAACAATCTGATAGTTTGGCAGTGGAGGGATAATAGAAAGCTTCGGTGGAATGCTAACTGGAGCACTTTCACACCGTACAAGGGACTTCTTTATATTACCACAGACATTGTGGGTGGGTGGGGATGGAGGAGGAGACTTCAAATACTCCCCATAACAAGGAATTTTCAAATTAGCTTCTGCCGCTTCATCTTGCACTTGATGTGGCAAGGCAACAGGAGGGCGGTGGTGACGCTGCTTGAATATTGAGGCATGAGGCTGAGGCTCAGAAAATGTAGGTGAAGGCGAAGGGTTCAAAGAAGGTGGGAATACTCTGTATGAGTCATGACTCCAACTATGACGCCTGTCAAATGGAGTTGACGATGTGGAGCTTCGAAAAACGGGACCAGATGGGAAACTTTTAATTGGTTCGGCCAAAGGGCTCCCAACATATTCTGTAATGAACTGCGGTGAAATTGGGGTAGAAGGCTCAGAGCTCATATCCAACACAGAAGCCTGATACGACACGGATAGGCAAAGCTTGCCACATGAAGTTTCAACTGGGGTGAACTGAAACTGCTTCATATCAGTCTCTTCTCTACGAGTGAATGGCTCCACAAAGGATGAAATGCGGTGACTGAGATTGTAAAACCTAATCCTTGCGGATGATAAGAGATCGCGGAACAATCTATAAGCAGGCAAGAGCCTAACCGTTGCATACAAAGATCTCAATAACAGCATGGATTTCTTGTAGAGTGTATGTGAGCTTGTGTTGGCTGATCTCCTATTGCACCCAGATGAACAACCACCACTCCCGGTGCTCTCTTTACTCTCATACTGTATAACCCACCTCTCAATGATCTTTTCGTTTCTCCCCCCGAAACCACCACCATCGAATTCTAAACCACGGTTCCCCTCTTTTCCCGATGAACTCCCTCTCTTAGGGGAGAAGCTCAAGGGGTCCCAATCACTTGGCCTCTGCACTAAAATGATATCGACGATCATCGGTTCAACGTTTGTCTGCCTCCAAAAATCTATGTTTTCCAGTGCAGCAGGGCAGTCCCTGAGAGCTAAATTGAACCACTTATCCCTCGGGGGACAGCTCGAGGACGACGAGGACGAAGACGATGGTGACGGAGAGAACAAAAATTGCTCGCCGCTATAGTTACGCGAGGAAGCATAAGGGCAGCGAGACTCCAAAATTATGTGAAGGCTTTTCGCGAAGAATTCAGTGATTATCTGTTCCTTTTTTGCGGGTTCTGAGTGGGGTTTCCCATGATAAGAAGCCATGGATTTGGTCACAAGACAACGCAACCCAACGAAAGACAGGCCCCAGCTGCGCACTTTTACAAAATCTTCATAGCAAAATCGGAGCAACGTAACTGATCAACCAAAATTTGAAATTCACAACACGATAGGTCGCGTATTAATTAAAATTAACGAGCAAGTAGAAGAGCAGACTCACAGACAGATGCAGAGGGGCAACTGATCAGTGATCACGTATTGAAGCTTATGAGGTTTTGAAAGGAAATTTCGTTATCGTCTACCGACGACTGCGGATTGCAGGGTGATTGTTCTTCACACTTTGCGGAGCCATTAAATTGTTTTTCCTTTCCTTTTTCTTTTTTTTGATCTTTCAAAAGACAAAGTAAATTGGTCCAATGAACTCAGCCGCACGGAGCCCATTAAAGAGCTGTCGTGTATTTATTATCCCATCGGGGCTAATATGTGAAATGTCAAATATGCCACTCGAAATCAAGCCACACCTGCTGATCTGATTCCCTAGGAAATAATAAAATCATGACTATTTACTCAACAAACAAACCTCTGTGACTGTGACTTCTGTTGTTGATTTCCCTGAGCGGTTCAAATCGCCTCAACTGATCAGAAAGGCTTTTATTCCGGTTTATAGTTGATTTATTTTGAGGACAAGGATTGAGTTCAATTTCCGGGCGATAGTAAGTTTTTTTTTGGTGATTGTGCTAAAGGAAGATGAAAAAGATGGGTAATCGTCGGCCGAACACGAGGAGTAAGAATAAGAGGGATAAACCCGAGGACAATGCCGACGTGACCTCTGAAATTTCATGTTAGTTTCTCTTTCTTTTGCGTAACAAGAACTCTTTTTTATTGGTAAATTTTCATCGTTTTCATGTTCGTTTGACTTGAGGTTGTTTAGGAATGCGGTAGGATGGGGAGAGCATTAGTTGAGTTTCTTCTTCGTATCTGTGTCTGCTAATAATTTTCTTCTGTTTTGCAATGTTAGTGGGCAAAAAGAGAAGAAAGAAATTCATTATTTGCATTACTTTTCATTTTCATGCCCTGCATCTAAGAATGTGGAAAGCTTCTTGTTTACGATGGTTGTTCCTTTAAATATATATTGGCATGTGGGATGCAGGAAGATTCTGGCAAATGAAGCCGTGACTGATGAGGATATAAATCAGCTTTACATGTTATATAAACCTGTTTGTCAATGATGTAGAGTGAACCCTAAGGACAATCCTAATTGCTTTTGTGGATTGTGGCAGAAAACCTCAGAAATCTTGCAATCCCTTGGCCCCGACCCCTCACATGACTTGCGTGTTTCCTCAAGCAGGCCTCACGAATCTCGGAGCAATTTGCTATGCCAACAGCATACTGCAGTGCCTGTACATGAATAAGTTGTTTAGGGTAGGTGTTTTCTTGGTTGAACCTGAAGTTTTGGAAAAAGAACCCGTTTTGAATAGCCTTGCAAGGCTCTTTGCTCAGCTGCATTCTAGTAAGATGGGTATTGTGGATTCAGTGAATTGCTGCTTCAATCCCTTACCTGCATATGGTTATGTATGTTGCAGGTAGTGAAGGAGAATTTGTTGTTATTCTGTCACTCTCCTGTGGTAGGAATTTTGTATATTTTGATGCAACGGTTTATAAAAACATCCCATTACCAATATAGTTGTGCTCAATAGGAGTAGTATGGTGTTTAATAAAACTATTACATTGTGTTTCGATGCACAACTTACAGCTTGTTCTAGAGTGTCTCGCATCCCTACAAACTGCTATATAAAAGTCGAAAGAATTGCTGCTACTGCAAACATAAACATTACCATCCGCTTAAACAGACAAAACTAGGATCAAATAGAGGAAAGGAAATAGACCGAAGGAGACCCTTCTTCACGATTTCTGCTTTCCTTGCTTCATCAGGTCTATGAATTCACCAAATACTGCAAAAGCCAAAGAGTAAGTGTGTAATTAATTGATCAGCAGTCACCACCAACCAATGCTGATATGATACACTCAGATCAAATAAAGATAGTCATGCCAAAAAACCGTCCATTCGAGTTCTGAGTATGAATAATACAAGTTTTAGTATCAGAGTTTTTATCCATTGCATGCATACCAGGGTCTGAATCATGGGGCCCCGGAGAAGCTTCCGGATGGTATTGAAGCGATATAAGCTTCTTCTGAGGAAACGCAAACCCAGCACAGCTCCCATCATTTAGATTCACGTGAGTTACCTCCACACCTTCTGGAAGCGATTTCGTATCCACAGCATAATTGTGATTCTGCACACAAAGTTGTAACAAAATTGTGTTATGTAAAACCCCACCTACAAAGCTAGCAACATGTATATATAGATATATATATATATATATATATATATATGAGACCTGTGCACTAATCTCAACACGTCCATTTCTATTATTACGGACAGGATGATTCCCTCCATGGTGACCGAATTTCATCTTGAAGGTTTTACCACCAAGGGCTTGTCCGAGCAATTGGTGGCCCATGCAGATACCAAACACGGGCACTTTTCCGATTATGCCCCTGACGGTCTCCACAGTGTACGGAGCAGCTGACGGGTCCCCGGGGCCATTGCTGAACAGGACACCATCAGGTTTCATCTTTAAGGTCTCAGATGACGGCCACGTCGAAGGGACCACCGTGATTTCACAGCCATACGATGCCAGGCGTCGGAGTATGTTTTGCTTGATGCCAAAATCATATGCAACAACCTGAATAGAAATTACAAGTAACCGAAAATAAAAAAGAAAGTCCAAAAATCGAAATCTAGCAATCATAATACTCACTCGATAGGTTCCTTCGTTTCTTCCATTAGAGTTGAAGTCCCATTCGGGATTCGTTCTATCGACCCATTGATAAGGAGCCTTGCAGGATACGTCGCTCATCAAATCCTTCCCTGTAGTAGGATAAAAACCGAGTTTTTATCACATACTATAAAATTATTCAATAAACTATAATCTCAGGGAACGAAAAAAGTACCAACTATATCCCATGTTCGAGACATCTCCAAGAGTTCTTCATCTGTTTTAGTTTTTTCGGTGCTTAAGACACCGATAAGACTGCCATCTTCCCTCAGTCTACGTGTAATAGCACGAGTGTCGACATCATCTGCAGCGAAATTAGATGAAGTATTATGGAATCGGGTAAACCAATGCCTGTCAGTACCAAGAAGAAGATTGAATTTCGTAACTCACATATTCCCATAACATTCCTGGATGCCAAATAATCTTCAAGTGTTTGTTGGCATCTCCAATTTGAGGTGCTAGAAAATCAAAACACATAATTTAGAGTTGAAAAAAGGCATGTGAGGAGACTGCAAATTATACGAAAAGACAAATGAACCAGACAATTAAAAAAATGCAATCAACGAGCCAACTTCTCGAAAAGCCCCAACCTGATACTCAAACTTCGAATAACCAATCCCCCTAGAAAGCACTGCCCCGATTCTTCATCGTCTGCCAAGAAAATCATTCCATGTAAGACTTAGCTTCTTCAGGCTATGCTCTAAGAATACAGGCAATTTAACCTCACCAAAATTAACACCAGTGTTGCCAATGTGAGGGTTGGTCATAAGAACAAATTGGCCGGCATAACTAGGATCCGTAAGTATCTCTTGGTAACTACAAGTAAATGCAAGAAAAAGTAGAATCTTAATACCTGAGAAATCACTTTCAGTATTTCACAAAATTTAACGATATTTATCCAGAGAGGATTCAAGCATCAAAATGCCAAAAATTGATATACCCCGTTAACGAAGTATTGAAGACGACTTCACCAACTTGTGTCCCGGAAGCACCAAATGACTTTGCTCGCCAAACAGAGCCATCTTCCAGCACCAACCTCGCATCCGCCACCTTCCACGGCCTCTCCACAAACCCTATGTAACAATAACATACCAATTATATATGCATAAATGATGGCCATAGATAACAACAGAAAGAAAGAGAAGGCGAGCTCATACCAGCGACCGAATTCTCAGTAGAGCAATTGACAGTGAAAGCACGGATTTTGGATGTATTGGTTCTAATCGAGGACCAACGGAAGTGGGTCACAGCCATACCTAGAGCACCCTCCATATCTGAAGCGAACGAGAGACCAGAGCTGGTTGATAAATGATAATAAACAAAAAAAAATTGTATTTTTATTATTTCGGTATCTTTTTGGGGGGCAACCTGATAGGAGATGAGCGGGTGATGGACGACGGTGCGAGAGTTTTGGCCTGGCTAGCTTAGGGTTTTCATCTCTTCTCTCTCTCTATTTATACATAGAAAATATAAAAATATCTTAAATCAGTTTTCTCTGTCTTTTTTCCTTTTCTTTTCATTTGCCAAGCCGACGTATCCACTTGCTTACTTAATTTTATAATATATACGAATTAAAAACAAAAATTAAATATAGGATCTACAGTCTACATAAATGAAACAGATAGTAAACAATTTGAAACAACTAAAATAAGAGTAATCATCATTTGAATTTTATTTCTTAGTTGATTTTTTTTTACCTAAATGTGCTAACAATATCATTAGGTTACGAACGTTTAGATATGGGGTTAGTCTCCCACAACACAGTAAAACAAGCTAAAACCATGAAGCTATATAACAACGAGCAATAAAAAAAACCCAAATTGGCAAGTATTCTCGTACTGCAATCCTGGTCTTAGTATAATAAAGACAAAATAAATTCAAGATACGAATAAATTTTATATAATAAATTATGTAACGGTAAGAAATGAGAAAACAATCAGAAATGAAGCAAAATGTAAGAACAGAAATGGAATACGAGAAAACGATCCTAAGCGGTCGGCGAGGAAAATAGATTTTGGATCGTTGAGGGTGAGTGAGCCTGAGCCCACGGCTTCTTTTATTTTTTAAAATATATAAAAATCTCCAATAGAGATATTATAAATTTCCAATATAATAATACATCATTCTCTCTTTCTTCTCTCTCTCTCCCAGCAGGCAGACTCTAATGGCGGACTACGACGAGCATCATCAGAGCAACAGCGTGATCTCGAAAGAAACGGCTCTCCAGGCCCTAAACAGCATAATCCAACTCCACTTCGAGAAAACCCTCGAAAAGAAGAGGTCCATCGACCTCCAAAAGAAGCAGCTCTTCAAGCTCTTCCAGCTCTTCTTCGTCTTCCTCAGCCTCGTCTTCATGAGCCTGGCCCACTCCACGACCCTACAGTGCCGCCACTGCTGGATACCGGTGGGACTTCTCACTCTTGCCCATCTCATGTTCTACGTCTGCGTGGCGCAGACCCTTCGGTGCATCAATGGCTTCAAGTATCAGAGGAGGTGCCACAAGCTCACTCTGGGCTTGGCCACAGACAGGCTGAGGCACATCAAGACGCGCCTGAGCAACGGCGGAGCCGTGGAGGAGGTCGCGGAGGAGTTGGAGATCTGCTACCAGGAGCCACCGGAGAGTTACTTCGGCAAGTTCAAGAGGAACTGGGCGGTGTACTTTGGATTCTTGATGCTCATTTATGGGTTCATGGTCTCCTCTTCCGTTGTCATTCTTTGCTTTTAGTAGTATTCTTTTCTCTCTTTTGTTTGTTGCTCTGAACTTTCAAGTTGTTCGTTCGATTTTGGCAGAAGACTAATGAGCTTTAATTCTTACTGTTTTCCGTTTTTTCAGAAACATAAAAAATCGTTAAATCAGGATAAATAAAAAACAATTCTTGAAGGAGCCTTTTAAGAAAACATGAAATGCAGAAGTAAACAACAAATTACTGGTCTGAGAGAGCTTTGCATAGTGATTTGTAGGCACTGGCACAATGCTTGAACTTTTCTTCAGCTGCTGCCTGAAAAATCAGAATTCATCTCCCTAAGGCTAAAATTGCATTCGATCATTGATTATTCAGTCAGAGTCAAGAAACACGAACCCGTGAAGAGCTATGGTGCCTATCAGGATGCCACTTCAAAGCTGACGAGCGAAATCTGCATTCGCATAATCATTTTTAAGCGAATAATATATATCAACTGTTACATACAGTCACAATTATTGAACCATCAGCTATGATTAAGCAGTTAAGAGGTACTTACGCTGCCTTAACATCTTCAATTCTAAGAGGACCAGCAGTTGGTAAATCGAGAATTTTCCTATCATTGTATGCTCCAGAGAATCCATGGTAATCTCCTCTACTAAATCTGCCGTTTCTCTCCTCATTATTACTCCAACTCCAACTTTCTGTCCAGTCAAAGCCCATTTCTGGGTTTCCAAAAGCGAAAGCGAAGCCCTGTTTCCCAAGTTTGGCATCAAAATGGTCCTCTCTCTGATGTTTGCCTGAAGATTGACAGAAATTTCCAGCAAGTCAAGAACGATAAACGAGCATAAATCACAGATTTGACAGGCAATTCTGTTGTAAATGAAGAAATCTAATAAAATTAACATAAACTAATGAGCATTTCAGTGAGATTGTAATTAAGCAATCACAAGAACTAGAAATGAAGAAATATAATAGAACAACTCACCTTTGGATTTCTTATGCCCGGTATTCTTAATTTGGCGAGAAGGTTTTATTCGATTTCTCTTGTTCAGCTGATTTCCGTAATCTGATTCTATCTTTGCAAACATCTATTCGAGCAGAGCAAAGCGAAGGGGGAAAACTTGCCAGTAAGCAACCATGGAAAAAGTAGACAGAGAAATGCAAATAGATCTCTCATAACACGAATATATTCCAAACAATAGATGAAGAAAATATATAACCCCATATTTTCTTGCTATATTTGCACATAAAAATGAAAATCAGAATATAATGATCAATAATCGGTACACCTCCGGTCTTGATTTCGAGCTTCCACCGTTGATGAGTGTGTTTTTAAGAGCCTTCTTTGAATCGACACGCTTCTCCCGCACCACAAATCTGATCTTTTCCTGAATTCATATTTCAATTTCAGAAAACTTTATCAAGGGCTATTCAGAAAGCTAAAATATTTGTGAGCTCCTACCTTCCCTGGTTGTTGTTGTTGTTGGTCACCTATATCCTGCAGAAAATCCAATAGTAATCATCCAACATTCAAATAAACAACTTCTTTTTATGTATACAAGAAGCATGGGCACCATTTAAGGACCAAGTAATCATCACAAGCAAAACAGACCCAGCTTATGCACAGTAGCTCAATTCACAGCGTGGCACTAATTGCAATCTTCAAAACTAAAAGAAATTACTAAACATGGAAGCACATGCTGAGCTGAAAGTAAAGAAAGGGATGAAAGGGGAGACAAATATAAAACATCGCGATGATCACTTACTGACTTCGTTTTATTCTTCCATTTCTCTAATAAATTGGGCGACGAATGGAAGAAAGCCGATTGATTTGTCGTGGATGTTACTGTTACATAAAGATGGGTAAGATTCGTGGTCCTTGTCATCAATACGTTTCCCCATCTCTGCATGAATCGCATGATAGATTAATGATGCTTTACTAAAACGGGATTGAACAAAAAAGCTGCAATTTTTCTAGGTCGCAGTTGCAAGAACAGGACGAAAAACGCAGCAGCGTTGTAATTTTTAGGCGCCCTTTTCTTCTTCATTTACATGGTCCAGTGAGGCCCAATTACTCAATCGACATTATTCGGCTGCATCCATCGTTATCAGTTTCGGCCCAAATGAGATCTCAAATTATCCATGTTTTTGTTTCCAATGAGAATCTGCCACCTTGTGAGCCCTATTAGTTTGACTTCTCGAACTGCGTGAATCTGAGACATGTGGATGAATGAATAGTTATTATTACCTACCAAAGAACATCAATAATATGATTATTATGATGCGAACGCTTCAAGGACAGTGCCGTGTAATGAAACCCAAGCCAAGCCTCCCTAGCAGTTAGTTCCAATTGTAAATGACTTGACGAACATTAAACAAAACCTTTAAGGCATTGTCATAAATCACAAACAGTTGGAGTCTTCAGTTGGGCCTTAAATTAATTTGCTCTTCAATGTAGAAATCAATTGTTCAATCGACATTTATAAAGAAGGAAGACAATCCACCTAAAAAGGACGACATGTCAAAGCAGCAGCGATATAAAGCGAGGGGCTCAAAACACAATCATTCGACCCATATGTTATAACACTAACACAGCAATAAAGGTTAAAACTTTGCCAACCCCACATGATACTCTACAGTAGCACACACTTTCTTTTTTTTCTCTTCAATTTGTTTGAATTTGTAGGAGGAAAATAGGTCTTTTGAAAAGCGTTCCCACCGCAGCGCAGCTTTCCCAAGAATTGCAGCACAATCACTCCACCATACACTCAACAGCACCGTCGTCTTCACTACAGCCATGCGCGCAGAGTGAGTGAGTGAGCCAACAAACCTTACACTAAATAAGTATTGCGAGATTAATGGCGGCTGCTACTAAAGCATTTCTGCTTCTTCTGTTGATATCCACCACCGTATTCGCCTCGATTGCGGTCAACGAACCTAACGCCGACACCGAAGCCGAGATCCAAGCCTTGTTATCGATCCGGCAATCCCTTCACGACCCACTCGGCTCGTTGGCCGGGTGGGACCCATCAACGCCGTCGGCTCCGTGCGACTGGCGCGGCGTGGGTTGTCTGAACCGGCGGGTATCCGAGCTTCGGCTCCCGAACCTCAGGCTCGGAGGCGCCATATCCCCTCAGATCGCCAACCTGCGCCTGCTTCAGAAACTGAACCTCAGGTCGAATGAGCTAAACGGCACCGTTCCGAGGGAACTCTTTCGATGCACTCTGCTGCACTCGGTCTTTCTCCAGTACAACGCATTATCTGGCTCCCTCCCAGCTGAAATCTCGAATCTAACGAGCTTGGTGTTCCTCAGTTTAGCCGGGAATTCGATTTCCGGTGAAATTCCAAGAATTTTGCCCGTAAATCTTAGGGTTTTCGACCTGTCTTCAAATAACTTGTCCGGCGAGATACCTAGCACTATAGCGAGCGGCAGGAGCTTACAAGTGGTGAACTTGGCATATAATGCGTTGACCGGCGAGATTCCGGCGAGTTTTGGCCAACTCTTAGGGTTGGAGTATTTGTACTTGGGGTACAACCAATTAAACGGCGTTTTACCATCCGCATTGGCGAATTGTACCTCACTTGCAGGGTTTAGTGTGGAGGGCAACGAAATCAACGGCGTTGTACCAGCAAGTTTGCTGTGTACTGTTCATAACCTGCCATCGATGAGAGTCTTGAAGCTTGGCTTTAACAACTTCACTGAGATTGGGGCAGTTAAAGGCTGTTTAAGTGCACTAGAGGTGTTGGATGTAAAGGCAAATCAGATCAACGGTGAGTTCCCTTTTTTCTTGAGTAATATAACAACCCTAAGGGAGATCGATTTGTCGGGAAATTTATTAACCGGTGTACTACCGAGTGAAATCTGGAAAATGCAGGGGCTACAGGTTTTGAAATTAGCGAATAACTCGTTCACTGGGTCGGTTCCAAATGAATTGAGCAAGTGTAGGAATCTGACGGTTCTTGATCTCGAGGGGAATTCGTTCTTTGGCTTAATTGAAGAATTCGTGATTGGGCTTATCAACTTGAAGGCTATGAATCTCGGTATGAACAATTTCTCGGGCTCCTTTGGTTCTTCTAGTCTTTATAACCTCTCATCTCTCGAGAGCTTGAGCTTGAGGGGCAACGAATTGGCCGGGAATTTTCCTGAGGCGTTGTTGGTTTTGAGCAATCTAAGTTCGTTGGACTTGAGTGGAAACAAGTTCAACGGTACGATCCCGACAGGCATTGGAAATTTAAAGCTCCTCATGGTTTTAAATCTCAGTAGAAATGGATTCTCGGGTTCGATCCCGGATAGCATCGGGAGTCTTGTTAAGCTGACCGTTCTTGATTTAGGCAAGCAAAACTTTTCTGGGACGTTACCCTCGAATTTAGCAGGATTGCCTAGTCTGCAAGTGATTGCACTGCAGGAGAATAAATTTTCGGGCGAAGTACCCGAGGGCTTAAGCAGTTTATCGGGATTGAGCTACTTGAATCTCTCACTCAATTCGTTTTCTGGCCACATTCCTCCCACTTTTGGCTTCTTGAAATCATTGGTTGCCCTGTCTCTTTCTAACAACAACATTTCGGGCTACATACCTCCGGTGTTGGGTAACTGTTCGTCTCTCCAAGTCTTAGATCTTCGTTCGAATTCGCTGAGCGGAGACATCCCCGTCGATTTTTCCCGTCTCTCGAGGCTAACGACGCTCGATTTGGGACGAAACAATCTCTCGGGTCAAATCCCGTCAGAGATTTCAAACTGCTCCTCTCTGGCATCTCTGTTTCTCGATTCGAACCACCTAACGGGTCAGATTCCTCCAAACCTCACACTGCTCCCTCGTTTAGGCCACTTCAACGTGTCCCACAACGATTTAGACGGCGAAATCCCGCGAGCACTGGGCTCCAAGTTCAACAACCAATCATCTTTCGAAGGCAACAACGACCTGTGCGGTAAGCCACTGCACAATAAATGCAGCAGCGACGATGGAAATGCCAAGAACAGGCTCATCATGTTCGTGGCAATTTCTGCTAGCGGGATTCTTCTTTTGCTATCGTGCTGCTGCTTCTACACGTACACGTTCTTGAAATGGCGCGAGAGGATTCGAAAACCCGCCTCACCGAAAAAGAAACACAGCCCTTCTAGGGCAAGCGGCGGCGGTGTTCGCCGGAGCAGCGAAAACGGAGCCCCGAGGCTCGTGATGTTCAACGACCGAATCACAGTAGCAGAAACCGTAGAAGCAACGAGACACTTCGAGGAAGAAAACGTCCTTGCAAGAACGAGACACGGGGTCGTCTTCAAGGCGTGTTATAACGATGGCATGGTCCTCGCAATTCTTAGGCTTCGAAACGGATCTTTGGACGCGGGCACGTTTAGAAAAGAGGTTGAATCTCTGGGGAGAGTAAAGCACAGAAATTTAACCGTTTTACGAGGGTACTACGCGGGCCCCGGGGACGTCACGAGATTCCTGGTGTACGATTACATGCCCAACGGAAACCTTGCAACCTTATTGCAAGAAGCATCTCACCAAGACGGGCACGTCCTAAACTGGCCCATGCGCCACCTCATCGCCCTCGGGATCGCGCGTGGCTTGGCTTTTCTGCACGTTTCCTCCATGGTTCACGGGGACGTGAGGCCTCAGAACGTGCTGTTCGATGCCGATTTCGAAGCTCATTTGTCTGATTTCGGACTGGACAAGTTCACGAGACGGGCTTCGTCTGAACCGTCCACGTCAGCGTCTGTCGGGTACGCTTCGCCAGAGGCTGTGGTGACGGGTCGGGTCACCAGGGAATCGGACGTTTACAGCTTTGGGATCGTTTTGCTGGAGCTTCTGACGGGGAAAAGGCCGGTGATGTTCGGTGAGGACGAGGATATCGTGAAGTGGGTGAAGAGGCAGCTGCAGACGGGTCGGGTCGCGGAGCTGTTGGAGCCCGGTTTGATGGAGCTCGACCCGGAGTCGTCGGAGTGGGAGGAGTTTCTGCTGGGGATGAAGGTGGGTCTGCTGTGCACCGCTCCGGACCCGATGGATCGACCCGCGATGGCGGATGTCGTGTTCATGCTCGAGGGTTGTAGGGTTGGGCCCGACGTTTCGTCGTCGGCCGATCCAACGGCGCTGCATTCGCCGGCGGCGGAATGATTATTTCTTTTGCTTAAATTTTTAGCGTGAGATTAAAATCAATTGTTGATTGGTTTTATTAGAAGCATGAATCCCTTTGCAATGCTTTGCTTTTGTATTGTTGAGGTCCTTTAGCGATCTTTTATTCCTTTTCCTTTTTGTAATCTGGGGGAGTATTTGAAGTTCATTTTATTCACATTTCATCGTTCAGAGAAGTGTGAAACGTAAATGCAAATGACGTAGTTAATTCAACGCGGTATCTTAGTCAATGATTTCGGTTGAATAGTGCTTCCTTTTTTAAATCTGAGATCTGTTGAATTTATCTAATGATGGTGTTGACAGTTGGCAGCATCTTTCTTTCTTTCTTTCTTTTTTTTATTTAAAGCAAACTAGCCGTTTTTATTGGTGGCATCTCTTTCTTTTCTGCCCAATGATTTCTTTATCCCAACAAGGGTAATTCAATCTAACAATTGATTGATGGAATTGGGTAAACTTTAAGGTAAAGGGAAGGAAGTAACATATATTTCCTTGCCTTTTGATATCACAGTGCTGTAACCCAATATGCTATGGGCCTGGAGAAAGATTCAACAAATGGGCCAAGGTTTTGGCCCAGCAACCACAAGTCAAGGTAAAAAAGAAGCTAATTTAAGTTTCATGAGAACGAGTTTATATATCTTAAGCTGGCACGAATATGCAATTCTCTTTGAAGTGCATTTGCATGCTTTATTAGAAGTCATTACCGTTGTGGCCATTGGTTACACACGTACCAAAAATAGGTACTTTTTTCAACATTAAATTCAGAAAGGGTTAAAGAAATATGTTCTTTGAGTCGGCGAAGAAACACGCGGGGACTTATAATTAGCCAGACAAATTCTCTATTGTATACAAAAGAAAAACGATAAGAACAAAAAGTATCAGTCTTTTTCGGCGTTATTTGTTGTCTCAACATTTCTCGTTTATCTACGAATATCATGATTGGAAGAGGATTAGTATTTAAAACTAATAATGGCAAGTGTTTGTCTCGGGGTTAATAAAAGCTGATTGGACCCCTCTTATCTAAATAAAAACAAGACGGCACTATTACATAAAAATTCGATTTTTGTCATTCAAGGTCACGGAGTTAATGAAGTTTCTTTCATATCTTAGGAGTAACATTCGGAATTGAAAAAAAAATTCAGATACCAACTGAAAAAACCTTAAATATATAGTAGATGGAATTCCCCTATAAACAATTATATGATTCATTAAACTCGTAACGGAAACCCCAGAACCCTATGTTAAATTCCATCGACGAACATATTTATGATTTAATAATGAATAAGGAAAAAGTCATAGTTCTTTTCCTCACGTTATTACAAGTTTTAAGGACGGATATTTAAATGTAGGGCTGGCAAGAGACTTCGATAAAATTGTAAAATATATATATATATATATATATATATATATAAAATATATTATAGCTTTGGTTTGGCTTCGATTGAAGACAAAGCATGCAAATCCAAGTCCCGTTTGTATAGCGCATGCGAGACAAGCATCGACCCCACTACACCACACCCTTCTATTCGCTTTGACCTAACTCCTCTCTATCCATCTTTATTTCTTTTCTTTAATAATATTCTTTTGACGCTTATTATTTACTAATGGACAACTTCATACTTGAGTTCTCATTGGATGATATGGTTTTCTTGTCTTCGTTGACCAGAATGCTATAGCACGTCAACACCATCCAACGTTGACATGCATTCTTTGTATGCATATTCACTTACCACGCTATGTATACATTTAGTATAGAATAAACATATGCATGTATGTACATGCATGTGCACCGCGTATTATATAAAACGCGTGTTATCGCTAATTGATTCTAGGGTTTGCAACTTTCAGACGATTTTTGGTAGCATTTCATTCCATCTTAATATTATTTCATTATGACAAATGCGACATGGATTTCAAATTAACATGTTATTTAAATCCATTATTATCAAGAAAAAAAGGGCAAACTATAATGCATGGAAGTAAATCGAGATGCTCGTGGATTAGTGTATATTAAATATATGAATTAATACATATTTATATATAAAAATGCGATCTCCAAAGATAGTCTTAAAATGGAGGTGCGCCTATATATCATTCACATCATTAAAATTCTGCAATAATTATACTATATTATATCTGCTCAACACAGATTAGTTATTAAATATGCAAATTCCTATATCGCATTCATCAGCAGTCAGCTTAATCTGCCCTTCTTGATCATCTCTACGGCCACTTTGCACCAAAAGCAATTCAAGATCGAAGTCACTATGAGTATGACCGTGATGCTCGAATACGGAAAAACCAGCTTGATCATCACCTTCGTATGGAGCCTTATCATTATCTCCATGGCTCAGCTGAGAAGCAACAAATCTATCAAGATCCCTCCAATCTGTCACTTTCTTTGTAGTTCCATCTGTCGTCATCACATGCTTACCATGATCTTCTCCACCATTCTTGTTACTATAGTAATTTTCCATGTCTCTAATTGGCCTTTTCCTAGTGGGCATAGATGGAGATTCTAGCTGAGGAAGTTGCACGAATGGATCGGTAGATTGAACCAGAAAACGTAAACTCTCCGATGAAATAGTGTCATTATTATTATTATTATTATTATTATTATTATTATTATTATTATTCTTAGATCCTTCAAGTTCTTGTTTGCAGATCAAGCCTTGTTGTGAAATATAGCTTCCGGGGCGCTGCAGCTGTTGGTGCCTGCTTGTTCTGTAATCTAGGGATTCATGATCGTAGTAATAGGATGTTGATGATGATAATGGTGATGAGTCCCAATAAGCTTCATTGTTTCTGCTGTTGTTTTTCGATTGACTTGTTGTTATTCGCTTCTTGAAAGCACGACAAACCACCCATCCTTCTTGATCCTGTGGAGGATATATATAATGTTGTATTATTACATGTTTTTTGACTCATTAAGAAAATAAAGAAGCAAATGTATTGAATCTCTCTTTTATGACAAGCTGAGAAACATCGGGCCCATGAGGGAAATCATGAAAAAAGAAAAAGTTTACTAACATTTAACTATGCTTTTGAATAATGTTGATGCAACATCAATGCGAATGCGTTGACCATGTAAGTATATATGCATGCATATGTTTATATCTCATGCGCGTGTTTCTCTTCAATAACCAAGAGAATTTGCAAATATAATTAAATAGGATAATATATAATCGGTGATGATAACTTGCCTGTGGAGGAGGACCATTTTCTAATTCAGATTCAAGCCTATATTCGTGCATGATCCAATCAGTTTTCTGGCCATTGGGTGCCCTCCCTTTGTAGAACACAAGTGTTTTTCTCATTCCAATGAGCTTTGCCTTATCGTACACCGCCTTGTCTCTCCCAGTTGCCTTCCAAAACCCGGCCATGGTAGCCCGATTGGTTCTTGTCCCCGTCGGGTATTTCTTGTCTTTATGGCTGAAGAAGTACCATTCATTTTGCTCTTCATATCCAATTCTACATTTTTCTGCAAACCCCAAAAACATAATACATTATAATATATATATATATAATATATATATATATATATGTTAGTCATTTCACTTTATCTTAAAACCCATCAATCTGCTGTTAATCTTTATTTATTTATTTTTTCGACTAGGTAAAATTCTGAATATATGGTTCTCTCTGAGGCATGATGAAAGTATCATGCTCAATCGGAAACGTTCATATATTGATGCCTGCCGACATATCCCTAAGGTAGTTAATTAAATATGAGAAAACCCTAACTGGTGCCGTGATCATAGGCCATAATGAGAAAACCCTTAACTGGTGCCGTAATAACACAGATATTTTACAAGCACACACACATAATATATATACCTCGAAGATCCCATGGCTCAATCCTGTAGAGATCAATATCTCTTATAACGTCAAGATCTATCTTCTGGGACGCTACTTTCTTCCTGAGATAATATCCAACGAGCTCTTCATCTGTTGGATGAAATCTAAATCCAGGTGGCACGCATGATTCTGTACTGGAATCCATCAATTATTTCTGCTGCATGAAATGATCAAATTCACCACGAACACTCTATATATATAGTTGCAGTATAATATTTTTCTCTTACGCTATGAGTTCCATGAACGAAAAGAACTAAGAGAGAAGACGGTAATATACTAGGCAGAGTGGAGAGGAAAAAGGGATCAAAAGTTGAAGATGATGAAAGGCTATGATGAACCCTACGAATCGAAAGGTGACAGGTGCTATCAGATATAATCATCAGCTCATTTGCTGGTATGCAACGCTTGACATTTTCTCTCTTAAAAAGGCAATGAACGCGTGTTTAAAGAAAATTGTTTCTATTTTAATTTCTCATGTTTGTATATATATATATATATATATATATATATATATATTTAAAAAGAGAAACCGAATAATGATGATTAGGTGCTAGCTCTCCCTCTGCTGAAAACCAAGTGAGGTTTATGTTGTCTTTGTGCTGGTAATCGAATATGCCAGTGGCACGATCTATTAATAACTTGTTCAACACAGTTCCCTAATATCTTTTCTTTTCTTTCCCTCCATTTCTTTTTTCTGAACTACAATAAACTCAGCGTTTTTCATCTTGAACATTGAAAAGATTGTCAAACTAATATTCTTTTACACACATTTGTTGTCCCTATAATAATGATGTCAAACTAAAATGGGTCACGGACGTGTCGCCAATTGAATTTTCAGGTTTTCATAATCTATAGAGTTAAATATTGTTTACTAGTTTAAGTGGGTGACTTAAGGGATCTGATGATGTCAACTAAAACTAATTTTAGCACGCGCTCGTTAATTTGAAAGCATGGTGAGAGAGACAGCAAAAAGGCAACTTCAAAATAAAGAAAGAGAACATACATTCTTGAGAGGAATTTGCAGAGGTTGATATTGTCTCCATTTCAAGGATGGACTCTGATTCTTTTGTCTGCTTGTCTGGACTTAACTCGGCACTAACTCAGACTTATACTCTCTCTCTCTCAAACACGGAGATCAATAGAGATGATTACACAGCTACATATATATTTAACAATTTCATTCATATTTTACTGTAGTTTTAAAGCATATATATGCCTTTGATAAGATCTGTAGATATAAATCTGCAGGCGGTGATAAGTTGGTCTCATATCTAACACTCCCATCGATAGAGCATCAGATTTCGCACTAATAAGTTAGACAGACGCTGTGAATAATTGTTAAATATGTATACACTAGACACACATTTCCTTTGAGTGGACCTAAAAGAACAATATCAGAGTTACATATAAATATGAAAGTTATGTTGCAGGCATGAATCAATCACTGAAGCAGGTGAGGAGGAAGAAGAAGAAAGAAGGAAAAAGAAAAGAATATAAATATTAAAGAAAACCCAAAAATATAAATATAATTAGATAAAAGGAGAATGTTTTAGAGAAAGATATGGTAAGGTGGTGAGGGACCGTTCAATTGCGCATGGGTTGGAAAAAAGCATTGTCCCCAACGTTGATGACGTCATCAACTTGCATGCTAGATCGTGATTAACGTGCAAAAAATAAATAGTTTGTATATGTAGATTGATCAAGATATAGTTAATTATGGTCAATTGCAGCTTTTTCCTTTTATTTATTTTATATATCACACAAATATATATGTACATGAGCGCAGATAATATATGATGATGAATAGACAAGTATTTCGGAGAAGGAACTGTATATAATATAATATGAGAATATGGTATTATGCAGTCTAACTAATAATAATAACCATTAGGTAGATATATTTGATTTGAGCCAAAGTCTCGTATCATCGTTTGGGGTTGGTTAGGTGTACTCCGCCTTTACGTAGAAGACAAATAACCCCAAAAAAAATATCTCAAAGTCGACCTTTCGCTTGTTGAACGTCGTCGTCGTCATTTATCACTTCCTTTGAATTTACTTAGTTTTATTGCACTCTAAATGTGACCGTACTTATAATTAAGTTAGAGATTTCAGCAAATACGCTAATTAGCTTAAGTAACAAATTGAACACAAACACACACTCGCATAAAAAAAAAATGACACATGATCTCAGCCGGGGTTCGTGCAACCTAATTTGTCGGATCGGAAGTATATATGAATGTAAAGAACGGGTTTTTAGAGTTCAAATGTTGAAATTATTGCAGCGTTTAGCTGTTTACATACGTTCATGCATCATGAATCATGATGGTGGTATTTAATTTTATCATCCCACGTGTCAGGACTATAGAGTTGTAACGATGCAGCAGAGAGAGAGAGAAGGAGAGAAAACATATTTTTGAATTATTTTATTTATAAGAAAAGGTGATGTGGATGTGGTTTTATTCACGGTGTGGTCGGCCATCATGCGGCGGATGAAATCATTCATTTTCATGCTTTGGCCCCCATTTGCCACCGTGACCACCACATATCTGGGGCGGTTTAATTAATTTGATGTATATGTTTTCTGCTTTCTCGCCATTCTCGTAAGTTTAAACACACACTTAACAAAATAGATCATCTATTTGACCGGTTTAGAAATTACATCAACTTTAGCTTAGAGACTTCGATTAAATAAAGCTAGGATATGTATGTTTGAAGACTTTTTTTTTTTCCAAAAACTAAAAATAAAAAAATGCAGTTTAATTTGGAAAAAGGGGCAAAAGATGCTAATTGGCGTAACCAAGATCCTTCTTCAGAGGTCGCTCCTTCACTATAATTCTTTTAATTGTGGGATGATTACCATCTGAAACAGACATTCCTCCAAACTACATAAAGTCTTAATCAGTATATATATCACAATAAAGAGTTATGTTTTTTCTTCTTCTGTGTGTGTTAATTAAGGAATTGACGACGAAAATGCTCCAATAGGTATGTATTATTAATGGATAATCAGTGATTTTGACAGATTCGGTACTTTAATGTTAACATAGAGCGAGGTGTGAAACATAAGCTTCCTTTTCAAATATGGGATTGCATATATCATTGCTCTCATCTCACATATCCTTCCAAATCCTTCATCCTATATATTAATTTATAAAAATATATATATCTTGGCAAAACGAGATTGGATATTTCATACATACCAGAGTCGAGTGTCGTGTAACTTGTGTCATATAGTATGATGATTGACTGACCAAGATCATCATGTTATACATTTCGAGTGGAAATTTTCATTTAACATAAAAATAAAGATAGGGTAGTGACTCATTAAAGTTTATGATTATTACTAATACTGTATTATTACATGGTTTTAGTCCCTCTCGAAAGACGGTTCTCTTTCTAAATCATTTTATTCTGCTTTTTCTCCGTTCTTTCATCTTTAGAGACATGATTTCTTTGCAGTAAGACTTTCACTACACTTGGCATAATATGCATGGAGTTGAAGACGTTATATATGGCTTTGATCGCTTTCAAATAATTAGCCATAATAATTGAACTGGTTTTGTGCTGTTCTAATTGGGTGTATAGTTTCTATCTGAGGACCATCGCATGCAACAGAGGGAAAGGATTGTCTTGACGCCTTTGGGGAAGAGCTAAATGCAAATATCTGCAATATATACATTGGACACCTTATATATAGTTTATCACAAATATTTCCCAATGTAAGAAATTAAGGCAATGAAATCTTGTATCCAAGTAAGCAGTAATGTTGAATAACAAGAGGCTCATTGTGTCAAGTGCCACACAACTTACTAATACCATGAACAATCGATTGAATAAGAAAACTAATTAACACAGATCAAAATTAAACCTTTCATACTAACCCAAACGATCCGAACATCTTTCACCATTCATACTCACTCAAGCAGTAAATAAACAATAATTGATCATGTTAGGAATTAACAATGAGAAGATATTATCAGACAAATAAATTTACTGTGATCTCAATTGAAAATCGATGACGCCATTGTCTTCAAAATGCAGACTTTGGAACCGTATAAGTATGGGTTTATATCAATGCTTAAAGAAGCCATTGTGCAATTTGATTGATTCGACATCCAATTTATAGGTTTTTTTATTATTATTTATATCTTCAACTCGGTTTCTTAATTATTATTAGGGGCAACTGTGAAGTGTGTAATTGTTTGCAAGGGGCATATTGCAAAACGCAAAATCATCGTTGGCTCGTCGAATAGCCGCCACAATTCAGACCAGATGCTTAGTCCACTGCAATAGTTTTTGCTCGATATCGTAAATTAGGGCTTCAATTGAGTAGGAAAATCAGCAACAGCTGATGGCAGGTAGCGAAGGAGGAAAAGAAGGCGATTGGGAATGCGGGAGCTGCCGAAACAGGAACTACGCCTTCAGATCCTTTTGCAACCGCTGCAAGCAGCCTCGACTTCTAGTCGATGTTAGAACACCCGCCAATTCTAAGTGGCTCCCGCGTATCGGAGACTGGATCTGCACCGGTATTTAATTTAATTCGGGATCCGTTATTGTTGAGTTTCGCATTTCCATTGATAATTTAGATGTGTTGTTCCACCTCTTACAATCAGTTTAATTCGGATTAACTTGTTTCCAAGTCCAAAAACGTGTATGCGCGCTACTTTTTTACTCAGTTTGGTCGTTTAATTTCGTGGTGGTATGCTTTCATATTGAGAAAAAATGTTTTCATATGGTGGGTTGGCGTGCGTATTGTTCGCTTGTGTCTTCTTCCTGGCTATGCGTGTGTGCAATGGGATCCCATTAGGTTGCACTAACAACAATTATGCCTCAAGAGAAAAGTGCAAAAAGTGTGGGCAACCAAAGGAGGTAGCATCAATGCCAGCTATTACAACAATTGGGGGTGGAATGCAACAATTGATGAATGTCGGATCTCACCAAACCCCTCTTTCTTTGAATGCAAGCTGGCCCCTTGTAGGAGCTGGTCAGTATGGAAATCAATCTACAGATCCTTTTGGACTTCACTCAGCTTCTTCTTTAACCTTGGGCTTGGGGGTGAACAATATATCTGGATTTCCATATCTTAGCAAGATAAACCAAATCCCTCCTGTTCCAAATGGTGATGCATGGCGTGCTGGTGACTGGATCTGCAATTGTGGTTTCCACAATTATTCTTCTCGGGTGCAGGTGTGGTCTTCTTTTCCGGTCTTTCAAGTTAAAACTTATTCAGTGATGTTCAATGTTCCATTTCCATCGGGGCAAAATAGTTTTATTAAAAAAAATGTATTAACAGTGAGCACGTTAGTTGCTGTAGCATGTAGAAGTAAGAGGATGACTGTTGTTGAGGCTGCTGTCCATCTCCCATAAGTTGGACAGTATGAGATGTTCAAGATATCATGTTTGAGGTTGCTGGTATTAAAGTGGATACTGTGACGAATTTAAAAGAATGGCAGGTTCTTCTGTTTAGGCTTTAATTTAAAGTATCTGTAGCAAAACACTGTGACTGCAGAACAATTTCGCGATCACATTCTTTCGAATTAGGTTTCTAGTACTCCATTGGTTAGCTTATTCATTCTGATGGATTCCATGGGTTAACTTAAGAAGTCAATTTCACTAGCATAAATGGTGATCCGTTCTCTTGAATCTCTTAACTGAATAGTTTTATTTTGCTTTTGCAGTGTAAGAAATGCAATTTGCCTGCATCCTCTTCTATCAATACACCGTCATCTCTAATAAGCAATGCAGTTTCAGGTTAGTTCATTGGTAAGGCATCCGCTTAAAAATGAGAGATTGTGTTGAAAATAACAGTCTAGGCTTTTTCTGTTTTTTAAGGCCTAAATGGTCCCATATCTTTAAATGGCAAAAGTATAATGGCCTTTTTTTTTCATATTGAAGCTCTTGGAACAAAGCGCCTAGCGTCTGAAGAATTTGTCCATAATCTGGATAACAAAAGACAGAATGCTGGACAAGTAAGAGACTTAATTCAGCTATGAGCTTCAGATTATAGAATAGGCACCAAATCCGTCTTTTATTTACAGGCATACAATTCGCAACCACCATATCTGGGGACTGAGACTTTCCAAAATCCTGATGGAAGTCAACTAAATAGCATGTACACTCTCATTCCCGGCGGAGATCCATTGGGAAACTCAAGCTTACAAGTTAATTTCCAGCTGCCTCGTATACCACCAGCGCCTGCCATCCTAGGAAAAGGGTAAATAGAGTTCATTCATAAGCTTGCCAACTGTTAAAATAAGATTTAATGTTAATGTTAAAAGTTACTACTTATTTTTAATGTTTGTTAATTTTGCCTTTCGCTACCTCTTTCCTACTTTCCGGCCCCACCCCACCTGATGTATCCAAAGCAACTTCCTTTTCTCCATTGAAAACATTCTTCTGTTGCCTGTCCTCTTTCCGCCTGTCTTTAGTATAACTTGTACAAATTTTTGCATTCTCCAGAGCCACACATTGGCGTGATGGTGACTGGATGTGTTCGAATTGCAATAATCACAATTATGCGTCGCGATCACAATGCAATAGGTAACTTAACTCGCAATTCGTTAATTTAATTCTGCTGTTAGAAATCAATTGAAGGACTTGGACAAGCCAACGAGCCAAATGGTGATTTGGAGGGAGAAGAAATTGTATTTCGTGTATTGTGTGGCATGGCTGCTAACAAAAACAAAGGCTTTCTGCTGGGTGCGGAAAACATGTTTCTTTTGTCCATTGATTTATCTTTAAAATAGTTATGTGCATGTTGCATATTACTTTGGGTTGCTTTTTAGGATCATCGTTTTTTCAGAATTGATTGTACGGTTGACAATCAAATCGACCCACGGCATTTTCTTTGATATAAGAATGGCGCAAATGCAACTGTAAAACCTTTTGTTGTTTTTTGCTGACTATTTGCTGCCGCATATCTGCAGGTGCAAAAGTGAAAGAGAGGATCCCACTCAACCAGTTTGTGTTTCTTAAAGCCTCAAACAAGGAGATATGGTATTGTCTTAATTAGCCAGTTGAAAAAACTTCTGCATAAAAGCTACTGAACTAAAACCAAAGTGTGCTATGCATATGTGCTTGAGTGACTTTGTTGTCTGGTCTCCTATATATATATATATATATATATATATATATATATATATATATATATATATATATATATATACATATCTCCTATCAGTGCTATTTACCAAATTCATGAAAAAGTAACAAGAAAGGGGGTGGCAGCTTCTTTCAGTGGCATTGTTACTGAATGGGCATCTCAATGCCTTCATTCGGTTGAGTGTGTGGTCCTGTAATAAATTCATTCCATTGAGCGAGAGAATATTCAGTTGGAAAATCAAATCACTTATTCAACAAGAAAGACCCATAACCTTAACTCCACCAGGCCTTCTTGTGGTCCATACATAAATATTGTAGCGTAGCTCTTCTGAGAAAATAGAATTAGTACATGTTTTTTAATAATTGCTAGTTATATTTATACACACACCCAAGTCAGTTTTCGTTGCTGTTAGCTGCAAGTTTCCCTGTATAGTTTCTGAGCCGCTTTGTTGAAATTAAATTGCGAGAGAGAGAGAGAGATATTTGAATTGAAGATCTGGATATTTAAATCATCGCTCACAGGACTAATGAGATTTAGATATATATTAATATTACTGAAGACTATAGTAGACGGAGACAGCATAGAGTGGTGCAAAATCGTAGGTGCGTGAACAAAGTATTATATTGTGATGTCACTGGGATTTTCCGATGTAGACGTCCTGCCTTTTTTGATGGATACTCAAGTGACAACTATCTACGATTTCAATATATCTATTATAATCGTTATTTACAACTTATATAAACTTTCCATAAGATATAACATTTGTTGGTGTCAGCCCTCTCGAGGAGACTCTCAACCAACATATATTGATCTATAATAAATAATATTCTAGATTTCTGCTGTTGTTAGTTTGCAAGTAAGAAGTACATACGCACCTTACATTAAAACATAACAAAACCTTACCCACATATGGGCCTTGAACGATGTTTATGCGCAAGTACACAAGAGAATCTTTTAACTAGAACCATACACACATTGATCGTTAACCATATTTAAATATTAGAGAACATTAAATAATCAAACTTGGCATCACAACGAACTTTGTAACGTTCATTCACTCACTTTATAATGGCTGCGTGCAGTTCGTTCATTCAAGAAACTATGTAACTTGTGTCTACGCCATTGTATATTGTGTATATATGCTCAAATATATATATCACATCATCAATAATGAAAGATAATCCTTAAGATGTGGATGGCCTTCTTATCTAAGCAATTCGCTTATTTACTTTTTTTTTTATTTTATTTTGGATATCACATTAATGACCTTTTTTCTGTCACTTTCTCTAGTCTCTAAAGCCTTCAACTTCAGTCCTTCTCTCTCAGATATCATCTCTCTCTTTCAAATCCCATGTGCCCTCATTACGATAGCTACAATAAACATCATTCGCCTACCTCTCTCGCCTCCTCACTCTCTATATAAAATATATTCTGTGCACTTTCAACAATAACATAAGATATAATCCTTTATTTTTCTCTATTGCTGCTGCTTCTGAAATAATTAATGGAACCTCAACCACAAGCAACGGAAGACAATGGAAAAAACAGTAACTTGTGCAGGCAAAGCAGCGCCCGGTGGACTCCAACAACCGACCAAATAAGAATTCTGAAGGACCTTTACTACAATAACGGAGTTAGGTCTCCAACAGCTGAGCAGATTCAGAGGATTGCTGCTAAGCTGAGGCACTACGGTAAGATCGAAGGCAAGAATGTGTTCTACTGGTTTCAGAATCACAAGGCTAGAGAGAGGCAGAAGAAGAGGTTTTCTACTCCAATTGATCATCGCATGATCATGATGCCCATGCATAACGGTGGAAACAAACTTCCTACTAGCGTTAACACAGGTGATTATTTATGCGAGAGATCCGGTTCTTGAAATTGTACTCCAACTTCTTTTTTCGGGATGATCACCTGGTGGTTTTTCAGCTTCTGCTTCAGCAGGTTTTGTCTCCGGGGGAAGCTATGGTTTTGGATCTGCGGCCATGGAAAGGAGTTTTAGAGTGAGTGTTCGAAATAAAAATGTTTTCTTTCGAGAAAAGTTACCATTTTTAGGGCAACGAGTCATTTTCCTTTGAACAATAACTGATGATGATGATGATGATGATGATAATATTATTGATGAATCTTCGCAGGAATATTGTTCCATAACCCCAAATGGTGCAGCTACGTACAATTCTGGTGGATCAATGGGCCACAACTTTGCATGGAGAGGCGCTACCTCTCATGGTGATTATCATAACCCTTACTCGATAGCAACAAAGTACCCGTTTCTTGAAAAGCCAAGAAAATACGACGTCAATAGCTTTATGGATCATCAAACCCTAGAATTACTTGAAGATCATCAAGGTCAAGCTGCTGAAGAAGTCCCAGACATTGAAACCCTTCCTCTTTTTCCAGTGTTTGAGGACAATAATCATAAGAAGGAAACTCATGGTTGTTACTATTTCAATGGCTGGCAACGATTGGGCGAAGACACCATTTCTTCTGGTGGTGGGGCTGCTTCTCTTGAGCTCACACTCAGCTCCTGTTCCATTATTAACAACCCTAATGATTGACGACGGCGATCGACTATGTTCGTTAATGGCCTTAAAAGTAGCTCTATTCAGGGGAATATTTAGTCAATGTGTAGTTAGTTAATTCATATATCTTATGTGCATGCTAATTAAGGTGAGACTTGCCTTTATTAGCTTACTAACGTCTAGTTATGCTGGTTAAGAATTTCCTTTCATGCTCCTCTCTTCGGCCTGTTATTGGCGATAAACTAATTTTAATTATTTTATTTTATGTTTTCATAGTGCCAAGTTAAATTATATTAGATTAATGTGGACTATGATATACCACTGCTGGCGGGCAAATAACTAATGTTGCGCCATGTTATTGATCTTTAATGTGGCGTGGAAGTAGTTAGAGTAGAGTCAAATGTTTATATATTAAATCTACCACAGTGACATGTATGCATATATACATATATATATGTTATATTATATTACAGCAGCCTTATATATTTTGTGTCTAAAATTAGTAATCTCTTTTGCACACCAAATCATGTGAGCATTTTGAGTTCTCTGTCTGTGTGCGTTAATGACCCGTTAAGCTATTTGTGTGAAATGAAAATAAGCAAAATAGAGTTCCATCATCCAACTTGTCAGACAAAGATTGAAAGTGGACCACAAAGACCAGATTTTTGCACAGACAAGCCGCATGCAAAGATATATATGCTCGCAATAATAATGTTATTATTATACATCATTATATTGAAGCTATATATTGTTATACAGCATGCAATTAGATGGTGAAATCCCCCTTACGTATCAATCTAGGAAGAAGCAGGGTGTTGAAAAGTAGTAGAAATTACAGGAAAAATGTCTGCGCAGCTGTGTTAAATGTATATTGAAAGGGCACACACAGCCGCAAGACACAACGGATATATTTTTCCTCCTCAACGAGTTAGAAATGAAACTGATTAATAAGCAGTTGTATTAGTTGACCTTAAGCTCTTTTGGTGTAGAGGAGAAAAAGAACGGAAAAAAAAAATCAGATTGGGATAAAATATTAGTAAATTTGGGATAACAGCAGACAAATGCGTACATGTAATGTAACTGACACGGACCATTATATTCCCTTAATAATATTTATGATGATGCGTAGAGAAAAATTTCTCCTCTTGTCAAGTACTTTTGTACTTTTTTTTCTCTTTAGAAAATTTCAGATGAATGTCCCAATCAGCAAGATTTCGCATGGATGATGCTTTTCGTTTTCATTATTTATTATTCTTCCTTTTTTTCACTCCTTTTTTACTTTCTAAAAAATTTGAATCAGTTAACGGGCTTTAATATATATTGGGCTGGACATCATCATTGAAATTCATCACGGACAAAGAAAATTCCTTTTTTCTCAAAGTCCAAAGAAGATGTCAGGCACAAATCAACAAGGAATCTTCTGATTCAATGATTGAGGAGAAGAAGAAGATGAATAAGCATCATCATGCTTGGTGCAAGAAAGACATAATACTACTACTACTACTACTAAATCTTAGGCTACAAACATACACATCATCCACTATTTGTCCTCCGAAAAAGTGCCATAAGAAGAGATTATAAACAAGATAAGCTGCTAGTAATTAATTAATCCGAGGAAACAACAAGAGAATCAGACAGAACCTTCATGAATGGCAGCCATGGAAGATGATGATGATGATGATTTCTTGATGAACTCTATGCAATCTGCTACCGCTGCTTCGCTGTTGATTCGATCGTTATTACTATAATATTTATAAGTAGAGATATTACGATTATTATTATTATTATTATTATTGATGTCTGCAGCAGATGATCTTGTTCGAGGTGAGCCACAGCTGCCTTTGGCTAGAGCAGAGATCATTATCAGTCGGAAAACAGCTTCACGTAACCTATCGAGAAGAGACATTTGGCAAGCTTGAGTACTAATACGCTTTGATCTTGCTTTGCTGGGAATGCAAAATGGGTTCTTCTTCATCATCATGATTATAATCCGCTGCTGCTCAAAACTTGATTAATTAAATTATCGATGCATATAATATAAAATCGGTTGTTTATTTTTATCTTCTTTTTGGCTGTCTGTAGTAGTAGTAGTTGTAGCAAAGTCAATCGATGAGCTATGCAGGCAGCATACGCTGGTACGTATATATAATGACTCAAAATAGTCAACATGAATGCTTTTCTACGATCATTAAATTTAATATAGTTGGATTAGGAAAAACACTAAAACTTGGTTAGACATTATGCGAGAGGGCCCTGCCCTTAATGTTTTATTACAGAAAATTATAAAAATGTAAGCTCTAGCAATAATTCTTCGTTTAAGGAGGCTGGTCCCCTACATACATAATAAACCAATCTAGATGATGAAGTTATAATAATAATAATTATTGGATGGCCCCTTCACCAATAGGGATTTGACTTTTCTTGCCTTTTATGTCCACTAATTTATGTATAACGTGGATGGTATTTCACGGTCTACCGTAAAATCAGGACTATTACAGGAAATTCCTCCCCATATGATCAGAAACCTATTTATTTATATAATAACTGTTGTCTGTACTAAAAACTAATATTGCATTACTAGTTGCTTAATTTATGATATATTAGGAATTCGCCTTCACATGCGTACATGTGCGCTCTCTCATTTCTTCAGTTGTAAAATTATTCTCAAATAACATTCATTCTATTCAACGTTCCAATAATAATAACGGTGAAAGCCGATCGTTTTAGAATTGGAAATTGATTCGTTACTTTATGGAGCCACTAAAATGCGCACCAACCCTCTCTTTGCATGCGCCACACTAATATTTTCTCATACATTACATGGAAATTCATCACGTGAACAACAAAAAACGCCCTTCTTTGAGATATACGTTTTCACAGTGATCATCGTTGCTGGTGATGATATATATATATATATATATATATATACAACCTTGGTAACAAAGGAGGACACAATTGAAAACATGAAAGCATATAATAATGTGATTGATACATGTGATGATGTATCGTAGTAGTGTGTCCCCACAAAATGCTACTTATGCTGTCAAAAAGTAAAGACATATTTGATGAATAAGGCAAAAGAACTAATTATTCTGATTCCTCAGGAAAGCCTTTATTAGGCCTTTTTTTCATCTTCTTCTTCTTCTTCTTCTTCTTCTTCACTGCGGACTTCTTCTTCTCCTTGAAGCTCATCATCACTGTTGTACACAAACCTGATTCGCTTGCCTGTAAATTTCACCTTGTTTCCGCCAACAGAAACCTTGCTCAGTTCTTCACAAAGATCATCAATAATAATAAGCTCTTCACTTCCTCCTCCATTTACTTCTTCATCTTCCTCATACTCTTCCTCTTCTTCATATTCTTCTTCTTCATAGTAGCCCTCATATCCTCCAGTGCTGCTTGCATTTGCCTGAATCGACCAGATCGATGAATTATCATCATCATCTGATTGTCTCTTCTCCCTCGAACCTCTGGAGGAGAGTGGTGCTGTTCCTTGATAAGTCAGAGCCGATGAGCAATCCGATGAATCAGACTTATCCGAGAAATCAAGCAGCAAAGACCTCGTGATCCCATTTTCAGATTCCTGATTCTTCAGATCAATCTACAGCAACCCAAGCACATGCAAAGTACCAGATAAAAAAAAACTCAACAAGTACCAGACAAAAGAAATACTACTAAACACCATGCCCAATCATTAATTACCTCCGGGATAAGAAACTTTTCTGCCACGATTGGTGGAGTGAGCGAAGGCAAAACACCACCAACAGCATCAGAGAAGTAAACTTGTGGAGTATTTGCAGGAGTTGGTGCCAAAAGGTTTATGGGAGAATTCACAGTTCCCTGTATATTAAGGAACGGTCTGTTTTCAAGGGTAATCTTGGGCATTTCGGAGTCTTCTTCCACTTTCTGCAAAAGGGTTTTGACTTGTCCTCTCAACAAGGACTCACCGGATCCCGGAGTTGAAAGATACCGTGATCTGCCACTCACCGCTCCCTTCTTCGACACACCAGATAAAGGGGTCTCAAGATTCTCCATTGCAACACCAACGATGGGTGAACCATTTGTTATGTCGATGAGCACCGTTCGTTCTTTCTGTTTCTTGCTAGCACTACTCATTTGGTCGGATTTTGTGTTCTTCTTCTCGGGCTCCTCGAGTTTCCCTGTTTTGCATAGAAAGACATAAATATCGAGAGGGGTTGTCTCCTAATAGGAAATAATTGAGATGATAAGTATGAATAATGATTCAAAATGCGTACTGGATAAGATTGAATTGGGGTTCTTGGAAGAAGCAGCCCTTGTTTGCGATCTCGTGATTCTTCTCGTTGATGCTGGGGTAATCTCCATTAAAATATATTATTGCAGAGAAAAAATATAGATGATCCTTAATGATTTCGAGTCACCACAAAATCGGTAATGAATCGTTGCTTGGGAGAGAGATATTAGTGGAGGAAGGAGAGATTTGATCAGCCCTAAAACCTTGAAACGATTTATAGAAAGTCGAAACAGTGAAGAGGTCTATGAACGGGTAATATGACCGTTAGAGCGGGCGGCGAAAACTAGCCGTTAGGATTTGAATGGGGTCCGTCCAGCTAATGTTACCGTTTGGCCCGTTGGAGGAAGGAACTAGATTGTCCCTTTTGGGCCATCGACATTGAAATAAAGCAAGCCCACTTTCATTGAAAGGCTAATTTGTAGCAGGTCTATAATGTTTTGAGTGCGGGCTTGAGCCCAACTGAAAAGATTTGATTCTTTTGGTCAACAACACAAGCTCAAGAAAATATGTTAATAAAAAAATGAAATGGTCTTTTGTGAGGCTGAAGTTCGAGAATCCTTCATTTCGATGGTTTTTCTTATCCTCTCAAGTGCCACATATGCATCAGCCTCACAACTCTACGTCTTCCACCCAATCTTAAGAGTGATGATTCTTTTCTTCTTTACTAATTAAATTTCTGATTTCTTACGTTCTAGCCATTTTGTCACCAATAATGGCTGCCGCTGTTAGCGCTACAATTTCTGTTTCATCTTCTTCCAAGTCCACTTCTCTTCAAACAAGAGCATCCATTATATCCACAGAAAGAGTCAGCTTCAACAAGGTTAGTTATTACGATTCCATTTTAAATGTTTTTCAACGAGATCACAGTGCCTTGTACAACGTGGGGTGGGATTTTGCTATCTCATTCATGCTATGATGACTTTTACGACTGGGTTCGTTCGAAATACACGATGGTTGGGAGTTTTGTATCAGATTATGCGAGATGGGCTGTACGTAAAGATTGCTTTTTTATGCCGATGTATGTGGTGGTTTTTCTTTCCATAAGTATATATACTTTATGAGCTTAACGATAATTGGTATTCAGGTTCCCTTGTACTACAAGAATGTATCGTACGTTGGCGCCAAGATCAGAGCTCAGGTAACAACAGAAGCACCAGCTGCTAAAGTTGAGAAGATTTCCAAGAAACAAGAAGAAGGAATAGTGGTCAACAAGTACAAGCCCAAGGACCCATACATTGGGAGGTGCATCTTCAACACCAAGATCACCGGCGATGATGCCCCCGGTGAAACAAATCACATCGTATTCAGCACCGAAGGTATTCATTCATTCATTCCTCCTAATCTTGACCATTGAATGATTAATTACTTTTTGAAATTGATAGTGAAGTTTGCTGATATATTGGTTTGAGCAGGTGAGGTCCCTTACAGAGAGGGGCAGTCAATCGGGGTGATACCAGATGGCCTTGACAAGAACGGAAAGCCTCACAAGCTAAGATTGTACTCGATTGCTAGCAGTGCAATTGGTGACTTTGGGGACTCCAAAACTGTAATAAAACACTTTTGGTGGCTGCAGTCATTAATGTAGTAGTTTGTTAAACTTAAAAGACTCCGAATTTCATTCTTCCTTCATTTCCTATAGGTTTCACTGTGTGTTAAAAGGCTTATCTATACCAATGATCAAGGGGAGACGGTTAAAGGAGTTTGCTCAAACTTTTTGTGTAAGTCAATCAATCGATTGTGATTGCTATCTCAACGAGCCTAACCTTGAAAAAAATGTGTCTTTACTTTAGGTGACTTGAAGCCTGGTACTGAAGTGAAGATTACTGGGCCTGTAGGAAAGGAGATGCTCATGCCAAAGGATCCTAATGCTACCATCATAATGGTATAGGCGGTTGATGTTTACTCACAATTTTTCCTTGTTTTCACTGGAAAAACGAGTTCTGAAATTTTTTACAATGTAGCTTGCCACGGGAACTGGGATTGCCCCATTCCGCTCGTTCTTGTGGAAAATGTTCTTCGAGAAGCACGATGACTACAAGGTAAAGCAAAGATGATACCTTTACTCATTTGATCAGATGATTCATTATTATTACAAGTTTAGCTGTCATCATTAGATCACCTAAGTCTTAATTAATCTGTGCAGTTCAATGGATTAGCATGGCTATTCCTTGGAGTTCCTACAAGCAGTTCGTTGCTTTACAAAGAGGTAATGTAATCAAGCACTATAATCATCATCATTGATGCATTCATTCATTCATTGAGTAAATAAGAAAGCAATGGGAACAGGAGTTTGAGTACATGAAGGAGAAAAAGCCAGAAAACTTCAGGTTGGACTTTGCGGTGAGCAGAGAACAAACAAACAGCAGTGGGGAGAAGATGTACATACAGACGAGGATGGCTGAATACGCAGAGGAGCTGTGGGAATTGCTCAAAAAGGACAACACGTTTGTGTACATGTGTGGTCTCAAGGGCATGGAGAAGGGCATTGATGATATCATGCTCGGTTTAGCTGCCAAAGACGGTAAGAAAGAAAGAAAGAATAAATATATCTTCCTTCTTGAATTTGATGACAAATGGCAACCGTTATTATAATATCTTCTTTTAATTTCTGAAACAAACAGGCATCGACTGGGCAGAGTATAAGAAGCAGTTGAAGAAAGGAGAACAATGGAATGTTGAAGTCTACTAAATAAAATCAGTGTATATATATATATATATATATATATATATCAGCAAGCATCCTGAAATTTTTTTATTTGCTGATGATGATATGTTGATTGATAAATATATTTCTTCCCCTATGATTTTCTCAAAAAAAAAAAAGTCTCCTTTTTTTTCATCTGATAGAACAATATTACATATGATTATATATTCCTTGTTCTAAAATCTATACTATCTATAAATGCTAAGCACACTAGAGTAATACTATATCATTTTATCATTTGGGTTATTTATTTATTTAATTTATCCTCAAAAATCATTTTTTTTCTTTTTAAATATGTAAAAATAATGCAAACTTTAATTATAATTTTATATATTAAAAATTTGAAATTGAAAATATATAAAACAATGTTATTTTATATATGTTGGTGTTGCATAAAATACTAAAATACTAGTCGGAATAAAAAATTAAAAGCTCGGTAAAACCGTATGCTATTCTAAATAAACAAATGAAATCCCTTACTGTCAACTGAATATATTTTTATAAGTAAATTAATATTCTATGATGGCATGCTTTATTTTTTATTATAATCAAGAGAAATAAAGGCCAGTATTTATCGGTTAAACAAAAAAGAAATCAATTAATAATTTTAGCCCTAAAAAACCCTTTTCTTAGGGCTTTTGCACATATAAATAGTGATCAGTGGCGAGAATAAATCAGTCGCAGACAACAAAACCCTATTAGCTCGCTCTCTCTGTTGTCGATCGAAGAAAAATCAATGGCAGAAGAGATCTCATCATCGGCCAGTCGCTCGAAGGGATTGGTGACGAGATTCAACGACAGCAAGGGTTACGGCTTCATCCAACCGGATGAAGGCGGTGAAGATCTGTTTGTTCACCACTCGGATATCAAATCTGGTGGCTATAAGACTCTTCGAGAGGGCCAGACCGTGGAGTTTACTATCATCCTGGAAGGCGACAAGACCAAGGCTGTCGACGTCACCGCCCCTGGAGGCGCACCAATCGACAGCAACTCTCCTAGGAGGTTTGGGAACAGCGGCAGCAATTTTAACCGCGGTGGTAGTGATAGGGAGTGTTTCAATTGTGGTGAGTTTGGCCACATGTCTAGGGATTGCGTGAATGGAAGGGGAAATGGTGGTAATAGTGGTGGAGGTGGTGGTGGGTGTTTCAATTGTGGGGAGTTTGGGCACGTCGCTAGGGATTGCGTGAATGGTAGGAGAAATAGTGGTGGTAACGGTGGAGGTGGTGGTGGGTGTTTCAATTGTGGGGGAAGAGGTCATATAGCTAGGGAGTGTCCCAGTGCGCCACGTGGTGGCGGTGGCGGTGTTGGGTCGTGTTTTAACTGTGGGGACATGGGTCACATGGCTAGGGATTGTACAAATGTACGTGCTGTTGGTGGCGGTGGCGTGGAGTGTTTTAATTGTGGGGCCGTGGGTCACATGGCTAGGGATTGTACAAATGTACGTGCTGGTGGTGGCGGCGGCGTGGAGTGTTTTAATTGTGGGGCCGTGGGTCACATGGCTAGGGATTGTACAAATGTACGTGCTGGTGGTGGCGGTGGCGGTGGCGGTGGCGTGGAGTGTTTTAATTGTGGGGCCGTGGGTCACATGGCTAGGGATTGTACAAATGTACGTGCTGGTGGTGGCGGCGGCGGCGTGGAGTGTTTTAATTGTGGGGACGTGGGTCACATGGCTCGGGATTGTACGAGTGGACGTGCTGGTGGTGGTGGTGGAGGGAGGTTTACTCGTGGTGGCGGTGGTGGTGCTGGGAATTGTTTTAACTGTGGGGAGAGCGGGCATTTTGCTAGGGACTGCAAGGCGGTTGCTATGTGATGATGAATGCGGTATTTCTGTCGCATTTCCCTTAATTGTTTTTGTTATTGCTATTCCTTATCGTACCTTTTGACATTTGTGGGGATGCTTTCGTTATGTTTTGTCAGCCAGGATTTATAGGATGTTCATGGTATGAATTTTCTAATGGCTTTGTCGATCTTGTTGTGGCGTGGTGCTTGGAAATTTGATCTGATGTGATTGGTGTTAAGTATTATGTGTTTGGTTATCGATGATCTTAATGAGCTAATCTTTAAGAGTCGAGTATATTTCTATTCCTTCTGCCTCATCTTTTGGATTATTATTTTTCGGTGTCACATTTTTCAGATGAGGTCATTGATTCATCTTGGATGTAGTTGAGTGATTTCTTCATCAGTTGAGACAATCCTTAGCCCTTGCAGTTTCTATTCTATTACAGATATTTGTTCCGTCTGTTTGGCCATTTTGCTAGCATAATTTGTATGGTTTAAAGCTTCAAGTCCTCACAGTTTGGGTGATATCTTTGGTTTAGATTTCTTTATAATGTGCTGCAGGGCTCTCCCTAATATCAGTCATTACTTATTTTCACATCCACAGACCATTGAAAGTGGAAATTATTGATAGAAAGTAAAGCAGCTCCATTTTGACCCTTAGGTAGTCGATTCAACCTGATAGGCTTTTGATGATGATGCGAAATTTATTCGCGAGCCAAGGTAGTGAGTGGCCTTCTTTTAATGCTCGAAATCTTTCAATGTTGAAGATATCTCCGGCAAGATAAAATCATGGAATGTCGAGTGGCCAATATCCAACCATCCACATGTTTTCTTCCTTCCTCTGAAAGTTTGGGACTTTCCTTCTTCTAAAAGATCCACATGACCCCTCCGCTCTTTAATTCTTCTTATGTCCATGATGATGTTGGCCTAAAGCTACTGCTGAATTTCAATATGAATATTCTAAAATGTCTAACCCTTTGCTCGCTTTCATCACTATGTTAGGATCGGATCACAAATGGAATGAATTGTATTGTTTCCCTTCCACTAATTCTTGATAATGAGTTATCGTCTGCCATTGATGAGTTATAAACGGGATCAAAAGGTCTTTGCTGAAAATGGGATCGCAAGTTAGTATTTTTTAGCCGTTTAACTTGGGATAAGGTTATAAATTAATTTCGCTAAAAATTTCAAGATAATACACTTCTTTATAAAGTTTTTTTTGAAAAATGATTTAATATTATTTGTTTAAATCAATTTGACCTTGATCCGTGCCTAATTAAGTGGAAGATTGAATGATTAATTCAATTTGGACCTTTAATTTTATATATAAACATAATACAATAATTAAGTGAAAGTTTGAAATGTATTTGTATCGAAAGTTTGAAATGTATTTTTATATTAAGTATTATAAAATAATAAATTTTGTGATGTCATATCTATTACTTTATAGTCTTTAATAATAATAATAATAATAATAAACGAAAAGACAATAAAATAATGGGGCTCAAAACGGGAGAGGAGAGAGAGAGACCACAACGGCTAGTTTTGAAGAGGTAAATACAGATCCCCAACGGTCGAAACTTTCCCAACAGTTGCCTCATGAAACCCTTGTCTTAAAGCCCGCCCGCCCACGCCATTATCTTCCCCCTCACTCTCTTATCACTTCATCCCTGTAAAAAAGCATCAGTTGCTGCTGTCATTTTTTACCCATATTCCATAATAATATCTCTCGATAATCTAGCGATATAAAAAAGAAAAGAAACGAAGATGATGCAAGAGATGTGGAATGGTCCACCCGGTTTCAGGCCCACAAAGTCCGCCCCTTCATCTCCGGCGAAGCCACTTGGGGTGTCCTCTCGCACGCACTCTGAGCCATTCCACATCGCACACAAAGTCCCAGTTGGGGACACACCTTATGTCCGAGCTAAGAACGTCCAAGTGAGTACTAACTTCACACCACAGCCCCCTTCTCTCTCTCTCTCTCCTCTCTCTCTCTATCGATTATCCTTCTTATTTTGAATTTTTTAAGTACTGATGTTGTGTTTTGATCATCAGTTGGTGGATAAGGATCCTGAGAGAGCGATCCCTTTGTTCTGGGCAGCAATCAACGCTGGAGATCGAGTGGACAGTGCACTCAAAGACATGGCCATTGTGATGAAGCAGCAAAACAGGGCTGAGGAAGCAATTGAAGCTATCAAGTGTCTGCGCTCTAGATGCTCCGAGCAAGCACAGGAATCTCTCGATAACATCTTATTAGATCTTTACAAGGTATGCCTAAGGATGAATAGTATGTGTTCACTAGATTTCTCTTGAAGCGACTGTAAGTAATTGAGATGAAAATTGTGCAGAGATGTGGAAGATTAGATGATCAAATAGCTTTGCTGAGGCACAAGCTTTTCTTGATCCATCAAGGTATGGCCTTTAACGGGAAACGGACCAAAACCGCCCGATCACAGGGGAGGAAATTTCAGGTTTCTCTGGAGCAAGAAGCCACTAGATTGCTGGTAGGTAGTAGTAAAGTTAATGTTTTTTCCATTTCCATAATAATGACTGAGTTGGTGATGTATTGTATCGTTCTCATGCAAAGAAATTATTTCCTTTCCGCAGGGTAATTTAGGGTGGGCTCTGATGCAGCAAAACAATTACATGGAAGCTGAGGAAGCTTACAGAAGAGCTCTATTGATTGCACCAGACAACAACAAGATGTGCAATTTAGGGATCTGCCTGATGAAGCAAGGGAGAATCATGGAGGCTAAAGACACCCTCCGAAGGGTTAAGCCGGCCGTGGCCGACGGTCCAAGGGGAGTCGATTCGCACCTCAAGGCTTACGAGAGAGCCCAGCAAATGCTGAGCGATCTCGAGTCAGAAATGCTGAGCCAAGTGGTCGATCGCGTCGAGCAGAGGAAGCTTTTCGATGCCTTCTTGGGCTCTTCTGCTATTTGGCAGCCTCAGCCTTGCAGAGAACAAAAGCAGCAGCAGCAGCAAGCCAACAATGCTGCTGCTGCTACTAATGACCATCCATCATCTTTACAAGGAGAATATATCTTTGCTGATGAGAACGTTAACACTTCCAACATTGTGAAGACGATGACGAACAGGGATGTTTTCATGGGGCAAAAGAAGGAGGGTGGTGCTGTTGTGGGTCCTGTGGTGGTCAACTCACTCAGCAAAGACGCGCCGCCATTTTATTTATTTAGTAACGAACCTGCTTTTTCCAAGGAGTTTGTTGTTAATGGTGAGAAGAATCTAAAGAGGAGTAGATCTGTAAATGCAGCAGCAGCAGCAGCTGCTTTTGTTGCTCCAGAGAATAATAATAAAGTGCAGAGGCAATCATCTACATCGCCAGAGAGGAGGTGGGCTGACTTGTTACCGGACGATGAAGCCTTTGAGGATGCAATAATCGCAGCTGTTTTGGACTGTGCCAACGAAACGAAGAAGGTTGTAAACGAGAAGAAGAAGAGGGCTGAGGAAGACAGCGGAATAACGCCTCAGAAGAAAGTGGAGAAGAGGCTTAAAGTTTTTCAAGACATCACTCCCCGTATTATTTTTTGAATCCCCAAGCCCAAGGAAAGGGGCTTCATTTCGCTTCATAATTTAATCTTTCGTCAGTAGAAATAATTTGTTCGTTATTGATTTATTTGTTTGTACCGTTGAAATTATCTCAGCACTGTTTAATTACAGTAATTTGAAATTTAGAATGAGCTGCTTTTGTTCTCCTTGTTGAAGTAATGAGACAATCAAAGCATGTATAATAATAGCTGTAACAACATTTGACATACATGATCAGAAAAGAGAGCTAGCTAATATTCAATGTATTGGATGGTAGGAGGATTTGTAATGGTCGTCCTCTGAGGATCTGCAACAGAGTTATTTCTGATATTGTTATCATTATAATGTAAAACAGAGTTAATGCAAGCTTTATTTTTTGCAAGTTAAAACAACCTTTGGCTTGACGGATTTCTAGTTCACGCCATTCTTGGACAAGGGCACAACAACAGCACATCAAGTGAGAAAGAAAATCATCAAATAGCCCTCCCTATCAACGTGTTTCAAATATATACAAGAAGAACATTTACTTGCTGTTGAAACAGAGGCAAGATATGCTGCAGATGATCGATCATTAGTCATTACTTACCTTGATGTTTAGATTTTTCCTGAGCTTACTTCTGACACAACATGTATAACAGCAGCAGGACAATATCAACGAATAAGCCATCAACTCATTACAGACTTCCGGAGAAGCTGCATGTATACATATACGCATTACTTCTCCATAATCTTTACTCATTAGATAGCAGAATAAACAAACTATATATGGAGGCTCCCTGCTGACGTAGAAGAAATCAACTTACAGACATGTCTGTTATTTGCAGCTGAAGCAATTCTGGATAAAGTGCCGCAAGGGAAAAAGAAGGTTTTTGTGCCTGTAAGTCATTCATGTGTGTGTGTGAGTATGGTAACGAAGAACTAAATCATTACAGGTTCATATGTAATTCAAGAAAACTTAACTAGGGTTCATATGACAACACAATAAGGATGCAATGGGAAAGGGAAAGAGAACGTACACAGAAGAGGTTCTGAGCAACAGCCAAGTAAATCTGAATGCCATTCATCTTCTTCACTTTTAGACGAAATCAAATCACGTTTTGAGGAAACCGATGAAGTATTCCTGTAAAATTTAACGAGATCCTCGTATATACGTACATTGCCACTTCGATTGGATAAATACAGATTAAAAAAAAAAAAGAGACTAACCTTGAAGGTGCTTGGTTGCTGCTACGACTGTAACTTTCATCGTATTGACTCAACTGCTCAGGGGGCTGTTCTATCATGCAATTTTTCTCAGTTGTTGCAACAGCTTCTGTTATGTCGAGCAGATGTTGAATCACTTCACAGTGGCTAACATCTAAGTGAGCCTGCGAGTGCTGAAATTCTAATTGAAGTTTCTCGTTCTCCTTCCTCAGTGCCTCAGAAATAGGCACGTTTGGATAAGAACAAGAAAGGGTTTTCTTCAAAACGATGGCATCGTGCTGCGACGGTTCTCGTTTCAGAATCACATTTTGTACTTTCATGTCCTCATCGTCCAGCGTGTACTCATGTTGGTCCCTTTCGATCATTTCAATCCTTTCCTATTGAATACAAAATTAGTGACATGTACAAATCGATCAAGCTCAGTTTACAAGATAGTTCCATGATATTTTCTGCTCAAGTTGATTTTGAGTTCATTTAATTGAGAACCAAAAAGTTGTGAAATATTTCTTTTCCTACCATTGCATACATAGTAGACTCTTCACCTAATATTTCTCTGGTAATTAGTAACATAGGAACTATCTTAACTAACATTTTGACAAGGACGTTTCACTATTAAACGATTGCCTTAACAGCAAGCTGTTTATCAGTCACAGTCTGAATCTGGTCAAAAGTGTAAAAAAACCGAAAAGGATCCTCTAACAACTGGGAATTCTTTGAAAACCTCTGAACAAGAACATAAAATCTGCTAAAGTATAGAAAGTGTGAGAAGGAGAGATTAATATTTACATACATACGTACCCTAACGCGAGCATTGTCGACGAGGGTAATGAGAGGTATGATCTTCAAGTATCTGTCGATCTCGTTCTGGGCTTTCCTGAACTGGTAAACAATGTTCCATCCCATTGCGAGGAGATAGAAATAGCTCCGATCCTGACAACTATTGACCAAAATGTAGGACCTCCTCAAGGCATCCTCAAGCTGCTCCAACGGCTCTCTGGTTTCGGGGTACTTCTTGAGCTGTGAGATCTTTAGGGATTCCAATAAATTCCCGATTAACTTCAGATGCCTCGCGAACTGCCTGCAGTTGGACTTGTGCATCCGAGCCGTGTTTGCAGCTTTAACGATCAATCCGATTAACCTCACGGCATCGAGGCCTCCCAATTGGGCCACATTTGCAATTTCCCCAAAATGTTCCCATGAAGACGACGACATGTCTAAAAATCCGATCTTTTGTGTAACTTACCTCAGATCAGCGTAGTAGAACTGAACAATAGTCAATGCAAGTGAGTTTTAACCCATTGCAGTTTCTTCAGGCAGCTTAAAACTCTTCAGATCGACAATGCGAAATCCCAAATCACTTCTTGTAAGGAAAAAAAAATGATGGAAGGGGGGAGATTATTATTATTCACAACCACCGGCAAGCTAAAGAAAAATCTCTCTCTCTCTCTCTCTCTCTCTCTAACTAGCAGAAAAAAAAGAAGAGAATAGAATGGAAGAAAGAGAACAGTAATATTGTGAATCCCATTATTGTGTTCTACTATTCAATTCCCCACAAAAAGGAGTACAAAAGCTGAAAAGATGGCGACATTGTTGGACTGGACTCTTTTTTTTTTTTTCAGGAGCAAAAACAAAATAGAAGAGAACACTAACTTCAAGATTCACGAAAGTACTAGTAGAGAGAGAGAGAGAGAGAGAAAAAAGGAACTAACAAACAATTATTAGAACTAGTGTGTTGGTTTGTTTGTTAGGAAAGAAAGGACCGACCGACCGTAAATTATGCTAATCAGAAGCTAATTACTTTACAACATATATTATTTTATTAGATATATAGCAAATTGGCGGGCAAAAATTCACAATTCTCAAATTTTGCTGAAAAAAAAAAAAAAAAACACTTTTTCCCTCCACTCCACTCCACACATTCATATTTCACAGTTCATAGGGGATCGAGGAGGTACATATTTCACCGACGTCCACTGATCAATAATCCTACAGTATCCGATTTGGATCGAAAGAAAAAAAACCACTTCTCCTCTGCAGCCATGAGGAAAGCGTCACCTGCTAAAGACGAGCAAGCAAGAACAAATATATGTCTCAAGCCTGGATTCCTACGGATCAACGCATCTTCTTTGGCTTCTAATCGTTATCTTGGCCAGGAGGAAAAAGGGGCTGCTGCTCCTGTTGTTGCTGCTGGGGTTGATAATCACAACATAATTCCCCAAACCATAGGTGCTGAAATTCCACCAGTGATGACGACGCTGCCACCGCCGGCGAATTTTGAATCTAATGGCGCTGCTGTAGTAGATAGAAGAAGAGCTACCATTAATTCCGACGACGACGGGAGTAGCAGTGGCAGTAGTTTACTGAAAAGTACACCAAAGACACCTTCACGAGATTCGTCATTGCTGCTTGAGTCGCTTCCATTTGATATACTGGTATTGGTATTATTATTATTATTATTATTATTATTATTATTATTATTATTATATATGGAATTTATATATTTTCTTTTTTGGAAATAATTTGCTTGTATTAATTATTGCTTATTCATCATATGGTTGCTTTGCTTGCCCCGAACCGAACACAGTTCGTATTCGTCGGGATGTTCAGTGCAGTGCAATCATCTTTCTGATGTGATCACTCAGTCGTAATATATATTTTGTATCACAATAAAAGATATATCTACTCAGTCATCATATCTATATATATTATTCCCGTACGTATATGTATTTGCTGCGCCACCATCCATGCATGCCTGTTGGGTTTATTTAGATAGATGTGTTTTGTTCAGAAAATTAGGATTCAGAGTGCATTAATTACACATATTATCAGTGAATCAATCACCAAGTTGGTTTGTTTGTCTTATTATGAGTTTGAAGGTGAAAATAATGTGCCATCTGCATCATGATGATCTTAGAGCTGTTTTCCACGTCTCCCGGACCATCAAAGCAGCAGTAAGTTAAAAGTTTCATGGATGTTGTAATAATAATAATAATAATAAAAAAACCTTTCTTTATTAACAGTGATGCTGCTGCTTTGAACAGGTTATTGAGGCAAGGGAGTACCATTTTAACTACAAAACTCCAGATAGGACAAGACAACAAGAGAACAACGACGACTCCCCTTCTGCTGCTTCCTACTACTACTACTGGAGAACGCTGTCCTTCTTTGAGGTAAATTAAAAAAAAAAAAAAAAGCACCAACCATGAAATCTTGAGGTCTGTCTCTCATGCAATGCAATGCAGCACCAAATAACCAACCAATAATTGCAGCATGAATAAAGGTGATCAACTGAGGAGTCCCCATCGTGCACCTAAGCATGGACGACGGCGACCTCGTTTAAATCCCGATGAGTTGAAGGAAATTGCAGCTGCACTCTTTCAGGAATCTCCTTTTACTTTCAAAACTCTTCCCTTTTTAAAAAAAAAAACTCTGTCACCAAGTATTTGGCTTCTTCTAATTAGTTGGTCCCTCCCCCTCTTTTTTTTTTCATAACAGGATGAAGTTTGCCCAGATGACGAGGTTGGGTGAATCAATGGGGTTTTCAATTCTTGTAGCATGGAAGTTACGTTCTATTCTAGTGGGTTACATATATAGATAGACCCACTGATGATGCACAGTACGTATACATTCTAATTTAGGTCGCTAGTTTATGTTTGATATGGTTTTCGGTGGTATTCGAATGATAATAGCGGCCGGCGGCTAACTTAATGTATTACTACTATATAATAGTTTGATTGTGAAAAATTGAACAAATCATGACAAACTGCAAAGTCGGATTTTATTTATATTTATGAGAGAATAAGCCAACCGTACAACATTCGAAATAGTACCAAAGGCACGAACTCACATTCAACTTTATCTGCACAAATGGTTGTATGTAATAACAAGAGGAGGTAAGTAATTAAAAGAGTCAATGGGCATTGACGAGGAAAGGCTGGTGGCAGACGCTGCACTCAATCGTTTCCGAACCATAAGATGGCACCTGAACCTGCAAAAAACATCCATTTCATTTCACAATAAAAAAAAATATTCCATTGGATTCGAAATTTTTTATTATATCATTAAGAAGAAGAATGCCACCTGTAGATGAACAGTGCATGTTGGACATGCAACTTCTCTCATTCTTGTGCTGCTGCTAGATCCTCCTGCTACAGGACTAGGCTTTGATCCTACACACACAATACAACCCAAGAAAGAAAACTAATCAAAGGAAATCTTTGGATTGGAGCACAGAGGAATGAATATAAATTATTTATTGCTGAGTCCCTCACTCACTCACAAGCAGAAAATGTTACACTACCTGTCTTGCGATGATTTCTCTCCATCTCCTCCTGCAACAACAATCAAGAGTTACTACTCACGTGAGAATCAACCAATGGAAGATAAACACAAAAAACTGTCACCAATCTATCTCTGCTCATCAAAAATTAAAAGCACCTGAAGTTTCCTAGCAAGATTCTCATGTCTATTCAAACCTGCTCTAGCAGCTGCTTCCTTATTGCTCATCCTTTGAGTTACCTCTGCCTTCAAAATTTCAGTCACATAATAAACCATGATGAAACAGTACTCACGTAATCTCTGGCATCACACTCAACTTTCTAGGTAGCACAAAATCTCTCCTTGACCATGTTGTTTAAGAGATTAAAATCTGATTATTACATAGCATACGATAATACATACCATGCAGCCATCACAAACACGAACTGGCTGGGCGTTCTCATCATCCGTGATAGCTATTCTCCCTTGGGTGCATTTGTCACAGAATATATCCCCACAATTACGGCAATGGTGCTGACAACAGACAAAAAAAAATGTAACAGGTAATTATGGCCATAATTAGAGCTATTATTACTCATCAAATCCTCCCTCCATTTAACAGAGATGTCGCATGTTTCTTAACTTATCGTAAAATTATGCCTTTATTCCACTGAGCTTCTATTCTCTACAATTGTTTTTAGCACCGAAATCCAGTCAACAATGGGCTAGCATAATTTATTTCTCTTCCCTTATCACATGCCTATTAGGTTTTAGAAAATAACAACTCTTTTACAAGTTTCATGTCCCATGCCTTGCTATTTACTACAGTTCATCATTTTGAATGATAAACCTACAGTCGGTTGACACTATCAGGCAACTAATGATAATAGACAATGCAACAGCAGGAATTGAATGGACTGTAACCTTTCTATTAAAAGCAGTGAATTCTGTTCGGCAAGCCGTGCATTTGGTTTTTGCATCATCCGGAACCTGAAAGAGAAGCAAAAATCATTATAAGTAGTCCGCAGATAAAATAAAGAGGTTCTACAATAGAAAAATCCAAAAAAAAAAATTGTCATTTTACCCAGTGATCTTTTTCCTCATTGGCCGGCCTAATGAGATTTCTCCAATCAATAAGACCTCTCCTTTTCTCTGCAGATTGTTCAGTTCCCTTCACTAAATCAGATGAATCATCGCTGGAACCTATCTCTTTGGACTGCTTAAGAAAACATTAAATTAACTTGGTGTTAAACCACATGGACCAATAAACATACACGGATGCGACCATGAGTCATAAAACAAATTTAGCAGAAGACAGTAAAATATGTAACAACAATAAAACAGCTATCTTATTCTTGACCTGAATGCTTGCTGCAGTAACCAAGTCCAGAATAATGTTTGTTGTATAGCTATTAGATTTCAACCTAATACGTTTAGGTTCATCAACACCAGTTCTGGCCCAGAACGCAAAGATATACGAATCTAACACCTGTAAAGATAGAAAACCAGACTTGGAAGGATTTCATAAAGATAAAATACAAGTAAAAATCACCTCAAGGGCCATAAAAAATTCACCTCCCATCTAGTCACAGTATCAAGAGGATATGTGATCAAAGTGTAATTAGTTGTTGGATCCAAAATTCGTATTCCATCCAAGCCAATCTGAAAACAATGCACAAACGAAAAAACGTGAACATTGTTAGAAACAACTAAGACAGCCCACTCTCGGATAGATAAATATGATACAGTTGAGTCCAATTCTGGCACTTAAGGACAACCGATTCAACGTAAAACTGATACGCAAGCGAAAATGTCTATGTACGATGATGACGTCAAAGGCTAATAATACCTGGCAAAAGACATCCATGTCAGTCTGACCATAACCTTCAGACAATATCTTCACCCGAAACTTCTGAACTCCATTCCTAACATCCCCAGAATCCTCAGCCTTTGGAGCCGCCTTGACAATCTTGGGTGGCACGTTACCAAACCCGCTCTTATCATTCCCACCGCCGGCATTAATCGGCCTCCCATAATCATCAAACACAACTCTGTTATCCAACAACGACGACCCACTTCCCCTCGCAGGATCGCCCTTGAAAGAATTCGGCTCGTACTTATAAACCCCGCCATCATCAAACGAAATCCTTCCATCTCTCTCGTAATTATTCAAGTTGTTCTCAAACGAATTAAAGGACCCACCTTGATAGGAATTAAAAGAGAACGACGGATCGTACTGCGGGGGATTGGGACTGGGATTAGGATTAGGGTTGGGGTTTGGTGGGAGGGGGTAATCGTAATTAGACGGGGGTGGATTGAGAGAATAGGACGCGTCGCTGAGGTGAGGGAACGAGTTCTGAGGAGGAGGAGGAGGTTGCGGAGTATTAGGGACATGATCGGGATTTTGCGGATAGGAGGAGTAAGCGGTGGAATATGAATTTGAGTGATCGAAGGAAACGGGAGGAGCGGAGGCGTAGGGAGGGTTACCGTACGGCGGAGGAGGAGGATTGGGAGCGGCGTTTTGGTAGTATTGGTAGTACGGTGATGAGTTGGTGGAGGTGGTGTCTGTTGGTTGCTGCATCTTTGTCTTCTTTCGAGCTGTTGGTTTTGGCTTGTGAATGAAGGTTCCGACCGAAAAATGGAGATGGACAGATAGATTTGGGAAGAAGAAAGTCGATTAGGAAGGAAAGTAATGAGGCTTCTTGAAAGTTTCTTTTCTATTCACCGAATAATAATTAATAATAAATCAAAGTAACGCGTCTAGCTCTAGCCTAAAACGACTCTCTCAGAAAGCGCTTTCTATGATAGATATTATTATACCGTCGGTAGATTATAATTATTATAGAAGAAATCAGCTGCATGGATTTAATTTAGATCTTTTGATTCTCGCGCTCAAGATATAGACAATACATATATTCACGTTGTACGTATACAAGGAAAACCATCTGTCTCTGTCTGCTGGCTTGAACCAAGATACATTTTGCCACTAATTTTAATTTAATTAATTGACTGTGTATAATCAAAGTTACTTGGTTTAAAAATATATATACTGCAAAAGTGAAGAATTATTTTTTTTTTTTAACATCTTATTTAACAAAGATACATAATAAGAAGCGTGTGGTGATTAGAATATAAATAACAAGTGGCTGGCTACTAGACAATTCCAATTTAGTGGTACTGAGCCTCAGCTCACCAACAACGTGTAGGCCATGTCCCTGCTCCTCCGGACTCCGCCGCGTACCCGGCACAACCGCAGCCGCATCGGCGTAGGATTCTTGCCATCATCATCAACTCCACGCTCTTTATTTTCTCGCATTAGGGCTTCATGGCAAGAGGTGTGTGTGTGTTATAAAAAGTTGCAACACACGACATACCCCAACTTAAGCTGCGCTACTCCACCAAGTCTATGATGTGTCTCACAGGTTGCGGGAGTTTTGGTGTTCTCTGCAATCCCTTTCACCGCAGTGAAAGCCATAGCCAACAGCCCACTCGGCGAAACTCTGCAGCGGCGTATGGAAGAGAAAAAGCAGCTCTACCAGCAAAATTCTTCCAAGTTGAAAGCACTTTCAGACAAGGCGAGAGACGACAGGTGGCTTTAATTCTTCTTGTTTTCAGCAGCTCTACATGATTTTTCTGCAAAGAAAGAACAAAGATATGTTGTTACCTTTGGGGGGTTTGTTTATTTTATGATCAGCATGTGGTACGGTGAGGATCGCCCTCGATGGCTTGGCCCGATATCCTACGATTATCCCGATCACCTCACGGGTAAACTGCCAGGAGACTATGGATTTGATATAGCGGGCTTGAGCCGCGATCCCGTGGCATTGCAGAAATATTACAAGTGGGTAAAAAAACAAAATCAACTCTTTATGTGATAGCAGCAGGTGTACTAAGTGCTAGTGCCTCTTAACCAACTACTGTGAGTTGCACTATGCAGTTTCGAAGTATTACACGCGAGGTGGGCTATGCTCGGGGCGTTCGGTGCTCTGATTCCCGAGATACTAGACTTGACGGGAACGTTCCACTTTGTCGAACCCGTTTGGTGGCGGGTGGGTTATTCTAAGCTAAAGGTAAGTAAGAATCATGACTTAATTTCTATTCCATCATCAATTACATGTTGTAATCAACATCTTTCATTCACTAGGGTGATACTCTTGACTACCTTGGGATCCCTGGCCTCCATTTAGCTGGAAGCCAAGGAATTGTCATTATAGCAATCTGTCAAGTTCTGCTAATGGTAGGTATCTAAAAAAACACAAGTTTATTTGCCTGTCTTTATAATATATATAGCTGATTTATAAGCTTATGGCAGGTTGGTCCAGAATATGCAAGATACTGTGGCATAGAGGCCTTGGAGCCGCTGGGTATTTATTTGCCAGGGGATGTCAACTACCCGGGAGGTGCACTCTTTGATCCTTTGAACCTTTCGGAAGATCCCAATGCATGTGAAGATCTGAAGGTGAAAGAAATAAAAAATGGCCGCTTAGCAATGGTTGCCTGGTTGGGTTTCTACGTTCAAGCTGCTCTCACTGGCCAAGGGCCTGTACAGAACCTGCTTCAACACATAGCAGACCCTCTCCATAATAATGTCATTTCCACAATGAGATCACTTGGGCAGTGAACATTGTGGCCCTTGTTGAATATAATAAAATCCTCACACATCTGTTTGCCCATTGCCTCGCATATATCAACATACGTGTAGATCAATGCGAAGGAAACAATACTAAAGGTCAAGTTACTGAAGAAAGGAAATTATCATCAGATGATCCTGAATGCAAAACAGAACAATAATATAGAGGTCATACACAACCCTTAAGAAGAACAAACCGAACAAAACAAAAAGATCCAATTCATGATAACTCTAGTGGATCCTCAAACTTTGATGGCATACTTTCTCATGGGGAAGTAAATCTCCTTCTTCTTTTCCCTCTCTGTCTTCAAAGAGGCCTGAAAATTAAGAAAGACAAGAATCAGTACCATAACCAAGCTTATTAAAGACAAAACAAAACAAATACGGCAAACTACCAAGACTGGAGAAATGTGAATTAAGATATATACGAACAGCAAAAGGTTGATGGTGGGCACTAAGGCAAAAACTGAAGCAAATTTAAATTTAAGATAGGAACTTTCAAGCAGAACATTACGAGCTATTCACAGTAAAGAGATTGATTTACTATAAAATTAACGCTCTAAAAAATGCCCAATCACAAATCATTACATCAATCAATTAAAACAACTCGAAGGAATAAATCAACATATCAGCAAGACTTTACTCAATAAGTAATCCTGCAGACATGCCCTCGCAAAGCAAGACCGATCCAATACAATATAAAAAAGAAAGAAAAGCAATAAGGAATAAGACCTGGTGTTTGGTGAGACGGCGTCGTATGACACGGGTCTTCTTAGGGCGCAGATCAAGGGGCAGGTACTTGTGATTCTTGTAGGCTTCCCTCAAAGCAGACTTCTGCTTCTGAGAGATGACGGTGAGCACGCGGGCTATGGAGGTCCTGACAATCTTAATCTTTGACAGCTTGTTGGGTGCACCGCCAGTGACTTTCGACACGCGAAGCAACGCTAGCTCTGCTTTCAACTCTTTCAGCTGAGCCAAGAGTTCTTCCTTGTTCTTAAGGCGAAGCTCGTGAACTTTAACCCGCGCCATTGTTTTTCTCTACGAGAGGCGTGCGATGCGACTGAGATTGAAATGAATGAAACCCTAGAAGAGTGTGAGCGCGGCGAGGTTATTAAGCCCAATGAAGTTCTATTTGGGCTTTAGATGGATTTGCCGAAATAACCATTCAGGCGCAAATTTTATGCCACCAATTATTTCACGCAATTAAATTGGTTTGTGACGTCCGATTCAAAATGTTACCACAAGAATCTGCTGGGTTTTTTAACACCTTTTAAATTCATTTTTAGTAATGAGAAAAAATAACAAAATATAATGTATTTGATACCAATAATGTCATTTTAATATTAAGAGAAACCCCGAGGCGCAAATGACAAAATTCACAATAAATTTTTGGAAGTACAGAGTTTACAAGCAGAAAAAGTTGGTCACACAAAATTTAAAATAACTAAATCCATATGATACAATCATTCATATAAGCAATCAAACAGTAAACAAGAACACTAACATAACAACAATTAACAACAATTAATCACCATCATATCATGCGGAACAATCAATTAGGTGCTCAGCGTTACTTGTGAGCGCCTGGTGGCGCAGTTGGCATTGGGAAGTTGAATAGCCCCTCACCAAACTGAGGAGTCTCCACGTACGGGCTCTGAATATATATATATACCAATTAATTTACATCAAATGAATTTATATTTACCATTATTTACAGATTACTCTAGTTTACTGACTACAGTACCTGCGAAGCATATGCGTGGTAATTCTCACCCACTACACCGCTGCTCTTGGGCTCGGAAGTAGTGGCACTGTTACCAGCTGGTTCATCACTTCCACTTATTTTATGGACTGGCTCTCTTGTCGTACTCTCAATGCCATTACCGTTGGCTGATTTTACCCTCTGATGAAGCCCCAGTGAAACCTATTAACATATATTAAGGAGAGAGAAGAGAGATTTTACTATTAATTTTTCTCACCTGGAAAACTTTTCCCAGGGTTTTCAAACCCTTTGCACGCAAACGAAGAACCTCTTTCTTCGCACTGGGGTCTTGTAGAACCTAAGGACAAATAGACATTGATTGATAGGTAAACTAAGAATAGTTTAGTAATAGGCGCTGATGATAACCAGCAAAAGGTGAACAAACAAACCATCTGACAAACACGGGAGAGGGTGGCTTCGATGTCAGCCACATTGAGCTTCCAAAGTGAATCAATCATCAGCTTCTTGTGTGACTCCATGTATTGCTCAAGCTCTTCCTCTGTATAGTTTCCCTCGGCACTGAGCTGTTTCTTCATGTCTTCTTGTAACTGAATCAATGCGATTGCACCTAAGTAGACAACAGATTAGTCTAACGCCTGATGCCAAGGTGGTCTGTTGCAACCTCAGAACCAAAACACATAACAACTCCACATTATCATAAGCCACATAAACTGTAAGCATGGAAGAAATGTCTTCAGAGACCTAATTGGAGGACTTGGTTGACTTGCAATCATATAAGTAACCTTGATGTATTAAGATCGAAAAGCAAAAGAAAGAAAAGGTAGGAACAAACATAACTCTTCGTAACTTTTTTCCTTGGCTAGTGGCATGCCCAGGACCCTACACGTCACCACATTCATTTTTCTCAAAGAAATGAAAAATAGAGATGCAATTCAGGCAGGAATTTAGTGAAGGCTCATATTAAGCAACGTAAACATGAAAAAAATCATCTTTGGAAAAGTAGTGCGGGACCAAACATTAGCAGCTTCTGATAAAAACCCAAAAAGATGAATAACCTGTGGCAGCTGTTACTTGGGATTTAATGAAGTGCCCTTTATTTCTGAACCACTCAGCAACAAATGGTACGCCCAAGTACATCACCTTCTTTCCAAGTTCTTTTGCTGCCTGCCTTGAATATATATAACCAATGGTACTGAGCATATCCACACCATAAGCTGACATAGAACAATATTAAGTTAATAGGGTAAGACTCCCAGTATATACCAAACTACACAAAGCCTGAGTAATAATGGGTGTGGCTCTGACAATGCCAGAAACTGAGCATTGGAAGTCATAAATTCTCACCAGCATTGGAGAGCCTCGTAACTTCTGCTTCAGCATGATGGATAAATTCTTCTTTGTTCCCTTGGACATAAGAGTGAAGTCTATCTTTCAGTATACGGGCAAGCTTCTCCTCCCTTTCCTTTTGGACAGTCTACATATCATAACAGAGTACAATTTAACTCACCACAAACATAAAAATATCGACGGAACGCCTTCTGAGAAGCCCTGAACCTAATTGAAACTTTCTACCATTTATTTGGAGGATAAACTAAACAATAGGCAAGAGCTATCAATTAACCCGAATCATCATAGTTTCTGGAAATAAAAATCATGGTGTTTTCTCGGTACACCATGATGTAATCATGAAAAAATAAACTACTTAATGAAAACTATATGGCTCGTTCTCTTTCATGTATAACGAGGAATCCTTGTGAAATCTCATAACTAAGAAAAAGACCAGCTCATTTCAACCCCTGATTTTACATTTAAAAATATTACCGGACTTAGGCAGGCAATCAGAGACCTCATCAGCTCCATCAAATAAAGTCAATCATAATGCTTTTTTTTTCTATCGAGTTTCAAACTCTACATTGTGTAACCAGTAAACCTTATCAACGGATTCAAATTAAACATAAATATAGTTAATCAAATTAGAAAAAATAATGAAGAATGTCACCCGCATCTTTTCCTGTAACTTTTTGATATCAAACTCCTCATTTTCTGCTGTGACATCCAAGGAAGCCATTGATGCCATGGCTAGCTGACCAATATAATCTTCAAAAAGCTCACTTCCAAAAAGCATAGCAAAAATTGCTGCGGGATCAATAATTGAGTCTCTGAAAGAGGTAAAATAAGTATTGTAAGGTTTTCATTTCAAGGCAAGTAACGCAATACCACTAAGCTAAATGAGAACTTCTTACGTTGAAATCCCAGACTTTCCGTAGGCATCATAAGCCTGTCTTTGGGCAGGATCACTTAAAACTTGATAAGCCTCACCCAGTATCTGATTAAATCACAGAATGCATGAGAAATTCAAGTATTAAAAAAAGTTGACAAATTCTTAAACGAAGACCACTGATTAAGTAGTCTTCTGAATAGAAGGCAATCATCTTATCTATGTATGCTAACACTGGACGTAGAGATATGCCAGACGAGTGTTACAATGGATATTCAACTCTCCTTCTAGGTACTCGACGAACATTGTTAATATTAAGTTATTGATCTGTCTGTACAAGTTTATTTGCATTCCACGCTTCCTCCAACAAGGTTGAAAACAAAAAAGCTAGAAGATTGAAGAAAACAACCTGAAAGTTTTGAGCTGCCAAAGGATCATTGGGGTTTTTGTCTGGATGAACCTGTCTAGCCTGCAAATCCAATAACATTCAACTGGTTAAACCAATTCTAATTGAGGAACTGAAAGTATTCGTAGGTTCATCAATTCTTCCAAGAAAGATCTCTTCACTATACAAAATTAAGAAAACTAAGATCTCGATTAGAAGCTCATGATCAAGAACAACATGAACGGATCAACAATCCAGTACATGGATGTATGTGAATGTAACTACAAAAAGTTTGACAAAACCAGCGAGCTTTATCAACGGACATGATAAGCTGTAAATGCTAAACTGAAAAGATATAATGCTTGATGAAACTTTCGATACCTTAATATAGTATGCTTTCTTAATCTCGGCCTCGGTGGCCGTTGGGCTCACACCGAGCACGTCGTAGTATTCGGTCTCCTTCACCATTAGGATCCAAAAATATCTTCCAAAGCCCTAATTATTTGAAACCGATGGGCAATCAAATCGAATTGTATAGATGCGGCACGAGATCTAGATGATAAGATCACAAATAGAAGAGGAGATTTTACCTTTTTACCAAGAGAAGAAGAGTGAACAAGAGAAGGAATACGATTAAATCGATCCTTACGAACGAGCGAGAATTCAGATGGTGCTGTGGCCGCGTTGAATTTTATGAAATGAAAGAAAATTCTTTGACTTCCGATCCCATTGACTTCTTCAATTCAATACTGGCTTACGCATAAGCAGTCGGGTCGGGTTCTGATAAGCAGATTTCTGACCCGGTCCGCGAAAGTTGATAAATACAGTATATGAAATCTGGCTCGCAGAAAAGAAGTAGACGACGAGCGGGCCACGAGCCAGTCGTAATAACTACTTATACCGTGTTTTAAAATAATATAGGAGATATTAAAAGGCTCAACTTTTTTAGCTTTAAAGTGATGTTCCTAGTAATCAACTAAATTAAAAGTTGCAATTTGAATAGTTTCAAATTTAAAGTAACTTGAAGAGCTTTACTACTAATTTTTTTATGCGTTGGAAGCAAGTAGAAATGGAATAAATACTATGAATCAAAGACTACTAGTACTACTACACAGTTTTTCAAGAAAGACGGAGAGACAATTATGGCCTTCTTCTACTTAGACTGGCCAAGCTCGATATCTTGAGCTGATGTAGTAGGAGATGTCTCCATTATTCCCTCTCTTAGTAGCCTCATTTCCTCTTCGGTCAAGCTGTTCTTGGCATGTGATAATGGCTTCGAGTGAGGTTGTCTTTGCTTGTCAATTTCTACCGCCCAGCTGTAGATTACCATTCCTACAACTGCCACCGCCATGCCCGATATATTCTTGAACGTCAGCTCCGAGTCGAACAGCAGCCACCCTAGTATTAGGACACACAACGTCTTCATGTGTCCTAAAACTTGGAATGAAACAGCCGAAAAACGACCGATGCAGAGGTACTGGCTCACGTTGCAGAAAACAGCCAGCGAACACGACAAGAGGATGAAAAACTGCAAGACCAAAAAAATATACAAGTTAAATTGATGATAATCAATCACCACACTCTCTCTATATGTATACAAAAGGAGGATGCTTACAATGACTCCCGAACCAAATTTGTAATCTGAAATTATTTTGCCAGAGAGATAATAGTCCACTATCGGTCCCAACAAAAGGAGCGACCCAGCTTGAATTGGAGCTGTTTTACTCAATAATTCAAACGATCCGATCGAATACTTCTTCTGCAAGGACCCTATGGACTGCAAACAAACAAGCAACAACATTGTATTCATCATAGAACACAAGTATTCTGATAAAAGAAAAAAGGTAAGTGTTTGTTTACTCACAATTTGCTGTAAAGATGTAGCGACAACTGCAACGCAAGCACAAATAAATCCTTTGGCATTCACTTTGACATCGGTCACGGTGCAAACTCCAACACCTATAACTACAACTATCACAGCAATCTTAACTTCTCTTGAATACTGCTTCCCATGGATAATCCACTCCATCACACACACCACGGGAATCATGCTCAATTTCGAGATCTACGACATGTCAAGAAAAACCCAACAAATATGATAAATGATATACAATATTTGGAAAAATTGCCACACTTGTACAACCAAAAAGACCATTGATGATCAACTTACCTGGTAAAATCCAACAGAATTAAGCATGAGGCTGAAATTCATCCCTGTGATCGACATATTTGCTACAATCGAAAACCAGAGAAGTTCCCAAAAAGGCACGTGCTTTGAGGCAGACAAGCCAGCGGCATTGGATATCATCCCAATTAGTGCCGTAACAGCAAAATGGAATCCAGTCAGCGTTGTCGCTGGGAAGTGGAAAAAAATATATATCAGTAGTCATGCAATACTCATCTGAATAAATCGAAAGAAAGCGGAGGCATGCCAAGATTCGAAATTTTGAGGAAATCAAAGATGCTCTTCATTATCCGTCAACCACTAATTAAACAAAAAATATCCATCACTCCATCTTTGATCCAAAGCATTGTTCCCAATGAGATCAAGGAACGGTGACATTTGTTTGAAACACATCGATTAGCAATTGGAACCAATGTAAAGTATCTGGCCTGATTAAACAATATGTCCCTTTAGCATTTTAGTTGCAAATTTGGTAATCCACTGTAACATAACAAAAAAACGAAACAGTAATAAGAGCTGGTCGTCAAATAATTAAAATAATGCAGAGATTAAATAATTAATGAGTTTAGTTTCTCAGTTCCATCCAGCTGATTCTTCATTCCACCGCCTTTCTCTTCTCCATTCAGAGACATCCAATCCTCAGCGATGGATTAATAAATATACGAATCAATCTCAAATCGCATAGCACGTCGAATCGGCAAGAACAAAGAAAAAAACCCAGCTAAATGAAGCAATAACACTACTACTCACCAAAGCTAAACGCATATCCATTGCCCGACATGAGCTGCTTATTCGCCATGATGATTCCGACCGAGCTGATCACGTTCATCGCCCACGCGCCCATGTCTGATACAGCCGATACTTTCTTTCCTGCCTCCATTTCTAAATTTTCGATGAAAGGAAAAATTCAATCAAATTAGGACGCGGACAGAGAACAAATGAAACTCGAAGAGATCCGCCTCCTGGCAAAATTGGCCCTTTCGCTGGCTTCTGTTCTATCTATCTCAGAATTAGATTGCAGATCTGATTACTTCAGTCTGGCGGAAAGGACAAAATTCGTGAGTTATTACATTATTACGAAAATGTATTTCGACGTTTGATTTTTCACACTGGCTGTAATTACCTCGTTATATTTACATATATCCTTGACTGTCTATCTTTATATATAAGGATCGTAGTAGCCACCCTCCAATTAATTAATATGACAGGTACAATTAATACTTTGCTCTTAGACTTTTTATTTTATTTTAACATTAATTTAGAAAATTAAACTTTTATAAACATACAAACAATATATCCTTAAAATAATAAATAATATTACATATCATAGCACACACATCGGGTGTGAGGAAAGTATTAGTATATATACTGTTTATTAAATGCGATGGGTGGATATAAACTTTCAATTTGGTGCTTAACATTTATTGTTATATAACCCTTATTTTATAATCTATTACAATATACGGATAATTAACTTTTTGCTCCTCTGTTTTTATTTAATGAATCACATCCTCACAAATTAATGTTTTTCAAAAATAATTATTTGATGTAGGTTTTTTTTTGTTACTGGAAATTAAATGATGTTGGTAAAACCCCATTCCTCACAATAAGACGTTCGACAGGCTTGGGCTTACTGATTGATCCCGGTCGGAGGCCCAATACTCCACAATTTAAAATTAATTTTCTAATTGCTAAGAACCTAAAGCGGGTGCATTGGTCCGTAGGCAGCAGATTGCAACCCCCACAGGAAAGTCTTGTTCTTATTGGCTCGATGATGTTGTCCTTCCGAATGGCATAGATATGCTACATCGCCAGTATAATAGTCGAACGCGTACGGTTGAATCTGAAAATTGAACGATTCAGATCACCTCGCGCTTCCTCCTTAACACGGAAGCGACTCGAAAGTACCCCGAAATTTCCCCCCACCTCTATACGTGCGTAGTCATCTTCCTCTTTTCTATAAAACTCCAAAAACCTAATTAGCCATCCATTGTTGTCCGTGGAATTTCTATACTTCTTTTACTCGTACGTTTCCTTGTTGCTCCGATTTCGGGTGTCCGTCAATGGTTGATCATGTAGTTCCAGAGGATTTGCTAAATTTTGATTGGGAGAAGCTGTTAGACAACGTACCAGATGACTGGAGCTTCGACTTGGTCGATCATGGTCCTTTGATCTCGACATCACCCGAATCGGGCTGTTCTCTCTCGTTGGAGGGCATAGAGCAGTATCTCTTGAACGATGATGATGACTGCAGTATCGATGTTCAAGCGGACAAAGGATCGAACGCCGATGTTTTTGTACTCGATTTGTCTCCCGAGTCCGAGTTGAATCAATCTAAGGATACGCCGAGTCCCGAGACATTGACGGGTGAAGGCCGGAGAGACGAGGAAAAGGCAGGCGACGATGCTCTGAACAAGGAAGAGAACAACGGCGTTGATGTTGTGGAGGGTGAAGATGATGGTGAGAACGATCCAGCTGCGAAAAAGCGGAAAAGGTATTATTTTTTTATTGATTTCAGAACTCAGATGAAGATTTGAATTTAGTTGCTTTGAACTTTTAGTATTCCAAATTTCGGATCACTTATTGTTGATCTTCTTCTGTATTTTGGCGGATTTCTTCATTATTGTTGAATTCGGATTGTGGAACATGTTAAATGGGGTTCATTGCGTTGTGAATGGGAAGGTTTCATTTTCTGAGTGGTTTCTTACTGTGTTATTTCTAGTCCTTGGTCAGTTGTCATTACTCAGGATGCTTCGATTTGATTTTGCAATTTCACTATGACATTGTACATCTTCTTATCTCATATCCGAGAATTCCAATGCAGTTAGTTACCTTCTATCCTGTCCACTATGTAGAAATAGAAACCAAAGCCTTGGTTTTCATTGCATCATTATTATATTGGACCAGCCAAGGTCAAATCGTGGACATTTGGGTGTTTTGTTTCAGGCAAATTAGGAACAGGGATGCTGCAGTTAGATCAAGAGAAAGGAAGAAGATGTATGTCAAGGATCTTGAGATGAAGAGTAAGTACTACGAGTCAGAATGCAAGAGGCTTGGGATTATGCTCCAGTGTTGTATGGCTGAGAACCAAGCATTGCGACTTTCGTTACACAGTAGTAGTAGTAGGGCATGTGATGCTTCCGTGGCCAAGCAGGAGTCTGCTGTGCTCTTGTTGGGTAAGGACTTTGATTTCTATCTCCATTTTACTTTGTTTGTTTAAAATACTTTGTTTTTTTTAACTGTAAACTGGGAAGATTGGTGATAATTAAGTGTGTATGTTGTATATCTGCAGAACTCCTGCTGTTGGGTTCCCTGCTTGGATTCCTGGGCATCATAAGTCCACTGCTGCTGTTGAATCTGGAAAAAGGACCTCCTCTGGTCGTCGGCCTAGAGCTGGCAAGAGTAGAGCCAACAAGAACAAATAAGGGTCTTAGGGAACTTGTACTCCTCCCTTCCTCAATGATGGGTAAAACGTGTAAAGCTTCAAGAACAAGAATTAAGTCACAGTTAGAAGTCATCGTGTGATGTTGTCTATCTTTTACCTTGTGTGATTAGAAGCTTCAATGAATAATAACTGCTTGTCTAGTGTAGTTTAGAGAGCTGGAAACAGGTTTTTGGCTGGCTTTTGTTTATCGTGCTGCTGCTGCTGCTGCTACTTATCTTATTCAAGTTTTTTTATTTGCGAGTTTTTTTTTTCTTTCTCATCTTTTTAATCTTGGTCATTTAATTAATCATCAACGATGGAACGCAAAGCATGTAGTGACAAGCTCCAAGAAACTATACGAATATTCTCTTTTATCGAATCGGCATATGCTGTTGTGAGTGACCTCAACCTACATATTAAACTCTCAATAATAATCAAATCCCATCCATATTTTCCTTGCAACAAATTTGCCATAGCCCATCGAAAGTCTTAAACGTGCGGCTCTTAGATGGAAATCAACTCGCTCTCGAATGTCAACGAGTTAACTCTTTCATATAACTTGAGCTTGACTCCTCACTTTTGAGTGCAAGTACAATTCAATATAAATTACATTCATATTTGAGATAAGATTGTGTAGATTTCGGGGGTAGTTCGGTCAATGTACTAAATAAACCACGGGGCAGATTAAAAGTGAAGTAAACACACTACTGTGGTTTCATTGGTAGTAGTATCGCTTCACTTATTCAAGGAGTTGGTGAGTGTAGAACGTGCTCGACTTCGAAGAAAAAAACATATACCGAAAGCCGCGGATGGATTCTGATTACGGTATTGCCAGAGAGCTTTCTGATCTTCAGAAGCTTCGATCTCATTACCAACCTGAGCTTCCACCTTGTCTTCAGGTCCACTTTTATTATTTTCCCCTTTGTTTCCTCTTTTTCTAATTCTTGTTTATCTTATTTGTTATGTTTTAAACTAAAGATCAGATGTTGTAATTATAGATCTTGATGTTTCGGAATTTTGAGTTGGAATTGTGTTGGTTTTATCATGCTGTGACAGATCTGATGCGTTGTTCTGTTGGATTCATCTGCTTGTTTTACTTTTTTGATACACACACACACACACACACACACACACATATATATATATAATATGTATATATATTTGATCCATCACTGCCTTCAGTTAGCGGAGTTCCGCAATCGATAAACGCATTAAAGCTGTTCGTTGATTTGTTTTAATGTGCTGTTATGATGAATTCCCTCTGTTGCTGTTTTTCTTCCACATTTTCAATCTCAATGTGTCCTCAGCTTTGGAAGGATGTTCCTTGAAGTTTCCCTTTATGCATGTCAAATGAGTAGTTACGCTCCACTGTATATTATATCCCCTCATCTGCTCTTGGAAGTGCTTTTTAGTTTAAGGACTTGTGAGCAATGTAGTTGGTGGCTGATCGTGTTTATGACGATTTGCTGTCTTGTTATGACAGGGAACTACTGTTCGTGTAGAGTTTGGTGACAAAACCACATCTTCAGACCCTTCAGGTGCCCACACTATTGGTCGATCATTTCCCCACACGTTTGGTCAACCACTAGCTCACTTCCTCAGGGCCACCGTGAAGGTTCCTGATGCTCAAATTATCACGGAGCATCCTGCAGTTAGGTATATAATCATCTCTACTGTCTGTTCACTTTTACTACTTGAGCTAAACTTGTCCTTTTTCACTGTTAAATATTTGTTGGCATATTACTTCTAAAAAGACACAAATTTTTTTTGCTTATCCTAGAGTGGGAGTTGTATTTTGTGGGCGACAATCACCTGGAGGGCATAATGTTATTTGGGGTCTTCATGATGCTCTAAAAGTTCACAATCCCAAAAGCGTTTTGCTTGGATTTTTAGGTAAGGAGTTTCCCGTTTTTCTTTTTTATGATTGTATGATATAAAATTGATATTATGATATATCACATTATCTAGTTTTTGGTCACCTGGTTCGGTGTAACATATGATTTTGTTGTTCCTAAACTATGAACATTTTTTGTTTCTGTCTCGTCATTTCTTTGCAGAAAACATTTTCCGTTCGATTTTGATTTGGTATGTGTGTGTTACCAGGTGGTACTGACGGGTTATTTGCTCAGAAAACACTAGAGGTCACAGAAGACGTTATTGAAACCTACAAGAATCAAGGTACGGTGTTCCTAAAATCATATCATAAATCATGATGTTTGAAAGTAACATTTCTAGAACGAATCTATCTGTATTTTATGTTCGGAAGGTGGTTATGATATGCTTGGACGGACAAAAGATCAAATTAGAACCACTGACCAAGTTAATGCAGCACTCAAGGCATGCTCCGACTTGAAACTCAATTCTCTCGTCATTATTGGGGGTATGGATTTTTTTTCTTGAGCTCTATCATTTGCTTTCAATTTACTGATATGCCCCAATTTTTTGCATGTGAAGGTGTTACATCAAACACAGATGCTGCGCAGCTTGCTGAAACTTTTGCAGAAAAGAGGTGCCTGACAAAGGTAACTCGTTTGTATGCCGTGTTCATTCGAACATGTCACTTAATTTGTGCATTCCGATTGGTATATTGATGTTATTTTGAATCTTGCACGTGTTTTTATCATCACCTATCTTTTCTAAGCATAGTTTTAATGCCAACAGGTGGTTGGCATCCCTGTTACTTTAAATGGTGATCTTAAAAACCATTTCGTTGAGACAACTGTTGGGTATGACACAATATGTAAGGTACTGAAGTCTTCCCCCAAAACTCGTTCAGATGTTTTATTATATATATTTGGGCATTACTACTTTTGATGGATCTACTTGATGCCTTTGTATTGACAGTTTGTATTTCTTTATATATTTGCTCTCCAGTTCATCCTGTTCTTAACATAGTGGACTGTAGTCTGACCGCTGTTATTTAACTGCAGGTTAACTCTCAGCTGATTAGCAATGTGTGTACTGATGCGCTCTCAGCAGAGAAGGTAAGCTGTTAGTCTGTGTAATCATCTTGTATTGGGTAATCTTCAAGTGATCTTGTATACGTTTTTACTTCCCAGTTAAACAGATTGAATTTGCATTTCTAGGCAATGATTTTTGTATGTTGGAAGACATACCAAATCGTGTGCAATTAACTTTTACATTTGACTCTTCTTGATGTCTTAAAAGTGTCTTGATATTTTTCTTTTCTCTTCCTGCTTGCAGTACTATTACTTTATTCGACTAATGGGAAGGAAGGCATCTCAAGTTGCCTTAGAATGCACTCTGCAATCTCATCCCAACATGGTATGTATCGACTCGCTCTGGAATTTGTGTTTATATATATAGTGCCATATATGTTTTACTTGAATAATATCTAGCGAAATCCTGTTGTCCTCGTAGGTCATTCTTGCTGAAGAAGTGGCTGCATCAAAACTTACACTTTTCGACATCACAAAGCAAATATGTGATGCCATTCAGGCGAGGGCTGAACAAGGTAAGAATTGTCTAAAACTTTGTTAGTAATTATTTGTTTTTTCTTTAAGAAATTTTACGTAAGGACTTCACTGGTTCAGATAAATACCATGGTGTCATTCTGCTGCCTGAGGGGCTTATTGAGAGCATTCCTGAGGTCTACGCTCTTCTGAAGGTATCTAGATTTATCCCGTTACATAATTTCATTATCGTTTCGGCGCAATATCCTAAATTTAGTCCACCTTGTCCTGGATAAAGTACTATTCCAGATGTATATTATTGGAATAAAATATTAGATGTTGAAACCTAAGGTGTGTTTTGGGGTTAATCTGATCTTCTCTTGCATTTGAACAAAAATATTGTGCCTGTCAGGAAATTCATGTTTTGCTCAGACAAGGCGTGTCTGCTGATAATATTTCCCCACAAATTTCACCTTGGGCATCTGCATTGTTCGAGTTCCTTCCTCCTTTTATTAGAAAACAGGTAAGCTTTGTTTTATTGAGTGGAGTTCTTTACCAATTTTGGCGGTGATTATTCATATTCTGATAATGAGGCTATGTCGCAGCTTCTTCTTCACCCGGAGTCTGATGACTCTGCTCAGCTATCCCAGGTACTTACTATCTTTAAACTAAGCTCACCTTGTGTTGTATATGTAGCTTATTTTCTACGAATTCTGCTTCTTAAATTGTTGCAGATTGAGACTGAAAAGCTTCTTGCTCACCTTGTTGAAGCAGAAATGAACAAGCGACTGGTAATTAGTTATCAAACTTTTGTTGCCTTTTGTGCTGTTTCCATCATAGCTGGTAATTCTTCCCTTTCCTTCGTACATATGAAGACTGCATGCCCTCGTTCAGGCTCAACTCAATTAATCCGTCTGAATGACATAGATGAAACTAATCTATCATAAGTTCTGCTTTTATACAATCATTTACCTTTCTGCGGCATGCAGAAAGAAGGAACATACAAGGGGAAGAAGTTCAATGCCATTTGCCACTTCTTTGGTTATCAAGCTCGTGGATCCCTGCCATCAAAGTTTGACTGTGACTATGCTTATGTGAGTCGATAGGTGCTTTTGATTTAGTGCCATCATCATCTTCATTCTTTTAGAATAAACTACATCACACTCTTGTCCTTATGATCATCAGATCTACGCTTTTGTATGTAGTAAGCTGACATAAATGTTGTTACTGCAGGTGCTTGGTCATGTCGGCTATCATATAATCGCTGCTGGTTTAAATGGTTTCATGGCTACAATAACCAACTTGAAGAACCCAGTGAACAAATGGAAGTGTGGTGCTGCTCCTATAACTGTAAGTTTACACCACATACTAAATCTCACTGGCCTTCGTTCATTTCATTGTTGTGCTTAAATTGAAATAAACCATTCGTTTTCTGGGCATGACAGGCTATGATGACTGTAACGCACTACGGCCACGGTCATGGGGCCCTAACAATAGGAAAGCCAGCTTTACATCCAGCAACTGTTGATTTGAAGGGAAAGGCCTACGAGTATGTGGAGTTGGAGGCATTATATATTATTAATCATGCAAAATGCCATTTTTGTTTTTTTACGAAAGTTGTTGGGTGGGTGGTGCAGGTTGTTGAGGCACAACGCAAGCAAGTTCTTGATGGAGGATGTGTACAGAAACCCTGGGCCCCTTCAGTTCGAGGGTCCCGGTGCCGATGCTAAGCCTGTAACACTGTGCGTTGAAGATCAAGACTACATGGGTCGTATCAAGAAGTTAAGGGAGCACCTCGATAAGGTATGTTGTATCCTTGTGTTGATTGCTGCCTTTTGAATTTTTCATCTTATTTATGTATGTCATCAATGATAATCATTACAGGTCCGTTCGATAGTGAAACCAGGGTGTTCTCAGGATGTTCTTAAAGCAGCTTTGAGTGCTATGTCTTCAGTGACTGACATCCTCCAACTCATGTCCTCTCCTTCCACTGTCAATGCACCCTTTTAGATGTGGTGTTGTGTGTGCTGTTTTATTTATTTAATAAACCCCTACCCAGTTTTGGTTTCTTCTGGATTATTTCCTTCCTCAACTTTGCATTGCTTTGGATCGTTAGAATTTTCTTTTTCTCTATAAATTACGGCAACTGCCTCGGTAATTTATAATGTCCTTAGAGTGCTTGAATTTTGAGAATTTTGATACTTACAAGTGTTCCTAAAGCGCAACATTCTCTAATACAGGATTAGAAATACAGCCATATAACAATAATCTAAAATCGATTGGAGTCAACAAAAACTATGTAATGTTTAAGAAGACTAATAACATATTAAATGAAGCCCAATTCTACATTCAACTGTGTTATTTAGCTGAGCCCAATACCTGTGTCAGTCCACTCCGTTCCTTTACAACACAATAGTCAATCTTCACACAGACATGGCGACTGACGTTACACCGCCGCGTCCTGCCGATGACTTCTCTGCCGCCACTCCCCGCGCTTCCGAACCTCCAGAAGCTGACGTCATCCATATCCCCAGTTATTCGCGTACGCCCTCTCCTCGATTATACCAAGGGCAATTCAAATCTTAGCTCGAATCTTCTCAACTTTTTTTTTTTTGTTCTTTCAGGTTGGTTTTCGTGGAACGTGATCCACGAATCCGAGGCCAAGTACGTCCCGGAGTTCTTCGACGGAAGATCTCCAGCGAAGAACCCTAGGGCTTACAAATATTACCGAAATGCCATCATACGACGCTTCCGTGACAATCCAAGCAGAAAGATAACGTTCACCGAGGTTCGAAAGACCATAGTAGGCGACGTAGGCTCCGTAAGGAGAGTCTTCGATTTTTTGGAGAGCTGGGGTTTGATCAACTACACGGGTTCGAATTCGAAGCCACAGATCAAGTGGGAGGAGAAGTCGGCGCAGGCCGGTGAAGCGGTAGCTGGTAGTAATAATGCTGGCGTGGCAGTTCCGAAGAAGTGGGTGTGCAGTGCTTGCAATATTCTTTGCACAATTGCATGTTTTGCTTCTGATAAGGTGGTTAAATTACGTGCGGCTGTTTTGTGTTCAAGTGTGCTAGTGCTGTGGTTGTGTTTTTTGTGTAAATGTGTTACTTCTGTTTTTGTGAATGTTGGCATTCATACATGTAGTTGTTGGTCCATAATTTGTTAATTTCTTGCGTGTGGTTGCATTTTCATTTTGATGCATTTAATCATGATTTGCTCGGGAAATTTTGTGCAGCATGATATGACCATGTGTGCGAGGTGTTACGTTAGAGGTAATTACCGGGTGGGGTTGAGTTCTACAGATTTCAAGAGGGTGGAGATCGGCGACGAGGGAAAGACCGATTGGAGTGAGAAGGAGACATTGCAACTTCTAGAAGCTATCATGCACTGCGGAGATGATTGGAAAAAAGTTGGGGAGCTAGTTAGTGGAAGAAGTGCAAAGGACTGTGTGGCTCATTTCATCAAGCTTCCGTTCGGTGAACAGTATAATGGGCCTCCAGAATCAGGGGAAGAAGTCGACTCGGAATCAGGTACGCAGAATGGGGATGTGCCAAACAAAAAGATGCGTCTTTCACCGCTTGCAGATGCAAGTAACCCGATTATGGCACAGGTAGTAGCTTTTGTTCGTTTTTTTGTATATTTTAAGAAAATTAAAAAGAGCAAAAGATGTGGACTGAAAGATGTGTTTTCTGATTCAGTTTGTTTAGAGGTTTTAGTTTCATATCTTCATTCTTGTTTTTCCTCTTGATCATGCTTTTCACCACTAAGTATTCAAGAGTCAATAGTGTGCAGTGTATGAATGAATGAAGCTTTGGATACGAAATTGATCTAGTCTTTTGTTCCTTAAGCTATATTGTTCCAATCATTGACAGCATCTCCTCTTCCCTTTTAGCTTGAATAGTAATTTAACTTTATCTAAACCCTAACCTTAGCATATGGACTGTTATTTTTACATTCAAGGCTAGATAGAACTTCCACGTATTGAATTAGTAAGGGCAATTTTAGAAAGGAAGTAAACTTCAGATTTTTGTGGCATGCAACTGAGCTCTGGCTATCATCTCGTATTGTTGGGTGAAAGTTCATTGCATCATTATCTCGTATTATTACTTGAGGTTGCCTTTCTATCCACATTGGTTGGAGTCAACGTGGCGGAAGTAGCAGGACGTGCAGCAGTAAAAGCTTTATCTGATCTTGGTGATGCAAAAAGTAGAGGTATTTGTTGCAAATTTCCATATGCGATTTGTATGGTTGTTTAAAATGCTTTTTTTTTTTTTACTGCCCACCAAACTTGAAAAATGATAGAATAAGAAATACGATAGATATTTATTGATTCATACAGAAACTGATACCCGGAATACGTTTGAGGAAGCACTTGTCGAAGCAAGATCGCAGATAGAGAAAGAAGAGGAGGAGCTGGAGAAAGCAATATCTGGAGTTGCTACTGAGGTAAGAAGATTGAACTCCCTGTTCTATCATTATATTTTTCAGTTGAATTGATGATTTTTTAATTTTTGTATTTTCTTCTCAAGACAAAAGAGATGGAAGACAAAATTCTGCATTTGGAGGATTATGATTTAGAAATGGAGGGCATTCGTTGGCGAGTACAACAGATTGAGAGGCAGCTCCTTGCCGAACAAGTAAATCTCCCTAGAACTGCAGCACCAAAAACTGGAGAGACTAAAGGAGAAGCCGTTGTTATTGAATAATATCCGAATGTACGTTTATTGTTTTTTGAATGAAAAGAAAGCCGTTGCTGTTGGATTTGAATGAACATGATCGCGTGGATACGTTACATTATTTCCTGTTTCCTCAATGAAGGGCTGCAACAGTTTTAAGGTTGTTGTCTAATGGGGGGAAACACATCTGATATTCTCAATCGCAACAACCCATTAATTAGACAGAAGAGTATTATATCACATATATCATATGCCCAAAACATGAGAGAGAGAGAGAGAGAGACCAACATTTATCCAAAAAACAATTAGAGAACAAGTATTATAATGAAGAAGTAATAGCTTGATTATTATTAGATGACGGGTTCTTCAATGCCACCTGTGCGGGTCACGGCTGATCCATTTGGTGGGTTGTCCGATCTCAATTGGCTGGACACATTATCGATGGCAGCATTGAGTTGTTCGATCTTCTCAGCCAGTTTCTTGCGTTGCTTCTGAAATAATATTAGACAGAAGATTACATACATAGCATACAAATATTAGCAATTCTGCTGGAAAAAAATATACCACCACACCACCAATGTGAAGGAAGGGAAGCTTTGTTACCTCGAGAGCCTTTTCTTCATCGTAGATAAACTTGGGCAGTTTCCTCATAAGCTCCTTCTTGTCAGCACCACTTAAAGCTTTGCTAATCTGCACCATGATAAAAAAAGTAACAACAGTTTAATAATGTTAAAATCAACTTCAAATCATTAGATTACAACACACCTGTGGAGCATATACACAACCAAGTGCTCCAACGACCAAACCACCCAACACAAATCCGCTCACAAATATGCTTGCACTGTTACTGCTTCCTCTCCCACCATCTCTGTGGATTGTGATGGATACACACATAGATAATAGTAATAATAATAATAACACCATCTTATTATTGACATTGACAAACTTTTATAGATAACTATCTATTCTATCTATAAAACAGCACAAGTTGAAAGCAAAATAAATACCCCCCATAACTAGCTTTAACAATTAGAGCCTTTCTCTGGTTGCGCGAGCCAAAGGCTACGTTTGTTGGCCCTGCACATTGCTTCGTAGATTTGAATGACGGCCCTAACACACAAGAGGAAAAACAATGTCGTTCGGTCATAGAGAGAAGAAGAGTATCAAAAAATATCCCGGAACCATAGTAATTCACGATTCTGTATGAATGCTATACATAACCCCAAGAATCAACTACAATATAACTTCATTCATAGTTGTAGTGTAGCGAAAAAATAACAACAATAAGCATACAGTTTAATCATAGAAGCCCAACAAGCTTTAACTTCGAGACATGCTTATAAAGCTACAACTTTTGAGCCTGTGACATCCCCCAATTCAATCTTGACAGTTTTCCCACTACCCAAATCCCCAATCCCAATCTTTATGATGTAGTGATGCAAAATCAAAGATACCGTATAAGTTTAGCGGCATACTCATCGAACCCCGCGGTTAAATTTCCACGGCTAACGGAGAAATTCAGAGAAGTTTCCATATACTCAATAATTAAAGTCTGAGCTCATCTACCTACCATGTGAGAAAGAGGAGACCGCGGGGCGATCCAGGATCACAAGGGAATTGGATAAAGCCGTCATCTTTGTCGAATATTTCAGAGGAAAAGGAAAAGGAAAATAGAGAAAATATCTGAATCTGGTGACTGAAAACCAAAGAGTGGTGAGAGTAAATATGTAGTAGGATTAACGTTTTGATTTAAGCTTTATTTGTGTTGTATTATTGGGACTATTTTTGTTATCGATGATATCGATGATGGTCGACGTGGCATACGGCGATGCCACCGAGACTACTCAAATTCATATTTATCTTCATATTTTTTTTCCCATTTATCCTCTCGATAACGCGCTAAATATCGTAAATAATTGTAGCTGATGGGTTATTTAACTTGTACAAATATTCATCAGTATTTCCTTCATAAAGCAATCTTTCGAGGAACCAAAATGCGCAACGATGGGATCTTAGCCTACGTTGCAATTTAAACAATATGCAACGGATAAGTTTCAAGCTATGCGCATTCACTTTTGGAAAGATGTTTCATAAAATTTCCCAACCAATTATATGCATGTGGGAAAGTGACTGTTATGCAAATAGAAATGCGTTGATGCAAAAAAAAGGCCTACCCTATCAACTCAAATTTCATAATAAGACCATGTATATATATATATATATATGTATGAATTATAATGTGGGATTTGATTTGATTGAGAAGACCTACTCAACCCCACCTTACTACAAACCTTACACGGGAGGTCAACTCTCACCCAACCTCCAGTGATATCCATCACCCATGAAACAAATTTAAGAGTCGTGCCCAAGTAAAAACATATTATATATATGTATATATATATCTACTACCAACTAGCATTAATTGAAATTGAGACGAGTATTGTGTGGTCATTAAACATCATTATGGCAAATAAATATTCTTTTTCATTCCCAATGAGGGTAACACATCCTTAATTACGAGTGCACCAAATTACAATACTGATAGCAACTTTCATCGAATACTCATTTGGGACGAGTTAGTCTTTAAAAGAGAAAAAAAAAAAAAAAGAGATTCTGAGATTAGATTTGATAAGATTAGGAGCCGAAAAAGTTTAATAAAGAGGCGTGACTATGATAATTAATTTTATTTAAAAACTAAAAGGTAAAGCTAAAGTGGGCTCAAAGACAATAATGATCTTGATTCTTTAATCAGAAAAGAAAATGAGAACTATGCAGGAAAAGCAAAAGGCATGGAGTATACTTACTAGAGTCTAGTCTAGAGCCAAGGTGAGGCGAAGGTGATAGCGCAATATTGTAATTATATCGTTTTATGGGGACTTTAGCAAAAAATGAAATTTGAATCTTAAATTTACATTCCGAACAAACATAAAGAAAAATGAAAATGCCCCATCGCAATCATCATTTGGGGTGAAAAGAAAATATATCTTATACATTTATTCTCATATGTTCTACTTCTCTATTTCTTGGTCAAGATTGAGCTTTTGGGCAGATTGGATCTGACTGGTCTGCTTCTCACATTTCCACTATGGTTCTTGAAATGGGGTGGAAAGCAGTGGACTTCGCATGTTTGTGTTGGAGGTGAAAGTGATTTGATTTTCAGGTGATTTGTTTAGCTTTACTACTTTTATAGTGCTTTTTTCCATTTATGGTTTTGATTATTCCTTTTTTTACAAAGATCTTACATGACCTTCGTATGTTATGCTTACACATGAGATTTCAGCTGAGTCTTGATTGTGATTTTACCCTCTGTTGTCCGCGTCCTGGTTGATCTGCTGTTTGTTTCAGCTCAGTCTTGATTGTGAGCGTTACGGGGTATTTCACACTTAGGGTTTGTTTCTTCTCTTTATTACTTTTTGCATGATCTGGGATTTAGATTATAGCTTCGACTTGGACGATTGGATTCTTGACACTGACAAACTTGTTGCCTCGAACAAAAGAGCATAAGAGTCCTATTTTGGCTGCTAAGTTTCCTAACAACTTCAGCAACATTCGACATGTTTTTGTAGGTTAATTTGTTAAGAGTCCTATTTCAGGATGAACTCTGAAAGGTTGAGAAAAGAAGAATGCATCGATCAAGAAATCGAGTCCTTGAGCATATCGCAACGCCTTGTGAGAAGTATGAGCCAGAAATTGAAGAGGAAGAACCAAAGCAACGAAGATCCCGAAGAGGATGAAACATCGGGCGTTTCACTGAGATGCCTTACTCTTTCCGGCAGAGGAGGGGGTTGCAAAGTAGGTGCTGCTGACACGAGTGAAGAGTACGGTGGTGATTCAAGCAATAGAAGAAGAAGATCCAACACAAGCAGCCAAGGGAAAAATTACCCAATGATCTGTGGGAAAGAACAGTCAACAACTATTGATTGCTTCAACTACGGGGTGAAGGAGAGGTTGTTTAGAAGGCACAATAGGAAGCTGCTGACATCATCTTATGAAGCCCCAGAAAGCAACAGCATAAACGCCCGTATCCCTGATGACGTTCTCGAGATGTGCTTGGTTAGGCTCCCGCTGACCAGTCTCATGAATGCTCGTCTCGTTTGTAAGAAATGGAGAAACTTGACTACGAATCCTCGATTTATGCAGATTCGGAGAGAGGGACCGTTCCAAACATCTTGGTTGTTTCTCTTTGGTGCTGTCAAAAACGGCTACTGCTCCGGAGAAATACACGCATTTGATGTATACCTAAACAAATGGCACAAAATAGATTCTCCAACTCTCAGAGGAAGGTTCCTCTTTTCTGCTGCAAGCATCCAAGAGAACGTTTATATCGTTGGGGGCTGCTCTAGCTTGACAAATTTCGGTAGGCTCGATCGAAGCTCATTTAAGACCCACAAAGGAGCCTTGGTGTTCAGTCCTCTGACCAAGTCTTGGCATAAAGCTGCATCGATGAAGTACGCCAGGTCATCGCCCGTTCTTGGAGTTTCGGAGGTCAAACAAGGTGGTTGTTTTATTTTCAAAACCCAACAAAACCGATCAGACAAGCGGTTTCACCGTGCAAGAACCGGTGGTTCATCGGATGTCTACGAGGACCCTCACAGGCTTTCTGTCAGACGCCAACCGAGGCTATCTCTGGACGAAAACGAAGCATCACTGTTCCCCAACATCAAGCCCTCTAAGTTTACGAGACATAAAAGTGAAAGCCCTTTAAACAAAGAGAGCAAAAGGTATGTGATGATCGCCGTGGGGGGCCTTGGTTCTTGGGACGAACCGTTGGATTCTTGCGAAATCTTCGACCCGGTTTCGAATAAATGGACGGAGATTCAAAGGCTGCCTCTTGATTTCGGGGTTGCTTGTTCAGGGGTTGCGTGCAATGGCACGTTCTATGTCTATTCGGAGAGTGATAAGCTCGCGGGATTCGACATAGAGAGGGGATGTTGGGTGAGGATCCAAACAAGCCCTAGCACGCCACGAGTGCACAACTATTACCCAAAGCTAATCTCTTGCAAAGGTCGGGTTTTTATGATGTCTGTTTCTTGGTGCGAGGGCGATGGACAAATAGGCAGGAGGAACAAAGCTGTAAGAAAACTCTGGGAGCTTGATCTTAAGCAATTTAGCTGGAGAGAAGCATCGGCGCATCCCGATGCTCCGATGGATTGGAACGCGACGTTTGTTGGTGATGGGGATTCGATATTTGGGGTCGAAATGTTCAAAATATTCGGACAGGTTCTTGATTTTGTGACTATGTTTCATGTGTCTGATGGAAAGGGTTGGAGACACATATCTAAGAATCAGGTGGCTCATGATTTGGATGCTTCGTCTTGCGTGACGAAATCGATGGTGGTGATGCCAATGTAAATACTACTGCACTGCACTTATATGATTTGCTTTCTTTATTCTTTTTTCTTCTTTTTTTTTTTCGTGATGATGAACTGCGTTGACGATGGGATTGTTGTTGGCTTCTCTGATTATGTTCCTGCTGCGTGTGATGTCTGCTGTCTATTCTTGTATGAATTTATCATTTATTTTAATTATGCTTTTTTTTTACATCCATTGCACCCAATGGTTGGTTATATTTTGCTGGTATTAGCTGTAATAAGAATTGTCTGTTAGAACAAAGGGAAAATACAAATGTGTGTTTGTTTTCTGTTTCTCAAGCAAAAGGATTATGATAAGTTTCAAGAACAGAAGATGGACAGCAGCACTGGTCAGGGCAAAGTAAGTAAAATATTATGCTAATGATAATAAATAAAAGCTAATCCTTCTTAGGACTCAGTCAGTCCCTGAAAACGAGAAATTTTTTTTATTCGAAACAATTAATTAATTATTGATCATCGACCGACCGAGTCAAAATCTGCTTGTTTGCTTACTATACACATATGTACTAACTTACTTTGAGTTCTTCATCAAGCACCACGTTGAACGAACTTCTTAGAATGCGTCAAAGGCATTTTGGTGATCTTGCTGCTGTATGTTATCATCTTATTTAATTTAAATATATATATATATATATATATATATAAATTCAAAATCTTGTTACTCAAAACTGTACTAATCAAGACATTATTATATATAAAAGAAACGATCACTCGTATCAAATGAATGAATATGATTCAATTATGTCACCGCGTCCACGTGTCTCTCAATTTTCCAGATCTACACAATTAACTTAATTTCATTTCCTAATTATAGTTTATACCACGTACCTAAATAACTACAAATAAATATATATCAATACCTCATTATTATTCGTGGCAAAGCACCACTATGTTTTTTCTCGTCTCCTCCTTGATCATCTCCCACAGTACACAATTCTTTCTAATTATCGCCTTTTCAACGCAGAAAACCATACAAGTAAAGAAAAATTATGGGCAACTGCTGGCCTTTGCCCGCTGATGATATGCCCTTCACCAACAACACCAGCAGCCCAGGTAATTATAATTGTATTTTTAAATTCTTATTGCATTTTTCTTATAGGCAGGCATATATATATAGATATAGATATATATATATATAGATAAATATATATATTGAAGTGAGCCATGCCTTAACTATATACGCCCGCGTATATAGATCTCGTTTTGAGATAGATCTTTTGATCTTCACCTTAATATGATGCCAGAAAACAGTTGTATATTATAAATATTCATCACTTACAGCCCACTCAAAGTCATCAGCCCAGAACTACCACAACAACCACCGTTCTCATGTGGCGGACCACGGCGGCGGAGGAGGCACGTCGTCGGGGCACCACGTACCTCCAAGAGGCCAGATCGTCACGCCGAACCTAAAAATGTTCACTCTGTCCGAATTGAGAAGTTCGACGAGAAATTTCAGACCGGACAGCGTTTTGGGACAAGGTGGGTTTGGGACAGTTTTCAAGGGCTGGATCGACGATAAAACACTCGCACCGTCGACGGTTGCCGTTGGAATTCCCGTCGCCGTCAAGAGATCGAGCCCCGACAGCGACCAAGGCCTCAAAGAGTGGCAGGTAAATAACTAGTTAAAAATTATTATGCTCGTGATTGCTGGCAAATTAATTACTTATTATTTGATTGATTTGCATTATTAAATTACCAACCTCGTTCAAAATGCTGTTTTGTGCTTCAAAAGTTTTGACAAATGTTAATGTGTATAAATAAAGTTAATTGTGTTTTCAAGCTGTAATGGCGACGTGTTGATGATGACCGGGGATAGGATGTTAAGTGGGTCCGCTAAATCTTTTTTCCTTAATATAAAAAGTAATTGTTATATATATATATTTTACGGGACGATGCATTGACCAAGAAAATGATTAAGATGTTATTGACTTTGTATACAGGTAGTAAGTAGTGTTTGCCAACCATGCAAAAGATAATTCTTTTTTTGGTACACTGTCGGAGGTGCAACTAACTTCTTTGTACCGATCGAGATATCCTTTCTATAAGCAAAAAACAATGGCATAATAACATGCATTCATAATCATGACATCGTGACGTCTCTCTTAATATATATTCATATGAAATCATGTTCTTTTTTTTTTTGTTGTTGTGTTGCATATGCAGGCAGAAATAAAATTCCTGGGAAAATTTAGCCATCCAAATCTTGTGAAATTGATAGGTTATTGTTGGGAGGAAAGACAGTTCTTCCTCGTCTACGAGTACATGCAAAAGGGGAGCTTGGAAAGTCACCTCTTCAGAAGTAATTCATCAGTCAATTCTAATATATTTATTGCAAATCAATCATTCCTTAATTATATCTGTAGAAGGTGCAGCAGATACAATAGCATGGGATACGAGGATCAAAATAGCAATTGGAGCAGCACAAGGCCTCTCTTTCTTACACAACACGGAGAAATCTGTAATCTTCAGAGACTTCAAGGCCTCCAACGTTCTGCTTGATGCAGTGAGCGAGACACCCAATTTTCAGAATACATATAATATATATATATATATATATATATATGTAATAAAATTCTGTTATTGTTACAGGATTTCAATGCGAAGCTGTCGGATTTCGGACTTGCTAAGTTGGGCCCTGTGGATGGCAACTCACACGTAACCACGAAAGCTGTTGGCACCTACGGATATGCTGCCCCCGAGTACTTGGCTACAGGGCATTTGTACCTGAAGAGCGACGTCTACGGTTTTGGAGTGGTACTACTTGAGCTGATAACGGGCCTACGAGTTATCGATCTGAATAGGCCCGGTGGAATGGCGAATCTAGTGGACTGGGCCAAGCCTTCTCTACCCGACAAAAAGAAGTTGAAGAAGCTCATGGACCCGAGACTAATGGGTCATTACCCAACAAAAGCAGCATGCTCAACGGCACAACTCATACTAAGGTGCATTGAGCAAGATCCTAAACGAAGGCCCGATATGGAACAAGTTTTGGATGATTTGCTGCAAATTAGTAACATCCCCACCAACCATTCAAGTCACAATTCCCCTTACCGTACTTATCATGGAAGTACTGAACCCGCCGTAGAAAGGAATATTCATAATAATAATCATTTAAGCGTGGCCCGGAGCTATTGATCAGTAGTTATATGTGCTCTTCTATTGAATGATAAAACATGAATTTTTGCAGGCTGGCTAATATTTGATTTCAAAACATGTCATGTAGTTAACTCTTCTAAAAGGTTTCAAATTTCAGATAAAACCAGGTTTATAGTGCAGAAACATACCAGATAAAACATTTCAACTTCTTGTCAACTAAAATAAAATACAATAATAAAACTACATACCAACAAACTCAGCATCCATCGAGCTTTTCAAGGCGGCCATGAAACCAAATTCAACTTCAAACATTGTCCAAATCTCATAATTGACGGCTCAATCACCGAGTGTTGGTTGGGGAAGATTTTGACAAGATATTCAGTGCCTTCACACGTTGCATCTCAGTGCCTGCAATGGACACAACAAGTATAAAGGTCTTTTTTGTAATCTTACATAGCCATCGAAATTTCAGATTTTTAACGACTAACAATCAAATGGAGTTGTACACATGCCTAGGTAGAAACAAATCAAGTATAAATGTGATCAACCAACCATCTTGTTAGGAAGTGAAATCTAATACAAATTTCAATCATTAAATGATGATCATAAGGAGTTGGATATCAAAGATCAATCAAGGCCAACAATGTGCATGAGTACCTTCCTCTATTGTCAACTGAATTGCTCTTTTCTCTAGCTCCACGGCATGTTTGCTTAGATCGGCTGGAGATAACTGCGAAAGCACTGAGGTAAAAACCGCGTCAAGCAAAACTATGTCAGTAACAGCTAGCTGTAAAATAAGAACAAAAGGCAAATTCTAGCCACCAAACACGTGGGACTCACTCTGTGTGTGCTCCATCTGGTTAGCCTCATCGCATTGCTTGAGATATTTTTGCAGGCGAATGAATCGCTCAGCTCTAACCTGATCGTTACTCCTTCCCTTAGAATCAACAGCACGAGGTTGCTCCCCTGAAACATTAGCAGTAACTGGAACACTACTGGTGTGCCTAGCTGAAGAAGCAGGAACTGACACTGGTGGCACCACATTACTCTTTGCAGGTGCAGCTACATGCTGGATATTATTGTCTTTCATCTGATTCAGCTTTTGAGCAAATTCCGAGGACTTGGCATACTTTTCAACATTGTTCTGAAGCCTACCTATTCCTAGCTCTAAATCAAATCTCCTACGAACGTTCATGATATTCTCATTTGTCTCATTGTAGGCCAAAGACTGTAAGCCCCTGGATATCGCAGGGCGCTCGGGTGTAAGTCTTTTTGTCCCGCGACCCTTCCCTGTATTATTGGTTGATTTTCCTCCCCCAGGAACCGAAGAATCCTGCTTCTTAGAAACAGTGCCAACATTTTCGTTCTGAACATCTCTCAATGCAGCTTTATTCGGAGCAGGAGAACTGGCCGCACCATTACTGACTTCATTGGTGCTTTTTCCTTCAATGGGGTTGATCATTTGCAAGCCAATGCCTGCATAAATCAAGAGGTAATTGTCCCAAAAAAGTAAAAGGAGCCTAAGCAGTGATTCAAAGAAAATTTGGTTACGGTAGATTGGCAATAGAGGAAAGGAGCAATTTTGTGCAGAAATTCTAGAAAGTTTTCAGTGCTATATGTCAACAGAAAGGGCCCACGTTTCAAGATCCCAAGCACTGCACGCAGCGCAGCTCGCTAGACATACAAAACGGGCAAGTTAGGATGCCCATGAGAATACATACTACACATCTAACGGAAACAAATAATCTGACAAACTCTTTCAACCCGAGAATTAAAGTTTTTCAGGTGAGAAATTGGCATGATTTACCGTAAAAGATAATTCACCAATTATTCCACTTCCAAATTTCTCAATCTTAACTTCAAGCCCTAAATATACATAATTAAGAAGGAGAAACTTAATTGAACAGCAAACTCGAAGAAATGGGACTAAAATCTAAAACACCCAGAGGAAATCCCAATTCCGAAAAAGAAAAGAAACATAAATAACAAAGGTATTTTAAACGAAAAAAATTCCGGCGAACCGCGATAGAACGGAGCGCAGTCGTAATTGCACTGGAAAGGAGGGAACTCACCTCAGGGATGGGCGGTGTTGCTACGGATCGTTTTCAATGACGGCGCGAGAGGGTAGAATTGTATATTTCAGAAAGAGGGAGGAGCAATGAGCCCTTTTATACCGCGTGATAATTTTTTTTATTTTTGGCGGAAATATCTCTCATTTTCTCACAAATCCCTCTTTTTTTCTATATATATTTTTAACGCCCAAACCGGCAAAATTAGGAGTGATCGTTGTGGCATGCGTGCGTTTTAACGTTTTTTTTTTCTTTTTAAAATTTAAAAGCAAAGATATATAAAGCAAAAATCCTTGAAAAAAACTATTTTCTTTAAAATGTCGAATTGATGTATGTATAAATGAACTCTGACTACTGTGATTACCTTAAATAAATTTGATAAAATCTTACATATATTATATATATATATATAGCAGGCAGAAAGTATTTGTATTATTATTATTATTAGATCTGTTCACTGGAGCGCATTAGCCTTAACATGGAGTTAGCTTTCCTCTGACCTCTCTCTGTGCCATTCTTGCAAATCTCAAGTAAGTGATCATAAACCCCATACTGCAGAGCAGCGAGGATCAAATTGTGATTGTTGGATCCCAGCTCGAACAGAACAGCTGTGGCACACTCTTTATTCTTTGGGGTACCGTCTCTAATCATATTCACAAGGATCTCCATAAACTCGAGCTCCCCAAGTTGGTGTCTCCCCTCGGGACACAGTGCGATGATCAAAAGTATCGACAACGTCTCGTCCACCATTTGCAGCTTATCATCCACAAGCATGTTGAGCAGAGGCTTCACCACCCCAGCTTCCACGGCCCTGCTCTTGTTTTGATTATTCAGGCACAGGTTGAAAAGAGCCGTCATTGCATCTTTCTTGCCCCTGATCGTCCCCGTCTTCAGCAGTTGGACCAACGGTGGAATCCCGTTCAAAGAACCTATCTTTGCCTTGTTCTCGTTGAGCATGGACAAGCTGAACAACGCTGCAGCTGAGTTTTCTTTGGCACCGAGGCTCCCCTTCTCCAGTATTTCTATTATCGCAGGGATTGCAGCTTCCTGGCACGATATGAGCCTCTTGTTTGATTCGTCGATGGAGAGGTTTAGGAGGGCCGTGACTGCATTCTCCTGGATTTTCGAATCGGGATACGACAGTAGCTGCACGAGCGATGGGATCCCTCCGTTGCTAGCGATCAGGGTTCTGTTTTCGGGGCTCTCCTTAGACAGCATGCGTATCTTCTTCGCAGCCCCTCTCTGCTCGTCTAATATGCTCGAGGACAGTTTCTTAACTAGAGACAGTATCTTCTCATCCTCCGCAACAACATTCTCTGACGTCACCTCCCTCTTTGGGAGTTGAAACTTGTTCTTCTCGCACCACTGTATGATCAGGTTTTTCAAAGCGAAATTCGGAGCCAACGAAGAGTGGGTTAAGGCTTGTCCCGTCTTCGGACACGTATTTCGGTTCGAATCAAGCCATCGCTGTATGCTCTCCCTTTCGTACGTCTGTATCCATCCCATGGGGGGGGAAAAAAAGTTAACTTCTTGGCCAATAACGCTATCTTGAAATAAGAAATAGAATTATTATTATTATTATTATTATTATTATTGTGTATTGAAATATAAATTTACTTGTCCGGTGGAAATTATAACAGGATCTGCCATAATCTCCAAAGTGATGGGACAAAGAAATTCGTTGGGGATCCCATTCCTATGGCACGAGTATTTATTAGTAGGCACTTGGGTGTCATCATGAGAGGCGTTTTGTGGAATTGCAGCTAATCTTTCAAACTTGTTGAGGAGGCTGACGATTTGCTCCGTGCTCTCCTGATTTAGTCCTCGCCTTTCCTTAATGAGCTTTTTGACTGCTGACGCTTCTTGCTTCAGTTCATCTGCAGTGTGTAGGGATAGTTTATTTGCGAGCCTTTCGATTGTTGCAGAGTCTCCGTTTCTGTCGTCATCTGTGGACAAAGCTACCATTAAGTCCATTGTGAGTTCCATGTCTTGCGTGTCTGCCCTCTTCTTTGCTCTTCTCAGTTGTGCTCTTAGCAACTCAACCTGTGTCGTTTGTTGTCATTATTTATTTATCCATCTATACATACATATACATAAAAGAATATATTCAAGAAAACTAAATTAAAAAACCTGCTCTCTCTCTTCTTCGGAGATTCCAAGCTCTTCAAAAGGCATTCCTTCGATGGCTTGGCTTACCTTGTCATATATGTTGCGGAACCTCACCATCATTGCCTCACTTTCCAATGCCTGAAATTAATAATATATCAAAAGACATCTTCTTTTTTATTTATTTATTATTATTTCCTCCGGCCGATCAAATGAAAATATGTCCATGCAATAAATACAAACCAGATATATTTTGCTGCCGGCATGACACAACCTCAAGAATTTCACAGCGGATCGAAATGCCTTGTTCATTTTCGTGAGGCAATGTAGCCCCGAATCGGGAATTTTCGTTCCATTGGCGTCGCGAATTTCTTCTAAAAGCGGCAAGAAGAGGTACAACCTTCTGACAAGGTTGAGGCATTCTTTTCTCTGAGTCTTTCTGTATTCTCCAATGACCTTTGTGGACTCAATAATGTGGATTATTTCTTCCACTGTGTCGTCACGTGGGCTGCAAGGATTCGTCTTTGGATGATCGTCTTCCGTTGCTTGAGCACATTTTTCTTCTTCTTCTTCCACCTCGTGAGAAGCCATCACATCATTATCACTTCATTCTTGTTTTGCCGATCGTCCATATGAAAGGAAATCAACTGTGTTTGTTTTTTCATCTCTTTATTTTCTCTCTCTCTCTCTCTCGGATGGACTGTAGAACATGTTTTTCGGGGATAAAATAATGGAAATTTTGAAAGTTAGTTAACAAGGGAATTATGTTAGATAATCTCGTTAAACAATGAAAATTATACTATGATTTGATGGTTGAAATTAAACATTATCGACTTGATATGGTTAGTTTTTAATTTTTTACAAAATAAAAGTGATGAAATGGAGTTGGGCTATTAAATGCAATATATATTAAAAATATATTTCAAAAATTCATTTGAGCCCAACAAAGCCCATTAAATAAAAAACATAGTTAATCGTTTCTTCCTCAGCGATCTTCTGACCTCTGTGTCTCTTTATCGCTCTCCTCCTGCGTCCTGTGTCCTGTGTCATCAATGGCGCTCTGACTCAGAAGCTCGAAAATCCGATATTTCGAGCGCTACACCGATAAATCGTCAGTTACGTTCCGATCCAGGTGAGATCTCTCCGAGACGCCGATAAATTGCCCGCGACAGAACCGACGCCGCACCAACCCGTATCCCTGACGCGGTGAGGGCCGATTCCGCTACGGTACGGCCTGGAATGATGATATAATGTTTCCTGGACTGAATGCAATCTGCGAAATTTGTCGATTGGGGATTTTAGATCTGGTAGTGCAGGAGCTTTGAGCTGTGGCTTTGATGCCGATTTGTTGATACTCGTCTTTTAACCAGTATTTGCCTGGTTGATTTCTGATAGATTCAATTTGTTTATTCTCCAGTAATTACTGTTGATTTGGGATTCACTCTCCGATTTAATTATTGATGTTTAAACTGAATGTTGCAATGACAAATCTTCGTAATTGAATCTTGTGCAGGGATTGAATAAGAAACTCTTGCATCAAATTTGGTGATCTGATTATGAATTAATGTTCCTTCTTGGGTAAATTAGTTGCCTTTTTGACATTTGTAACGGGGATTTGGTAAAACAGCCGAATGGCACCTTCAAGCAAAGCTGATAAGAAAGCTGCAGTGGATGCAGCATCATGGATGTTCAATGTAGTCACTTCAGTTGGAATCATTATAGTCAATAAAGCCTTAATGGCTACTTATGGCTTCAGCTTTGGTAAGTCCAACTCCTTGAGAATTTTCAATCTTATTCAGGCTATCTTGTGTGCCTAAGTTACTATATTCCAGTCATAATAATGATGTGCAAGAATCAAATGATCCTCTTTTTTTCTGCAATTGCTAAACCCGTGTCGCATTGCAATCTCTTTGTTCTATTTTTGTTTCACTAGTTTTAGGTTATCATTTTCATGCATCATGCAGCTACAACATTGACCGGTTTGCATTTTGCTACAACCACCTTGATGACGGCTGTTCTTAGAATGCTGGGTTACATCCAACCTTCTCATCTACCTATTCCGGAGCTTCTGAAATTTATTCTGTTTGCAAATTTCTCGATAGTCGGGATGAATGTCAGTTTAATGTGGAATTCAGTGGGATTTTACCAGGTATTAAATATTACATTCATTTTTCATTTCCAAAATAAAGAAAGTTTGAAAAAACGAAAAGTAAATAGGTGCTAAATCCTGCAATCTTACTTATCACACTTGTCCATTTTTTGTATTTCACTATTATCAGATTGCGAAATTGAGCATGATCCCCGTATCCTGCTTATTGGAAATAGTGTTTGACAAAGTTCGATATTCGAGGGACACAAAGCTTAGTATTTTAGTTGTTCTCCTTGGTGTTGCTGTCTGCACTGTCACGGATGTGAGTGTTAATACTAAAGGGTTCATTGCTGCAGCTATTGCAGTCTGGAGTACAGCTCTGCAGCAGTATGTAAGTTTTATTTAACATTTTGACTCGAGCATAAATGCAATACTTTTTCTTCTGGTCATCCTTTTAGCACAACAGGTGATAGACTTTTAGAAATATTAACTGTTCTTAGTGATTTGTAGAAGCCCGCACACGCACACACTCGCCTCCCTCTCATACCCATTCAACTGGAGAGGAATAAATTTATGAAATGATTGAAAACAGGTGGAGAAAATTAGGGTCCATAATTGGTGAAGATTTTGTATTTATAATACAAAGGTTTTTCTTTCTCAGACCAATTTATTGGACATATTTGCTCCAAACTTGACTTTGTCATTTTCAATTCATATCGCAGTATGTTCATTACCTCCAGAGGAAGTATTCCCTTAGTTCTTTCAACCTGCTCGGCCACACTGCACCGGCACAGGCCGCATCACTGTTGTTGTTAGGTCCCTTTCTGGATTATTGGTTGACTAACAAGAGAATAGATGTCTTTGAATTCAGCCTACCATCTACGGTATGCATATGCTGCTGCTGCTGCTGCTGCTGTTGTTCACGATCAAAATTAATTTTTGCATCCTTGAAGACATTTATTTATTTTTTTCAATTTTGCAGGTGTTCTTGATCTTGTCTTGTACGATCGCAATAGGAACAAATCTAAGCCAGTTCATCTGCATTGGAAGATTTACTGCAGTATCTTTCCAAGTGCTTGGGCACATGAAGACCATACTTGTCTTGATCCTAGGATTCCTATTCTTTGGGAAAGAGGGCCTGAGCATACAAGTGGTCATAGGTATGGTGATTGCCATTGTGGGAATGATCTGGTACGGTAGTGCCTCATCAAAACCAGGTGGTAAGGAACGACGAAGCCATTCAATCACAAGAAACAGTCAGCAGAAACACGCTGGATCATCTGAGTCCTCTGATGTTGATGATAAAGTTTAATCTTTGGCAGATACGTGATAATACTGAGTTCTGATAACATGCAATGAGAATGCATTTTCTGGTGACTAAGTTATAGGCGTTTGGAATATTTGAATCAATAATTAGAACGATACCTCTCTTTTGTCTTTTCGTTTTCCATTGTAATTCTTATATTTATTACATCTTTGAATCAAACATGACAGATTGAATTTTTGTTCCCAGTATATCGTGTTTTCCCCGCACTCCCTCATTTCATCCGTCCCTCTCTCTCTCTCCGCACAAAAAGCTTAACTTCAACTTAGTAGTCAATAGTTGGGGTAAAAAACTCAGTACTCACAGACATGAGACAAGTGATTGTTCCTACTTATTAAACAGTGCTTTCTAATGGTACCTTTGAATAGCTAAATAAATCATCGGCCCTATATAGTTGCATTGCATTGGCCCAAAGTAGAGTAGAATCGCACCTTCTGTGAGTGATATATCGCCTCACACGATATTAGTTTAAAACGCGATATTCAAGTAGGACCCATCACCAACATTCTGAGTAAGAATTGATTTCAGCGGCAATCAATCGGATAATGAACAACCCCTGAGGCGAGGAGCCGATAGCAAAACAGGCTCCAAGCAAAATGATAATCCATAATCCCCGATGTAGCAGTAACTTCTCACACTTCAACCCCTGTCTACCTTTCAGTAGCTCAACTATCTGCTCTGTCGCTACCCTCCAGCCCCAATCGAAATCACTCTGTCAAAGATTGCAGTTATTCTGCAAACTCACCAGTGTTAGGCCTACCCATGTTCCCTTATGCTCTAAAAATGGTGTCTTCGAAGAATCTACAGATGCCCTTGTCGCCAATGAGCTTGAGAATGAAGAACCAGATGAGCTTGAGCTACTGAACAAGCCTTATCAAAAGCAAGTGGCCAATGGGTCTATTGAACACACAGTTGACGACGTAGACCAAGTGAAAAAAGTTGACCAAGAGGAAGTCTTGGAGCCGTTTTTCAAGTTCTTTAGGCCAATCGAGGAGGAAGGCAGTTCAATGGAGACTGGTGAAACCGAAACCTCCCTTGACGAGAGAGAGGAAGAAGTTCGTGTGGAATATTATGAGCCAAAACCCGGTGATTTTGTTGTGGGAGTAGTTGTCTCGGGTAACGAGAATAAGCTTGATGTGAACGTGGGAGCTGATATGCTGGGTACGATGCTGACCAAAGAAGTTTTGCCATTGTACGATAAGGAAATGGATTATCTGTTGTGTGATGTGAAGAGGGATGCTGAGGAGTTCATGTCCCGTGGAAAAGTTGGGATTGTTAGGAATGATGAAGCGATTGGTGGGGGAAAATTACCTGGAAAACCTGTTGTGGAGATTGGGACAGTTGTTTTTGCTGAAGTTCTAGGGAGGACCCTTGGTGGAAGGCCATTGCTGTCCACTAGAAGGTTGTTTAGGCGTGTGGCTTGGCACAGAGTGAGGCAGGTTCTTTTCTTTCTTCTTTTCATTCGTTTTTTTTTCTTCCGTGGGATTCTGGTCCGTTTGTGTTGGTGGAGTTGCTTTTAAGGTTTTCTATTCACTCATGGAGTTGCGCTTTTAATCCTAATTCAAGTTCAATGGTTGATTCGAAGATGGGATTTTCATAGTTGGGTTAGTGACAGTGTAATTTCTAACATCGGAATCTCCGAGGAAAAACACTCTGATCTCCAGCAAGCTAATTGAATATCCCTTGATTTGTGACTTCTTTCTACTGTGAAATTGGGTAAAATGCTGTTGATATTACTGGTTGAGTTGCCATGGTTTCTTCTTGTAATTAATGATTTACATAGCTTTCAATTTGGATCCATTTGAATGATTCCACCTCGGGCCAGCCATGTTGTATGTTGACCTTTTAGTGTTCCTTCACACTCATGTAAGTTTTTCCAGTAAGAAATGATCGACAGAGAGAACTTGGTGAAGATGATTGGATCATTAGTAGGTCTCATGACGAGGCTGAATCAAACTCTGTAGAACTAGTAACCTTAGGAAAGTATAATCCGGAATACTCCTTTCCTCCAGTGAAATTGAGATTTTTTTGTATATTCTTGGGGTACCTCTTCATAATCCTCCGTTGGTATTGCTAAGTCTAAAGTTATTGTTTCTGCAGATTAAACAGCTCAATGAGCCCATAGAGGTTAAGATAACAGAGTGGAACACTGGTGGCCTTCTGACAAGAATAGAGGTAGATTATAAATTTTGTGTTTCAGTTTTCCTGGAAGAAAAAAGGATTGTTATGCTATTTTTATATTACAGGGTTTGAGGGCCTTCCTTCCAAAGGCTGAACTGATGAACAGAGTAGACAACTTCACAGAGCTAAAAGAAAACGTATACCCTTTTTAGAAATTCTTTTCATGCACCTTTCTGTTTTTTTTATATAAATTTGTCGACAAGCTTATTATGGATGTATATTTATGGCATGATGAGCCTGCACATAATGTTTAGTGAACAAAAGAACTTATAATAGCTTCAACATGATCCCTAACTAAACCTGATAATCTAGCTATCCTTGTCCACCACCACCTACTTGTACACTATCAGATTAATGACTCTGTCCATTGAAAGTTGTTTATATTTTCAGGTGGGCCGGAGAATGCATGTCCAGATTACTCGAATAAATGATGCTACCAATGACTTAATCCTCAGTGAGAAGCAAGCATGGGTTGGTATTTATTTGCATACACGAATAATACTTGCTTCTTCTTCTTTTTTTCCTTAAGATTTTTAATCTTGGATATTATTGTGTTGTAGGGAATGTTGCATCTGCGGCCAGGAACGCTGCTAGATGGAACCGTCAAGAAAATTTTCCCATATGGAGCTCAAATCAGGATTGGTGATACCAATAGAAGGTTAGTGCACTTGTTGTTTCCCTAGCAGAATGATGGATTAATAATAATAAATTTTTGGCATTTGGTTGACGTACGTATGTATGTATCCAATCTTTCTGCAGTGGATTGCTGCATATTTCGAACATAACCCAAGGGAAAATTACGTCGGTTGGCGACCTTCTCTCTGTGGGTGAGGCGGTCAAAGTTGTGGTGGTGAAATCAATGTTTCCAGATAAAATATCTCTGAGGTACACACACACACACGGACACTTACTTGTACTAGTAATACATACATGCCAAGGCTTTTCCATGAGATGAGACATCAGACTATTAAATGGTGGTGTTGATGCTTGCAGCACTGCTGAGCTTGAAAGTGAGCCTGGTCTTGTTATGCGGGACAAGGAGAGAGTGTTTTCGGAAGCTCAAGCCATGGCTAACAAGTACCGGAAGAAGATTTCGATAGTCTCCTCCTCAGCAAACAGGAAATTGGAAGCTATTCCCATGGAGGAGGGACTACCCTTTGAAGGAGAAGACAAGTTCTGCTCCAACTGGAAGTGGTTTCAGTTCGAAAGAAACAACTAGTGAAAACTAGCAGCAAGCTCATCTTAGTTGGTTTTTGGGAGGGAGTGAAAGTGATGATATTATTATTAGGTAGAAAGAAGAGTCTTCATGTCATGGAACATCATCCATATTGAGTTCCTTCGCCATTGTTGTATCGTTATTATGTTGTTCAATTACAAAACCGAAATCATCCAAATATTACTTGTTCGTGAACGATTACGGGTTTTCTCCTTCTCGAGCAAACGGCCCAAAGATTGGCCCATTTCGATAGGCGGCCCAAAGATAGGCCCTTTTATTATTCCTATTTCATTTTTTTGTATCATTTGATTTTTCTCGAGAGTATCAGTAATTTATGCTTCCTCCTCTCCTCTCCTCTCCTCCCACCAAATAAACCAACCAGCGTGTACTTAGCTACCCTACCTTGTTGCAGGATGCGTCATCGCTCAGCAGTTTTCATCTACAAATTTATCTGCAGTAGTAGGTACTCTTTTGCGGGATCCAAAGTTCCATTTTCCACGAGAGCCCTAACAAATCTGTCAAAACAGTCCTCGTCGCACCACATCATCAAGGAACGCACGGCATCTCGCCTCCTGATGATGATATTCAGGAAATACAGCGTTGAAGTGGACAGAGAAGTGGATGCCATCAACCTCAAGTTTGCCGAGGCCAGGGAGGAGATAGAATCAGCTATGGAGTCTAAAGAGACGGTGTATTTCAATGAGGAAGCCGAGTGCGCTCGTGAAGCCGTCGGTCAAGTTCTTCAGCTGTACGAGGGGCTGTTGAAAAAGGTCTCCGAGAACGAGAGGGCTGCGATTCAGAGGTCTATGGGCCTCAAGATTGAGCAATTGAAGGCCGAGCTTGGACAATTGGAAGAGTAACTTTCTACTTTGACTCTGTTGCTAGATAGATTCATTCAATAATAATATGCGACTGAACAAGTTGGATTTTTTGTTGGATTGGACAATTAATTATGTTTGCTTTCTTATAATATACATTTGTGCTGTATTAGCTTTCTACTTCAATCTCCGTTCTTGTGTTCTGAGTTGTTAAAATAAAACCTGAATCTTACCTTTCATAAATAAAGCTCAGCTGCTTATTATTACCTTGTGTTGTTATCGGTGCTTCAGTTTACAGAAGAAGAAGACAGTTTTTTTGCTAATTCAATCCTGCATAAACAGACAAATTGCACATTTTAAAAGATGTCAATACATCATCATCATCATCATCCTCTAGTCTAGTCTAGTCTAAGCACCCCACCCACAAATAACCTGATACTCAAGGTAAATCCCATCAAGCAATACGAGCTCATAACCTTTGTACAGAAAAAAAGAAAAGAAAAAGAAAGATGTCCATGCTACTTGCTACATATGTTGGTTCGACTGGATCCAGTCATGTTCAGTTACTAGATGGATCCATTCCATTCACTACCCCAAATTCTAGTATAAATATAATCTGGGCATAGACTCTTACATTACGCAACCAACACACAAAACCCAGAACCTCCACTTCACTCCAATGTAGACAAAACACATTCTTACATACAAGACATGACACTCCCCAATAACTACTGTTCAAGATAGATAACCTTCTGCTGCTGTGCTGCCCTAATTCGACCTTCCCTCAAGCTCCGTCCTCTCCTGTACTCGACTTCTGCATCTGAGTTTGACTGATGTTTACATCCAATCCTAAGGTGTCCCATTCTAGAAAAAAGGTCATCATCATCGTCACAGAATTTGTGCTTGACATCTCCATTTTGTTTCTGATGGGTTTGATCTGAGAAAAAAAGAGAAACTAATGTTACCCACACTGAAGGAAGCAGGATATTGAGATCAACTGAATGACTTGCTGATATATATATACTTTTACCTTCACGGTTGCCATCATAAGTTCCAGAATGTGAACCCTGAGCACAACTTACTCCAGCTTTCCCAAGCTTTGAACTGGATATACTGCTGCCTTCATTTAGTATACAATTAGTTTCTGGTCCCTTGTTTCCTGAAGCAGTTAAAACATGCCTCTGTTCCTCCTCTTCTACATGTTTGTTTGAGGTGAACGGAGGAGCCATGCAATACTTGTCCTCTAGCACGTCAGTGATCTCAACATAGTGAGTAGTGGTGGTGATCTCATCAGCACTGAACCCGAACGATGCCCTGTATGCTTCGAGCTCCTCTGCATCTGGTCTCGGTGTAGTAGTAGTTCTAATCTGCCGATTCTGATGCCCAGAATCTGATTCCTTGGAAATACTCAACCGACCCCCGTTGTTTGACAGCGAAGATTGTTCATAGAACTGTGCAAATGTTTCAGGACAGAAAAAGTTGGAATCTCTGCGCGGCTTCGAGCCACCGAGAAACCTGCCCGAGTCAGAATCCACGTATGCAAGCTCCTCCTGTGAAGGGATCGAAGAGTTCCAGTGAATATCTGAAGATAACTCCTTCGACATCCTTGATCTAAAAGTGCTAGAGGGACTCTCAGGATAATACGCTGACTGAAGATCATTCCTAGAGATGGCCTTGTCAGTGGCTTTGATTTTAGACGTAAGGAAATGGGCATAGGGCACTTCAGGAGAAGAAGGGGTGGTTAATAAATGAGCCAACTCCGGTGGAGGAGTTAAAGGAGCAGTGGATGGCTCGGTGGTGAAGGTGGAGAAAACAGGAGGGGACACAAGTTGAGTCTCGTGAGCGTACGGTCCAGTAACGAACATGGTCGACGAAGGGCCACCCGGCGAGTTAGCTGATAGGAAGCAGCTCGGTGACTGAGCAGTTGATGCGAGGGCGGAGTTCGAGAAAGAAGCAGGAGACGAAGGTGGTGCCAACAGGGACAAGTTATTAGCCTGATTGTTGGGCAATAAACCAACAGCAGCAGCTTGAGGCCCGTTTTGCTGATTCAGTAGACCGCCGTTGCCCTCGGGGATTCGAGCTGCTGCAGGAACAATACGCGTCCCACCTTTTTGTTTCCCGAAACAAGATAGTCCACCCCAGCAATTTACCCATATCTTGCGCTGCATCATCGCATCGTGTAAGATAATCAATCATTAGACGAAAGAGTGTTATTGCTGCAAAAGAAAAATTCTCCAAAGAAAAAAGATAGCAGCAACATAAATCAAGATACCCGAGGAGCAGGTGGTTGCTGCTGTTGCAGAAAACGATTCTGCTCCAATGCCATTGTTTTCCTCACCGCACGCTGTAGGTACTTACTTACTTATAATGCCAAAGTTAGATTGCTTATCTCGTGTGATGCTGTCTGCATGATCAGAAGTATATTGCATAAGTATTGAAAGAACTTGCAAAAGGAAACTACTTGGCTCGATCTTTCATGAAAAAGAAAAAATATATACAAATTTTATTTCAACTAGCCTAAACATAGGAGTATAGAAAAAACAATGAAGAAGCTAATCGACATAGACCACCTAACAGACAATAACTAATGCCATTAAATAAACAGGAATTAAGAGAGAAAAGTTATTATATTCAACATCATGAATAGGTACTCAAGAAAACTGAAATGGGGTGGACATGTAAGTTAAAGGCACTAACAAATTTATAACTTCTAGCAGACATTTTCATGTCCAAAGATTCAGATGTTTCCAAATCTTATCACCTCTCTCTTTGACAAGTCCCTACTTACATACAGTGCCAATATATTATAATTTTCACTTCATATCCACAATCTTCATCGAAACAGAGACTATGCATATAAAAAAGAAAAATTAGACACTAAAATACAAGACAGCGACCCTACTCCAGATTTTAAAACAAAAACGCTGATTATATTATCGAGCGAGTATTTTAAGCGAACGAAAAAAAAAATAAGGATTAACTAGCAGGGACAAAATTTTCTCCATATCAAGTCGTCACCCAACAAAATAATTGCAAACAAAAGCGAACACGAGCTCGGCAAACCACAACTGTCCTATGAACAAATACTCGACAACATAAATAGCGAAATCGAAGAACATCGTAGTTACCCATAAAAGTGGAAAGCCATAATTAAAAAAAATGCAGTACCTGAATCAGGAAAAAGAATTCTACATTTCCCTCGAGCAACTTGGAAAGAAAACCAAAGTAAAAAAAAAGTGGGTTAAGTGAAACGAAAGAGATCTGAAGAAGTTGAGAGGCAGTCCGCTAGCAGCTAGCTTTGGAGTACGAGAAAGAGTGTGGGAAAGAGAAAGAAAGCAAATGCCAGATCTAATCTGTACAGTGTTTGGTTTTGATTGATTGTGTTTTATTGTTTGCTAAAATTGTTTTTCTCTTTTTCTTTTTGGCCCCTTTTGGAAAATTATTTAAAGTAGAAAACAAAAGGAGACGAATTGGTAACATAACGGCGTTACTGTGTACCGGTAACTTTTCTTTTATTCCATCATCTTAAATCAATCACGATGAGTTGAAAAAAAATAAATCAATCACGATGAATTAGATTATGGTTTCATTTTCCCATCACCCGTATAATAAAATGACATTATAATCCCACCTCAAGTAAAATCCCAAATCAAAGCATTTGGTCCCAAGCCAAACCAAATACAATAAATAGCTACACTGTAATATTGTTAACCAAACGTTGACCTCAATCGACATGAAGAATCAATCAGCTCATACATATTGAAGGTACGTAGGGGAGGGCAGCAACAAAGTAAAAGATAGCAGCAGCAGCAGCATAGCGGCAGGAGAATACAAACAAACAATAGGATGATAGATCAGCAAGCACAACCACCTTGCTGCTCGGTTTCAGAAACAGCCTCCTCAGGCATGCCTTGGAAGTATCTGTTGTATTTGCAAATAATAATAATAATAATACTGATAATACGATTAAAAAATAGAAGCTTACTGAGACCTGCATTTGCATATACTTACATGTCCTGGTCATTTCCATTGGCTAGAGCAGTCTTGGCAATGCATAAGAATGCAGGATCAACATTGTAATCCTCTTTAGCTGATGTCTCAAAGTAAGGTATGTTCCCTTTTGATGCACACCATTCCTTGGCTTTCTTCTCAGAAACCACTCTGCTATTTCCACCATCGATATCAATCTTGTTTCCAACTAGTATAAATGGAAACGTCTTGGGATCATGTGGATTAGCCTGTAAACACCAGCAGATCATGGGCCCAAGAATTGATACTAGGGTTTAAAACGACATGCCCGCTATTAACTTGATTCAACAAACACAAACTTTTCTAGTCTGTAACCTAACAGTAACTATATTGGGACGAATAGATTACAGATTGCTATATATATATATATAGAAAAAGGTTCGTTTTTTATGGAAAATAAGGGCAAACATGTAGTATATTACCGTCTAGCGCTTTAAATACGTACACTGATAAAAACGTTCAAGAGCACACAGAGGGACACATGGTATTAATGCAAGATGATAGAATAAATGGCTTATTTGTTATCTCATATGCCTGAAAAGGCTGGATGGTCAGATATCATTCATGTTTCACAAGGTCCAATGGTAGCACGTGCACAACATAATCAGAAGGTGATAGAAAAAGGATATACACTTCCATTATCTTTCTGGCCAATAACTATCATCTGGAGCATTTAAACCATCTAAAGATACGACAAATTATTCTGACCTGCTTAAGAAATTCTTCATGCCAGTTGTCAAGAGTATCAAAGGACCTCATAACATTCACGTCGTACACCAACACACAGCAATCTGCTCCTCTATAAAATGCAACTCCAAGACTTTGAAATCTCTCCTGCCCAGCAGTGTCCCAAATCTAGTGCAACCAACAAACAAAACAACCATTCATTTGTTATGTTTAAAGTCAACAACCAAAAAGTTGCATAACGGTTCAATGAAATGACGCACTTGAAGAGTGACATGGCGATCTTCTACTTGAAGTTCCTTTGTCACAAAGTCTGCTCCAATCGTAGCTTTGTACTGCTGACTGAATTTCTTGTGGACATATCTAATCGGTCGGTTAAAGAAAAGAATCTGTGACTAATACAATAAAATCCCAATGCTTAGACATCTCTCTCAAGTTGAACAGCGTACCACCAAGAAGCCACATGACGACTAGACTACTCCCATCTCACCGCCAATGAGAAGTGCATAGAAAGATTCAACATGATCACGGCGTATGAATCTAACTACATACTCCCGTATAAGGGTTGTGAAATGTCACAGTTCTACTCCATACAAATAATGGCAGCTCGGTCAAAGTCATACTATATATACCCAACCCGCATATTGAAATCATCTCAATAAATTTCTCCTAGAACCCACAAACACTGCAACGTTATTGGGCAACCAGATCAAAAGACCTATCACAAAAAGAATAATAAAATTAACAAACTACATAAATCAATCGGCATCATCAATTTGAAGAACGAACAAAGTTAGGATACTGGTTCATCAACGATGTCTTACCCACACTGCACATGAAGAAAAAAAAATTAGCGATACGAATCAGAACAATAGCCCGAAATATAGGGAAGAGGGATACAGAAAAGGAAATAAGCTGCGATGAATTGAATAGCAGTACAGACAGTACCCGCTGTCGCCGAGAACGATGACCTTCAACAATGTTCGCCTGCGCAAGGACATTTGACCGATTGGCCTTCCCAGAAAATATTCGGAGACGAAAAAAAGTGGCTTGCGAATAGACAGACACAGGCACGAAAAAGGAGCGCCAACTTCGATCTGAATCGCCAAGACAAACAAACAACCAAGACCTCGTTTCTCTGTCTCAAATTTGATATAATATTATTTTACAATTCGCACCGCCCATTCCATTAAAACTAGTTTATTCTTCGTATGGTTTTAATTGTTTATAATTAATATAAATTAATAAGATAATTTTAATTTATATTTCAAGAGTAATTTTTCAAAAATCTTTAATAAATTTAATTATAATTTTCGTTGTGTATTATTTTTAGATAAAAAATAACTAATTTGTATAGTTATAATAGGAATAAATAAGAAAAAATTAGATTAAAATAGTAATTATACATGAAACTAAAATTAGTATAGTTAGTTTATTATTCACCCCTCCATAAAACCATTACCATCAAGCAGATCATGGCTGAACTACCACTAACAATCCTGGTGATGGGCAAATCCCAGGCAAGCAAGTATGAATGAATGAATCGATAGAAAGACACACCAGAGCTATAAGCAATATTCCATCAAACATTATATACAGTGAAAAAGAAAATAAAAAATCCAACACTCAATGATCAGCCCGAGCTCACCAGTGTTGTTTAAGAAGCGAAAGAAAGTGATGTATTCAAAGCTTTGAGATAAACTCCAACAGTTATAAAGCCGGTTATTAGTATCTATACTACAGAGTATCAGCAAGCAAATGGCTATTTGTTTACAAAAAAATATCATTTATCAACCTAACAACATGGCACAAATCTGCATATTGTCTCTAACCTTCCATCCAAATAAACAACGGCTGTAATTCAACAATGATCTCCCATTCCTCGGGCCAGAAAGCGTAGACCAGCCAGCATAAAATGTATTCCAGCTGGATTGGTTGGTAATTCTTCTTTTGCAAATTCATTCTTTCTGCGATTACTACCCTAGAGCATTGCATGTGTATAAACAAATATTGGCTATGCTTTATATATGTTTGACTTTTAGCTGGTCATGTATGGAACTCTGAGATGATATGCGATTTTTGTTTATACAACAAATTGCAAGTAACTTGAAGAAGAGAATTCATCCAACAGCTACAATACACAGTACATTGCCCAAGGATCTCTCTCAATAACTGGAGAAAGGAAATATAAGCTCAAACACTCAACTGTTTTTAGCATACTATCGGTGGCAGAAGAAGAGCTCAATATCAATCAGTACAACAAAAGTCTTGTTAGTCTTTAATCAACCTTGCCTCAAAACCCCCCTCAGGGCGCTTAACAAGTCTATACGGCACATAGGTACCAAGCAACATATCCCAAATAGGAAAGAAGGGCTGAGAATAGTTGAACTTGGTACCTTGGAGTTGATGATGAACGTCATGGTAAGCCGTGTTGTTTTGGAACATTGCATGGAATATGTTGCCTGGCAGCCACAGCCCACAATGATCATCGACGGTTTTGATCACCGCGAAACAGAAGAAGAACACTGCAGTTCGTGCTGTCATTCCAGAGACGAGGAACGATATGGCCCCACCAAACGTGTCCAATAACAGGCCCTCAAGGGGATGGTTATACAGAGCCCCAATGGCATATGGTACCACCAAACGATGGTGCTGAGAGTGGATATGCTTGTACAAGAACTTGTTTTGGTGCATGTACCTATGCACAAAGTACTGCCACGTGTCCATGACCAGCATAGCAATCACGAATTGTACCACTTGGACAGTAACAGCGGGCTGAACTGTGGAAGAAGAAGAGGCTGGATTTGAAGTTACCTGCAAGATATCCAAATTGTTAAATTCAAAGGAAAGCACAACAACAACAACAACAATAATCTTTCTTATCCACAAAGCAAAGCAGACGACATCATAATGTGACACTTAAAAACAGCTGTACTGTGTGAAGATAGATAAATAGATAGTCTCACCAAGAATAGGAGTTCAGCGACAACTGCCTGAAAAAACTGCTGAAGAAGAACGCCTTTGATCACGGATCCCAATGGTACCAAATTTTTCTCGTTTTCTTCTGCTTTCGTGTGCAGCCTATACTTGTCCAGAGGCGGTAGAAGCTGATAAAACCCAGCGTACAACCAGTATACCACTAGCGGTGCAAATGTTCCCATTGTTTCATCACTTACATGCCTTTCCCAGAACACCATTTTCTTGCTGTTTACTCGATTTAAGTATTAGTGTACCCTGCGAAACCAGAAAGAAACGGCCTTAAAAATCCATGAGCAGAACATATCAAGCACAGCCAGTGTAGTAAACGAAAAACGATAGAACCATCAAATCCCGCATAAATCAACCTCCTGCCAGCATTTCAGATCTATTATTAAATGGATTATTCTAACAGTTTGCCTAAGTAGACGAGAAGCTGAAAATCTGCTCAGCAAAATACAGTTGCAACGCACGACAAAAGTAGGTAAAACCCAGATCGGGAGCGGTTAAGCAGCAAATTAGGGAATCGAGACTTACATTGAGTCGTCGGATGGATTGAGAATTCAAATTACGAAAATGTTGTGAAGAAGAAGAATAAGAAATGAAGGGGGAAAGCGGAAATTATGATTGGTCGTGACAGTTGTGAGATTCTTTTGGTGAAAAATATCATCAGCAAAATACAAAAATATGAATGATTGACGAGTGGACAAATTTATTGAATAATAAATTAATACGAAGTAAAATGATTTAAATTGAAACTTTGAAACAACTGCGCTATCTCTCTGTGGGTAGTAGGATAGGACCGACTTCGGTGCACAAAAAATGAAATTAATAAGATAATTTTAATTAATATATATATATATAGATATATATAATCTTGGTTTTATTTCCAAGATGGCGAAAACACTCGCCAAGTGTGAAATGGGGGGGTTTGAGTTGAGCCAGCTATTATATAACTCAAAGTTATGCAAGTGTTGATTATACTTGTTGGTTATTTATGTATGTTTAGGTGAAAATCACGATTTTCTTGCAAATGAAAAAGAAAGCAACAAAGAGGATGATGATGATAGTACAGGGTCATCATGGTTCTCTTCGGCTCTCTGGTCCTTTGTGGAGTCTATACTTACCACTCCTGCTTCAGCTTCTGAAATTAATAAGGCATTTGAACGAAGAATGTCTAACTAATTTAAGTAGGGTAAGAAACTTAAATGTTGCTGTGGTTAATGCATCTTCTGCATCCTCAAGAAAATGGAGACGTGAATTTTTATGTTTTTCTTTAATTGGGCTAATGTGTGCTGCGTTATGGATTGTCTGAGCACCTTTCATCATCGATTGTCTGTCTGAGTTACACCAAGTAGTAGTCGTACGTGAGAAAGCCCGCTGTTGTACACCATCTTTAAACATCCTTTGTTCATCTCATCATAAATAAATATACGTACGTGCTTTCTTAGTGCTAACATTGTGTTTCGACTTGTCACGTTATTAGAACAATTCATTATCGAGAACCCCAGAATAAGCAAAATCATTATGTGTCTTTCTTACATCAATAATTGAACTGTCATTTCTGTTATTCAATAAAAAAGGAATATAACCAACAAGCCTATATGCCAATTACCTAAGTTTTTAGCAGATGATCACAGCAGAAAAGAGAGACATGTTAATGAGGCGAAAGTGAAACTGGGAAATTTCAAAAGAAACCTCGTCTTATTGTTCTTGCTGTGACACGGGAAATCATCTTTCCAGCTACCTCCGCTGGCAATTGTAATAACTGCTGTCGTAAATCCGGTGGGAGCTGAAAATGATTTTTTTGAGCGTTACATATATGTATTTGTATATAAATAACAAAATGTATACAGGAGCAAGAAACATTTCATAATTTAGGCTAAAAGGTACCAATGACTAAGCTATGGTATAGCCACTCACATAGCAAATTTCTAGATATAACCAGATGGTGATGACAACCATTGATCAATCATGCTACACATGCAAATCTCACATCTATAACTTCAGGTAAAATTTTGGATGGTGATGCTTACCTCAGAAATCACGGATAGAATCGAAAGTAATTCTTGAGCAGATATTAATGGAGAAGGTAGCAAAGCTAAGCTATTTGAAAAGGGCCTCTGGTTGTTATATGGTCCGACTCTTTTTACCTCCTGCAACAATCATTGCAATCTTCATTAAAAAAAAAAAATCCCTTCTCTTCATAGATAGAGTTGCCATGCATCCTTAAAAAACCCGACAAAATTCGATGATAAAGTCTCAGCTGATCTTAAATCAACGGGGGAAGGAACTAATCAAGTAACTTTTTTTAAGCATGCAACTGAAGTGTACCCTAAGGTCGACTATAGATCTTTATGAAATTTGAATGCATCATGGTAGTTGGTGAATATTGACAGATATGATTTTCTAAATATCCCATTACCGTCACTGCTGTCTCATTCTGTTGCATCCCTGAAAATAACAGCACTATGCGCTGTAATGTTCTCAGATTGGTTCTATCTTCATCAGTCATAGAAGGAAGATGAGTGGGCCTGAAGGGTAGGTTTGCGTTCACTGTATATGTTATTGAATCCAAAGTTGCTATGCCAAGCGCATCCAAGCCCTAAAATCATTTCAGGACCAAGTAAGTAATACCATAATCAAGTACAGCACTAGTCACTCCGATATAAATTAATTACTTTGTGCTATTTTAGCAGAGATGTGATCATAATCCACAATGGTTTTGGGTGTAAATTTGAACGGGATGATTGGTATACCATGCCATGATGCTATGGATATTTAATTACCTTCACAAATTCATCGGTCATTATTTCTCTCACAAATGCGCCCTGAAACCATCGGAAGAGAGATTGTAATTGGAATGGTAGTGAATATTCCTAATCATTGATGATATAAAAAAATCCCATGCGCTGATACCTTCTCAGTTAATGCAAAGGATAGTAATTGTTTGATAATTATCTTAGATTCATTATCTTCCACCTGCTCACCAACCAAAGCTCTCTCTGTCCTGGCACGTGATGACTGTTCAGAAGAGAAGCCATGCCAAACATCAGAAGAACATGCTAGTGATACTCACAGCTTAACCGCTTGCAAGTAATTTCTCACCATGCATATTATAATGATCATCCCCTTATACCACAGTAACATGCAAGAGATGAAAAAAGGAAGTGGATGTGTGTTTGAAAGCACATAACCTCACCTCCGTCAATAGAGACTCTAATCGATCAATCCTGAACACTCCGTCCTATTTCATAAACTAGAAAGTCAGAAACTTCGATTTCATTCCCAGAACGTATTATTGTGAAACATTATAAAAAAACAAACCAAAAGTACAAGGTTGATTTTATGCACCTTGTAGAGAAGAGCATGCAATGTCGATTTCAGCTTTGGGGAGCTGTCCATAAGCACTTTTCGGGCAATCCAAGGATAGGTGCTGCCCAAAACTTTGTAATCAGGATTGGAGCTTATGGCTATTCCCTCCAAAACAGCTAGACTGAGTGGGCCAGGCAGTTCATCTTAAATTGTTAAAACATATGGAATGGATATTAACTAAAAGGAAGTTAGGCCACATTAGCCGCTCTATGTTTCTATTATACACGAATAGATGTAATAGAGAAATGAAATCACCTTCTGATTACAAGCGAAAAATATGATGGTATCCTGAATTTGAATTTATACCTGTAGATAAAATGGATATTTAGCATTCACAGAAGTTGAATATACTCTTCATGCAAGATGAAAAATAACTCAAAGGTCAATGTGATGCAACTTAAGGGAAAAAGTCTGAATCTTAATCATCATATTAGCACACAAGGCAAGACTAATATTTTGAAGATTTCTAATAATTTTTGCGGAACAAAGTAAAAATAAAAGAAACCTGAGGTAACAATTGAGGTAGATAGAATTGCTGAACACTGAAACGCTAGACCATGTATAAGAATAGGAGGATGCCTGAAATTACATTTGGTATGTTGATGAAGGAAATATAGCGAAATTATTTTGTTTATCGCCACGCAGATAATTAACGACGCAATAATATTATATTCCGATTCCTTTAGCTGATGACTATTAGTGAAATTGAATAAATCTGAAAGTCAGTACATGACATTCAATAAAATGTGAAGGATTTCGGAAACCAGTACATGGTAACTCCCAGATTTTCGAGAAGATCCTCAAAGCTTATGTTGCGAACCCCTTTAGCAACAGCATTCCGAAACACACCTACATACAGTTGTGTATTGCAAAGATTGAGATGATAGCAGGTGAAGAATGAAAACAATTATGTTAGGATCAACAGAAGCAGAAGCTTAATTATGGTCCTCGATAAAGATGCTTATAAAGTTGGAAAGACCTGTTAATGCTTCTGTCACAGCGCCCTTTTCCGCAGTGGGTGGTAGAAGCCTTTGACATTAAATTTCAGGAGCTTCAAATTGATCTCGACAAAGTTACAGGACAATCTAATGAAGGAAACTGTTTTCACATACCCAAGGGTTACAAAGTCCCTTGCGAGTGCATCGTAATCACGATTCACGAGATGGAGGCAAGCTTCGATGAAGCCATCTCGAAGTTCTTGCTTAAACTCACCCATCATGCCAAAATCTGTGAGTAATATGCATCTTTCAGGAAGAGATGAAAAATTCATTTTCATGTAAATAATATACATAATAAGAAACTGAAAGAGTAGTCTACGGGCTACACATTATCAAGTTGCAGTAAACATGGAAATAAGATAGTACCTAAGTAAGCTAATTTCCCATCATATGTCCGGAGTAGGTTTCCAGGATGTGGATCAGCATGATAAAATCCAAACTCAAGAAGCTGATTAAAGGAACAATATACTCCCACCTGTCACAGTTGACTGATAACCTTATAACACACAACTTTTCATGGTTCATTGCCAACCCATTAATGAATTTTCAGAGAAGACCTCAATCAAGTATAGATCGTTAACTTCTGCCAGCTTCTGTCCCTGTGTACATTCAATAAGGACCATAAATAAGCGGTTCATCTGAACAATTAGAAGGATATCAGTTCTTTATGATGGAATCACCTAATTGACATGTTAAATTCAAATAACCATCTACTCATTTCTTCTAATACACATAGAGTTTGATGTATGAAGAAACAATTAGTAGCATCCACTTGACATTAGCTTTATAGGAAATGGTACCTCAACCCACTGCATGATGAGAACTTTTCGTGTTGTTTGCTCCATGTACATGTCTGGAACAACAACATCTTTTATACTTCCATACAACTCCCTGATTGAACCAATGTGATCAAACAGTCAGAAATAGGGCTAGGATCTGTATGTCACATACAGAATAACAGAATCATTTCCAAATAACATGTCCATAGCAATCAAATGAATAAATCAATCCCAAATGTGCGGGTCCAAATCTCTAAGATATTATTTTCAGATGGAGTGGCAACTATCTAGGAAATTCTGGAGATATAATTACAACAGTGGCTTACTTAAACTTGAGTCCATTTTTTGCTTCCTTTTTGTAGTCCATCTCCTGCATTCAATTGGATTGCCTGTATTCAATATGAAGCTCTAAGAAAAACTCATTACACAATACAGTGCATACAGACAAAGAAAACACAATTTCCTGTATGTCAAGTTGCCAAATACAGAGAATTTTACTGTGAAATGTATGTAGTTCGTTGCCCAACAGATTAAAGGTCTAATACCAATGGCATACCAACCCCGACTTCGTGCTGTCAAAGAAATGGTATTTTACAATTTGAAGTATAGATCAAAACATCAGAAAATATTTACATACCCGAAAAAGGCTCGTGGCCCATTCATCAACGACTGACTGCAAAACCATGCGCAGTTGTTGATCAATAAAATCAGTACGAAAATAATGCACACAGCTATGAGAACATTAAATAAGATGGCATGTAAAATAGGTTCAAAATAACTTTAACATTGACAAATTAATACATGCACCCAACAGAAGGTTCTAGTAGACTGAAATTAATGAAGAGATGAATAGTTTTTGGTCACCGCACATCAGATGACTTGTTGAATATTATTTTCCGGTACCTGAAGATCGGTGTTCAATTTTCCTGCATTCCTTATCAACCCAGCCAGATAATGCAGTATTAGAATGTCCAATGATATTGCAGCTCTAACTCCAGGTCTCTGCACTTTAACAGCCACAACCTTCCCAGTGGCACGAAGTCTAGCTTGATAGACCTTTTTCCAAGTGTCAGTGAAAGTGATCATCATTTTTTACATAATTTATGGGTGTGTTGCCAATCACGTGAACAACTACAAAATATACCTGTCCCAGTGAAGCAGCTGCCACCGGCTCCGGTGAGATTTCAGAGAAAAGAACATCTATTGGAATTCCAAGTTCTTGCTCTATGGTATCAAATGCAACTTCAGTAGAGAATGGTGCAATTCGATCTTGTAAGAGAGAAAGTTCATCCAAATACGAGGGTGGTATCAAATCCTGTAAGAAACAGATTTTGCTATTACACTATATAGAACAAATTCTTAAATGATTTTCCTAAAAAATTGCACAACCACTCATCTTCCCACGGTCTATTTATCAAGTGCTTGGTATGCTAACTGTTTTATGGAAAGTGTTACAAATTATGGTGTTCCCATCAGAATATTGGATGGAGACAATAAATGAAACTTTAAAGATGAAAGTTACAATTGAAATTGCGGTAATCGAACTGATATGAAGTATTCAAAAGTTATGAACTTACGGGCCGAGACGATATAGCCTGAGCTATCTTAATATATGCCTACATAACAGGGAAAGATCATGTGGACAAGTTAGCCAACATTCTTCAAATAAAATATCCTCAAGATAGTAAGGAAAAAAGGTGAAATATTTACTGGACCAAGTTGAACCAATATCTTCCTCAATTCAGCTGCTCTAACCTACAAACGAGGAATCAAAAACAAAAAAATAAGTCAATGAAAAAACTCAAAAAGGAACCATTATGAAGAGGTTTATAACGCATTATTCTTACAAGTGCTCGTATTCAATAAGATGTAGCATAGCATCCAAAGATGTAAGGAAGAAACAAAAGGTCCGATGACAATATTCAAGATGCATGACAATTTCGTGAAGTACCAATTCACTTACGTTTCCCCTCTAGTTCGATGCGACGTCGCGTCGTCGGTATAAAACAGGATACAATTTACGGTCCATACCTCAAACGTCAAATCGGAGCGGTCGGTGAGATGATCGTAGAATCTCAGCGCGAACCACTTGCCCAATGAAGTGGCGGTCTGGAAGAGACGCCTGATAAGAATGAAGGGCTTCTTCTGATAAATAGCTGCGATATTGGAGATGTCGTACTCCATCAGCGACTCTGCTTCGCTCGAGCTGAGCTGCTTGAATAGGTAACCAGAGTACTGCGTAAAGGCATCAACATCGTTGTTAGCAGCAGCAGCAGCAAACGACGGCGTCTGCCTGAGTAATAGTCTGCGGGGACTACGTGGAGATAGCCGGCGATAGTTGTGGCGGAATGGGGTGAGGCTGGGAAGATGAGGCGGGACGGGAACTAGAAGCATTGGGAATGACTGAGATTCTTCTGCTTTGGTGGTGGTGGTCGATTATCGACCTCTCGCTCTCCTTTCCTTTGAATAAATAAATAAACAATAATGAGACATATTTATTGCCTGTTTTTCCGATTTTACTTGCGTTTCTTCACAAGTCGCCACATGACATGCCATTTGCGTGGTTCAACAAACTTCGTAATTGCGTATTCAAAAATACTACTATAGAAAAGGAGCGAATGGACCAGTGACTTGGACTTGGACTATCTTGTTTTATGATTGTATCGTGGCCCAATAAGAATGTCCAGCCCAGCTCGGAAGGCTAAGATTGTATCTTTGTACCAAAATTAGTTTTCCACAAATATTATATTATAACGGACGACGTAATTTTTTATATTCCCACGTGTGTGATCTCAAATCCATATTTGAATGTGCTGTGCTACTGAACACATAATATAAATACATATTAATGCCCCGGCAATATTAATCATACAATAATAATAATTCAGAAATGAGAGAACTAGCTAGCTAGCAAGCATTGGGATAAAGTGGCTGATATTGTGGATCTTCGATTTATTGCGTCTAACCACAAAATGTCAACAATCCCATCACCTACTTGCTATGCAAAGCTATTCGTCAGTCAAAATGGGAACTGTTATATTTGACACAGCTGTTGTTAATATTATATATATATATATATATATATATATATATATATATATATATATAGTATAGGTTACCTTTGCTTAAGATAGACAGTATAATAATCTTTAAAACTACAACAGCTTTCATACGTAATTTCTTCCACAAGCCAACAAGAGAATAGATAGAGAGAGAAACATTTAATATGCATCAAACTTCTTCGTTAAATTTGGGTGAACAGGTTAGAACTGCATCGGCTACGGTCAGGAAAATCTTGTCTTGGCCTATCATAGTGGCAAACTGTGATTCATGTAACTTGTCCATCACCACTGGCCCCGGATTCGCCAGAATCAGCTGCATTAAGATTATATTCACGACGTTGTTACATAAGTAATATCCGACACGACAGTTTTTAAGCCAGCCATAGATTATTAGGATGTAATTGATATCATCGTCGCTGGTTTTCATGGATTACCTGAACAGATCTCTTTTGGAGACTTCTGTAGAGTTCTTCCAATGCATGGATGCCACTTGTGTCAACGTCAGTAACCGCTACAATAGAATTAATAAAATATAAGAAGAGTGATCAAGATTTCTCAAAAATCGTTGTTGTTGTTGTTGTAAAAGCATTCAAAACTCACGTGACATTTCGACAATCAAATGCTGAATCTTGGGAAAGCCAGCAGCAGCTTTTAGTAGCCCTTCCTCGTCGGTTAGCCACCTTTGTATCCTGTAAAATAGTAAGAGCATCATACATATATCAGATGATCAAATTTGTACTAATACTTATCAGCAATGAATGACCTACTACTAATGCTGCTGCTACCACCACGTGTACCTTTCTTTAATGTAGTTGGAGTTGGAGAAGTATATAGCTGAATCAACCCTTACAATCAGAACTCCAGGGACCATACTTGCCTCGGGATATTGTTGAATATTGCGATAAACATGAGTTCTCGGAATTTTTCCGAGAAGAGCGGTCCTTGGCCTCGTCACTTGCAGGAGTAGTTTAGCAAAAGATATCGAGACCTAGCAAGCAAGCAAGTTCATCAGGTAATTATATGTATACAACCATTCAATTTTCACTCAGAAAGAAAGAAAGAAAAATCCAATTTACAGCGATTAAAAGGCCAATTTCGACGGACGAGAAAACGACGCCAAGAAAGGCTCCGATGCAAGCAACAAAATCGAACTTATCAATCTTCCATATGAGAATTGCTGCATCAAAGTCAATGAGGGCAATGGCAGCCGACATGATTATGGAGGCGAGGATGGCGTTGGGGGTGTACTTGAAGAGAGGTGTGATGAATTCCAATGTCAAGAATACAACAATCGACATCACTATGTTTGAAACAGCCGTGTGGCATCCCGCCATGTAATTAACCGCCGACCGAGAGAAAGAACCTGCATCATGTAATCCACCCCCCCCCCCCGACTACTATTAATTTTCTCGACATTTATTATATATATATATATATATATATATTTATATAGTAGTCTTCAACGATTTTTTGTCGTTTTTTACCTGTCGTGACATAGCAAGAAGTCATTGAACCAGCAATATTCATAGCTCCAAGGGCAACCATTTCTTTGTTTCCATCTATCTGATAATCTTTCATGGAAGCAAATGTTCTCCCAATTGCTACAGCTTCCTGATGATCAGTAATAGTATATCTATATAAGAAGCAGAAATACGACGAAGGTCGCCTAATTAGAAGAAATGTGTAGAAAAGAGTTGCATACCGTTAGTGCAATCATGCCCGCCACTATGCCTATCTTAGCCCCTTTCATGAGATAATCACCATTGAAATATATTTCATTCACTGACGGTGGATTAATTCCTTGCTCTATGTGTTTCACCTGAAGAGAAATATTATTATTCTTACATTAAACACCTTTTCTACCATAAAAAAAAAAAAAAAAAAACTTGAAAAGCTTGAATCAAGATGAACTTACAATCTGTACTCCCTTCTTGTCTAAGCGAGTTATGTAAACAAAGAATGTGGATAGAACTACAGATGTGAGTGGAGCAATTGCAGGTACCCAGAAAAGTTTCTTATTCTTCTTTCCCTGCACAATCACTCACGATCACTTTGTATTAGAATTCCTAACCAATATTGTTATAAAGATATCCAAAAATTTCAGCTTTCTTACAATGTACTTGGCGACTAAAAGAAACACTAGAAACGTCGCTGCAATTACAATTGTCTGCCAATTCCACTGCAACAGACGATGATGATAAAAGGTAAGCATCGAGAGAGAGAGAGAGAGAGAGAGAGAGAGAGAGAGAGAGAGCACTCACTCCATGAGGAGCTGATTTGATAACAGATTGCATGACCGAGATTATATCAGGATTTTTAGTAAACTTTTGGATGCCTAAGAATCCTTTCAATTGCTGGAGCGCAATTGTTATCGCAGCACCGGCCATAAACCCAACTACAGCAGCGTGAGACAAGAAGTCAATTAAAAATCCCAACCTGTCGATCACCAAAACAGATCAATAGACATGATATAAGGTTAGAAGATATATATATATATATATATATATATATAATTCATAACTGATCTGAGTTGTTGATGACATATTATTGGACAGTGAGGTTTTACTTAATCAATTACCTAAGAACACCAAGGGTAGCTTGTGTAATGCCTGCGAAGAAAGTTGCTGTAAAAGCAAGCCTTCGATACTCTAAAGGATTCTGCACGGGATCAATCTCGGATTGCAGTAGAGTCCCGAGTAGTAGCGATACGACAGCAACTGGTCCTATGGCTATATCTCTCGAGCTACCCATAAAGGCATAAATCAATGGAGGGACAAAGCTGGAATCTAGAGATCAATTTGAGTTATTAAGGAAAAATCAGAGACATGGATGCGTATATGCATGCAATATAGTAATCATAAAAGGCTTTATATATCCAAATGGTGACTTATACTCACATAGACCATACTGAGGTTCCAAATTTGCAAGCTTTGCGTAGCCAATGTCCTGTGTTTCGTTGGTTAAAGGAAATCGATTAAAAGACATTATTCATGCAAAATTAGCAGCCTTGATACAACAACACTACAGTACTACTGTCATGTATATATAATAAAATATATACCTGAGGTATGCATAGGCTGGCAATGGTGAATCCGGCGATTAAATCGCCTTTGAATTTGGTGAGATTGTACTCTCTGCCCCACTCCAAGATGGGGAAAACAGCTTGTAATCCGAGCATGCACTTGCGAGACCCGGGTTGATCCTTGAAAGACCGCAGTGGATCATCTGCAAAGAACGTTTCCTTCAGCCTTGTTGAGAATTCTTTCCACCACTTCTGCTTAGGAGGAACACCAACTTTGTAAGGAAGATTGGGATGATGGCCGTCAAAAGACGTGTCGTCCATGTGTGAATCTGCAGAAACAAACAAAGAAAATTAAATCTGTAATAATGTGAAAGCCCCTCTGCAATAAGTATAGTTCTGTTTGGCTGAAGTCCACCATCACCCGCGCACCCATATATACATTCCTATGAAGTTCAAAATAATTAATGCAACAGTTAGTCGTTTGATGCAAAGTAAAAAATAGAAAAAGAAAAGCCACCTCAACCCAGCACAATGGATGGAAGCAAGCAAAAGTGGGGTTAAGGATGCGTATGATATGATATCATATTCCCTAACAAGTCAAACTTAAGATAGAAAAACAAAGCATGAAAGAGATAGTGAGTCTCCATCATCATATGCAAGTCGCTTTACTACGTACCCCAACATTGACCGTTCAAGGTTATTTACATTACGTGGCGACATGAAAAAGCCCTTCTATAAAACAGAATTTTCAAAAAGGAACTTCGCAAACAACCAAATACCATTGATAGTGCATCAAGGCATATGCATGACCAATGTGAGACACGGAAACCAAATTTTAATCTAAAATAATAGACTAAGCACAACAAGGTCCATAATTCACCTTTTTTCGCTTTTTGCTGTATCGATCGCACGACCAACGGTCCTGGTATGGAATAAGAAAATCTAAGAATGATGGCGGAGGAAAAAAAAACTCAATTCAAGATCCCCAAAATACGTCTAGGTTCAGTTGATCATCAGCAAGAATCGATGCTATTATTTTCTCCCCATTGCTGAATCTGGCCTAAAGAAATACTTTTCCGGGCCATAATCATTAATAGAGGAAAGATCAGTGGAAGAAAATCCTCACCTTAGCCTACTTTGTATATAGTTAATTACTTAATAATAATCAGTCGATCGCGCAGAAAGGGACAAACGTATTCTATTACACAAAAGAGGTTGCTTTTTAAAGGAAAAACGTGCGGCTTGTAAAAGGTCAAGGGACAAAGTGAAATCGACCACGTAGGAAGAGAAGAGGTAAAAGGCAACAAACCGACGTCTGAGGTTCATTGTTTCTGGACATCCACGCTTCATAAACACTGAATCAAAGTCATATTTCAATCGGAGAAGATCATTAAATGTACTAGTGTTTTATTTTTCATCCCACTATAAAATGTAATTTGTCAAAAAAAAAAAAGAAAACCATTTGTATCGGGACAAAATAGCGTCGAGATTAAATCTTGAACGAACACCGAAAAATAGGAAACAATGTTTTACACCTAAATTAATTATTATAGTTACTTTGTTTAATTGATCGTTCCGTTTTGAGCGTGAAAAACGCATCATGATTGGTTTTATTTCGGGTGGATGTTTGGAATAATGATAAATGCCATGGGCCTTTTTATTTTATAAGTTGTGTGTTTAGCGTCCTTCCGCTCTTCAATTGATTCATACGTATTATTACACCTACAGCGTGTTTGTTAAAATTCCCAACAGACGTAAGTTGACTCACCTGCCGTCAACATTTCCTCCACTATTCATGCGGAAGCAGCTGTTTGATCAAATAGCATTTCTGAAAATACGTCCGACTCCACCTGCCTATGGCATGGTTCGAGTATCGCAGAATCACGTAGCTCATTTGGGTCGGCCCAAAGAGGCCCCAAAACCTCCGCAGTTGATGTCTTTGCCGCCATTCCCTGGCCATCCCTTGCCAGCGAGGAAATCATCGGCTGGCCATGTGACTACTGCCATCAGCTGGCTCAAATATTACTTTGACGACGTTCCTCCTTGGGTTGTCCAGAGGCATTTCAACAAGGGACTTGTAGGTGTCCTCATATTTTCATTTCTTTTTGTTGGTTTTATTGATTGAGTCCCGTGTTTCTTGTAGGTGCAGCTTGAATGCCGTGATTGTTCATCAACGACATATATGAGAAATGTAATGTTGCTTTTTCTATCTATTTTGACTTGGTAGTGCGCTCCCTATTTGTTTGCGTAGCAGTTGAAATTCATTTGCAGATTAGACACAGTGAAGTCATGGAGGTGGGCTCTAGAATTTATGTACCTGTATCAATTGCCGATGGTAAAATTTGCAGGAGGTTCAACGTTATACCAAGTGGTACATTGTATCCGAATGCAGATGAGATCGCCTACCTGCAAAGACTTGTAAAGTATAAGGTGTTGTTGCTGTTATTTGCTAAGCACAAGCCTCACATTTTCTATCATAGTAAATTGCGATGATTTGTTCTCGATTATTTGATTCCCGCAATTTCAGGACCCTGCATTGTTAGTGTTGAATAAACCTCCTAAGTTGCCAGTAAAGGTTAGCTTTTATAGTATTTATCTGTCACCACACTTCAATGATGGAGGTCTCTCTTGCATTTTGAGTTGTTAAGCAAGTACCTACAAATAGGGAAACCTGTCAGTTCACAACGGCATGGATGCTTTGGCTGCTGCAGCACTGACGTATGATTACGATGAGGGTCCGAAATTGGTGCGCATTTTTGTGTTTTAATTGTCAGATATTGGAGATGATGTGTCTTTTTTGTTGTTCCTTATGCGTATGATTCTTTAGGTTCACCGTTTTGACCGGGAGAGTAGTGGCCTTCTCCTGATGGGAAGAACTAAAGAAAGCATTTCCTATCTCCACAGGCTGCTTGGTGACAGAAAGAAGGTGAAGCGAAGTGGCAATTATAAACTGAATAACAGCCCATTTATCATATTTTTATTTTTGAGATTATTCCGATTTCCGTTTATGTTATCAGTTCAATGATTACCATGATGTGCATGAGGAAATATGCCAAAGGTATTGGGCATTGGTCATAGGTTCTCCAAAGCAAAAAGAAGGCTTGGTTTGTGCACCACTTACGAAGGTATTTTTCCCTGCAACGCGCTCGTGCCTTTGAAGAGGAATATTTGGCTTACAAAGAGAATTTGGTGCAGGTGCTGCTCGATGATGGAGAAACTGAGAGGGTCATACTTGCTCGAAATTCAGGGTTAGAATCATCACAAGAGGCGATTACTGAATACCGTGTCCTCGGCCCTACGATAAATGGGTGTTCGTGGATTGAGTTGCGTCCTCATACGATCCTTAAACATCAGGTTTGATGAAGGCTAATAATATATTGCAATTATTACTCAAATGTGTGAGGAAATCTTTCTTCTTTTTTTGTTTGTTTTGTTTTCAGCTTCGAGTCCACTGTGCTGAAGCTCTTGGTACTCCAATAGTTGGTGACTACAAGTATGGTTGGTTTTTCCACAGCAGATGGAAGCAAATGCCTCGAACTGATTTCGAGCCAAGCAGTGGAGAAGCATACAAACTGAGGAGACCCAAGGGTATGGATGTTCAGAAAGGCAGCGTGTTATCAAAAGTGCCCCTTTTGCATCTGCATTGCAGGGAGATTGTAATGCCAAACATTGCAAAGCTTATATCAGGGGCCAATGATGATTTGAAGCCTGATATCCTCCGTTTTGTGGCACCAATGCCTTCTCATATGAAAATCAGTTGGAATCTCATGGCCTCCTACTTGGTATAATAATTAGGAGAGGTGGTGCGTCGATGTTACTGTTAGTGTGTGTGTGTGTGTGTGTGTGTAACTGTTCCATTTGAAGATTAAAAGCAAGGCAGGGGATGTATATTTAGACATTTGGTGAATTTAGAGAACATCAAATACAGTTTTTCTGAAACCTACAAAACTAATAAGAGGCAGGCACAGCACAAACCAGGGCTCTGAATAAATAATCATGTAGATTTACATGAGACGTGATTGCTTTAGGTCGATGGGGAAGATGATGACTCTGCCATAACCAACTCAATAGTGGTGAGTGAGACATACTTCAACATGTAGAATATACAGGAAGGGTTCACAAGTTGAGGAACCAAATGATAGATAAAAATCAAACATAGCCTGATTCAGAGAAAGCAAGAGAGTCATGGGTGCTGTAAGTTATGTACTATCATCATACACAACTAAATTTATTGCCTGAACGTGTATGAATGACATTCCAATCTTATCCTAAATCTGCACAGAGAAAACATATCATATCAATCAAGAGTGTAAGATTTTCCCAGTAGAGAAGTGCCAACAGCACCAGAATCATCAAGTCAAACTGGTTTTTAGTGTTGATCATGCAAACTATCTGAACCGGGGAACACTGCAAAAATTAAAGCAACTCTCCTGCTTGTCAATTGTTTTGGAGTACAAGATGAGTTTCCAAGCAGTTCATTCCACCTTGAGAACAATCTTCATGAACTCGTAAACAAAGAAGCTTATTGATGCCGACGGTAAAACCTGAAATAACAAAACAATCCACTGCTTCAAACATAGCCCATAAGCTATAATTAATTCCAAAGTTTTAGAAGAACATCACAAGCTCAATTACTTGACCAGTATATACCGGCACTTGGGAAATTCATGACCAGGATTAAATTGCTAATGACATAACTAAGCTAAAAATGTGGCATCCTAAGCAAAGGAAAACAACGAGGAGATGAAGAGTTTACTCTAAAATGTTACTTACCTGCAGTAAGCTGGGAATAAGACCAGCATATAGGGCAGGAACACCACCGCGTTCAACTATTTTGGCACAAGTGGCGAATGCACTCAACTTAGTTGCTCGACCTTGGAGCTGAAGCTGCCTTCTCACCACCTCAAATGGATAAGTTGCAGCTTCTGCACAAGCACCGGCAATAGCACCGTGCAATAGAGTTCTAACTGGCCCCAATTCAAGTTGCTCGAGAGCATTTAAATCGTGACCCTGTTGCTTCATGTTTCGAATTCTTTCTCTTCCTTCAGGTGAATGCAAGTAAGTTGATTTCAACGTGTCATATACACCGTAGAAAACGGCACCAGAGGGAGCCATGCTCAATATGGACGGGACTAGTCCATTGTAAAGTGCTAAGATCCCTTCCTTTTCGACGATGTGCTGAAAAGCTCCAACAACACCACCCAGTGATTCTCCACCAGGTGCCACCAGCCTGGTCCGGATCTGAAATTTGCGTATGCACTCTTATTGTCTAACCATATGAAGAAAAAAAAACGAGAATATCCATCAAGGTAAGATTCTAACCCACCGACAACCAGTAACGACGTGACCAATTAGGATGGAGGACATATGATGATAAAGATAGAAATTATAAATGTTTACATTAAAACACTCGTCTTCCCGCAAGGAGATCGTATAATGTCCAGCAACATGGTCAAAGCTGAATGAAATGGAATGATAATGTCCCTATGTTTGGCGTCAGAATGAATGAACTTGAATAATAGTTTTAACTTATTTCTGATGTAAAAAGTAGGAACTTGAATGCAAAATCAACACTAAACTTTTACTAATCATTATCTAAATAAAAACTCAAACTGAAGCCCGAACTCAGTCTGTTGATTTACACATGGGAAACACTTTTCAACCAGAACTAACAGAGAGAAGTAAACAAACTCAAAACAACTGCAAAATCTATTAAGAAGAAACAAGGTACAAATTCTCACTCACAGTATCCAGTGGCAAGCAGAGAACAGAAGCTGTCATACCAGCAGCAGCACCAGCAATTAATCTCTCAGAATTTGTGGTCTCTTCATTTCCTGATAAGCTGAGCAGCTGCTTTCTGTACGTATCATAAGCACAAAAATTGATTGCCTTGAAAGGAGCAGTGCGAAGTATGTTAACGAAATTTCCCCTCCAAAATCCTTTCAAGCCTTGAGTTGTCGCTATTTTGTTAATGAGCTCAAATAGGTTCCCCTTCTCTCCACGTACTATATATTCCAGCTTCAGCCGCTCAAGCGGGGCAACACAAGTTCTGCATCAGGAGCAAGAACAATCCAATTAATAGGCCACCATACTTGGTATGTACATCAACTGAACAGATCATTCAATCACCAAACTCATCACCATGTTTCTTAATTGAAAATTTGCGGGAAACCAAAGGTAACATTTTCGGTTCAGATCTCTGGTACACAGAGTAATGAAATTGGCTCAGCATAACACTGATCTTTCAACTACATCAACTCATCTGTTTCTGGGAGAGGAAAACATAAAAGAATGAAAGACGAAGTGCCACATCATGGAAGAAAAGAAAACACCACGAAAAAGGGATCACAAAGGCACGGTTGCTGAAGTTTGAATCTTGTTTCTTATACACTAAACGCATCTTGTCCTTCAATGATGTTCTTCACGGACCTTGCTAGCACATTCCAGCAAATTTAATCGAAATTCTTCACAAGTCAATTTCGTGAGACAAATTCATTCCATCTCCGAATGAAGAAATAACATGGAGGGAGGGGAGAAAGAGTTCGACCTTGAGACCATAGCGGCAATAGCCCCAGCCCATAGATGTTTGGTGGTGTTCACAGCTCCACGCCCGCGTAACCCAAGTCCCTTTCGTCTCCTGTCCTTGGAAATTTTGCACTTTGGTGAGCTGCCGTTGTTGTTGTTTTTAACCGATAGGCTCAAACATATGAAGTCCAAGCGCAATTGGGTAGAGTGCGATTGCCAACCACAAGTAAAAGAGGAAGCTACACCACCGGTGATCTTATTCACCATTGAATGGGGAACGGAGTTAGCGTCGAGGAACAGTCCTCCGGAATGGACTAAAGTTGCGTTATGGAAGTAATCTGTTTCCGCCATTTTCGATTTCAGTGCTCTAACTGAGATAGGTAGTGATGGAAGTACATACTGCGTTATCTATGTATACTTCGACGACGATGGCAGATATCAATTTACTCAATTAATTTCGTATGTTATTGTATAATTATTATTTTATCCTTTTTTTATTCATCTTAAAAATCATTTTTTTTTATGTATAAATAAAAATAATAGATTAAAATTGAGGGTCCTATCCTACTGCCATATTTATGTTATTTATATATTAGGAGGGTGTATAGTAATTTATGGACTTAATTTGGTATGTCAGTTGTGTGTATAGTAATTCGTCCCCCATCCCTCGCATAAAATGGTGAGAAATGAAAATGATGGAGGAGAAGAGTGTATTTTGTGAGTTGGTAGGGAAGATGAGGATTTGAGGTGTGTGTGTGTGTATGTGTGTGAGAGAGAGAGAGAGAGAGCGAGAGAGAGAGAGAGAGTTATAGGATAGATGTAACTTGAGAAGAAATCGAGGTGAAATAGCAGTCACGAAACGAGATCGTTCGGCTTTGTTTGCATCGCTTTTATTTCAACATTATGATAAGTTGCTCCGAGGATCAAAGTGCAGTTTTCAATCCTAACATTTTCGTAATCTACCATGCCATCCCATTATTTTTCAAGATTAAAAACTCCGAGGATTGTTGCTGTGCATGAGCCACCAATTGGGGGGATGCTGTGCTGTTTCGTTCGAAAGTAGTAAATTCCTCTCCTTCCAATCCAACACACCAACCAAGCTCAAGTTTTGATAACAAAATATTCACATTACAGGAAGAAGATATACTATACTGAAACTGATGTAGCATGACAATGTATGTCAAAGCTTTCTTTTGCCTGCCGTTCTCTAGCAAAAACCAAAGAAAAACCTTTTTGGCACTGTCTCTTTATGTCTGAGAGGTCACGTCACCCACCAGCCAGCACCATGGAATAATAATAATCCATTCCCCCAAAATAAAGTGGATGTTAGGGAAAGCTAACTGTGCATGCCCTTGATAGTGAGAATACCACAGACGACATATTATATTAAGACAACTTTTGGCAATTAAAATGAAAAATAATGAATGCTCCGTCATCATCATATGGCAGGCAAATTTCACTGCTGCTCATTCATTATGGGTTGAGGAGGTTCCATCTCCACCAAATGAAACACTCGCTAGTGATTTTGATGCCCATGCCGGGGCGTTCCTTGCTCCTTGCAAATTGCTTTTCTTGCAGGGCTCCTTGAAAAGCTGATGTATTATTGCCTGATTAAGGAATACAATGGCATGTTGCCATAGATTACTCAACCTGACATTTCTGATGTACCTCCTCCAGCTGGCTAATTGAGAGCATCTCTGCAGTGTTGGAAAAGCAAGATATACCAATCTCAAGATCACAAAGATTGTTGCAAGATTCAGATAAGTTTCCTGCCGAAACATATTCTCAGGAGATCTTGCCCACGGAAATGGGCAAGCTTCCGAATCATCGCTTCTCTCGCTTCCATCATGCCTTGGGCAACTGTGCTGCTGCTGCTGCTGGTCCAAAGACGTTTCCTCAGCTGGCGGCGCCACTGTCTTGATGCCTACAGAGCACATCCAAAGTTATAACTAATCAACAAACTAATGACAATCAGGTCAAAAGGTACATCTTATTTAGATATATGTATGAAGAAGAAAGGTCAAAAAGAAGGATCATACATACTCCTAATATAACCAATACCAGTAAATTCCTCATAGAAGTCAACAACAGAATCCACACTGCGAGAACCCTGGTACCTCATGCGCATGGTGGAATTCCGAAGGATCAAAGTCGGAAATCCGTGAACTCCATACTTTGATAGGATGCTGAAAGCAAGCAGGTAATGTTACTCGAAAATACGCATAAGAACTGAAAGTGAACTTATTATTATCCCACCAACCTTGGCCTGACAACTGATTCTTCAATTGCAAAATGTGGAATGGACGGGAAAATAGAAGACATCAGCAAGAATGTAGGTCTAAATACCCCAGAGAATGGACACCAGGTCGAATAGAAGAGAAGGGCAATATATTCATTTTCATTTTTTTGAATGAAGTGCAACGCCTTTGCTAACGTAGCTTCATCCCCCTTCACAAAGAAAATTAATCATTGCCAAAGCAGACGATAAGATATTAAAACAATGACTATTATATGTAAATACTGTCAAGAGTCAAGACCCTACAATCTTGAAAGATATATGAGAGGGTAGGGAGAGGAGAATAACAACAGGGCGTGCATGATCATTCATATTCTTTTTGTTTGACCGCAGGCCAAAAGGCAGGGTAACAAATTATGAAGCAAAGATCATTTGCTGGAATTTTTAACAATACAAAATAATCAATGACACTTAGGCCATTTAGCTCAGATCATCGTCACTTCAATCCATAAACTAAGATAAGACGCAGTTGCTGTCTCATATCCCCCAACCCAACCCCTCCCATCTAACAGTTCGTAACCCAAGACACAAACATACGCACAAATCAAGGGATGAACAGACCCAGTACCCTATGCAACTTGAATGAATCAGGAAGATTACTTTAAAAAAAATTAGTCAAAGGACAAATGGAGGGAAAAAATGTAAACGAGGCGATATACCTCAATCACATCAGTCGTGTGATAAATTTGAGCCCTTATTAAGGCACACATCTCCTTATCCATAGCAAAGATGTCGTCTTTGATGGAATTAACCGGGCATACAGGAGCTGACGGAACCCTAACGGAGTCGGCAACAGTAAGACATAGCAGGAGAAGGAATTGCAAGGATATAGCACCGTAATAAATCCTTCCGACAAATCCCATAGCGACTCTGTTGATTCCTAATCTGGTGAATACTGGAGGGAGAAATTTATATATCCTTTTCTTTCTGCTTAGAAATAAAAAAAAGGGGAGGGACCTCGCGCGATTCAGCATGACATTGACGCCTACCGTTGGATCGTTGTTAGATAAATATATTCTACGACTGAAATATATTATTTTATTTGTTAAATTAGATTCGAATGAATTGGTTGGAGATTATGCCTAATTGATGAACAATTAGGTCATTTTCTTAAAACGAATCCAAGAAATTGTGGCTTTTCTAGTGAATTATACTCCGCGTAGCAGTCGGTTACGTATGTCTTTCCAGGAACGGGAGCTCGCATTTTCTTTCACGTACCATTATCACCATCAGTATGATTTTTTGGAACGAGATCCCGTTAACATTAAAACTAACCGATACGTTTGGCCTTCCAATGTTTAGTTTCAGTCATCTTTTTGAAGAAATAATTCTGAGACAGGGCAATGAATAAATGAAATAAATATGAGGATGTCGCAGATCGATGTATCACTTACACTAGATTAGAGATTATTTGAGTTTCTTGCGTAAAAACTAAATCCTATTATTTTTGGTGGCCCTTCAATGATTTGGAGACATGACAAGGAAAACCAGCGCGTATAATGTTTATGATGGGAACTAAGAGCAACTTTAATTATGCTTGTGGATCATAAGTGCAGTTAATTACACATGGCCCCATGTCTGCCTTGCGGCTCTACGGGTATATGGTATAACAAGCAGCAAATTTTTGCTCCATCCTGTTCTAAAATCGTTTCTTCTTTCTTTCTTTCGGGGGGTGGGGGGGCGGGGAAAGAATGTAAATGTAATAATATTTTTTTATCATTAGCAGTTGTCCAAAAGAGAAGTACTAGGTCGCCTGTCTTCTGACAAACGGTTTTTGGCATATGAGGAGCCTCTCATCACTGTTGCTTTCGATTTCAACGACTCGCGCATCCCACTTCAGATGAGTTGTCAGAGATCTTGCAAACTCGATCAGATGAGTAGTGTCTTTCAGAATCAGCCATCCCTATACCAAAAGACAAGATCAAATCAAACCAATATTTACCTTATAGCAAGCATATGCATACATAAATGTTTCATGATTGATTCTTTTGCAGCTGAAGCTTTTCTTTGTAATTAGTAGTTTGCACACATAACCTACTATCCATCATGACTGACATGCATTCGTCTATGAATAGTAGATTGGTTCTTCACCATTAGATTAGCTGTTGTACCTCTGGGCGGAGCAGACGATCTATTTCCAAGAAGAGATCTATCATTTGGCATCTTGGCTGCTGCTCAGAATACTCGAGAGTGAGAAGCCCTTTAGCATGAACCAGATCATATGTTCGGGGATACGTTGGAAATGGCTCGCACCTGAATGTAATGTGTGTATGAACATAACATAGTGCAGATTTATCCAGAAAAAAAAAAAAAAAGCACTAAAAGTGATAACAAGCACTTGACATTCTTATTTTATCACGATTTGTAAGAATGAAAGAAGGAAACTGGATATGATATAAATAATAAATACTTACCAATCATGTAATACTCCGACAAATCCCCTGTCGAAGATCAAAGGGAGATGGTTAGGTCCCCTTGTAGGGACAACATTCATAACCCAAACAGATTTCCGTTTCTCCAACAGGGCTGCATTGAATCCTCCGAAATGAGCATTCATGTCCAAAACATTCCTAAGCATGTTGTAAGGTGGGGAAGGATCCTCATCGCCAGGTCTCTTTGGATGATCTGAGAATATCAGTGGTGAGAGCAGAGACCAATAGTTCTGGATGGCCGAGTTCCAATGAATAGCATCCTCCCCAAACTCTGCTGGATGCACACCTGAAAATCGTCAAACAATTTCTGATGAAAATCAACAAATTGTGCTGCCAGTTAGTAAATTCTTCACTATCTAAATGTCAAAGTCTTTTTCCCCACTTTCAAATTATCTATCATAACCAATATGAATTTCAAGCACAAAAAACTGCTCCAGATACCGTGCGTTTCTAGTTCAACAGTGTTTGTCTTAGCCAGGGCAGGCCATTTCCTACGCTCTTCAATGGCCAACCATCGGCGGCTCTGAGTTCCAGCAATGCATCCTTGGAGAGGTCGATAATATGGGGACTCAATGTCACGGCCCTTACCACAAAGAGAAGGTGTTCCATTTTTCCTGTAAATAAAAAGAAAAAAATAGATGTTACTGGTGAAAATGGTGGCACGTCATAGATACTGAAAAAATTGCGAAATAAATAATTAGAACATGGCCAATCATATTTAAAGTTACCTTGATGAGTGGCACTTCTTCTTACTGGTCTTCTTCCACACAACAGTCTCGTCCTGCTGTGGCAGCATCTCCCAGCAGAGACTTCCGGCGTATGAGCGCACTGCATTCCATTTCTTCAGGTTATCTTTGTCGCGAAGGGAGCGCAGTGAATTTATAAGTGGATCGGTCCACACAAAGTATCCACCAGGCCTCAGCAATCGATCAACTTCAACCAAATACATCATATCTGCCCCCAGAAGTGAACATTCATGTTGGGAAATGATCACAAACAGAACTCGAAACAAAAAAAAAATGAAAAATGCACCTTTGTTGCCCCACTCAACATGGCATCGTGCGCAGTGTATCATATCGAAAGACAGGGAGGGAAAAGGCAATTGTTTTGAAGTAAATGAACCAATCATTGCTGGCAATCCTCTTTCCAGAGTTAGCTGCACCTGACTTCCGGATGTCTCATAGTTTGCTATACACATGGTCAGTAGTTGGTTTGAAGAAAGATGTGCACCAAAACTACCATAACCACATTCTATATCTAGGATGTTACGAATCTGGAAAATGGACAAACAAACAATTCGATCATAAATCATGCAATTCAGATATACAATTCAGAAAGATGGAAATTTTCAGTTACCCCGGCTTGCACGAAGTATGATTCATTTCTTAACCCTATAATTTCTGCAATCTGATGAGAGTAATCTTCAACATCAAATGTAGATGACACTGAGCGGAAGGAAATCTGTTCATCGTCCAACATCATCATTCTGCAGTTGCAAGCAAGAGAAGCAATAAACCACGACATAAGTAAGAGACATTGACCATCATATTTCAATTTGAACAAATCAGGATAAATCTGGGCACCTCTTGGTCAAGCTTCCAGAAGATAGCACCTCTTGTGCCGTAATATTGACATTGGCAAACCAGATAACATCTCTTCCAGTAGGCCAGCGAAGGGGAATCTTATAGTTGACAGGTGCGAGAACCAAGCAGTTCTGTTGTGATCCACAATGTCGACCATACTCCTCGCCATCAGAAAACCCACGGGCAAGATTCGCGGAAACGTTAAAGCAAGGGACATAATTTTCGGACTCCTGAGAACAGTAATCCAATTCTTTAAACTTTGAAGCACCATCAGACAACTGAACGATTTCATATAGGTCTGAAACAAGTTGCTCTTGAAGTTGCCTATATCCACGGAAGATTTTTCCTCTCGATGTAGATGTAATAGACAATGTCCACCAGAAAGAACTGGTAAGAGCAAGAATGACAACAAAAACCAAACTGCACTTGAGCAATACAACTGCCAATTTGTGGCGACTCCTACTATGACCTGGGCTAAAAGGATCAGTCAAAAATCCATTATCGTTCGAACCATGTTTGGAAGATAAATTATCCGCAAAAATATCACGGAAAGGAAATTTAATGGGTAAGTATGTATGATCAGCAGCGCGTCGGTTTACATCTTCCTTTTGAGCCTTTTCTTTAATCTGATAATCTTCCCAGAACTCATGGCTGTTTCCTAAGGGTCTCCCACCACTACCCGTCACACCTCGCAGGAGAGGCCTCGACATATTACAACCTTAATATGGGAATAGACAAATGAGAATTGAAAGAAAAAAAATGCAGATAAGTAGGAAAAAGAACTCATAAATGGGAATGTTGCTAAATTGAATGATCGAGACCGCCTTGGCCCAAATAATTGATCTAGCATGCAGCAGAAAAGACTAAGCTTTTGCAAGAAACGTGACAATGAGCCAAGAAACGTAAAAGCAAGACATGAAAATTTTCAATTAACTAGTAATTAAAGAAACATATAAGTCAGTTCGCTGTGAAAAATAAAATGCTAAATGCCAGCCTCCGAGTTGGACCGATTTCTGAACTACCAATTAATGAGGAGAATCAAAATTTGAGCGATTGGGCCTCACTACAAAACCAGAACACAACCTAGAAACTAAAGAGCACAGTAAACCACCTAGATCAACACCATCAAAGGTGGAATCCTTGGGCAAATGAATCTAATCACAAAATTACAAGCAGAGAATCAATACCCTTTTTTCGGTGTATTTACCTCCGACGATGACGATCTCAACAAATTAAACAAAAATTCCCTAAATCAGCCTTGTATACTTTTGTTTATCGAAACTTTCTCACGAACTACATGATTTGCCCTTTTCCTCAGCTGACTCACATCATAATTTGATTTCTAACACATATCGAAGCAAATCTACGCGGCTTCGGGCTGTATTTGGGATAGTCGTGTGCGTGTGTAGAGGAAAGGGGGAGTTAAAAAGAGAAGACGGACGGACAGGATAAGAGCGGTGTATTATTTTATTATTTTATTCTATTATGAATATGAATCCGTCGACAGATAGAGATGCATACAAACTGTGTATGTGTGAATGCATCTACTCCTGCTGTGGATCCAATCTGAGTGATCTATTTTCCCTTTGGATTAATTTGCTGCTGAGATGTTAATTAGTAGGTGAATGATTAATGTGGTTCCATAATAAGTAAAAGAACAACATAATTCTGTCACGTCAGTGATGATAAATTAATTAATTAAGAGAGACTAACAGCAATATGCATTTACGGAGATGTTACTCCACGTTTCTGCTAGAGTCAAATCACGGCCGTAATATTTACTTGAGCAAACAACCAATAGTGGTGACACATTTGATTTCATTAATAGGCAATGGAAACCTCTCTCTTTATTTCTCGTGACTAAACGAGAACTCTACAATGTAAAACGATTTGCTTGGATTATCGGTTGAGATTACTTTGTCACAAACTAGTCCTGACTCAATATATATATATATGTATACATATATATATATATATAAAGAACTTTCTCTTCTATCACCAATTAGTTTTGGTAAAGAACCCTCAATTTAACATGGTATCAAACAGGTTTGATCTGCGTGTTATCATGTTTATTTGACTCACCTCATCTGTTTTAATATGTCAACGTGTTAGACTTTGAATCGTGCACACCAGAGGGAAACGTGTTGAGATTACTTGTCCCACATCGAAAAACTAACTTCATCCGACTCAATATAATAAATCAGATAGATTCTCCTTCTAACATAGGTTTTAGAAAAAATTCCTCAAATTAACATTATTACAAATTAACGTTCCTAATAAATGAATACATTTTCAGGGAAGATCAAATCATGTGAGGAGGAGGGGTGTTTAGACCAAAAAAAGTATTTGATGAATCGTATCACCTACACCCCATGTGGATTGTCTCAGTGTAACATATTCTGGTGATGCAGTTTTCATAACTGAACAGCTTTGGCCGGAGTTTTCATTAATATGCTATGCATGCCAAATGGATATAATAGTAGACTTTGGTTTTTATTAATGCGTATGTTTAAAAATTCGAGTAATGAGAAATCAACATTAACAACTTCATAAATCATAAACACAAAATAAGATCGATCCATCCACAACGGTATCCTTTTTGCTATGGCAGGCACTTTGATCTCACAAATTAAATTGATATAATTCGGTGGACAGGAATTTTAACTCAACGACGAAGGAGTTTACTTTGCAAACAAGAAGACATAGGACCACGGCAATTAATATATTAGCGGTGTTCAATGTGGTGGTGACGCTTTAACAATATAATACGTCGATATGACGAACCTGTTTATTTAGTACTCAACTGCTCGGACTATTATATTTTGATTGTGAATATTATTAGTATAGTTACGAGTCACATGCACCGTTTTGACTCCATAGGTTGGTGGGTCCCCAGCCGAGGCTTGCTGTGTCGGTGAAGGCAAGCAACCGGAGGATTGAGATCAGCGATGAGGGGTTCGTATACGTGCCGGATTTCAGCTGTGTGCGTATGTACAGACTTTTGATTGCTCTTTGACAGTTGTCACCCTTTCTCTGTAATAATAATGCTCCGTCATCTACAAAAATAGCAATACAATCGATGGTTTCTTAGGTAACAATTTGTTTCCCAAGAAAATTATTATTTTGAATTAATGTTTTCAACTTTTTTTTTTCGAATTAATGTTTTCAACTTCATGGAACGTAAAAATATACAATCAAATAAAAAAAAGGTATGAAAATCAAATAGATAAAGCATGTTTATTTTTGTAACAATATACATAAATCACATGAAAACTATGTCTATAATTGAAAATCACCCCAAAAGAAAATATGGGGTTTGCGAAGATCATAGTCATAGTTTAAAGTTATAATACACACTTTCATAACCAGTTTCGTCATTAATGAATCAACTGAGAAAGTCAAATCTGATGAAATTTATTATAGTATTAGTAGCCCTCTCTCTAAGGGCTCAATATTTCAAAATACAAATTAATGTTGCATCTCTATAAATAGGCTTGAGAATATAATTCAATAAAATCCAGCATGCATGATCTAAAAAACCCTCAAAGTTTCGGCACTTCCATAGCCAGTTTCGATAGTATTGAATCAACCGAGAAAGTCAAACCTTATGAAATTTATTATAGTATTAGTAGCCCTCTACCAAAGGCTCAATATTTCAAAATACAAAGTAATGTTGCATCTCTATAAATGGGCTTGCGAATAGAATTCAATAAAATCCATCTAAAAAACCCCCTAAAAAACCTCTCACATAAAAATTCTAATTTATTTTTCTAGCTACCACAAATCTACTATCATCATTGTCGCTAGCGGATCGGGTTGGAGTAGCCATCACTTTTTCCACTCGTTTTTTCAATTTCCTTATTTTTGTCATTTATATTTTATTTTGAGAGATTTTTCATCTCGTACGAGAGCTTTCTCCCATCGTATGGAAATTTTATCTCATATAATAATATTTCTCTCATAAATAGCAGTTTACATTGATCTTGTACAATAAATCTGAAAGATTAACTTGATGTTGATATTGGCGATTCAAACAATGAAGATAACGTAAAAACACTTGAAGAATGCATTGCAATTGAAGAAACTATTTGAAGAATGAATTGCGACGAACGTGGTTGTTCATAGTCGTCAACAAATTTTCTTATTGATTCCATTTTTAATATTTTGTCCTACGTTTTCCCCGTATCGATACATTTATTATTAAACTAACAGCTAGGCCGCATTAATTAATTTAGCGTGGGTGATTTATTATATCGTAAAAGGCTAAGACTCTGGCCCGTTTGGGTTCCCAGCTAAATAATATATATTATAGAGTGTCTGGTTATGGATATACCAGTCCGATATTAATTTATAGACCCGATATTAAATAAAAGCCTGCTACAAATAATCTAATACAAGAGGCCTAGATAACTTATACCGGCATTGCATCAAACGCCCCCGGCTAATTACTTTATTAAAGAAAAAAAAAAGTACTGTTTGTGGTGCCACTTTTTGTTTGAGATGATCGCGAATATCCGCGTTGTCCTGACTAATCCGATCGTCCCACGTTGCACACCTTAATAAGTGGGTGAGACATTCAAATAAATTTTTCTGCATTCACAAAATTTCGAACCCAAAATATTGATTAAGTGATATCAAGCCGCTTAACACTTGGACTATACGGGACCACTTTTGAAATGTCGGAAGGAAAAGAGATATAGATTGCACACGCGTTATCGCCACGCTTAAGGAAGGAATAATAAGGAAACACATACTAATAAATAAAAAAAGCATAAATACTACGCATGCTCTCATTGTCGAACATGGATTCGGCCGATAATAGTGATATGCCGCGACCTCAAGCAGGCGATCGCAGGTCGGAAGCCTTGGGCGACCTGCGGGTTATTCCTGATGAAACCTTGTGCGTCATAATAGCAGCTCTAGGGCCTCGCGACGTCGCTCGTCTGGCTTGCGTTAGCAGGTCTCAGATCCGCAACATCTCCTTGCTTTATTTTTCGTTTATTATTAATTTTCTTTATCTAATCTCGCATTTTGGTTCATGCTTTTGCCCGTTTAAACTGGGCATACTGATACCTCCCGATCGAAGCAGAAATGATACGGATTAAACCCAAAAAAAAGTTTCTTTTTTTTTCTCCTATTTTTTATTTTATTTTTCCCCCGTAATCAGGTATGATGATGTTAATCATAGATAACACATTCGTTTATGGATGATACTTCTTCAACACTTGACATGAAAATTTTAAAATAATCGTGTGTAATATCTGTATGTAAATCTTTAAATGTGGTTACTTTATTTAGGTCCATTATATGATGAAGTTTCTGAGTAGAGCATAAGCTGCTCGCTATTCAATCTTGTAAATGGATGTTTTTTTTCTTTTTCTTTTCCCACGTGTTGTGCAACGGTTTACTTCAGGAGATTGCTCAACAAGGGATATTTTACTTGCACTCTGACATTTCCTTTGCCATCACTTAATGATTCCAGTAAGGACAACATGCAGTTTTGTTTGCCACTGTAGATCCGAACTGCTCGATGCTTTACGTCTCTATTCTGAATAATATTAGTGCAGCTTAAGATTTATCTGTTTCGTATTTCAATGCCTCAAGATAATAGAGTTTTCAATTATTTTGACAACCCATAAATTTCTCAACCATTACAGCCCTGTAGCGGCAAATTTCATTTTTTAGTTTCTTTTCGGTGTTGTAGTGTGATGTATATATTATGCAATGAGGAGCCACTCTGGATGAGCTTATGCCTTAGCATAATGAATCGCCAGCTTCAGTACAAAGATTCATGGAAGAAAACAACATTACATCAGTATGTTGTTTAATTATTTTCTAATATTGCCCTTTAGAGGACTGCTATTCAAGTATAGACGCAGTCTGACAGTTTCATCCTATTCTTTGATTGTTTTTATTTTAGATTAGACATGCTCGAGAAGTATAATGAAGGCTGCAAACAAACCCTGTGCTTTGATGGTATTGTAATTGAGACGTTGTTTTTGTTTTCTTTTTCATTTCTCATTTTCTGTATGAGGACTATCTAGAGCGTTTTAGGACTTTGATGAGACAAAAATATATTGCAGGATTCAATTCCTTGTTTCTCTATAGGAGGCTATATAGATGTTACACCTCATTATCTGGATTCTCTTTCGATGATGGAAACGTTGACAGCAGGGAAAACATCTCTACAGTAGAATTTTGCGAGAAATATGACGGTGGAAAGCCGGTATGCTAGAAGTCCCAAAAGGCTAAAAGTTCTTATACTCATTCATCATTCATAGTGCATTTCTTAATGTTCTTTATTCTGCATGGTTTATGTTTGATATTGTAGTCTTTTTCATCCTTTCAAGGGTGATGTTTGACTATCTAAAAGGTTACAAGATATACAACTTATCTTGTGTGAAAACATGATGATGTCAAGTCAAAGGATCACATACATCATAATCACTGGGAAATTACTTATGACGCTAATGTAGTACTTCCACAGCTGGTGGGGTATAATATTTTCTAATATTTATTTGTCCGGTCATTCGATAACTTATACACGAACAATTCTGTCATCAATTGAACATAAGCTAGTCTGCCAGCATTAGTGTTATTTTAGGATATCTTATAAGTTGGTTTAGTGAACATTCAACTTATTTCATCTATGTTTGGTTTACGTTTTGTGATAGGTTCTGATTAGTGGACTGGCTGATGATTGGCCTGGAAGGAAATCATGGACAATTGAACAGCTTTTGCTCAAGTATCCAGATACAAAGTTCAGAATATCACAGAGGAGTACGAAAAAAATAAATATGAAGCTTAAGGATTACATTTATTATATGCAACACCAGCACGACGAAGACCCGCTTTACGTATTTGATGACAAGGTTTGCTGGTTATGTAGATTATTCTGAATTTGTATCGGTTCAAGTTAAAACTTCAGTTGAGCAACCAAAAAATTTGGGCTTCAATTTGAGCTGTTTTAATTTTTTAAAGCTCAAGCTTGACCTTTAGCTAATGCTACAAAGAATATCTTTACGCTCAAACTTGAACTTTGCCAATGCAACAAAGAATCTCTTTAAGCTCAAGGTCCACTTTGTTATTCTTTGTTTAATAAGAATCGTTATTTTATATAAAAACATACTACATCATCACCTTTTTCATTTATCCTTCATGTCATGGTTAATTGGAGTCATAATAAGTCTATTATGTTGCATAATTCTTTCGAAATTCGTTCCCTATCTTGGTTGATCAATACTACATGATCAACAATGTACATACAATAATTATATAAAGGTTCATGTGTTGTCTCTATCCACAAAATAGTATGTTTCACTTGAGCTGAGGCCTCATTTGGATAGAAAAATTGGCCAGAATGCAGGTTTGAAATGCAAAATTTTAATGCCACTTTCTTATAAGTCTTTTGTATCTTGCAGTTTGGCGAAGCTGCTCCAGATCTTTTGAAAGATTACAATGTGCCCCATCTCTTTCAAGAAGATTATTTTGATATTCTGGATAGTGATCAGCGGCCACCATATAGGTGGCTCATAATTGGGCCAGAGAGGTCTGGAGCATCTTGGCATGTCGATCCAGGTCTGACTAGTGCATGGAATACACTCTTGTGTGGACGTAAAAGGTGACATCTCTCTATTTAATGGAAATACCTTAATCTAAAGCTCCATTGTGTATTAGTTGATAATCTCCTGATCTTGGTTTATTTCAATGATAAAACTTGAATTAATTTGAATACTATTTTAAGAAAGTTCTAAAACAAATTAGAAAAATTGGTGGCGTTCAAGAAGTGGTAGGTTTTTCAGGCTTCATTTATCTTTTAGGTTTGTCTTCTTTTTGGCCTTTTCGTTGTTCTCAAGCATACGAAGTTATTTCAGCAAAAATCTGAAATTTTTATTATATATATATATATGTGTGTGTGTGTGTGTGGTTAACATATAAAGTACATTCTCACTAGTTTGATGCTGGACAATTGTTCCATATGTTCTTTGACGCAAGTTTCTTACAGGTGGGCACTCTATCCCCCAGGAAGAGTCCCTTCCGGAGTGACAGTACACGTTAATGAAGATGATGGGGATGTCAACATTGAGAGTCCTTCATCGTTGCAGGTATTATCTCAGTAATTCTATAGGGATCTTCTTTATACCTTTTTGACGTGGCTCCTCAACTTTTATCAACAAAACTGTTGTAGTGGTGGCTGGATTATTATCCTCTACTTGCCGGTGATGAAAAGCCAATTGAATGCACTCAACTCCCTGGAGAGACAATATACGTTCCAAGTGGATGGTGGCACTGTGTTCTAAATTTGGAAACTACTATTGCTGTCACCCAGAATTTTGTGAACTCCAAAAACTTTGAATTCGTCTGTTTGGACATGGCTCCTGGCTACCGTCATAAAGGTGTTTGTCGTGCAGGGTTGCTTGCTCTCGATGAGGGTTATTTTAAAGAATTGGAAGTGAATCCGCTGCATGCTGAAAATAACTCAAACGATTCGGACCTCTTAAGGAAAGAGAAGAGGATCAGGATGTGCCACTCCCAAGAAGATACAGAGCTTGATCAAAATAGAAATGGCATGCTTAAGAGTCATGATTTGAGTAATCTAAATTATTCTTTTGATGCAAATTTCTTAGCGATCTTTGTGGACAAAAAGAAGGACCACTATACATCGTTATGGAGCTCTAGCAACTGCCTTGGCCAGAGAGAAATGCGAGGTTGGTTATGGAAACTCTGGGTTGCACGACCAGGACTTAGAGACTTAATATGGAAGGTATTGACATTCCTTCTTTATGTACATGTACATCACTGGAAATAGGAAAGTATTTACATGCTCTGATTATAGGAAAAATATTGTGGTCTGAGGTTTTTTTGGGGGGCTTGATGTCCATCTGAGAAATGGTTGCAACTTGCAAGGTTTCTTGTGCTTATATTTCTCCCGTGTAAGTTAGCATGTTTTAAAAGCGGATACAATAATTTGTAGACTTGTGGAAGCATCTTTCCTTGCATATTTCAGCAGCAATATGACATGCTTCTGCTTAATAGCTTTACACATTTCTCGGGGGCTTCCTGAGACTGACGTTCTTCATAATGGCTTATTTTTGTTTATCCCACTATTACTTTTCATTTGCTCTAATTTGCTGCATCATTTTCCAGGGAGCCTGCCATGCTCTCAATGCAGGAAAATGGTTTGAACTTGTGGGAGAAGTTTGTTCCTTTTATGGATTGCCCCAACCTACAACTGATGAGAAACTTCCTGTTGGCACCGGTAGCAACCCTGTAAGTTTTATGCAAAAACTTCTCTTTTAGGCTTGCACATAGCAGGTTCTCGGCCATCATTTACATTTCCTCTGTTTAATACTCGACTACTTATAATAATTTGTTGAGTTTTCTTTTGGTCGTCAGTCGCGTCCGAATAATGATTGGCAATTAATGCGAAGACTTGATGGAACAATATCATTGCAGGTTTATCTTGTTGGTGACAGTGTTGTAAAAATATTTGTTGAAGGAGGGTTGGAAGCTTCACTTTATGGTCTAGGCACTGAAGTATGGGTTTCATTCTTGATTAAAGCCATTATAATGCCCAAAATGTTTGTTTCCTTCGTTGTACTTATACGTCATCGTGTGTTTGTCATAATCACAGCTTCAGTTCCACAATCTACTGCATAAGTTTCACACGCCTTTGAAGAATTATATTCCTCCTGTATTGGCTAGTGGGGTCCTTGTTTCAGAAAATGGATCCCACAGGGTTCTGCCCTGGGATGGAAGCAGCATTCCCGAGTTGATAAATGTCAAACCCATAGCAGATGAACATGATATCGATTTTCCTTTTGGCATCTGGAACAAGAAGCGTTTTGAATTGCGAAATGCTGGAAAACTGTTGCATGAAACTGGTGAATGCGCTTCGATCTGGCCATTTATCATTACAAGACGATCCAAGGGAAATATATTTGCCGAACTGTAAGCAGTCATTCCACAAAGTTTGCTGGTTTGGTATTCCCCCACACACACGCGCGCGCGCGCGTTTGCTAAGTTGACGCTTGTTTTTTCCTTTCTTCTTTGCAGAAGAAATACACTATCATCCAAAGATGCACTCAATTTGGCTTCTTTTCTGGGTGAGCAGCTGCGCGATCTTCACAGGCTTCCCGTGCCCAGTCTAAATCCTAGTAATTCAATTCCAGTAGTGAGTGGAGATGATGTCAAGCTCTCTGGTGGTAATGGAGTTTCTGACGATGCTGCTAGTCCAGATGGATGGAACTTATGTATCAGCATTCTAAACCAAAAACGGAAGGATGTCATCAGGCGTTTGTCTGAATGGTATGGTTCAACTTGACCGAGAGATAATGCATACATAGATATACATGGTGCACATATAAGTAGCTCCTTCCCTTCCCATATTGTAATGTCTGACACTTTAAGCGGTAACCTACCTTTTTGAGGTTTTATTCTGGCCGGCCTTCATCAACATTTTCGCCATGCTCTGTATTATCAACTTGCATTTGCTTCTGATTCTTTATATATATATATATATATATATATATATATATATATTGTATGGCCAAACGGCATAAACTTGCTTTTTCGTCTTGTGTTATATATCCCTGCTACATGTGGTTGGGGGATGTCCACTTAAATTGATTTCCAGGTACTCAATAATTGATTCCGGCCTAATTTACAGGGGTGATCCAATTCCTTGCACACTCATCGAGAAAGTTAATGACTATGTCCCTCAAGAGCTTACAACGTTCTATGATATTTTTGAGGTTAGACTATTTTTTACAGCTGGTGTCTTTGCCAAAATCATTCCCTCTACTTGGTGAGGTAACTGCAATTTTTTTAATCTTGTTCCTGAAGAATGAAACAGAACGTAGCAAACATTTCACCTGGATACACTCAGACATCATGGATGATAATATCTACATGAGGCAGTCAGCAGAGGAAAACACTTCCGATAATCGTCTTAATGACTCTGGCATTATGCAAACATCTACTTGGTGCCCCAGCCACATACTCGATTTTAGTGATTTGTCTTTAGGTAAATCTTATTTCCACACATGTCCTAACTTTCTGTGTAACTTCCACTATTGGATCCATTTCTTGCTTTATGAGATGTAGCTCTGATCGCTCAATTCTTTTCTTTACGAGACGTAACCGCCTCATCGTTTTATTGCTTTATTAACCTGAGATGGAAGTAATTGATACCTTTTGGAATATATTAATGGCATGTTATGTTTCGATCTTATAGGTGATCCCATACTTGACCTCATTCCGATATATCTTGACATCTTTCGAGGAGATTCTAAGCTCTTGAAAGAGTTCCTTGCAAGCTATAAACTTCCGTTTCTTAGAAAAGAAGTGCTGAAGGAGTCAGCGGATATCGGATTTGGTCGACTCTCTTACCGAGCAATGTAAATGGCCCTTACCTTGTTACTTTTTGTGTGAATTTGCCCTCATATCTTTGGATCTCTGGTAACCAGCCCCTTATCACCCGTGCTAATGTTTTATTGGGCTGAATTTGTCAATGTACTATCAGGTGCCACTGCATTTTGCACGATGAAAATGTTCTTGGAGCTATTTTCAGCATCTGGAAAGAACTAAAAACGGCAACGAAATGGGAGGAAGTTGAGACAAGAGTCTGGGGTGATCTAAACGACTACTCGGGATTCTTATCTTAATGAAATATTGAACAGTTGGTCGGCTGAGACTGGTTTCCACACACATATGCCCATACTTTTAAGACTTGAAAATGGTACAATTATCCACATTGGCTACCTTGTTGAAAACAACCGGTTACGGCCGTTGACTTGCTGTTGCTGCTGCAAACTGTACCATTTTACGAATGTCTTTTTCTCTTCCCTTTCATACAAAACCAAATAAAAATGATGATAAAACAAATTTTCAACCTTTTTTTTCCGCACTACGATGCATACTCTAATTATTCTCTTTAAAATTTGGATGTGTCAAAAGTTACTAGTTCAAAAAAAAAAAAAACCGTGTCAAATTCCCACAAAATTATGGTTCAAAATTACAACAAACAAACACGGGAAATAAATTTCGGGAAACAGTTTTCATAAAGTTATTGAAAATACTAGGTTCATCCCGTGCGATGCACGGGAACAATTTTCTTTAGAGGTAAATATAGCTAGCAGAACGCAGTATTATTAATCAGTTTCTATCACACGAATGGATTATTTCATCTCTAGTTATTAGAGAACGAAAGTATTGAAACCAATGGGAAAGGCATGTGTCTCGATCGGGTAACCACTAACGCCCTAAATCAGTTGAAGAGAATGAATTAATGTAAGAAAGTGAGAAAATAAAAATAAAAGATCACATCAGCAAGAATCCCACCCACCATCCTACTATCGATCATACAACAACCGTCAGCGCACAAAAATGTTGGGAACGTGTCGAACCCCCGGAGAGGCATAAGCTGAGGATGAGCCCGATGCCCCTTTGGCACTCGGCCCGTGCATCCAAGGAAATGTCTCCGGTGGCTTTGGTGCAAGGCCTCAGATTTATGATCTACCAGAAACCAGAGTCAACGGGGTCACTCTTTCTTTCGTGCGCTCGCCAAAATCTGCACTGGAGGACCTTTACATGTTGCCCTGTGCGATATAGGGGGGACTATTTTTGTCTAACTTTAAACACAGTTTTTCGAATTCACGTAAATTAATCAGTTTTCAACAATGTTGAAAGTTACAGAAAACAACAAATAAAAAAGAAAAATTGCACTATGAGTAACTCATCCAATAAGCACTGCATGCCACGCCATGCCTCGAATATGGAAATAAGGTATTGTTGACTAAGCAATGCAGAATAATTCAAGACTATACAGATTGCATAAAGTTCAACGCGAGCAATCATAGGAACACTTTCAATATGTGTTAAACAATGACAACTTGGATTTATCGGCAGTAAGATTACTCATGTCCTCCATAATAGCAATCAAAAGTCCATTATTGACCATGAATTACTATTAATCTAACAATTAGAAACACATTTCAATAGAAAAGTGATTATCACACGTTGTATCTTTTCTTGATTTTATCATCTTACCTCGATCTTCGAGAAGCAAAAGCCTCATGAGAAGATCATCAGCATCAAACATCGAAGGCACTGACACGTTCTCAGCCGATGGGTTCCTACACATCTCCCTCTCCTACAATTCGATCTACAGCTTGTCCTTGTTCGTCTCCTTACTGTGCTAAGTCACACGCCTAACCTCCTACGTATCGTGACAACCGTCTGACCATCCCTCGTTGTATCGACGCCCCTTGTGATGGCAGCGCCACTGTCACCGATGGATCATTGTATCTGAAATGCAGATCGTTGTATCTGAATCCCAACGCACTTAGAACAAAATCCCTCATGAACACCTGCTCTCAGAAGTTGCATTGCAATAATAAACAACGTATGAATATTATATGTCAGAACAGAACCCACTCGGAAAGTACAAACTTTTGTCGATCTGTGAGGATAAAATCATCACGTTGAGCAAGATTTGGCACTGTTTGAATCGAACTACAGCCACCGATCAAGAAGCAGTTAATAGACTAATCAATAGAAGACAAAATTATATTGTTACAAAAGAATTAAAACATGATCACCCGATCGTAGTTGAGTTTCTCATCGGAACTGTCTAGTGCAACGATTGTCCCAACAGGTTGGCCTTGGCAGAACCAAACTACGGCTCAAGTTGCCTCAGGCCTCCCCAATTATGGGGTTTGGTTCATTGGATGGGGTGTAACCGAACAATGCTCTTGGAGTATTAAGTCCGATAGTTTGCCGGGCGAACCCAAGTTAGCGAAAGGCCGGTATGAGTTATCTAAACTTGAAGAATGATAGTGGCAGATCGGTGCGTGATCTTTCATCATATGAGCTCTTTTCTTTCCAGATTCAATTGGCTCGAACTCTCGGGTAATCTTGAAAAATCGATGGCAGAATCAGAGTTCTCCCACCATCCACATGGTCGCATATACATGTCGTTCCATCGGTCAAATCAAAAGTCCCACAATCAACGATTGTTTCTTCTCCAATGACCTGATGAGATAATTTGGAGGGGTAAACATATATCTCTGAAAAGAGTATTTGCTTATATAGAAGCATCTACAAATTACCTTATGTCTGGATATTGCTTCTTGAAAATTGGCCAAGTAAAATGACGTGTAATCTCAAGGAAAATACGATATGTTAGACGAAAATTTATGGCCTAATAACAAAACAGGTGAAATCATGGATGAGGAGCCCTATCTATCATAAGAAGGAAGCCAAATGATTGTAGACAACATAAAGGAACACCCCTCATAAAAAATACCAACTTTCTTTCGTATTTTCCTTTTTCCAAGTTCTAAGAGGTAAAACGACAAACACTTGGGATGCAATATGATGATGACGATGAAAGAAGAGAGATGAAACTCCACATAAAGCTTTCAGGTTCAGCTCCCTTCCTTCATCCGCAGAACAACGTTTGTTCCTCTTGTATACTAAACCCTCGAACGTAGTAATTATATGCCATAAAAAAGAAAAAGAAGGAAAAAAAAAACGTGAGCCTCTTTATAATTGCATGTGAAGTTGATGCTTCGGTGCCTTATGTGGCCTCCGAAGAAATATAATTAGGCTGAAATCATAATTTTTCGGTGGCTTACGTGAAGTCTTTTGATGTTTCGTTTCTTATGCTGAAACTTTTCGGTGGCTCATCTCTTCTTAATTTAATTTACTCCAAGGTAATCAAATGGTCAGAAACTCCGTATTAATACACACTAAAGAGAATTTTAAAAGCCACATCAATCATAATTTTTCGGTGGCTTACGTGAAGTCTTTTGATGTTTCGTTTCTTATGCTGAAACTTTTCGGTGCCTCATCTCTTCTTAATTTAATTTACTCACGAGGTAATCAAATGGTCAGAAACTCCGTATTAATACACACTAAAGAGAATTTTAAAAGCCACATCCACATTTAAAAAGCAAACATCAGCAAGCTGGAAAAAAAAGAGCTAAAAGAGGACATTCGTTTGCCAACCTATTGACCGTTTTGCTTACATTTCATCATCGCCAAGCAATCAACTGTGCAATAACCCATCATGCATTATTGGGCTATTATTTTTTACAGAGGTAGCATTAGAAACTATTTATCTTCTGCAAGTCCTTTCATCTTCTTGATTCTTTTCATCTTCCTGATTGAACGTGTATTCATTTTTTGTCAATCCATTTATCTTTATTTATGAAGTTATAGTAATTACTATATTAATTAGAGTAAATGTTAAGAGTATTTTTCCAAGAAACATAACGGCAATAGCATTTAGACGATGAGAAATTTTCAATTTTTTGTTGTCCACATGTCACGTTTAGAGAGCACTTCGTTGATGAAGTGTCGGTTAAACGAGAGTCCTTATCAACTTTTATATATTATAGATTTCTTAAAAGAACAATATCTGTTGCAAATTCTGTCCCTTTTTAATTGCTTCAAGACATTATTGCTTCTCGTTCCCAAAAAAAAAAAACATTATTGCTTCAAGATTTTCATGCAAGTCTTAGAAATTCTAACTCATTTCCCCAAGAAAATTTCAAATTAAATAATTTCTGATGATTCAAAATTAAGGCGTATTTTTACCTACAGGTGAGGATCATACATAGTACAACGTCATAGAATTTACAAAATTCACAAAATATGAACATTATCGAAAGATGGACAACTGCCTCGTGTGGAACAAAACTCTCTCTTGACCGCATCTGGATCATTCGAATATTGCTAGTAATATCGTAAAAGGGTGCCCATTTAAGCTAGGGCACGCACAAATATGTCAAACAGATGCTTTCACAGAAAAAGAAGTATGAAAAACAGCAGAAAGATCTCACACATTAAGTTACTCATATGTAAGAGACCATCATCATTCGTCATCTGTAAGGATACCAAATGCCAAGCATCAAAGGATATCCATAACAATTAAGTGTCATTTTAATTTACGTACGATGTGAAATGCAAGTCTACAATAAGCCTTAATGTCTTGATAGTACACTAAGCTGGGTTGAACAGAAAGTAGGCAGTGTAGTTGCATGGAGCACTGACAATAGCCTGGGAAAGGATATCTTCGGAAGTGTTTCCAAGATCATTCATTTGTCACGAATTTCTCTTTTCGGAAGTAAATCAATTCTCCTTGACCTCAGATTGAATCTTATGCCTGCAACAGATGCCCACAAGAACCATAAATCATCACAAAGAGATTGGCCAGACAAAACAAAAACATCAATAATAGAAGTACCAGTAGAATTTCTTGAAAAGAACTTCAATATTTCATCGATAATTATTACCTGTAAGACACAGGTGACAATATTAGACATGGGTTGTACAAAAACCATATACAAGAACAAGCGTAAGAACATTATGCTTTAAAATAGAGGACTATTCCTAATTGGCTGATGCGCAATAGATATTCAAATTATCTTCAGAAAACCAAGTTCTTCTGTGCCATTCATCTAAGTCAGCACAATTACCATGCGTCGTTCTCCGATTTGTTGAATTCATTCTCGACCTTCTCTAAACAACCCAATTAAGAAAAACTGTTAATCAAGCTTGCTCTTTCATATCTACTCTATCCTTAAATTTTAAAGACTAGTATCATTTTCTCAAGTAACTCGATATGAATATCTTCTGGGAAAATGAAGCAACTAGAAAACCTGGTCACGATATCTGGAGAATGACAAGAAACATTTATTTACTACAGGTTTTCCTAAAAATTGTTTTTCTCCATTTTATCTAGGAGCAAATGAAGCCGTGGGCTTCGATTATCATTCCTCGACATATTTCATTATCTCTACCTCATTGAAAACTCCATCCAAATGGAGCATTAGTGTGACTTAATCCTAACACAAATTAGAGAACAAGTCTTAAAGTAATGCAGTCTTCGCTGTTAGCACTGCTAACATGGGTATCGCATAAAGTGAAAAACCATCGGAAAATACAACGAAGCCTGATCCGAGAGGTTTATGTTAGAGTATATCGATGCTTTCCAGATTTGTTTGAAAACCGAACAAAGGAAAAACAAGGGTTTCCTAGTTTGTACACAATCCAGAAACATAGTTTCTGACCCTCACAAAATCAAGAGCAAATTTTGCCCAACATCTGAAGCCGACCAACTAGAAATAAAGAAACGAGTGATAATTATATCCATAATGTCAACCTGTTTCCCGCAGAAATATTGCAAGAAATAAATCACCTACTAAGATACATAAAATACCCTAAACCCTGACCCCTATATACAACAATAGAAATCTATGCATCCGTCTAACAAAGAAAGGTTATCTTGCCCTCAAGGGATTTTGCAGCAAAATTCTCCATAAACTGTAGGAGAATTGACAAAAAACAAAATCTACATGCATGCATCAGCAGTCAGTCATGCAATATGACAAGTAATTAGTGAGAATGGTTCTTACCGAGACATCTAACTCAGCGAAATAATATCAGATCAAGGTGAAGAAGCTTTCTTAATTCAGGGAAACATGTTTCAGCGTACTTGTTGCCATTCAAAGCTTTGTAACTAACAACTTTAAGGCCTACCCATTAAAAATAACTGTAAGGCTCAAGCCTAGTATTATTCTTGATCAATTCTTCAGAAATGATTTCCCAAGTCCTACTACGGATATCTCAACAAAACTCATGATTCATGAACAAAGAGAACCGGAACATCCATGTATTTACAAACCTAAAACGTCATGACTTTCAGGAGTTTTGTGCATTGTAGAACTACTACTTTTCAGTCCAACCACAGGTGATTCCCCTAAACTCTGTATTGCGGAAGCATCGAGGGGCAAAGTGCAAACCTTACTATCTCATCACACAAGTTCACGATCTTTTTGGGAATACTCCCACTCCCTAGCTCTTGTTGACACTTGATATAGCAAAGATTGGAAGAAATATAAATTTTCCATTGTCTCCATAAACTTATTGTCCATCGAAAAGACTGATTCCAGCACGTCAGACATCAATTCTCTAACCTAACTAATCTTTTGTGCAGTCTTTTAAGCCACAGAGCTGGAAAGATTGTGCATTGCAATGATAAAAATCTATCTGCCTTCATAATGAGAGATGATAAAGCAAACAACATGAAATTACAGAATGTCTCCCAGTTTAGGAGATATACAGATGTCGCGTGTCAAAACTCAAAAGCTGAAGGACTCCATAAGAAGAGATAGACATGCATAAGAATGAATACCAACTGAACTGATTGATGGTAGACAATTTAAAGAATAAAAAAAAGTACTTACAGGAAAAGAAAGATACAAAACAACAGTCCATTCAGCCCAACTCAGTGGTGTCACCTGAAAAGATTAGTTTTTCAGGATGCCAAAACTACGAGAATGGAAATTGTAAATGGCAATGATAATCACTTACAGAGAAGAGATTAGACAGTGGTTCCACATATAGGATGAGTATATGAAGCAACATTGTAAGAAGAATAGATCCAAGAAGCCATAAATTACTCCAAGCAGGGATAACCCTGAAAGATGTAACAGGTAGAGGCCAAGTCATGACGATCTTCATTAAATTCTAGCTTAAAAGAGAATAATTAAACGGAGACCATAAATAGGAGAAGTTCATTAAGTGATAAAGCCTTAGTAATCTCTTGACGAATGTATTTCAGATGGACTTATCACATGTCAGCTGATTCAATCACGCACACACATGTGACAAAACCTTAATAACATAATTCACAAATGAAAAATCATGGCACTATGGGATACTCACAGTAGTGATTGATTCTCACTGAGGTTGTTCAACGCATTGAACATCTCCACGACAACAAGCACAGTCATTGAAACAGTTGATGGATGCCGGTCATTAAAAACAGTGCAAGGATAGATTGTTTCTTTTCTTGAGCAGCTTTCGAAATTTATCTGAAGTACAAAAATGGATTTTTTAGGTACTAAGTACCTTTCCGAAATCAGAAAGCCAAATTATGTGAAAACACGGTGAAGAGAGACGTAATTATCATTAACAGACATTCAACAGAACAAATCTATATCTAAACAGGACACTCTCTGCGTCAAAAATTGAATATCGATTTTCTTTGGGACAAAAGAAATCATCGCTACTTTACCTTTAAAGAAATAGAGACAACGACCACTAATTTAACTCTACTTACCAAGAAAAAATGTTAAACTAGGCCAGTACGCACTAAATTGAAAAATTCAGGATATATATCAAAAGTGGTTCTTTAAATTATCAATTAAATAGGTCGAATTTACAAATTTGTCAACATCGTAAAAAAATAAACAACAAAGGATAGAGCTCAAGTATAGATCTGGACAAACATTTTAACAAGGTTCGCAGTAGACTGGAGCATGAGACCTACCAGTTCCGAATAAGGCAGTTTAGGTCCATTATCAGAAAAAAGGTACCACCAAACGAAACCAGCAACAGTAGCCAGCCCAACATAAACTGCAGTTACCACTCAGTTATGACATACAAATGAGTAGAAGAGAAAAACTGTGCTGTACCAATTAGTTGTGCAAACGAGCGTGTCGAAGAGTCAACAAACTATAGCTAACCGCGTTCTATTTTCAACCTATGTCTAGAAAGGATCATAAGGTAAAAAAGAAATCCCACTTATTAAATAATATAATTGGTCATTGAATCTAAATTTCTAATGCCAAATCAACATACTGTTCTTGAAATATTATCTAATTAGCAACTTTAAAATACTTGGATTGCAAATAAAGATCTATGGATATTGTTATGATAATCCTTATGCAAATGTAAAATCCTAGGTGGCGTTAAAGATGTTTAAACTCAATGCTTTTGAAGCATGAAGGTTCCATGCAGTAAGCGTAGATGATGGATACTAATAATTATGTAACCTTCACATGGTAAGTAAACTTTTCCTGATGAAGATCACCATAAAGACAAGAGAAAATGACAATTCCAAAATCATCTAAGAGTTTCTCATGGAATAATTGTTTCTTCTATCATCAACTGATTTGAGGCTAACACGTGATCCACAATACAATCAACGACTAGTACGTACCTGATAATCGGGATTGAAAGAATTAAAAAGAAAAGACGATGTCTAGACAGCATACCTCCGATAACTAAATAACGAAAGAACAGCCATCCAGTAACCACAGCTTCATTGACCTGACATACCCATGGTTAATTATTAGACAATTTTATGCCAGTCAAATAACAAACTTATGCTCAGTAATTATTCGAGCAGACATGAGTTCTCCAAATAAACATAAGTATACAAGCAAATAAATGATTTATAAAAGCAAAAACTGATGGATTGTAATCAAACGACAGCACGAGGAAAAAAATTGATGTCATTAAGACGATGATTAAATCGCCAAAAGTATCTAAAAGCAAGCTGAATTCATTTCATCGACAACTTAACTAGCATAGTTCTTATGCTTTGAGTTTTCAAGGCTACTCAGTGTTATTGATAAGAAACAAAAATCAGCCACGCCCATGAGCAGAAGATGCTTTGAAAGACATTCCTTCCATGTGATTATGTTTATACAGGGTGAAAGTACAGTCCAGCACAGCCAAGAAAACAAACAAAATATGGAAAACAAACGAAGATAAAAGTTAATACACCTGCAAGTGAAGGCCAACGACAAACAACATCGGGCCAAACAGTAAGTCATCAGAATTAACGTAATCATTCTGTTTCCAAAATTTCTGATTTTTGCACAAGCTTCTCGATTCGTAACACTATACACCATAAAGTACTAATTATCAAAACTCTTAATAGAGGAAGAATTTTTATCAGAAAAGAGACCAATAACCTGTCTTATACAAGTCCTCAAGCATGACCAGTAGGAAGCAGACATGCTTCTCTGATTACTAAATGCAAGGACTTCATAATGACATTCATTGAGATATAAATTTCTTAAAATGTTGTTAAATATTTTGTGACGGGCTTTTGCTAGAATATCTTCTAAAACAAGTTTGCTCTTTTCCTTCCCATCAGGCTTCAGCAATATGAAATGAGATAGATGACAATGCCAAATAAAGGAAAAATCAAACTTTGGAAAATGACAAATAGTCAGGAAAGCTAATTCATGAACGCATGTGATCCTGAATTTATATGTCAAAATAAGAATGATGACAATCTACAATTACTGCCATTTTAATTCCGATTATAATACTACCCCAGACAATTACATTACATCAGAAGTAAACGAGATCATCCAAAAAGCAAACTAAGGCTAAGTAACAGGAATAATCACGTGCAACCAAAACCAAAGTAAAAACAATGATACCTTGCGAGGTTTAGCCCTCATGACATCAGAGTCTTGTTTATTAAATCCAATGGCAGTGGCAGGTAAACCATCAGTCACCAAATTCACCCAAAGTAACTGAACCTGTTATATTTAAAAGGAATATTGAGAAGTTCATTTCTTTAATGTTTAAGCTAAACTTTTGATCTAGATGGATTCAACCTAATTTCGATGTTTAGAAATTAGGAGTACAGAAAACGCAAACAGAGATGTGGAAAAGCAGAAAATAACCAGACAAAATTATCAGTCAAACATTACCAACTAATAAGTAATAAACTTCAAAAGAAAGATCCTGACTCACTGGTACAAGAGTATCAGGGATACCAAGCAGAGCGGCCACAAAGATGCAAACCACTTCCCCAATATTAGATGAGATCATATATCTGATAAATTGCTTAGTGTTGTTATAAATGGCTCTGCCTTCCGCCACAGCCTGATCAGGGATCAATATGAGTATATAATGTTCATTATCAAATAAATTAAATTCATATCGATGGTTCTACAAGATAAAATTGAAAGGATTTTAAGCAAATAGCAACTCTTACTGCAACTATTGTGGCGAAGTTGTCATCTGCCAGAACCATATCTGAAGCACTCTGAAATACCAGATACGGAGGTAAAACTAGTTTAGCACATATTAACTCTGTATAATTGTCAAGAAATAAAGGGTGGGAGGTTCTTTACATTGCATGACCAAGTAAAAGCACTTTGCGGTTGTGAATATACTAAATAATATCCGAGCAACCAGATTTTTCTGAAGGAACATACCTTGGCTACAGCAGTGCCTGATCCCATGGCGATTCCGATGTCTGCTTTTTTCAGTGCAGGTGCATCATTAACGCCATCACCAGTCATCGCCACCTTAAACAAAGAAAATTGGGAATGATGTAGGTTTATGAACTTCGAATTTGAGATCATATCTAACATGTCACATGCAACATTAATAGACCAACTACAAAGAAGAATAGAATAGAAAGAGGGATCAAACCAGTTGTGATTAGTCTTTAATATCAACTTAAGTGAGAATTTAAAATTAATGAAGGCTAAAGATTTATCGCTTATTTTTGGAGCTCAAATTTTTTCATAACCGATAGGCTCCCTCCCTAAATCAGGATTTGTTGGCTACCTTATATGTGAATTAACATTTCAGATGGGTGCTCCTTGGTGAATGACATTATTATCTCCTTAAGAAAGGCATAATTCTGGTTTTCCAAGCTCTAATATGAATATTCTTAATACTTATAAGCAGCATTGAGCTAATGAAGTGTCATGTCTCCTCTTTGCGCCATAACAAATCCACGACAAATTATAAGTAGTAAAAACCACTACAAAATATTTATATTGTACATTAAAATTAAGATGGATGAAAAAAATTCAATTTAGATATTGCCTTTTCGGATCATGAAAGTAATACATTATCTAAGGGCAAAAATATGTACGTGACAACGAAAGTACGTGATCACTAAATTTTAGCTGATTCCATCAGAATGATCATGCCAGGAGTTCTTATCGACATAAAAGAACTAGCATAACCAATACAATATTTCAGCCTTGTAGCCATCAGATGTATGCTGCGAGAAATCTCAACCAGCTGGCATCAGTTATTATCAAATGAGCAAAATAATCAGTGAATCAAATAAAAGTTGGAATAAATATCTGAGCACTAAGCGAAAGGACTAAAATAAGCAACCATGAACGGAAAAAGTTCAAGTATGCAACCAAATTTGGGGTTTATCATATGCAAAAACAAATGTACCACTTCATTTTGATGCTGTAATGCTTCAACAAGCATCCTCTTGTGAGATGGTTCGACCCTGCAAATATTTGGACATGTTCACACTTTTTAAACAGAACTTCAAGAATTGAATGATCTGTATCTGCATGATTTGCTAGTGTACACATTTTCAGTACCGGGTGAAAAGTGTCATTCGTTGTAATGCCACTGTCTTCTGTAATGCTGGCAGTTTCTCGAACTCGGAGGCAGTGTAAGAAAGTCCAGCAAAGTTGTTGGAATGATCAAAGGCGCCTATTCTTTTGCACAACGATTCCGCAGTTGTCTGAATTTACAATAAACAGTAACTTCTGTATTTTTTTTATAAAGCCAACATCAATATAAACTTAAGATGACAAACTAAAATCACTCATCCAAACCTTGTTATCTCCAGTGACAATTATAACGCGAATTCCAGCGTTCATACAAGAGAGGATAGCGTCTTTTACTTCTTCCCTTGGTGGATCAAGCATACCAACCTTTTATAATTCAAAACAAAAGGATGGTTCAGAGAACTTGTATATTGAATTCAACATTATAAAGGACGTTAAGAATAAAGGAAGAAGCTGCACTTTATATGCTCAACTACATAACCATGATCAAACAATATATATCAAGCTATTCATAATCACTGAAGATGTTTCACATAGAAGGAAAGCATACCAACCCAATAAATGTAAGATCCTTCTCATCATCGTAAGCCAGGGCCTGCTGCCCCAGAGGCATCCTTTTCAAGGATAAGCCCAAGCATCTTAAAGTTTCTTTTCCTGCGAAACTGAATTAACAAAAGGTGAGCCTGCTGGTTTCAGTAGTTCTACACCATCTTTACCTCACAATCATAACAAGTAACGAGATCTCCGTTGCATGATGTTTAGAATGAAGTGAAAGATTAAGAACCAACATTAGAAAACACAGTTCAGTAAATTTTTATATGCATTCAAGTACTAGCAAAAAAAGCATCTCATGCCATGAAATCTTGGTAAGTAACAAGTAGATAAAACTGTTATCGAGATAAACAAGCAACATATTCCAAAGCCCAGAATTATCCCGTACAACCGCAATTGAACCCAGTTTAACAACGATATTTAAATTCTCTGATCCAGTACTGCCTGCCATTAACAGGTGGAGAAGCTTCACTGGAGAGAGGTTAAATAGATTAAACAAGCTCATTTAGTAGTTTTTCAGGATCTATAGAAAAGTCACCCTCAGTTACAGACAATTGAACTATTCTGTTCAAACAAATAGGTATAGCTTATCCAACAAATTCAAACATATGATTATATGTAGTCTCAAATTTGTGAACCATAGAAAGTTTTCATGATCTATAGAGTAGTCCACCACCCTCAGTTACAGAACTCGATAAAATAGATATGGCTTTTCTTACATATTCAAGTAATTATGTCGTCCCAAAATTTAGAACGTGAAAAAATTTCATCTTATAGAACAATTTGCGGAAATATCAATCAATCAAAAATGGAAACCTTTGAAATCTCGACTCAATCTCAGATCTGATGTCTGGGGTTAGTGGAACAGTAGAACCATCATCGTTGCATAAAATGCTTGTGCATCTTGAGAGAATACTCTCTGGAGCACCTTTTGAGAACATAATCCCTATCTGCTTCCGGTTACAGAGAACGCTCATCAATTTACGATCACGAGAAAACTCCAACACAGAGACCTGAGGCAGCAGAAAAGTAAATCGCGGCCGGTTAGATGCACAAATATTTGATATTCATCTAACAGAATACGGCCAACATAAAGAACATCAAGAACTCGCAGAAGCAAATAATGTCATAAATAACCATCTGATATTTATAAATTTGGCGTTATGCAAGTCTACATCAAATGAAAAAAGGGCAAAAAAAGTAGCTTCTGTTAGAAATATAGCATAGCCACAGCACTACTAAATACGAAAGATGAACGCCTGCAACTGGTATGATGATGCCTCACACTTCAACTAACCAGCCCCTCAGCTGCCAATCTGCTGGTTCACAAATTGTACTGTATGATGCCTTCTTCAGATACCAGTAGATCGAACCGGTGGATCATATGGTGTAACACTATTATGAAACAGATAGAGAGCCTAAATGGTTGCGCGGTCTGCCGTTGTACCACTCTTTAAGCACCCAGTCAACACTTTCAAGAACAAAAATTAATTCAGTTCATGGACGTTCATTTATGCCACTTACAAATTTAAGCTGGAATTTTGTGTTATGCGTTATATAAACAAAAATGTATAAGATAGTTTTGTAGTACATTGTCATATATAAAGCAACATAGATGTGCAGTCTTAAGTCAAAGCAACAAGAACGCCAGAAACAAAAAAGAAAATTAGTACAACGAGCCATTATCTGCCAAGTTTAACAGCATGTAGAGCTCAGTCATCCGAAGAATGAAATTACCTAAAATTATTTACCAACTTAGTACATATAAACACAAGCATACCTTTTTAAACTGACTCTCCCAATAACGATTACAGTATGATGCCCGTTCATGCTTGGTCAGCATATTGAGTGCAGACGGCATGGAATCAAAACCAGGAAGGCCAATCTGAGGATACAAAAGACAAATTGATCTCAAGCTGAACTGACATTGGGAGACACGAGAAGTACAACTAAAAACTCAGCTTGCTTGATCAGCATATTAACAGTGGCTGGCCTCGCTAATCACATTGAAAAGAGCAGAACTAAGTGCGGGTCATGAATCAGTTTGTCAAGCTTTCTGGCGTTAGTTGACTCACAAGTTGCTTCAACTACAAAGTGCAAGTTTCTAAGGGCAACTAACATATTTTTTGCACGGGATTGTATTTATATACAGCCATAGAATTTTCAACTTGCACTCCGCTCCAACAACTACAATTCTCAAACTTTGCACTCTTTTTCCCACCGCTTGTAGCACTCAACGGAAATGATGAGCAATCAATATAAAATAATAATGTCAGACATTACCAGTGTCCAGTACCACAACAGTGATAGAGTACAAGTAGTTGGAGAGGTACACAACGGAACTTGCGATGCAACAGGATTTGCTGCAATCTCAAGACTTTGCAGTAGGCTGCAACAGCATTAGAAGATTATGAAGGATGATGTGCAAGCATGGAGGGGAGGTTTAGTTCATTGCATTATTTAGTTCCACTGATTTTTTATTAGGCCCGTTAGTTCTTTATGTTAATTTTGTTAGAGGACTTGGGTTAATAAAAGCTCGTCGTGTTAAGTCCTTAATATGTCTTTGAATAAGTCACGCTGGGACCCTACGACGATTAAGGAATAATTTGGTTTGGTTGTGAAATGGTTTTGTTTTTCTCTTGCAATGACTTTCTTCATTACCGGATGCTGCCCCGCAACCCATCTTACCTTCTCTTCACCTCACCACCTAATCCTCCACATCACCATCACAGACTGCACCTCAAACAGCCGCCAATTTTACGGCACCCGTGATCACCCATTGCTGACCTCTATTAAAACCAATCACTTTTACTCTAGCAAACAGCAGCTACGGAACTACTTGATCACTTAAAGATATCTTATCAAATGGGTCTAATTATCATGTAAAGAGTTTGACTAATGCTTGTGAGTTCCAGAGTGCCAATTGAACAAGAACATAGATATCTGGTAACAAACTGAAAAGTGATAATGAACTGCTACTGACCTTTTCAGCTAGCACTCGAAGTGCAACTTCAGTCGACTCACCGATTTTCTCGTAACATCTCTTGTCGGGGTTGTATTGTATAACAGACTCATTGCAAAGAGCAGAGCACATTGCTATATGCAGAAGACTATGAAGTTGCGCTGGAATATCAAGCTGCAAATTTATACAAGAAGCTTCATTTCGTAAAGGCCGAAAGAGAAATTAAAAGTTCCAGCACAAAAACCACATAACATCACAGGATTGATAATATTGAAGAACCACTGATACTGAAACAGTGAGTTTGCAACTTATTGAATGAAATATTGTTAATATTCCGATACCAGAAAAATCTTAGATAATTCTACGTATTACTCAATATTTGAGGCATAGATTGCAAAAGATCGAACCTATTTAAACAATCAGAATTAAATCAAGTGAAAAAATATCACGATAAGGAATATACCTGTATCCCATTACTATCAAAGAGAGAACCATCTGGCGCAAACGTTGTGCCTGTAACATTATATTCAACTGCATCCAGAACACGATTTACAGATTGTAGAACACAGATCTGCATAAGAATGTAAAGAAGGTCTTTAACATGTAACAGATTTCAGCTCCACAAAAATTAATACAGCTCAGATTGGTTATACACGTAAAAAATATGTTATTTGGGGGAAGGGAGCGTATGATATACAGAACCTTTGATACAGACATCATGTTGGTAGTCAGAGTACCAGTCTTGTCACTACATATCACAGTTGTGCAGCCTAATGTCTCCACTGATGGCAATGACCTAACTATAGCATTCAAACGAGCCATTCGTTTCGTACCAAGAGCTAAACACCTAGATGAGAATCAAAAGACAAAAGAATTATATAAATGGAGAAAAAAATCAGCTGACTTTCTGCAAGAATATTCATCAGAATTCAGCAGTTTCTTTGCAAAATAAATGAACAGACAACTTCTGAATCTGGCTGAAGGATCACACTGATATATCCTCTGATAGAAGTCCTGAACAGTATAATGAATGAATTGAAACTTCAAGACCGACCAGGATACATTCAAGTCGTATAATCTCTACATTAGTTGCAAAATAATGGCTCAACTTACTTCATTTTCAATTTAATCACGTTCTTTTAGTCGAACAATTACATGTTTAAAATTTGAACCTTTTGAAATTCAGAGCACCCTTTCCGAATAGTGATCAATTTGTGGAGCATTATGTTGCAATTAATACTATTCTATAAATGATCAACATGCACCAAATGAAATGCAAGGTAAAATATCACAAGAGCTGATGCACAAATAAACAGCATGCATAGAGTAGAGACTAACGTTGTAACGACAGCAGGTAGTCCTTCAGGAATGGCTGCAACTGCAAGAGCAACTGCAATCTAGAAAGTACAAAACAATGACCATATAAGCCAGGATGCATGAAAGCTATCTCTTAAACAAGCACAAGAGCACCAGGAACAGCGTGACACTACACTGGGAAGACAAAATCTTTTGGGATTCTTTTTGAGATTTTCATGAAAGAAGCAATGTTTTGTGTCAAAATTAAGAGACAGTTGCATGTTTTACGGCAGAAAGAGAAATTTTATATTCAAGAGCCGCAATGTCAGACAATATTACTTTGCATGAATTAGATGGTGTTTAGCAAGCACCGAAGCAAACGAGAGCACTGAAAAGATAATCGATGACTATTAGAGCTTAGGAAAAAACAAAAACCACTTTCTATAAGAAAAATAACTACGAGACAGAAGAAATGATCAACCATGTTCCATAGACCTAATAATAGATGTAATTCCTGCAACCATTCAAGTCATTTAGAAAAAGTTTGCAACATTACATGAGGAAATGCGCAAGAAGTTAATCGGCGACAGGAGCAATCTTTAAGCAACTACAACTATCGTTATAAACTCTCCAGAATGTATGATAAGTCAATGGTCAACGAACTCGTCCAATCATATAGTTCTAGAGCTCATTGAAAACCAAAACCACATTGTGGTCAAAAGTAAAATATACTTTTGAAACTCTGCTCATGTATAATATCCAGGATGTTAAACTTAGTGTCAAGCAACTAGCAAAATCGATTTACTCCGTGATTTTCAAAGAGAGAACGTGTGATAACTGATACCTTTGGAGGTGGAATACTTCCAATCAAGATGAAAGAGATAATTTCTATTGAAATTAGGACAAGGCAAACAGATGGTTAATAAGGACAAAATGTGCTTCAGAATCAATCCAAGATATTCTTTATGAGTCGATGATATTAATGGGATGGGTATTATATCATTAACAGAGAAAAGAGATGGAATCCGTCTTTTTGTTGAGCCTACAAGTCATGATAAAACTGCAAGGATGTGAGTAGATTGCAGTAACCGAAAAAAAGTTAAGTATGGTAAAAAAAAGTAAAATCTAGATTCATAGTTTTAGACATCAAAGATTTCACAGTTTTAAAATTAATATTCAAATTTTAAACAGGAGACACAATTTAAAATTAGATATTAATTTAGCAAAGACATTCCAAAGAGAAATGGATTCTGATTCAATCCAATAGGAAAACTTGAAGATATGATGTCAAGACTTTCATAAAGTCATTTATCTATCAGCCTTACCATACAGGACGAGTGCTTGTTTAGGCAACTTTTTACTGCTTAAGTGATTTAGAATAAAGTTGTTTCAGGATCAAAGGCTATCTAAAAGTTTTATGATTTTTTAGAACTTGGCTACAATCAGGATTATTATCACATCGATCTTTTAAGGTATTAAGGATTCTCTAATTCTACGTGTCGTATTTAAACTTAAAAATATAAAAAAAATTCAAAGGATATGCACATTATTTTAGTTAATATTAGATCATTTCCCAAGTTCTATATATAATTATCCCAACACCTGAAATAAAATCCAAATTCCAAACCACATACCTTGAAGTAGTGTATAGCACCACGAAGGAGACCACCATGTGCAGGATCTCGAAAATGACCAATGTTAACTATCCAAACCAAAATACATATGCCCGCGATAACCTAGATTATATAAGCTCACAATTAGATCAAGAAATAATGTTCAAGAAGAGTAAACAAGAAAATTATGGACCGAGCATAACAATGGCCTCTAATGAGAAGAGTTCACTATAGTCACCTTTGCCAAAAAAGTTCCAAACTCGTCCAACTTCTTCTTCAAAGGAGTTAATTCCTACACATGTACAGTTGTCAACTGAATGACATTATTATTGTAATGACTCTGTAGTTGCTCGAACAAATGAATAGAGTTTCTATGGAGATATAAAAAGCAAACATCAGGAAAGAAAAAGAAGTAGATGAAAAAGATTTTTGTCATGTGTGAGTAGCCGATCCACTTTTTCATAGACGCTTTTAGATGTCTAAGTCAGTCTCATTTAATCATGTGCAGGGTGCACATCAATATGTTCTTATCTGACCCTTAAAGAACATAACAGAATCCATCAGGCCTCCACTATTGTAATGATTTAACAACTTAATGTAGAGTCTAAGTGTTAAAATACATAAGATACTCACATCTTCTGTTTTCAACATCGAGTCACGTATGCTTCCCATTGCAGTATTAGAGCCAACTCCAACGACAATAGCTCTTGCCCTTCCCGAAACAACAACTGTACCCTGGACAAAAATAAAAACAAGGTTCGGAGACCTACTTATTTTCAATGTAAGCCAGGAATTCGACCAGCTGCATCATAAGCCATTCCATCTAGAGTAAGCTCTTACAATAGAATATTAATATTAAATATGCTTGCATGGAATATTCGGCATGAAGCTTAATGCATATCAGCACGGGACAACTTCATGATTCAAGATGGCATAATCGGAAAACATTATACAACTATGCTTCCTGCGTATCTAGATAATACTTCAAGAACCCTCTGCAGATTTCGGAGAGTATCAGAATAAACCCAAAGGAATATACTGTAGTTTTGGTGACCACCAAATACCATAGTAACGCCCGTAAATTTTCACTTTTCCGTGAGATGAATGTTATTATAAGTCACTGATCAGTGATAGATGTGATGTCACACAGGACGAATAGCTGTTTCAATTTTCAAATACTTCCTACTGTTTCATTTGGATAGTGAATAGTTCTTGAAAACAATCAAATTGGCTATAAACTAATAATTTCACCTAAAAAACTAGATCATGTGCCTAAGTCTTCATAAATTGATTACTATACAGTAAATCGATGTGGACTCAAGGTAAATTGTTCAATAATTGAATAAAATGGTTATGAAGTAGTGGTCACTAAACTCTATTGTACAACTCGACGTGGATCACTTGTCCAAAATAAATGCCTGATGAAGCAGCTGCATAACAATCTTAAGTGCTCCGAACAACTTATATCCTTTCCCGCTTTTAAATACTGATAAACCCAAGGCACTGTGTCCTCTTTGTCTTCTCTTGATCAGTGATACAACAAGTAAGTTCTTGTTTGTTTAACAAAGGTATATGCACAGAGATGCTAAAGGCCTGGCTACTTTTGACCATTAAACAGAAAGTATGTGCGGGAAATTAAACAGAGTCAGAGAATCATATTATCTCTAATTTGTTCAGCAAGTTTAAGATTTGCTAATGAACCGATAGGGTGTAGAGCTCAAATAACACACATTCTTAAAAGTAAGGATGCAAATAGACAAACACAGAAAACCAAAACCTGGTCAATATAATACGTACGGACATATGTCCAAGCATATGCACTTCGGTAATCAATGCATTCCAGAAAGCACATTGAGGGCAATTATGGGAAGTTTTTGACTTAGTACCGAAAATAGAATGTTGGTCTTATCTTGGTATACTGCATTGTTTACTTTTGTAGTTTCCAATTCTTTCTCCACTGAGCAGCTCTCACCTATGACAAGACAAGACAAGACAACACAGAATTTGCATTATCACCATCTAATTAAGGGCAATACACAAATAGATATGATAAAGGACACAAGTCACAAAACAAGCAGAAGTCCTGAAAACTTGGGCATGCTTCTTTTTCAGAGGCCATGCAAAGTAAGCTCATGAATGAGGAAAAAACAGAACAATTACTTAACTGATTTGATCTGAAAAATCTCGGGATAATTGGTCAGAATATATATTTTTCAAGAAAAAAAATGCACCGATACTCTAGAAATTACCAGTTTTCAAAGATGAAGCACCTATCTATGTCACAATATTAAAATAGTTGCGGAACTACTAAAAATGAAACTGATTTTGAAATACCAAAACATTACAAGACCTAAGGGAGTACTAACATGACATCTGTAAAATATAAACATGCAACCAATGAATGATAGGAAGAAAAAGCATTCCACTTCAGCGAACATCTTATTTTGGCATGAACAAACAACAGGTGGAAAGCCCTAAACAACACATCCGAAATGGGCAATTAGAATATGACATTCGGTGCCACAACCTTTAGCAAGGCAACTGCACAGAATCAAGTAAAGATGCAGTTGTCTGATATAAGATATTGGACCGTAGCCCGTAAAACAATATTGTGTTGTTCCTCAATATCAATTTAGAATTATAAAATGTCACACAATAGGTGAATGTTAACCAAGCTTTAGCACGCCTCTTTTGTGATAACTTGTATCGATGATCAATTATTTTACACAGCTATGCACATATTATGTTAATACATATTAGGATTAATGACAAAGATAATGTCAAATCTGAAGACAAAGAGCCGTAAAAGATAATAACGGTGGGACATTAACTATTCCAAGTTCATGATATGTGTTGAGATAACTCACATGTAGTCGTCCCACATCGATTAGAACAAGAGAAAATGACTAGTATATAAGCTTGATGGACCACTCCACCTATAACCAGTTGGTTTTAGGATGGAACCTCATCAAGCTTATTTGGTCATCTCTCGTGTGTGCGGGCCCATGTGCGAGGCCCAACCCATATTTCTACAATATGTCTAGCAACCAACTTAATATTCGATCCCCGGGAAAGGCATAAAGAAGTGTCATTAAAAAGAAATGTAAACATCTTTTCATAGAACAAGGGTCAAAAGGGAAACATGAAAGAAAACTATAGTATCAAAATTTCTGGCAGTCATATGTGGGCCGAAGCTGTTAAGCATAATTTGCAATAGGCAAATAATCTCATAAGTAACTTGGTGTAAACAAGTTTCATTTCATTATATGGACCTTCTTTTCAGAAGATTTCTGAAGATATTTCTTCTTTAGACATGCCATTTAGACTCGATTCCCACAATATGAATGAGAATTAAATCAAAATTCATCCATTTTCTTCGAAGTATGAGTGAGACTAGAATAGTTTGCAGGATGTACCAGTAAGAATAGCTTGATCAACTCGCAATTGATCACTTAACATCTCGATCATCCTCAAATCTGCGGGAATTTTGCATCCCACTGAAAGCATGTTGCAGATCACTAAAGTTAAAATCAACAAGAAACCTGTGATTGAGAAGTCGGACACAGAAAACAAAAACCTGACGCACCACTGACTTCTACGACATCCCCTGGGACAACGTCTGTCGCGGGCAAAATTGAGAAACAACCTAAAACAAAATCAAGATATAGAATGTCATCAAAAATGATAAATTTATTACCATTCACTTTCAGAAGAATACAGATTGTAAAAAAAAAAAGATGTCTGCCAGGTGCAAAGATGAAAGAGAGTTATGAAAGGCTGGGTTACCATTTCGAAGGACCGCAGCCATATCAGCTTGGTATGCTCGAAGTTCCTATACATGACATAAATAAACCAGATTAACTGCAGCTTTAGAAATCAGTGAACAATAGATTGATAGTTCAATGTATTTGACAGTTTTTCCAGAATACAAATGACGAATAATCGAGAAGACAAAAGGGAAAAGGAACACAAGAACAGGCAGACTTAGAAAGTAAATAAGAGAGTTTTAAGCTTTTAACAAATCTCTCAACTACTCAAGTATGAAATAAGCTTGCAAATGAGTCGAAGTTCTTTTGGTTCGATTTGAAATTATGATTCAAATTCGAAATATTCTAATATCGAGTTCGAATAAAAATAGTTTTCTGATTCGAATAATATTCGAATACGAATACAAATATCACGATATTCGATTCAAATATTTATCAAATATTCGATTTGAATAATCCAATATTTATTTAAATATAATATATTATAATTCAATATATATTTAAAAAGATTCATTACTAAATATAATATATTATAATTCAATATATATTTATGAAAATCCAATATTAAATATACTATTTTATAATCCAATATATATTAAATATTATTTTTTATGAGGAAAATAGAAAAATTAAAGTAATATTCGAATATTTGATTTGAATATATATTCGAATCGGCGTCGAGTCGGTTTTAGGATTCAAATAAAAATCGAATAGAAATATGAATATTCGATTCAATAACTGAATACGAATAAATATGGTGTTATTCGATTCGATTGGTTTGCAAGCCTAGTATCAACTCATATTCTTCCTAGCAATTGTTAAAGTTAGCATGAACATGACAGCCCTAAAACATAACATGTACAGCAGAAATCCCATGCCTTTCAATGCAAAATTTCATTAATATGCAAATATAAACCGAATATTCAACATTATAACATGGACAGACTTGTGTTGAATAAATATGTGCATCATTTCACAATTCCAAATGTAGATGAGTTGATCTTTAGAAGCACTACAAGCAATATTTTATTCTTATTTTGGATGCATGATTGTGAGGACTAAAACTCGGGACCTCCTTCCAGCTGGCTTTGATACCGTGTTATATATGAGATTTATCTAAAACCAACTGGTATTAGGTGGAGTAGTCTCGCATACATACGAACCATGTTGATAGAATTTCCCAATATCAGAATTACATCTAAACATATATAAACAGAATACCCAAAATATAACATATATTTTTAAAGGTTTACAGATATGTAAAATTTACCTCAAGGGCTTTCTCAGCGTTAGTTTCTGTGATTACTCCAACTGCTGCATTTGCAGCCAATATCATTAAAATTACCTGCCAAGGAAAAATTAGCTCAATAATTTTCGATACGAAGAAGAAAGGATGCATTTTAACATGTAGATATACCATGAACAATAATAAGTCTGTATTAAGGAAAAAAATACAGTTTTCCAGCAGCATCCAAATTTTAAAAATAACAAAAGTCTTGTATAATGAAAAGTAAAATTTGATACCCAGAAGGTGAAGGTATTCACTCAATGCAAGAATATTATGAGAGCGTACTTAGTTAATGAGAGAATGAATAAAGTACAAATTGGTCAAATTAAGTGAATCTATACTCATACAAATTAGTATCAAATCAACAAAGAACCATTATCTAGGTGGCATAACTTAGTTGATTAAGAATGGAATACACTATTCACAAATCAACCATTTCCATGATAATCAAATACTTGAGCTTAACTTACGAGGAATTGTTTCACATTACACTCATTCTATTTTATTACTAGAGTAATAAATCAAAGTGCAGGTCTCTAAGTCAGAATCTAAATGCCAGCTACTCATACAGAAACTCCAGCAACTACCAACATATATAATATAACATTCTAGAAAAATATTCCATAAATGTTAAACGTTACATACAATTTTATTTCTGAGATAAACCTTAAGCAAACAAGGTAAGAAATTGAGGAAATCAGATCCAGCATACACTGAAAAGTTCATGTAAAACTTTTCTGAGGACATATTAAATGATAACTGAAAGAGATGGAAGTTCAGTCGCAGATGCCAATTGTGTTATATGTCAAATTGACATTTCTAAATCCAGTGTTCCAGCTATTACAGCGCAACAAGAATCCATAAAGCTACGTGTATACACTATAACATGCACTTAATCAGACAGAAGCTGACACTTCCTATTCATTTAGGGCTAATTTATGCAGTGTACATAAGCTACACTAAATTCTAGAAGGTTACCAACTTCCTCGTTAAGTGATGTAGATTTTTTCCTAATTCCTTAGTGATGGTTTCTTAAGTGGAGGCGTCAATCATCACAGACTATAAGCTCAATCACCTTCCTGTTACTACTTCTCTCACAACTGCAATTCATTGGTCAGTAGGTTCCCAAATAATTTCCCTATTGTTTATCTCTAATAGAACTAATCTGGAAACATGAAATGAAGAGTTTCAGAATCACACCAACAAAAAGTATGACTAAGGCTTATAAAAGAGGTTAAACTTCCCATAGCTCATCATATCTCATGATACACATTAAAGCGAATACTCACTAATAATTTACGCACAGAGACACAGTGTTAAGCTACCGAATAACTCTTGCTAGAACCAACGAAAGTGAGCTAAAAATATCCAACATCATGAGATTATCAACTTACTAATTAGGTGCACAAACTGACACATAGGAAACTCACCGATGGCTCCAAAAAGGCCGAGAAACCAGTCTCCCCATTAACCAAGGCCAAGAATAAGGATACTATGGCAGCTGCAATTAATATCTTGACGAGTAAATCATCAAATTGCTTCAACACCAATCTCCAGAAAGGAGTGCCTAGAAACAAGACAGTGTAAGGTTTGCTGACTTTAGACGCAAAATTCATAATAAAACTAAAAAACGAATCAGACTTTTCAAGCCAATATTCATCCAATTTTACAGCATTTTTTCATGCATCGTTTTGATCTCGTTTTGATCATGATTTAATTTTAAAAAAAAATACTTAACGATACGCAAGATCATTATCAAAACTGTACTACATGAGGATATGAACTTTATATAAGGATAAGATTTATTATGCTTAACTACATAAAGAAAAACAAGCATATCTTTTGGATGGTAATGCTAGATACAAAAACTCGAGTTCGATATGCACAGTGCACCTTCTACATCTCTGTGCGCACACGCATCAGAGAGTCTGTATGGGGGGTTATATAATATATATATATATATATATATATATATATATATTATATATATATATATAGAGAGAGAGAGAGAGAGGGGAGGGGGGTGATGGACTACTCACTTTGCTCTTGCGGGAGAACTACAGTCCCAAGTTGTACATGCATCCAAGCAAAAGCAGCATGTTATAGAAATATCAAAATGACCATAAATAGCTAAAGTAAGAATCCCAAGTGACAAGATGGTTAAGAAAAGACTTGTCGTCAACTGCCGACTCAAAGTCATGTACATTAATCTATTCTTTAGACGAACATTGGATAAATTTCTTCTAAGTCATAATCAAATTCCTTTTTATCTTCAAATTTCCACAGATCAGTCATCATACTTTGATATAACTTCACTTTAGTTGAAAACGAAAACCTTTGGATGATAAAAAATATGTATGCAAACCAAGGCTAAGACTGAAATCCATCAATGAAGAAAACAAATTAACTAGCTTTTCACATAGCAGTTTCATTAATCTGAAATTCAAAGGAATGAGGTAACCATGGAATCATGATCCCCAAAATAAATCTTGGCGGAATCATAAGGGCACTATTTTCCTGAAAAGAATATAGTTAGAAAAGATGCTCTAAACATGTGTACTTACTTGGCGGACCAAACTACTCCCTTAACATTCTATTTAAAAGGTCAATCATTCATCCGAGTAAATCCATATAAAAAAATACAATGTATGAAACGTATACTTTCTGTATGTGTATCCTATACTACTTCGCGAAAATCAAACAAGGGAAAGACTCAAGGAGAATGCTTCCCTGACTACAACAAGAACATAAAAGCATGTTCCAAGACTATTGACAAAATGTAAAAAGCTTACCGTTCTTCCCATACAATCTGCCGTGTTCTGTAACCTGAAACAGAAGCAATAGTAAAACAATGCTCCAAAACAAAAAACAAGATATCCTTATGGATCAGAGAATATCTTTCTTGGAATGAACATCATATAGATCCAGAAATGATTCACTAATTAAACACTAAAATAAGCCTTTACCTGAAATTCAGTTAAACCTCTTGCCGGATCCACGGCAAAGAATTCAAGGACCTAAATATAAACACATTCTCATTTTATCTCGTCGGACAAATGGAAAATTGATGTAAAGAAAACGAAACTCCTCCCGTAAAATCATTGCAAACCATATAAACAAACAATCTACAACATTGTGACGCAATCTTCAAGAAATACTGTTATGCGAATTTTCTTATTACGTTGTGCGAGGCATTACGAAGCGGATATGCTTACCTCTGGAATAGATTTAGCATACGCATCTTCCATGTTCACAAACTATCCTCAGATTCAGTCTTGTGTATAGAGACAACTAGTTACTACGCGGAGCACAGGTAAGAGCAAGAAAAAGAATTGAAGAGCAAGAAACAGAATTGAAACTTCGTAACAATCGCAATTATACCGGGGGAAAAGGGATTCGTGAGTTAGGGTTTATAAGTGCAGTGAATGACCTCAACTTAGGAGAGATTTTGATAGAGATCGGAATCTAAATCAATTTAGCTGAAGCGCTTGGCTACAAAAGTACTAAAATACCCGTAAGTGAAAAATAGTTTAACTTAGTAAATTAATTCGCTAGCTTTGGAAAAAAAAAAGAGTAAATCAATTCGCTCATTCAATATTATTAAATTCGAATAAAACTATAACAACTTTATTCAAATTTTGTTTGAACTCATTTGTTTCAGTGAAACCTAACATGTCTAACTCATATATTCATTGTTTTGAAATACTTATTACGGGCTATTATATCGATATCGACGATGTTTGATGAGTTCTCTCTCCAAGTTATTCCACTTTTACATAAATATTTAGACGATATCTAACTGGACAAATGTCTAGCTGAGACAGACAATTATTGATTGGTTTTTTGTTTTTTATTCTATTAAGTTTTGTTGGGTTGTTGTATCCTTATTCGAATTCGAAAAGGACATATTCGAATTTGAAAGTTAATTGATAGGAATTTTGCTGAAATTCTCCCTGAATTAAATTCATTGCAAGTTCTCAAACCGCACATAATTGTTCTTTTTTACATTAAAATTAATTGATCTTGAACCTTTTGATTACCATATACAATTTTTCTTTCTAGATAAAATATTTTATTGATTTTAGGCTTTAATTATTGCTTATTTTTTTAAGGTGTAAACTTAAATTAGTGTTGAGTTAATTTTATTTTTGAGTATTCTTAACAACTTTCATTTTATTTAATAATATTACTAAATTGGGACCTCAAATTCATTTTACCCAAAAGTCGACCATTACATTAGAATGATAAAATTCCCGAGCCCGCCTTAGCATGCAATTAAAAAAAATTATGATTCAAAATTAATTATGTTTTTGCCAAATACCTGAACAGTGCGAACTAAAATACAAAATCTAATGGGCCAAATCCCCTACGCCTTGTTAATAATGGGCCAACGTACAAAACAAGCCTAATTGATTTGGCGCAGAATGCAAAGAGGGATTGTATTGTTCATAAAATAAATAATATGTTGGTGAATGGCTGAAGCATATAATATAAAATGATTGAGTATTATTATAATTATTTCAGAAAGTACTCGACAAGTTGGACTTGATCGATTTGTACAAACCAAACTTTAAGAAAAATGTTGAAGATCACGACATATTCTCGATTAGCAAACATCAAAGAAGAAAACCTACAACCTTATCAAATTTGACCAAAGATGATCAAGGTAATTATTCCAGTCATTACTGGCATATCATTGCAAATAGAAAGAAGATAACGCTTAATTATTTTGACTAAAATAGTCATTTTATATTCCATAATAGGAAATACAACTTTTTCTTTTAACTATACATGTATTAAATAATTATTTTATCATCGACAATGAAGTCTTTCAGAAAACACTCGACAAGTTGGGCTTGATCGATTGCTACAAACCGAACTTGAGGAATAGTGTGGAAGATCACCATATAATCTCGATTGACAAAAATAAAGGTAGAAATCCTATGCCCTTACCAAATTTAGCCAAAGCTAATCAAGGATTCAAGTCATTAATCACATATCAATGCAAATAGAGCCACTAGTCACATACTCTATATACGTGGTCCATTGTAATATAAGAAAATAATAATGCGAAATACAAGCCTTTCCCTTTAACTATGTATAATGTGAAAAAACAACATACATATCCCAATTGAGTCGCTAATTGATCTTTATTTGTTCATATTATATTTTTTCCGTTTATCGATTTTAAGGTTTCGTAGTTGATGATGTAAGAATCTTTCCAGTAATATACTTATCAGGGAATGTGGAAGTTATCCAATTATCTCGATCGAAGCACTTCATATGACTCTTGAAAACCTTTTTTGGACAAGAGAATTTTCGTATCATTCTACGATTAGTTAATTATCTTATTAATGATGCTTATTAGCATATACGTTAATCTAAAATTTGTATGTCGCTTTTTATTCATTCAAAACTGAAGCTGATGCAATTCAACGGAGTGATTCACTTGCAATTTTGTCACTTCAAGCTTAAATCCATGTCAACAACTATAGCGTTGGATTTTGAGTTGTCATAATGTATATTCATTGCAATGCTTTAATTATATTTGGTGATAAATAACAAATCATCTTGAAACCAATTAAATAAATGCTTAAGTCGTTTAAATATACTAATATACGAATGAGTATTTGGATAAGACGTCTAAAATCAATAGCAACATAATGTTACAGTACCAAAAACAATATTACGTATGCGGATTAATTGAACAGGAATATTCTTCTACTTTGTTTTTTTATATGTAGAGCTTTGCGACATCCATTACAAAAATATTCTCCAATAGCTCCGAAAATTGTGATGAAAAAGCTTGAAAATTCTATCGTAAATAAAACTGTTGTAACTTTTTGCGATGAAAAATCATCATATTTTATGCGTTTGATTTTCCGTCTCTAATTTTTTGCTACTGGGTTCAGTATCGCAAATTAATTTAAAAAACCGTCTCAACCTTTTGCTACAAAACAAGTTGCAACAAAGTTGCTTATTAGATCCATCATTCATATAGATTATTAAAGAATTACTCAAAATGAGATTTTTTTTTGCGTTGCAGCAGACATACAGTATTAGGGTTTCGGGTTCCGGGTTTCGGGGTTCCGGGTTCGGGGTTCCGGGTTCCGGGTTCGGGGTTCGGGGTTCCGGGTTCGGGGTTCGGGGTTCGGGGTTCGGGGTTCGGGGTTCGGGGTTTAGGGTTCGGGGTTCGGGGTTTAGGGTTCGGGGTTTAGGGTTCGGGTTCGGGGTTTAGGGTTCGGGGTTCGGGGTTCCGGGTTCGGGGTTCGGGTTCCGGTTCAGGGTTCGGGGTTCGGGGTTCCGGTTCCGGGTTCGGGGTTCGGGTTTAGGGTTAGGGTTTAGGGTTTAGGGTTTAGGGTTTAGGGTTTAGGGTTTAGGGTTTAGGGTTTAGGGTTTAGGGTTAGGGTTTAGGGTTTAGGGTTTAGGGTTTAGGGTTTAGGGTTTAGGGTTTAGGGTTTAGGGTTTAGGGTTTAGGGTTTAGGGTTTAGGGTTTAGGGTTTAGGGTTTAGGGTTTAGGGTTTAGGGTTTAGGGTTTAGGGTTTAGGGTTTAGGGTTTAGGGTTTAGGGTTTAGGGTTTAGGGTTTAGGGTTTAGGGTTTAGGGTTTAGGGTTTAGG